>CM024614.1:54213260-56613260 GCA_014182575.1 Eucalyptus decipiens | reverse complement strand
CTCAAGCGATTGTAAGCTTTGTATTTTTCAGATTTATATTGGATTTCTTGAAGGTTATCTTTTTCTGTTGAGTAGTATCGACATTAAGACCAAATCACGTAAATCTCTGATATTTTTTTTTTATTATCATTTTTCATCAATTACTTTAGTGATTCCTTCTTCTCGTGTTAAATTTCAATGGCAATATTCGTCGATTTTCACATTGTTTCACTACATGAGTTGTGTGGATTGATAAGTATATATTTCATAATTGATGACTATCAATTGGTAAGTCCATTAGTATAATAAGAACGAGAGGGGAGGAAGACTGAATTATTTAACGTAGACTAGATTACTTTGATGGAAAAAACATATAGAACTTTGAGTAATTAAAGAAAACTACTGGAATTCCAGCAACCATGAGAAAAGTCCACTTTCTTCTTTCTTAATTTCACACTTTACCTTTCAATTCCATCATAAAAGTCCTAGAATTCTAGCGACCATGAGAAAAGTCCACTTTCTTCTTTCTTAATTTCACACTTTACCTTTCAATTCCATCATAAAAGTCCTAGAATTCCAGCGACCATGAGAAAAGTCCACTTTCTTCTTTCTTAATTTCACACTTTACCTTTCAATTCCATCATAAAAGTCCAGTGTCCAAATGCAACGAATTATGCTAAGCATACAAAAACTTCGACGAACCTAAGTATTGCCTTTGGACTTTAAGAGAAGTATGTACCATGTAAAAGTCAAAAAGGATAAAAAGGATTAAAAAAAAAAAAAAATAGGAAGTGAAGTAGAATGATTAGATGTCGAGAGTTTGAAGAGAGAGAAAAATTGTGAAGGAATTATCTAGTGAAGTCTGCATTGAATGTGATATTATGAGGGAACACTTGTGAGTTTTACCTTTGGTGTAATTTAAGATTGAAAAAACCCAATGTAAACTTTGTGTTTACCGGATTCATAATGGATTTATTGAATACAGGCTTTCCCCTTAGAATAGGTAGCAACACTCAAACTGAATTACATAAAACTAAAGTATTATTTTTTTTTTTTTATCATTCCTCGTTGATTTCTCTAGTAATTTTATCTTTTCACGTTAGATCTTGTGGCTACATGTCATGACAAGTGATTACTTTGGTCAAACTACTCTCGTTGATCTATAAACTTTTGAGTTGGTGGTTTTAATATTGCCTCTTCTAATAGGCTGACTTTTAAGTAGAGGTCTCTTCAATTAATTCCTCGTCGGATTTACCAGATTCAACTTATCACCTATTCTGACCAAAAAAAAAAAAAAAAACTTATCACCTATATATCATCTATCTTTAGCCATTCCAGTCCAGAAGCATGCATGATCAACAATCCAAATGAGATTGGTGTACTATGTAAGACATCGAGAAGAGAACCAAGCTAAGTCATTGTAGAATAACCAATAAAAAATTGGGATCAATTAAAGCAGATCAAACTTTCCTCGTGAGCGCCAGCATAGGAATAGTCTTTTGGAAATGCTCGACTACCACATCCAACAACTCAATCAGGAGGATAGCAAGGTCCATAGCGGTTATCGAGTGTGTGGTTATATTTATAGAATTTATCGACAATTTCAAATTCATATTTTAAAATAATGTTTTCCCCATATGTAAATAAAGCTACATTACCATGAATCGATCAATGAAAACAAGGGAGCGAGAGATGCAAAACAAATTTTGATGCTGAAGGACCCAAAAATCGAAGAAAAAAGAAGAAAAGGTAACACGCTACGTATAAAATAATAAGTAAAGTCATATGTACTGTTCGACCAATCTTCTAATAGCTTTGGACTCGTGTTTCATGCTATATGTACATGGCGAATTTGTCCAATCTTCTTCTATGCCGTGTTTCGCGGATAGGAGGAATCTTCTCCAAATCACTGTCGTTTCAAGTGCAACGTGAACTTTTGTGTCATTTTCTCCCATCACATCTCCCGTCCTTGACGGATCTCGACGACCCTTCGGAGAATTTCTCTTGATGTAAGTCAACAACACCAAAACGTAATATTGCCGTAATACAATCCCAACCTACATTAATAAACAGTCCTTGTCGAAAATGCATGAAATTCAAGAAAGGCACCACGGAGTGCTGATTTCTTTTTTCTAATAGAAATACCCATGGGTCTTTTTGAGCTATATTTTCTCTCTGTTTTTATGTAGAGGTTGTAATCATAAATGTAGAAGCCATCGTCAAGAAAACCAATTTTGGCATGAGGCGTTATAAGCGCAATTGATTAAATCTTGTGAGATCATAAAATGATTTGGAAATTATTTTCCTAAAAGTGATATGTAGTATCACTTACAAAAATGAATGAATAAAAAACAACTCATTGTTTACGAAAATATTTAGACATCAACTATCATTATTGTGTCATGGTGTGCTAAACTACAATGGATCATCCGTTGGTATGCAAAATACTGAGCAATGGCATATTCTTTAATGAGTAATTTAGACCTCAAGACTTATAGGATGTAAAGCACTGAGAGGGCAATCCTTCCTTTTGGAGAAGACAAACATATAGAGGGGAACTTAAAGGGTGTTGGTCGTGTGGACACCGGCGCGTTAAAATAAGGAATGCAATCATGTTAGCCCACTTGGGTTACGAGTCAAGGATGGTGGCCCCAACATAGTGACGAAATTCACGGAGAGGAAACCCTATAACCAAAAGAAGTGATTATTGACTTGTTGTTAACTTGACGATCTTAATTGCTTCTATAAATACGTTAGCTGTACTTGGTCCATTTCAACACATATGCAACTAGAAACAAAAGAAAGCCTACCCCAAATTACCTAAACAACCTGTCATGGCCTCATCTCAAAAACAACTCTCAATGTTGTTCCTCGCTTATTTCCTCCTCCTGCTTACGGACAAAATGCCTTTTCTTGCTTCATATCGAAGCTCTCCTTTGGTAGCCCTTGCTAGTGCAAGCAACCAAACGAGATATGAGGAAGTGGAAGCACTCCTAACATGGAAGTCAAAGCTAGATAGTGAGAGTCGCTCTACTTTGTCTTCGTGGAATGGAACCAACCCTTGTTCATGGCACGGAATCAATTGTTATTCTCTCGGAAGCATCACAAGCTTGAACCTTTCAAAATCTACCATGTATGGTACGCTTCATCATCTCAATTTCTCCCAATTGCCCAACTTGATAGCTCTAACACTTGCCAACAACTCATTCTTTAGGAAAATCCCTTCGAGCATGGCTAATCTTGCCAAGCTTACTTATCTAGACTTGTCTCAAAATAACCTTTCGGGAAACATTCCCACTCAACTTGGGTTATTGCGATCTTTGCGAGATCTCGATCTTTGACATGATGATTTGACCAGTCCAATTCCCAGTGAGATATTTAGCTTGAGCAACTTGACCTATCTATATCTTACGGATAATAAGCTTGCTGGTTTCATTCCCGGTTTCATTATCGAGGTTAGGACACCTGGAGTGCCATAACTTGGCACCGAGGGACACTTAAGTGCCATAACTTTAAAACGGTACACTTAAGTGCCATCATCGGAGTAAAATGGAACACTTAAGTGCCAATCTGGCCAAAAACCGGCCAAAATACAGACGTGGCATTTTCCGGCGACATGCTTAACCAATGTGGCAATTTAAAAAAAAAAAAAAAGCACACGTGGAGGAGGAAAACGACGTCGCCCCATCCACTGTGCATTTGGCCAAACTAAACGACTTCGTTTTTCGTTAGTGTTAAACGACGTCGTTTGGTTGATTTGGATTTTAACCTTTCGTCAGTTCACACCAAGTCTGACGTCCTCCCCATCCATCGGCGTTCACAGCTCGCCGTTCGCAGGTGATCGCTCGCCGTCATCGATTTGCTAAGGTTTTTTCTCTTCTTCCTCTCCCCTGTGGTGAAATTAGGGCTCCAACTCGTTTATTATGGCTCGGACTTGAAATTTGGGGGTCGGCTGGGAAAGCTCAGTCTTGGTGTGAGATTTATGGCTCAGATGCGGTGCTACAATCCTATTGGGGGGTTCGCATTGACAATTTAGGAGCAGCCTTGAAATGTAGGCTCGGTGTAGGGCTCGATGGGGGGAAAATTAGGGCTCGGTGTAGGGCTCGACTTTGCCTCATCCACTGTGATGTGTGATTCATTCAGGGTGTTGAATTGTGATGTGCGAAAGTAATTTGTAGTGGTCGGATGTGAAATGTGCAATGGTGATTGGTGATTGTTAGGGTTCAGAGTATTCCAATACTCATTGGACTTTGGACATGTTCGAATCGAAGGTTGTGGGGATGGGGACTTCTGGATATTTTTTTAACAAATTGCATTGTTGAGGACCCATGCTGAGGAATCTCTCCATATTTTAAAGGAATGCGACGGCATAATCAAAGCGGTTATCGGGTCCCATCTTTATTTTTATTTGTCCTTGTCCTGAGGCCTCTTGTTTTCAAGCTACAGCTGTCGTCTGACCGCATCTTCCCTCTCTCTTTCTTCTTTTCTTTTCTTTAATAAAGAGTGTAGGGACCTCCACGTGCAATTGTCTGTCCTTTGTGAATGTGGTCCCAAAAGTTAATTGTATATTTGTCCTCTTTTGTTCCAAAAATGACGCATGAAGACTATGTTGCTGTTATCGTTTACTACGGTGGAGATTTTGTGATTAAGGAGGATGAGTGGGAGTATGAGGGGGGGAATGAGGGTACTATCTTTGTAGATATAAAGAAGGCATCTTATATTGGATTTGTTAGGGATATAGTGACATTTTTGCCTTGTAGAGTACAAAAGTTACCGTCTTGTGTTCCTAGGAAAGGCTTGAGAGATGGTTTGAGAGTTTTGGAAGATGATAATGGTTTTAGGGATGTCTTATATCATTATCTTCATGGCAAAGAGGCGAAAGTGTTTGTTGAAAACAATAGTAATAGTGAGGACGAAGATGATGACAGAGATAACACCCAAGTAGGAAAATGAGGAGATGATATTCAAGCTAGTACTGAGGTTAGGGATGAAGTAGGGCATGATGGACAGGATGGGGAGGAGAGGGGCGCAGATGCTGTTCACCAGAGCGATTGTGACATGGGTGATGTCACCATCACTAAATTAGATTGGGACGTAGCTGAATCCAGTGACGGTGATGATGATGATGACGATGAAGGGTTGGCTGCTGAAGCTGAAAATTTATTAATCCTAAGTGATGCCGACGATGAGGAGCTTACACAGTCAAGGAAAAAACAAAGGGACTTTTTGTCAGATAGATTTGCAACTTTGCATGTAGCTGATGAACATCCAAACAGAGACGAAAGCCCTACAGATGTTGGTGTTGCTGGCCAGGTCCTGGAGACAGATTATGAAGAAAGCATCGACACCGTAACTTCCCAGGACGAAGTTGAAGAAGATCAATGAGATTTGCGTAGAAGGAAAAGTAAGTTTCCTTCCTATGATCCATCTGTTGCCTCTCCTACTTTGTCAGTAGGTATGAAATTCCATGATGCGATACAATTTAGGGAAGCTTTACTGAAGAACTCCATTGATGCACAAAGAAATATTGATTTCATTAGAAATACCAAGAAATTTGTAAGAGCTAGGTGTTCGCAGCAAAACTGTCCATGGAAGATTTACGGTGCGTTTGTTAAGAAGAGTGGGTCTTTCCAGATTAGAGCCTACCAAGAGGAACACACTTGTTCCATTAATTTTCAAAACAAAATGGTAACAAGTGCATGGTTGTCCAAGCACTTCTTCGATCTGATCAAGGTGATGCCCGAGATGAAAATTACTAACTTTAGGATGTTGGTGAAGGAGCGTGTAGGCATCAATGTATCTAGGAATCAATGCAAAAGAGCAAAGCAAAAGGTGATAAAGATACTTATCGGTCAGTATGCTAAGGAATATGAGCAGTGTGGGAGTATACTGGGAGTGTAGGCCGCAAAACCCTACAAGTAGAGTGTATGTAGAGGTGATTGAGAGCGCTTCTTGATCATGGGACCAAGTTCGATAAGTTCTATGTGTGCTTTGATGCATGCAGACAAGGATTTTTAGCTGGTTGTAGACGGATTATAGGATTGGACGGTTGTTTCTTGAAGGGCTTGTGCAAGGGAGAATTGTTGGCAGCAATTGGAAGAGATGCGAATAACCAAATGTTCCCACTAGCTTTGGCTATTATAAAGATTGAGAACAAGGACAATTGGTCCTGGTTCTTGAAAAATCTAATGGCTGACTTAGAGATAACAAACGGGGAAGGGTGGGCATTCATGAGCGACCAACAAAAGGTAATGCTTGCTTTTTGAAAAATTTAGTCAATATTTTCCTTTTTAATATGAACATGTAATTTGCGCAAGTATTTCTTACTTTGAATTATTGCAGGAATTGGTTCTGGCAGTAGCCGAGTTGTTGCCCCATGCTGAACATCGAATGTGTGCGTGGCACATATACGGAAATTGGGCAAAGACCTATAAAGGGGATAAGCTGCAATTGCAATTTTGGCAATTAGCAAAGAGTGCAAACATGGCTGACTTTAGAATAGCCAAAGAAGGATCGCTTTTCTTGATTGACAAACGAAGGTTGTGCTACCCTATTTCAACTAGAACCGAAGCATTGGTGCGAGGGCATTCTTCAATGAGGAGTTCAAGTGCGATAACGTCGACAACAACATTTGTGAAGTATTTAATTCGAAGATAATAGATGCCGGACAGGTCATCTCAATGCTTGAAGATATACGAGTTGCGGTTATGACTCGGCTGCAGAAACAAAGAGATGAGGCTGCAAAGTGGACAAGACAATATGGTCCTAGGATTGCCAATAAATTGGATGAGAATTTGGCTGCAAGTAGGCATTGTCATCCCATTTGGAATGGATATGACGGATATGAGATAATGAAGGGTGTAGATAAGCATGTTATCAATCTAGGAAGTAGGAAGTGTTCATGTAGAGCATGGCAAGTAAGTGGAATTCCATGTGCACATGCCATATGTGCCATCCAGTTGAAGGGCGACAATACAGATGATTACATCGATGATTGGTACCATAAATCAAAATATCTTGCTTCCTATCAGTTGATGATGCAGCCAATTAGAAGTAGCAAGTTTTGGAAGCCCACGGATCATGAAGCACCTCAACCTTTGCCACTGAAGAAGAAAATTGGAAGGACAAAACGAAGACGAAGAATGGCGGAGGGAGAGGTCTCGGGTTAGCAAAGAATGAGCAGGCAGGGTGCAAAGATAACGTGCTCTTATTGTTGCCTAGCAGGCCACAATATTAAAGGTTGTCAATTGAGGAAGCAACAACAACCGTTGAGGCAAGGTGAAGGGCCTAGTGAAGAGACAGTTGGAGAAATGCACACAGCAGGGCCAAGTGAGTCGACTGTTCTTCAGTCAACAAGTAGAACCCCGGTAAGTCATGAAATTTATTTTATGTTTATGTTGATTTCTTGTCGTTTATCATAATATCCTATTTGGCCTTGTATGTAATGTGTTTGTTAGGTCACAAGAAGAACCTCAGTAAGTCATGAAACTGAATAGCCTATTCGAAGAAGGTAAGGTAGAAGACAACCAGGTGAAGGATTGGCCCGAGCAAAGATCATGGCGGCCAAGGATTGACCCAAGCAAAGATCGGGGCCAGTGAAGGATTAGCCAAGCAGATCACGGCCGGTCTGCATCGATCGTTCTTCAAAGGCGGCGAAAGAAATATCCAAGGGTAAATTCAACCGTTTCTATTTAGTTTTTCATTTTCTTTATATTATTATATATCTCGATATTATATTTATGGAATCTTTTGGCCTCTTTCTCAGGTTCGAAGAAAGCAAGTTAGAACTCAACTGCCAACTGAAGGGCCATCACAAGAGCCACCTCAAGGATCATCACAAGGGCCACCAGAAGAATCACTACAAGGGGCACCACAAGTACCACCACCGCACCACCAAAAGGCCCAATGAAGGAGGTGTCACTGAAGTTGAAGGGCTGGAAGGACAACTAGAACAAGGCCAGGTGAAGAGGCAGCTACACAAAGGCCATTTAGAAGACGACAAACTGAAGAATTGGTCGAAGAAACCCCAGCTGTAGCTGAAGGGCCCAAGAAAGCAGGAAAAAGGGGCAACAAATCACAAGTTCCTAAAAGTGACGCCCCTATTCAAACAAGAGGGGCACTTGGGAAGAGGTTAAGACAATATGGCTATGACCTTTATACAGATGAGCGTACTGGAACAGTTATTCTCAATGTAAGTTTTATTGGCTGCATTTAATTTAATTTATCTTGTAGATTTTTGCTAACATTTATTGTTTTTTTGTAGCCCGGGAGAAGTTCGAGGTTCTTATCTCAGGCCCAACTCAAGAATCAACGGCTGCACTAACAAAAAAGAAAACATCAACTATGCCAACAAAAAAGAAGAGAAAGAACCCAGCTCCAGCTCCAGCTCCAGCTCCAAATCCAGCTCCAGCTCCAGCTCCAGCTCCAGATCCTTTTGATTCAATTCAGCCTAGGACATTTGCAGCTCCATTTGAGTCAGTGGATACTGATAAGGTTGAAGAAGAAGTTGCACGTCCAGTTAGAAAGAGTGCCAGAATTATGAATCAAGTGAAAAGCCCATTGAAAGGAGCATGAACAGGGGGTGTAGTGCATATTGATTGATGAGATGAGATGTGATAGGATTTGTGGAGCTTATGAGTCAAAACAGTTATGTAAACGTTGATGTTGTCAGACTTACTATGGATGGTTATCTTTTTTTTTTTACTTTTTTTTTAGTTTGTCATTCATTGATGTTGTCAGACTTAATTTCAATATCAATGAAATGATAATGATCTTGCACTACTTGTCAATTTATGTTGTTGTTTATCATAGATTCTACTTTTACTTGTTGCTGCTGCTGTTGGTGTTCTGTGGTGATAGCTAGAGTGCTGGTGTATCTGGTGATGGTGGATGGTGATGTTTGGTGGTAGTCAGATTGTTGTTGGGGTGCTAATGTGGTGGCTGGGGTGCTGGTGTAGCTAGTGGTGATGCCTAGTGATTATGGATTTGTGGTGGGGGTTATAGGCTTAAGCAGCTGCACCTACACCCCGTACAAGTGTGCAGTTTGCACATCTTACACCATGTGTACTGGTGCGAGCTAGTGCAAGACTCAGCTTGCACTACTACCTTGTGCAGCAACACCACCAGCATGGTGGTGGCTGGAGCGCCTAGTGTGTAGTGTGGCTAGTAGTGATGGTTGGTGGTGCAGCCGGTCCTGGTGGCTGGCGCAATTTTTAGAGAAAAAACCCACAAAAAAATTGGCACTTAACTGATCATATTCTAAAAACTTGGCACTTAACTATTCACTTTTAACTATAAGTGACACTTAACCGATCACTTTAATAATAACTTATGTCACGCCCCGATCCTCAAGCACGCGCACATCCCTTACTTTTTGGTCGATTTTAAAATGCGATATCCCCAGGACTACATATCGCCGACCCTTTTCTTTTTAATAGCACATGCATAAGCAGTTATAAAAATCCCCATACAATAAAGCAATGGGATATACAAGTAGGACTAGGAAATTGAACCTGAAAACCAACACCCTTATGTTCATATACAAGTCATACTAAAACGGTTGGTTTCTACTCAAATTGATTCTATAGCAAACGTCATCAGGATCCTACTCTGGATCATCCTCGGGGTTCTCCTTCAGATACTCATCTTCGGGTTCCTCAACAGGGATCTCCTCATCGATCCATGCTCCTTAGGCTCCTTATCCAGTCCCGAAATGGTTATTCAATAACCACCGAGACAACGTCTCAACAAGTTCTATCCCCTAAGACCCGATTAGTAAACTAATACACCTTAGGGCTGCCTATGCACAACATGAGTCAGAGGACTTACCTTGGCCTCAGGTTCCACTTGCATATTAGTACAAATCATATAGGCACCCAAGCAATCACATCATAGATCGAAGCATCGATCTAATCGACTTAATCGATTACACGCCAACAAGACCACTCACGGTCACTTCCATTCTATCGATCAATCAACCTAGTCGATTACAAGTCAGTCGGACCATTTCTAGGTCATTCATGCCACACCAAGCAATTCCTTAGATTTAGTGGCTTTACGGTCCCACCCGACCCTCTCAAGATTTAGTGGCTTTACGGTCCCACCCGACCCTCTCAAGATTTAGTGGCTTTACGGTCCCACCCGACCCTCTCAAGATTTAGTGGCTTTACGGTCTCACCCGACCCTCTCAAGATTTAGTAGCTTTATGGTCCCACCCGACCCTCTCAAGATCTAGTGGCTTTACGGTCCCACCCGACCTTTCCAAGATTTAGTGGCTTTATGGTCCCACCCGACCTTTTCAAGATTTAGTGGCTTTATGGTCCCACCCGACCCTCTTTACGATACCATACTCTGTCACCGAGCCATGTGCATTCTCTAGGAAGACATATCGAGTCTCCGAGCCACGTGCATTCTCTAAGGCTACCTTTTCGCCAAGGTGACATATCCAATCACCGAGCCACATGTCCTTCCCAGGTGACATTCCAATTCACCGGGTCACGGGCAGTCCCCAGGTGATTTACCAACGCACTTTCGATACTGACAACCGATACTCGACCAATTTTCAATCACATAGCCAAAATCGCATTATTTAAGAACATAACTTAAAAATGCACCATTAAATCAATTCGACACGAATTAAAGCTCAATTAAATAAACGGACCACTCCACGACAATCAGCACAAAATTCCGATCACCGACCATCCCGGTTGAATTTCCGGAAAATAAATAATTAAATAATTAATTTCGAAAATAAAATAAATAAATACAATAAATTCAATTTATCACAATATAAAGCTCAATTAAATAAACGGACTGCGCCATGATCATCGGCATAAAATCCTGGCCACTTTGGCCATCCCAGTTAAATTTCCGGGGAAATAAATAATTAAATAATTAATTTCGAAAATTAATATTTAATTCCTAAAAATTCCACCTAGGCCCGATTTGCTTAATTAACACCCGATAAGGGACAAGAAAAATCCCAAGAAGCATCCAATAAATACTACAGGCAATTCTCTATCTAATTACACTAATCACACAACTAATATACAAAGCAATTAACTAATAATCACTAATCAATTCTAATCTAACAACCTAATTACACTTAATTAACACTAATCAACCTTTAAGTGTAATTAGCACACTAAGAAGGCATTAGTGAGTAAAACTCACTCAAAACGACGGGCTCGGTGCGAGGATCGACTTTCCTCAAAGCGGGCCGAGCATCCGGGCTCGGGAAGGCGGCCAAAACGGCCCACGAAGGGGCTGCCATACCCATTTTCTTCTTCTCTGTGCGCTGCTGGTTGGGGGCGAAGGAGGGTGGATCCGGAGCTGGTTTGGGTCGGAGATGGACGGAGGGGCCGAACCAAACCTAGGCGAGGCTTCACGGTGGCCGGAGGTGGGGTGGACGGCTCCGGCAGAGCTCCACCAGATTTGAAATGTCGCTGGAATAGAGGGCTGAGTGAGGGGGAGGCCGAGGCAGGCGGAGCACGGGACGGTAGCTCAGAGATGGTGGTGGACGGCGGAACGGCGGCGTGCGGTCCAGCGGCGTGCGACGGTGCTCCGGCGCGACGGCGATGGCGGCTCTGGCTCGAGCGACATGGTTGCTACCCCTGTTTCTGCTTCGTTCGAACAAGAGGGGGGAGAAGGGGCGGAGATGCGCGGACGGTAGCACGGCGGCGAGCTTGCGGGCGTGCGATGACGATGGCGAAAGGCGGCGACGGCAGCTACTTCTGCTTCGCTGGTCTTCCGTTGCTGCTGAACAAGAAAGCCAAAGAAAAGAGGAAGAAGATGGAGATGCCCGACGGAGGAGAGAGGGGAAACCGGTTTTCTCCTCCCTCTCTCTCTCCCTCTCTCTCTCTCTCTCTCTTTGGCCCCACCGAACCAGCTGTCTTCCACTCCCTTTTCCTTGCCAATTATACCCCTTCTAGAAGCATTTAGGTAGGCCAAAGTGTGGGGGTAGAGGTGGCATACGAATTTTGCTAAGGTTTCTTTCCAAATTGAACCTTAATCCCACTTGAATCAAATCAAATTGACCCATATTAATTTATTCAACACCTCATTATTCCAATTGGTATTTTTCCTTACCAATGTAGCCCACTTGCATCCCAACTTCACAATCCCTCGCTTCAATTGAATGAAAACGGCCCTATTTATCCAATCGAAATTAGAACTCGAAAATTTGGATGTCACAACTTAACACTTAAGTGATCCTTTTTTCATCGCGACTAGCACTTACGTGATTACTAAATACAACTTATGGCACTCGGGTAATCACTCATTTTTGTCTTATGTATATGTTGGTCTGCATCAAAACAAAGAAGATGATTCTGCATCAAAACAGAGAAGATGAGATGGTAAACTTATAGCAACTCCATACGACAGCACAAACAACAACAAAGCCACAATGATCTTGTGGAACAACACAAACTTCTTCGCATCTTTCAAAAAGAAAAACCCTACGTTTAATCCTAACAACACCATTTTTAACTATGGCAGTCGGACAAACTTTTTCTCATTTTCAAGTACTTTACATTTCATCATAAAGTACAATAGACAACAAAACAACACCATAATACACGCTTGGTAACACTTTCGTTCAATTTTCATCATTGAAACTTCATTCTTGAAAGGTTTAGTTGAAGATGCTTGAGCGTGCATTGAGACTTCATTCTTGAAAAGTTTAACTGAAGACGCTTGAGCTTGCATTGAGTCAACATTGTCCAAGTCGTCCACAAACACAGATGGAGATTGTTGTCTTTTATGAAGTAGATCCAATATCACCTCTGTGGCTCAGTCGGAGAACTTCGCATCGATCCATTTGAAGTATTTGCACTTCGACGCTTCTTTATATCGGGCGCATCCATAAAATCTTCTCCCAAGATTGATTTGAGTCCATGATGTTCTTCTTGGACTCGGTAACCCACAAAAACCGAAACGCTGGCCTTCTCCTTCGCTTCGGTGAGAGGAAATTGAGGCGCCGCTGCAAGTCCCGCTCTCCATTTCCAAGATTCGACGAAGGAATTTTGGGCAAATGAAAATTAGGGTTTGAGATTTGAATTCAAGCACTTCAATAGGGATTTTGGCCGATTTAGGGTTTTAGATTTGGGGTATTTGGGGAGACGATGTCGTTTTGGAAGATTTGGGGCTTTTATTATGCGACGACGTCGTTTCTAGTGAGTTAGAGCCGACTCGGCTCTCCTCCAAAATGAGCCACGTAGGCAAAAAATAATAATAAAATATTGCCACGTAGGATTTCCGGCAACGGTACACTTAAGTGTCCCACTCGAAAAAAAAAAAAAAAGTGGCACTTAAGTGTACCATTTTGAAGTTATGACACTTAAGTGTCTCCCCGTGCCAAGTTATGGCACTTGGGCTGTACTTCTGCCAAGCTTGCTAGTTTCATTCCTGAAGAAATAGGAAGGCTCAAGTCTCTTGCTTTTCTCCACATAGCGAACAACAATATCACTGGTCCAATTCCTTCTTCCATTGGAAACATGAGCAGCATGGAAGAGATATGGCTTTTCAATAATCAATCGGTTGGGTACATTCCAAAGGAAATAGGAATGTTAGGGTCTCTAATTCAACTTGATTTATCATCCAATTATCTCAATGGATCCATCCCTACAACTCTAGGGAATCTTAGTAGAATGAAATATCTTTACCTCTATGACAACCAACTTTCTGGCCCCATACCTTTAGAAGTTGGAGGAATGAGATTCCTCATACAATTTGAACTACTATATAATGATTTAATAGGTCCTATCCCATCAAAGATAGGGAATTTGAGCAATCTAAATATCCTTCACCTTTCCCAAAATAAGTTGTCTGGTCCTATTCCTAAAGAACTAGGAATGCTTGGATCTCTCTTTATGGTCTCGCTTATAAATAACAATCTCTCTGGCTCTATTCCATCCATTATAGGTAACATGAGCAAGCTCACAAACTTGCATCTGAGCCTTAACGAGTTTGTTGGCCAATTGCCACAAGATATTTGCAGTGGTCAAGTTCTTCAATATTTTGCTGCAAATACCAATCACTTCACAGGTCCAATTCCGTGAGGCCTCAAAAACTGCACGAGTTTGTATAGACTTAGGCTCCAAAACAACCAACTCAGGGGAAATATATCTAAGGCTCTCGGCATATACCCTTACTTAGATTATCTTGAGTTGAGCAACAGTGACCTTTACGGTGAGCTACCACCTAGACTGGGTGAATATAGCAATTTGACCAGCTTGAAAATCTCCAACACTCAAATCTCAGGCGTGATACCCTTCGAGGTTGGAAACATGAGCCAATTACATATACTTAACCTCTCTTCAAATAGTCTTTTTGGGAAAATTCCAGAAGACCTAGGAAAACTGAAGTCACTTCTAGAGCTTTCCCTCTATGACAATCATCTTGTAGGCCAAATACCTCAAGAACTTGGAACATTGTTTGATCTATCAAGGATTAACATCACCGGAAATAACTTGAGTGGCTCAATTCCTAAACAACTTGGGGACTGTTGGAAGCTTGAGTTTTTAAATTTAAGTAGAAACAGTCTTGATAGAAGTATTCCCGTTGAAATCAGCAAGCTTCAATCTCTTCAAGTTCTTGATCTAAGTCAAAATTTGCTTATGGGAGATATACCTGTACAACTTGGGCTCCTGCAAAGATTGGAAGCACTCAATCTCTCCCACAATCATCTCTCAGGTTCAATTGCATCGACTTTTGAGGATATGGTAAGCTTGACTTCCGTCGACGTATCATATAATGAGTTTGAGGGTCCTTTGCCAAACATTCTAGCCTTTCACAATGCTACAATTGAAGTTGTGAGAGGGAATAAAGGCTTGTGTGGAGTTATTGCTGGTCTCAATCCCTGTACGGCAACAATGTCCACATGCAAAAACAAAATTAAAAGGTTGCTGCTAATTTTGATTCCTACTTTAGGATGCCTACTTTCTTTGCTTCTTGTTGCGGGAGCTTCAAGTACTTTATGCCAAAGAGTGAGGAAAATAGAGGCTAGTTCGGTTGATAGACGCAATGAAAACCCATGGGCAGTATGGAGCTTTGATGGAAGAATGGTTTATGAGAACATTATTGAAGCCACGGAGGAGTTTGATGCCAAATATTGCATCGGTTTTGGAGGACAAGGGTGTGTTTACAAGGCCCGGTTGCAAACAGTTGAAACTGTTGGTGTAAAGAAACTTAAGGAAGCACTAGATGTCAAAGTGGCTAGTCAAAAAGCATTCGAAAGGGAGATTCATGCATTGACTGGAGCTCGGCATCGCAATATTGTCAAGCTATATGGCTTTTGCTCAAGTTCTCGACATTCATTTTTGGTGTACGAATTCTTGGAATCCGGTAGCTTGAAGGATGTATTGAGCAACGAAGAGAGGATAACAATATTTGATTGGAATACGAGAGTGGAAGTTGTTAAAGGTTTGGCTCATGCTTTGTCCTACATGCACCATGAATGCTCACCTCCTATAATTCATCGAGACGTATCGAGCAAGAACATTTTACTGGATGAAGAATACGAAGCTCACTTTTCTGATTTTGGCATGGCTAAAGTTCTAAAGCCTTTTGCCTCTAATTGGACTTCCTTCGCAGGCACGTTTGGATATGCAGCTCCAGGTAAGTTGGCTTCTTCAAAATTCCACCGCACTTCATTTTATAGATAGGATAATGCTTATACAAGATCCTCATCCTCACCTACCTTGCTTTAGTTATATATTTTAAATGGACAAAATCACTTTAGATTAACGGCCCATGAATATTGTATATAAGCTACAAAAAAATTTGCTATTTTCTCTATGTAGAACTCGCATACACAATGAAAGCGAATGAGAAATGCGATGTTTATAGCTTTGGAGTGGTGACATTGGAAGTAATCATGGGAAGACACCCAGACGATCTCATGTCGTCTCTTGCGTCCTCATCATCATCGTCGTCAAGCAATTCAATGGTTTCTTGTCCTCTGAAAGAAATTTTAGATCAAAGAGTTCTAAACCCGGAAGGTAATATGCTAGGGGAAGTGGCTTTCATGACAAAGATGGCCTTTTCATGCTTGAGTCCAAAACCAAAGCATCGTCCAAGCATGCAACTACTTTCTCGAGCGATATCAACCCATAGCTCAATCATGTTAAGCGCACCAGAGGGCACCAAATTGGAAGAATTAGTTGATCCTAAATGCTTCATTTATTGAGATATTTGGGTATTTCGTTGTAGCTACAGCAAACCTGTCTCCCATACTTTGTTTAGGTTTGTCAATTTCATTATCTATATTTGCAATGGATCATTAATCACTCAAAAAAGCTTGGGAATTTCAGCCATTAGCAATTTCAATCATGAATAGATGGATTACAACTTCAACGTCCAATCCTTAAGAGTGGGCTCAAAAGATAACAAGATCATGATATTTCTTGTAGCTCTTACATTTACTTCTTGGCACCATTCTTTGTGATAAAGCAAATCTTTCATGATACAACAATCTTCTGCAATCTGTACCAATCCCATTGATTGAGCCGATCTTCCATGATTTGTGTCAATTCCGTCAATTCTGTCGATAGAGTAATCTTTCACAATTTGTACTGATTTTGTAGATTGCTATCACTGATACTGTAGATTGTTATCTTTGTAAAATCTTTTAATTGTATTTTCCTGCTTATGTACATATTATAAATATAATACAATTCTCCACACCGATTGTATGTGCGATCAAACTCAAATTCATACTCTTTCATGGTATCAGAGCTTCACAATTTTTTTTCACTAAAATGTCTTCTTCTACATCCTCCAACACCATTATTGCCGTCACCGCTGCTAACTCTTCATCCTTGTTATCCCCCTCCCAACCACCCTTTGCTCTTGGCAATATATCTCATGTTCTCCAAATCAAGCTAGATCGCAATAATTACCTTCTGTGGCGAGCACAATTTCTTCCTTTATTTCATCTTCATGGGTATCTTCGGTTTGTGGATGGCTCATATCCTTCTCCGACACCCACTATCACTGATGTTGATAATAATGTGATCGATAACCCGGATCATATTGCATGGCATTATCAAGATCAACTCATCCTTTGCTGCATCCTCTCCACTCTTATCGAATCGCTTTCTCACACATTGTCGGGCCTTGAGACTTCTCATGATGTTTGGACCTCGCTTGAGAAACTTTATGCTCCTCAATCTCAAGCTCGCATAATGCAGTTAGAGTATCAGCTTCAATCTCTAAAGAAGGGCTCTCTTTCCATGGAAGCCTTTGTTAAAAAAGCCAAGAATATTACGGATCAAATTTCTGCCACTGCTCATCCCATCTCTGATTCTCAATTAGTTCTCAGCATCCTCGGTGGCCTGGGTTCGGAGTATGATGCATTTGTTACCTCAGTCATATCTCGTCTTGATCCATTACCTCTTGATGACTTCCTCGGCTTACTTTACAATCAGGAAATTATTCTTCAAAGCCGCACCACTGAATCTTCAATATAGTCTTCTCCTATTGTGAATGTTGTGGTCAAATCATCTGCTGCCTCGAATCCTCCCTCCAATGGTCGAGGACACGGTTGAGGCTGTGGTCGCAATTTTTATGAAGAAGGTTCCTCTCATTCTCCACTCATTTGTCAAGTTTGTAGTCGTGTAGGTCACTCAGCTCTCCAATGCTACCAAAGATTTAATCCTGGTTATAAAGCTAATAGTGGCTGTCCATCTGCAATGTATGCATCTTCAACTAGTGAGTCATTTGATCCATACTGGTACCCAGACTCTAGTGCCACTCATCATCTTACAGCGAACATGGAAAATTTGAACATTCAGAGTGACTATTCTGGCATCGATCAAATCCGCACTGCAAATGGGTCAAGTTTGCAAATATCACTTATCGGTTCTTCCATCTTACATTCTCCTACTAGTTCTTTTAAACTACAAAATATTTATCATGTTCCCTCTATCGAGAAGAATCTATTATCGAGTCTCTCAATTTACCAAAGACAACAATGTGGTATTTGAATTTCATCCTACTTTTCGTTGTGTCAAGGATCGATCCTCGGGAACCTCTTGCTCAAAGGCCAGCATAAGAATGGACTTTATTATCTTAATAATGCACGTACCACCATTAAGGTCCCTCTACAGTCAAATAAATCACCACCAACTCCATCCTGCTTCATTGGTGAACGAGTTTCTGCTTCTATTTGGCATGAGCGCTTGGGTCATCCAACTGCTCGCATTACTTCTTTAGTTTTTTCAAAGCATGACTTGCCGATATCTCCGTCTTCCTCATCTAGTTTCTATGAATCATGTCACTTGGGCAAGTCGCATCGTCTTTCCTTTACTAGATCATCAACTACTTGTAATGCTCCTTTGGAGATACTTTATTCTGATCTATGGGGACCATCTCCAATTACTTCAATTAATGGTTTTCATTATTATATCATTTTTATCGATGCTTATAGTGGATATGCATGGCTTTTTCCACTTACTGTGAAATCTGATGCACTGTCTACTTTTGTGCAATTTAAATCCCAAGTGGAAAGATATTTCAATTGTAAGATCAAGGCACTTCAAACTGATGAAGGTGGTGAGTATAAGAAATTTGATCCTTATCTTCGTCTTCATGGCATACTACATCATCTTTCATGCCCGCACACACAAGACCAAAATGGTCGGGCTGAGCGCAAACACCGTCATATTGTGGAAACTGGCATCACATTGCTTACTCGATCTTCTGTTCCTCGTATATATTGGAATGATGCCTTCCTCATTGCGGTCTTTCTAATTAACCGCATGTCTACAACGGTCTTGAGTGGATTGTCTCCTTACGAGAAATTGTTTGGCCAGAAACCTGATTATTTACAATTGCGTGTTTTTGGATGTGCATGCTACCCTTGGCTACGTCCTTATACTCGAAATAAACTTGATGACAAAACAATGCAATGTATCTTCCTTGGCTATTCTCCCCGTCACCGTGGCTATCGTTGTCTTCATCGTAGCACTGGCCGAATATGTCTCTCGCCATGTGATTTTCCAAGAGAACTTTTTCCCTTTTGCTAATTCACAATCTGGTCAATCATCATCACTATCGCCTAGTTCTCCTGTTTGCATTAGTTATTCCTCTACTAAGCCCCCACAGTTTCAGGGGGTGTCCACCACCACATCAACTCCATCAAGTCCATCTACTATCATGGATGACTCCTCATCACATATTCAGCAATCTTCTTAATCCTCTTCTCCAAAAGCTCCATCGTTATAATCTTCTCAACCTCAACCGTCAACTTCTACCCATCCAATGGTCACTCGTCTAAAGAATAACATTCGCAAACCAAAGTTTTTTCTTTCCACTAAGCACCCACTTTGTTCTTGTTTTCACTCAAGCTTGACACCAAGTGAACCCACTTGTTTTTCTATTACAAACAAAGACCCCAACTAGCAACCATCTATGGCCAATGAATTTAATGCTCTCATTCAAAATGGCACTTGGGAATTGGTCCCTCATCACCCTTCTATGAATGTGGTCAATTGCAAGTGGATTTATCGCCTAAAAACCAAGTCTGATGGCTCCATTGATAGATACAAGGCACGACTCGTTGCGAAGGGCTTTACTCAACAGCTGGCTTGACTATCATGAAACTTTTAGTCTAGTTATCAAACCAACAATGATTCGAGTTGTTCTCTCCTTAGCTATCACATATAACTGGTCTCTATGTCAATTGGACATTAAGAATGCATTTCTCCATGGCACCATTAAAGAAGAAGTCTACATGCAGCAACCCCAAGGATTTGTTGATCCGCATTATCCTAGCCATGTATGTCGTCTTCGGAAAGCTCTATATGGGCTAAAACAAGCCCCAAGAGCATGGTTTTCTTGGCTAAGTTCATATTTGTTATCTATTAGGTTTGTGGCCTCCATTGCTGATTCTTCATTATTCAGTACAGCATCGCTTTAACCACATTCTACTTCTTCTCATCTATGTGGATGACATTATTATTACTGGGAACTATACCTCCTCCATCACTGAATTAATTATTTGCCTTGGCACTGAGTTTGCAATCACTGATTTGGGAAATTTATCATACTTTCTTGGCATCGAAGCCCATAGATCCTCTAATGGGCAATCCCTCACTCAATCCAAGTATGCCACCGATCTTCTAACTCGTACAGGTATGGCTGATGCAAAACCTTGCTCATCACCTATGGCTCCCTCGGCTTCTAAGTTGTCGAAACAAAGTGGTGAACCATTGACTAATGTCTCCACTTATCGAAGTACGATTGGGGCACTGCAGTACCTCACTCTTACTAGGCCAGATCTATCCTTCATCATCAATAAAGTGTGCCAATTTATGCATTGTCCAACTAAAGATCATTGGTCAGTCGTCAAACAAATTTTGCGCTATCTCAAGGCTACTATTCGTTATGGCATTACCTTGTGACCTATTGGCCAATTGACCTTCACTGCGTTTACGGATGCTGACTGGGCTGGCTGCCCTGATGACCGAAAATATACTAGTGGCTATTACATTTATTTTGGTCCCAACTTGGTTTGTTGGAGTTCTAAAAAGCAACCAACCGTTGCTAGATCCAGCACTGAATCAAAATACAAAGGGGTGGCTAACGTATCCTCTGAATTATTATGGCTATTACAACTCCTTCGAGATCTTCGATACACTCTACATCGGTCACCACTTGTTCTTTGTGATAATTTAGGGGCAATCTATTTGGCTGCCAATCCCATCTTTCATGCCTAAACCAAGCACATAGAAATTGACTATCATTTTTGTTCATGATTTAATTAAAAAGAAGCAGTTGAAAGTTCGCTTCATTCCTACACAGGTTCAAACGGTTGATATCATGACAAAGCCTTTATCCATCTCTCGGTTTCTTATTGTACGCGACAAGCTCACAATGACTCCGCCACCATTTCGCTTGAGGGGGTGTGATAAAGCAAATCTTTCATGATACAGCAATCTTCTGCAATCTGTACCAATCCCATTGATTGAGCCGATCTTCCATGATTTATGTCAATTACGTCGATTCCGTTGATAGAGTAATCTTTCACAATCTATATTGATTCTGTAGATTGCTATGACTGATACTGTAGATTGTTATCTTTGTAAAATCTTTTAATTATATTTTCCTACTCATGTACATATTATAAATATAATACAAATCTCCACACCGATTGTGTGTGTGATCAAACTCAAATTCATACTATTTCACTTTGTCCGATGATGCGAACAAGATTCGGCTTTCTTATGTAAAATAGTAAACACTGACGCTAGAAAATCTGATAAGCTCAAAAGGTGTTGGCGCACAATTGGTATAAAGAAAACAAATGCAGATGTGCAAAAGCCGGGAGCGATCTAGAGATGCAAAAAGAATTCGATCATCACAGTTTCCTTTTGAATTCGAATCGTTTCTTTAATTGTTTCTCTTCGTGTAAATATTATCTTTTTTGGTTCAATCACTTCGTGACGAGTACATCTATGAGCTCATTCGGTTGATCAATGGTCCGAGATAAAATGAAAGATACACGATTCTTTGTACAGAGGATGTTCACAGGTACAAGTTATGAAATTGCTTTGTACCTTGAGCATGCGATATCGTTGGGATTTCGGGGAAAAAAAAAGTCACCCTTATCATCTAATTTAGTATTTTCTTATGTGATCATTCTCATGAACGATCTTGAAGGATGGGGAACTTATGAGAAGTTGATCCTATTCATATTGGCTCATTGAAATGCGGCTCGAGGAAGCCGATTCGGTAACATTACGCCCGAGACTTATGGCGAGGACCTCCTCAAAGCATTGGACAGAGAACTTACGAATGTTTTGGAGGTCTGATCAATCTCTAATTAATTGAATTCATCCCATGGAGACATGTCCCTCTTCTCTTGGATTATTCCACATTCGTTCCTATGTTTTTGTTGATTATCGATTCGTAATTGAACGTTTTGTTCATAAGATTGCAGGTATAAAATGACATGTCATTTTCTAAATTCTTTGCCTCCTGTAATTTCCAAATCATCAACAGGCCGGTGTCCTTTGGATGCTTGATCTGGCTGTGTACTTGGCGAATGAAGCAACAAAAAGATGGAATTCAAGCAATTAGGTTCTCGTGGAAATAGCCTGCACAAGGTTCTCCCCAGCAATTTCTTTTGGCAAGATAAGCATATTATGCTCTATACTAGAAGTCGCTGGAAGAGGACGTCGCTCACCATGTAAGGTACTTTGCGCTTTTACACTTGCCTCAACTTGTGCCATAGTGTTTTCTGATGCTGATGATTATTCTTCTGAGTAACTTTTTTCCATACATTTTTTGGTAAGTACTTTGCACAATGAAGTCTTTGTAACTGTGTGATGTACTAAACAATGAAGAGAGGATAACAAGATTTGACTGGAATAAGAAAGTGAATGTTGTTAAAGGGGTGGCTTATGCTTTGTCCTGCATGTACCATGAATGCTCTCCTCCTATAATTCATCGAGACGTATCAAACAAGAACATTTTACTCGTTGAAGAATACGAAGCTCACATCTCTAATTTTGGTACGGCTAAGGTTTTAAAATCTTATTTATCCAATTGGACTTCCTTTGCAAGCACCATTGGATATGCATCTCCAGGTAATTTGGCTTCTTCAATAAAAACTATCATGCCCTAATCCTCAAGCGTGCGCCCATCACTCACTGGTCGATTAAATAGCGACATCCCAATATGCATTGCTGACCCATTCATTTTAATACGCATACGGAAGCATAAAATTAATCCCTAGACAATAAAACAATGGGATAGGAAAGTAGGACCACAACTTTAAAACCAACAACAACCACGCTTATATATACATAACATACCAGTCATGTCATAAATAATACAAGTCAGTATAGGAGAAATAGATCTAAAAACAAGAGTGGGGGGGGGCTTCTCAAACTATGGGTCCTTATCCTCCTCTTCATCCTCCTCCACGATTTCACCTTCTTCTACACTCCAACTAGAGCCTTCAGCAGACTGCACCGGGGACTCTGGCACTGCAAGAACCGGGTTTGCTGCATCTACAATCGAACCTTGAGGAGGATCAGCTGTGCCCTTCCCAAAAGCGGCCTCCAAGATATATAGGGGAATCTCAGATTCCAGACTAGGACCCTCTCTCTGGCCATCTTGAGTATGTCAGTACCACGATCTGTATCGATGGGGTATCTTGGGCTCCCAAGCAATGGAAAATAAGATGCCTACTTTGTAATCCTCTTAGGTTGTCCAAAAAACTTAGGAGTTGCCATCTAAGGACCTGAAATGTTATCCCACAATGGGGTGAGACGACGTCTTAGCGAGTTCTACCCCCTAAGACTCGACTAGGAAGAAAATACGCCCTGAGGGCTACCTAAGCACAAACACGAGTCAAAGGAATTACCTTGGCCTCAGTCCCTTCCTACAAGTCAATATAATTCAAACAACCATCCAATCATCATTTCACAAATCACTTTACCCAACCAGATCGAATTATCTATCAATCGACTCAGTCGATTACATGCCATCGAGACCATCACTCGGTCATTTCGATTATTCATCATTGACTCTTAGTCACGGCCCAACAGGCACGACCTACTGACATAATTTAGGTTGAGTGGTCATCACAGCCCTACATGCATAATTTAGATTTAGTGGTAATCACGGCCCTACTGACATAATTTAGGTTGAGTGGTCATCACGGCCCAACCGGCATAATTTAGATTTAGTGGTCATCACGGCCCCACTGGCATAATTTAGATTTAGTGGTAATCACAGCCCCACTAGCATAACCATACTTCAACGATTTTCTTGATCTAACTCATAGTCTCACATGGCACTTTTCCAATCAATTACCAAAGTGGTCCATTTTTTTTTGGAATAATGACCTATAATGACTACTCACACTCACATTGTACAATCTGCTATTCAATTAAATAAATAGAAAGCATTATTGCAATCAGCATGAAATTCCGATCACCGACTATCCCAGTTTAATTTCTGAAAAATAAATAAATAATTAAATAATTATGGAAATTAATTAAATAATGCCAATAAATACCAAAAATGCATACTTAGGCCCGTAAAGCCTAATTATTTGCTGAAACGGGCCCAGAAAAATTTCAAGACTCGTTAAATAGATATTAGAGCCTATCTACTTGCCAATTACACAAAACTAACCACCTAATATGCATCGGTAATTAACTAATTCACTAATCAAATCTAACTAACCACCTAATGCTAGCTTAGTCTAAACTAATCAACCCTTAAGCATCATTAACCTACTAAGCGAGGATTAGTGAGTTAAACTCACTTGTTTATCAAATCACTCGGTTCGAAACGACAAGGACGCGACGAGGAACGATCTTCTCCAAAGCAGGCTTAGCTTTCGGGGTCGGGAAGTAGGCCAAAACGGGCCTAAACCTTTGCTGGAAACCCACACTTTCAGCTTTTGTTTGGTGGCTGCAATAGTTGGATGGAGGCTCGGTTGGGGCGGGCGAGGACCAATGGAGTTGCAGCGAGGTCGGGCGGCCAACGGCGGGGCCTCACGATGGTTGAGGTGAGCTGGACGGCAGCCCATGTTGGCTAAAAGGCTTGCTGGACACACGGACAGAGGCGGACGGAGACATTTAGGCCGTCGAGGTCGCGTGGCGAGGAGTGACGGCGCGCGTGTGAGGCGAGGGTGGCGAACAACAATCCGGTGGTGGCGTGCGGCTCCGTTGGGCTGCTAGCTGCTCCGGCGGTCTCTCTAGTTGTTGAGCTCAAAAATGGCACAATGAAGGGGATGAGGGTGTTGCTCGGCCAATTGAGGGAGAGAAGGAGGAGATGAGGGAACCAAGGGGGGCCACCAAGCGTTCAAGGCTATCTTCTTGTCCCCTTGACCATTCCCCTCCACCAGCTGCATCCTTTGGCTGAAAATCAGCCACCAAAGTCCCTTCTAGATGGCTCGAATTGGTCCATAAGTCATGGGTGGTGGGGGGCTACGAATTTCATATGTTTTCCCCTCAATTGAACACCAATTGCCTCTTAATTCAATCCAATTTAGCCTCTAAAAATTCAACCAACACCTCACCGATCCAATTAGTATTTTTCCTCACCAATTGATCATACTTGCATCCCAATTGTGTGATCAAAAATGGTCCTCGACATTTTCTGTACAAAAATGGCCCCAGAACGACTTTTTCCCAAAAAGTTTCAGTTTGCAGAAAAATTTTCGGAGACTGAGTCGACGTTTCTAAAATGATTTGTGACATGACAACTTTCAATTTTTGAAATCAGATTCAAATTCGCAGTTAATTTCACTCGGCACGTTTTTAATGTGACCTAGCAACAGTGTAGCTTTTAGAAATTTTTAGTGCAAATAACCCGTGGTCGATTTTCTTCGAGCCATAATGAACCTATTTAATACATTGGTGACTCTCGATTGTCGTGAAAAATCTCAAGGATTCAAATACGGGTATAGGGTACCAAAACGATAAAAAATCAGTCTGGTGCCGGTCGACAAGAATTTCTCGATTTGGTGAAATCACCCACATTTAACCACATATCTCAATCGAACCGACCTATTTTTGATTCCCAATCGACTTATATATGTGCCGCAATGATCTCTGCAAATGAGCATGGTCGAATAGTCAATTCTTGGTCGAATCCTCAAGTCTATTGCATTAAAATTCCTTAATGACTTCCTCAGTTAGTCTAGTTATTTAAGGAGTGATTAGCTCTGAGAACAACACTATAGGCACGTCGATGAAATGCCTGATTAATTTAATTGAAAGCAGAACTGTAAAATCCAGAATGTCACAAAAGCAATAGGTTTTATAACAGTATTCGAGTCTTCAACTGAATACTCTAGGGACCCTGGATCCAATAGACTCGAGTCCACCACTGAACCACCAGAAGGGTCTACCATGCCTTTTCCAAAAGCAAGCTCCAACACCAACATAGGGACCTCAGATTCCGGTAAGGGACCTTCTCTTTGTCCATTTCGTTCATGACGATACAATGATCTGTATTGATGGGGTACCTTATGGGGTAGACCCTCATCAACCCAGACAATGGACCTCAAGAGTTCATAGATCCATCCCCTTGAGTTCCCATGAAGCGGAATATAAGATACGTGCTCGGTGACCTTCTTCAGCTGGCCAAAATGCTCGACAAGTACAGCCATCTAAGGACCTGTAAATGTTATCCCACAACGAGGTGAGATGACGTCTCAGCAAGTTCACCCCCAAACTCCGACTAAGAAGAAAATACGCCTAAAGGCTACCTAGTCACGCACGAGATAAAGGACTTACCTTTGTTTTAGTCCCTTCCTGCAAGTCAATACGATTCATATATTTAACGGATCATTTCATCAAACCAAATCATCAAATCAAATCGAGTCATCGATCAATCGATCCAATCGATTTCATACCATCAATACCATCCCTCAATCAACCCATTCAATACTATCTATCAAGTCTGATCACAGCAAGGACTACTCACCTTAAGCTGAAGATAGATAGTATAGCTCGCCAAAAGCCGATAATTAATATAGCTGGCCAAAAGCTGATAACAGAGTATACTGCTTACCCTAAACTGACATATCAAAGCTCACAGGCTGATATAGTATACTCATAATACTCACAAGAAGCTAATAAAGTACTGCTCACACTAAGCTGATATATCCAAGCTCTTAGGCCGATATAGTATACCGATGATGCTCACTCTAAGCTGATAAAGTATATTACTTGCTCTAAGCTGATATATCAAAGCTCATAGGCTGATATAGTATATTGTTCTCACCAACTAAGAATTTCACCATTTTTATCATTCTCGATAAAAATAATCGTGTGTGGTTACACGGTCGGCCTTAACCAAAATACAATATTTTTCCTTTTCAAAAATTCCCACCATTTAATGAAGTCCACAAAATATTTTTGGCGTTGTACACTGACACTTGATATTTCCCACTTAAAAATCGAAAATACTCGATTTTGGAATAAATTCCCAAAATTACAAGTTCCACTCAATTAACACAAAATAGCATTCAATTAAATAAATCAATTGCACAATTACAATCAGCACGAAATTCCAGTCCAGCTATCCCGGTCTAATTTTTGAAAAATAATAAATAATTAAATAATTATCAAAATTAATTAAATAAATACCAATATATACCAAAAATGCAAACTTAGGTCGGAAAAGTCTAATTAAATGCTAAAATAGACTTGAAAAATTTCCGAACATATCTAGATAAATATTACCATCTATCTAGTCACTAACTAAGCTGGTGTAACCACCTAACATGCATAAACGAGTAATTAAATTGCTAATCTGGGTCTATGAATTTTGGACCTAATTTCCCCAAATCATCTTCAATTCTCACTTAAATTGATTCAATTCGGCCCTAAAAAATTCCACCATCGTGTCCTTGCCCATAGAACCAACTTGCATCCTTAAAACGCAATAAAAAAATTGTCCCTTGAATTTTCCGATCAAAAGTGGCCTTATTTTGACTTTTCGCCTAAAATCTTGGTTTGCAGAAAAATCTTTGGAAGATGAGTCAACATTCCTAAAATGACTCGTAACATAGCAGAACTTTCAATTTCTGAAATCGGATTCAAATTGGCAGTTAATTTCAATCTAGGGCGATTTTAGTGTGACCTAACCTACCGGGTAGCTTTCAAAAAATTTTAGTACAATTGACCCGTGATCGATTTATTTTCGAGTCACAATGTACATCTTTAACACATTGGCAACCCTCGATTATCGTGAAAATCTCGAGGCTTCAAATACGGACATAGGGCACCAAAACGACAGAAAAATCAGTCTAGTACTGATTGACGAGAATTTTGTAATTTGGTAGAATCACCCACATTTAGTCACACATCTCTGTCGAACCTATCTATCTCTGATCTCTAATCGATTTTTAACTATGTCGTAATGATATCTGCAGATGAGCACGGTCGAGTAATCGATTCTTAGTCGAATTCTCAAGTCTATTACATTAAAATCCTTTAATGACTTCCCCAGATAGTCTAGTTATCTCATGAGTGATCAGCTCAGAGAATAACATTATCAGCGCGTTGATGAAAGGCCCGATTTATTTAATTCAAAACATGACTGAAATTCCAGGATGTCACAACTCTTCCCCTCTTATAAAAATTTCGTCTTCGAAATTTAAACCATTACAATACTTCAAACAAAAATGTGGGAGTATAATCATCTCATTGAATCCTCACTTTCCCAAGTTGCTCCTTTAGTGCCGTGGTGTTGCCAAATTCTTTTGACCAACGGGATTATCTTGGTACGCAGAATTTGTTCTTTGCGATCCACAATCTGAACCAGGCTTTCCATATACAACACTCTATTGTCCACGTCCAATTCTTCAAAATTAAGCACGTGAGTCGAGTTAGGCTCATATTTCCTCAACATCGACATGTGAAAGATGTCATGCACTTGCGCTAGTCTCGGCGGCAATGTAAGACGATACGCTAGGATCCCGATTTTCTCTAGAATTTCAAAGGGACCTACGTACCTCGGACTCAGTTTTCCCTTCTTGCCAAAGCGCAAGGTACCTCTCATTGGTGACACTTTCAGAAAAACGTGAACACCAACTTGAAATCCAATGGTCTCCAGCACTTATCTGCATAGCTTATCTGGCGACTCTGAGTAGTCTTTAGTCTATCCCTGATGACTGCAACTGCATCCACTGATTGTTGAGCCAACTCTAGGCCTGTGATCTTTCTTTCCCCGACTTCATCCCAACACACTGGCATTTTGCACGCTCTGCCATATAAAGCTTCAAAAGGAGCCATCTGGATGCTCTGCTGGTAGCTGTTGTTGTACAAAATCGACAAGATGAAGTTGTTCCTCCCAGCTTCCCTTCAAATCCAACATGCAAGCTCGCAGCATGTCTTCGAGGGTTTGAATCGTCCTCTCAAACTGGCCATCCTTCTGAGGATGATATGCCATACTATACTGCAGCTTTGTTCCTAAGGCAGTCTGCAAAAATTTTAAAAGGCAGCTGTGAATCTCGGGAGTCGGTCTGAAGTTATCATCACCGACACTCCATGCAGATGAACAATCTGACACATGCACAACTCTATGTGCCTATCCAAATAAAGGTCCTTCCGTACTGCGATGAAGTGAGCCGACGTCGTTAGTCCGTTGACCACTACCCAAATGGAATCATTACCTCTCTGACTTCTCGATAAGCCTGTCACAAAGTCTATCGTGATGTGCTCCCATTTCCACTCGGGAATCTCAAGAGGTTGCAAATGTCCTCTTGGCTTACAATGTTGTGCCTTCACTTGCTGACACATCAGACACTTGGCGACATGTTTGGCGATGTTTACCTTTATACCAGACCACTAATAGTGTTGAAGCAAATTCTGATATATTTTCGTACTATCAAGATGAATGTTGTAACTGTTACGATGAGCTTCTACTAAGATCTCCTCCTTAAGCTTTGCATCGTCAAGTATACACAATCGTTCTCAGACCCTCAATGTTCCATCCTTTGAAATCTGAAAATCAGCCTGTCTCTTATTGGTGTCCTCTTGCAGAATCTTCTGGACATATGGGTCTATTGATTGAAATATCTTGATCCTAATTAGCACATCCAACTCAATTTTGAGGGTAGCCATAAGATTCGAAAGGTGGCCCACCTCATATTTGAAAACCGAATCTCAAGCATTTTCGAGTAAAATCCATTCATTGACCATCATTTGTGTAACTAAAGACTTTCGACTCAAAGTGTCTGCGACCTTATTCGCCTTTCCAAGGTGACACAAAATATCACAATCGTAGTCCTTCAGAAGTTCCATCCAGCGACGTTGTCTCATATTCAACTCATTCTGAGAGAATAGATACTTGAGACTTTGATGGTCAGTGAAGATCTGGAATCTTTCTCCACACAAATAATATCTCTAAATCTTCAAAGCGAAAATGATTGTTGTGAGTTCCAAGTCGTGTGTCGGGTAATTCAGTTCGTGAGGTCTCAACTAACGAGAGGCATATGCAATAACTCTACCATGTTGCATCAGCACGAAACCCAGTCCTCTAAAAGACGCATCATTGTAGATCTCGTATCCTCCAGGACCAGATGGAATGGTCAGCACAGGTGCAGTAGTCAGCTTCTGCTGAAGCTCTTGGAAACTACACTTGCACTTGTCTATCTACACAAACTTCTCTTCTTTCGTTAAGAGTCAGGTCAACGGCGACGCTAAAGTTGAAAATCCTTCCATGAACCTTCTATATTAACCTGCCAAACCTAAAAAGCTTCTGATCTCTATCACGGTTGTCAGTCTTGGCCAGTTGATCACTGCTTCAATCTTGGTCGGGTCCAAGGAGATTCCTTCACTTGAAATCACGTGACCTAAGAATGCAACATGAGTTAATCAAAACTTGCACTTGCTAAACTTAGCGTACAACTCATGAATCCTTAGAGTTTGCAATACCATCCCCAGATGTCCCTCATGCTCCTTCGTACTTCTCGAATATACCAGAATATCATCGATGAACACGATCACAAACTGATCCATATATTTTTTGAACACTCAGTTCATCAGATCCATAAAAGCAGCTGGGGCATTCGTCAATCCAAACGGTATTATAGTGAACTCATAATGGCCGTATTGAGTACGAAACGTTGTTTTCGGTATATCCTCATTTCTGATTCTCAACTAATGATATCATATCCTCAAGTAGATTTTTGAAAATATCAACGCTCCTTGTAACTAGTCAAACAAGTCGTCGATCCTCAGGAGTGGCTATTTGTTCTTGATCGTCACCTGATTGAATTGAGATAGTCGATGCACAGACACAACGAACAATCTTTCTTCTTCACGAACATAACTGGTGCTCCCCAAGGTGATACACTGGGACGTATGAATCCATTATCCAATAATTCTTGCATTTGCACCTTCAGTTCTTTCAACTCAGATAACGCCATCCGGTAGGGAGCCTTAGAGATTGGCTCTATCCGGGTACTAACTCAATCACAAACTTGATCTCTCTCTCTGGCGGTAAGCCTGGCAATTCCTTCAGGAATACATCTGAAAATTCTTGAACCATTGAGATATCTTCAATCTTCAGTTCCTCAATTGTCGTATGCATGACAGTTGCCAGGTAACCTTGACAACCCTCGTCTAATAAACGGGTTGCCTCAAGCGATAAGATCAAGGTAATCGAGGGTCCTCCTCGATTTCCAACAAACTCGAAACTTCCACCCTCTAACAGGTCAAACTGAATCGTTTTACTATAGCAGTCCATCTTAGCTCGTTGCTTGGTGAGCCAGTACATGCCAATTATCAAATCAAAGTCATACATGGCTAGGACTAATAAATCCATTTTCCCCTTTCACTCACCAATCACTAACTTGCAACCAAAACAACCCAATGCACCTAACACCTTATCCTTTAACGGTGTAGATATGTTAACCACTAACTCCAACAACTCATGACTTAATCCTATCAGCTTAACATATTGCTCAGCAATAAAAGAATGAGTCACTCCAGGGTCGAATAAAACATAAGCAGCATGGTTGTTTAGCAAAATCGTACTTGTAATCACATCAGGCGCGTCCTCTACTTGACCTTTTGTGATGGCGTACACTATTACTTGAGCTGGAGGTCTGTTCTATCCACCCTGTGTTGCAAATCGCAGCGCTACGCCTCTTATTTGACCCATCAATGGTGGCGGTAGTAATTACTGTTGTCCCCTCGGTCTTCTGGGACAATCTCTGGCCAAGTGACCCTGTTGGCAACATTCAAAACAAGCGCCCATTCTCTGAGGGCACGGGGTCATACCATGTTGCCTTCCACGGGAGCAACATACGCTATTCTGATTTGACGCTAACTTTCCAATTCCACCCTTCCTATTGGGCAGAACATGGAACCTTCCTCGGGTCATGGGCCTCTTCCCATATCGGTTCCCATCCCTATTTAGATTAAACCTCGATCCAGACGAGACGGCTTGTTCATTCAGACTTCTCTCTATCAACTGGGCTCGATTGTACACCTCACGATAGCCCTTCAAATCTAACAGCACCAGGGGATTCTTCAATTCTAGTCGAAGGCCATTCCTGGACCTTCAAGCCTTGTCTTCTGGATCCTCTATCAACCTCAGAGCATACTAAGAAAGCTCCACAAATTTGATCTCATACTGGTCAACAGTCATCATCCCTTGGCAGAGGCGTTGAAATTCCTCCATCTTATGTTCTCGGGAGCTACCCAAAAAGTACTTGTCATTGAAGGCTCTGAGGAAAGCATTCCACACCAGGACTAAACCTTCTGGAAATACTATACCTCTAGTGGCCCTACACCAAGTATTCGTGTTACCCTGCAGTTGATATACTACCAGGACAACTTTTTTTGTCTTAGTGCACATCAGCAGTGCAAAGGCCTTCCCCAAATCTTGAATCCAAAGTGATGCAGTCTTTGGATCTCCGGCACCGATGAACCTCGGCAGGTTTAACTTCAAGAATTGCTCTACCAACTTATGGATTGGTCTCTCCCTCTCCACAACTATGTTCTCACTTGGAACTTCGATAGGTGCGGCAACAACAGCGGCTTCAGCAACGGCAGCGACAGTAGCAATAGCAACAGCTTGTGCGGCGGCAACAGTAGCGGCAACTTGATTCTGGGCCTGCTACCCTATCAAATCTCTCAATCCTTCGAACGCCTACATGATCCCTTCGAACCTGGAATCATTAGGGGCTGCTACCCCAGCATCAACAGGTAGCAGTGCTACTCCACTAGCGCTAGCCTGAGTTGGCGCTCTACCACAGCCTCATCGGGTACCGACCCTCGTCGGCGTCCTACCCCGAGTTGCAGGCCTAATAATACGCTTTCTAGGAGTCCTCTTATGACGGTCTAAGCGCGAGGGCACATCTCTTGTCCCACATCGCTTAAGGGGGAGTCCTAGGGCTAGTTTATAAGGCTTAAGTCCCTCTAATCTATGTGACGTGTTTTAAAGCCGTGAGGACTTAGTGTCCAAAGTGAATAATATTACACAGTGGGGCCCGGGTTGTTACAAATGGTATCAAAGCCAACTCCCAACTGCATGTGGGGCCACAGCGAAGACACTGTGCTCCCAAGAGGGGGAGAGTGTGACGGCCCAAGCGCGGGGGCGCGTCTCTTATCCCACACGCTTAGGGGGGAGTCTTAGGGCTACTTTATAAGGCTTAGGTCCCTCTAATCTGTGTGACGTGTTTTAAAGCCGTGCGAACTCAGTGTCCAAAACGGACAATATTACACAATGGGGCCTGAGTTGTTACACCTCTGCTCTTCATCACTCATGATGCAAGTTTTCTACTGAAACCTGCCCTCCTATTCCACACCGAATTAGAAGCTGAGTGATCACAAACAAACAATCTATCAACTAACTAACACAGACATGCACCAGCATGAAATAAATGCCATTCCTACTAACTATCCCATAAACTTATCACACATTACCACTCCAACTATCAACCTTGCTCTGATACCACTCCAGATAGGGATGTCACGCCCCGATCCTCCGAGCGCGTGCCCATCCCTCGGTGGTCAATCAAATAGCGACGTCCCAGGACCCGCCACCGACCCATTCATTTTAATGCACATGCGGAAGCGAATAAATAAATCCCCATACAATAACAAGATGAGATAGAAAAGCAGGGCCACAAATTTTTCAAATCACAACACACTTATATACACATATCAAACTTTGTCATATACAATATTAGCCGATATATACAGGGTCTACAAAAAGGGGGGTAGAGTGCTACAGATCCTCTTAGTATTTGAGTCTTCAACTGAATACTCCGGGACCCTGGATCCAATAGACTCGGGTCCACCACTAAACCACTAGGAGGGTTTGCCATGCCTTTTCCAAAAGCAACCTCCAACACCGACATAGGGACCTCAGATTCCGGTAAGGGACCTTCTCTCTATCCATTCCGCTCATGACGATACCATGATCTGTATTGATGGGGTACCTTATGGGGTAGACCCTCATCAACCCAGACAACGAACCTCATGAGTTCATAGACCCATCCCCTTGGGTTCCCATGAAGCGGAATATAAGATACCTACTCGGTGACCTTCTTCAGCTGGCCAAAATATTTGGAAGGTACAGTCATCTAAGGGCCTGTAAATGTTATCCCACAAAAGGGTGAGACGACATCTCAACAAGTTCACCCCGTAAACTCTAACTGGGAAGGAAATATGCCTAAAAGCCACCTAATCACGCACGAGATAAAGGACTTACTTTTGCCTCAGTCCCTTCCTGCAAGTCAATATGATTCATATATTTAACGAATCACTTCATCAAATCAAATCATCAAATCAAATCAAGTCATCAATCAATTGATCCAATTGATTCCATACCATAAATATCATCCCTCAATCAACCCATTCAATACTATCTATCAAGTCCGATCACATCAATGACTGTCGCGACCAATTTTTTCGGGTGTGAACCACCTAGGGTTTGGCTAATGGATTGTTAAGCCTAAACTTAACTCGGGCTCTCCCAAGCCCATACCAATTCGCGACTTTCGGTTCAAGTTCTTAACGTGCAAATTTTTTAATTAGGAGTCGCCACTAATCCATTTTTTGGTGGGTCGATTAGAAACCCAAGTAAAGTAACGGGAGATTCACTTTACTCCTACGAACCAGAGATTATGGGTTCGGGGACTTGGTTACGCTAGCTTTCTCTAACGCCTTTTCGGTACCTTTCTCTTTTATTTTGAAAAATGTTTGGCAAGCAACTTGAATTAATTTTAAATCTATTTTCCTAACATGTGAGGTGATCATACGGGTGCGCAAACCACCAATTTAACACCCAAGAAAGTAATGAATAAATTGCAGGACTTACCTCATAGCAACGAAAGCATCTGTGTTGTTAGATCAGAATTCACATCAACAACCCTAGATATGGTTTCTAATTAACACGCAATTTTTGTTTTGTTTTCACTTAATTAATGAAAATCATGCAATATGCAATGCAATATTAACTAAATGACCTAATTCCAATGACATGTAATTTCTAATTAAATGGGCCTAGCAAAAGTACTAAATGACATGCATCTCAATGAATCTAACCCTAATGACGTGCATATAAATGTTTTTTCTTTTTCCTAAAAGAATGCATTTCATCATAAATAATAAAATTAATTTAACCTATGACATTTTTTTGTATTTTTCAAGAAATTCGAAATTAGGTGAAATGTGAAAATTACCTAATTAGATTAAGATCCTATTTAATTTATATTAGGAATTAGGTTGAGCCAAATCCTAATTTAAACTAAAATATTATCTTAACCTAAATAATCCTAAAATGCAATATATTTAATAAAATACCTAAACCTATAGTAAATTAAGAAAAAACATCATCTAAAATTAAACTAAATGCAATTTTACCCTAATATGCTATGACGTGCAAAAGATGCCCTAATTTTACATGACATATGCATAATAACTTTTTTGTGTTTTTCCCTTTTTCCCTTTTTTTTTAAAATTTCGAAATTAATAATTGCCAAATAATTAAACATGCAATCCAAGTTTTAAAGAAAACTAGCAACCTAAATTAATTGATTTGATTTTTTTGAAAATTCGAAATAAAATACCTATTATTCGTGCAAACACCGAAACTACATTTTTTTTTTTTTTTAAAGAAAGCTAATTTAAGTAACACCACAGCAAATCAAGCCATATTGATACCCAAATCGACGAACCATATCTCGAACATGAGATCGGGTTGGCCAATTTCACATAAATCACGAATCGGATCTCAAGCGGGAGATCGGATTGGCAATTTTTTTTAAGTAATTGCGAGTCGGATTTCGAGCTCGAAAATCGGACTGACAATCACTAATTTCAAGGCAATTTCATATCATGGAATTTCAATTTCACATTGAAGGAATAATTACACTAAAAAGATAAAATAACATAGCAAAAATAATAAAACAAAAATAAGATAAAGAAAATACCTAAATTTTCTTTTGTTTTTCTTTTTCTTTCCTTTTTTTCTGAAAAAGAAAAATAAAAATAAATCTGGTGGCCGGTTCGGCGAGGGGAAGTCTCCGGCTAGGGTTCCGGCGAGGGCACCGGGAGCAGCGCGACGGCGGCACAAAGAGGGGGCCGAGGATCGGCGCGGCAAGCATCACGGCACCGGGGGCCGGAATCGGCACGGGGACGACATCGGCGCTAGGGCCGGGCGTCGTGGGCGTCACAGGTTGCTGCAACGTCGGATCGTGGCGCGGGGTCCGTCAATCGGCAATCGGGCGGCACGGCGGCGTCGAGACAAGAGCGCGAGGCCTCGGACTGCGGGCGGAGAGATCCCGACATCTGGATCACGGATTTGCAACGGCAGTGGCTCCACGAGCGGATCTGGGACGGGCGACGCAAAGCAAGGCTCGACGTCGGGGCGGCGCAGGTCGTGCGGACGGAGACTAACGGCTGCGACGGCGCGGAGAAGGGCGGCTCAGACGAGGGGTGACGTCGCGGCTTCAGGCGGACTAGCGCAGGCACTCGCGGACGGAGGCCAGCGGCGGTGAGCAGCAGCGGCACCGGCTGCTCTTTGGGAAAATGAACAGTAGCCGATTAGGGTTTCGGCTACTTTTTTTTTTTTTCTCTCTTTTTTACTTTTCCTCTCTCCACTCACTTTTCACCTTATTCTCTCTTTTTTTACTGACGGAAAAGAACCCCCATTTTCCTTTTCAGCCTTTTCCTTCCTACGATGAAGGAAAAATAAACCTAGGGAAAGACCTCTTCTCTTTTTTCTTTCGACGAATTGAAACGTAGAAAAAGCCCCCCTACGTACGGCCGTATGTATTGATATGTGTGGCCTCCTTTCTCAATATGGCGTACGTGACCCTTTTTATAAGCCCAAAAATTGTATCTTAGGGGTATATTTCATTTCTAATTTTGCTTGAGCACGATACCCCTAAATATATCAATAAAATATTTTTCGCATATTCCATTAAGAAAATTCCCCCTTTGTGCAAAAGTGCATCTCCCAGTGTATATTACCTAAATATGTGAAAAATCTTAATGAAATATAACAAAAAATAAAATTTTCCTAAACTATATGCCATGTGATTATGATTTTTTATATTTTTTATTTAGCAAAAATTAACCCCAAAAATTTAGGTGTCAACAATGACTGCGCATCCTAAGTTGAAGATAGATAGTATAGCTCGCCAAAAGCTGATAATTAATATAGCTCGCCAAAAGCTGATAACATAGTATACTGTTCACCCTAAGCTGACAAATCAAAGCCCGCAGGCTAATATAGTATACTTATAATGCTCACCAGAAGCTGCTAAGGTATACTGCTCACACTAAGCTGATATATCCAAGCCCTCAAGCTGATATAGTATACCGATGATACTCACTCTAAGCTGATAAAGTATACTGCTCGCTCTCAGCTGATATATCAAAGCTTGTAGGTTGATATAGTATATTGCTCTCACCAACTGAGAATTTCACCATTTTTATTAATCCTGATAAAAATAATCGTGTGTGATTACACGATCGGCCTTAGCCAAAATACAATATTTTTCCTTTTCAAAAATTCCCAATAGTTAATGTAGTCCACCAAAATATTTTTGGCATTGTACACCGACGCCCAATATTTCCCAATTAAAAATCGAAAATACTCAATTTTGGAATAAATTCTCAAAATTACTAATTCCACTCAATTAGCACAAAATAGCATTCAATTAAATAAATCGATCACACCATTAAATACCAAAAATGCAAACTTAGGCCGAAAAAGCCTAATTAAATACCAAAACAGGCCCGCAAAATTCCGAACTTATCTAGATAAATATTACCATCTATCTAGTCACTAACTAAGCCGGTCTAACCACCTAACATGCATAAATGAGTAATTAAATTGCTAATCCGTTCTAACTAACCACATAATCCCTAATTAACTTAAACTAATCAACCATTAAACATAATTACTCCATAAGCAGAGATTAGTGAGTAAACTCACCAGTTTTGAATTCCGATGAGTTCACGAGGACGGCGAGGCAGAGACGGGCCACAAACTCCAAAGCTAGGGCACTAACCAAGGCCCGAAAAAGCTTGGAAACGGGCCTCAAAGCTTCAAGACCCTTGCTGGGTTTTGGTTGCTGCTCCTTGGGCCGAGAAGGCAGGATGAAGGCTGGTTGGTGTGAGAATGGCGAGAATGGGCTGGCAAGCGACTGCAGCGGGCTTGGCGATGCTTGACGGCAACCAAACGGTGGCGATGGCTTGCGATGGTGGCTCGGGGACTTCAGGAGATGATCTGGGGTCATGGCAGAGGCAGAACGACGGTGGACAGGTGCGGGACACGGGACGAGCAAGCGAGGCTTACAGTTGGGCGCAACGGTGACGCAGCAGGGGCAAGGGCGTTCGGTGGTGTGCAACGGCCAAAGGGGACTCTCCTCTAGTTTTTCTACAACTTTTGAGCTTCAATAGGCTTAGAAATGGAGAAAGTGGCCGACTGAGGTAGAAGAAAGGGAGCAACAAAGCCAAGAGGGTCCCTCCAAGCTTCAATCTCACCCCTTTGTCCCTTTGAAGAGGCCCCACCAATTTTGTTGGCTTCCTCAACACTCTTGCAGCCCACAAAGCTTCCTTAGGAAGTCTTGGAAGTGGTCCAAAGGTTGGGGGACCATGGGGCTACGAATATTGGACCTAATTTCCCCAAATCCTCTTCAATTCTCACTTGAATTGATTCAATTCGGCCCTAAAAAATTCCATCATCGTGTCCTCAATCAAATTGACATTTTTCCTCGCCCATGGAACCAACTTGCATCCCAAAAACGCGATCAAAAACGGTTCCTTGAATTTTCCGGTCAAAACGGCCCTATTTTGACTTTTCGCCAAAAATTTCGGTTTGCAAAAAAATCTTCAGAGGATGAGTCGACGTTCCTAAATGACTCATGATATAGCAAAACTTTCAATTTCTGAAATTGGATTTAAATTCGCAGTTAATTTCAATCTGGCATGATTTTAGCGTGACCTAGCCTAACGAGTAGCTTTCATAAATTTTTAATGCAATTGATTCGTGATCAATTTATTTTCAAGTCACAACGTACATCTTCGACACATTGGCGACCCTTGATTGTCGTGAAAATCTCGAGATTTCAAATACGGGCACAGGGTACCAAAACGACAGAAAAATCGTCTAGTACCGATTGACGAGAATTTTGTAATTTGGTAGAATCACCCACATTTAGTCACACATCTCTGTCGAACCGACCTATCTCTGATATTTAATTAATTTTTAACTGTGTCGTAATGATCTCTGCAGATAAGTATGGTCGAGTAGTCAATTCCTGGTTAAATTCTCAAGTCCATTGCATTAAAATCCCTTAATGACTTCCCTAGATAGTCTAGTTATCTCATGAGTGATCAGCTCAAAGAATAGCACTATCATCGCGTCGATGAAAGGTCCGATTTATTTAATTGAAAACATGACTGAAATTCCAGGATATCACAATTAAGGATTTGGCCAGAAAAAGATAGCATTAATAAGAAGTATTTAAAAGATTGTTGTTTCACCTCTGTAGAGCTCACACACGATGGAGGTGAAGGAGAAATGTAATGTTTTATAGTTTTGGAGTGGTGACATTGGAAGTAATCATGGGGAGACATCGGGCGATCTCATATTGTCCCTCGCATCCTCATCTTCATCATCATCAAGCAATTTAACAGTTTCACGTTGGCCTTTGCAACAAGTTTTGGATCAAAGAATTCCATAGCCAAAAGGTGATGTGCTAGGGCAAGTGGCTTTCATGGTAAAGATTGCACTTTCGTGCTTAAGTGCAAAACCAGAGCATTGTCCAAGCATGCAACAAGTGTCTAAAGAGATATCGGCATGTAATTCGATCATGATGAACAGGTTGGAGGGCATAAAATTGAAAGAGCTAGGTGATCCGAAATGCTTCTCTTATTGACATTTTGGTCTTTCTGCGGCAGCTTATATTGGCAAGTTCTCCCTTTTATTTCTCTTACAGAGGATGATCAGTACCATTTTCCCAATGATCAATTAACGAGTTCAAGCTCTCGAAAAAAAAAAACTGCTCATTTGTATATTGCATTTTTAACCCAGATGAATTAATAAGCCAGTGCCAAGAAAAATTTAACTTTTTAGTCCTATATTCACATTTTCCTTATTAAGTCCATATACTTTAATATATTATAATCAAATCCTTCTACTTACAGAAATTGTCTAATCGAGTCCCCTTTGACGAAAAATCCGGTTAAGTTTAGCTGGGGGGGCCGATGAATGATGGTTTGACATTTATACGGACGTCATTGTGGAAAATGAAAAAACAAAACAACAGAAAAAAAAAAGAAATCTCTCTACCTTCAACTCTTCGATATCCCATTTCACACCCTTATTAGCCATAATCATTAAATTCCACCAGATCCACAGAGATTGCCCCAATATTCGCACCACCACATCATTACGACAGCTATGGCCGCGCAAGAGCTCGTAGAGCGAACTCGCGGCCAAGCTCGAGAGTTCTTACCCTGGCCGCGCAAGCTCTCTTCTGCACAAGCTCTAGACAGAGCTCACCGTCAAATTTGGCCATTGTTCAAAACATTTGATATATCTGAAAATGGACATAAAGATCCTTAAAATTACATAGTTTTCAAGTTTATTATATTGGAGCTTGAGTTCATCCATAAGTTGATTGAGTCTAGTCTAGCTCGAGTATCTATATTTTTTTTAGAGTCAAACTAAAGCAGGAAAGTTAATCGAGTTCAGATTGAGTTTCGAGTACTGGTGAAGTACTTTGACTCGACTCGACTCTTCTCTTCTCTTTAATGCCCCTAGCGGCAGGATTGGCTTGTGGAAGTTTGGGTTGAACATGGTGGTGTTGTGGTGGCCAATGCTGGTTGAGTTTTAGTAGTGATGGTGCTGTTTGAGGTTAAGCCATAATAGACGACGATGGTGGCAGGCTCCAGAAGGGGGACCGCAGTTGTGTTGTTTCGTTGCCAAAAGTAAAAAGAAAAAAAGAACGAAACATGAACTTTTCTTTGTTTTTTTAAGCAACAATTCTCTTGTGATTTTTTACTTTCTTTTTTAAAATTGTTATTATTTTTATTACTTTGCTATTGTCTTGCAAATTTAAGACTTTCGATTCTAATGTTTGACCCGATAAATCTAAAGCGCCTGGTATGGCATGGGCGAATGAAAGTAATTAGTAAGGCTAAAATAGTTAGGACACTTTCTTTTCCCTAACTAATGACATGTTGAAGTCACATGCTTTTCAACAGCTGCAAAATAGGTGAAGAGGAGAAATTTAAATCAAAAGGGTCGTCTATGGACTGTTTTATTTCTAATTCCATGCTTAAGGATGCTCCGGCTTCCTGCTTGCTTGTATTGAGAAAATAAGAATACTAACTAACCCAACAAAGCTTAGATCGGCCGACATTGGAAATAATGGGAAAACCGACATATAAATATATTGCTATTGGTTATTTCACTCTCAATATTTTGCCAATGAAATTTGTGACTTAGAGAGTCCAAAACATTTCATACTACATTCTCACATGACAACAGATAAAAGTAAATTATCGCCAGCTTAACGTGTGCACTCTTATGCGCACGCAGATACGTGAGTATATGGCCGAACGAATGAACGAAACCATAATCAAGGATGGATCCAAGGGGGCCTATAGGATCCATTAGTATTACTTAGACTTCGTTTGTTTTGTGGAAAACAAATTTTAGAAAAACGCTTTCTAGATTTTCCAATGTTCGTTTTACGGAAAATGAACCAGTTGAGGAAACATTTTCCATTAATGGAAAAAAATATCTTCTAAAATAAGGAAAAATGTTTTCCTTTTTTTCAAGTAAGGGAAAACATTTTCCTTACTTGCTTTCTCTTATCTCACACCCTTGCTAGCCCCTTCTTTTTTTCTTTTTTTTCTTTGTCTTTTTTTGAAAAATTCAATTTTCTAATCATTTTTCTTTTTATTTCTTTCTTTTTCCTTCTTTCCAAGCCCGTCATCAGCCATCCAGCCTGCCACAGCAACAACTAGTGATAGACCACAAGCAACCCTCGAACTCGTCGGCCTTTGGTGAACTCGCTGCTCGCTAGATCATTAAAAGTAAGTATCGAGCTCGAGGCTTGCCCGATTGGCAAGCGCGAGCCTCTATCTCACTGATTTGGTGAGGCACGAGGTCAGCGAGCCTTTTCGAGCCTCGAGCTCACCTTTGGCCAATCACTAGTCGTCGCTGTGGTCGGCAACTAACTGAAGAAGGAAGAGGAAAAGAAAAATAAAAGGAAATAATTAAAAAGAAAAAGTAAAAGATAAAAAGTAGAAAGAAAATTAAAAAAATAAAATAATTAAAAATAAAATAACAAATAAAATAACAAATTATTGAAAGGAGTGTACCAAGAGAAATCAAATCAAATTTTCTACAAGGAATGGCAAAAAAAAAAAAATTAGTTCATTTTCAAGTTTTAGGCTAATATAAAAAAGTATTATCATTTTCTTGAAAAATACCTTATTGAAAAATATTTTTCAGAAATGTAATATTTTCCATGAAACGAACGGAACCTTAGTTATAGCTCGTTAATCTATTCTTTGCTTTCCCTTTCGCCCGCTATTTTCTCACTCCGGTCCGTCCCTGTCCATAATGGGCATTACAAGTGATATAGGTTCATCCCAGTGTCTGGAGAAAATTTGACTCGTGACAATTTAGTACGATGGCCGTTGTTTGTCAAGAAGAAGACTACGGTGTATTAAAGATGGTAAAATCTCCTGGGTGTTACAAAAGCGCTCGGGAGAATAACGAGCCCAATCCTTTTTCGGCCAATAGAAGAGAAGCCCATAATCTTCGAAACCATTAATCATGCTAGTTTGACGGTTAGGTCACATGTTCTACAATCTAGACGAGGTTGACAGACCACGAAATGTTTTTTTGCCAGATCAGCATCGGAAAGCGAATCAAGTTGAGTCATTATGGAATACTCCAATAGAAAGTCGGATTAATATAAAAGAAAGTTCGGACTTTTTTTGTGTGCAAAGGCAGAAGAAAAGTCCTTTTGAATGCTCTTGACTTCTACATCCAATAACTAAATTAGCATAACACCCATGTTCCTCATGATTTCTGTATCTAGTGGGTACTTATATTTCCACGAATTCCCCGAGCAATTCAGGATTTATATTTTCCAATTATGCTATCCGTGTGTGCACTAGAGCTAGATTACCATGAAAACAAGGGATTCAGAGACACAAAACAAATGTTGATGCCAAACAATCCAAAAGGTGGAAAAAAGAGAAGAAAAGAAAAGTAAACCGATCAAAACAACCTGTCAATACTTATTGGAGACCATTTACGTGGTAGGACTCGTTGCAGTTTGCATACATAAGATTAATGATTGCTGTCATCCATGTGCCTTTATTTTTCATTTTTATTAAGTAATATGTTATGTATTCATCATCGATTCGTTTTCAAACAGTTTACCCTTTTGAAAGAAATTTTTTATCTAATCTGATATTTCACAACAAACTAAAGATCACGGTTGTGGACTTTGACACTGCTTATTCCATCTCTTACTCTTTCCGGTTTGCTAGTTCTCCTACTAGTCATTATGCGTTCGACGTGGTTACATCTGCATCTCGTCTTGCATGTATAACACCCTACTTACTTGTTAAGTAAAGCATACGTGCTATATGTACGGACCGATCATTTTCCGATTGATGGATTTAAGAGATGGGCTCAAGGCCCGTCCGCCCAAGTTGGGCCCAAAAAGCCCAGCCCACGGGAATAAGGCCCGTGGATGGGGGAAGGTATAAAAGGGAGGAGAGAGAGAGAGATGGCACCTCTTGGCATAATGAACGCACGTACGTTCCTTTTCCCGCGCGCTCTCTCTCTCCAAAAAGAACAGTAAGGCAAACGGCACTGTCTTCCCTTCGATTGACATCATCGGATCAGAATTTCTTCCTCTTCTTCAGCATTGGTGTCTAATCTGTGGCTAACAAGGTACGCTCGAATCCGTGGTGTGCTTTAGGATCGGTGATACGTGTTTTCCCGGGCTTCGTCTTCCGCATTCGATTTAGGGGTTCGATTTAGTGTCGAATCCGGTTTTCGGGGATCCGTTATTCCTAACATTGGTATCAGAGCCCTAGTTCACGTTTTCCCGATCTGTTTATCATGTTTTTGATTGATTTTTCGCAAAAACACTTCCGCCGTACAGATCGGGGCAAAAATCCCGACACCCGAGCGTTGTTCGGCCATTTTTCCGAGTTTTCGTAAGTCGAAAACGAATTCTGAAGACATTGGGTGAAATGCGACATCGAGACGAGTCCGGGGATAGGTCGAACGCCGCCGGGCGACGCCGCACGCGCCCACACGCGCAGCCGGAAGGCGCTGCGCGTGGGCGCGACGCGCCCGAAGCGCTGGCTATGGCCAGCGCGTGCGCCACACGTGCCGGTGACGAACCGGCACGTGCGCGCCGGCGACGGGCGAAACGGCACGCGCCGGTCCGCGGACCGACGCATGCGGCGTCACGCGATGACGTCATCGTGACGTCATCCAACGGTTAATCGCTCGGATGACGTCACCGATGACGTCATCGACGACGACGTTTCGCCGGGCGGTCACCTGCCGGCGACCCGACCCGACTCGCGGACGCAGGCACGCGCCCGCACGTGCCGGATGACGTCTGCGTGACGTCATCCCCTGCACGCGCGAGGCACGTGCGGTCGTCCCGCGAGCGGCCGACCGGCCGTCGGTCCGAGCGGTTCGACCGTCGCGACCGGTCCGACCGGTTCGACCGTCGCGACCGGTCCGACCGGTCCGACCCGCGCACCGTTGACCCGACCCGCTGACCCGTTGACCCGTTGACCCGCTGACCGTTGACCGTTGACCGTTGACTTTGACCGTTGACCGTTGACCCAAAAAAAAAAAAGGAATTTGTTTCTTTTTTCATGTATGCCTATGTGGTTTATATGTAATCCATTTTTTTATTATGCATGTGTTGCATGAATTTTGGAAAATTATGTATTTTCCCTAATGTACATTATGGATTATAAGTGATCCATTTTTAGTTCTGCATTTTTTTCAGGAACTATGATGCGTCATGCACGGATACCTGCAATCCTGAGAACGGACGAGGGAAATGCAAGACTTAAAAGGCTGATGAAAGATTTAGCTGATTATCGGTGGCATGACGGTGATTTAGTATCACATGTGGTCAAGGTCAATCAGATGATACAGGAAATCATCTGGAATGGTTATCTTATGTCGGATTTTGAGAAGGTGCCGGCTTTGATGAACACTCTTCCACCTAAATGGCAAACAGTGTTAGGTCGGTTATAGGAGATCAACGTGGTCCCGGATTATAGGATGCTAGTGGAAGCTTTTGTAAGAGAGTACTATAGGATTGAATTAGCTAAAACTTCAACCCTTAGATTAAGCGCCACATGGCGCAGAGTGAATGCACCTTGGTGGCGACATGAAAGCTCTCCAAAAGTTTTTCCATGGTTGGCAAATGTGCCTTGGTTTTCTCGAGATGTTTTGGTGATAGATTAGAAGGGACATTCCCTAATTATTTCTTAGATTAATTATGAGATGTTTTATGGGTGTAAATATCTCTTTTCATGTTGATATGTTTTCTCTGTATATATTGCTTAGTGTAATATGTCAGTTGTATTATGTTGAAAGCATGATTATTCTGTTGAATATAAATTATTGTTTGCTTTCTATTACTGCTGGTTGCTGTAGGTAATTAGCTGTGGATAGTTTTAGAAGTTTTTGTAACTTCATAGAATTGATTTTGCATATGACAATTATATTAATAATAATTTTGAGTGAGGATTTTTGGAGGATGATTGGAAACATAGTGACCTTTTGATTCTGAAACCTTACTTAAAATTGTTTATTGATATGATGGGTCTGTGCAAAAGTAGATGCATAAGAGATAGGCATTAATTGTTCGTGCATATGTCTGATGTGTTCAGATCGATGCTTTCGGCAACTAAGAACGTAATTGCTGATATGAACGGCAACAATTGTGAAATATTAAATATGAAGATTCAATATGTGCTGGAAAAGCAAGAAGCACTGGAAGCTCTTGACCATATTATGGAATATCTTGAGGATGCTGTGCGCCATCTTGAGCTAGTAGAGGACCGCCTAACGGTATTTGAGCTGAAAATAGACATTTTCAATGCTGGTTCTAGCTCAGATAGGGCTTTGTGCTCTAAGCGTAAGCGTATTGATTCGTTCAATATGTGGGAATGCAAAGGATCAAGTCCTTATTGCAAGAAATCAAGAGTTAACCAACACAAGAGAGGAAAATGTCCTCAAGTGAAGAAAATGTCAAGGGTGAGGTGTTACAATTGTGACAAGAGAGGTCACTATGCTCGCGACTGTTGTGAGCCAAAGAAAGTAATACACCTCTTGTCCATTTGAGAACTTTGATTATGTGTCAAATTCTGAATTATTGACTGAATCCAATCCTTTGTGGACTGTAGATTCATGAGCGACAGACCATGTAACGAAGGATAAAGAATCCTTCGTGGAATTTTGACGAGTACCAACTGGAACTAAGTGGACCTATGTGGGAAACATCTCCAGAGCTGAAGTTAAAGAGATTGGCACCTGCCAACTAAATATGCGTGGTGGACGCACCTTGTTTCTACAAGATGTTCTGAATGCTCCGGAGATTCGTCAAAATTTAAGTGTCTGTTTTGATGTTGGTTAAGCTTGGTTTTAGTGTAAACTTCCATAATAGAGGTGTAGATTTGTATTTGGATACAAACTACTATGGTTGTGGTCACTTTCTGGATGGTTTTATGGTACTAAATGTTGACTGTGGTGATGTCAATATGTTATTCCCTTGTTTCATGTCTTCTACTTTATATGATAATGATGTGAATATGGTGGCATGCTAGACTTGGTCATATGGGCCAATAACATATGAAAAGACTAGCCAAAGAGGGCTTATTGGGCAACATTGAAAAAGTCGATTTGCCAATATGTGAGCATTGTCTAGAAGGGAAAACGACAAGGAAACCATTTGGAAAAGGTAAAAGAGCTGAATTTCCTCTGCATTTAATCTATTATGACGTCTGTGGTTCAATGAATGTGAGAAGAAGGCATGGGGCTGTTTATTCCATCACCTTTATAAATAATCATACTCGATTCGGATATGTCTATTTGATTTCTCATAAATCTGAAGCATAAGTTGTTTCAGAAGGTTTATGAACCTGGTAGAAAATCAATTAGACAAGAAAATAAAGTTTTTTAGATCCGATCGAGGTTGAGCATATTTATCTGATGAGTTCAGAAAATTATGTGATGAAAAAGGAATGGAAAGACAATTGTCTATTCCATATACTCCTCAACAAAATGGTGTTGCGGAGAGAAGAAACAGAACTCTGCTAGAAATGGTTAGGTCCATGATGGCGCATGCTAACTTACCCATCACTTTTTGGAGTGATGCGTTGTTAACTGTTGCCTATATACTTAACCGAGTGCCTTCCAAATCAGTTACTTTCACTCCATATAAGTTATAGATAGGTAGAAAACCGGACTTAAGTTTTCTTATGTCATAGGGTTTTGCTGCCTATACTCATGAGTCCTCTCACAAATTTGGGAAATATGGTCCCAAAGGAAATTAGAGTATTTTCATGAGATACTCCGAACACTCGAAATGGTATGTGTTCATAGGTAAGCAGAAAAGTGGGAGTATAACTGAATTTGAATCACAGGATGTCACATTCTTAGTGGATGAAATTCCTAAAAAGGGCAAAATAGGGGCAGATTACTCCCTATTTGTAATCTTGGATTAAGATAATGATATTAGTTTAGTTCATCCAAGTGGGAGTAATATGAGAAGTGATGAATTGAATTCAACTCATTCTCAATTGCAACCACATGATGAGACGACGTCGTTATAATCTAATCCTAGTGGGAGCATAATAGGGAATGATGTGCTAAGTGTACAATCTCCTATACGGCGAATAAGTTGTCAAAGTATTCCCCGTCGACGTTTTGACATTGAAGAAGAGACTTTTGTGGTTGCTCCACGAGATGAGGATGAGCCAAGAAATATTAATGAGGCTCTAGATTGCCCTAGTAAGGAAAAATGGATTTATGCAATGAAAGAGGAAATGGAGTCAATGAAGTCAAACCAAGTTTGGGAACTGGTTGATCTTCCAAAAGGACACAAAGCTATTGGGAACAAGTGGGTTCTCAAAATAAAACGAAAGGCTAATGGCTCGATAGAAAGGCATAAGGCTCGCCTTGTGGCGAAGGGGTATAATCAACAGAAAGGAATTGATTATGTAGAAACATTTTCTCTTGTAGTGAGATTTACCTCAATTCTCATTATTCTGGCAATAATGGTTAGTATGAATCTTGAGTTACATCAAATGGATGTAAAGACTGTTTTCCTCAATGGAGAATTAGAGGAGGAAATATATATGGAACAACCTGCTAGTTTCATAGTGAAAGGCCAAGAAGAAAAGGTATGTCGACTTTGGGGGTCGATATATGGCCTTAAGCAGTCGACAAGACAATGGTATATACGTTTTCATAATGTCATAATGGCATATGATTTTACAATGATTGATGAGGATTATTGTGTATATATCAAAAGATCCAATGATTAATTTATGATCATATCATTATATGTTGATGATATACTAATTGCCGGAAGCAATATGGAGTTAGTTAATACTGTGAAGAATTGGTTATCTTCCAACTTTGATATAAAAGACATGGGTGATGTTGCATACATTCTTGGAGTTAAGATTTCAAGATTGCAAACCCATAGACACTCCTATTGCAAAAGGTGAAGGATTGAGCCATAGGCGTGTCCAAGGACTCCACAAGAGAAGGAACAAATGAAACATGTTCCTTATGCTAGTGCTGTTGGAAGCTTAATGTACGCTATGATATGTACAAGACCTGACATATATTTTGCAGTTGGAATGGTGAGTAGATACCAATCCAATCCAGGTCAAGCACATTGAAAAGCTGTTAAGAGAATACTGAGGTATCTAAGGAGGACTACTGATTATACGCTGAGTTATTAAGGAAAGGATCTGCAACTCAAAGGCTATTTTGATACTGATTGGGAAGGAGATTTAGATGAAAGAAAATCTACCTCTGGATTTGTTTTCTTACCGAATAATGGCACCATATGTTGGAGCAGTAAGAAACATACGTGTATAGCCTTGTCCACGATATAAGTTGAGTTCGTGTCATTATCAGCAGCAGTATAAGAAGGTGTTTGGCTTAAGAGATTTTTTTGGATCATTTAGGTGTTATTGGAAGTGCTGCATTGTTGGTTAACTATGATAGCCGAGCAGTAAAAGTGCACACCAAAGATCCAAAATATCATGGCAAGACCAAACATATAGATACCAAGTATAACTTTGTAAAGTATATGGTTGCACGAAAAGATGTGAACTTAGAGTATATACTACGCATAGAATGGTAGCAGATCCTATGACAAAGCCAATACCTAAAGATGTGTTTTGTGGCCATATGAAATCTCTAGAGTTGCGTAGAGGGTGATGTACTGAATATTGTAATTTCCCTAAGTGTTCACATTTGATGAATTTGTGTTTTCATCATTAATGCCTATGAATCTTTGTATGATCTTTATGCATCTTAATGCTCAATGCATTACTTTAAGTTGAGAAGTATGTCGGACAGATATAAGATTAGCCCACTCACACGGGTAATCGCCTCTATTTATTGTGTGATAAATAGAGATGAGACTGTTTTTAAGCTTATTATCTAGGTGATAATCGAGAGCTCAAGCTTAAAACACGTATGTCGCCTTAACTGAGTGTTAAGATGAGGACATAATTCTTACGATGTCCGAAAGTAAAATACCCCACATATTTTACTTTATCCGTCTAAGATGCCGATGTGAGTTCGATGAATTTTGTGAATGAGTAGGTACGTGAACTCAAGTTAGACATTGAGTATGTCTGAACTATCATCTGTACGGTATTGAAAGTGTAGACATACGCTCCATGGGAAAGGAGTTAATATCGTAATACGTATTTCATACTACGTATGCATGAGACGACCAATAAGAGTGGCAAAAGTTTTGATCTCAACTTTTTATGTCGTGTGAGACTCTTGAAGAAAAGAGTTCCTCAATTTTTGAGTCCCCTCATGACTTTTACTTATTCTCAAGATTTTTATTTAGTGTTTGCTATCTTAGGATGTTGCCAATGGTCATGAGTTTAATTCGATCTAATGGGGCATTTCTAGAAAAGCAAGCTGAACTGAAATTGAGAGTTTGAAGGAAAGAGGAAGATCGATTTTAGAGAATCACATTGTAGTTTTGTATTCACCGGTTAACCAATTATGACTGTCTTTGTGATAATCATAATTGTGAATATATATCATTGTTTAAAAGAGATCAAGAGAGATATAAATGTGATCGATCGATCTAGGGTACTGCATACTAAATCTACTCAGGATGTGATGCTCATTATGAGCTGCTATATATTCCTAACAGATGTATAGCAACGAGCTCTCTAAGTATGCTGATCGCACGGATTATTCACCGGTATGAATGTTGAAGAGAGGAAAAGAGGATTCTGTTCGGCCCACCATATTAAGTGAGAGTCTATGATGGATTTTTCTCTGATGGGGATGAGTAGGGCCTATCCGCCCATGTTGGTTTTGTACCACCATGAGCGAGTGGGAGATGATGGATTTAAGAGATGGGCTCAAGGCCCATCCGCCCAAGTTGGGCCCAAAAAGCCCGGCCCACGGGAATAGGTCCCGTGGATGGGGAAAGGTATAAAAGGGAGAGAGAGAGAGAGATGGCACCTCTTGGCATAATGAACGCACGTACGTTCCTTTTCCCCGCGCTCTCTCTCTCCAAAAGAACAAAGAAGGCAAACGGCATTGTCTTCCTTTCGATTGACATCATCGGATCAGAATTTCTTCCTCTTCTTCAGCATTGGTGTCTAATCTGTGGCTAACAAGGTACGCTCGAATCCGTGGTGTGCTTTAGGATCTGTGATACGTGTTTTCCCGGGCTTCGTCTTCCGCATTCGATTTAGGGGTTAGATTTAGTGTCGAATCCGGTTTTCGGGGATCCGTTATTCCCAACACCGATAGATTTAAATTGTTTGAAAAAAAAAAAAGGATTTATCTCACGTTGGTTTAATCTATGGAGTAACAATCCTTGTGAATAATTTGGAATAGACAGTGGAAAGGTTGTTCAGTTCTTCATTGACGTCAAGTGTCTATGCCCATCTTGTCCGGTCTTCTTCTACGCCGTGTTTCACCAAGTGGAGTATCTTCTCCCAAATCACTATCATGATATACTTGGTCGAGAATTGTCCTATAACTATTACGAGTGCATTAAAAAAGAGGTCAGGATCACTTCCTCTAGAAGTCGTTTTTCTCATTCCATGCCATTCGATAGCACCGTAGTCGGGAATTCAAGCGCACCACCTTCACTTTTTCATGTTGTTGACCTACGTCCCAGTCCTTCCGCCAAGAAGAGAGTTGTCCGATAATCATTATGCCAGCATTATAAGTTAGGTCAGGATCCCTTCCTCCTCGAGAAATCACTTGTCCGATTCCATATCATCCAATAGCACCTTAGTGAAGGGATTCAAGCGCACCACCTACATTTTTTAAGTTTTCACATCGTTGACTTACATGCCAATCATTACTCTAAAGAAATATAGTTCTTTGTTGATGATGGTTGGTTTGTTAGTCAAGCCGTATAATGAGTGCGAGAGGGACGGGAGTCTAAAAGCTTACTCGGCTCCGTTCGTTTCGCGAAAAATAATTTCTAGAAAAATATTTTCCAGATTTTCTGGCATTCGTTTCACAAAAAATGAATTCATTGAGGAAAGGAAAAAAGTATTCTAAATTGAAGGAAAATGTTTTTCACTTTTGAAAAAAGGTCTCTAAATTAAAGGAAAATGTTTTTGACTTTTGAAAAGTGAAAAACATTTTCCTCACTTGATCTCTCTTATCTCACACCTCTACAAATCATCACTTCCTCCTCCCCTTTCTTTTTCTTCTTTTCTTTTTTTGTTCGAATTTTTTTTATTTTTCTTTTTCTTTCTTAATTCAAATTATTTTTACTTTCCTTTTTCTTGTCTATTTCTTTTCTTGTTTTTTCTTTTTCTTTTTTTTTTTGTTTTCCATTTTTGTCTTTCTTTGCTAGTCGTCGACCGTTGCCAGGCGAACCTCGAGCTCGTTGATCTTAAGGTCGCACTCTACACTCTTGCTTATCCTTTTCTTTATTTATTTTACCATGCAGTTGTACATTACTTAAGCAAATGACTCTACATGCTTTGCTTCTTTTTTCTTTTATTTATTAGAACACAAAAGACGCAGAGGGAAAACAGGCCACTCAACTGGAAGATTCTCATGAGAGCTGTGCTTCTTTTTAAAATCCATACGAACATTTTTAGAGTAGATGAACGTTTGGCGACAATGAGGGAACAAAAATATGGAGTAAGTTTGTTTGGATTTAAAGGCAAGTTTATATTTGATGGATTTATAGGTCGATAAGTGATGCATGCCTAAGTGGTGAAATCTTAGAAAACATTTTCCTTACTGAGCACCGGAAAATATTTTCCGAAACATTTTCAAGTTTTAGCCGAACACCAGAAAATATTTTTCGGAAATGACCAATTTTCCGTGAAACGAACGGATCCTTAGTCTATTCATTGATGCAGAACCAGCAAAAAGTTTGAGTAATAAAAGCAAAGGGAAAAGAAGTTTTAATTTGAAAAACAAAACAAAGTAAGCTACTTAACTCAAAACTTTCTTCTCTTTTTTTAGAAAAAAATTGGGAATATCATAATAATAGCATAAATTGGGGGGGAGGTATGGAGTGAAAGTCCTTGGAAGTAATTTGGCCAATTTCTTATTCTCATTATTGTTAATTTGTTGTTCTTCTTATTATTGTTATTATAAATGTTTTCCCAAACTATTCAGGTCAAGAGAAGAGAAATTTAATTTGAAGAGACATCTATTGACTATTCTATTCTAATTCCGTGCTTAAGGTTGCTCGGGTTTCCAACTTGCTCGAATCGAGAAAACGGGAAACTAATAGGACAAACCTTTGATTGGCCAAGTATATAAAAATATTATATGATGGGAAAACGGCCATAAATATATTCTAATGTGACTTGCAATCTCCAAATCTTTAAGTGAAATTGCTTATTATTAACATTCGGGATGATATTTTGCCAACTTAAATTGAAACCTATACTTCCTATTGGAAAAAATTTAAGATCTCAAAAGTCTCATGTTACATGTAGACAGGTAAAAGTATCAAAAAAGTTATAAATTCATTTTAATTGTACTAATGGAGTCGGTTTTGTCAAGAAGAAGACTATAGAGTATTAAAGACGATATAATCTTTTTTTTTTTTGTTGGTCCTACTCTATTCCTATTCTACACTCACTCTCAGACTTTTATCCTGTCTCTTGCAGGGCATAGAAGTTGAAACCCACTCCTGAAACTTACGCGTTCCCACCCTATCCCCCCTGAGAAGGTGGGGATTTGAACCCCTCATCTTACCCTTCCATGTTGGAAGGGTGGCTACTGGGGCGAATCCCAGTAGTTAAGACGGTATAATCTATTGAGTGCTTCGAAAGTACTCGCAAGTAAGACTGCCGTTGCTCAGTATTTTTTATTTTTTATTTTTTATTTTTGGGTAAGGGCGTTGCTCAATATTTTGCCCACCGAGTGGTGCCCCATCGCATTTTAGCACTTCAAGGCACGAATTAGTGGTGGTTGATCATCCGAACCCTTTTTGGCCCAGTAGAAGAGGAGCCCATGATCATCGAAACCATCAAATGTGTGGGTCCGGCGGCGAGTCTCGTGGAACTCGCCAAGGCATCGACCTACAAGGGTCCCGGCGTTCTGGCTTTTTATCTGGATCAACCCTCCGGGGTCTAAGTCAGTAGTTGGAGTAGACAGTGTATATTGGGAAGTATTAAATGTGGAAGAAAAAGCCTACCTGAGTGCTCTCTTAGTACTCGAGAGAGTGAATTATTTTGGTCATCAGATGTTGGCCATCAGGTCATGGCGTAATTATTACATATGATTATATGCCATCACAAGTGGCTATATGTTATAATAAATGGCTACTTCATGACATGTGATGGTCAAATTATTCTGACGGGCCAATTAAATTTGTATTCGTGATTCAATTGTTATATCTCCAAATGGAATAGCTTTTAAATGCAGATCTTTTCAATGTACTCCTCATCGGTTGTATATTGACTCGACATCAGCTATATATCGCCTTTATAGCCATACCAGTCAAGTAGCACGCAATAGTCCGGGCTTGGCATACTATGTAAAATATTGAGATCATCAAGTCAAGTTACTATGGATACTTCATTAGAAAGTGGGATCAACTAAGGACTTTTCTTTCGCGTGTAGGCATGTGAAAAGTCCTTTAATAATGTCCTTAAATTTTCCAACATTCAATCAACAGATTACCCCAGTCTCTAATGGCGAATTTTTTTTATAGTGTGTACCTATAATTTTACGTATTTATTGAGCAATTTGGAATCCATAAATTTTCAATATTTTCCTCCATGTACATAATGAAAACAAAGGATCTACAGACGCAAAACAAATATTGTTCCCAAAACATCTAGATATCAACATCATTTCAAGTGAAAACATATCCATCACAACTCCCGTCCTTTGACGGATCTCTTACCATCCTTTAGAGATATTTCTTAGATGATTGCTTACACTTCTACGAAAACTCAAAACTACATCAGCATTTCCGAAAAAAATAAAATATAATCAAAAATAGGTCTTCCCTGTGCGTATCCTGCTTTTCCATGCTTTTTTGAGAACGAATTCATAATTTTTAATGCAGAGTTGAGATAGTATTTCGGCAATGTTATGTTTTTGTGTAGTTGACTCGCACTCCAGTCTTTGCTCTAAAGGAGACTGACAAGTCTTTAGAAATAAAGGGGCACATGTTTCTGACATACTATGTGCCTTGTACATGCTAACGCAAAATATTATGGAGGATTAATGGTTGTAACAAAAAGAAAATTTAATTCATCTAATGTCGCAAAAACTCAGTTCAGAAAATGCTTTAAAAAGGGGATTTGTTAGCATCAACCGACAAATTCAGGAACACTTGTCATGAAAATTATTTAAATACCAAAGGACAAGGTGATGGAGCAGCGATTTAGATTGATAATTCATTAAAATGGGCAACTAATTACGCCGAAAAAATATGAAAATTAAAAAAGGGCCAACAATGGTAAACGAAAGTGAGATCTAACCCGTTATATGTTATACCACGTGAAATCACGGAAAGGATCGCTGTCGCTTAAGGCTAGAAAAGAAAGACAAAATGGGTTCAAAATAGAGATAGGGTCTTCCAATAAATGTATTGGCGTGTTGACCACGGCCTTTGTCTTCAACTTCATATATTATTCATACTAGGGGATATACGGATTTTATAGTTGATTTTACCAACCTTTTTTTCTTTTTCTGACAGAGCAAAACGAAAATATACCAAATAATTATTGGACATGTCACTTTTGTGCTTGAGAGTTAGGTGTGTAATCAAATAAGCCAAAAAGAGTCAGCTTCGTACTCTACGTAACTAAGAAAAATGCACGCTAGTCATCCAATGCCACTGACAAGGGATGTTTATTTGCAAATTTTTGTAACACAAGTGCCTCGCTGACTTTGATATCTCACATACATAGTGTTGCACCAAAGAATTGCCTCGGAAAATATAACGGAGGGATAATGACCATAGCAAAATAAAAGCTCCAAAGATAATTGACTTGGTTGTTGACTTATGGTCCCCATTTCTTCTATAAATACGTTGGCTGTCCATTACAACACATATGCGCCTAGAAAAGAAGAAGGCCCACCCAAAAATACCCCAAACCTGTCATGGCCTCCGAGAAACAACAACTCTCGATGTTGTTCCTCGCTTATGCCCTTCTCATGCTCGTGCAAGAAATGTCTTGTCTTGCTTCAACACGAAGCTCTTCTAAAATGGAAGTGGAGGCACTCCTAAAATGGAAGTCTAAGCTAGACAACAAGAGCCACTCTACTCTGTCTTCCTGGAACGGAAGCAGCCCTTGCTCATGGCGCGGAATCATTTGCGATTCTTTCGGGAGTGTTGCCAACTTGAACCTTTCGCATTCTGCCATAAACGGTACGCTTCAACATCTCAATTTCTCCCATTTACCCAACTTGGTCGTCCTTGAGCTTGCCAACAACTCACTCTTTGAAAACATCCCTCCCAGCATTGGCGATCTTTCCAAGCTTACTTATATTAACTGTTCTCAAAATAACTTTTCGGGAAACATTCCAACTCAACTTGGGTCATTGCGCTCTTTACAAATTCTCGTGCTTGGAGACAATAATTTCATTGGTCCAATTCCTTCTTCCATAGGAAACATGAGCAGCTTGTGGGAGATAGATCTTTCAGAGAATCAATTTGTTGGGTCCATTCCAAAGGAAATAGGAATGTTGGGGTCTCTCAATATCCTTGTTTTATCGACAATCATCTCATCGGATCCATCCCTACAACTCTAGGAAATCTGAGTACATTACAAGATCTTTTGCTCTATGGCAACCAACTTTCTGGGCCCATACCTTTAGAAATTGGAGGAATGAGATCCCTGACCGTATTGCAACTTTTAGCCAATGATTTAACAGGTCCTATCCCATCATCCATAGGCAACTTAACCAATCTATCTGACCTTCGCCTTTCCCAAAATATGTTATCAGGTCCTATCCCATCCTCCATAGGTAAGTTAATTAATTTGAATAATCTTTCCCTTTTCCAAAATGAAATGTCAGGCTTTCTTCCCACTGAGATGAATAACCTCACATCCCTCATAAACCTAGAGCTAGCTATTAACAACTTTGTTGGCCAATTGCCACCAGAGATATGTAGTAACCAAGCTCTTGTGCGTTTTACCGTAGCAAACAATCACTTCACTGGACCCATCCCAAGAAGCCTGAAAAATTGTTCAAGTTTGTATAGAGTTAGGCTCCAAAACAACTCGCTCAAGGGAGATATAACCGATGCTCTTGGTGTGTACCCCTCCTTAAATTACCTTGAGTTGAGCAACAACGAACTTTACGGTGAGCTACCACCAACATTAGGTCAATGTAGAAATTTGACAAGCTTTATGATCTCCAACAATAAAATATTTGGTGTCATACCACCTCAGCTCGGAAACATGACTCAATTGCAAAGAATTGACCTCTCTTCAAATGATATCATCGGGGAAATTCCCAAAGACCTAGGAAAATTAAAGTTGCTACTAGAGTTTTCGTTGGACTGCAACCTTCTTGTAGGACACATCCCTCAAGAACTTGGAGCATTGTCCAATCTACAGAAACTCAACATTGCAAATAACAACTTGAGTGGCTCAATTCCTACCCAACTTGGGGAGAACTCCAACCTTTTCTTCTTAAATTTAAGCGGGAATAATCTTGAAAAGAGTATTCCCATCAAGATTGGGAATCTTCAATCTCTTCAACATCTCGATCTGAGTCGAAATTTGCTCATGGGAGAAATACCCGAACAATTCGGGCTATTGCACAGATTAGAAATACTCAATCTCTCACACAATCAGTTATCCGGTTCAATTATGTCGACCTTTCATGATATGACAAGCTTGACATCCATCGATATATCGTATAATGAGTTAGAGGGTCCTTTACCAAACATTCCAGCCTATCGTAACGCTACAATTGGAGTCGTGAGAGGAAACAAAGGCTTATGTGGAGTTATTGTCGGTCTCAACCCCGTACGTAAAACAACGTCAAAAGGCAAAAACAAAAACAAAAACAAAAAGTTGCTGCTAGTTTTGATTCCTACTTTGGGTTGCCTACTTTCTTTGCTTCTTGTTGTGGGAGCTTTAAGTATTGGATGCCGAAGAATAAGGAAAACAAATGCTAGTTTAGCTGATGAAAGCAATGAAAACCCATGGGCAATATGGAGCTTTGATGGAAGAATGATTTATGAGAACATTATTGAAGCCACAGAGGAGTTTGATGCCAAATATTGTATTGGTGAGGGAGGATATGGGAGGGTTTACAAGGCCCAGCTTGCAAACAGGTGAAACTATTGTTGTAAAGAAACTTAAGGAAGCAATTGACGTAGAAATGGCCGGTCAAAAAGCATTTGAAAGGGAGATTCATGCTCTAACCGAAACTCGACATCGGAATATCATCAAGCTCTATGGCTTTTGCTCAAGTTCTCGACATTCATTTTTGGTGTACGAGTTCTTGGAATCAGGCAGCTTGAAGGATGTACTGAACAATGAAGAGAGGATCGCAACATTTGACTGGAATAAAAGAGTGAATGTTGTTAAAGGTGTGGCCTATGCTTTGTCCTACATGCACCATGAATGCTCACCCCCAATAATTCATCGAGATGTATCAAGCAAGAACATTTTATTGGATAAAGAATATGAAGCTCACGTCTCTGATTTTGGCACAGCTAAAGTTCTACAACCTTATTCATCCAATTGGACTTCCTTTGCAAGCACCTTTGGATATGTAGCTCCAGGTAAGTTGGTCTCTTCAAAATTTTACCCCACTTCATTTTTATAGATAGGAAAATGATCATACATGAGATCCTCGTTTTTTAGCTCCCTTCCTTTTACACTTGTAAATTCCCAACTACAAGTCCAAGGCTATCATGCGATTTGAAGGTTCGATTAAAGATTAATTGAGAAGAAGGCCACCAATTTAAAAAGTGAAACTTTTTTCCTAAAGAATCGGAAAATTTTAAAACTCATTGGAATATAAAGAATGTATTGAGTTATACTTAATTCCCTAGATTTTATTTGCTCAAAATCAGTTTAGATTTACAAAGCACGGATATTGTATAAAAGCTAGAAAAAAAATTTGCTCTTTTCTCTCTGCAGAACTTGCATACACAATGGAAGTGAATGAGCAATGCGATGTTTACAGCTTCGGAGTGGTGACATTGGAAGTAATTATGGGACGCCATCCAGGCGATCTCTTTTTTTCTCTTGTGTCCGCATCTTCATCACCATCAAGCAATTCAATAATTTCTTGGCCAATGAAGGAAGTTTTAGATCAAAGAGTTCCATTCCCCAAAGGTAATGTGTTAGGGAAGTGGCTTTGGTGACAAAGATGGCATTTTGTGCTTAAATCCCAAACCAGAGCATCGTCCAACCATGCAACAAGTTTCTCGGGCAATATCATCCCAAAGCTCGATCATGTTAAGCCTATCAGAGGACATCAAATTGGAAGAACTAATTGATCCTAAATGCTTCACTTATTGAGATACTTCAATCTTTCTATTGTGTAGCAAGCCATCTCCTATACTTTATTATCTTGGTTAATTCCATTATCAATTTCTGTAATGGTTCGTTGGTTAATTGAAAGCACTTAAGAATTACTGTCATTTACAATTCCATCTCGGAATTGATGACCTATGGTTGGGAGTTTGGGACGTCCAATCCTTAAGAATAGCTTTAAAGATAATACGATCATGATATTTCTTATAAATATTACATCCGTTTGTTATAATTTGGCTTGTCATGTAGAATTCTAAACACTAACGGTGGAAAATGTGATAAATTCAAAAACAAGCACAATTGGTGTATGTTGGCATCTAGTTTCGTGAAGTTTGGTCCAACTATTTTAGTTGAATGCACACCAACATCAAAAGTTAAGAAAGATGAAGTGCAAATCAGAGTATGATTTGCTTAGATTAAATTATATGAGTAACTTTACATCCTTCGAAAAAGGGGAAATCAATTTTAATGAGGATTATTTTTAGAAATTAGTATCTTAGAATTTCTAAAACTCATCATAAAAATGAAATTGAGTTTTAAAATATTTAAAAAGTACATTCGAGTCATAAAACTTATCAAATTGGTATAATATAATTCCTTCATAAGTTCCGCCCACTTTTCCCGATGAGAAATGCTAACATATCTTTTTTTTTATTCTTTAAAGTGCGTGGCACAAGTGTGGCACCAACTAGTTGTAAAAAAAACTTGCAAAATTGAAAGTAAAATTGAAAGTATTAAGGAAAAAAAGATAAATAAGTAAAACAAAAATGTTAATAAAAAGCCAAAGTTGTATTCTATTAAAAAAAAAAAAATGAAGGCGCAAAACCAAGGGATTGGGTTGAGGGGCCAAGGGGCCGCGCCCTTGCTCGAGCTTTGCCGATTTCGTAACCCTCGTCTCGACCCGACCGGCCCATTGACCGGACCCGAATATCTTGTACAAATCCAGCCCAACGGGCTCGGACGCCGCCGTGTGCCGACGTCTCCTCTCTCGTCGTCTTCCTCCGTGTCCCTCCGGTTTCCACTTCGAGAAATCGGACGTGGTGCACACGCGGCGCCGTGCAGCGCTCCTTGCTTATTGCTTTCCATGATACGTGGCGCGCGTCCTCTCTCTCTTCGACGCCTCCACACAACCCCCTACAACCCCCCACGTGGCCAATGATCGCGAGCAGCTCCGGAAAGCCTTCGCAGTTCGCTCTATCTTCTTCGCGCCGCCTCTTCCGATTCCCTTATCGCGTGTTGTTCGGTCGCCGATGGTTGTGCTCCGTTTTAGTGTTCGGATCTACGATCCGCTGGAGATCATGGTCTGATTGAAGTGGTCTTTCAGTGAATCGGTTGTTAAGATCGAGCTACCGTATCATATTTTCCTTTATTCTTTAAAGTGCATGGCACAAGTTTCGCACCAACTAGTTGTTAAAAAAAAAATCAAAATTTAAAGTATTAAGGAAAAAGGATAAATAGGTAAAAGAAAGAATATTAATAAATAAATAAAAAGCCAAATATTTTTTTTCTTTAATAAAAAAAAGAAGGTCCAAAATTAGGGATGAGCATGGTTCGGATTGGACCGATCTATCCTCTAACCCTAAGACCAACCCGCACAACACCGGTCTTCAATTTTTTGGATTGAGGGCTGGACTGACCTAGTGGGTTCGGTCCGGTTCCAAAGTCAACCCGGGATTAGTTGATAATTTTTTATTTCATTTATTGTATTTCTTGAAAAAAAAACGATTGAGGACCGGATTAGCCTAATGGGTTCAATCCGATTACAAGATCAACCTAGGACCAATCAATAATTTTTTTATTTCATTTTTTGTATTCCTTGAAAGGGCAACCAAGGACCTGACCGATCTAATGGGTTCGATGATGAGCGAGGTTAGCTAAAAAAAGCATGCAGCAAGGATCGAGTGGAGTGAGCGTCAAACGGAGTGAGCATTGAGTGTCGAGTGGGAAGTAACAAGCTAAGCGAGCATTAAGTAGCAAGCAACACGAGTGACCCAAAGCGAGTGAAGCGAGTGTCAAGTGGCAAGTAGATAAATTGTTTCTTTCGATTTTACCAAATTGAAAACTAAGATGACAAATAAGACAGAAAGAGAACGGGTACTAGAAGAGGATACCATGAGGAGCTGTTTATGCCATTTTGGACACTATGGGGACTCCTCACAAAAACATTTTCCTCCTTCATAAATTATGGCTATTAACGCCGTAAAAGATATTAAAAATTTAAGTTATTAAAGAATAATGTAAAATTACTTGAACTCATCACTAAAGAATGTTTAATGCCGTTAACGTCATTTATTTTAAGATTTTATCTATATAAAAATTATAAATAATATATATAGTCGTAATTGGTTTGGATTGGATCGACTACGAACTCCCAAAACCGAAACAACCCGCACAACTTGGCCCCCCTAGCAGGAATCCAGGGAATCCAGACCAGCGACCGACGGGCCTCCCAGACTGGGTTGACCCTAGACCAATCCTCACCCTTATCCAAAATCAAGGGATTGGGCTGTGGGGCCAAGGGATGCTGCCCTTGCCTGAACATGGCCAATTTCAAAACTCCCGGCCTGACCCAGCCGGCCCATTGACAGGACCTGAAAATTTTGTCCAAATCCGGCCCAACGGGCCTGGACACTGCCGCGTGCCGACGTCTCTCTCTCTCTCTTCTTCCTCTGCGTCCCTCTGGTTTCCACCTCGAGAAAGTGGACGTAGTGATTGCACCGACACGTGGCGCTCGTGCAGCGCCTCCCCGCTTATTCCATGGTACGCTGTTACGTTGCGCGCGCTCACTCTCTCTCTCCTTCAAAGCAGGGACTGACTCTTTCTCCGTTTTGTCTGCTTCCTCCTCTCTCTCGTTTTCGCTTCGTCGTGAACGCACCCACACGATCTTCCATTCCCTCAACAATGTCGACTCTCACCGTCCCGCAGCCACTGCCCCCTGTAGCCGATGACTGCGAGCAGCTCCGGAAAGCCTTCGCAGGTTCCCTCTATCTTCTTCGCGCTGCCTCCTCCGATTCTCTTATCGCGTGTTTCTTCGGTCGTCGATGGTCGTGCTCCGTTCTTAGTGTTCGGATCTGCGATCTGCTTGGAGATCGTGGTTTGATCGGAGTGATCTTTCGGTGGATCGGTTGTTAAGATCGAGCTATTTCTGGGTTTATTATTTCTCTTGAATTCGGAAAAAAAAAAAAATCAAAGCTTATTGTCTAATTCAATCTTTTCTCTTGGTTGGATGATTATCATGTACGATCTGGAAGGATGGGGAACAAATGAGAAGTTGAGCATATCCATATTGGGTCATAGGAATGCGGCGCAGAGGAAGCTGATTCGACAAACCTATGCCGAGACTTACGGCGAGGACCTCCTCAAGGCATTGGACAGAGAACTTAACAATGATTTCGAGGTCTGCATCTTCTTTAATTATTTGGACTCATCCCATGGAGACGTGTCCTCTTCTCTCAGAATAATCCATATTCATTCCGTATCGTCAGAGGCTGGTGGTCCTTTGGTCGCTTGATCCGGCTGAACGTGATGCGTACTTGGCGAATGAAGCAACGAAAAGATGGACTTCAAGCAACCAGGTTCTCATGGAAATAGCCAGCACGAGGTCTCCGCAGCAGTTGCTTGTGGCAAGACAAGCATATCATGCTCGATACAAGAAGTCGCTGGAAGAGGACGTCGCTCACCACACAACTGGAGATTTTCGTAAGGTACTGCTTTTACGCTTGCCTCATGTTGTTCCATGACATTTCCCAATGCTGATGATTGTTCTTCCGGGCAACTTAGGTTCGTACATTTTGCAATAAGTACTCTGTACAATCAAGTCTCTGTAGCCTTGTGATACTCAGAATAATTTCTTATTGCTGTCTGGGAAATATTCTTTGGGATTGATGAAGGCAAGTAAAATCAAATGTGTCTGATTCAGCATATCACAGAAAATTTGAGAATATAAGTTGTAGGGTGTTCAATTTTTAAGACAGTTTTGGAGTTTTGCGGGGAATGCTTGTTGGAATGGTGGTGTGCTTTGGAGCAGTTCCTCATATTTTGTTTTGTCAATTTATTGAAGATGGTTTCATGAAACTCTGGAGACCATATACACTACTTCATTGGACATCTTTCTATTGTGTCAAATGAAGAACCAAGTCCATCATCAAAGGATTAGTCCTATGACAACCTGTGAAATATTCTCATCATTCCTAAATCATTTCAATTTTCATGAGGTGTTGATGTAAGTAATTTCCTCGCCTGTAGGGAAAGAACTTTAATTTGATATGGTTTCTTTGTCTCTTAGTTGCTGGTACCTCTTGTGAGCTCCTACCGTTATGATGGAGATGAGGTGAATATGACTTTGGCAAAGGCAGAGGCTAAGATACTCCACGAGAAGATCTCAGAGAAGGCTTACAGCCATGAGGATCTCATAAGGATTTTGGCTACTAGGAGCAAAGCACAGGTCAATGCTACGCTGAATCACTACAAAAATGAGTTTGGAAATGATATCAACAAGGTGAGTCGGAATTTCTATGAACCGGACCTTTCATGTTCTTTTACCTATATGTCTAAAGCTTATAGCTCCTCAAGGATGAAGAGTGCCAGGGTAGTGTTCTTTTTTATTAATAGTCATGTTATTAAGAGGCAACTTCAAGATGTCTTGTTTCAAAAACATTGAGATTTGATAATATTGCCTATTTCTGAGTTGTTCATTCACTTCCAGACTTAACGTCCGTACTATGCACCAGAACATATTGACTTTTCTTTGTTCTCGATTAAGGATTGTCTAATTCTTGATCCTTCATGTTCGCAAGATTTGAAAATTGATCCAAAAGACGAGTTCCTTACTAGACTGAGAGCTACAGTAAAGTGCCTGACTTGCCCTGAGAAGTATTTTGAGAAGGTTCTTCGTCTAGCCATCAATAAGCGAGGAACAGATGAAGGGGCTCTGACCAAAGTCGTTGCTACCAGGGCCGAGGTTGAGATGAAGTTTATAAGTGAGGAGTACCAGAGGAGGAATAGCATCCCTCTCGATCGTGCCATTGTCAAGGACACTACTGGAGACTATGAAAAGATGCTTCTGGCATTGATTGGCCACGTCGAGGCTTGATTTACAAGTACTCGTGAAGCTATTCTGGTGGAGGCAATATCTCTTTTTTTTGGTGTGGTTTGAGGCGTTTCTATTTTCCTTGCTTTCCAACAACGTGTAGTTACCAACATGCCTCCCCGCTATGCGAAGCAAATACACTTCTTATCATGGCGTTGGTTTATGTACTTACGAGAAGTCTTTGATTTTGATCTTTAATCGAGACTGCTAGTAAGTGATAGTGAACTCGGTTTCCTTGCAATCATGTTATACCAGTGCTAGCAAATTCAATGGACAATGTTGCAGAAACTGCTGATGCTATGGCCTTTTAGTTGATGGAGGAACAAATATTATAACGATCGGAGGTTAAAGTCCTATTGAAGTAGCTTGAGGATATCCATCAAATGTTTCTGTTGTTTTGCCAGAGGATGTCCATCGGGGTGGCAGAATCTCAACCGTAATGCTTATCACTTAGGGTCATTTCAGCTTCATGTGGAAACTACAGATTGCATTGCCTTTTTCATCTCTTATGACACCTCCATCAGGCACGAATGCTATCCGAACCATCTATATTAACATTAAACCACCCGCAGGAGCCTTCGAGATGCTTTAGCAGTATCATGGCAATCTCTTAAGTTGCTTACCACCACACCCCCACTTCCCACAAGAAATTCAGCTGATAATTGCAAATTGATTGGAGGGTGATCTCAATAAGCACAACCATGATGCAATGGCGATGGAGCATTTTGCAGCACACCTAAGGAAGCCTTATCAATTAATCCGTTACGGGTTCAAATCAGATTAAAATCCCAACAGGGAAGTGCCAACAGGCACGCGGGCCATTGGGGTGGGTTTCTAGGGTTGATTTCCAAGTTCAAAAGTTGGAGTGGGCCCAAAAAAGGAAAAAAAAAAAAAAGCAGGGATGCAAACTGATGGCCGAAAGAGCACCAACTTGATGGATGGACAAGCAGAAGTTTCCCTACCGTCAAGAGCAAGAGCAAGAGCAATCCCAGGACATGAAGTGAGGCATGACCACATCTAGAATCTTCATAATATTTTCGTTCCAGGCCCAACAGTGTTCTTATTATGATTGTCCTCCAATCTCCAAACCAAATTAGGCTCGTCAGCAGAGCATGCGCCTTCTCAAAGTTGAGAGGATCATGTTGTATTGAATTGTTGGACCAAGAGGAAAATAAAGATTCTTCCCTTGAACCTGTCAAGCCCCCTACACTTGGAATTCTCATGACCTTCACATGATGGTTTGACCAAGCCCTTGAGCAATACCGTCGCCAAGTTAGACTCCCAGCGCTAAGGGACTTTTCTTCGCATGAAGTTTGGGTTGGCATGGTTTTCTTACTTAGTATTAGTAACTTAGTCCAGGCATATTGTCAAAGCCCTTGTGACTTGCAATCCGTTGCAGGTCAGTTTGATGCAATTGGAAAGGTACATGGTGGTGACATATTCTTAATATGAGGAGCTTATACAAAGTTCAAAGCTACATCTTGAACAGGGATGGGATAGAAAGTTTTCTTAGAAAACCATTGATCTATTTGAGCAAGGACAAGTCCAAGGAATTCCACATCCAAAAAATTAAGCAATAATGCAAATTATTTACGGTGAAATCTCTATCAAGCTAAGGATTTCTCATTTTACAATTACGTTGTGTCATATATCTATCACATGGCATGGTAACACATTCATGTGTGAGCTTTACCCTATAATTTGTCTTCTAATTTTGACTTCAGAAAACCTCCAATCCTAGCAAATCTCTAATTCTTATGCATTTTAAGTAATAATTCTCTAATCAATTCTTCTGCATATTTGTGTAATGATGCTCTTAATCGTGACTTTAGCAAATATATAATCCTAGCAAATCTCTAATTCTTAATATAACTATTTATGTACAGATATATATATATATATATATATATATATTAAAAAGTGTCTCACTAATTTCATCCCTAATTTAAAAACACAACTTAAGCAATTGAAATGTTTATAATGTCTTATGACCTTTTCGTTGTTATAATAGTTTGCTTCTCCTCTATCTCTTTTTTGTTATTATTTTTATCAAGATATCTCTTTCCCCATCCTCAAAATGACTCCCAGTGCAAACTAGTTATAATGTTTACAAATTTATCGTTAATTCAACTAATTTGCATAGTTTTCTGATTAGCTTATCACGTCTTCATATCCTCACTATCTTAGTTCACCGGATATAAAACCAACTTGACGAGATTTCATGATGACTAGTTTCTATATCTTGTAAGTGCCACCTAGAGATATATTCTTCCAGCATTTATGGAATCATTCTCATATCTTTCTAACATTTTAAGATGTGATTTTTAGAGTTTATAGATTGAGGAAATTGGGGTTTCGAACCCAATTAAGATTTAGCTTGTTGGATCGTAATTGTAATTCTCGATCGAGGAAAGGAAATCCAATGGTGATATGGGCTACTTTTTCGGTCCATGGAGCAGCTTCAGATGCAGGTAAATGATAATGGCTGTTTCGAGGAGAGTGAAGTTGAGGGTATATGAAGAGTTAAAATTTAAAGTGGTGTGCATGCATTTCCAGCTATTCATGGTGTGAAAATAACAATGTCCTTTAAGAATACTTGCTTAAGATTAGGTTTATAAAAGTTTAACATTATCGAGATATCCTTTACCAAAAAAAAAAAAAAAAACATTATCGAGATATCCAAATAAATATTGATCATCGCAAACAATTTATATAACATGCTCTGCAAATGAACCATTATAGTAAATCACCCATCATAGAAGGGAAAACGGTATATGTTTAGAAGGTCCTGTTACATGACTGTGTATGTTTCAACAATAAATATAAGGATAGGGTATAATGAGTGACTATTGTTATGATTAGTTATATGAATATGCATTATGACTAAATATTTTAGGGAATTGCATAGAAAAATGATATTAACAAATCAATAAAGAACTTATATAACAATAGATCATATTTAACAAATAAATGACATTAATATGTCTCAAATCTACGATAGATAACATGCTCACAAATAGTTGAACAGTGAAGAAATATTTATTATAACATGATAATTTATATTTAACAAATAAAAAATAGTTAAAAATTTTATGACATGATATCCCATGTATAATAAATAACTAAACAAATCTATCCAAAATATCTGCTAAAGTATCGATAATAACGTAACCCATCATCACAAAATATTGCTAGAACATATTATACAAATAAATGATATTAGCTAATCAACTAAAAAAAGTTACCAGTGCCTTGGTATTACTTCTCCAAGAAGATGGGATAAACAACTAAGATGTCAATTTTCGTCGCAAGTGCTGCCTCACCAAGAAATGGCATATAAATTGGTATTTTTTCAGACTTATCGTAGAAAAGATAAGGCACATCTTTTAAAGCGATGAAGACAAGTATAATTCAACGTTAACTGTATCAAATAATTATCTTGAAGTAACAATCTTTTAGGAAAATATGAAGTATATAGTGTCGATCCCGTGCAATGTATGGACATCTTGTTAACATATAAGAAAATGAGAATACTAGAACCTTCGTCTGTTAATGTGAAGTCTTAAATGTATGAGAACCTATACATGTCATGCCCTGAACCTTCCCTCGTAGTGGGAAAATAACATTTGCATGATTAATTTGCAACATCCCACGAGATGCTGCTATCTCGTTATTTTTATCTTTTAGTTAAGCACAAGCAAGAACATGTAACTATAATACCCAACCAATAAATACTAAGTTGATAGTAAGGAAAACACATACACAAACACACTACTTATATTATGCTTCATTAGGATCGGAAGGTTGCATTTACAAGCCTGCTTAATTGGGCCATTGCGATTACATCCAAAAGGGATAGAAGGTTAGTCCTAACTCCTCTACAAGGAAGGCGTCAAAAGCTAGTATCATCACGGTTAGGCCGGCGTCCTTATGAGACGAGGTCGGAATCAGTCACAGACTGTCTGGCGGATTCAACATCGTGACATCTGGTGAGGATTTGTCGAGGCCTTTAGGTGGTTTGACATACCTCAAAGGGTCCCAAATAACCCCCGTTAAACCAGACATACCAAGTTCGAACTAGTAAGGAACTAAATGCCTTACACCAGCATCCACCCACATCATGGTGGTACATTGTTTTAATTTTGCTGACTACCCGTGCTCCAACAACATTTGTTGAGGTCAAATGTGGGCCCTCTCTTGATTTAAGATTATGTCTTACCTTCTCTTCTTTTCTTTTCTTTTCTTTTCTCTTCTTTTCTGTTTTTCTTTGTTCATTTCAATAGATATTGATCAAACTTCCTGTATCCATACCCACTTTTGATAGTAAGTGCTCTATTTTGAGGAACAAAATTGGTGTCCCTCTTTTTCGAAAAATAGTTCATTTAGTAGATAGACGACTAATTATTATGTTAATGAGTTGTATATTCTCTTTGTACTAGGCAATTATTATTTAAAAAATAACCTTAGCACGAGTAAGAGAAAAAACAATCATCTACTATTTTTAGTATGCATTTTGTTTAATTATAATTTTTATATGTGTCATTACATTGTAGTTTGTATATTTTAACCTCTCTTCTATCATTTTATTGAGAGAATCCACTAGTCCAATTTTTTGTTACTTTTCATGCCATCATTTCATGATATCCAAAATACGAAAAAGTTGAGTACATAAAAAAAAAAAAAAAAAAAAAAAAAAAAAAAATCGATTATTATCACAAAATGCATAAGAAAATGCTCCCTAAAAATTGTTACGTATAATATTATCTTTGCTTTGATTACACGATTGTTGACAAGAATTCATGACAACTGTAATGACACTACAAGACAACCCAATCAAACCATTTGCAAACTTATTTTTTTGTCAATTCTAAATACATCGGAATTTTTCATAAAATTATCAATTAAAAGTAAATTATCCTTAAGATACAATGTACTGCAATAATAGCAAATTGCATATGCAACTTAATAAGAGATATTGTTCGTTTGATTGCTTGGCTCCCCTAAAAAAAAGTTTACTCTCTTGAAACTATATACATATGTAGGAATAATTTTCAATGTTATAGTACCACAGCTCCAAATGAACTAGTTGACACGATTGATTGTTGTTCTCCATTTGTTGTTTCATCATCAATGGATATATTTTAAATATTTGGTTGCTCTTCAATATTGTCCTCCATAATGACTGGACTACAAAAAATAAAACAATGAAAGATGAGTAGATTGTATATAATGTATTCATCAACCATAATATTCAACCTTTGAGTAAATTATGATAATTTTGTACCAAAAGTCGAAGTCGAAACATTGAAATCATGATAATTATATGGGAAAATAAAGTTAATAATTAGCAAAATAAGTTTAGAAGAAGACATATATAAAACATCTAGAATGAAAAAAAAGTTGCTTGAGATGATGTGTGTGGTTTTTTCTTTTAATAAAATAGATACAAAATAAAACAGAGAAAAAAATGTAAGAAATGATCTTAAATCAAGAGTGAGACTCGCAATGAATAATGTAGTTAATTTAAGGTGAAAATAAGGGTGTCAAGAACCAATAACATGGATGAAATGCCTAGAGCCTTGATTTATCCTAATTTACTGTTTTGCTTGTGACTTTCATACAATTGTTCATTCCTATATTAGAAATTTGGACTTACTTTGCATTATTAATTATATTTTTGAAATGAACGTGTGTATGGTCCGGCAAGATCTCGAAACCCATGCGCGACCCAGCCCGCCCGTTATCTGGCTTGAAAATTTTTTCCAAACCCGGCCCAACGGGCCCGGAGGGGGCCTGCCTACCGCGTGCCTCATCTCCCTCATCTCGCTCCGGGTCCCTCCGGTTTCCACTTCGAGAAGCCCGATGTAGGAATAGCACCGACGTGCCCCTCTGTCTCTCTCTCTCGCCTTGGAAGCGGAGGCCGACTTCCTCTCTCTTGTTTCGTCTCCTTCTTCTTCCTCCTCTCTCTCTCTCTCTCTCGTTCTCGCTTCGATGTGAACGCAGAGCCGGTGCTCCCCATGGCCGATGAATGCGATCAACTCCGAAAAGCATTCGCAGGGGCACGCTATCTCCTCGCCACCTTTCTCATTTCTTCGTGCTCCCCTGTCGTGCGTGGTTCAGTCCGAGTGATCTTGTGGTGGCGATCTGTTCTAGAGTTCTTGTGCTTTCTTTTTGGGGTGATCAGCTGCCAAGGTCGAGCTGTTTTTGGGTCCAGAAGTGATCAGGAGATGCAAAAAAAAATCGATCGATCATTATGATTTCCTTTTGAATTCGACATGATTATCCCACTGTAGCTGCAACATGTTCACCAGTACAAAGTAAAGAAATTGTTTTCCTACCTTGAGCCCGGCATGTAGTGTGGTCTTGGAAAAAAAAAAAAATCACAATTTATTGTCTAATCTAATCTTTTCTTTTGATGATTCTCATGAACGACTTGAAGGATGGGCAACAAATGAGAAGTTGATCATCTCCATATTGGCTCATAGGAATTCGGTGTAGAGGAAGCTGACTAGGCAAACCTATGCCAAGAATTATGGCGAGAACCTCTTCAAGGCAGAAACTTGTATTTTGATACGGTTTGTTTGTCTCTTAGTTGCTGTTGTTGGTAGTTTGTTTATAAAACAAATGAAGAGGTGCATTCTCCCACATCGAAGAGATGTGGGTGCGCATGTGGATGGGATTTGGCATTAACCAACGATTATTATTTTTATTTATTGAAAAATTCGGATTTATTTCTATAAAAATTAAATGTAAAATCTTGTTGAAATAGTGCAACTGTTTATGAAAAGTTACGGTTATTTTTTATTTATTTTTTATTTAATTCCGAATTTTTTTATGTTCCTTTGAAACATACTTGTTCATTTTGCAACATTTCCCAAAAAGGTTGCCTTTGTTCTTTTTTGCAACCTTTTGAAGAGTTGTCTCTATTCAAAAGATAAAGATAAGTAACGTTGTTTTGAGATCAAACAATCATCTTCTTCTAGTTTTGTCTTCTTTCAAAAGATTATACATCCATTGTTTTCAATTATTTTTCATGAAAGACCTTGGAGAAATACTAAAATTGTTATCTAGTATTCTCATTTGAGACTTTGTTGTATCCTTAAAGAAATTTGCCAAAGTGACCATTAGCAACATTATGGAACAAATAAATCCTTTAAAAAAGTGAATCACGCCTCAAAATCCGATTTAATTACTCTAGAGATCTGACTTTATTGTTCTACCCAATTTGAAGCCATATTTTCCTAGCAATTTTAAGGATTTATTTTGCAACAATGGAGTCAAGTGGATGAAAGTTATGAATCAAGCACCGCTTGTCGACACAAGCCTTCATCGTCCGATCCACGCGTTCTTCGTCCATTCACAAAATCAATTGGATCTTCGGTGGAGTTAATGAGGATCAAGGAAATCCGGAGGATCCGTGAGTCTTTTCTTTTCTTTCCTTCACTTTTGTTATTTTTGCGCATGGTGATTGGGGGACTCGATGACAAGAGAGATTTCGGCAAGAGCGATCCGCAATGAATTATGCGCACCGTGGGGGGTTCGATTTTATCGAATCCCGACATGGGTTGTGGGTCGCCATGAGGAATGTGCCAAAATGCTAATCTGAGAGTTCCTTCTTCTTCTACTTCTTCGTTCTCTCTTGTATGTTTCGGTGTTTCGTTGTTTTGTTACTGCAATTGGGTGTCCGTGATTCGATTGCTCTTCGTCCTGGTAGACAAGGCTTCCGTTTAACTATGAATGTTTGGCTCGCTTCGGGAGATTCTCAGTCGGGATGCCCCATGGGTGGATGGTGCGGGATGCCTCAAAGTTGAAATGCCCCATGAGTTGGGATGCTTCATGAGTCCGGATGCCCCGAGAATGTTGGAGATATAGAAGTAATAATGAATTAAATGCATTATCATGTGCAGAATATTATTTTAAATTAATTACCTTATGCTAAAACATGGTATGCCATATGCATAAGTCTAGATGGAAGCATTGTTGGATGATGATTACTGTGATGTGTGAAAATGCGAAAGAAAAAGTCTACTCATGTTTTATCACATTTGCTAGATTGTTATGCATTTACTTTGTGTGCATCAGGTGAAGTGGTAAGAGGAATTTTCTAACTTAAAACTAGAATATTTACTAGGCTTCGGCTCATTCCTTTATTTATTTTCATATGTGTAGGATGGACACAACTCAACCTTTGTGCTGTGGAGTTCCTATCCGTTATGAAGGTCTTTATGAAAAATTGCTTAAACCTGAGTCTAGAATAGTGTATACCAAGTCTAATTCTACTAGGCAGGTTGATGTGGGAGGTTTCATGGAGTGGGTCCCCTAAAGATTTGTCACCTAGTATCGGAACCTAGACGGCGAGTTGGTTTGTCCGTTGAGGGGCTTCGACCTTGATGACGGTGGTGACGTAACGGAGGGAGAAGTTATCGATCCATGACTTTGGTCTAGACATTTGTATAGGCAAGCTTTTGAAGTATAGTATGGAGATTGGTCTCCCTAACCCCTATCTAGACTTTTGTATCTAGCTCGTAATGTAGTAAAGTGGTGAACTTAAATGTGGTATAAATAAAAGAAATATAAATATGTTATCTATATTCGTACGGCTTTCTTTTTGATGGGATTTGGAAAACGTTTGATTACGCTTCTGCATGCTAAAAGAGAATCATTTTTGTGCAAGACTTGTTTGTTCGGGCGTCACACATATATTGGTAATAAATCTTTGAAAATAACTATTTATGTATAGATTATATATGGAAATACCTATATTTTATATATTTAAAAAGGCTCTCACTAGTTTCATACCCAATTTAAAAACACAGCTTTAGCAGTTGAAATGTTTATAATGTCTTATGACCATTTCATGGTTATGATATCTTGTTCTCCACTGTCTCTTTTTTGTTATCATTTTTAATCAAAATCTCTCTCTTTCCCCCATCCTAAAATGACTTCCGGTGCGAACTAGTTATAACGTTGATAGATTTAACGTTGATTCAACTAATTTGCACTGCTCCGTGATTAGCTTGTCTCATCTCCAAATCTTCACTATCTTAGTTCATTAGATATATAACCCACTTGAGGAGATTTCATGATGACTAGTTTCTACAGCTTGTAAGTGCCACCCAGAGATATATTTTTCCAGTATTTATGGAACCATTCTCATATCTTTAGAACATTTTGCGAGAGGGGTCGTTTGACCCCTCTTGACGCATGGATAATCTACCAATCATGGTTTTGAGGAGTGATTTTTAGAGCTTATATAGATGGAGGAAATTGAGGTTTCGAACCCAATTAAGATTAAGCTTATTGGATCTGAAGGCTTTATTAGTATTGGGCTTAAGGCCCGTCCGCCCAAGCTGGGCCCAGAAAGCCTAGCCCACGGGAATAGGGCCCGTGGAAAGAAGGGGGTATAAAAGGGAGGAGAGAGAGAGAGATTGCACTGGTTGGAAATCGAAGTAACGTACGTATTCTCCCGTGCGCTCTCCCTCTCCAAAAAGAAAAAGGAAAAAACAGTAAGTATACGGCGCGTTTTTTCTTCCCTTCGTAGCTTCATCGGATCGAACAAGACCGGATTCTCTTCCTCCATTGGCGTCGGTATCTAATCCGTGGCTAACAAGGTACGCTCGAATCCGTGGTGTGCTTTACGATCGGTGATACGTGTTGTTTTCTTGGGCTTCGCTCCGCATTGATTTAGGGGTTCGATTTAGTGTCGAATCTGGTTTTCATGATCCGTTATTCCCAACATTGGTATCAGAGCCCTAGTTCATGTTTTTCCCGATCTGTTTTGATGTTTTTGATTGATTTTTCGTAAAAACACTTCGGCCGTACGGATCGGGGCAAAAATCCCGACACCCGAGTGCTGTTCGGCCATTTTTCCGAGTTTTGGTAACTCGAAATCAAATTCCGATGGCATAGGAAGAAAGGCGACGTCGAGACGAGTCCGGGGACACCTCGAGCGCCGCCGAGCGACGTCGCACGCGCCCACACACGCGGCCGGAAGGCGCTGCGCGTGGGCGCGACGCGCCCGGAAGCGCTGGATCGCCAGGGGCGTGCGGCACACGTGCCGGTCGGCGAACCGGCGCGTGCTAGCCGCCAGCCGACGAACCGGCACGCGCCGGTCGACGGATCAACGCAGAGCCGACGCCACCCAACGGTCGGTAACCGCCGGGGTGACGCCGCGATGACGCCAAGATCGACGCCGGGGTTGGCCGTGCGGTCACCGGCCGGCAACCCGACTCCGCGGACGCCGGCACGCGCACGGCACGTGCCGGCCGACGCTCGCGTGACGCGCCCCGCGCACGCGTGGCACATGCGGCCGGCCTGCCCGACCGGTTCGCTGCCCACCGGTCCGTCCGGTCCAACCGGTCCGACCGGTCCGGCGACCAACGACCGTGACCGTTGACCACCGTTGACCGACGACCGTTGACCATTGACCGAAAAAAAAAAAAAAAAAAAAAAAAAGGAAAAGGAAAAGAATTTGTTTCTTTTTCAATTAAGTCTATGTGGATTATAAGTAATCCCTTATTTTTGTTTTGCATTTGTTGCAGGAACAATGCCTCCCCTGAGGTTGCGCACACCTATTCGCGCAGCTACCGATGAACAAATGGATAGGCTATCTAAGTTGATAGCCGAGCCGATCGATCATCGATGGGAGAGAGGTGACTTAATTGATCACGTCCTTGAAGTCAACGGGAAAATTCAACAGGTCATATGGAATGGTCGTCCTATGTCACGCTGGCGAGATGGTGCGATTTTTCATAAGCACTCTTCCACCGAATGGCAAGATGTGTTGAATTGCATATGGATGTCAACGAGAGCGCTTCCTATAAGAAAATTGTGATGGATTTTGTAAATGAATATTATTGTATTATCACAAGGGAAAAGATCAAGAAATTGAACAAAAGAGGATCTTTCCCAGTACGTGTGCTGACTTTGTGTTAGTGGTATTGGATGATTTTTGTTTAGTGTGTTTATGGACATATTATGTAATGTTAACTACCTGATTGTTGTTGATGAAGCAACCTATATGTTAGTTGTATTGGTTGGAAAGCATTATTGTTTTTATTTGATGCAAATTTATCTGTTGCTTTCTGAAAATTGCTGGTTGCTGTGGGTAATTAGTTGTGGGTAGTTTTAGAAGTTTTTGTAACTTCATAGAATTGATTTTGCATATTACAATCATATTAATGATAATTTTAAGTTAGGATTTTTGGAGGATGATTGGAAACATAGTGACCTTTTAATTCTGAAGCCTTACTTGAAATTATTCATTAATATGATAGGTCTATGCAAATAGGGATGCATAAATGATAGGCATTAATTAATTCGTGCATATATGTCTGATGTGTTCAGATCGATGGTTTCAGCAATTAAGAACGTAATTGCTGATATGAATGGCAACAATTGTGAAATATTGAATATGAAAATTCAATATGTGCTGGAAAAGCAAGAAGCGCTAGAAGCTCTTGACCATATTATGGAAGATCTTGAGGATGCTGTGTGCCACTTTGAGTTGGTAGAGGACTGCTTAACGGCATTTGAGCCGAAAATAGATATTTGCAATGCTAGTTCTAGCTCAGAAAGGGCTTTGTGCTCTAAACGCAAGCGTATTGATTCGTTCAATATGTGAGAATGCAAAGGATTAAGTCCTTATTGTAAGAAATCAAGAGTTAACCAACACAAGAGAGGAAAACGTCCTCAAGTGAAGAAAATGTCAAGGGTGAGGTGTTACAATTGTGACAAAAAGGGTCACTATACTCGCGATTGTCGTGAGCCAAAGAAAGTAAACACCTCTTGTACATTTGAGAACTTTGCTTATGTGTCAAGTTCTACATTATTGGCTGAATCCAATCCTTTGTGGACTGTAGATTCAGGATCGACAGACCATGTAGCGAAGGATAGAGAATCCTTCGTGGAATTTCGATGAGTACCAACTGGAACTAAGTGGATCTATGTGGGATATAACTCCAAAGATGAAGTTAAAGGGATTGACACCTGCCAATTGAACATGCGTGGTGGACGCACCTTGTTCCTACATGATGTTCCATATGCTCCGGAGATTCGTCGAGATTTAAGTGTCTGTTTTGATGTTGGTTAAGCTTGGTTTTAATGTGAACTTCCATAATAGAGGTGTAGATTTGTATTTGGATACAAACTACTATTGTTGTGGTCACTTTCTGAATGGTTTCATTGTATTATATGTTGACTGTGGTAATGTCAATATTTGTTATTTCCTTGTTTCACGTCTTCTACTTCATATGATAATGATGTGAATATGTGGCATGCTAGACTTGGTCATATTGGCCAACAACATATGAAAAGACTAGCCAAAGAGGGCTTGTTAGGCAACATTGAAAGATTCGATTTGCCAATATGTGAGCATTGCCTAGTATGGAAAACGACAAGGAAATCATTTGGAAAAGGTAAAAGAGCTGAGTTTCCTCTGCATTTAATCCATTCTGACGTATGTGGTTCAATGAATGTGAGAGGAAGGCAATGGGCTGTTTATTTCATCACTTTTATAGATGATTCTACTCGATTCGGATATGTCTATTTGATTTCTCATAAATCTGAAGCATAAGTTGTTTCAAAAAATGTTTATGAACTTGGTAGAAAATCAATTAGATAAGAAAATAAAAGCATTGAGATCCGATCGAGGTCGAGAATATTTATCTGATGAGTTCAGAAAACTATGTGATGAAAAGGGAATAGAAAGATGGTTGTCTATTCCAAATACTCCTCAACAAAATGGTGTTGCGGAGAGAAGAAACAGAACCCTACTGGAAATGGTTAGGTCCATAATGGCGCATGCTAACTTACCTATTACTTTTTGGAGTGATGCGTTGTTAACTGCTGCCTATATACTTAACCGAGTGCCTTCCAAATCAGTTACTTCCACTCCATATGAGTTATGGACAGGTAGAAAACCGGACTTAAGTTTTCTTAAGCCATGGGGTTGTGCTGCCTATACATATGAGTCCTGTCACAAATTTGGGAAATTGGGTCACAAAGGAAAGAATAGTATTTTAATGAGATACTCAGAATACTCGAAAGGGTATGTGTTCATAGGTGAGCAGGAAAGTGGGAGTATAACTGAATTTGAATCACGGGATGTCACATTCTTAGTGGATGAATTTCCTAAGAAGGGCGAAATAGGAGAAGATTACTCCATATTTGAAACCTTGGATCAAGATAATGATATTAGTGGAATTCATCCAAGTGGGAGTAATATGAGAAGTGATGAATTGAATTCAACTCATTCTCAATTACAACCACATTATGAGATAATATCGTCATTATCTAATCCAAGTGGGAGCATAATGGGTAATGATGTGCTAAGTGTACAATCTCCCATACGGCGAACAAGTTGCCAAAGTATTCCCCGTCGACGTTTTGACATTGAAGGGGAAACTTTTATGGTTGCTCCACAAGATAAGGATGAGCCAAGAAATATTAATGATGCTCTAAATTGCCCTAATAAGGAAAAATGGATTCATGCAATGGAAGAGAAAATGGAGTCAATGAAATCAAACCAAGTCTGGAAACTGGTTGATCTTCCAAAAAGGACGCAGAGCTATTGGGAACAAGTGGGTTCTCAAAATAAAGCAAAAGGCTGATGGCTCGATAGAAAGGCATAAAGCTCACCTTATGACGAAGGGATATAATCAACAGGAAGGAATTGATTATGAAGAAACATTTTCTCCTGTAGTGAGATTTACCTCGATTCGCATTATTCTGGCAATAGTGGTTAGTATGGATCTTGAGTTACATCAGATGGATGTAAATACTGTTTTCCTCAATGGAGAATTAGAGGAAGAAATATATATGGAACAACCTACTGGTTTCATAGTGAAAGGCTAAGAAGAAAAGGTATGTAGACTTTGGGGGTCGATATATGGCCTTAAGCAGTTGTCAAGATAATGGTATATACATTTTCATAATGCCATAATGGCATATGACTTTACAATGATAGATGAGGATCATTGTGTATATATCAAAAGATCAAAAGATCAATTTGTGATCGTATCATTATATGTTGATGATATACTAATTGCCGGAAGCAATATGGAGTTTATAAATACTGTGAAGAATTAGTTATCTTCCAACTTTGAAATGAAGGACATGGGTGATGTTGCATACATTCTTAGAGTTAAGATTTCAAGATTGTAAACCCATAGACACTCCTATTGCAAAAGGTGAATGATTGAGCCATAGACTGTGTCCAAGGACTGAAACATGTTCCTTATGCTAGTGTTGTTGGAAGCTTGATGTACACTATGATGTGTACAAGACCTGACATATGTTTTGCAGTTGGGATGGTGAATAGATACCAATCCAATTCAAGTCAAGCACATTGGAAAGCTGTTAAAAGAATACTGAGGTATCTAAAGGGGACTGCTGATTATACGCTGAGTTATTAAGGAATGGATCTGCGACTCTAAGGCTATTTTGATGCTGTTTGGGAAGGAGATTTAGATGAAAGAAAATCTATCTCTAGATTTATTTTCTTACCAAATAATTGCACCATATGTTGGAGCAGTAAGAAACAAAAGTGTATAGCCTTGTCCACGATGTAAGTTGAGTTCGTGGCATTATCAGCAGCAGTATAAGAAGGTGTTTGGCTTAAGAGATTTTTTGGATCGTTTAGGTGTTATTGGAAGTGTTGCGGATTAACTGTTGGTTAACTGTGATAGCCAAGCAGCAAAAGTGTACACCAAATATCCAAAATATCATGGCAAGACCAGACATATAGATACCAAGTATAACTTTGTCAAGTATATGGTTGCACGAAAAGATGTGAACTTAGAGTACATACTACGCATAGAATGGTAGCAGAGATCCTATGACAAAGCCAATACCTAGAGATGTGTTTTGTGGCCATATGAAATCTCTAGGGTTGCGTAGAGGGTGATGTACTGAAAATTGTAATTTCCCTAAGTGTTGACAATTTGATGAATTTTAATGCCTATGAATCTTTGTTTGATCTTTATGCATCTTAATGCTCAGTGCATTACTTTAAGTTAAGAGAAGTATGTCGGACAGATATAAGATTAACCCACTCACACAGTAATCGCCCGTTTATCGTGTGATAAATAGATATGAGACTGTTTTTAAGCTTATTATCTAGGTGATAATCGAGAGCTCAAGCTTAAAACACGTATGTCGCCTTAACCGAGTGTTAAGATGATGACATAATTTTACGATGTCCGAAAGTAAAATACCCCACATATTTTACTTTATCCGTCTAAGATGCCGATGTGAGTTCTGATGAATTTTGTGAATGAGTAGATACATGAACTCAAGTTAGACATTGGGTATGTCCGAACTATCATCCGTACGGTATTGAACAAGGTAGACATACGCTCCATGGGAAAGGAGTTAATACCGTAATATGTATTTCATACTACGTATGCATGAGACGACCAATAAGAGTGGCAAAAAGTTTGATCTCAACTTTTATGACGTGTGAGATTCTTGAGGAAAAGAGTTCCTCAATTTAAGTCCCCTCATGACTCTTACTTATTCTCAAGATTTCTATTCAGTGTTTGCTATCTTAGGATGTTGCCAATGGTCATGAGTTTGATTCGATCTAATGGGACATTTCTAGAAAAGCAAGCTGAACTGAAATTGAGAGTTTGAAGGAAAGAGGAAGATCGATTTTGGAGAATCACATTGTAGTTTTGTATTCACTAGTCAACCAATTATGACTGTCTTTGTGATAATTATAATTGTGAATACAATATATATCATTGTTTAAAAGAGATCAAGAGAGATATAAATGTGATCGATCGATCTAGGTACCGCATACTAAATCTACTCGCAGTGTGACGCCCAATTATGAGCTGCTATATATTCCTAACAGATGTATAACAACGAGCTCTCAAAGTATGCTGGTCGCACGGATTATTCACCGGTATGAATGTTGAAGAGAGGTAAAGAGAATCATGTTCGGCTCACCTTGTGCGAGTGGGAGATGAAGCTTTATTAGTATTGGGCTTAAGGCCCATCCGCCCAAGCTGGGCCCAGAAAGCCCGGCCCACGGGAATAGGGCCCGTGGAAAGAAGGGGGTATAAAAGGGAGGAGAGAGAGAGAGATTGCACGGTTGGAAATCGAAGTAACGTACGTATTCTCCGCGCGCTCTCCCTCTCCAAAAAGAAAAAGGAAAACAGTAAGCATATGGCGCGTTTTTTCTTCCCTTCGTAGCTTCATCGGATCGAACAAGACCAGATTCTCTTCCTCCATTGGCGTCGGTGTCTAATCTGTGGCTAACAAGGTACGCTCGAATCCGTGGTGTGCTTTACGATCGGTGATACGTGTTGTTTTCTTGGGCTTCGCTTCCGCATTAATTTAGGGGTTCGATTTAGTGTCGAATCTGGTTTTCGGGGATCCGTTATTCCCAACAGGATCGCAATTGTAACTCTAGATCAAGGAAAGGAAATCCATTGGAAATTTGGGCTACTTTTTCGGTCCATGGAGCTGCTTCAGATGCAGGTAAATGATAGTGGCTATTTCGAGGAAAGTGATGTTGAGGGTATTTGAGGAGTTTAAATTTAAAGTGCTTGTATGCATGCATTTCCAGCCATTCACGATGGGAAAAATAAAAGTGTCCTTTAATAATACTTGCTTATGATTAGGTTTAAAAGAGTTTAACAGTATCCTTTTATGGCGTGGAGGAAAAATAAGACTATTTGGGGGTTGGAGTGGGTAAAACAGTACTCATTATGGTGCTCCCTCAGCAAAACTGGGATAAAGTTGAAGATCAATCTCATACTGGGTTAATACTTGACAAGTATATAATACTCGTATATGAAATAGAAAACATTAAAAGTTCAATCTCATATTGGATTCATTTTGACAAATAAGTAGCATTATAAAATATTATCACAAACAATTTATATAACATGCTTTACAAATGAATCGATATGATAAAATCACCAAAGGGGGAAAAAAGTACATGTTTAGAAGGTTTTATTACATGACTACGTATATTTCCACAATAAGGATAGCATATATTGAGCAATTATTGGTATGATTAAATGGTTATACAAATACCCATTATGACAAAATACTTTGTTGAATTGCATAGAAAATTGATATTAACAAATTGATAAAGAGCTTGTATAAGACAAAAGACCATTCAAAAAAATAAGTGATATAAATGTGTCTAAAATATAAGATGCTCGCAAATAGCTCATGGATGTAGGAATATCTATTACAACATGGTAGTTTATATTTAACAAAGAGAAAATCGATATATATATATATATATTAACATGATAGCCCAAGCATAACAAATAATGATATAAATATGTGCTAAATCTCTGCTAAAGTATCGATAAGAATGTAACCCATCATCACAAAAATGCTAGAACATTATTTGCAAATAAATGAATATCATAAAATGATAATAAATGTATATTACCAAATCAACAAAAATATTACCATTGCCGAGGTATTGATTCTCTAAGAAAGATGAGATAAATAACTATAACGTCAATTTTCATCACAATGTTGCTTCACCAAGAAATTTCAAATAAATTGGCATTCGTTCAGACTTATTGAAGGAAAAATTAGGCACATTTTGTAAGGAGATGAGGACTAATATCAATCAATATTAAGTGTATCAATAATTAACTTAACTTAAAGTAACAATTAGTGCTCGATTGACGACCAACTTTTTGGAAAATATAAAACATATAGTGTTAGACCCATGCAATGCACGGGCATCTTGCTAATATATAATAATATGAGAATACCACAACTTTCCTCCATTGATGTCAAGTCGCAAAGGCAAGGGAATCCGTTGAAGTCCTTTATGTGCCGCGTTTTTCTGAGTAGAGAATATCTTCTCTGAAATACAATATTCAACTTCACTGGGGTAACTCTTCTTGACTCGAACAGGACTTTCTCGTTGCATTTTTGGAATTTCATCAAGCGATAGTGCTTTTTATTTTTGGGCATAGATATATTGATTTAGCTTTCCCCACTTTTTGACCATTATTACATCCCAGTCCTTGCTCCAAAATGACCTATAAGTCTTTGCAAATTAACAAAACAAGCTATGACGTGAGTTGTGTGGACCCATAAGTAATATTTTTCTTAGCCAATGATTGTGGATTTATAAGTCCATTCACTCAATCAGAAGAAGGAGGAACGAAGATTGAATCACTTTAAGGTAGACCATATTATTGTTGATGCAAAAACCAAAATGAGCTTTGAGTAATTAAAAAAGAACTAATAGAATTACCGAATTGTTTACTTGCACAAAATCGTGGCTTTTTAGAACCGTGGCAAATTTTCAAACTTAGATACATATACAGGTGTCGATACAAATATCAATCCTGATCGAATTGGGGTGGAGGTGGTTTTTCCAAGAGGATGGTGAAGAAATCTAAGGATATGTGGAATGGTGAGAGTTAGGGCATGTTTGGTAATCATACTATTTCTAAGAACAAGTTCTGCTTAGAAATACTTTTCTATTTTTAATTATGTTTCCTAGACAAGTTTCTAAGCATTCAAACACATTTAGTAACTGTCCAAAATTTATATTCTCATAACAGAAAAAGAATTGGAATGCAAGTACGACCTTCAAATCTTTTTATCATTAAAAATTTTCTTTTAATTTTTTAATAATTTCATGAATTTTTTTTTTCCCTTCTCTTCTTCTTCCTCCTCCTGCAGTCGATCACTAGCAATCTTGCCAACATCGAGGGAGCCTTGTCATCCCCTTTTTAGGTCGAGTCTCACCCTAGTGGATGAGGCTCAGCCTCGCCATGGCCAAGTTAGGTGACCTCGTGGTGGCTGGGTGAGCTCAAGCCTCGCCGAGCCAAGGTGAGGCCAACCTTGCCCTACCACAGCAAGGTTGAGCCTCACTGAGGGCTGGTGAGGCTCCAATGATGTCGTCGATCATCGCCGAGCCCGGCAACTAGCTAAAGGAGGAAGAAGAAGAAAAGAAAAGAGGGGAAAAAAAGAAAATAGCTTAATTTTAGAATTGTTCTCGGTAACAAAGAAATAACTTTTTTCTATTTCTTGATTCTGTTCTAAATTTATTCCCAAGATTAAAAAAAAAATTAGTTAACATTACCAAACAGATTAATGTACTTTTTTTTTTCAGGAAACAAAAGAATGGAAATAGCTAAGAGTTGATCGGTTACCAAATAGACCCTTAAGCAATCATCGGATGAATTGGGGATAGCCCACTCAAGATTCATATCCCCAAAGGTCACAAGGAGAGCAAAGTTACATTTGGCACTGTTTTGCTCCTTGGTGTTACATGATACCGCATATGTACACGTAAGTATATTCGGTACAAGAGAGGGCTCCCGCCGCATTGATTCATTCAAGATCACTTCTATATGAAAATCTTGTACTTTCTTCAGGGAGGTCAGTTTTTGTAGATTCTGCTCCACTTATGAGAAATATCTAGTCTTGTTTTCCCCCGTAAGAGCTTGGCATGATGAATGTAGCAGGAGGAATTCATAATTGCTCCTTTGGCCGAAGTAAGAAACCCGATCATTTATTGAACCGAGGTACATTGCCCAAAAGAAAAACGTACTCAGGTATGTAAGAGTCGGTAGAATGAACAGAGAAAAGAATTACGCGTGTATGGCACTGAAGCAAAGATGTTTGTTACCTTGAGAGAGAAAAAGCAATAGGAAATTTGCAATCATTTCAAGAAGACGATGGTGGAGGTGGAAAGGCTATGATGGGTCGCAATCTGGTTTTTCCGGAAAAGATCAAATAAACTTTGAGAAAGCTAAGCATTGCTTTTAAACTTTAAGAGAAAGTGATCAATGGCTTCTCTACCTCTCTCTCTTTTCCACCATGAACTGCAGATTGATACGTGTCTGAAGGACAATTCTATATCCTCCGGCGGGGTGCTCAACAAAAGGATGAAAGGCCAAAAGAGGAAGAGAAGTAGAATAACGAGATGTCAGAAAGTTTTCTACGTCCACACTAAAAGGGCAAAATCACGCAGGAATTGCCTTCTGTAGACGTGTTGGAATTAAATAGGACGAGATATCACTTGTGGTTTTATTCTATATAATTTAGGACTAAAAAATACTCGAGCGTTGTAAGTTTTCTTTTTTAACAGATTTATATTGAATTTCTTAAATGTGGACTCTTTCTATTTAGTAGTATCGACAATCAAATCGAACCACATAAATAATATCTGGTAATCTTTATCATTTCTGGGTGATATCTTTGGTAATTCCTTTTTCTTGTGTTAGATTCGAATTGCAAGGCTCGTCGATTGTCACGTTGTTTCACTACATTAGTTGTGTGGACCAGTAAGTATATTTTCCATAGTTGATGATTGTTAGGAAAGGAAGACTGAATTATTTAACATAGACTAGATTATGTTGATGCAAAAACCATATAGAACTTTGAGTAACTAAAGAAAACTACTAGAATTCCGGGGACCATGACAAAGTCCACTTTCTTCTTCCATGATTTCACACCTTACCCTTCAATTCCAACATTAAAGTCCAATGTTCAAATGCAACAGATTATGCTATGCATACAGACACTTCGACCAAGTCAAGCATTGCTTTTGGACTGTAAGAGAAGCATGTACCACGTAAAAGTTAAAAAGGATGAAAAGGAATATATAGGAAGAGAAGCAGAATAATTAGATATCAAGAGTTTGATGAGAGGGAAAAATTGTGCAGGAATTATCTAGTGCAATCTTCATTGAGATTGCGATATTGTGAGGTAACACTTATAAGTTTAATCTTGGGTGTAATTTAAAATAGGAAAACACTTGAACAATTGTAAACTCTGTATTCATTGGATTCATAATGGATTTCTTAAATACTAGCTCCCCCTGGAACAGTAGCAACAAATGACCAAATTACATAAAACTCTAGTGTTTTTTTTTTTTTTAATCGTTTCTTGTTAATTTCTCTTGTAATTTTGTCTTTCTCATGGTAGAACTTGTGGTTACATGTCATGGCAAGTGGTTAGTTTGGTCAAATTGCTCTTATTGGTCTATAAACCTTTGAGTTAGTGGTTCCATGGGAAAATTACCTAAAAAATCCTAAACTTATTACAATCGTGTCAATTTAATCTCAAGTTTTTTTTTTTTTTGGCCAATTCAATCCTAAACCTTTGGCAATTATGTCAATTTAGTCTGCCCGCCAATTTTAGGCGATTAGTACTAACATAAACACACAAATGACACTAACATGAACAACTTTTAATATTTTTTATTTTTTTATTTTTCCTTTTATTTTTATTTTTCCTTTCTTCATCCTTTTCCTTCTTCCCCCACAAGGGCTAGGTGAGGCCTTGGGATTGTGACCTAGCTGGCTTTGCCTAGATCTGGGGGAAGCCACCTTGCCCACATGTCCCCAGCCTCACCATGGGGAAGAAGGAAAAGGAGGAAAAAAAGGAAAAGGAAAAACAAAATAAATTAAATTAAAAATAGAATAAAATAAAATATTATTAAAAATTTGTTCACATCAGTGTCACCCAAACAGCCGGTGCTAGCTAGCGTCCATGTCACCAAGTGTCGGCCGATATCTACGTCAGTACCGTCCAGCTAAAATTGGCGAGATTGACTAAATTGCCACAATTGCAAAAGGTTTATGACTAAATTGGCAAAAAAAAAAATGTTTAGAACTACATTGACACAATTAGAATAGGTTTAGAACTTTTTAGTAATTCTCCCATAATTCCATTGTTGCCTCTTTTAATAGGATGACTTTTGAGTGGAGGTATTTTCAATGTATTGCTAATTGGATTTACCCAACTCATCAACTATAGGCTATATATATCATGTACCTTTAGCCATTCCTGTTAAGAACCACATATGATCAATTGTCCAGATGAGCTTGGCATGCTATATACGACATCAAGAAGAGAATCAAGTAAAGTCATTGTGGAATGATCAATCAAAAAGTGGGAACAATTAAAGCAGATCAAACTTTCCTTGTGTGCACAAGTATAACATGAAAAAGTCCTTTGAAAATGCTAGACTTCTGCATCCAACAACTCAATCAACGGAATACCCCGGTCCATAGTGGTGAACTCTTTATCGAGCAATTTAGAATTCAAATTTTAGGATAATGCCGTCCATGTATCTAATAAAGCTACATTACCATGAATCGATCAAATAAAACAAGGGACCTAGAGACGGAAACTGACATTGATGCCAGAAGACCCAAAAATCAAACAAAAATAAAGAAGGTAATGACCTACTGATGAAAAATTAAGTCAAGTCGACCACTTTCCTAGTAGCTTTGGAATCGTGTTTCATGCAATATGTACATGGGGAATTTGTCCAATCTTCTTCTGTTGCCGTGTTTCACCTGAGTGGAGGAATCTTTTCATAAATAACTATCATTTCTAGTGGGTACGGGACTTTAATGTCACTTTTTCTTCCATCACATCTCCCGTCCTTCACGGATCTCGTACGATCCTTAAGAGAAATTAGGTGTGACTTATTAAGCTCATTAATTAGCTAGCTTCCAAAAGCATTTAATACATTCTTATCTTCAAATCAAGAAAACTCTAGATTGGCTTCTTCCTCTATTTAGGTGTGCAGCTCCCTTCCCCTCCAAGTTGGGTGTGTGGTTCTCTCATTCTAAGGCAAAAATAATTTTAAGCAACTTTCAAAATTAATATCATTACCTTATCAAACAGACTCGAAAAATTATATAATTTTATTATGTTGTAAAGAAGACCTTAGAAAACATTTTTCATGAGGAATCCAAGCCAAATTCGTTCAGTGGTTAGAGCAGCAATTCATTGAACACAACCCAAAAATTCATCCATCGAGTAGATTCAACAGTTAGAGAGAGAGAGAGAGAGAGAGAGAGAGAGAGAGAGAGAGACTCATTTCGAAATCCAAATCTTTACAAAACTCTTTGAAATTTTAATATGTTATAGATATGGATGTAATTTAAAACTTTTGTGAAAGAAGAATATCCAAATTCTAAAGGGAAGATTTTATGAAAATTCGAGAAAGCAACTTGGTTACCATTTTCACTATGCTAGGCAGGTTCTATACAGTAATCAATTAGGCCTTCGTCCCAACCATTTCACCTTAGAAAATATGAAATTTAAGCTTGTTATAGATCAAGATGTTTAGAACAAATTTCATGAAGGAAGTTTATCCAAATTCATAATATAAAAAGCTCTGTAAAATTGGTAAATAACAAATGTCCAGAAATTTCGAAAATTAAATGAGGTAAATTCTAGTTGAAAGGAGGAGTGTTCCCACTTGGCCTTGAATCAAGGGTCATCCATAGCTGTACAATCTTATCTCCCAAGATCCTAAGTAGGCTTTATACTAGCTTGGACACTTGTCTCGGTTATTTATTAGCTAATGTCCAAAAGAGATAAGGTAGACTTGTCTTGGTCCAAAGTTGGACTTGTCTTGGCCTTCTCTCTCTCTCTCTCTCTCTCTCTCTCTCTCTCTCTCTCTCTCTAATAAAGCTACATTAGAGATGGAAAACAAAGGGACCTAGAGACGGAAATTGACATTGATGCCAGAAGACCCAAAATCAAACAAAAATAAAGAAGGTAATGACCTACTGATGAAAAATTAAGTCAAGTCGACCACTTTCCTAGTAGCTTTGGAATCGTGTTTCATGCAATATGTACATGGGGAATTTGTCCAATCTTCTTCTGTTGTCGTGTTTCACCTGATTGGAGGAATCTTTTCATAAATAACTATCATTTCTAGTGGGGACGGGACTTTAATGTCACTTTTTCTTCCATCACATCTCCCGTCCTTCACGGATCTCATACGATCCTTCAGAGAAATTAGGTGTGACTTATTAAGCTCATTAATTAGCTAGCTTCCAAAATTATTTAATACATTCTTATCTTCAAATCAAGAAAACTCTAGATTGGCTTCTTCCTCTATTTAGGTGTGCAGCTCCCTTCCCCTCCAAGTTGGGCGTGTGGTTCTCTCATTCTAAGGCAAAAATAATTTTAAGCAACTTTCAAAATTAATATCATTACCTTATCAAACAGACTCGAAAAATTATATAATTTTAGTATGTTGTAAAAAGACCTTAGAAAACATTTTTCATGAGGAATCCAAGCCAAATTCATTCAGTGGTTAGAGCAGCAATTCATTGAACACAACCCAAAAATTCATCCATCTAGTAGATTCACAGTCGAGAGAGAGAGAGAGAGAGAGAGAGAGAGAGACTCATTTCGAAATCCAAATCTTTACAAAACTCTTTGAAATTTTAATATGTTATAGATATGGATGTAATTTAAAACTTTTGTGAAAGAAGAATATCCAAATTCTAAAGGGAAGATTTTATGAAAATTCGAGAAAGCAACTTGGTTACCATTTTCACTATGCTAGGCAGGTTCTATACAGTAATCAATTAGGCCTTCGTCCCAACCATTTCACCTTAGAAAAATATGAAATTTAAGCTTGGTATAGATCAAGATGTTTAGAACAAATTTCATGAAGGAAGTTTATCCAAATTCATAATATAAAAAGCTCTGTAAAATTGGTAAATAACAAATGTCCAGAAATTTCGAAAATTAAATGAGGTAAATTCTAGTTGAAAGGAGGAGTGTTCCCACTTGGCCTTTGAATCAAGGGTCATCCATAGCTGTACAATCTTATCTCTCAAGATCCTAAGTAGGCTTTATACTAGCTTGGACACTTGTCTCGGTTATTTATTAGCTAATGTCCAAAAGAGATAAGGTAGACTTGTCTTGGTCCAAAGTTGGACTTGTCTTGGCCTTCTCCTCTCTCTCTCTCTCTCTAATAAAGCTACATTAGAGATGGAAAACAAAGGGACCTAGAGACGGAAACTGACATTGATGCCAGAAGACCCAAAAATCAAACAAAAATAAAGAAGGTAATGACCTACTGATGAAAAATTAAGTCAAGTCGACCACTTTCCTAGTAGCTTTGGAATCGTGTTTCATGCAATATGTACATGGGGAATTTGTCCAATCTTCTTCTGTTGCCGTGTTTCACCTGATTGGAGGAATCTTTTCATAAATAACTATCATTTCTAGTGGGGACGGGACTTTAATGTCACTTTTTCTTCCATCACATCTCCCGTCCTTCACGGATCTCGTACGATCCTTCAGAGAAATTAGGTGTGACTTATTAAGCTCATTAAGCTCATTAATTATCTGTTTGACGCGCTTATATCCACATCTCGTGTTTCATACTTACACGGGAAGCAGAGTATTAAGTGATATGCTATGTACTGTCGGAACATTTTCTAATAGCTTTAAAATGCTGGAAATGAGGGTTTTCCTTATGGTGTGGAAATCCTTGTGGGTAAAATGGAATAGATAGTGGGGCAAGGAGGATGGAATAGATGGTTTCGTCCACATCGACGTCAAGCGTCTGTCCACATCGAGAACATGTCCCAGTCTTCTTCGGCGCGGTGTTTCACGAATTGGAGAAATCTTCTCCAAAATCACTTTCACTTCAGATGGGACGTGAACTATTGAGTCGCCTTCCCCTCCATCACATCTTCCGTTCTTCACGGATTTCGTACTATCATTGCGGGAAATTTCCTTGACATTGCAAACGAAATAGCAATCACCTTTATGATCGGGTAACACTAATCAATTGCGCCTTTGACCTGTCACACCAAATCTGGTTTTCTTGATGATGGCTTCTACATTTACGATGACATCTCTACATAAAAATAGAGAAAAAAAATAGTTCAAAAGACCCATCAGGATTTCTGAAATTGAAGAAACACTTCGTCTTGTTATTATAAATGTTTTCCCAAACAATCGACATATTGAAGTCACATACAATTATGGGCTGCCTTATAAGGCAATAAGACCTATAATTGTACATATGAGTTTTTTTGAGATAGTATGAGCTGCCCTAAGAAGAATAAAATTGTAAGGACTTAGTATACAAAGCGAACAATATGTTATATCATGGAGACCTAGAGTATTACAAGTGGTATCATAACCGATTCCCGATAGCATGTGGGGCCACAGCGAAGATGCTGTGCTCCTAAAGGATGGAGAGTGTGACAACCCAAGCGGCGATGTGCGGGGAGGAGGGATGGCGGTGCATCCGCGCCTCCGTCTTAGAATATGCGCAAGGAGGGGGCATGTCTCTTATCCCACATCGCCTAGGGATGGAGTTTTAGGCTATCTTATAAAACAATGGGATCTCTAATTGTATACACGTGTTTTCCTGAAGTAGTATGTGCTGTCTTAAGAAAAACAAAACTGTGGGATCTCTAATTGTATACACGCGTTTTCTTGGAATAATATGAGCTGTCCTAAGAAAAATAAAACTGTGAAAACTTAGCGTCCGAAGTAGACAATACTCCATGTATTACACCACGTGCCTTGTACCTGCTAACAGAAAATATTATAGAGGATTAATGGTTGTAAGAAAAAGAAGATTTAATTCATTTAATGTTGCAAAAACTCAGTTCAGAAAATGCTTTAAAAAGGGGATATGTTATCATCAACCGACAAATTCAGGAACACTTGTCATGAAAATCATTTAAATATCAAAGGACAAGGTGATGGAGCAGCGATTTAGATTGATATTTCATTAAAATGGGCAACTAATTACGCCAAAAAATATGAAAATTAGAAAAGGGCCAACAATGGTAAACGAAAGTGAGATCTAACCTGTTAGGGGCTGCATGGAAATACTTCTGTTCTTTTTTTGTTCTAGGGAACAGAAATAAAAAAAAGTGTTTCCGTTCCGGGGAACAATTTTTGACTAGAAAAATGCGTTTGGTAAATTTGTTCCGGGAATAAAAAAATGAATAGAAACACGTTTGGTAAATATTATTCTTTTTTATTTCTTTTATTTTTTAATATTTTTATTTTATTTTTCATTTTTTCATTTCTTTTTTATTTTTTCTTCTTTCAGCCAGTCCCCTGAGGTCGTCGGGGACCGGCCGACGAGGCCGAGCCTCACCGTGGTTGGGTGAGGCTCGGCCTCGTTGGGGGCCGGCGACGCTCCGGCAAGGTCGCCGACCCTCGACGGCGTCGCCGGCCAAAGAAAAAAAGAAAAAAAGAAGAAGAAAAGAGAAGAGAGAAAAGAAGAAATGTTTCTTCAAAATCGTTTTAACAAAGTAAGTTTTTTTTGTTTTTTTTTTTTTTGTTTCAATTTTGTTCTGGGAACAAAAACAAAAAAAGAACAGAAACGCAACCAAACGCGTTTGTTCTTTTTTGTTCAGGAAAAAAAAAACAAAAAAATTGTTCAGAAGCAGAAATAAGAAGTGTTTCCATGCAGGCCCTTATATGTACCACATGAAGTCACGGAAAGGATCACTGTCACTTGAGGCTAGAAAAGAAAGACAGCATGGGTTCAAAATAGAGATAGGGTCTACCAATAATTTTATTGGCGTGTTGACCACGGCCTTTGCCTTCAAGTTCATATATTATTCATACTAGGGGATATACGGATTTTATAGTTGATAATTTTACCAACCTTTTTTTTTTTTTCTGACAGAGCAAAACGAAAATATACCAAATAATTATTGGACATGTCACTTTTGTGCTTGAGAGTTAAATGTATAATCAAATAAGCCAAAAAGAGTCAGCTTCGTACTCTACGTAACTAAGAAAAATGCACGCCAGTCATTCAGTGTCACTGACAAGGGATGTTTATTTGCAAATTTTTGTAACACAAGTGCCTCGCTCACTTTGATATGTCACATACATAGTGTTGCACCAAACAATTGCCTCGGAAAATATAACGGAGGGATAATGACCATAGCAAAATAAAAGTTCCAAAGATAATTGACTTGGCTGTTGACTTATGGTCCCCATTTCTTCTATAAATACGTCGGCTGTCCATTTCAACACATATGCACCCAGAAAAGAAGAAAGCCCACCCAAAAAATACCCCAAACCTGTCATGGCCTCCGAGAAACAACAACTCTCGATGTTGTCCCTCGCTTGCGTCCTTCTCATGCTCGTGCAAGAAATGTCTTGTCTTGCTTCAACACGAAGCTCTTCTAAAATGGAAGTGGAGGCACTCCTAAAATGGAAGTCTAAGCTAGACAACAAGAGCCACTTTACTTTGTCTTCGTGGAACGGAAGCAGCCCTTGCTCATGGCGCGGAATCATTTGTGATTCTTTCGGGAGTGTGGCCAGCTTGAACCTTTCGCATTCTGCCATAGACGGTACGCTTCAACATCTCAATTTCTCCCATTTACCCAACTTGGTCGTCCTTGAGCTTGCCAACAACTCACTCTTCGGAAACATCCCTCCGAGCATTGGCGATCTTTCCAAGCTTACTTATATTAACTGTTCTCAAAATAACTTTTCGGGAAACATTCCAACTCAACTTGGGTCATTGCACTTTTTACAAATTCTCGTGCTTGGGGACAATAAGTTCATCGGTCCAATTCCTTCTTCCATTGGAAACATGAGCAGCTTGTGGGAGATAGATCTTTCACAGAATCAATTTGTTGGGTCCATTCCAAAGGAAATAGGAATGTTGGGGTCTCTCAATCTCCTTGATTTATCAAACAATCATCTCATCGGATCCATCCCTACAACTCTGGGAAATCTGACTACATTAAAAAAAATTTATCTCTATAGCAACCAACTTTCTGGGCCCATACCTTTAGAAATTGGAGGAATGAGATCCCTGACCATATTGCAACTTTTAGCCAATGATTTAACAGGTCCTATCCCATCATCTATAGGCAACTTGACCAATCTATCTGACCTTCGCCTTTTCGAAAATATGTTATCGGGTGCTATCCCATCCTCCATAGGTAAGTTAATTAATTTGAATAATCTTTTGCTTTATCAAAATATGTTATCGGGTCCTATCCCATCCTCCATAGGTAAGTTAATTAATTTGAATAGTCTTCACCTTTTCCTAAATGAATTGTCAGGCTTTCTTCCCACCGAGATGAATAACCTCACATCCCTCATAAACCTAGAGCTAGATGTTAACGACTTTGTTGGCCAATTGCCACCAGAAATATGCGGTATCCAAACTCTTGTGCGTTTTACCGCAGCACACAATCACTTCACTGGACCCATCCCAAGAAGCCTGAAAAATTGTTCAAGTTTGTATAGAGTTAGGCTCCAAAACAACTTGCTCAAGGGAGATATAACCGATGCTCTTGGTGTGTACCCCTCCTTAAATTACCTTGAGTTGAGCAACAATGAACTTTACGGTGAGCTACCACCTACATTAGGTCAATGTAGAAATTTGACAAGCTTTGCAATCTCCAACAATAAAATCTCCGGTGCCATACCACCTCAGCTCGGAAACATGACTCAATTGCAAAGACTTGACCTCTCTTCAAATGATATCATCGGGGAAATTCCTAAAGACCTAGGAAAACTGAAGCTGCAAGAGCTTTTTTTGGACTGCAACCTTCTTGCAGGTCACATCCCTCAAGAACTTGGAGCATTGTCCAATCTACAGAAACTCAACATTGCAAAAAATAACTTGAGTGGCTCAATTCCTACCCAACTTGGGGAGACCTCCAACCTTTTGTTCTTAAATTTAAGTGGGAATAATCTTGAAAAGAGTATTCCCATCGAGATTGGGAATCTTCAATCTCTTCAACATCTCGATCTAAGTCGAAATTTGCTCACAGGAGAAATACCCGAACAACTCGGGCTATTGCACAGATTAGAAATACTCAATCTTTCACACAATCAGTTATCCGGTTCAATCATGTCGACCTTTCGTGATATGACAAGCTTGACATCCATCGACATATCGTATAATGAGTTAAAGGGTCCTTTACCAGACATTCCAGCCTTTCGTAACGCTACAATTGGAGTCGTGAGAGGAAACAAAGGCTTCTGTGGAGTTATTGCTGGTCTCAACCCTTGTACAGCAACAACGTCAAAAGGCAAAAACAAAAACAAAAACAAAAAGTTGCTGCTAGTTTTGATTCCTACTTTGGGTTGCCTACTTTCTTTGCTTCTTGTTGTGGGAGCTTTAAGTATTGGATGCCATAGAATAAGGAAAACAAATGCTAGTTCAGCCGATGAAAGCAATGAAAACCCATGGGCAATATGGAGCTTTGATGGAAGAATGATTTATGAGAGCATTATTGAAGCCACAGAGGAGTTTGATGCCAAATATTGCATTGGTGAGGGAGGATATGGGAGGGTTTACAAGGCCCAGTTGCAAACAGGTGAAACTATTGTTGTAAAGAAACTTAAGGAAGCAGTTGACGTAGAAATGGCCAGTCGAAAAGCATTTGAAAGGGAGATTCATGCTCTGACCGAAACTCGGCATCGGAATATCATCAAGCTCTATGGCTTTTGCTCGAGTTCGCGACATTCATTTTTGGTGTACGAGTTCTTGGAATCAGGTAGCTTGAAGGATGTACTGAACAATGAAGAGAGGATCGCAACATTTGACTGGAATAAAAGAGTGAACATTGTTAAAGGTGTGGCCTATGCTTTGTCCTACATGCACCATGAATGCGCTCCCCCAATAATTCATCGAGACGTATCAAGCAAGAACGTTTTATTGGATAAAGATTATGAAGCTCACATCTCTGATTTTGGCACAGCTAAAGTTCTACAACCTTATTCATCCAATTGGACTTCCTTTGCGGTGCACCTTTGGATATGCGGCTCCAGGTAAGTTGGTCTCTTCAAAATTTTACCCCACTTCATTTTTATAGATAGGAAAATGATCATACATGAGATCCTCGTTTTTTAGCTCCCTTCCTTTTACACTTGTAAATTCCTAACAGTAAGTCCAAGGCTATCATGTGATTTAAAGGTTTGATTAAAGATTAATTGAGATGAAGGCCACCAATTTAAATAGTGAAACTTTTTTCCTAAAGAAACGGAAAATTTTAGATCTCATTGGAATATAAAGAATGTATTGATTTATACTTAATTCTCCAGATTTTATTTACTCAAAATCAATTTAGATTTACAAAGCACAAATATTGTACAAAAGCTAGAAAAAAATTTGCTCTTTTCTCTCTGCAGAACTCGCATACACAATGGAAGTGAATGAGCAATGCGATGTTTACAGCTTTGGAGTGGTGACATTGGAAGTAATTATGGGATGCCATCCAGGTGATCTCATTTTTTCTCTCATGTCCGCATCTTCATCACCATCAAGCAATTCAATAATTTCTTGGCCAATGAAGGAAGTTTTAGATCAAAGAGTTCCATTCCCCAAAGGTAATGTGTTAGGGGAAGTGGCTTTGGTGACAAAGATGGCATTTTTGTGCTTAAATCCCAAACCAGAGCATCGTCCAACCATGCAACAAGTTTCTCGGGCAATATCATCGCAAAGCTCGATCATGTTAAGCCTATCGAGGACATCAAATTGGACGAACTAATTGATCCTAAATGCTTCACTTATTGAGATACTTCAGTCTTTCTATTGTGTAGCAAGCCATCTCCTATACTTTATTATCTTGGTTAATTCCATTATCAATTTCTGTAATGGTTCGTTAGTTACTTGAAAGCACTTGGGAATTACTGTCATTTGCAATTCCATCTCGGAATTGATGACCTACAGTTGGGACGTCCAATCCTTAAGAATAGCTTTAAAGATAATAAGATCATGGTATTTCTTATAAATATTACATTTGTTTGTTACAATTTGGCTTGTCATGTAGAATCCTAAACACTAACGGTGGAAAATGTGATAAATTCAAAAACAAGCACAATTGGTGTATGTTTGTGACATCCTGATTTTCCAATTCAATTTTCAATAAATTGAGACGGGCATTTCGTTGGCACGCATATAGTTCTTTTCCTTGAGTCGGCCACTCATGTGAAAACTAGTCTATCAGGTGAAGCCGTTATGAAATTCTAATGCATTAGACTCGAGAATTTGACCAGGAAGCGACCTTTCACTAAGCTAATCTGCAAGGGTCATTAAGGCACAATTAAAAATCGATTAGTGATCAGGTGTGGGTGATTCCACCAGATCGCACAATTCTTGACGATCGGCACTGGACCGACTTTTTGTCGATTGGGTACCCTGTGTTCGTATTTGAAACCTTGAGATTACCTCGACAACCAAAAGTCGCCAATGTTTCAAAGATGTACATTGTGGCTTGAGATGATCAACCACAGGTCAAATGCATGAAAATTTATAAAGGCTACCCGGTAGGTTAGGCCGCGCTAGTATCGTGCCAAAGTGAAATTAACCGTGGAATCGAGATCGAATTCAGAAATTGGAAGTCTGAGTGTGTCACAAATTATTTTAGGATCATTGACTCATCTTTGGAAGATTTTTCATGCAATCAAAGTTTTTCAGCAATTAAATTAGAAAATGGTTAATTTGACTCGAGAAATTAGTAGGCCCGCCTTTGGTCGCGCTTTTGGGATTTAAGTTGGTTCTATGGATAAGTGAAGATGTGAATTGAAGTGTGGTGACATTGAATTTATTTTATGGACTTCAATTTGATTCAATTGGAAGAGAATTGATGAGAATTGAAGAAATTGGATGTATAAGAATTGGACCCCGGCGGAAAATGGAATTGAACCCATTGGAATAATGTTGTGAGAGTTTTGAGTGAGTGGAGTATGACATCATCCATGAGGTCATGGTGGGCCATTTTTATGGGATTAAAAAAAAAGGAAAAGAAAAGGGAATGGTCCCATCTCTCTCTCTCTCCTCCTTCTCTCTCCTTCCTCTCTCCCTTCCGTTGGTTTCTCCTTCATCTTTGTTGTGCGAAGATGAGAAAAATGCAGAGAAGAAGCTGGAGCAGCGATGGCCGTCCGCTCCCGCTTGCATGCCGTCGTCGCCGCCGCCGTCGCCGCCGCCGCCGACGTGCGTCTACCTCGCACTGCCCGTGCGCGCTCACCGGCCCGCCGTCGCGCTGTCTCCGCCTCCCACTTGCCTGCCCTCGCGTCGCAGCTGCTGCATCAGCCCGTGCCGAAGCCGTTTAGCCACCTCCGGTCACCGTTCGGGTCCCACCTTGGTCCGATTCGACCCCTCAACCTCCCCTGGTCCTTTTCCATCTCATCCAAGCCCCGGATCCACCCATTCGCGGCCTCAACCAGCAGTGGACAGCAGCTACAGAAAATGGTATGGCAGCCCGGTTTTGACCCATTTTGGCCGGCTTCTCGAGCCCGGATGCTCGGCCCGTCTTGAGGAAAGTCGATCCTCGCGTCGTCCTCGTCGTTTTGGTCCGCTCGGCTCGCTAATCAGGTGAGTTTAGCTCACTAAATCTCGATTAGACGGTTAATGATGCCCTAAGTGTGCTTAGTCTAAGTTAGTAAGTTTAGGTGGTTAGATTAGTTTATTTGGTTGAGGATTAGATTATGATGTTTAATTAAATTAAAGTGTGTTTAGTTTAAAGTTAAGTATGTTTATTTTAACATAAAGTCTTGATGTGACATAATAGGGTTTTATTTTTGAATTATTTAATGATTTCGAATTCTGGAATTTATAATATTATATTATATTCCGAAATTATTAAAATATTATTATTTAAAAAAACGAAAAATTTATTTTTGACCCCGGTTGCTCGAATTTCGTGTCGATCGGCCGCGTAATCAAATTTTGAAATTGATGATTGGATATTATAAATTGAGTGTGGACCATGAAAAATATGGATATTATTATTTAATTATTTTCGTATTAAATTTAATTATTTATTGAATTTCCGAAAATTTTGTCGACCTTAAACTCGTAATTTCGTGCCAATTCGCTTGCTTGTGTATTTAGAATTTGAATTTGATGATTGATTGTGGCAAATGGAGTGTGATTGTGATAAATATGGATTCTTTTTATAAAGTCCCAAGTGTCGAAATTTATGGGAGATTGGCCGTGATTAACCACCTATTGGAGGTCGTGCCCAGTGGGGCCGTGAATTGCCACCTGATAAAGGTCGCACCTAGTGGGGCCGTGAATTACCACCTATTAGAGGTCGTGCCCATCGGGCCGGGATCTACCACCTTTTAAGGTTGTACCGAGTGGGGCCGTGATGCCACTAATTCTAATTTTGCCGAGTGGGGCCGTGATTACCACTGGTTGTCAAACCTTCCTATAGGGCCATGATTGAGAGCAATGATTGATTTGCTAGAATGACATGTAATCGGCCGAGTCAATTGATCGCTGAGACGATCCGAGTGGTTGAATTGTTCTGATGATGTGATTGTGCTGCAGTTGTTTGGTTATTATAATTGTACGTGATTGAATTATATAAACTGTGCTAACCTGCAGATGAAAACTAATGCGAGGTAAGTCTTTGTGTGATGTGGCTAGGCCACCCAGGGCGTATTTTCTTTCTAATAAAGGTTTAGGGGGTTGAACTTGCTGAGACATTATCTCATCCCGGTTTGGGGATTACAATTTCAGGTCCCTAGTGGATGGAGCGGCTAGATAGCTTTGGTTGACCTTGAGGAGTTGCAGAGGTGAAGTCATGAGGATTGGAGAATGTGTCCGACTTATAGATCGTAGGACAATCCCTTTTTAAGAGCCGGTCTTTTGTAGACTGTTGGCCGTAAACCTCTGTTTGTAATTCTGTTGAATTATGAAAGTGTTATGTTATGATTTTGTTTCCCGCTTTTGTATCCCGTATTTTATTGTCGAGATTTTATAATATGCTTCGCATGTGCATTAAAAATTTGATTGGGTCGGCGACTTAACTTGGGAACGTCGCATTTGAATGACCATGGTGGGTTGTTGGCACGCTCGAGGTTCGGGGCGTGACAATGTTGGCATCGAGTTTTGTGAAGTTTGGTCCAACTATTTTAGTTGAATGCACACCAACATCAAAAGTTAAGAAAAGATTAAATGCATATCAGAGTATGATTTTCTTAGATTAAATTATATGAGTAACTTTACATCCTTCAAAAAGGGAGAATCAATTTTAATGAGGATTATTTTTAGAAATTAGTATCTCAGAATTTCTAAAACTCGTCAAATAAAAGTGAGTCTTAAAATATTAAAAAGTACATTCGAGTTATAAAACTTATCAAATTGGTGTAATATATCTCTTTCATAAGTTCTTCCCACTTTTCTCAATGAGAAATGCTAACGTATCATTTTTTTTTTTTAATTCTTTAAAGTGTGTGGCACAAGTGTGGCACCAACTAATTATAAAAAAAACTTGCAAAATCGAAAGTATTAAGGAAAAAGGATAAATAAGTCAAACAAAAATGTTAATAAAAAAGCCAAAGTTTTATTCTGAAAAAAAAAAGGCGCAAAACCAAGGGATTGAGTTGTGGGGCCAAGGGCTGCTGCCCTTGCCTAAACTTTGCCGATTTCAAAACCCTCGTCCTGACCCGATCGGCCCATTGACCGGACCAGAAAATCATGTCCAAATCCGGCCCAACGGGCCTGGACGCTACCGCGTGCCGACGCCTCTCTCTCTCTCTCTCTCTCTCTCTCTCTGTCGTCTTCCTCCGTATCCCTCTGGTTTCCACTTCGAGAAATCATACGTGGTGCACACGTGGCGCTCGTGCAGCGCCTCCTCGCTTATTGCTTTCCATGTTACGTGGCGCGCGGCCTCTCTCTCTCTCTGTGCTCCTGAAAGCAAAGGTTGACTCTCTCTGTCTCCGTTTTGTCTCCTCCTTCCTCTCTCGTTTTCGCTTCGACGCGTCCACACAAGCCCCCCAACAATGTCGACTCTCACCGTCCCGCAGCCACTGCCCCCTGTAGCCGATGACTGCGAGCAGCTCCGGAAAGCCTTCGCAGGTTCGCTCTATCTTCTTCGCGAGCTGCCTCCTCCGATTCTCTTATCGCGTGTTTCTTCGGTCGTCGATGGTCGTGCTCCGTTCTTAGTGTTCGGATCTGCGATCTGCTTGGAGATCGTGGTCTGATCGGAGTGATCTTTCGGTGGATCGGTCGTTAAGATCGAGCTATTTCTGGGTTTATATTTCTCTTGAATTCGGAAAAAAAAAAAAATCAAACTTTATTGTCTAATTCAATCTTTTCTCTTCGTTGGATGGTTATCATGAACGATCTGGAAGGATGGGGAACAAATGAGAAGCTGATCATATCCATATTGGGTCATAGGAATACGGCGCAGAGGAAGCTGATTCGGCAAACCTATGCCGAGACTTACGGCGAGGACCTCCTCAAGGCATTGGACAGAGAACTTACTAATGATTTCGAGGTCTGATCTTCTTTAATTATTTGGATTCATCCCATGGAGACGTGTCCCTCTTTCTCTCAGATTAATCCATATTCATTCCGTATCGTCAGAGGCTGGTGGTCCTTTGGTCACTTGATCCGGCTGAACGTGATGCGTACTTGGCGAATGAAGCGACGAAAAGATGGACTTCAAGCAACCAGGTTCTCATGGAAATAGCCTGCACGAGGTCTCCGCAGCAGCTGCTCATGGCAAGACAAGCATATCATGCTCGATACAAGAAGTCGCTGGAAGAGGACGTCGCTCATCACACAACTGGAGATTTTCGTAAGGTACTGCTTTTACGCTTGCCTCATGTTGTTCCGTGACATTTCCCAACGCTGATGATTGCTCTTCTGAGCAACTTAGGTTCGTACATTTTGCAAATAAGTACTCTGTACAATCAAGTCTATGTAGCCTTGTGATACTCAGAATAATTTCTTATTGCTGTCTGGGAAATATTCTTTGGGATTGATGAAGGCAAGTAAAATCAAATGTGTCTGATTCAGCATATTACAGAAAGTTTGAGAATATAAGTTGTAGGGTGTTCAATTTTTAAGACAGTTTTGGAGTTTTGCAGAGAATGCTTGTTGGAATGGTGGTGTGCTTTGGAGCAGTTCCTCATATTCTGATCTGTCAATTTATTGAAGATGGTTTCATGAAACTCTAGAGACCATATACGCTACTTCATTGGACCTCTTTCTATTGTGTCAAATGAAGAACCAAGTCCATCATCAAAAGATTAGTCCTCTGACAACCTGTGAAATAATTCTCATCTATCCTAAATCATTTCAATTTTCATTAGGTGTTGATGTAAGCAATTTCCTCGCCTGTAGGGAAAGAACTTTAATTTGACATGGTTTCTTTGTCTCCTAGTTGCTGGTACCTCTTGTGAGCTCCTATCGTTATGATGGAGATGAGGTGAATATGACTTTGGCAAAAGCAGAGGCTAAGATACTCCATGAGAAGATCTCAGAGAAGGCTTATGGCCATGAGGAGCTCATAAGGATTTTGGCGACTAGGAGCAAAGCACAGGTCAATGCTACACTGAATCACTACAAAAATGAGTTTGGAAATGATATCAACAAGGTGAGTTGGAATTTCTATGAACTGGACCTTTCAAGTTCTTTTACCTATATGTCTAAAGCTTATAGCTCCTCAAGGATGAAGAGTGCCAGGGTAGTATTCTTTTTGGTTGATAGTCATGTTGTTAAGAGGCAACTTCAAGATGTCTTGTTTCAAAAACATTGAGATGTGATAATATCACCCATTTCCGAGTTGTTCATTCACTTCCAGACTATAACGTCTGTACTATGCATCAGAACATATTGACTTTTCTCTGTTCTAGATTAAGGATTGTCTAATTCTTGATCCTTCATATTCGCAGGATTTGAAAACTGATCCAAAAGACGAGTTCCTTACTATACTGAGAGCTACAGTAAAGTGCTTGACTCGCCCTGAGAAGTATTTTGAGAAGGTTCTTCGTCTAGCCATCAATAAGCGAGGAACAGATGAAGGGGCTCTGACCAGAGTAGTTGCTACTAGGGCCGAGGTTGACATGAAGTTTATAGGTGAGGAGTACAAGAGGAGGAATAGCATCCCTCTCAATCGTGCTATTGTCAAGGATACTACTGGAGACTATGAAAAGATGCTTTTGGCATTGATTGGCCACGTCGAGGCTTGATTTACAAGTACTCGTGAAGCTATTCTGGTGGAGGCAATATCTCTTTTTTTGGTGTGGTTTGAGGCGTTTCTATTTTCCTTGCTTTCCAACAACGTGTAGTTACCAAATTGCCTCCCCAGTTGTCAGTTGTAGCCATGCGAAGCAAATACACTTCTTATCATGGTGTTGGTTTATCTACTTATGAGAAGTCTTTGATTTTGATCTTTAATCGAGACTGCTAGTAAGTGATCGTGAACTTGGTTTCCTTGCAATCATGTTATACCAGTGCTAGCAAATTCAATGGACAATGCTGCAGAAACTGCTGATGCTATGGCCTTTTAGTTGATGAGGAACAAATATTATAACGATCGGAGGTTAAAGTCCTATTGAAGTAGCTTGAGGATATCCATCAAATGTTTGTCTTGTTTTGCCAGAGGATGTCCATCGGGGTGGCAGAATCTCAACCATAATGCTTATCGCTTAGGGTCATTTCAGCTTCATGTGGAAACTACAGATTGCATTGTCTTTTTCATCTCTAATGACACCTCCATCAGGCACGAATGCTATCCGAACAATCTAACATTAAACCACACACAGGAGCCTTGGAGATGCTTTAGTAGTATCATGGCAATCTCTTAAGTTGCTTACCACCACACCCCCACTTCCCACAAGAAATTCAGCTGCTAATTGCAATTGATGCGAGGCTGATCTCAATAAGCATAACCATGATGCAATGGCGATGGAACATTTTGCAGCACACCTAAGGAAGCCTTATCAATCAATCCGTTACGGGTTCAGATCAGATTAAAATCCCAACAGGAAAGTGCCAACAGGCACGCGGCCCATTGGGGTGGGTTTCCAGGGTTGATTTCCAAGTTCAAAAGTTGGAGTGGGCCCAAAAAAGGAAAAAAAAAAGCAGGGACGCAAACTGATGGCCCAAAGAGCACCAACTTGATGGATGGACAAGCAGAAGTTTCCCTACCCGTCAAGGGCAAGAGCAAGAGCAATCCCAGGACATGAAGTGAGGCATGACAACAGATAGAATCTTCAAAATATTTTCATTCCAGGCCAAACAATGTTCTTATTATGATTGTCCTCCAATCTCCAAACCAAATTAGGCTTGTCAGCAGAGCATGCGCCTTCTCAAAGTGGAGAGGATCATGTTGTAGCGAATTGTTGGACCAAGAGGAAAAGAAAGATTCTTCCCTAGAACCTGTCAAGCCCCCTGCACTTGGAATTCTCATGACCTTCACATGATGGTTTGACCAAGCCCTTGAGCAATACCGTCGCCAAGTTAGACTCCCAGCGCTCGGGGACTTTTCTTCGCATAGAGTTTTGGTTGGCACGGTTTTCTTATTTAGTATTAGTAACTTAGTCCAAGCATATTGTCAAAGCCCTTGTGACTTGCAATCCGTTGCAGGTCAGTTTGGTGCAATTGGAAAGGTACATGGTGGTGACATATTCTTAATATGAGGAGCATATACAAAGTTCAAAGCTACATCTTGAACAGGGGTGGGATAGAAAGTTCTCTTAGAAAACCAGAGATCCATTTGAGCAAGGACAAGTCCAAGGAATTCCACATCCAAGAAATTAAACAGTAACGCAAATTATTTACATGAAATCTCTATCAAACTAAGGATTTCTCATTTTACAATTACATTGTGTCATACATCTATCACATGGCATGGTACCGCTTGACACATTCATGTGTGAGCTTTACCCTATAATTTGTCTTCTGATTTTGACTTCAAAAAACCTCCAATCCTAACAAATCTCTAATTCTTATGCATTTCAAGTAATAATTCCCTAATCAATTCTTCTGCATATTTGTGTAATGATGATGCTCTTAATCATGACTTTAGCAAATATATAATCCTAGCAAATCTCTAATTCTTAAAATAACTATTTATGTATAGATTATATATGGAAATACCTATATATTATCTATACTAAAAAGTCTCTCGCTAATTTCATCCCTAATTTAAAAACACAACTTAAGCAATTGAAATGTTTATAATTTCTTATGACCTTTTCATAGTTATAATAGTTTGCTTCTCCTCTATCTCTTTTTTGTTATTATTTTTTTCAAGATCTCTCTTATCCCATCCTCAAAATGACTCCCGGTGCGAAACAGTTATAATGATTACAAATCTGTCGTTAATTCAACTAATTTGTATAGCTCTGTAATTAGCTTGTCACGTCTCCATATCCTCACTATCTTAGTTCACCGGATATAAAACTAACTTGACGAGATTTCGTGATGACTAGTTTCTATATCTTGTAAGTGCCACCTAGAAATATATTCTTCCAGTATTTATGGAATCATTCTCATATCTTTCTAACATTTTGAAAGAGGGATTTTCATTTGACCCATCCCGACGCGTCAATGATCAGCCAACAATCAAGGTTATTGAGGAGTGATTTTTAGATTAGGGATGAAATTAGCGATCATGTTTACAAATTTATCAATAAATCAACTAATTTTCAGAAATAATGATGAGATTTCTTGTATCCATACCCACTTTTGCTAGTAAGTGCTCTATTTTGAGGAACAAAATTGGTGTCCCTCTTTTTCGAAAAATAGTTTATTTAGTAGATAGACGACTAATTATTATGTTAATGAGTTGCATATTCACTTTTGTACTAGGCAACTATTATTTGAAAAATAACCTTAGCACAAGTAAGAGAAAAAACAATCATCTACCATTTTTAGTATGCATTTTGTTTAATTATAATTTTTATGTGTCATTACATTGTAGTTTGTATATTTTAACCTCTTTTCTTTCATTTTATTGAGAGAATCTAATAGTCCAATTTTTAATTACTTTTCATGCCATCATGGCATGATGTCCAAAATACGAAAAAGTTGAGTACATAAAAAAATTTAAACATCAATTATTATCACAAAATGCAAAAGAAAATGCTCCCTAAAACATTGTTACCTATAATATTATCTTTGCTTTGATTACATGATTTGTCACGCCCCGATCCTCGGGCACGCACACATCTTTCTCCCTTGGTCGATTTTATAATGCGATATCCCAGGACTATGTATCGCCAACCCTTTCATTTATTAAGCACATGCCAAAGCAATTATAAATCCCCAGATAGTAAATCGATGGGATAGAAAAACTAGGCCATATTTTTCATATTGAAATTCACAACCATATTTTTATACAGAACATGACTCAAAGTATTTCTCAAACTATTCACGACTTTCTAATTTCACTCTATTCACATCCAAACAAGATTCCCAAAAGAGGATGGGGCCTCAGTCCTCATCCGGTTATACTCAGGATCCCTTTCTGGATCATCTTCTTCTTCAAAAATCTTTCTCCTCGGGTTTCACTTCAATGTTCTCCTTCTCTGATTCCTCCTCCTCGGGTTCATCTACGGGCCTAAAATGTTTTCCCCAAACCGGGATGAAATTACGTCTCAGCGAGTTCTACCCCACTAAAGCCCGATTAGTAAACCATTATACTATAGGCTGCCTAAACACACACAGGTCAGAGGACTTACCTTGATCTCAAATCCCACCTGTAAGTCAGTACAATTCATAATGGGTACCCATTTACTCAACACAAATCGAACTAGTCGATTACATGTCACACAAATCATTCCCCACTGTGGGATATTTAAAAGCTAGGCCACGTGCATTCTCCAGGACAACATCCTAGGTCTTCGAGCCACGTGCCTCAAACCTTGGGATCACGTGCATTCTCTAAAGCAACCTTTTCGCCAAGGTGGTACATCAAGTCACCGAGCCACGTGCCCTTTTAGATGCTATTCTCAAATACTAGACCCACGTGCATTCTCTAAGGCACTAGTTCACCAAAGTAACGCATCAAATCACCGAGCCACGTGTCCTTTTTACGATGCCCGAGCCCACATGCCTTCTCTTAGGTGCTAACTCACCAAAGTGATGCATCAATTCACCGAGCCCACGTGCCCTTTTCATGATGCCATACACTGTCACCGAGCCACGTGCATTCTCTAGGAGGACATACCGAGTCTCCAAGCCAAGTGCATTCTCTTAGGCGACCTCTTCGCCAAGATGACATATTCAATCACTAAACTCACGTTCATTCTCCAGGTGATATTCCAATTCACCGAGCCCACGTATTTTCTTTCAGGTGATTACCAGCTTATTTTCGATACCGACAACCAATACCCAACGATTTCTCAATCAAATAACCAAATCAACTCAATAATGACATGCCCTAAAATTCACAATTTTAAATCAATTTCATACAATTTAAAGCTCAATTAAATAAATGGAGTGTGCCACGACAATCAGCACGAAATTCCGATGGTCGGTAATCTTAGCCTTAATTTCCGAAAAATAATTAATTAATTAATTAATTTCGAAAATTAATTAATAAATATTAAAAATTCAATTTAGCCCAAAATAAAGTCTAATTAAATAAACGGACTTCACCACAATCACTAGCATAAAATTTCAGTCACTAGTCATCCCAGTTGAATTTCCAGAAAATAAATAATTAATTAATTAATTTCGAAAATTAATAATTAATTACTAAAAATCCAATTTAGGCCTGAATTGCTTAATTGAAGCCCGCTAAGGGTCGGGAAAAATCCCGAGATGCTTTCAATAAATAGTAGACTACGTCTACTTGCTAATTGCACAATCAAAATATCTAACATGCATCACAATTGTCTAATAATCACTAATCTATTATAATCTAACCACATGATTGCATTTAATTAAACTTAACCAACCCCTAAGCATAATTAGCAAACTAAGTAAGGCTTAGTGAGATTACTCACCAAAATCGCGCACAAATTGAATCAATCCGACGGGGACGACGCGAGGAACGATAAACCCCAAAGCACAGCTCGGGTTCGGGGCCCGAAAACAGCCCAAAAAGCGAGCCTGAAGTTGCTAGAAACCCACTCCGTGGGTGGCGTACTTGGGCTGGCCGGAGTTGGTCCGGTGGCCAAAATGGAGAGGCGAGGCCGGTGGAGGGTGAGGGGGACGCCGGGGAGGTCGGGATGGCAGCCGGGCGAAGTTGAGCGATGGCTAGTGGCGTCGGGCCGAGCTAGGCAAGGGCGGAAGTCGCACGGGGGACGCCTGGGCACAAGGGGACGGGGCTAGTGAAGCGCGCGGCGAGCGGCGGACGCGAGAGTGCGGGCGCAAGCGGCGAGACGGGCGGCGGGACGGGCGGCGACGGCGCTCCGGTCTTGGCCGGCGAGTTGCTTCCGTTTCGCTGTCTTCGCTTCAGCCTTCGCTTCTGGTTTGCACGGGCAGAGAGAGTGTGGAGAGAGAGAGAGAAAGAGATAAGGGTTTGACTAATCAAAAGGAGAGAGAGAGAGAAAAGAAGAGAGAGGGAGAGAGAGAAATAAAATAAAATAATATCATTATTCTTATTTTTTTCTTTTCTCTTTTCCTTTCTATTTTCTTTCGGTCTTCGATTTTTCTTTCGATAATTTCTTTCTCGAAATTTCGGACTCGTTAATAAATTGACGAACGATGAGACGGTCCTAAAAATGAATTGTGACATGCTCGAATATTCGATTCCCAAAACCAATTTAAATTTCATGGTTATAATCGATCAGACGTGATTTTAGTCCAATCCAACCAATTAAGTAGCTTTTAGGGATTTTACTGCAGATACATCCCTTAACAGCTTCACCCAATAGGTTAATTAACTCGTGAGTGATCAGCTCAAAGAAAAAGGACCATATGCACGTCGACGAAATGCCCATTTCACTTTATTGAAACGGGGTCGAATTTCAGGATGTTACATAATTGTTTACAAGAATTCATGACAACTGTAATGACACTGCAAGACAACCCAATCAAACCATTTGCAAACTTATTTTTTTGTCAATTCTAAATGCATCGGAATTTTTCATAAAATTGTCAATGAAAAGTAAAATTATCCTCAAGACACGCAATAATTGCAAATTGCATATGCAACTTAATAAGAGATATTGTTCATTCAATTGCTTGACTCCCCTAAAAAAGTTCACTCTCTTGAAAGTATATATGTATGTAGGAATAATTTTCAATGTTATAGTACCAGAGCTCCAAATGAACTAGTTGACACGATTGATTGTTGTTCTCCATTTGATGTTTCATCATCAATAGATATATTTAAAAATTTGGTTGCTCTTCAATATTGTCCTCCATAATGACTACACTACAAAAAAAAATACAATGAAAGATGAGTATATTGTACATAATGTATTCATCAACCATAATATTCAACCTTTGAGTAAATTATCATAATTTTGTACCAAAAGTTGAAGTCTAAACATCGAAAATCATGATGATTTTATGGGAAAATAAAGTTAATAATTGGCAAAATAAGTTTAGAAGAAGACAAATATAAAATGTCAAACTGTAATGGGTGTGGAAGAAGCAGCTAGAGTGAAAAAAAGTTACTTGAGAGGATGTGGGTGGTTTTTTTCTTTTAATGAAATAGATACAAAAGAAAGTGAAGAAAAAATGTAAGAAATAATCTTAAATCAAGAGTGAGACTTGCAATGAACGAACAATATCAATTTAAGGTGAAAATTGGGGTGTCAAGAGCCAATAACATGGATGAAATGCCTAGAGCCTTGATTTTTACTAATTTATTGCTTTGCTTGTGACTTTTATACTATTTCTCATTCCTATATTAGAAATTTGGACTTACTTTAAAGATTGCATTATTAATTATATTTTTGAAATGAACGTGTGTACGGTCCGGCAAGAATTCAAAAGAATCAAAACCCATGCGCGACCCGGCCCGCCCGTTAATCTGGCCTGAAAAATTTGTCCAAACCCGGCCCAACGGGCCCGGAGGGGGCCTGCCTACCGCGTGCCTCATCTCCCTCATCTCACTCCGCGTCCCTCCGGCTTCCACTTCGAGAAGCCCGATGTAGGAATTGCACCGACACTCGTACCTCTCTCTCTCTCTCTCTCTCTCTCTCTCTCGACGTGAAAGCAGAGCCGGTGCTCTCCATGGCCGATGAACGCGATCAACTCCGAAAAGCATTCGCAGGGGCACGCTCTCTCCTCGCCACCTTTCTCATTTCTTCGTGCTCCCCTGTCGTGCGTGGTCCGGTCCGAGTGATCTTTTGGTGGCGATCTGTTCTAGAGTTCTCGTGCTTTCTTTTTGGGGGTGATCGGCTGCTAAGGTCGAGCTATTTTTGGATCCAGGAGTGATCAGGAGATGCAAAAAAATTCGATCATTATGATTTCCTTTTGAATTCGACATGATTATTCCATTGTAGCTGCAACATGTTCACCGGTACAAGTAAAGAAATTGTTTTCCTACCTTGAGCCCGGCATGTAGTGTGGTCTTGGAAAAAAAAAATCACACTTTATTGTCTAATCTAATATTTTCTCGTTTGATGATTCTCATGAACGATCTTGAAGGATGGGCAACAAATGAGAAGTTGATCATTGGCTCATAGGAATTCAGTGCAGAGGAAGCTGACTAGGCAAACCTATGCCCAGAATTATGGCGGGAAGTTAAGCTTTTTAAGAAAGATAAATCATTTTCTCCCACCTTCATAAAATAGGTTATAATTGTTTCTCAAATGAATAGGCTTGACATCCAAAACTTGAAACCTACTTGAACCACTAAAGGAAACAATAGATATAATATACATTAAGCACAACACTAAATACCAAAAGGAAACCAAAGGCTGCTTGAGATTTGTCAAATTAGAATCCCTTCTTCCATTTTACTAATAACCATTAGGTGATTTCATGAAAGTAGCAACTCACAAACATTTAGGAGTTTTCTTCTTGGGGAGTAATATCTACATAGAGAAGTTTGAATACTTATTAGTTTTCATATCATACTTTCAGCTGGTAGGCAAAAAAATCACACTTCTTTTTTGGTTAAAAAATCAAATGGATCGAAACAATAAGGAGTTATTTGATCAAAACTAGTCGTCTCTGGCAAAATTTGATTTACACGATCCATGAGACGCATCATCATTCCACGCATCTTCAAGGCAGAAACTTGTATTTTGATACGGTTTGTTTGTCTCCTAGTTGCTGTTTTCTCTAGTGAGCTCATGCCGTTACGATGGAGATGAGGTGAACATGACTTTGGCAAAAGCAGAGGCTAAGACTCCACGCAAGGATCTCGGAGAAGGCTTACGGTCACGAGGATCTCATAAGAATTTTGGCTACTAGGAGCAAAGCACAGGTCAATGCTACATTGAATCACTGCAAAAATGAGTTTGGAAAAGATATCAACAAGGTGAGTTCGAATTTCTATGGACCGGCCCTTTCATGTTGCTTTTACCTATACGTCTAAAGTTGTACAGTTCCTCAAGGATGAAGAGTGCCATTGAATATTATTCTATTATGAGCTTTTAGTAAGAAGTCATGTTGTCGCTGAAAGTAAGAGGTAACTTCACAATATCTTGTTTTTAAAACATTGAGACCTAATAATATGCTCATTTTTTAGTAATTCATTTTTCTACATCCTGCTGTGTCTTGACATGGGTCACTTACTGACTATAATCTTTGGTAGTATGCATCACAACAAATTGAATTTTTCTCTGTTCTAGAATAAGAATTATCTAATTCTTGATCCTTTATGTTCACAGGATTTGAGAATTGATCCGAAAGATGAGTTCCTTGCTATACTGAGAGGTACAGTTGAGTGCCTAACTCTCCCTGAGAAGTATTTTTAGAAGGTTCTTCGTCTAGCCATTAATAGGCGAGGAACAGATGAAGGGGATCTCACCAAAGTGTTAGCTATCGGGGTTGAGGTGGACATTAAGTCTATAAAAGAGGAGTACCAGAGCGTCTCCCTTGATCGTGCCATTGTCAAGGACACTACTGGAGACTATTAAAAAATGCTTCTGGCACTGATTAGCCATGCTAAGGCTTGATTTACAAGTACTCATGAAGCTATGTCTGGTGGAGGCAATGTGTCTATTTTGGTGTTGTTTGGGTTGTTTCTGTTTTCCTTGCTTTCCAGTAACAATGCTTCCATGGAAAGTCATCAGTTATAGCTATGCAAAGCGAATACATTTCATATCCTGGCGTTGGTTTCTGTACTCCTGAGAAGTCTTTGATTTTGATCATCAATCAAGACTGCTAATAAGTGACCATGAACTTGTCCCTTGCAATCATGGTATATCAGTGCTTAGCAATTCAACGAACAGTGCTGCAGAAACTGCTGATGCTATGGCCGAGGAGCAAATATCATAAGGAGCTGATGCTATGGCCGAGGAGCAAATATTATAAGGATCGGAGGTTAAAGACTTGATTTCATCAAGTAGCTTGAGATACTACATGTTTGTGTTGTCTTGTCAGACAATGTCAGTCGGGGTGGAATCTCAACCATAATGCTTAATGCTTGTGGTCATTTCAACTTCATGTGGAAACTACAGATTGCATTGCCTTTCCCATCTCTCATAACACCTCCTCTAGGCACAAACGCTATCCGAACCATCTATATTAACATTAAACCACCCACTAGGAGCCCGAGGTTGCTTTTGCAGTATCATGGTAAACTCCTCAGTTGCTCACCACTTGCATCCCCACTCCTCGGAAGAAATTCAGCTGCTAATTCCAAATTGATGTGAGGCAAATCTCGACAAGTAGAACCATGATGCAATGGTGATGGGAACATTTCGCAGCAACCCCAAGGAAGCCTCATCAATTTATACATTGGGTTCAGATCAGATTAAAATCCAAAACAGGGAAGTGCCAAAAGGCACGCTGCCTGTTGGGGGTGGAGTTTCAAGGGTGATTTCCAAGTTCAAAACTTGGGTAGGCCCAAAAAAGGAAAAAAGCAGGGAAGCGAACTGATGGCCGAAAGAGCACCTACTCGATGGATGGACAAGCAATAGTTTCCCTAGCTGTTAAGAGCAAGAGCAATCCCAGTACACGAGGTGAGGGGCATGACCACAGGTAGAATCCTTGGAATAGTTTCGTTCCAGGCCAGACAGAGTTCATACTTTGATTGTCCTCCAATGTCCAAACCAAATCGGGCTTGTCAGCGGAGGATGCGCCTTCTCAAAGTGGAGAGGATCGTGTTGTAGCAAATTGTTGGACCTAGAGGAAAACAAAGATTCTTCCCTAGAACCTGTCAAGCCCCCTGCATTTGGAATTCTCATGACCTTCACATGATGGCATGATCAAGCCCTTGAACAATACCGTTGCCAAGATGCACTCCCAGCACTAAGGGACTTTTCTTCAAATGGAGTTTGGATTGGCATGGTTTTCTAATTTAGTACTAGTAACTGATTCAAAGCAAATTGTCAAAGCCCTTGTGACTTGCAATCCGTTACAGCTCAATTTGAAGCAATTGAAAAGGCACACGGTGGTGACATATCCTTAATATGAGAAGCATAAACAGAGTTTGAAGCTACATTTTGAACATGAATGGGATAGAAACCAATGCTATAAACACATTGATCTACAAACAGTTCATACATCTAGTCAATAAGTTCAAAGCTAAAACACAATTCCCAAACCCCACACTCCGGAGGTGTCAAATGAGACCAAATCCCACTAGGAATAAGAGTAGTTGAAACATAAAACTGTTAGGCCTAAGCTTTGTTAAACCAACGCAATGCTGCTCTCGCCACCTGGAGGCTTGCGAACGCCACCGAAGTAGTCTCAAGACTCTGCCTTTCCATCAGCAAAGATCTTGTTGCCGCTAATCTCCCTCAAATTAGCCGAATTCAGTGATTTCTCCAGAGACATTGGAGGCGCATCACCCTTGAAGACGTTATTTTAGAGAGGTCGGAGAATTTCTTGTCATAGATTTTTCTTGGCAGTTTTAATCGCAGGTTCCTCAATGGAGTTAATACTGCTCTGACCTCCAGCAGGCTGTTAAAGTCAGAGAAGATACTAGTGAGGCTATTGAACTCCATTGCTAAAATAAACAGAAGACCTGAATAAACTTTAAGAGGAGAGCATGCTAACGCAAATATAGATTTCACTCACATTAGACTTTAACGGAAGTCCAGACATGACGCGGTGCAGGTTCTGCCATGTCTTGATTCGGGTCCAGTGCCCGTGCAGCCAATGGCCTTGGCAAAATTTCCGGAGGAGCAAAAATATCATGTCCACTCAATTCCTTGCACTTGGCATCAGATATTTGCTTTTTCAACTTCATGTCGGACTCGCTTTCCAACGTTCCACTCAATTCTCGCTGCTTTGCAACCTCAGGAAGAGTGGTAGGCTTTTTGGGAGAAATGCTTTCTTCTTCAGCAAACGAGATGTGACTGATGCCAGCAAGGGCTTGCTAGTAGTATCAACCACCAAAAGAGCTTACATCACGATGGACTCAACACCAATTTAATAGGTCAAAAGCAATCAGCATAGTAAAACATACCTGGTACATCCTTATTCCTGTTTTGTTATTTGAAGCAGGGTTAGCACTTCCAGGTTGTAGTGAATCATCCTCCCCATTGGCAGCAAAAATCCCAATACCAGTAATTTCTTTCATCTTGAAGCCAGAACAAGGTTTCCTGGAAGATTACAAAAGCACTATTCTATGGAGGAGAAGATGAGGAAAAAGCCACAATAAGCAGTACCAAAGCGCAAAGGCACTATGAAAGCTTAGGGATAAGTACACTAATTGTGCCATAAGTTGTGTACGGCGCTCACTTTGGTGTCAAAAGTTTCTGCCGGATCACTTTAGTGCCAAATCGAAGGAAAAACGATCACTTTGGTACCACTGACGACAGATTCCGGCCAAAATGATTACGTGGCTTTTATATTTTTAAAAAAAAAAATTGAGAAGCCTTTAAAACAACGTCGTTTTCCGTCTTCATTAAGAAAACGACGTCGTTTAGCTGTCCTGCGTGGATAACCTCACAAAAACGACGTCGTTTTTATTTTATTTTATTTGTAGATTGAAATTAGGGTTTTTTTGTCCGTCATTGCTCATCCACCGTCGCTTGGCCACCGTCCCTCAACCACCGTCACTTGGCCGCCGTCCCTCGGCCACCATTGCTTAGCCGCCATCCCTCCCTCGACCTCCATTGTAGTTGCTTGCCACAGCAAGACAAAAGAACAAAAAAAAAAAAAACGAACAGAAAATCCCGAGAGAGAGGGAGGTATCGACGATGAGGGTGGAGGAGAGGATGGCGGGGCCACGGCCGCCGCCTTCATAGCAGCTGGCTTCGCCGACAACCTCCGTGGCGTTCCAAATCTTCTCGGCTACCATTGGCCGGATCGCTCATGCTTCTGGAGATTCTTCAAGGTCGCGTTTCCTTTGCACCCAACGATATTTCTTGGGAAAATGTGATGGTGAGGCTGAGATTCGGGGATTTGAAAGGTTGATAAGGTGATTGAAAATGGGGGAAAACTCGCGAAGGCGAATGCGTGGTTTCTTTTTTGAAAAATTACTGGTGTTGATGGTTCTGTGCTGCTGGTGTTGTTGATTCAGTGCTGTTGGTGTTGCTGGATCTGTTCGGGGAAGAAGACGAACCTGCTCAGGGAAGAAGACGACACAAAACGGCGTTGTTTGGGGATTTAGGGTTTTGAATTTGGGGGAAAGACACAAAACAACATCGTTTTGGTGTTAGGATGCTAAAACGACGTCATTTGAAGGCCTAAGTGATCCAATGGAAGTTCCGGCGAGCCACATCAGCATAAAAAATTAATAAAAAAAGGCCACGTCAGATTTCCGGCCGATTGGATTGGCATTGGCACCAAAATGAGCGTTTTCCAAATTTTTTGGCACTTAAATGATCCGACAGAAACTTTTGGCACCAAAGTGAGCGCCGTACACAACTTATGGCACCATTAGTATACTTATCCCAAAAGCTTATGAAACTCTCTTGATAAGGAGGATATAAAAGGTCACGTGTATCAGTGTGTGCCCACGAGCAAATACGTAAGCTTGTGTGTGTTTGCGTGGGTGCATGTGCATTTGTGTCAAATATCCATCCCCATTCAGTTTGTCTACAAAATTAGATAGATAGATAGCCAAGTAACTGGCTTTTTAGACGGACATGTTTTTTTTTTTTTTTTTGGTAAATTAAGTAATATATAAATGGGAAAGACCAAAAAGTACAAAATGAACCGGCTTCAAAAACTTGTACTCGAGATGAACAGGCTCATTTTGAGTGAAAGGAAGCTAAGAAAGAGCCCAAGCGGCATTTAGACGGACATGTTTATGAGTGCATGCATTTGAAATTGTATATATAATGACTTTTCTGTATGTACATGTTATACATGGATTTAAGCTTTTCCTAATTTAACAACATATAGTTGTTTCTGTCGCAGCACTTCGGAAAGGTGTCGACAATGCATCATGTGTGACTTACCAATCCTGAGCAAAATGCCCTCTCCTTTCCATGCATTGACTAAGAACAACCTAGTTTTAGATGGACTAGAGCTTTTACATGTCAATAAAATATTTCACAAAGCGCAAATTGAAAAGACATCAAAAAGAAGTTAACATTAGTTAAGCACCTACTATAATTGTATCTAGATCGGAGTTGGGTAGATTGTCAATGAGATGATCAGATCGGCATTTTCATGACTGCAGAAGCTCGGTAGACATTGAAGGAACTCCACATGATAGTCGCCAAAGAAATGTTTACTTCTCGAATCTTGACATCTAACGAACTTACTCTTTCCATCTAATCACTACTAATTATGGAACGGGATTAACTGAACTAGCTCAATTAGACACGAGGGCTTGCAACAGAATCAAGTTCAAGAAACCAACCAGACTTCTAAGGCCAAGGACAATGATCAAGCTCAACCTGCCGAGACATCTGAGGTTCTAAGATCCACCCAATTGACCAAGATTTCTCCATTAACAGCCACCCAAAAAATTACCCTTTTTTTGTAATTTAAAAAGGAGGTGATAAAGATTATTATGTCCGAAATAAAGTTTCTTCCTCATTTCCCGCAGATCGATCACTACACATCACACTGAACCTATATCATACGATCCAACCATAATTTCTGAAGATAGAAAATCCAAAGCAGTGGAGAGCATTAAGAATGCTGACAAATAGCTAAAACGGCGCAGAAAAACCATAAAAATTATAAGGGAGAGGGAGAAAAAAAGAGCATTTTTATAACTAATTATTTTAAACGTTATAAATGATATTTTTTGGAATTAATTTACAAATCATTTATTTTTCATATAACAGACGAAGCTTAAATTTTCAGCTTTGTTGACTTACATCCCAATCTTTGCACTAAAGAAGATTGATGAGTCTTTGCAAATAGAGGGCCACAAGTTGTGATGGGAGACGTGGGGATCACAATTCACAAGAAAGTATCCTTCTTTTTGTTAGTGACCGTTGATTTACTAGTCAAAGTCATTTAATGAGAACAAAGGGGACGGTAGTCGAAAAGAATGAAACTTGCTAGCCTGTTGATAAATCTAAGTCACAAAAGCAAAAGGCGAAAGAAGTTTTAATTCGGAAACCAAGAAGAACTCAAGGCCCACCGCATCGATTGACAAGGCTCTTGGGCTTTGCTGCGAAGTGTTCCATCGACTGCACCACGTACCAGTCGTCGAGGTTTGCCTTGCTCCTCTTTGGAATTAGCAGCTGATTTTTTGCGGGAAGTGGGGATGGAGCGCTCGGCAACTGAGAGATTGCCATAAACTGCAAAAGCACGTCCAATGCTCCTAGTAGGAGATTCAATCCAGAGGGTTTAGATACCATTCGAGCCTACAGGAGGTATTATAAGAGATGATAAAGGCAATGCGATCACAGGAAAATGAAATCACCACATTTATGGTTGAGTTCCGGCCCCTATATAGACACCAAACACAAACAGGTAGCTCTCAAGCCACTAAATAAAATCAAAACTTTAACCTGCGGTTCCTGATTATATTTGTTCCTCATCAAGTAAAAGGCCATAGCAGCAGTTTCTGCAGCATTGCTTACGAATTGCTCGCACTGCTATAAGCCTATAACATAGATCACAGTCACCAGCAGTATCGATTAAAGATCAAATTAAGGACCTCTCAGAAGCACGTAAACCAATGCCACGATAAAAAAAATAATAATAATAAAGTATTTGCTTCACATAGCTAGGAGATGCCTTTGTAACCAGGCATGGTGAATACCTACAAATTTGTAACATAGACACCAATGCCACGATAGAAAAAAATAAAGTATTTGCTTCACATAGCTAGCAGATGCCTTTTTAACCAGGCATATTTTCTTCACACAGCTAGCAGATGCCTTCGTAACCGGGCATCGTGAAAACCTACAAATTTATATGACAGCAATGAAAACATAGACACCTCAAACCACACCGAGGTAGGCACATTGCTTCTACCAGACAGCTTCACAAGTACTTATAAATTATGGGTCTGCATGGCCAACCATGGCCAGAAGCATTTTCTCATACTCTCCATGAGTGTCCTTGACAATGGCACGATGGAGGGGGACGTTGTTCTTTCTCTGGTACTCCTCAGTTATTAACTTCATGTCGACCTCAGCCCTGGTAACAACCACTCTAATCAGAGCCACTTCATCTGTTCCTTGCCTTTTGATAGCCAAACGAAGGACCTTCTCAAAATACTTCTCAGGGCGAGTCAGGCACTTGACTGTAGCTCTCAGCATAAAAAGGAACTTGTCTTTCGGATCAGTTTTCAAATCCTGCGAACACGAAGGATCAAGAATTAGATGATTCTTAGTCTAGAACAGAGACAAGTTCAATGTATTCTGATGCATGCTACCTAAGGTTAAAGTCTAAAAGTAGAACAGAACACAATACAGGGTGATGAGTATCTTGAAAATGGGTGATATTATTAGCTCTCAATATTTTAGAAACAAAATATCATTAACTTGCCTCTTACTTTCAGTGACAACAATATCCAAGGGTACTCTTCATCCTCAAGGAACTATAAACTTTAGCTATACAGGTAAAAGCAACATGCAGGGCTGGTTCATAAAAATTCAAACTAACCTTGTTGATATCATTTCCAAACTCACTGTAGTGATTAAGCGTAGCATTGACCTGTGCTTTGCTCCTAGTGGCCAAAATCCATATGAGATGCTTGTCATTGTAAGCCTTCTCTAAGATCTTTTCACAGAGTATCTTAGCCTCTTCTTTTGCCAGAGTCAAGTCCACCTCATCTCCACCATAACGGTATGAGCTCATAAGTGACAGCAGCAGCTAAGAAGCAAAGAAACTGTATCAAAATGCAATTTTTTCCTAATAGGCAAGGAGATTTGTCTTACATTCAACACAACTAATGAAAAATAAAATATTTCCAAATAGATAAGAATTACTTCATGGGTTATCCTGATAATGGACCTGGTTTTTCATTTGAGATAGGAGAAAGAAGTCCAAAGAAGTGGCATATAGTCTCCATAGTTTCGTGAAGCCAAAACCAAACAGGAACTACTCTCAATCATACCACCATCCTGACAAGCATTCTCTACAAAACTTCAAAACTTTCTTAAAATTCAACACCCTACAACTTATATTCAGACTGCCTGTAATATGCTGAATCCCATACACCTTTCGATGTTGATTGCCTTCATCAATCACAAAGGATATATCACGGGACAACCATAAATATATTAATCTGAACATCACACAGTTGCAGAGAGTACTTATTGCAAAAGTATGGAAAAAAGTTACTCAGAAAAAATCATCAAGTTTGGGAAACTTCATGGCACAATTCCAGGCAAACGTAAAAGCAGTACCTCACGAAAATCTCCAGTTGTGTGGCAAGCAACGACCTCTTCCGGCGACTTCTTGTAACGAGCATGAAATGCTTGTTTCCACAGAAGCAACTGCTGCGAAGACCTAGTGCAAGATAATTCCAAGAAAGCAAGGCTCGAAGTCGAAGTGATCTTTGTTGCTACATTTGCAAAGTGCTACATTCGCAAAGTGCACATCACGCACAGCCGGAGGAAGCATCTCAAGGAGCCGCAGCATCACATCATAATTAAGCTAAAGGATGCAAAGAATTTAGAAAATCATGTAATGTTATATCCACGGCTTTATGAACATATCGTACAATCACATATGGAAGAGGGACATATCTCCATGAAGTGAATTTAAATAATTAAAGAAGATCAGACCTGGGAATTCGGAACATCTCTCTCCAATTCCTCCAATGCCTCCTCCAAGTTCCTGGATAATTGCCCCACGCCCGTCAAGACGTTGCCAAAAATCCCGATAGATTGTAGACATATCGGGATTTTTGACCAATCGCACGGTTCGGTGCAGCAAAAGGCATCAAGCGCCATGCTTCATCACCTTTAAAGAAAATCATCAAACGAGAAAAGATTAAATTACACAATAATGTTTTGACTTTATTTTGGAGTTCAAACTGTGTCCAGGTTCAAGGTAGGAAACAGTTTCTTTAATTGTACCAGCGAATAACAGCTACAGGAGACATCCTCTGCACAGTTTCTTTAAGTCGAGGGATGTCATTGTCAACCCTAGGTCGGAGAGATCTGCTATCCAGGCTCGTGGGTTTGGGCAAAAATTTTGGGGCCCGGTTAATGGGCGGGCCGGGCCGTGGCAAGGGTCTTGAAATCTGGCCTGTTCATACATTTACGTTAAAAATATAAGAATTATGTTTTATTAATAATGCAATCTTGATATTTAAAGTTTTTAAATGCTAAGCCTACGGTTGGTCATCCAGATTTCTAAATAGAATAAAACTTGATAGAATAAAATATGAAATCCAAGAATTTTGCTATATCCCATTCACTATTTAGTTAATCGTAATAATAAAATCGAATATATTCATATCATATTATTTATATTCTTTTTATATAAACGGCATATCAGCATAAATGAATCTTAAAAATAATAAACAAACCTAAAAGTTGGAGACACTCTTTGCCTATCAAATTTTATTTTTATTTTATTTTCCTCTTCTTTTTTAATTTTTTATTTTTATTTCTTTTTCCCCTTCCATCATTCTCTAATAAAATTTTATTAAATACTAAATTGTGCTAATATACTTAAAATATGTAATAAATATAAATATATAATTATACTTATATATTGAATTTATATTATAATATAGAATTAAATTCGAATATAAAAATAAAAAATAAATTAAATAAAAAATAAATTATTTTTTTTCATTTTGATTTTCTTATTTTAGAATTCAAATATTTATTATATATAACTATAATTTCAGTTTTTTTAATTTAAAAAGTTTTTATTTGAAAAAAATAACCTTCTGATTTTGGATATTAAAAAAGCCACCAAAAATCACGAACTTTATCAATTGTGACACATTTATCCCAAACTTTTTTTGTGACGCAAACTTGTACTTATGTGAGAAATTAATCCTAATTTTTTTCCATGACAAAAAAAAACTCAAACTTATACTTTTGTAACATCAAAAACCCTAAATTTTTGTTTTGTCACATTTGCCCCAAAAATATAGTGTCATAGAAAAAAGTTTAGGGTTTTTTGTCTCACAAAAGAAAAGCTTGTGGTTTTTGATTTCACAAAACAAAATTTTGGGTAAATATGTCACATTGCACAAATCTGGGATAAATGTGTCACATAGATAAAAGTTTAAGATTTTTAGTATCACAAAAAAAAAAAAAAAAAATAAAGTAAATGTGTCACAATTGGCATAATTTAAGATTTTGGCAGCTTTTATCCTAGACCTTTTGACAATTATTTGATGTAGTCTTCCAGTCAAAATTGACTGGAAATTGCTAATATAGAAGCGGGTCCTTAACATGACAAGGTTAATGTTGGCATAGATGATTTTTGCAATTAATTATTAAAAAAATTGAATTTTTTTTTTTTGGCTTTTACCCTAAACCTTTTGACAATTATTTGATATAGTATTCTAATCAATTTTAACTAGAAATCGCTAACGTATAAACCGATCCTTTACGTGACAAGGTTAATGTTGACATAGACAATTTTTGCAATTTATTATTAAAATTTTTTGATTTTTTGATTTTTTTCCTTTTTTTTTCTTTTCTTTTCTCTTCCTTATTTTCCATCTTTTCTTCCTCATTCTTTTCCTTTTACCTTGACCAAAAAGGAAAGGGAAAAAAAGGAAAAATTCAGAAAATTTTTTTAAAAATTACAAAAATCATTTACATCACTATCGACCGCGACCGTGCCACGTAACATAGATAGCCTCTACGTTTAATTTCTAGCCAAAAATTGACTAAAGGATTATATCAAATAATAATTAAAAGTTTTAGTACCGAATTAACTCAAATTGAAAAGTTTAGGATCAAATTGATTACCGTAAAATAGATTCATACTTTTCTCGATAAATATTATTGAAGCTACAAGAAGAAATTTAAAAAATCGAGTGTTTGTCATAGAGAGTGAAATTTTGTGTGTGGAAAAATGAGGATCATTTTGAGCAAGAGAATGACACTACATTGAGAGTGGGATCATTCTGAGCAAGAGAATGACACTACGTTGAGCGCCAGCATTGAGGAGGATGAGCAAGAGTGCATGGACCAAAATGACGACCCCTCAAGGAAAGCGTTGATCCCCTCCATGGGACTCCCTGTCAACACAACCTGGGCACTTCAGAGTGCCATCCATCTGCAACATTGATGCCAAAGTCTCTGATTGCCCAACCAATTAAATTTTTCTCTCACACTAATCCTTTTTTCCATGATCAAACTCTCGAACAACTTGGGCTCCAATTAAATGGAGCAATTGTATAAGAACTTATCTAACGAACAAATAGGCGGAACCAATTACGTTAACAGAATCTTGCTTTTCGAGTCTCTCACCAGTATCTCTCTCTCTCTCTCTCTCTCTCTCTCTCTCTCTCTCTCAGCTCTCAACAATTTTTAACATACAACGCAAAGCCCAGATCAGCCAATCCTTCAGAATCAAACCTCCGACCCTCCCAAAAAAGCAAAGGAAAAAGGTTTTACCAAAAAAATTAAATTTCGGCTCACCTCGCTTGCTCTAGATAGCTGCATCGGAGTCACGAGCTGCAAAAGAAAGGAACAAATTGAATTGCATTCTGCAGCGCCGATGGTGGCAAAAACGAGAGGCAAATTAACTGACGATTGGCGAGGGTGCGGCGGATCTAGGGTTGCTGGGATTGAGAGAGAGAGAAAGCTCCGTGCAATTGAGAGAGAGGGGGGGCAAGGTTGCAGGAACTTGAGAAAGTTCCGTGCGCTTAGGGTTTTCTTTTTTAAACAATGGATAAGAACCGGTTCCAAAACCGCTCCGGTTCCTCGGTTCACTTAAAATCAGGAATCGAACCGATTTCAACCGGTTCCCAAAAAGTGGAGCTGGTTCCCAAATCTATTGGATCTATTTTACGAGTGGGCGATTCCGGTTTTGGGATAAACCCTATCCACCATAAATGACAGCATTTCTCATTTTCTCTCTCTTGGGAATTGTCTTGGTTGTCTACGCTCTCCCTTGACGGTCCTCGGCAATGAGCGATGTTGTGAGCGATGTCGTAATGGGGGATGCAGTTGTCACGGGCTGATTGATTGGTATCGTAACCGTGCGGCGACTCGGGCTCTTTTGGATCGCATAAGCCAAGCCTTACTCGATCAATCGCACACTCGCTCGCTTTACCCAAATCGTAGAGAAAGAAAGCATATACAAAGAGGAGCTTTTGAAAGAAATGAGCTTTAATATTACTGAAAGGATTGGATGATTACAAATGAGGGGAGAGACACCCCTCCTTATAGTAGAGGCCCTCAACTTACATCCGTTGATCTAGAATTCGTCCGGTGGACGAGATCACACCGCCAAACCTACCAACACTAATAACAGCTACCAACTACCGACATTAATGGCAAATGACTTTTAGAATTTGGCGTAATGACGGTGTTGCCCGCCCTTCAAAAGTTTGGAAGGAGACTTGTTGGGAATCCAAGTGAGCGTAGGAGGTCCTCCATAGCAAGGCATGGCCCTTTAGCTCCGGAAACCTCTTAGCCGTGACATTCTCCCCCACTCATTCAAGCGACGCCCTCATTGCTCACAACTCAAAAGGCAGCCTTCTTGGCACGAGCACGAGCACGAGCTCTCTTCTTTTGATTTTGCTAGGCTCGGATGCTCATGAATGATGGACCACACCCTTCTATCTTCAACTCGAGCTTGGGCATAGAACGCGGCGAGTACTCAACCTTGGGGAAGAGCACTTGGATCAACATGGCATGAGTTGGAGTAGGATCCAACTCTTCCTTCAGCGTCTCCATGGACAGCAGCTTGTGCATATGCTTCTTAACCTTCAAGCTCTTATCGAGACGTCGAATCGTGGCGATGGTCTTAGTGTCGACCACTCCTTTTATCATAGAGATCATCAACAGGCATTTTGGATCGAGGATCATGATGCACTTGGTCCTCATGTTGATCATAGACCTCACGCTATGGAAAAACTACATTCCCAAAATGAGATCATAATCATTGAGAGGGATTACCTCGAATGCTAGCTTGCCTTTCCATCCACCGATTTGGACATCCACATCGAGAGTTGATCCTACGCCTTTGAGCCATCCGAGTTGATGGCCTTGAATGAATTCCCGATCGGCTCAACGCGAAGTCTTAAGGCTTTTGCCACCTCGATCGACATGAACATGTTCAAGCACCCGTGTCAATCAAGGCGTAAAGCATTTGGCCGCACACTTCAACCCCCACGAAGAACATGTCTGAATTTGAGGTAGCTTCCTCTTCTTTGGATGGCGATCGAGCTTGGACGGAGTTGATAACCTTCATGCCTCCAAGCCGGATTTACCACTTCTCTTCTTTATGCTCCTCCTCTTCTTCTTCGATGGCAAGGAAAGCGTTGATTCTTCCTTTCTTTGGGCACTTTTGGGTCCAATGCGGAGCTTTGCAAATGAAGCAAGGAGAAGGCGGGGGTTGATCGAACTTACTCGTCGTGTAGTCCGTTGGTCGACCCTTTTGGAAGGATGGCTTGAAAGTTTCTTCTCCCCATGTTTTGACTCGGCTACCTTGATCATGTGCACCTCGGGGAGTGCTTCTTCCTTCATCCTCAGAGGATCGATCCGACCTCCAATCTCTTCAATTCTTTGGTTCAGCTTTGGTGAGGTCGATGAGGGACTCGACCACGCTTAGCACTCTAGCAAGAGTACTCACATCCCGTCGCTTGAGCTCGAGTTGCACCCACGGCTTCAATCTATCCATGAATGCTCCGAGAGCCTCCTCCTCACTTAGGTTGCAAATTTGGAGTTTGAGCTCCATGAACTCCTTCATGTACTCTTGGATCACGCCTCTTTGATTGAGGCGATGGAGCTTGCTACGGGCTTCTTGTTGAGCAAACTTGGCTAAGAAGTAGTCTCGGAACTCCCTCACAAAGTCATCCCATGTGTCCACGGAATTGGCGCTACACCTAGTCTCATTGCACTTATTGCGCCACCAAAGTATTGTGGTATCGGAAAGGAACATCGAGGTGGTTCTTACCTTGATCGACCCGTTGTGGATGTTGACGGCACCAAAGTACTGCTCCATGCTTCAAATGAAGTTGTCCACCTCCTTGGCAGATTGGTCGCCTTTGAACTCTTTAGGCTTCGGCACCTCAAGCTTGGGCACCGCTTGTGTGGGCATTGCTCCATTGGTGATGCTCGGTTTGCACAAGGCGAGCTCGATCTTGGGCTCTTGGATCTCCGTCTTCATGGCTTCGACCTCATTCCTACGAGGGCTTTCTTCCTCGATCACTTGGATGCGATCCTTCAACACATCAATTGATGCTTCAAGGCCTTCGTCCTTGTCATGCAATGGGGCTGTAGCTTCGTTGAGGCCAATCGTGAAGTCTTCACGGAGTGAGGTCTCAACCTCCATGATGCGGTCTCACACATCATCAAAACCTTCCATGAATTCAACAATGACACTCCGGACCTTCGCGAGCTTCTCATCCAACGCAGCTACGGCATCCATCGAGGCTTCTCTTTTCTTCATTCGGCCATGAATCTCCTTGATTGAACGACATCTCCATCCATGACAACTTCTTGGCTCAACATTCTCTTGAACAGTTAGTACTCCTCGATCTCTCGAAATGGATCCCTCCTTTGCTCTGATACCATTTGTCACGGGCCGATTGATTGGGATCATAACCCCGTGAGGCAACTCGGGCTCTTTTGGATCGCCTAAATCAAGTCTTGCTTGATCAATTGCACACTCGCTTGATTTACCCGGATCGTAGAGAAAGAAAGCTTCTAGAGAGAGAAGCTTTGGAAAGAAAAGGAGCTTTGAAATTACTAAAAGGATTGAATTATTACAAATGAGGAAGATGGCACCCCTTCTTATACTAGAGGCCCTCAAATTACATCCGTTGATTTAGAATTCGTCCGGTAAACAAGATCGCACCACCAAACCTATCGACACTAATGACACCTATCAACTACCAACATTAATGGTTAAAGACTTCTAGAATTTGGTGTAATGATGGTGTCGCCCGCCCTTCAAAAGTTCCGGAAGGAGACTTATTGAGAATCCAAGTGAGCGCAAAGGTCCTCCGCAACAAGGCACGGCCCTTTTAGCTATTTGCCATGAAAATCTCTTGGGCAAATCCGTAATGACTTGACTGTCCACAATGTCGTGAGCCGTATTTGGGGACGCAAAGCGTGCCCTCGGTCCCGCATCTGGGCAAATCCGGGATGCATTCGCGAGGACTCGGGATCGCAATGAATGAGCGATGTCATGAGCGATTTGGGGGACGTAATGCATTCGGCGGGCAAAGACTCAACGGTCCCTAAGCAATGAGCAATGTCGTATTAGGGGACGTAGTGCCCTCGGTCCCGAATCCTAGGCAAATCCGGATGCATTCTCAGGACTCAATGGTCCATCAACAATGAGCGATGTGTGAGCGATGTCATATTGGGGGACGCAGTGCCCTCGGTCCTGGATCCTGGGCAAATTCGGGATGCATTCGCAAGACTCAACGATCCCTCAACAATGAGTGATATCATGAGCAATGTCGCATTGGGGGACGCAGTGCCCTTGGTCTCGAATCCTAGGCAAATCCAAGATGCATTCACAAATGCCCTATCATGTTGTTGATATCATAGATTGTGTTTCTAGGGTTTGAATTAATTATCTACTCGGAGATTGTGCGCTAATCGAGTTAGAGTTCTTGCCCTTTTTATTTTTTGGGTGATTGGTAGGCAAGATTGAGTGTTTTAGGTTGAGGAATGAATCAAACTTTTCCTCTAATGTAATTTTTTTTTTTTTTTTTTCGTTTGATGATTCTCATGAAAGATCTTGAAGGATGGGGAACACAAGAGAGGTTGATCTTATCCATATTGGTTGTTAGCACTCCTTAGGAGAAGAAGAGTTTAAAGCAACACTACATGATGATCCATGGAGGGGACATCTCCAAGGCATTGGACAGTGAAGCAACTTTCAACGTATGATTTTTTTAATTATTTAAATTCATTTCATGAAGACGTGTCCAAGAGCAATCCCTAGTCATTCCTTTATTTCAATTGATTATCGATACATGATTATACTTATGTTCATAAAACTATAACATGACAAGTGATCTTCTAAATTCTTTCCCTCTTTGTGATTTCCATCAGATTTTTGTGGTATTGTGTTTGCTTGAGACTTCTAAACGTGATGCGCTCTTGGCACATAGAGCAATCCTAAAGGGGGATAATGATGTTCTCATAGAGCTAGTTTGCACAAAGTCTCCCTAGCAGTTGTGTTTGGCAAAAGATGCACATCATGCTCTATACAAGAAGTCAATCAAAGAGGACATTGCTCAAGCCAAGGCTAGGATATGTCATGAGATACTGCTTTTATGCTTTCCTGAAGTTGTGCCATGAAGTTTCCAAATCCTGATGATTGTTATTCGGATGGACTCTCTTCCACATTTTGTAGTAAGTATTTTGTACTATGAAGTCTTTATAATTGCACGACACTCTGAGTAATAGATTAATCACTCTTTTGTGAAAGTATTCTTTGAGATTCATGAAGGCAAGTAAGAACAAAATGTGTCTAAAATTCAACATATTACAGAGAGTTGGAGAATACAAGTTGCAATGTTTTGAATCTTTAAGATGGTTTTGGAGTTTTTATTAGAATGCATGTCCGGACGATGTTATTATTGAGAGCAATTCTTGATATTTTGGCTTGTTATTTGCTTGGTTATGGTTTCATGAAACTATGGAAACTATGTTTCACTTCAATGAACCCCTTTCTCTATCTAAAATGAAAACCAGGTCCATCATAAAAAATAAAAAATAAATTATAACCCATAAAGTAATTATTGTCTATCCTAAATCATTTCATTTTCACTAGGTGTTAAAATGTAAGTCGATCTCCTTGTCTGTTGGGGATAAATTGCATTTTGATATGGTTTTTTTGCCTCCTAGCTGCCGTTACCTCTCACCGGCCCATATCATTATTCTGGGCTAGAAGTGGATGAACATAAGGCACAAAAGATGCTGCGATCCTCCATGAGAAGACCTCAAAGAAGGATTACGGCAACAAGGATGTGATATGGTTTTTGGCCATTAGGAGCAAAGCACGACTCAAGGCTGCACTTGATCATTACAGATGTGCTTATGGAAATGATATCTACAAAGTGAATGGGAATGACCATCAATCGGCCCTTTCATATTACTTTTACATAAAGAGCTAAAGTTTACAGTTCCTCAAGGATGAAAAGTGCATGTGGTTATTGTTCATTTTATGAGCTTTTGCTCAGCAGTGACACTAATGCTTAAAAGTAAGAAGCAACCTAATGACATCTTGTTTCTAAAATATTGAGACCTAATAATATCATCCATTTTCAAGATATTCAGCACCCTACATTGTGTCATGTTCTGGCATGGGTCGCTTCTAGACTATAACCCGGTATTATGCATCAAAACATATCGAGCTTCTCTCTATTCTAGACTAAGAATTATCTAATTCTTGATCCTTCGTGTTTGCAGGATTTGGAAGCTAATCCAACTAATCAATTCCTTCATATACTGAGAAATACAGTCGAGTGTCTGACTTGCCTCAAGAAGTATTTTAGGAAGGTTATTCATGTGGCCATCATGTAAGAGTTTTTCTAATGTAGATTACATTAATTGATATTATAATTTACCGTTTTACGGTTACTATAAAACGAGGTTTGGTCTAATGTGAGATAGAATGTTTCTTAATTAGTCTAATATGGAACTGGCTAGTGTGGGCCAAGTTGAGCCTAGCCTGTAATGAAAGGACCTGGTTGGAAACTCTATAAATATTACTTAAGTCTCTTCTCTAACCCTAATTCTCACATGTATCCTCACATAAGCAGCGTTAACCTAGCTCTAAAAAGTGAGAAGGCTGTCTCATTAAGCCACTAATACGAAGGGCAATAGAGGAGAAGGATTTGTGCATGGAACATCGGTTTTCCGCTTACACTTCAAGAACGATGGGTCGCGTTAATCTTTCTACTCAATTATGCATGTTCTTGTTTTGGTTATGGAGATCTTGAGATTGCGTAATTTACATCCAATATGTGGTACCAGAGCAACCATAACCCTAGAACTCGAATGCATAGAATTTTTGTCCTAATTTTGAGATTTTCGTGATTTTTTGTTCAATAAAAATCAAATTAAATCACAAATTCATATTGGGCTCGATAAGACGAGCAGATCCGTGGGCGGCACGTCGCCAGAGAGGGCTGCATGCGCCCCCACATGCCCCATGCGCAGGGCACGGCTTGCATGTGCGACGCACGTGCGATGCTGACATCATGATGATGTCGGTGACAAGGCCCGACCTGATTGGCGGCCAACCCAACCCGTGGACCCGACCCGACCCAATCAACCGGTCAGATTGGACAGCTGGATCGGGTGGTCAAGCTAGGAACCGGTCGAACCGGTTTTGACCGGTCAAGATACACCCGCACGTGATCTCCACACGCCGCGCACTCAGGCGGCATGTGCGGGTGCGTGAAGCCTTCGATCGGCATGTGGCTGGCGGCGTTAGATTCGTATGACTGTCATCTATGTTGTGGTGTATTTATTTTATATGTTTAATGATTTTATGGATGTGAAAATACATACAGAACCCTAAATACGTGTATTTTTAGTATATTTTTGCGTATTTTTCTTGGATTTTTCTATGATTTTGGAAATATAGGTGTTGGGTTACAAGTATGTTATCACATAAATATTATAAAAGTGTTATTTATTGATAATATAAATAAATTTTAATTTTTATTAATAAATAACGATATTATCAATTAATAAAACAGTATAATTAGCATGATATGTGATTTTGATGATTTGTTGCCCCTATCACTGAAATTAAAATCACATGTATATGGTGTATGTGAGAAGTAAAGTTTATATCCCTAATATGAGAGAGTTTCAAAAATTTAATTGAGTAGTAACCACCAAAGTGGCATGCTTGATTGAATTTGAAAATATCGATCTCGTATAATGATTGGAATGTCTCATGATTTAATACGTAGTCATAATGGTGGAGGAGTAACTGATCATAGTGGTTCATATACCCAAAGGTGATGAATTCATGAAAATTAGAATATATTATCATAATCGCTATCATGTGGGGAGTATACATTATTTGTTTTTCAGTCACATTTTCTATAATTAATAACTCTACTATTATTAATGCTTTTAAGTAGTAGATATATGATTTGCTGTTTAGGAAAAAAAATTTACTGTCCATGAAGTGTTTCTAATGAAACACTCGAAAAATGGTTTGCCAATTGATTACACTGCAAAAAGATGCTATAAAAGGCAATAAAATTTTCACTCTAAAAAAGGGATGGACAGTTAATAGATATTAAGAAATAAATATTTCTTTCTAGTATTTTTAAAAATTATTTCAAAGTGAACATGGCAACCGGAGGAAATTTATTTTTCTCTATATACTACAATGTCAATGAAAGGAAATTTATTTTTCTTATATCCTATGTCTTCTTCTACCATGCAAACAGAGTTTTTAGCATGTTTTTCAGTTGCTACTCAAGCTATTTGGCTTTGAATGTTCATTAAGGAGTTAGCTGTTTTTTAATTTTATGGATTGATCCATACAGTTGTATTAAGATAATAAATTTGTAGTATTTTTATTAACAACAGAGATCTCAAAGGGTCTAAATATATGACAATCAAATTTTTTACCATAAAGAAACGGTACAAAAAGGTGACGTCATAATATAATATATTTCCATAGATGATATGGTTGCAAATCCACTGACTAAAGGCCTACGCCCATGTGTATTTGAGTGACATGTCATTAGCATGGGCTTAAGAGTATCTTGGAATACTGTTGTTTAGTGGGAGCTATTTTGACTTTACTCTAATAAAATTTACATTTGTGTTCATTATATTTTGTAACGGTTTGATATGTATCAACTTTTGCATTCAAAAAATATTTTTGAATGTGTTGTTATTATGTTGAATACATATTGATAAAAGTCTCAAGATATTATATAAACATTTAGTAAAGGCTAGGGGCATTCGGTTATTAGTCTTGTGCATATATCTTGTTATATATAAAGAAAGGTTAACCGTAAGAATAAGGCATATGTGGATTCATTAGAATCATAAAGACATTCTCTTATAATAGTGGCACAATTTTAGGTATTTTTTTTTTGGTACGTACAGTTTACTATTTGATAAAATTTTATTAAAGAATGATGAAAGGGGAAAAAAGAAATAATAAAGAAAATAATATAAAAATAGGAAAAATAAAATAAAAATAAATTGAATATTGTTGATTTTCATTATCTCCATTTATGAACATTTAGGTTCATTTATAAAATGTTGATCTCTTTATGAGAAATGTTATCAATTTGCCACACTATCATATTGAATTCATATCAATAAAGTTGAAAGCACTTGTGACCATAGAAGGCTCTGTATGTATACATGCAGTTACCACCATGATTCGGTGTATGAGACTTTATGGGATAGGAATGACTATTAAGAATTATCCCTAGACCAATGTGCGCACATATAGTATAATTTCAATTAATATAATCCAAGTGGGAGAATGTAAGAGTTTTCCTAATGTAAACTACATTAATTAATATTATAATTTATTGTTTTACGGTTATGGTAAAACAATATTTAGTCTAAGGTGAGATAGAATATTTTTAATTTGTCTAATATGAGGCTGGTTAGTATGGGCTGAGTTGAGCCTGGCCCGTAATAAGGGTGTATTAATATTTCTACTCAATTATACATGTTCTTGTTCTGGTTATTGAGATCTTGGATTGTGCAATTTGTATCCAACACATCAATGCACAAATAAGAGATGGAGGGGCTATAGCCAAAGTGCTTTCTACTAGGGCTGATGTCAATATGAACCTTATACTAGAGGAGTACTGTAGAAAGAACGGGTCCGACCTCCTTCCTTAGCTTCAAAAGCTTGTGGCCTTGATGCATGATTTTTAACTACTCTTGAAGCCATTATGTCCAACAATTTATGTAGTGTTGTGTGTTTAGAAGTATGTTTATTTTCCTTGCTTTCTTAGTGTAAATAGTTATCGAACATTCCTGTCAAAAAGTTACTGCACCTGTTAGAAACAAGAGCAATCCTAATACGTGAAGCGAGGCATTACCATAGATAGAATCCTTGAAATATTTTTGTTCCAGGCTAGTCAAAGTTCCTAATCTAGTTGTCCTCCAACCTTCAAATCAAATCACCCCGTCAGTATGACAATGCGCCTTCTCAAAGTGGAGAAGATCTTGTTGTAGCAAATTGTTGGACCAAGAGGGAAAGAGAGAGTCCTTGTGACTTGCAACGCCAAGCCCTAGAGCAATATTGTCAAGCCCTTAAGCGATACTGTCATCAAGACACGTTGATCTTCAGAGAATGCCATATTGCTAAAGCCCTTGAGTATTACTGTCAGCAAGGCTCATTGATCTTCAAAGATGTCATTATGTTTTCCTTGCTTTCTTAGAAAACCATTGATCTATTTGACACTTCTACTGGAAAAGAACCAGAGAATGCAATTTGAAGCGCAAATCAGTTGAGTTCTCTAAATCTGAAGAAACTAATGCTATCGACATACCGGTTTGCAAAAAGTTTGTAAATCTAGTCAATAAGTTCAAAACTAAAACACAATCTCCAAACCCTACACAATGGAACTGTAAAATGAGACCAAATCCCACTAGGAATGACACAAGTTGAAAAATAAAAATGTTGGGCCTAAGCTTGGTTAAACCAACGCGATGCTGCTCTCGCCACCTGGAGGCTTGCCGATGGCACCAAAGTAGTCTCTAGACTCTGCCTATCCATCGGCAAAGATGTCATCGCCATTCATTTCTCTCAATTTAGCCAAACTCAGTGATTTCTCCACAAACATTGGAGGCACATCACCCTTGAAGACGTTGTTTCTAGTACACCCGTTAAACAGGTGGGTCGGGTCGGATTTTGGTCGGGTTATAAATGGTCTGACCCAAATTGATTCATTTATTACAATGCAAAATTTTTTACCCGTACCGACTCAACCCGTACTCAACATATACCTAACCCATATAACGAAACCTAGAAAAGCTTATATATATATATAAATGGTATTGCTAAAATGGTTTTATACAACACAAATTTAATGGACAACTTTTAAAAATTTAAAAAATTATTTAAAAAAATCAATTTTTAATTATTTTTATTTTTATTTTTAAGAATATATTTTTATTTTTATTTTTTATCTTTTCTTTTTTTTTTTTTTCTTCTTCTTCTTTGGTGGCCGCCACAACAACAAATCGGCAACCGGCCACAGGTGAGCCTTGAGCTCACCTAACTCACCGATGCCAACAAGCTCAAGGCTCGATAGATCAGCGAGGCTTGAGCCTCATCGAACGTCAATGAGGCCTCCGCCTCGCCAAATCTGGCGAGCTCAAGCTCGCCCCTCGCCGGATCTAGCGAGGCTCGAGCCTCGCCGAACATGTCAATGAGGCCTCCACCTCGCCAAATCGACGAGGCTCGAGCCTTGAGCCTCACCCGACATCGTGAGGCGAGTCTCACATTGGCGAGGCCTCGCCAAATGAGCTTGAGGCTCAGATCTCAAGCCTCGAGCCTCGCCCTACGCCGATGAGTTCGAGTCTCGCTAGATCGAGGCTCGAGGCTCGAGCCTCGCTCGACGCCCGACGAGTTCGAGTCTCGCCGGATCGGCGAGGCTCGAGCCTCGCCAAACGCCGACGAGCTCGAGGTCTCGCCGGATCGGCGAGGCTCGAGCCTCGCCCAATGCCGACGAGTTCGAGTCTTGCCGGATCGGCGAGGCTCGAGCCCTTGCCCAAACATCAAACAAGTTTGAGCCTCACCGGATCAAACGAGGCCTCCGCCTCACCGACGCTAGCAAACTCGAGGCTCGCCTAGCCGGTCACTAGCCATCACCAACGGCCACCAAAAGAAGGAAGAAGAAAGAAAAAAAAAAATTAAATTAAATTAAAAAATAATTATAATTTCAATTTTTAAAATATATATATATATATATATATATATATATTTTTTTTTTTGTAAAGTTAAAAAAGGAAAAGGGAGATTGTGTGATTTTGGTTGAAAATGGATTCTAAATCCAACCCATTTAAGACCCACTTAAGACCCACCTATCTTAAACCTTTAATTATTAAACCCATTTAATTAGCTTCTTCAAAAGCAAGTGACCCATATATGACCCATTTATGATTTAAATGGGTCATATATGGGTCTAAAGCCCATTTTGCCACCTCTAGTTTCTAGAGAACTCGAAGAATTTCTGTTATAGATTTGCTTGGCAGTTCTCATCATAGGTTCCGTATTGGAGATATACTGCTCTAACCTCCAGCAGGCTGATAAAGTCAGGGAAACTATTAGTGAGGCTATTGAACTCCACTGCTAAAAAAAAAAAAAAAAAAACGGGAGAAGAAACTTTAACAGAAGAGAATGTTAACGTAAATATAGATTTGACTTGCATTAGAGACTTTAATAGAAGTCCGAACAATAAAGAGAGGATAATAATATTTGATTGGAGTAATAGATCGAATGTTGTTAAAGCTGTGACTTACACTTTATCCTACATACACCTTGAATGCTCTCCTCCTATAATTCATAGAGACAAATCAAGTAAAAACATTTTACTAGATGAATAATACCAAATTCACTCTCTAATTTTGGCACGACTAAGGTTCTAGAACCTTATTCATCCAATTAGACTTCCTTTGCAAACACCTTTGGATATGCAACTCTAGGTAAAGTTGGCTTCTTCAAAATTTCACCCTCCATTTTTATAGATAGGAAAATGATAATACAAGACCCTCATCCTTAACTTCCTTCCTTTAAACTTGTAAATACTTAACACCAAGTCCAAAGCTATTCATGCTATTGGAAGGTCCAATTAAAGATTAATTGAGATGTAGGTCACCAATTTAAAAGTGAAACTTTTTCCTAAAGAAATGGAAAATTTCAAATGCCATTGGAAACTAAAGAATATATTGATTTATACTTGATTCTCTAGATATTATTCATTTAAAATCAATTTAAATTTACAAAGCATAGATATTGTATAAAAGCTAGAAAAAATTGTTTTTTTCTCTATGTAGAACTCGTATGCACAATGAAAGTCAACAAGAAATGCAATATTTATAGTTTTGGAGTGGTCACATTGAAAATAATCATGGGAAGCTATTCGAGCAATCTCATTGCTTCTCTCACCTCCTCATCTTTATCATCATCGAGCAATTCAACACTTCTTGGCCACTGAAAAAAGTTCTAGATCAAAGAATTCCATACCGGAAGGTAATGTGCTAGGGGAAGTCACTTTGGTGACATAGATGGCATTTTCGCACTTAAATCCCAAACCAAAGCATTGTCCAACCATGCAAAAAGTTTCTCGGGCAATATTAGCGCAAAGCTCGATCATGTTAAGCGCATTGGAGGACATCAAATTGGAAGAACTAGTTGATCTTCTACGCTTCACTTATTGAGATATTTCAGTCTTTCTGCTGCAACCTATGTAGCAAACCGTCTCCTATACTTTGTTTATAATAGTTGATTCCATTATCCATTTCGGTAATAATCCACTAGTTACTTGAAAGCACTTGGGAATTACTGTCATTTGCAATTCCAACAAAGAAGAGAGAGCCTACAGCTGCGATGTCTAATCCTCAAGAATGGCTTTAAAGAAACAAGATCATGATATTTCTTGCAGCTATTACATTTACTTGTTACAATTTGGCTTGTCATCTAGAATGGTAAACATTGACGATAGAAAATGTGACAAGCACAAACGAGCACAATTGGTGTAAGCTAGCATCTATTTTTTTTTTAAGTTTGGTCCAATTATTTTAGTTGAATACATGCCGACATCACAATTTAAATAAAAATGAAGTACAAATCAGAGTATAATTTGTTTACATCAAATTATGTGAGTAACTTTATATCCTTTGAAAAGAAAGCCTATTTTAGTAAGTATTATTTTTCATAGATTAGTGTCTTAGACTTAAAACTCATCGCAAAATTGCAATTGAGTCTTAAAATGTTAATCAAGTCATAGAAATCGTCAAGCTGTGTCCTTCATTGGTTCCGTCCATTTTGTCAAAAGGAAAAATGTTGACGGGTGATTTTTTTATGATCTTTTAATGTGCGTAGCACGAATGGGGCACCAACTAAGTGCCATGTCAAAAAAAATTGCAAATTAAAAGAATTAAGGAAAAAGATAAAAATAAATAAATAAAAGAAAAAATATCACTAAAGCCAAAGGTTTTTAATTTAAAAAAGAAGAAGGTGCTAAACCAAGGGATTGGGTTGTGGGGAAGGCTGCTGCCCTGGAACGAACTTTGCCGAAGAACTTGGGGGCATCATCTTTTCAAATGAACGTATGTGTGGGCGGGCCAGATTTCGAAACCCTAGTCCTGACCCGGCCGGCCCATTAACCGGACCTGCAAACTTTGTCCAAATCCGGCCCAACGCGTTCCTCGGGTTTCCACTTCGAGAAGGTGGACGCAGCGATCGCAACGACACGTGGCGCTCCTACAGCGCCTCCGGGCTTATTGCTTTCCACGTTACGTGGCGCGCTCTCTCTGTCTCTCTTTTGTCTCCTCCTTCCTCTCTCTCGTTCTCGCTTCGTCGCGAACACCTTCCCACGATCTTCCATTCCCTCAGCAATGTCGCGTCTCACCGTCCCGGAGCCGGTGCCCCCGTGGCCGATGACTGCGAGCAGCTCCAGAAAGCCTTCGCGGGTTCGCCATCTCCTAACCGCCTTTTTTTCTCTCTTCTTCGTGATGCCTCCTCCGATTCTTATCGCGAAGTCGTTTGTCGTCGACGATCGTGTTCCGTCGTTAGTGTTTGGATCTATTATCTGCTTAGAGATCGTGGTCTGGTCGGAGTGTTCTTTCGGTGGTGACCCGTTCGAGAGTTCATGTGCTTTTTTTCTTTTTTCTTTTTTTGGGTGATCGGCTATTATGATCTAGCTATTTCTGGCTGCTTTACTATTTCCTTTTGAATTCCAAAAAAATGTCGAACTTTATCGTCTAATTTAATCTTTATTCGTTTGGTGATTATCTTGAACGATCTTGAAGGATGGGGAACAAACGAGAAGTTGATCATAATAGGCAAACCTATGCCGAGACTTATGGCGAGGACCTGCTCAATGCATTGGACAGAAAACTTACGGATGATTTCGAGGTCTGATCTTTCTTTAATTATTTGAATTCATCCCATGGAGAGATGCCCTCTTTATCTCGGGTTAATCCATATTCATGCCTATATTCTCGTTGATTATCGAACGTGATTGTATGTTCTGTTCATAAAGCCGTGGATGTAACATGACATGATTTTTTAAACTCTTTGTATCCCTGTAATTTGCATATCGTCAGAGGCTGGTGGTCCTTTGGACACTTGATCCGGCTGAAAGTGATGCGTACTTGCCCATTGAAGCGACGAAAAGATGGACTTCAAGCAATCAGGTTCTCGTGGAAACAGCATGACAAGGTCTCCTCACCAGTTGCTTATGGCAAGACAAGAATATCATGCTCAATACAAGAAGTCACTGGAAGAGATGTCACTCACCACCCAACTGGAGATTTTCGTTAGGTACTGCTTTTACGCTTGCCTGAAGTTGTTCCATGAAGTTTCCCAATGCTGATGATTGTTCTCAGCAACTTATGTTCATACATTATGCAATAAGTACTCTGTACAATGAAGTCTAAGTAGCTGTGTAATACTCAAAATAATTTCAAATTGCTGTCCTGGGAAATATTGTTTGAGATTGATGAAGGCAAGTACAATAAAATTTGTCTGACTCAGCATATTACCAGGAGCCTGAGAATATAAGTTGCAGGGTGTTCAATCTTTAAGACAGTTTTGAAGTTTTGCAGGGAATACTGGTTAAGATGGCGGTGTGGTTGAGAGCAGTTCCTGATATTATGGTTTGTCATTTCATTGAAGATGGTTTCATGAAACTCTAGAGACCTAGTTCATTGGAACCCTTTCTCAGATCTCGAATGAAGAACCAGGTCCATCATCAAAAGTTTAGCCCTATGACAACCTGTCAAATAATTATTATCTATCCTGAATCATTTTATTTTTCATTAGGTGTTGAATGTAAGTCTAGTCTCTTTGCTTGTCGGGAAAAAACTGTATTTTGATACAGTTTCTTTGTCTTCTAGTTGCTGTTACCTCTCATGATCTCATACCGTTATGATGGAGATGAGGTGGACATGAATTTGGCAAAAGCAGAGGCTAAGATACTCCACTAGAAGATCTCAGAGAAGGCTTCCAGCCACAAGGATCTCATAAGGATTTTGGCTACTAGGAGCAAAGCGCAGGTCAATGCTACGCTGAATCAATACAAAAATGAGTTTGGAAATTATATCAACAAGGTGAGGTGGAATTTCTATGAACTGGCCCTTTCATGTTGCTTTGACTTGCTTGTCTAAAGTTTATAGATCCTCAAAGATGAAGAGTGCCTGTGGGTATTTATTCTTTTTGGTTAGCACCCATGTTGTTAAGAGGCAACTTCAAGATGTCTTGTTTCTAAAACATTGAGATGTAATAATATCGCGCGTTTCCAAGTTGTTCATTCACTTCCAGACTATAACCTTTCTACTATGCATCAGAACATATTGACTTTTCTCTGTTTCAGATTAAGAATTGTTTAATTCTCAATCCTTCATGTTCGCAGGATTTGAAAACTGATTCGAAAGACAAGTTCCTTGCTATACTGTGAGCTACAGTATAGTGACTGACTTGCCCTGAGAAGTATTTTGAGAAGCTTCTTCGTCGAGCCATCAAGGAACAGATTAAGGGGCCAAGGTTGACATGAAGATTATAAGTGAGGAGTACCATAGGAGGAACAGAGTCCCCCTCGATCATGCCATTGCCAAGGACACTACTGGAGACCACGAAAAAAATGCTTTTGGCATTGATTGGCCACGTTGAGGCTTGATTTACAAGTACTCATGAAGCTATGTCCGGTGGAGGCAATATGTCTATTTTGGCGTAGTTTGAGGTGTTTCTGTTTTCCTTGTACAGTTACCAATATGCCTCCCCAGAAAGTCGTCAGTTATAGCTATGCGAAGCAAATACATCTCTTATCATGACATTGGTTTATGTACTTCTGAGAAGTCTTTGATTTTGATCTTTAATCGAGACTGCTAGTAAGTGACCGTCAACTCGGTTTCCTTGCAATCATGTTATAGCAGTGCTAGCAATTCAATGAACAATGCCGCAGAAACTGCTGATTCTATGGCCTTTTAGTTGATGAGGAACCAATATTATAAGGATCAGAGGTTAAAGTCTTTATTTCATTAAGTTGCTTGAGATACGACTGGTCTATGTTGTTTTGCCAGAGGATATCCATCGGGGTGGCAGAATCTCAACCATGAAGCTCGATGCTTGGGGTCATTTCAGCTTCATGTGGAAACTACAGATTGCACTGCTTTTTCAGCTCTTATAACACCTCATTTAGGTATGAATGCTATCCGAACCATCTGTATTAACATTAAACCACCCACTAGGAGCCTTGGAGGTTGCTTTTGCAGCATCATGGTAATCTCCTCAGTTGCTTGCCACCGCATCCCCACTTCCCACAAGAAATTCAGCTTGCTAATTCCAAATTGATCCGAGGCAAATCTCAATAAGTATAACCATGATGTGATGGCGATGGAACATTTCACAGCACACCATAGGAAGCCTTATCAATTAATCCATTGCGGGTTTAGATCAGATAAAAACCCCAAGAGGGAAGTGCCAACAAGCACACGGCCTGTAGGGGATGCGGCCTGTTGGAGATGGGTTTCCAGGGGTGATTGGAGTAGGCCCAAAAAAGAAAAAAGTAGGGAAGCAGATTGACGGCCGAAAGAGCACCAACTTGATGGATGGACAAGCAAAAGTTTCCCCACCTGTCAAGAGCAAGAGCAATGCTGGCGCATGAAGTGAGGCATGATTGTCCTCCAATCTCCAAACCAAGTCGGGCTTGTCAGCAGAGCATGCGCCTTCCCTAGAACCTGTCAGCAATACCGTCAGCAAGACACTCCCAGCGGTAAGGGACTTTTCTTCGCATGGAGTTTGGATCGGTATGGTTTTCTTATTTAGTATAAGTAACATATGCAAAACTTATTGCCAAAACCCTTGTAAGTTGCAAACCATTACAGGTCAATCCATTACAGTTCCCTAGAACCTGTCAGCAATACCGTCAGCAAGACACTCCCAGCGGTAAGGGACTTTTCTTCGCATGGAGTTTGGATCGGCACGGTTTTCTTATTTAGTATAAGTAACATATGCAAAACTTATTGCCAAAACCCTTGTAAGTTGCAATCCATTACAGGTCAATTTGATGCGATTGGAAAGGTATACGGTGGTGACATATCCTTAATATGATGAGCATATACAGAGTTTGAAGCTACATCTTGAGCATGGATGGAATAGAAAGTTCTTTTAGAAAACCATTGATCTATTTGACACTTCCACTTAAAAAGAACCAGAGAATTCAATTTGAAGCACAAATCAGTTTGAAATCTCCTCTGAATCTGAAGAAACCAATGCTATAAACACACCGGTCCGCAAACAGTTCGTACATCTAGTCAATAAGTTCAGAGCTGAAACACAATTCCCAAACCCCACACTCCGAAAGTGTCAAATGAGACCAAATCCCACTAGGAATAACACAATTTGAAACGTAAAACTGTTAGGCCTAAGCTTGGTTAAACCAACGCAATGCTGCTCTCGCCACCTGGAGGCTTGCGAACGCCACCGAAGTAGTCTCTAGACTCTGCCTTTCCATCGGCAAAGATGTCGTTGCCACTAATCTCTCTCATTTTAGCTGAACTCAGTGATTTCTCTGCAGACGTAGGAGGCGCATCACCCTTGAAGACGTTGTTTCCAGATAGCTCGGAGAATTTCTTGTCATAGATTTTCTTGGCAGTTTTCATCACGGGATCCTCATTGGAGGTAATACTGCTCTGACCTCCAGCAGGCTGATGAAATCGGAGAATCTATCAGTGAGGCTATTGAACTCCATTTCTAAATTAAGCAGAAGACCTGAAGAAACTTTAACAGAAGAGCATGTTACCGTAAACATATATATATTTCACTCACATTAGAGACTTTAACAGAAGTCCGGACATGACGCGGTGCAGGTTCTCCCATGTCTTGATTCGTGTCCAATGCCCGTGCAGCCAGTGGCCTTGGCAAAATTTCTGGAGGGGGAGCAAAAATATCATGTCCACTCAATTCCTTGCACTTGGCATCAGATATTTGCTTATTCAACTTCATGTCGGACTCGCATTCCAATGTTCCACTCAGTTCTCGCTGCTTTGCAACCTCAGGAAGAGTGGTAGGCTTCTTGGGAGAAATGCTTTCTTCTTCAGCAAACGAGATGTGACTGATGCCAGCAAGGGCTTGCTAGTAATATCAACCACCAAAAGAGCTTACATCATGCTGGACTCGACACCAATTTAATAGGTCAAAAAGCAATCAGCATAGTAAAACATACCTGGTACATCCTTATTCCTGTTTTGTTATTTGAAGCAGGGTTAGCACTTCCAGGTTGTAGTGAATCATCCTCCCCATTGGCAGCAAAAATCCCGCTACCAGTAATTTCTTTCATCTTGTAGCCAGAACAAGGTTTCCTGGAAGATTACAAAAGCACTATTCTATGGAGGAGAAGATGAGGAAAAAGCCACAATAAGCAGTACCAAAGCACAAAGGCACTATGAAAGCTTATGAAACTCTCTTGATAAGGAGGATCTAAAAGGTCACATGTGTATGAGTGTGTGCCCACGAGCAAATACGCAAGCTCGTGTGCATGTTTGCATGGGTGCATGTGCATTTGTGTCAAATATCCATCCCCATTCAGTTTGTCTACAAAAATAGATAGATAGATAGCCAAGTAACTGGCTTTATAGACGGACATGTTTGTGGGTGCATGCATTTGATATTTTATATATAATGACTTTTCTGTATGTACATGTTATACATGGATTTAAGCTTTTCCTAATTTAACAACAAATAGTTGTTTCTATGGCAGCATTTCGGAAGGGTGTCGACAATGCATCATGTGTGACTTACCAATCCTGAGAAAAATGCCATCTCCTTTCCATGCATTGACTAAGAACAACCTAGTTTTAGATGGACTAGAGCTTTTACATGTCAATAAAATATTTCACAAAGTGCAAATTGAAAAGACATCAAAAAGAAGTTAACATTAGTTAAGCACCTATTACAATTGTATCTAGATTGGAGATGGGTAGATTGTCGATGGGATGATCATATCGGCATTTTCATGATCACAGAAGTTCAATAAACATTGAAGGAGCCCCATGACAGTCGCCAAAGAGATATTTACTTCCTGAATCTTGACATTTAACGAACTTACTCTTTTTATCTAATTACTACTAATTATGGAAGAGGAAAACTGAACTAGCTCAATTAGACAGGAGAGATTGCAACAGAATCAAGTTCAAGAAACCAACCAGACTCCTAAGGCCAAGGAAAATGATCAACCTCGACCTACAGAGGCATCTGAGGTTCTAAGATCCACCCAATTGACCAAGATTACTCCATCAACAGCCACCCCAAAAGAATTACCCCTTTTTCCGTAATTTAAAATGGAGGTTAGAAAGATTATTATGTTGGAAATGAAGTTTCTGCCCTCATTTCCCGCAGATCGATCACTACACATCCACACTGAACCTATACCATACAATCCAACCATAATTTCTGAAGATAGAAAATCCAAAGCAGTGCAGAACATGAAGAATGCGGACAATTAGCTGAAACGGCGGAGAAAAACCAAATTGCCACAACGACCCATTCCGCCAAATGAAACACAAAACATCATCAACAAACAGGGAGAGGAAAAAAAAAAAAGACAAGAAGAGCAGATCTAACCTTTTGTTCAAATCCTCAGCTTCCTCATCAGTCACTTGACCTCCAAACACCACCTTGCTGATCCCATCCGAAGGCTACCCATCATTCCCCAGAACAACCCATCAAAGGAAATCCAAAGACCCAAAAAAAAAAAGAGGCAGAAGCACACTTATCGCATCAAATAAGAAACTGAAAAGAAAGATCAAGAACGAATCGAGCAAGCGCGTACCTGGTGAGACCGAGCATTGGAGCGAGAAGAAGCCGAGCCGGGCGCGACCGAATCGTGGGGAGGAGGAGTCTCGGACCACGTGAGCAGATCTGAAGTCGAAGTGTGAGGCTTCCTCACCGGCGTGTTCCTCTCCATTTTCTTTTCTTTCTTCCCCGACAGCAAACAAGCGAGAAACAAAAAGTACCCACGAAAGAAGTCACGCCAAACAAACCTCTCCCCTCGCAATGCAAGAACCCGGAGTTCTCTTCTGGGCAGAGAGGAGGAGAAGAGAGGGAAGAAATAGAAAAAGCAGAGGAGGTGAGGGGGTAGGGGTGAAATGACGGGGTTGACCTCGAGATCTCGAAGATTCGTGGGTAGGGGCAGGTTCTTGCTTTGCCTTAGAGCTCGAGCAGGAGCTTTGAATATATAGAGAAGAGAGGGGAAGTGGAACAAAATGTATATTGGAGTAGCAGCTACTCTTCTCCTCTCTCTCTCTCTCTATCTCTGTGTCTCTCTCTGCTGATGCTGCTGCTCCTTTTTTATAAGCAAAGAAAAGGGATTTGAATTGAATGCGTGAAGGAAGAGAGAGAGAGAGAGAGAGATGGGTGGAATTATTGTATTAACGGATAAATTTTTTGGTGATGATCGATCTGGGGTATTCTCTGTTTTCTCCCATCTTTTTCAAACTCGGGAGGAGAAAGGGTGGGCTTATCCAAGAAACAACAAATCAAGAAAAGATACGAATTTGAAATTTGGAACCGCCCTCCTCCGTGACCGCAGATTGATGCGCCCCGGCATGTGCAAAAAGCCCACCAAATCTCACCGGGAATTATTATACTACCGATTGGCAGGTATTTTAGAGCCTAATCTTGCTCTTGATTGAGCTACAATAACCAGTGTCGTAAACTACCGTGTGTGTAGTTTTGTAATGTTCTGGTTATATAAGTGTCAAAGTCACAACACCTGAAGTTAAATGAAGTAACCCCTAATTGTGGTCGATGACTTTGGAGGCATTGCAATTATAAGAGACTTGTCGAGCACTTTATAAGAGTCACGTTAAAATGCATTTGCCTTTAATTCACGTTTTGAATTCTGCCTCTTGCATGTTTAAACATATGGAACTGTAAACTCTCAGTTTGAATTTTGAAAGATTTTTTCGATATCAACTAATTTGACACTATGTTGTATTAAATGACCGTCCTTTTAAGCAATCAAACTAAGAAGTTGGAATCGTGAGAAACTTGCTCGCCAGCTCAACACAGCGGACTTGTGATCATAAAACCTATTTTAGTCAATCGATATTATGACATTAAATTTCAATGTTGTGTCAGTAGAATTTGGAATTATTAGTATAATTACCCATATGATTGGATACTTTATGCTCATTGGACATTGGATAGCCAAACACTTGGTATTCTCGATTTCTTAAAAATTACCGAGAAGTTAAAAATTCTTCAAAATGAGAAATTGAGGAATACAGAGAAATCGAAACGTAAATTTCTGCTCCGTTATCATAAATTGAGGAATAAACGCTACATCTATTTATTTTTCCCACTTTTTGCAGTCTTTTTCTCACGAAAAAGAAAATAATAATCCCGTTTGGGGAAAAAAAAAGGGTTCGATCTCGCTAACCTGGAGTGGTGCTTTGATGTAGTAGAACAATGGACCTAATTTTCTGCGGCCCAGGCTTTGTATGGCTCTTGACTGGCCCACTGTTCGAAGCTGGTTAAGGTGGGCCGGGCCCAAGATTGGGCCACATAGGCCCAAGCCCAATTGTGGATGGGTCCACCCGAGGCCGGCTTCACAGTTAGCTAATTATTTTGCAAGGCATACAAACAGGAGCAATCGAGGTCAACGCACCATGAGCAGAAACTTTGGGGGAAGAATAATGCTAGTTGCTAGGTGTACAAAAGTTCGTATTAAAATATTCATTTTACGAATTGACGTCGTGAATGCCGATTGGTACTGAATATGGTCCTGCTAATTTCACAATAGACTTCCCGATCTGTCGTATTACTTGATAAACGCACTGTAAGCATGACATTACTCTTTAACAATAGGTATTAAAATATGAATAAAACAAGCACTAATTGACCTATGCAGTCACGAGTAGATGATACGCAAGATGGTTAATATGTTCAATATCCGGCATATTTGCTAGTATGTACACATATATAAAAAGGTGGTCCTTAAACATACTGTGCTTTGTATGAAGCTACTAGATGAGCCCAATGCATAAAAAATCCTTGGATTTTTGGTAAAGAGGGCCCTCGAAGGCAACTTGTCGAGCAACCAATCAAGGTAACGTTATGATTTTTATTTCGCCAATGGATCTTGTATTATATACATTTGATATCTTGAAAATTAAAATAATAATAATGAAGTATGCTCAACAAGTGCTGCGATGGCAGTCCCTATGAATACCTAATATGACAATAACATGAAAACACATTTTATTTTAAAAACGGTCACGTCAACACCTATCTCAAAAGCAAGAGTGTGCATGGTCCCGAGTGGGCAGTTCCCACCCTAGAACCGGGAATCACCCACTAAAGACCGATTCTAAAAAATTAAAATTGAGAACTGTCCATTAGCTGCATAGATCCACTGAGAATCGGACCTATGGTCCGGTTCAATTCCCGGATGAATCCATAGAACAAGTCTCATCAAAAATCAATGAAATATTGTTGATCTAGACTTGCGCAACCAAAAGCTAGCAGCCAACATTAAGTCTAACTCAAACAATGATAAGGAGGAAAAAAAAAAACAATCTAATACCTATATGTCACTCATTTTAGATCGCTTTTCTCCTCTAGGTATAACAACCCCTTGAAATCTCACGTTTCCCTCATGAAAATTTTCAGATTCGGCGCAGGCTTTCGAATTTTTCCATCACCACCTCGAGCGTAGCTTGCATTGATGGGTTGAATCGAGAGCAAGTTTGAAAAAAATCCACATCGAGTTCCGTGGAAAAAAATGTTTATGTTTAACTTAGAGAACCAATGGCATGATGGGTGTTTGTTAGAATCTAAATAGGAGAAGCTGTTATGCTAAGCTCAATCAAATATTTTACATTTACTAATTTCGAATTTTAATATTAAAATTTAATATATTAATATAACCGGGCGGTGGGCGAATATGCCCATGGAACCGAGAATCGGACTGGTACACACCGGTTTTCATAAATTGAAACTAGGAATCGAACCGGTTCTCTTAAGAATCACCGATTCTAGAAGGGTCTAGTTCGGTTTCAAGTGATCCAGGCAACTCTCGATTCCTTTGCACGCCTCTACTCAAAAGGCAATTCGAGACAAAATTACCACTAGAGTTAGAACCGTTAAAATAAATAAATAAAAAGAAAGAAAAAGAAGAAGAAGAAGAAAGAGAAATCATAGAAACCGATTCTCTTAAGAATCATCCGAAAATATTTTCCTAGGCGGGAAAATGGCTATATTTTCCTGTTCGGCTAATTCTTAAATTTTGAGTGGAAAACATTTTCCACCGTTCGTTAACTAATTTCTTTCTTTTTCTTTTTTAATTTTTCCTTTTCTTTTCCTAAGGTCCGGCCGCGATCCGGCGGTAAGCCGGGCGGGGCTCGGGCAAGCTCTCGATTCCTTTGCACACCTCTACTCAAAAGGCGGGCTCCCCGCGAGCCTCCGGCGCCTCCGCGGTGCTCCCTCTTGAGCCGGATTCGAGACAAAATTACCACTAGAGTTAGAACCGTTAAAATAAATACATAAATAAATAAGAAGAAAGAAAAAAAGAAGAAGAAGAAGAAGAAGGAGAAATGATAGAATAATTTTAAAGGGGCTTCAGGCTCAACCCATGGCAGACATAACTGCAGGCCTTTCTCTCAATCTTAATCTTTACAACAAACACAAAAAAAAAAAAAAAAAAAAAAAAAAAAAAACGAAATAATTTTAGTAAAATAGAAGAGAAATGATAGAATTATTTATTTTCGTGATGACGCTAACGTTAGTTTTGGCTGAGCAGACATTGGGCGTCTCCTACTTAAAAAACTGTCGGATCACCCCTGCCCTCGTCGATTAAACGAAACAAGACATACACTCCATTTTCTGCGCGCCTTCCTCTGTACCTCGTTACCTCGGTTGGCACAGAGAGAGAGAGAGTCATGGCGACGCTCGCCGGCAGCAACTTCCTCGCCGTGGCTCGGCCAAGTCAACTCGGTCCCCGGAGGCGTGTTGCTTTCACCTCGGTGCCCGGCTCCTCGATCTTCAGCAGGCGAGTTCATGCCGCGAGAGTGAGAGCCGCTGTTCAAACAGCGACGCCGGTGAGATGCTCCATCTCTCTTTTCTCTGCTCTGAATCTTTTTTTTTTCTTTTTTTCGCATCGCGTTTCGGTGAAAGAATATGTTAGAGCACGAGCAACACGGGAGCAATTCGAGAAGGAAGTAAAACGAAACGGCGAAAGCAGAGAGCGATGCTTTTGAGGTGCCGATCGAGTTTCCGTCGGATTTTGTGGCCCTCAATTTGATCATTTATATCATGTCTTAGAAGCCGAGATGATTCGAATCGTGGTACCGTCGAAAATATGCAACTTGATCCTTTTTTGGCTTAAGAATTACGAAAATTGAAGTATATAGTGCTCCCCTTTATGCATTTTCTGGCATTCTGCGTTAATAGTGAGGAGTCTTGAAAAGTCGAGCGCAAGAACTCATCCTTTGATATCCTGTGTATGTCGGAGATTCGGGGATGTATAAAGGATCATCCAAGGCATTGATAAACAAAAATTCGTTTAGTTGACTTAAAATGGTCAGCTCTGATCGCAACGAATCTGCAAGGATCAACAGATTCGACGCTTTGCAGCTAGAAAATTGGCTCCCAGTTTGCTTCAGCAATTTGTTCGTGTTGCAGGATCCTATTGTAATTGACGAGAAGGTTGCCTCCAAGAAGGGCATTTTGGCTTGTCCGATATGTTACCACCCTCTAACGCATGTGGGTCCAGCACTATCCATGTAAGTCCGTTGATTCCTCAGTAGGATGAAAGCTAAAAGGATGACTAACATTTACATTAGTCACAGGAGATCTTAAGCTCTCAGTTTGGTTTTGTTCAACTCGGCTCCGTCATCATATGACTTCATTATTTGTGCAGGGATACTTTGTCCGAGTCTACTTTGCTATGTAGCACCTGTAAGAAGACTTATTTGGGCAACAAAACTCATCTCGAGCTTGTGGCCTCGAGTGGAGCCAAGGAATATACTGAAGCCATGGCCCCAGCCACGGAATTTTTCAGGTTTGTGGTATTTGTTCCTTTTCAGCCGGTATAACAGTCGAGTCCACTGACCCTTGTACTTGGGTAGGATAACCTTCAAAAGTGCATTGATCTCATGTCTTGCAAGTTCTGTTCTGCTCTTAGTGATTTTCTTCTTGGTTGAGGATGAATGTAATGATATGTTTATACGCCTAAGAGCACTGGTTGTATATCATATTGATCTTTGCAGGTTACCGCTGATCTCATATATCTATGAGAGGGGCTGGCGTCAAGGCTTTTCTGCAGTGGGAGGATGGCCTGGTCCTCAAAAGGAGGTTATTTAAAATCTCCTATTTCATGATTCTGTCATCACTGTATTTCCAAAAGAACATGAAAAGCAACGAGTTTTCTGGTAGAATTTAATCTATATCTCATCTCTGGTCCAGTAAAATGTTCTTCATAGTGAGTTGAGGATGACCCCTAACTTGTCTTCTGATTTCAATTGCCTATCTCAATGCAAATGTCGCTCTGTCTGATACGGAAAACTGAGTGTGAACTGTCTCGCTGCTGCTGATTATAGCTCATATTATTCGAATGCTTCTTGAAGAATACAATCGAATTGTTTCATTTAGTTGGAATCTCTTTATCTGTACTTGCTTATCAACTTAAAGACTTTGATTACAGTTTGAGTTGATTAAAGGGTATCTTGAGCCCGTCCTAGGTGGGAATATCATTGATGCTAGTTGCGGCAGTGGTCCATTTACCAGGCTCTTCGCCAAGAGTGGGCTGTTTTCCCTTGTCGTCGCACTTGACTACTCAGAAAACATGCTCCAGGAATGCTATGAATTCATTAAGAAGGAGGAGAACTTCCCTAGGGAGTAAGGCTTTGACCCTTATCTCATATAATTGGTGGTTGCAACTTCATCTAATTTGGGCGCAATAAAAAGAAATCTAGAAGGGATTTTGTACTCATCAAGCTCTCTAGTATTGTATTTGGCTAAATCTTTCAATTTGCTTTAGGGACTTGATTCTTGTTAGAGCTGATATTTCAAGACTCCCTTTTGTTTCGAGTTCTGTCGATGCTGTGCATGCTGGTGCTGCTGTTCATTGTTGGTCTTCTCCTTCATCAGCTGTAAGGATTTTTGAGTTTTTCTATCCCTGCTTTTTCTCTGTAATACAAGTTCGTACACTCAAGACCCTTTCACCAACAGAGTGCAGACAATATGTTGTACTAATTCTTTGATTTTCACTAGCATATGATGTCCTATAATGCCCCTTTGGTGTTGTAGGTCGCTGAAATAAGTCGAGTTCTACGGCCTGGTGGAATATTCGTTGCCACAACCTTCATCTATGATGGTCCTTATGCTCTCAACCCTTTCTCGAAGCTTATGCAAAAGGTACATCGTTTGGACGAGTACTTTGTATATCTCTTATTCCAAAACACCCTGTTACGAGGCGCTCTATGTGGAAAAGATGGTTGTCTATCTCCAATTCTTGTTCTGATCAAGATGATTTTCTTCTCCAGTGATGTGACTGAAATTTGTAACATTAAGCTAAGATTGAAACCTGATGTTGGATTCTGTTTGGTGATGTAGAATATGTTCCGCATATCAGGAGGCCAATTCTTCCTATCAGAACATGAACTAGAAGATCTCTGCAAAACATGTGGACTGGAAGATTTCAAATGTACCAGGAATCGGCGTTTCGTGATGATGTCTGCTACAAAACCCAGCTGAACAGTCAATTGTCTCTTCAGCTCCAATTTTTACCTGCATTTTGCTTCAGAATAAATGCATTTGATTGTTGTCTTGTTGGTTCTATTGTTGTATGCCGTAACCCTGCGTTAGTGCGGTTTACAGGCATGTAATTTAAATAACCTGTTCATTGACAATCTATAATAGACTGTCCTCTTGGAATTAATATGAGGCCTGTTATTTTTCTTTTATCTTGTATTTTGACCCATACAGTTTCTTTAGAATTTAAAATTTCCACTTTTAGTCTATTTTTCTTGACTCGAATTCTCACTTCAACAGCTTCTTAGACATTTCGAACCGCCATTTAAAATTTTATTTCTTCCAAATTGCCATCTAAAAATCACGAGCATGCTCATTTTCCCTGCTTAGAATCTTAAAAATATTCAATTGACATATAGGATGATAAATTTATTAACAAGATTTAATTTGCTAAAGATTTTATTCTTCTCTATAATTCTATCAGAGTAGCCCCCAATCAAGGATTAATTGGGGGAACACATCGTTATTTTGGAGGTTATCACACATGTGAAGCCCAACGCGATGCTGAAGCACTGGTGGGTCTTACATAGTTCCGACAAATATGAAATAGAAAGAAATGAATAGCTTTTAGAGATGCTCTCAATGGACCTACTGCAACATCCCGCTTTCATTTAGTCTTTTAGGTGGTTGCTCATTCTCTGAACTTTGATAGTTTGGAAGTTCACACTGACAGTTTCATCATTTGCAATGCGCATACTTCTTATGAATGCCAAAATTGCTCTCATGTGGAATGGAAATTTGGTGGCAGCAACTGAATTGATGCCGGATCTTGGTGACAGATACTGTAACGATGGATGAAAGACTTAAATAGCTAGGTAACATTCAGTAAACAAGGATTGGTGTATGTTCAAAGTGCTCTTAATAGAGGCATTGCAGGCTATTTAACCTTAATCATGTGAGATGAATTGTTCCGAGGGCAGGCTCAAAAGTGCTGTTGCGTCGCGTTGCTATGGTCAAAGCCTAACTGGAAAATAGTTGAGTCTTTCCTGTTTGCTGTTTCAAGTAAAGAAGCAACTGACGGCAAATTATCACTTTTTAGTCCTGAGAGGCCTATGCAGGCCACTGTCAATTCCCTTTCTTACAAGCATGAACTCCGTTTGATAATGTTTACCAAAGTCTCAGCTTCCCTTACTGCTTCCATCCTTACATGCTAGTTCAAGTTCCGTATAAATGTTCTAGTTCTGGAGCTGCTACTTTGCCGCTGAAATAATAGACCCTGGTCAGTAGGAATTTACCGGCACATAGCAAAATAAGGATTTATAGGTTTGAGTTTGGCAGACTTACTGTAAGGAAAATCGTTAGGTTGCTCCATACAGTATTGACGCCCTTGACTTATTGGTATGTCTTGGGAAGATATTGGTATAGTAGAGTCTCCAGTTGGATAAAAGCTATGGTATGGAACGGTTAATCTATCAAGCTTGATCATGGGCATAAACTTTTGAATGAAATCGAGTGCAGCTGGATATGTTAATTGTCGAACTTAGGTCTCTTGATGATCTCCGTAGATGAGCTCCTGCAGCATGAAATCCTCAATTCCAAGAACAGGTGGCTGTCACTGTTCGTTGTTTTAAGGTTGGCCCATCCTAGGAGATGATAAAATTGCGAGTAAATGCATTAATATGTCTCTGCCAACTCTTACTTTTTCCCCTCCACATAGTCACTGAAAAAGCCGAGCTTTTCCCCCCTCAAACTATGCTGTGTTTCCCTGTCGGTTTCTCTCGCAGAATGTCAGAATGGAAAGAACAAATTGATGTATCTTGATGTTCCTAATATGCGAGACGAAAAAGTGGTGACCACTGACCAGTACCGCACAAACATCAGTTGAGAATATCAGGGACGCATCCCTCAGAAAATGCAAAATAACGAACTCTTCGATGCTCAAATTATCCTTGTGAAGGTACAAATTACAATCCTCTGTTCGTATTCCACCCGTTTGTCTCAACTATGGCATAATCCTAATTCTCTTTCTTTCTATGTGCATAAGACTCAGGCTTTACTAAGTAAAGGACCCCATTGTCATAATGATACAGAACATGCAGAAGAAGTTGGAGATTAAACAATCAAAGCAACGCAATCTTTATATATATCGATGAGTACAATCCGAGATTTACACTGATGCTGATAGGATTCCAGGAAGCTGTACAGTTGCAATCAATGTTAAACCGTGGTTGAAAACGATAATACTTCCAGAGATTGGTATTAGCAGTCCTCTGTCCCCTGGGAAGACAGTATCTGGAGAAACAAACCACAAGAAAGCAAAAAAGGAAGAAGAAAACAAAATATAAAAAAACCATATAGCTGCCAACATCAACTCTTGGAACTTCGACTTCTCAACAGCGCATCTCTCAGTCCGCCGGATACCCAAGTTTCCTTTGCGATATCGGTTGAAATATTATAGTAATCTGCATCGTATCTCATCATGAAGGACTCTTTCTGCTTCCTCTCCTCTTCTTCTTCCCTCTTTGCCTCGTCCATTAAAAATTGCAAGTTCTTCTTGGTCTCTAATTCTCTATTCACTTCTTGCTCGATCTCATTATCTCCACGATTCTCGCCCTGTTCTTGTTCTTCTCCTTCGACCAGCCAGGCCTTTGCTGGAGCAGACCGACACCGCATAAGCAACAGGGCATTTGGCGGAGGAGCAACAGGTGCATCCAATGACCCATCATCCCAAGACCTTCCTTTATCTTTCCTGTCTTGTTTGGATAAGTCATTGATCTTGGTATTACCCTCCTGTAACACCATAAACCATTTAGAGAATACGGGCCTTGAAGTCTCATTGTTATCATTTCTGTCTATTGCCACGCGGTTGTTGTCATGGTCACGACATTCGTTGTCTTCCTCATCTTCTTCATCACTAGTGATCTGTGCATCAGGAAAAGAGCCAAAACATCGAAAATTAAACTTTATGTTCTTCAAACATGTCAAGAACTGCATTATGTCCTTGTTGAAGCCAAGCGCCTCCCCCCAGGTCGGCCTCTTCTTACGCTTGTCATTGTTGTGAATCCTTTCGATCTCCGCCATCACTGATTGCCAGCTCTTGCAAGCTCCAGTCTTGGTCTTGACCTTGATCTGCCCGGCACACGTGACTTTCGGCGAGGTCGGCTCGGACGTCACCGGGCCAATTTGCTTGGTTTTGACCCATAAGACAGGGCTTGCTTGGGCACCTTTGGTGAAAGATTTGGACCGGTGATGGCGGTGCCGTGGTGGCTGCTGGTGGGGGTGGGAGTGGGGGTGGAGTTTGATGGGTTCCGAGTGTCTCGCCGGGCTACTAACCGGCTTTGGCAACAGCTTTAAGTGGGTCCTAGGAGGGAAGCACACTAGGAAATCTGCTGAAGGAGCTCCTAATTTGATTGCATCTCTTCTTCTCATGGTGTCTCCTCTCTTTTCTCGTTTCTTCTCCCTAGGACTTCCGTCTTTGCTGGTCAGTCTGTGACTTCGATGATCTTTGTGAGTTGGTTCTGCACCGTGTGTGCTTATGGGCTTTTGAGGTGTGATTTGCTGGTGCGTTTTAAAGAAAGTTGGGAGGGCAGGAAAGGGGGAGGAGGGACCGCTTTTGTTTGCCTTTTTCTTCTGCTCTTTCTTTTGGTTTCTTTCCTTTACAATTTGCTAGTTCATTGGGGTGGGGGTGTGTTTGACACTGCTTTTTGCTTCCCAATTGAAATGGGGTCACGGTTCAAGAAGAGGTTCTTTCTTGGCCTTTACTTTTTCCAATCAAAAGATTGCCAGGCCCATTAAATATTTGCATATGATGCCCGGTACATTGAGCTCGGACAACTAACTACATTTGTATACGGATTGCAAATCGATGTGGCATACCATAAGCTCGTCTTTAAACAAGGGGGTTATGCTAAACTCCTAACGAGAATCTACTACACCGGGTAGTATACTAATCTTGTAAATCAGTGTTAGTATACTTTAGCGTTGTTTAATGTAAATGGAAAGACAGATCAAAGTTAAAAAAGCCCAACACACTGCCCACAGAACTGTCCTGCCCCTCATCTTCTATGCCTTTGGCCAGATCATATTCACTGTCCATTCCCATTGGCCACTGGGGCATCAGCCACCACTCAATTGCCCTCTCCTTTTTAGCTTTACCTTTCCCGCTTTCAACTTGTGGTGATTCAGATTAGCTCGTTGTCAGAGGACACTTTTTGTCGCAGTTCATTTGCAAACACGTTTGGACTTCACTTCCTTGGACAACCCTCTATCGTAACGATGCGAGAAAATCTTTATTTACACTTCATCCACGTAGCAAAAACTGGCAGTCGTTAATGCCTGAAACTATGTAGGAGAAAATTAACTGAACCGTCCTAAACATATTGTATCTACACAAATTCAATCGTATACTTTTCAATTTGACCAATTGAATCATAAACATTTGCATAAAATTTCAGTATAGTCATTTTGATCAATTATCTTTTGAAATCACTAAAGCAATAATCCAATTTTCACCGACCATCTTATGTGGCATATTGTTAGGTTGGCAACTTCTGCAAATATTGGCTAGAGAGATTACATTGAAATTTCACACAAATGTTTAGAACTCAATTAGCAAAAATGAAAAGTTTAGGATTAAATTGATATAATTTTGATAAATTTAGGATTGATTAGATCATTTTTCCCTAAATGTAGGGGTAATCATGATTAGGCTTGAAGAAATTATTTATTAAACTAAGTATTTTGGGCCTAGGAGATTGTGAACACACTAAAACTAGAACTGTATTTGGCCGAGTTGTGTATAGAACGAATGACTAGAAACGAGGGGCTACCAAGAAAGTCTGAACAGGTTTCTATCCAAACATATCTATGTTATGTCAACACAAAGTGTACTTCTGTGTAAAAGAGTAAAGTCAAAGATTTGCGAAGCGAATTACTTCCTTGATGTATGGACCTGGACATTGCAGAGACATGAAGAATGATAGACAAAGATCGAGGCGATTGGTTTGATCTGCTTTGTCAGAGAACCTATTATGTAAGCTAAACGAAATCATTTGGCTTTTGCTTCTTTTCTTTATCGAATGGGGACACCTCCATGACATGATAAGTCAATTTATAGAACTTTTAATATGATTTGATTAGATTCAAGCTCGAAGTATTCGTTCTTAATTCTTCCTCATGAGTATCTTTATGAAAGGCCAAGAAAAAAGAGAATTTGGGGGGGGCCACCGAAAAGTATGAGAAGGGTTTTTGAGTGAGGAATGAGGATGCAATTATGGATGCGGCTAGCAATCGAGAGCGTGCAAGGGGTTTGGCCCCTCAACCCATTACCCACCTTGCGTGTTAGGATGAGGATCGATTTAGGCCCTCTCTCGCCTTTTGGTTTGGGACCTTTCTTCGGCTATTCTACTACCATAATTCCACCTTTTTATAATACCAAAGTTGCAAGATTAGCTAACTAATCTAGCGAGAGCGAGATGTGCCGGGTCGCTTAGTGCCGCGAATTAGGGTAGAAGCAACCCAGGTTGATTGCTGTCTAAAGATGTTCCAAAATGCTCGCCGAGCTCAATCCAGGATAAGTCGGAGCACTCGTCGCCAAGGCCGATTAGCCTCAATTAGTGTTGCATGATGCGACGATGTGACCTTGCTTTCTCCATAGACTTGGGTCCATGACAGAGTAAAGTCGATGAGCTTGTGAACCTCAAGTTTTGGTTGCTTGAAAGAAAAGAGTCGAGTGCAAAAGCAAAACGGGGCAGAGAAAAGCTGCGCCAAAAGCCAGCAAATCGAATGAGAGTGACATTGTTTAATGTGCTCGTAGAGGAAAGGCGCATGTGCTCCGCTCGATCCGGGATGCATGTACTCGATTCATCTGTGGGGAAGAGGAGTGAGGGACTTGGCTTCCTTCCGGGCCCAAGATAGATTCCGTTCTTCCTCCCTCCATGATTTGGTAGACGCCGCCCTCATTCTTTTTCTTATTTTTATGTTTGGAAACAATGATACAAATGATTCTTAAATTTTGATCCAATCTGCAATGTAAACTCCAATTTAATTTGTTCCATATGATCTTTAAAATTTAGTTAATGTTCAATGTGTTCATGAAATTTTAATTTGTTCAATGTAATCCTTGAACTGTTTGTACATGTTCAATTTAGTCTCTAAAATATACAACAATGTTCAATATTATCCATGATATTAGATTAAATAACTACTCAAAGTTCAGGGATTACATTAAACAAATTAAAACTTAGAGACCACATTACACATCAAACAAAATTTCAGGGACCACATCATACATTGAACAAAAGTTCATGGACCATTCGTGTTATTTTCCCATTGTGTTTCTATTATTTTGCTAGTAAAGTCTTTTTGTGATGACTCAAACTAGTTTCATGGTCATCTTTGTTATCGAGAACAAATGCTAGATATCTTAGCCATCTTAGCCATCTTAGCCAAGGTATGTCGTGGCAGCTTTTCATTGAGTGTTTGATGTGATTCACTTATTTGAATTTCTCTGCTTCCCATGATTGTGCATTGCCCATTCGTGCAGATAGATTGAGCATAGAAGTTAGATGTGTGGAGTGCAAGTGAGCAAGTGAGCTAGGCGAGTTGGCCATGACTTGAGTTTAAGTGTCGAGATCCCGATTAGGACTACATGGTGTGTTGATCCTCAGCGTCATGCAGTTTCCCGACAATCCCTAAAGAATGCTAGGGACGGTTTCCTATTATAGGATGGCCAAGTTTAGATTTAATATCTGATAAAGATTGGTGTGCTTCCAAGTTCTTGTTAATCACATTTTCAGAGGATAGGAGAATAAGGGGCTGAGGGAGATCAAGAAAGGGCCACTGCCTCCCCTCTCCCTCGATGTGTATCTTGGATTCGTACCGGTGGGCCTCAGGCCGGGCCTATTGGTATTAAGCCTTTCTAAAGCAGAAAGCAAGGCTACAAATATTGAATAACAGGTTTCACTGCTTTCATTTATAAAATCAGTGGTTTAGACAGGAGAAATCCAATGGGGAAGTTGTGCCTTCAATTTCTCAGTTCACATTGAACTTTCCATCTGAACTCAAACTTTTAGATTGCTTTTGGTTCTCTCAATTCAAATCGGGTGGAACATCATAGGATACAATAAGACATTCTTTTATTTAGTTATGTCTTGTCCCGGGTTCAAAAAAATGATGGATATAATGAAAAAACATAGACTTATAAAATCACTGTCAGTTCTTGTCATGCTTTTGAATATTATTAAATTAATGTCAAAATTGAATAACTTGTTTTTTTTTTCTAATTTTTAGTAAAATTGATCATATCAAAGAAAGTGTGTGTGTGTTTATGTTTTATGAGGGTTGCCTGACTCCCACATCCTTAGGTGTGGTAGATCGACCTCACCTAACCTTGGGGTCATGTGACCCCATCCTTAGTGATGTTGATCACATCATTTTTCTCTCTCTCAGACATTTAGGGCTATTATGGCGCTATTTGACCACCACATTAGAATTTTTGGAAACATAAGACTACTAAACGATAGTCCAAGACATTCGCCATATGAAATTGAAATTCACTAACCTTTACAAAACTTATCAAGGTTTCATGACAATATACGATATCATCTAACATATTTTCATTATTAGGCCCAGTTTGTCCATTACTAATTTAATGGGCTTCATTTAAATTAACATGATCAAGTTTAGGACTCTCACCTTACATCCCTCGGCGATATGCTAACATAATGCTACGTGAATGATTTTCCACCTCCTCTTGATAGATTGTCAAGAGAAGGTATTGCCCACACCTAGATAATGTGATCCAGCTCGCATGAACTGTTGGATCATCAACTGTGTTTATGTGAGCTCCACATCATCTAAGTGGATCCCATGATTCGAGCACAGCTAATATGTTTCTGATTGTCGAGTCCTTTTGGCGAAGAACCGAATCTGACCTCAGTTTTTTTTTTTTTTTTTAGCATGAATCTGACCTCAGTTGAAGCACACGAAAATTGTCATATAATTGTTGAATGTTGCGTGGTCGAACAATTGTGAAAAATATTACCAAAGTTTTTGCCTAAGCTCCGAATTTCTATCTACGAAATGATGAGAATTGACCAAGTTTTTGCCTGAGCTCGTTCGTTACGTCTGAATGGCGTTCTTCCTCCTCGCGACGAGTTAATCTTTTACACGTCCCACCAGCGAATCGATGCTAATGGATAGTCGCGAGGCCTTCAGCAACACAAAAAACTTAATGTATGTTAGGAACCGTTAAGGAAACCGATTGACCCAGTAAAGCAATCTCTAATTATAACCTTTTCCCCCTTGTGAAACCGTCTCCCTCCCCCGATATCCAGCCAATTCGTGCAACCACCAAACCCTTCCCCCATGCAAGCCAAGCCAGCCTTTCACCTGATATTACAATTCATCCCTCCCACTCCTTTCCACCGCTCCCCATCTCCCCATGGAGGAGCGGTTCCCACCTCCTCCCCACACGAACGGCCGCCAGCACGACAGTGGCGGCGGAGGTGGCGGCAGCGATCATCGCGAGGCCAGCATCGAGCTGGCTCCTGTCCCCAATCCCAACAGCCCCGAGCATGCATTCGCCTCCGACACCTACGTCGTCCAGATCCCCAAAGACCAGATCTACCGTGTGCCGCCCCCGGAGAACGCCTTGATTGTCAAGCACCACCGGAAGCCCGCGGAGCCGAAAAAGCGGTCGTTTTGTTGTTCTTCTTGTTGCTGTTGGCTCTTCTTGGCCATCATCGTGATTGTCCTCGTCGTCGGCATCCTCGCCATTGTTTCCTCCGTTTTCCTCAAGCTGAAAAACCCTAATTTCCATGTCGACCATTTCGTCGTGAAGGACCTGACGAAGTCGCATGACAAAAATACTAAACTCGTGTACGACGTCAAGTTGAAGGTCGAGAACCCGAACACGTATTCGAGCTTTACCTACAAGCAAGGGGGGGCTGTCTCCCTCGCCTTCAAACAAAAGGCGATCGCGACGGGAAAGTTCGTGGCATTCGACCAGGACCGGAAGACATCGAAGGCCGTTGACATCGTCCTCAAAGGATCAAATACTGCATTACCTAAGGAGATGCAAAAAAGCTTGAGGAGCAAAAAGACCAAGAATCACTTGACGTTTGCATTGCATGTGGACGCTCCGGCTAGAAGGAAGATTGGGATACTAAAGGGTTCAAGCTCAAGGTTTGTTGCTTCGTGCCAATTCACGGTCGACAAACTGGGAAAAGATGCTCGTATTCTTTCCCAGAAATGCCAAACGGAGCGCAAGGACTCTTGACAAAAAATTATCAGCCTATTTAAAATGGCATGGATTGCAAGCATGTACTTGACGTGGTGAAAATGTGACGAAATCTTGGAATTGGAAAGATCGAAATCGTCATTTATGTGGACATATTCTTTACTTCTTTTATTCGAAGCTAGTGGTGAAAAATGTGGGTGATATAGCAATTTAATTTTTTGCTGACTTTCTTTCTTCGATTGCAATGTTTGCTTGGGTCAAACCCTAAGGAGGAATTTGTTTTGAGTCCTTTCATGCCACTTCTTCATCTTTTACACCCTGAAATTTGTAGAGTTTGTCTGTCATTATTCTTTTCATTTGGCTGTATACAGGCTCTCCCCATCGTGTATATGTATATTTCACATGTTTTTGCACCTCTCTTATTGATACTAGCTAGATGGGTGTTTTTGGTATCATGTTCCTCGTTTCTTCCTTGGGGTTACTCGTTTGGACCTATCAAAAGTAAAAAATAATTACTTTCTCACCATATTATAAGCTATTAACCAGATTTTTATTACAGTATAGGCGCTTAAGATGGAAAAGAAATCAAAATGCATGCGTCACGAGATTTGCAAAAAGTAAAAAGCCAAGTAAAAAAATACTCCAAGAAAACTTAAGGTTCCAAGGAAGTTTCTTGAAGCATCAATTTCTTTAATTCACTCTAATGGATAGCTCGAAGACCCTAATTTTCTTTTGGCCATCTAATTTATGAAAACTTCTACATGTTAATTCAGGAAGACTTTCTTTTTGTCGAATAATTGCACTTAAAGTCCTAGGGAAAGTGCGATTTTATTTTAATTTGCATGATTAAATCCTACAACTAAGAAATAGTGCAATCAAATCTTAAAACCTTACTCAAAAAGTATAATAAAATACTTTTGTTAACTCTGCCCAGTTTAAGCCTAACATGGCTTTTTCCATAGTAGCTTCGGTCACACTTGACACTAATGCGGTGCCGAGTGAATGCTGACATGGCGCTAAGTGAGCGCCACATCAACAAAATAGCTCAGAAGAAGAAATATGGAAAGAGAAAAGAGAAAACAGAGGGAGAAGGAGAGGGTTTGCAAACCTAGCATCTTCAACACCCACCCCCAGGTAATTAGAATGAATGGCTAACCAGCTAGTTCAGCTGCATCTGGCACCTTCATTATTCTTATTTTCACTATTTAGGCAATTTTTTTGGGCTGTGTTGCACTAAGAAAAAGACACGTTGCTTTAAGAGTTTTAGCAGCAACATTCAGATTGTTGTAACATGTTGGGAAGAGGTAGTCAACTAATAGTACTATAACAACAATAGTGGGAGATATTGCTTACGGAAACGGTTGTCACCTTATATTTAATAGAGTTGTCATGCCTTTAGACAATAGCAGCATGAGTAAGCCCTTGAGAAGTGTTGCCTCCTGCTTGGAGTACTGCTAGAAAAGGATACGCGACACACTTGGGGTGTTCGATTAAGCTAATTATATCAGCATATCTGCTTTGAAATCATATCGGTGCGTTTAGTTGAAACCTATTTATTCTTTTAATAATCACCAACCCAATCCCATGGAGCTAAGTTCATAATGTTTCACTGACAAAGAAGCTAATAAAACTTCATTGTCATATATTAGATATTCCTAATATTAATGTATTAACATGTTACCTAATATGATGTATTAACATGTAAATGAAAGGAACATCGAATATGTCAATCGAGGTATTGATTTGAGGGAGTATCGATACATATATTAAAAATTTTGGAAGCCGCATTGATTTTTTGAAGCATTGACAATAGCAAGATGTCGGCCGCTTTATACGTATTAGGGGTTATGGAAATTATGACAACTAGATTGTTATTGCCATAAATTTGGCCAGTAGGAGATTTGGCATGTCTGAGATTGGCATTAGCCATTTGTAACAATGCCAACATGGAAAAAGAGAAGTAGAGACAATTAGGCCACGACCCTAGTATCTCGGGACATGGGGGTCATGGTCAAACAGGTGGCAGAGGCAGCTGGCATGCACGAGAGAAATGCAGTTGGGATGCAGGAGCAATTATTTTTCGGTCAAAAAACATCATCGCTTAACTATGATATGATGGAGATCATGGCCAGACATGTGGCAGAAGTAGATTGGCATACATTAAAAAATAAATGAATAGTTGGCATGATGCCAAACCTTATACCATCATATACCAGCCCATTGAGCTCGCATTACAAATATGGAATCCATTCAAAACTTTTGGAGACACGTCCACGACACAAAAAATGAGATCCTAAAAACTTATGACTATAAGATAATATCTTAGGAAAAAAGAAAGATACACATTCAATGAGATTGCAGAATTTACTAAATTTATTCAATTTCTTGTAAGTTTGCTTTGAACTTGTGCTGTTGAGTCATCCTTAAGCCTAGTTTATGTTCCTTTTTAGGTTGCAGCCATCTGATCTCTAGTACAAGTTAGCCTTTTCTTTTTTATCCACCAATTCTGAGATCGATCTTCGAATCATGTATCTAATTAAGGGTCTGTTATTTTCGATGTAGATCTTAAAATCTCTAACAGACGACAATGTTCTATTGATAGTTCCCAGCACATCAACATCCAGAAGTTTGACAAAGCACTAATTGCATACTCGACTTTTGCGAAGCTTCTCTTGATTCCCAAGAGAAGCGAAGTGCTTTGTGAAGTGTAGAGAGAGAGAGAGAGAGAGAGAGAGAGAGAGAGATGGGATTCTTAAAACATGCAACTCTCATCTTTCATATGTAAACTACTGCAAATAAGGTATCAAGCTTCGGCTCATGGCTCAGCCCCTTAAAAGAGAGAACAAATCATGAAGAACAAAAGGGACAGAAGTGTCTTCCACTTACGAATTATCCTCCTAAATTTTGAAAGCGTTCAAAACCAATTTCTTCTACTGTTTTACAGCCGGTTTGTGTGCCGTTTCCACTCCACCATACGCATCAAAAAGCTCATCACCTGTTACATCACCAGAAGTCGCAAGCATCTATTATAGAATCAACCATAATTCAAAAGCAAAGCACAATAATTGCAAGAAATTCTCTCTATTTCATACCTCAGGTGGGTCTTGCAAAAAATAAGAGGCACATGTTTCTTTTGCTACTTTGGACACGAGGATTCCTATTCCTCGTCCTCTGTCATGTAAAAACTAAAATCGTCTAACTCGTGAGAATCACTCCAACAATACCAGGACCCAAAAAGAATTTAAGGGAATGAGCATAATGTTTGTGCCCTAGAAATTATTGTACCTTAAATGCATCTTCATCCGTCCGATCATCTCCGATATAGATGGGTAGAACGTTGCTATCATTAGCATATCCTACGTAAATTATATGTCACAGGATACAGGTGCAGTCAGTGCATGAAGGAGTATTGTAACTCTCTCTTTCTGCCGCCCAAAAAATCAAAATGCGGAAGCACAAGAATCAAATACTTCTATTCATGCATAAAATGAGATAGGGAAACCAGTTGAGGTATATGTCTTTCAACTTTTTGTCAAGTCCTAATAATCACAAGCATCATGGACGAATTTCATGGCTATAACCGATAAACGTAGGGCTTCTGTGGGAAAAAGGAATTTACCAATATGGACCAAAAACTCACCTAGCGACTCTAGCAGGTATTCAAGAGCCTTCCCCTTGTCCCAGTTGATGATTGGGCGAACTTCAAGCACCTGTTCATAATGAGCGTTGGATCGTCAGTAACATAAAACATAATCAAATTTCACTAGAACCACACAAAAGAATTATGTTATAAGATAATCATATACCTTTCTGCCTTGAGTAAGCTCGAGCTTTGGGTACTCGCTGAGAACTGATCTAACTTGCTCAGCTAATGCAGCCCACCTCTGCAAAGGTGATGAATGTACGTAGAGTGAGAAAAAAGTTAATTTTTCTGCTTTTATTTTAGGGCTTGAGTCAATATAAGGAGTGGCCAGTGGAATAGCCACTAATCTTAAAGTTCGGATAAAATGGGAGCTGATGAGTAATATTTGGTTTTGATAGTGTGAGTGATCATAATCATGCCATACACAAATCCATTCCTTAAGCCACTAATCTAACCATGGGAGGTGTCATTAGATTAGTTCTTCTATCGATTTTGGAAATTGCGGGTTATTCAAACATTTCGACTGGATGTCATTTTGGGATTCGCTGTATTACCTTTTCATCCACGTTGCGGTAGTGAACAGACAAACAAAATTTGTTGTTCTCTACTTTAGCACCAGGAATTGATTTTGTTCTATTTAACAGAGCTCTATCCACCTGCATGGATGCAACTTAAATTGTAAGTACGGTCACCACCTTGATACCGGTCTCAAGCGGGACTTTGCAAAAAAGAAAATAATGCACAGGAAATTACCTCGTTGATCATGGGCAAGAATTCACTTGCAGGTTGGAAAGGGACTCCCTCATCACCCTAGTAATCACATTAATGCCTTTCAAAATTATTATTAAGTGGGGAAAAATAGATGAAACATGGTCAAAAATAGAGATTAACGGATCTTTTAGAAATTTATAAAAACAAAGGAGATTAAGAAGAAACCCACCCCATTGGTGGTCGCATGGTTTGCGCTCAATCCCTCTACCGGAAGGGAGTGAGTTCAAATCCCCGCGGTCGCTTGTGCGACTCACCCACGGTCTAGGGGAGGTGGGTCCCATTGGGTTGCCCCGGGTTTACACCGCCGGCAACCGGCTGTACAGCGATTCCCGGGTCACCAAAAAAAAAAAAAAAAACATAAAGTGCTCACTTTCTTGCATTTGAGTTGACTTTTGGAAGGTCCTCTTATATCCATCCCATGGCTTCCTGCATAGTACACCTCCGGTAACTTCACAAAGTCGTATACCTGAATAAGCAAAAAAAAAAGAAAAAAAATCAATATATAGAGCCCAAAGGCTTACACTAACTCATGGGAAAAATGAAAATTCATAAATAATAGGAAAAGAAGGAAAAAAAAAAACAACATAGCAACAATTTAAACGTGCATTTAATTTTCACAAAAATAGCAATGCACCTTGTCTCTGCTTCTCCCGCTTATTATTGCTGTGGGAAAATGTCTAGCTGCTTCCTTGACAGCCTCTCTCATCTGATGATTCGTGTGCCAAAGGAGAAAATTATCACATAAATTAGAGGAAAATAACATGGATGAGAATTTTTCACTATGTAGTTGGTTCGAGAAAGCTTCTAACAGAAATTAGGGGAAAATAACATGGACAAAGTAATTATACATGCAAACAGTGGACAAGATACATGCATACTATGCTAGATCATGGTCGCCTAAATAGGCAAAAGGCTTGAACTTAATCGGCTCGTGAGTTTACGAGGTATTTCATGAGTTTAGGTAAATGGGTTTATGCATTTGTGTCAAATAATTTTAAATGATGAAATAAGGAAAAACCTGACTAGACATGAAAGCTCGATAAGGGTCCTCAACGATTGGCGAGAGGGTCCCATCATAGTCAAGAAAAATCACTATCTCCTTCCCCTTTGCGGCATTCGTCACCAGCTCAAACGTCTTCAACGCCGAAGGATGATGAACCTGTTGAGTATTGAATTCATATGAAGTTATCTCAACTCGCTCTCGCCAACACCGAGATTCTAGAGACATCTCGAGATATATCAAAGCTATCTCAGGTGTTTCACGTTACGGTACTCTTACATCAACGGAGGGGCTTGACTTAAAATTTCTCATTACTTTTCATTTTTTAATCGGGAAACTCCCGTTCAAACTCGATGACTGTCACGTGAAGAGGAGTATCCTTTAGAGTGTTCCTACACCTTTTTTGTCAAAAGTTATGAAAAGGATCGAGAGAACTCGCATAAGAAAATGCGACTTACAATCCAGGAATTATGCTCTCCGGTTCCCAGAAGACTGACGCGAGTTGGAGAAGAATCTCTCATTGAATCGACCCACGAGTGGTTTTTCACAATGAAATCACCTTCTCCTCTACCGGGCTCGATCCTCTGAAACTTCTGTTGACGCAAATTGCGCAAGATCTCCATAACCAGAACAAGAACATGCATAATTGAATAGAAATATTAACGCACCTGTTTGGGATCCATCGAACATAAAGCGGAAGCAGATTACCCACATATATCAAGGGGATCCACACATCAAGTCATTCTCCTCTATTGCCCTCTGTATCACTGGCTCAATGGACGGCCCTCCTCACGTGCCCCTTAGGTGATGATACATGTGAGAATTAGGGTTAGAGGAGAGACTTGAGCACTATTTATACAGTTTCCAGCCAGTCCCCCTCATTACGGGCCAGGCTCAACTCGGCCCACACTAGTCAGCCCATATTAGACTAATTAAGAAATCTTCTATCTCACCTTAGACCAACCCTGTTTTACGGTAACCGTAAAAACAGTAAATTACAATATCAATTAATTTAGTTCACATCAGGAAAAACTCTTACATTCTCCCACTTTGACTATATTAATCGAAATCGTACTGTATGTGCGCACATTTAGTCCAGAGATAATTCTTAATAGTCAATCCTATCCCATAAAGTCTTAAACACCGAATCATGGCGGTAACTGCATGTATACACACAGAGCCTTCCATGGTCACGAATGTTCTCAACTTTATTGATATGGATTCAATATGGTAGTATGTCAAATGGATAACATCTCTCATAGAGAGATCCCATTTGTTAGTCACCATTCTCTTACCTTAGGTGTCACAAAAACTTGTGCCACTAGAGAATGATTTATGGTTCTAATGAACCCACATATGTCTTGTCCTTTTGGTTAACCTTTCTTTATGTATCACAAGACATATGCACAAGGCTAATAACTGGATGCCCGGATGCCCCTAGCCTTCACTCAAGGTTTATACAATCCCTTGAGATTTTATCAATATGTATTCAACATAATAACAATACATTCAAAAATATTTTATTGAATGCAAAAGTTGATACATATCAAACCGTTACAAAGTGTAACGAACACAGATGAAACTTTTATCAAAGTAAAGCCAAAATAGCTCCCACTAAATAACTAGTATCCGAAGATACTCCTAGGCCCATGCTAACGACATGTCACTCAAATACACACGGGCATAGGCCTTTAGTTAGTGGATCTACAACCACATCATCTGTGAAAATATGTTATATTATAAGTCACCTTTCTGTACCGTTTCTTTATGGTCAAAAATATTTGATCACCATATATTTAGACCCCTTGAGACCTTTGTAGTAAATAAATAATACTACAAATTTGTTATCTCAATACAACCGTATGGGTGTATCCATCAAATTAAAACGATCAACTCCGTCATGAGGTTCAGGAGCCTAATAGCCCAAGTAACAACCTAAAAGAATGTTACTAACACTGCATACATAGTAGAAGATGACATAGAACTTTATTTACTGCACTTACTGTTAACATAAATATGTATTCTGTTATTGATTGCATGTCATCAGAATAACCAGCAAAATTTACATCTAAATACTCCACTAATTGCAAGAATTGTACATGTCTATAAATTAGCATATAATCTCTTGTCTTCTTTAAGTACCTTAAAACCTTCTTGACAGCAACCCAGTGATCATGTCCTGGATTTGACCGATATCCGCCTAGAAGTCCGTCACAAAGACAACATTTAGTCTAGTGCAAATTTAAGCATACATTATACTTTTAAGTGCACTGACACAAGGTGCATCATTTAATTAGATTTTCTCAATATCTAAATAAGGACAATGTGATATATTTAGTCCATCACCCTTAACAACAAAAGCAATTCCTGGCTTGCAATGATGTATATTGAATATTTCCAATATACAATCAGCAAATATCCTCCGAGAAAATCTAATATAATATGGCAAAAACAATCCTTACAGACCTCAGTACAAAGAATATAAGATGTCCCAAGGTTACAACTTGTAAGCAAAACATCATGTACATAAAGTATGAGAAAAAATAAATTTCCTCCCACTGACCTTGTAGTATATTGAATTACTTTGTTCCCAATTGAACAAAATAATAACATTATGAAACTTTAATAATATTGTCTAAACGGAAACTTGCTTAAGACCATGAATTAGAACTTTTCAGTCTACATACAAGTTTACTTGAATCTGCTGTAAAATCATCCACCGCACCGTATAGATTTTGTATCTATTTGGTGTAACTCCATATCAAAATAAGTTATTAATGCCACATTCACTCGAAAGAATCTTTAAAAATACTAGAAAGAAATATTTATTTCTTTACTATTAACTATCCACCCATCTTTCAGAGTAAAACTTTAGCTACCAATTTGGCTTTAAACTTCACAGTTTTTTTGTGAAATCCTTTTAATTAGTTTCCAAACACTATGATGTTTCATAGATTGTATATCGTCTTTTATGGCATCTAATCACATACTTGATTGAGAATAAAAAACGACATTTATAAATATGTCATTACATCAACCATATAGTGGATATTGTAATCATGCTCTTACAAATAGACTATATAGTCTGATGGTATAAATGATCGTCTTTCCTTAACAAATCTCCTTAATAAAGCTGTAACCACTTTATTCTACACTTGAGAGATTTAAGAAATTTCATTATAAACTATATCAAGAATAGTACCTTGAACCTCAACAAGTTTAGTCTATGGTACAGGAGATTCCACAATTGTCTATATCACAATTGTTTATATAGGCAAAGACAAAGATACAGTGATTTTCCATTGTACTATTATCCTTAATAGTCTGAGAGCAACTATCCTCGTCAAACTGTATATTTTTTACAGTATGTGATACCATAATTCTTGTATCTTCTTTAGAGTCTTAAAATCAATACCCTTTTGAACAATCTAGGTAAGATACAAAATAATTTCAAGTGAATCTTTTGTCAGGATTTTCAGGCATTGTAATTAAGTTACCACCCCAGAATCTACCAAGTATTTGACAAATGACCCTTTAAGCTATTTCGCATTGTCATATTTGCCAAAATACTCACGGCCACTATTAAGCCTGACAACCTTTTAAGACCTTTATCTCGATAATTTTCCTTAAATAGAAAACTTTCGGAAACAACCTTTTAACCATATATGAGATGTATATGTCATTAGGACTTAAACACAATCTTAGCATATGTGTCCTAATTTCAATATCATATAAGACATAATTTCAAGCAACTAAGGCTTCCATCATCTTATAGCAGTGCAGTCCGCAGGCAAACCTCTTTTCAAGTGTTCCAGAATAGAACGTTTTATGGACAATAAGCAAATTCAATTGCTCTTTTCTCAAGCAACAAATCATATATCCACAACTTAAAATTTGAAGCAGTAAAAACCTCAATAATAGTGAAGTTATTAATTACAGAAAAGGTGACTGAAAACCAAACAATGTATATAATTAGCATCATGTGAGTATCGTGTAACTTGACGTACAAGTACACATCTAGAGAGTTACATGCAAAATCACATAATCACCTTTGGGCAGAATACATGACATGCAATTGTACACTCCCTACATGATAAGGGTTATGAGAATATATTCCAATCTTCGTGAATTCATCACCTTTGGGCATATGAACCATTAGGATCGGTCACTCCTCCACCACACTATTATGTATCCCTCCATGAACTAATACACAATCACCTCCTTTGGGAGTATGACCACGCATTAAATCGGGAGACATCCCAATCATCATACGAGACCGAAATTTCTCAAACCCAATCAAGCGTGCCACTTTGGCGGTCACTACTCAATTGAATCATTGAAATTCTCTCATACCAGGGATATAAACTTTACTTCTCACATACACCATATACATATGATTTTGACTTTAGTGATAGGGGCATCATATCACCAAAATCACATATCATGCTAATGACATTGCTTTATTCATTAATAAAATCTCTATTTATACATATATTGATAAATAAAGATTATATATATAACGAACCTGAAAGACAGATTCCAATGAAATCAACGATCACAGCAACACGAGAAACTTCTCATAACATAGAAGCAATCATTTTTTGTGCACCCCGATTACTGATTATTATAACAACATCAAAAGAATGCCGATCCAAAGGATCCCTCACAAGTTTATATCAATAGCAATACAGGGTACTCCAGATTGACAAGCTTGTTGCTCATGAGTTTCATATGGCAAAACATGACTCTAAGGCCAACAACTGATTTATTAATCAATTTTAGGTAACAAATATCATTACTTCAACCAGTGGCCTATAAATTGAGTCAAACCACAGAACTAAATATCTAAACTATAACAGTAGATACTATTGCTCTGCATAAATATTGCCATACTCCTTAACCATAAAAATATTCAACTTGATAGACAATAACAAGTGACCAGATGAGTTCATGTACAATATGCAGTAACTTAATCGACATGCATTACCCACATACAGCAGATATGTTAATCAATACAATCAGTTTGGTCACGAGTTCTTAAAACGTCCATCAAGTTTAATCCGTCTTGTCATATCTCTTCCTCCTCTACTATTGGTATTTGCCCCCTTATTGGTGCATCAAAGATTACAAGCGTGTCAAGGAGTATGCTTGAGCAACAAAAGTTTCATAACTTTTACTGTTTCTCATTATCTCAAGATAATGATTGTATCTCATTAAGCCAGCTTCAGTTCACAATAAAGTTTGATTTTTATTGATGAATCACACCTTTATAATGATTATGTGATAATATACATATAACCCAACACTTATATTTCCAAAATCACAGAAAATATAAGAAAAATACGCAAAAATACACTAAAAATACACGTATTTAGGGTTTCGTATGTATTTTCACATCCATAAAATATCAAACATGTAAAATAAATATATCACGTGATAGGAAATCACCATACGAGTCCAACGCCGCAAGCCACGCGCCAAATGAATCCTCCACGCGCCTGCACGCGCCGCCTGAGTGCGCGGCGCGTGGAGAGTGCGCGGCGCGTGTTCGACTCGCAGGGAGGCGCGTGGCCGCGCGTGGGGGCGCGTGGCCGCGCGTGGGGGCGCGTGCGGCCTCCTCCGGCGACGTGCCGCTGACGGTTTTCTTCGTCTCGTCGAGCCCAGTCCGAATATATAATTTAATTTAATTTTTATTGAATGAAAAGTCTCGAAAATCGCAAATTAGGGCAAGATCCGCACTAATTAGGGCAAAACCTTTATGCGTTCAAGTTCTAGGGTTATGGTTGCTCTGATACCACATGTTGACGCAAATTGCGCAACCCCAAGATCTCCATAACCAGAACAAGAACATGCATAATTGAGTAGAAAGATTAACGCACCTATTTTGGGATCCATCAAACATAAAGCGGAAGCAGAATAAAGATTACCCACATATATCAAGGGGATCCACGCATCAAGTCATTCTCCTTTATTGCCCTCCGTATCACTCGCTCAATAAGGCGGCCCTCCTCACATGCAGCGTTAGGTAAACGCTCCTTAGGTGAGGATACATGTGAGAATTAGGGTTGGAGAAGAGACTTGAGCACTATTTATAGAGTTTCCAGCCAGTCCCTCTCATTACGGGCCAGGCTCAACTCGACCTACACTAACCAGCCCATATTAGACTAATTAAGAAATCTTCTATCTCACCTTAGACCAACCATGTTTTACGGTAACCGTAAAAACAATAAATTACAATATCAATTAATTTAGTCCACATCAGGAAAAACTCTTACAACTTCTTGTTTCCGAAGCATGACAAGGCAACTTTCGGGCAAATGCCCTTCCTCATCATCTCTCTCTCTCTCTCTCTCTCTCTCTCTCTCTCTCAAATCCTTCCTAAAGCCAAACAACCCATTCGCCATTTTAAGAAATAACCAAACTCAAGTTGATCTACTTATGTCATACAAAACCTGCATGGAAATGAATATGTACCTGAAATTGAATGGAGAAGAGAGGACAAGAATGGAATAGGTTGAATGAAAAGAAATGATGGGTGAGATTGCGAAAGTGTGAGAATCAGAATCGCGCTTGAGCTCTAGCTTGCAGTTCAAGAGGCAACTATGGTATGGGAGTTGGGATTGTGAAGTCGGATTTATAGAGTAGCAACTATGCTAGGAACCTTCTTCGTCGGACTCTTTGCTTCTGGCTTCATGCACTTCATTTTTCTAAGAAGAATACTCAAATTTGACTCGAGGGACCACTCTTTTTCTGTTTCCTTTTCAGTGTACCTCCTTTTTTTTTTTTTTAATTCCTTTTGAATTTGGGTGACGTATTTGAATACTTCCGACCGGCGGCTGAAGGGCCGAGCCTGAGTAGGACCTCGGGAGTTTTGGTCTAGAGTAGGCTCATCACCAAGAGCCCCCTAGCCCGCCTAGTGCACATGTCTACTCAGTCATAAATTGTCGCCCTACTAATTTTTTTCTCCAAAGCTTGTCATAATATTTACTTAGGGTTAGGGTGCGTTTGGTAATATTTTTGTTTAAAAATTGTTCCAGGAAACAAAAATAGAAAAAAGTGTTTCTGTTCCGGGGAACAATTTTTGAACAAAAAAACGTGTTTGGTAAACTTGTTCCGGAAATAGAAAATAAACAAAAACACGTTTGGTAAATTTGTATAATTTTTTATTTCTTTTATTTTTTAATATTTTTATTTTATTTTTTCTATTTTCTTTCTTATTTTTCTTATTTCTTATTTTTATTTTTTTTTCTTCTTTTGGCCGGTCGTCGGCCTCGGCCATGGCCGGCGATCGGCCGCCGGCCGCCGGGCGAGCTTAGCCTCGCCGGATCCGGGCGAGATCAAGCTCGCCCGGCCGGCGCGAGGTCGGCCTCGCCGGATCTGGGCAAGCTTGAGCTCACCCAACCAAGGTGAGGCCGCTGGCCCTCATCGGCCAGTCGCCGGCCATGGCCGAGGCCGGCGACCGGCAAAAAAAAAGAAAGAAAAAGAAGAAGAAAAAAAAAGTGTTTCTAAATTTTGTTTCAAAAACAAGAAACAATTTTTTTTTTTGTTTTTGTTTTTGTTCCAGGATGTGTTTCTGGGAACAAAAAAATAATTTTGTAACAAAAACGCACCCAAACGCGTTTTGTTCCTTTTTGTTCCAGGGAAAAAAAAACAGAAAAGTTGTTTAAAAAAAAAAACAAACAAACAAACGCCCCCTTAGTGTACTAATTTTGTACCCTAAATTTTGCATTTCGGACTTCCCCATAATCTTCACTTAGCTTTTGCATGATGATCATAGCTTTAGTTTACAGTTTTCATAAATCAAATAATGCTGTAAATTGCATGGACTTATTTATGCAAGTTCTTGTATTGTTATTTATTCATATTTTCTTTTTAAAAGGTCCAACCTAAAAACTTAAACTATAAGATGATGGGAGACCACAAGAGTATATCAGATCTGCTGTTCGGCAATGTAAGACAATATTTCTATATTTTTCAATGTAAAAAGCATTTGAAGCTTTATGTCGATAGTGTAGTGTTAAAACGCCTATGTTGATGCCATCTTGCAATAATGAGATGCATAATGTGGGAGTCTCCCTCCAAAAGTTGGTGAAAAATTAGTGGGATAACTAGGGAAATTCAGAAAGCAACATTGGAGCAGAGACATAGCTACGTCCTAAACAACCTACACATGTGAACGAGGGATAGTCTAAGTATCAATCATTAAGAATTCGGTTGACGTTTCAAGGGCGATGTATCGAGAAAAGCTGGACAGTCCTAAGATACGCCCTTCCAGATGGTCAGAGAAAGACCCTAAGAAAGACTCCAATTTATGTTTGAAGGCTTTTTCAAAAATTCTGAGCGTACGTACACCTGCAATTTTCAATTTTGACGACCGAAGTTTGAAAAAATATGGGCATATATTCGGACGGTTATGAAATCACATCTGCCACCGCCCCTTGGATAGGCTAATTGAATCTTGGTTACCCGACCTACCCTGTGTATCGGTGTGCCCAAAACCAGCAACAAGTGTGCCCATTACTTGGACATATTGTGTCGCGTGATTGTAAGGTTGTCGGTAGCCCGAGATGGAGGCGGCTCGACGTTTTCTCACGTTAGTTAAATAAATTGACCTAATTTTGCCCTCCATTAAGAAAACAAAGCAGTTCAAATATTTTTGGTTTCAGAAAAAGCAGTGGCTGGACTTTGATCTAAGTCTAACATATGAAACTATGTAATTGAGAAGGTAAAAATTATTAAATAAATATGCAATTTAATATTTAAATGTTTGAAAAAAAAAGATTGGTCATAATGGATGTCGTTTTGAGTAGAAGTGTGCAATCAGATCGATTCAATACGAGAGTTGGACCAAATCCCCTGAAAGTAAGTCCGGTTCCCCCATCCCAAGTAAAGGCTTACCCAAGAACCAAATTGACCAAAGCATTTTTGGAACCGGTTACATAAAGCTAAAAAAAGGAAAAACCCGAGTTTCTCTATTTCTAAGGGACATTTATCAAAAAAGTCATAAATCTATTGCAATTATGCCAATTTAATTCTACACTTTTTTTGGGCCAACTAAGTGTTAAACCTTGTGCAATTGTGCAAATTCAACCCATCCGACCAAATTTAACGCACTGAAGTTAACATTGCACAATCAACATGGATGTGGACATTTTTATAATGTTTTAATATTGTTTAAAAAAATTAATTATTTTTTCCTCTTTCTTATTTTTTCTTTTCTCTCTCTTTATTTTATTTTTATTTTTATCTTCCTTCTTCCTCTAGCAGGTCGCCGAAATGAGGCGACCTCATCGTTGGCTGGCAACTGACCAAAGGAAGAAGGAAGAGAAAAAAAAGATTGTTAAAATATTAAATTGTTACTAAAAATTATCCACATTAGTGTCAATCATGCCATGTCAGCAATGGCCATGCCATGTCGACACCAGCCGGCCAAATTTGGTCAAATAGATTAAATTAGTATAATTACAAAAGGTTTAGCACTTAATTGGCCATAAAAAATAATTAATAGGTTTAGGACTTTTATAATAATTCTCCCTTGTTTGTAAACTTTAGGGTGAGATTTCATATTAATTTATTGCAAATTTATGTGTTGTTTGTTTTCTTTGCAGTTAGTTAGAATTTGGAGCAATATTTTTATGGATGAATGGTGGATGGAGTTTCATAATCTATGTTTTATGGCACGTGTTTGATTTTTTTTTTTTTTTTTTTTTTATAACAGTTATAGGCGACTATGTGTTCATCTTATTGATTGTCGTTTTTGGCGGATATGGCATTTATGTTGTTTATCTTTTACTTTGAATCATTTTATTGCTCATTATTTTACTACGAAAAAATGAAACCAGAAAATAGAATGAAACAATAATAGGTTCTTGGGTAACCCCAGGAATCAAATCGAAAATACAGGGTACGTTCCAAAATCATTTCCAAGGCAAACAAGATAAATTAAGGATTCTAAAAATTGAGAATTGGTTCAAATAAAGTATATTTTAAGTTTCAAATCTGAAACCTATTTGTCTTGAAATCGGTTATCCCTAATTTGGAGCAATTCAAAGATTTGTCATGTTTGAGATTTTTTTTTTCAAAGTGAAAAGACTATTCAAAGAGACTCTTCTATACAATGCTTGAATCTTTTCAAGTGATGTATCATTGTCTTAAAAGGTAAATCGAATTAATTTGTCTTTCCGTAAAGATTTCAACCCACGAGGAAATTAATTTGTCTTTTCGTAAAGATTTCAACCCACGAGAAAGTGCCGTGTGTGTGTGTATGTGTGTGTGTGTGTGTGTGTGTGTGTGTGTGTGTAAGGAGTTTTTTAATGGTGCCCTCAAATTTTGGACCTCTAGGTTTGTTACCAAGGAAAATTGAGAGACAGCTAGCTAGGGATGAAGGATTGGGATTCTCATGATCTGTGGATTAACTTGTCTAGGTAAGTATTTAAATCTAACAAAAATTAGCAAATCACTCTAAATTTGGTAATTTCATACACGAGATAGCATATTCAAAGTATTGATAAATTATGCAAATAAACTTGGCAAATCATGCCAAAATTGCTAGTTTGCAAACTAAAAATATCAGCAACTTCAAAAGAGTGTCAATTATTAACAACGGGTTATATGGGGAAAAAAGGCCATCAGTAGTTTTTTTTTTTAACTAACAGTTTTCTTACGCTTATCAACTTTTAGTAAAATTTACTAACATGGAAAAATATCCGTAATTTTTAGCAACGAACAGTGGGATTCTGCTTTGTACTCATTAATTATAGAGTGGCACTAAGTGCAATTCAATTAAAAGTGAGTGCATATCTTGTTATTGATACATCTCGAAAATAAATCGACCCAATTTGTTTCCTCTAACTTGAGATGATTTGATGTAAAGAGGGAAGATAGAAGTATCGTGGGACTTCTCATTGGAGACACTTTTCCATGTTTGTGCACTGAGTTGTTCCATAGCAACCAGAAATATCGTCAGAATCAAAATAAATAAATAAAAACACTTTATGATGTTGATTTTAAGTGTTGGCTCCACATATTTTGACATTGACGGGAAGTCTTAGCCCAAAAAGTAAGACCGACAACTTTCACTAAATAATAACTTTTTTTTTTTGGTCGGTAAACATCAAAATATATATTAATGCGAGTAACCCATACAACCAGCTGCTAAAGCATCCGCACATAACAAGTTCATGAGAGCAGGGGGCGGATGAAGAGTCCAAGTACGAGTCAAAGGAGACCTATTATGGGCCTTGCAGGCTCAGTCAGCTACCGTGTTAGCCTCCCTTGGACAGAACCCTAGCGAAAGATTGGAGAAAAGGGTTAACAAGAAAGCTGCCTTTGAGAAGAGAGCGCGATCCGTCCATGGTGGCTGTGTTCGACGATTTAATGTTTCCACCAGGGTGAGATTATCATATTCCATGAGGAGCTTTGCGTTTTGGAGCCCCTGATCAAGAAGATGCCGAAGTGTCAAGGAAATGGCTTGGATCTCAACCTGCAGAGCAGAGGACGCAGCGACGCCTTTGGAGAAACCATCAGTAAGTCTGCCCTGGTGATCCCTGCAAATACCAGCTATGCTGCCTTGATTACTTCCCTGTTGATAAGATCCGTCAATATTAACCTTCAGAATGCCGAGACCTAGGGGACGCCAAAGATGTTCCTTATTTTTGACCAAGAGATTCTGTTTTGTGCAAGAGGTCAAAGACAATCGGTCGACCTGGGTATGAGTCAGGGCTGCTTCTGCAACCTGGATCAGATCGGGAAAAGTTCCTTGGAAGAGGAAGCCATTCCGAGCTCGCCAGATCTACCACAGGACATTTGAGATAAGCGCCAGGCGAGGTAAGCGGTGGCCATTCCCTACCGTGGACACAATCCATGAGTCCAGCCTCTGGATATTGTTGGGGTTGATAGAGATCCCGATCCGGGAAGAGAGACCATACCCGATTAGTCCACGAACAGAGTAAGAAGAGATGTTCTAAAGTTTCTGGAATCTGTTTTTTACATAGTGAGCAACAAGGGCTTTCTAAAATATGCCTTCGATGCAGGTTGTCTCTCGTCGCTAAGGAGTTGTTGCATATGGACCTAGAGAAAGATGCGAATCTTAGGAGCTACAGGCATCTTCCATAGATTGTGCCAAAGCCAGGTAGGAATTTGGTATGATGTCAAAGCACCAGTTGTTGAAGTACTTGATTTAGTTTGTGTGATTGCATGGTATGCTGATTTGACCGTGAATGTACCTTGATTAGTAGCTGTCCATATGAGTGCATCTTTGGTGAAGGTAGGTCTGATCTGAATGTCTGTGATTTCATGAATGATGGGCAAGTCGAAAAAGTTGTGCAGTAAATCTGTTTTCCATGAACTGGTAGACTGATCAATAAGATCAGCTACTAGAAGGGGTTCTTCTTGGGCCTTGGTCCACCTAGAATACCCATAGGTAACCATCTGTCTTCTCTAATGCTGATGCATTTTCCATCCCCTACTAACCAACGAACGTTGGGTAAAATGGCTGCTCTCCCGCTCAAGAGACTCTGCCAGCCCCAAGATGGGTAAGAGCCCTTGACAGCTTTAACAAAAGTGGAGGAATGAAAATATAAACCTCTAAAAAACTTTCCCCATAATGATAAAGGTTGTTGAATAAGACTGATCAATAATAACTTGAAGATCCATGTTTAAGGCCAAAAAAAAAAAAAAAATTGTAGTTTCACGCAGAAGAAAAAAACAATGGTGTAGAATGTAATTATTCATCAAAGAAATTATTTTGTAAATATAACTATGTGAATGTTAGAATCATCCTGAAAATGACTAACTTGACAATCTACAATGTGAAGTGAATAAATTACTTCGCTGAAGATTTTGCCCCTAGCCGACCATTTATTGACGATGTTTATTGCAACGTGATCCAGTAGTGAAGAACATTAAAAGGTTTACGTCGATTTAAATAATATTCAACCGGCGACCCAACAAATTAAAATTATCGTACAATGTAGTTCATTTTAAAGGAAAGTTGAAGGCATCATACGTTTCCTAGTAGGCCCGACATTTAATATGTTAGGATCCAACACCCCGATTTATACTCTCTTTTTTTTTCTTTTTTTTTCTTTTTTTTCTTTTTTTTTGTAAAGTTTGGTTTACGTATATTATTCTGCACAAAATACCAGCGGTCCTTTCTATAAAGGGTTTTAGTTGAAACTCCAATCAATATTTTATTTTTGAAATTCAAACACATGAAAAAAAAAAAAAAGAATCAATGCCTAAAGAACCCTTACTTTAGTGTTAGGTGTGTTCATAATGCAATCTTCTGCTAGATATTTTTTGCTTTTCTATACTGGAGCACTGGACTATTACTCGAATGATAGCACCCGTCCGACGTATTGGACAAACGTTGGATTATTCAAAGATGGTCAAGAAAGAATGCACAGGTATGAAATTTCGAAGTTAGGGAGAAACAAGATTCTATCTAATTTCATTCCTCCGAAAGTTGATATATTCTCTTTATTTAAGCCCCACGAATAAACTATGACACCTGCTTTTCAGCCTCCCTTGTGAGTTGCCTAACTCTCCCCCTTCTTTTGACAAATCTTTCCAGCATTATAAACTTTTAAAAACGTGAAGTGAGACCCTTCCTTCTTAATTCTCTGACCTGGGGAGCCTCATGGCATAACCAGCCCCCCTGTTTTTGCCCTTTATGGAGCGAAGCACACTCTGGAGGAGCCTAAAAGGAGCTTTGGACTAAGATCCTTCATGAAGAAAAAATGGACTTTGAACACGAAAGACAGAGAATTAGAAATTTATATATTTCAAGCATGTGATTAATGGTTTAAGCTTTTTTGCATGACAGTGAAGAAGGAATCGATGCTTTTGTAAGGATGTCAAATGAAGGAGTTAGTGTCGGTTTGCTTAATATTCTTTGGGAATTTTCGCTTTGCCATAAATCAATAATTGTCAGCTTGACATTTCCTTCTCGTCCTGGCGGGCGTTCAATCCCGACCATTTAAGTCAAGACTCTTAACATTTAAGGAACAAAGTTCAACCATGAAATGAAGCACAGGGTTCATTTCGAATTTATGGAATGCGTGGGGTACTGTGTCAAATAAGGGTGTGCATCAGTCTAAATCCAACATGGACATCAGACCAAAACGGACTGAACTGGCCGATTCCAAAAATTTGGAACTGGGAATAACCAATCCAATTCTCAATTCCACATAAGAAACCAGACTGGTTCAATTGACCGGTCAAGATTTCTTGATTTTTCTTTTGTTCTAAAGCAAAACCTAATGAGAAAATTATTTTTTTCTTTTAATGTTGGGAAACTCCCACTTGTAGGAAATAGAAAAAAGAAAATGAAAATGAAGAAATCACCTATTTTAGGGCCTATCTTGGAATCGGTAGGTTCCGTCTAACCCTATTCCAAGATTGGGTGGGTCGGTTCTCAGTTTCATAAACTAGGAATTGACCCTACCTAGTCCAGTTCTAGGTTCTAGGATAGGAACTATACCACCCTGAGGCTGATCACCTCCAATGTCAAGTGACGGATTACGGTTAAATAGATTGACTTCATTCATAATTATGCGAGAAGAAAAAACTCAACTCAAACATGAGAGATTCATTTGGTAGGTTCTGTATATTTCTCTTGATTAGTCATGATTGATTGTAATTGATACTCTAACACTTTATATAGTCATCTTGTATAACTTATAAATACTCATGTACTCTTCATATGATAATCTATAGAATATTATATTTATCTCTTCTTTTCATCACAATTCTTAACTTGGTATTAGAGCGGACCCTTCTAGCTATACCACATTAGAACATGTCTGCCCCATTCGCAGATTTTTCTCAACCAACATTTCATCATCCTCTATCTGTCATTCCACAAGAATAAGTCAACCTTCTATTCGATTTCATAATTATCATTGCTACTACACCATTGCTTCTCATTTGAACCTCGTATATATAGAGAAGCCAATACAAATCCGCTCTAACAACAAGCCGTGGTAGATAAGTTGCAAGCCTTAGACAAATCTCATGATTTGGTTGATTGTCTACTGGTAAGTCCTCTAGAAGTTGTAAATGGGAATATGAGATTAAAATAAAGGCATATGGTATCGTGGATTATTACAAAGCTTAGCTAGTGGTGAAAGGTTTTAATCAAGACTACAGAATTGACTATAAAAAGACTTTTGCTCATGTTGCATGCTTTATGTTCATCCACAGTCTTCTTATTGTTATCACGGTTAAGCGCTAGTCTCTATTTTAGTCGGATTTTAACAATACATTCTTGAATGGAGATCTCATTGAGGGAATTTTTGTGGTGCCTCCTTCTAAATACACTCATTCTTCAAATAAAGTGTGCAGGCTACATCAAGCATTATGTGGCTTGAAACAAGCTCCCGTGCATGATATTTTAAGTTTAGCTCAATCATGGGATCTCGCAGCTTCAAATTTAGTTCTTATGACTGTGCTCTTTTAGTTTGGTGCTTATTTCATGGGTATATGATACTACTCTTATTTGTGGATGATGCAGTTATTACTGATGATGATCATCCTGACATTTCAAAACTCAATCAATGCCATAGTCAACAATTTGTAATGAAAAATCTTGGGCAACTTTGCTACCTTTTCGACTTGGAAATTAATTTAGATTCCCTTGGTTATTATTTTGCATAAGCAAAATATGCCACTAATTTTCTTTCTTAAGTTAGACTCTTTGAAAACAAGATCGCTACAACTCCTATTGAGATCAATGTTAAATTTGATGCCAAAGATGTGATTTCTCTTTCGAATCCTACACTCAATAGACAGCTCGTCAACAATCTTATATATCAAACCATTACTCAACTTGACATCGCTTATTATGTTCACATTGTTAGTTAGTATATGACTGCATCCGGTACAACTCATTTTGCTTCCAACCTTCAAGTTTTTTGCTATGCCAAGGTTATGTTATTTCATGGCCTTCGCTTTTTCTGCTCATTCTACCTTAGAGTTGACCACTTATTCTAATGCTAACTAGACTAGTGACCCTCAAGATTTTCGCTCTCCTACAAGTTGTTGCTTCTTTTGTAGCTACTCACTTATTTCATGGCATAGCAAGAAACATCCTACTATTGCTCACTCTAGTGCAAAAGCAATATATCAAGTTCCTACTGATACGATTTCAAAATTACTATAGTTTGCGATGGCTATTGGAAGATAGAGGAGTGCATCTTAATAGCGGAATAGTCATTCTATGTAACAACCAAAATACTATCTAGTTAACACATAATGATGTGTTCCATGAATACACCGAGTACATTAAGATAAGCTGTCATTTTTTCTAATATCACATTCTTTGTGACATCGTTTGACTTGTCTTTACTATATCCACTACATAAACTGCTAATATTTTTAGCAAGACACATCATTTGGGCGTTTCTTTGATGTTTTCTCCAAACACAAGCTGACCTATTTCAAGTCACCTTGAGTTTGAGAGGAAATACCGGAGATATATTTAGGAGATTGTATATTTCCATGAACTAGTTTTTGATTGATTGTAATTGATATTATGCTGCTACTTTAGATGTTTATTTGTAGAATCTAACTAATTTAAGTTAAATTGCCAACATAGGTTAGGTAACATGACCCATTTAATCAAACACATCAGCATGACTGTTTTACAGATCGGGCTAATTGAATCACCAAACGTGATTCTTTTGTTAATCCTATCAAACGAGTTCATGAGTTGGTAAATCTCATCTAGGTCTAGAAAATAAAAGCCTAAATCAGAAGGGTCTAAAGGCCGTGGGGAGAACTGTTGTTGATGAAGTTGCAAACATATTTGTCGTTACTAATGGTCTGAAGAAAAGCTTGGGCTGATATGGCCTCTTCCTATTTGAATTTAGCTCCAAAGGGGTGTGAATCAAGTCATGCGCGAAGGTCCAAAGTTGATAGCTGGCTACATCCTTTGCCCTCAAAAAAAGGAAGCAAATCGAAAGTCAAGCGATACTAGGGCAAGGAAGGCGAGCTGCTAGAAAGAAACTTGAAGGATTGACCTGCATGTTAACCCCCACACCGATTCTGCAAGCCGAGTTACTCTCATCCAAAATACTTAAACCCCAGCCTAGTTATACCATTAGCCTAAACTATCGTATTGACCGACATCTTCACTCCGTTTAACTGAACACTCTAATGGCTCATGTGTCTAACCGACACACTCTTACTTTTAGCCCCAATACTTCCAACCCAACCGAGATTAAACATAAGTCTGAATTCACTCAACATTCACCCTTGATGATAGAATTACGGGGACTGTGATCACCGTAAATTGGAACTGTCGAGTGGCATGGTTGCCCTTGATAGTTTATGCCTTAATGGACCTCAAAAAAGAGTTTTGTCCTTGCCTTTTCTTTGTTATGGAAAGAAGAAACTAAAAAGATATATGCTAGAACGTGTTAGAAGGAGACTAAAATTCCCTAATAAGTGTCATGTTCAACCAAGTGGTCTCAACGGAGTTCTTGCACAGTGGTGAACTTGCTTGTGTTGTTACTTTGCTAGCAATGTCTTTGAATATTACTATTGCGAAGTCATACGTGTAGACTTGGTTGTGCTATAATAATACTGAGAATTTATGGAAATAGTTGTTGGAGAAAACTTCCTCATTTGTTTTGAAGCTGACAAAACGTCTCCATCAGTCTAGTTTGAAAACTTCCAGACTTTCGTTAAAGTCTAAAGACCGCCGGACCGCCAGACTCAAGACTCAAAGTTTGCTCTCATTTACAGTTTCTAGACTGTCAAAGAAGACTTATCCAGAATCAAGTATTTCTTTATTGGATTTGATTCGATCGACTAAAGAAGATCTCGCGGCTGGAGATAGCATCTCGAAATCTATCATTTTTTAAATTAATTCCGGTAATTTGGATCCGTTGAATAGCGAAACATACTTGGATGGTTCTACTTATGGAAACCTAGATCCTGGTTGTATGGGCGGGCATAATTAGTGGGCTATCGTCATATTCCTTAAATAACTCAAGATCTCCCTAATTGATTCTATCTAACGGGTAGATTAGAAGAATTCCTTTGAAAAGTGCCAACGGTTATGAAGGCATGGAGGAGTATATAAGGAAGACGCTCCAGTTATTCGAGTGTGTGCGCGATAGATAAATTTCAAAATCTGAAGCTCCTTGTTCTTTGTCAATTCAATTGTTGAGCGTAAACTTGTACTCAAAAGAGAGTTTATACATTTGTGAGACCTTGAGGAAGTGTAGTAGAGTCTTTACACTATCGAATCAAGGACGTGAAATTGTAATGACTCTTTTGATTCATAATGAAATTCAGCCGGTGGGCTATCAATGCAGGAGAGTGGACGTAGGTTTAGATTAAGCCGAACCACTATAAACCTTGTGTTCTTATTCTCTTCCCTAAACTCTTTTGCTTTGCTCGTAACTTTATTTAATTGTTAGAGTCTCTTTTCTTTTTAAAGTCTTTTGTCAAACAGACTCAGGTTAAAAGTAAAATGTTAATACTCTACAAAAATTTGTTTTCACACTTATTCACCCCCTCTAGGTGCTCGTACTAGCATTAACAATAGTTACTATAATAAGAGGATGGTGAATTGGCAACACCTAAGATTAATTGCAAGAAACAATCAGATGCCATAAATGGTAGTGGGGGGACTTTGAAGATGTAGGAAGGAATGATGACAAATCTGGAGGCAAACAAAAAGGAGGAACATCGCAACCTTTCAAAATGTGTTGTTTGATGTTAAATTGCAAAACCTAGGATTCACTAGACAAATGTGTACAGTGTGTAATAACAAAGAGGTAGGATGATTAAAGGAAAGGCATGATAGAGGGTTGATCAATAGTAGATAGAGGGAGGAATGCCCTAAAACTTGTATCATCCATGGCCCAACCGCTAAGTCAGATCATCGCCTACTTGTGATAAACACAAAATAGGAAAATATAAAGGAAATATGACTTTTCGATTCAATATTATGCGGACTACTAAGGAGAATTCTAAGAAAGTCATTATGGAGCTTAAGACAATACTAAACAGGTAGCAGACTTGATTATGCTTGGAAAAAAAAACTAAATGAGTGTAAAGAAGCCCTTATTAGTTGGAGTAAGAAAAAATATCCTAATTGTAGGACAATAGTGCATGATCTGATGAGAAATCTTGTTAAACTGCTAGGAGTTGAGGCAAATGATTTTGACCCTACTTAGGAAATAGAGCTTAAAAGACTAATAAATGAAGCTCGGCGAGTCTAGAGAGCTAGAGCTGACCGGAGTAAATTTGGCGATAAGAACACTGCCATTTCTCATCACACAGCTATACAGAGAAGAGAGAGAAATAAGGCGTCTAGAGGTTAAGATAATAGTGGGCAGTAGATAGAGGATTAAAGGTAAATTAAGAGGATTTTGGTATGCTATTTTCAGAAGACATTCACCACTAAACGGGTAAGGGAGTAGGAGGATGTTTTCGAAGAGGTCAAACCAGCAATCACAACAATTATGAATCTGTCCTAACTCATCCTGTTCATGATAAGGAGGCAGGAGCATCAACTTTTCAACTGGGGACTCAAAAGGGCCTTGGACTTGATGGGTTCGCTGGCATTGTCGATCAAAAGCATTGGGATGCAGTCAGGCCCCTAGTGACAAATGCAGTCATAGAAATTTCTTCAAGTCCGATTAGCTCCCTTTATCCTTAAAATCTACTAACAATGTCTTGATTTCATGGGTTTCTTTTCCTGAATATGTTTCTCAATTTCATTATATTAGCATGTGTAATTTTATCTACAAGATCGTTTCAAAAATCTTTGTCAATAGGTTAAAGGTCCTTCTGCCCAATTTGATCTCCCCTCTCACCAAAGCGCTTTTGTGGTTGACAAGTTGATTCATGATAACATCACAGTATCTCATGAACTGTTTCATCATCTTAAACATATAAAAAGAGGGAAAAGTGAGGAATCTTTTCTTAAGATAGACATTAAGTAAAGCATAAGATAGAATAGAATGGGATTTTCTCGAGCGACTTTCGAGGAAAATGGGCTATTGTGATGCTTGGACAAATTGGATTATGCAATGTATTTCTACTGGGAACTGTAATGTCTCTTCAAATGGTGAAATTGAGGGGAATGTTAAGCCCTCAAGGGGGTATTGAGCTAAAGTAGTCAATGGCGAAGTGACTTGCGTTCTCTCTCCTTTGTGAGAGCTACCATCTCCCTCTTGTGGGAGTCTTCCTCTCCCTTTGTCGGAGGCAATCCCATTGAATGTTGGGGCTTGGTGTGCCATTGCTTGAGTGGTTCCCTGTCCGTACCTCGATTGGTGAGGTTAGTTCTCGTCTTCCTCTCTAAAGTGGAGTGCGGTATTTCCTTTGAAGATGTTACGGGATTGCTAGATGAGCTTAGTGGATGAGTAATACAAGGGTTTTGATGCGAGGTTTCTACAACTCCTACAAATCACATTAATGTGAGTGCCCACCATGTGTTTGATTAAATGCCCGGTAGAAAGCTGTCTGAGATCTATGGCTTTGGTGGTGTTCTATTTGAGGAGCAAATTTGTTTCTACGTCTAGGGGATATAGGAAGGTGACTGAAGCTACAACCCTGGCTTTTCTTCATTCGGTTAGCCACATCTACCCAAAACCCATATCCGAGGAAAACCATCCCTAAACCCAACAAACACAAAAATTAGCCATAGATGTACACAAGCGCCTATCCAGCTAAGAGCTCCCTTCACTCTTTTAACTAAATGCTTACCTAATTTTCGCTAATCCTACCTAGTTGTTCTAGAGATGGAAGGGGTGGATGAAAATCAACTTAGATTGGCAGCTTTATGTAGGAGTATGGGTGATCTTTGGTCTGAAGATGTCATGGACCTAGGTGACGAAATCTTTAACAAAGGCAAAAAGGAACATGAGCTCACTCTTTACGGAAAGTTGTATTCCAAGCAAAATGTCAATTTCCAAGCATTTCTTAGCACAATACAGAAAGCATAGAAGATAGATGCAGTAAAATGTGAGGTGATAGAACCTGATTTTTTTCTCTTTTCTATTCAGATCTATTGAAGATAAAAGAAGAGTTTTAGATTCTGGACCATGATCTTTTGCTAGTAACCTACTTGTTTTATAAGAAGGAGATCCAAACATGCTTGAACATTGTTATAAGTTCACACATTGTGCATTTTGGGTACACATCTTGAGCCTTCCCTGAGCTAGAATTATTGAAGATTCAATGCACCTTATTACTTCTAAATTGGGGGATGTTGAGGAGGTCAAATCGAGGCAAGGAACAATAGTTTGAGGAAAAATGGAAAGGCGAAAGTGCGTTGAACCTGTCTCATCCAATTAAAACAAGAACAATCATTAACATGGGAGGGAAGAAATTGTGGTTAGATTTTAAATATGAAAGATTCCCACACTTCTGCTATTCGTGTGGTCGCATAGGGCATTATGCAAATTATTGCTCAGAAAGACCTTACGAGGAAACGAGTTTAGCCCAGGACAAACCAATGCGTTTTGGATCATGGTTGAAGGTTAGAAGTTAAAGAATTTAGCCCTTACTAGAAGGCTTTCTAGGGGAAAATCGAACCTCTGCTTGTTGAAGAAGATATGGTGCTGGAAACTCCCATACTAGCTACTGAAGAACCCCTGTGAACAGAAGAGGCTAATCAAAATGCAAAGGCAATAGTTATTGCTAATCCCATTGAAAACAAGATTATGGAAGACTCGGCGGCAAGAGCAGACTATGGGCCCATAAGCAGCAATAAAAGCCCACAAAACATCTCAGCGTTAATTCCTTATTCAGCAGGAAACAACATGATTTTAGGGAAAACTAAGAAGGAAAAGGCATGGTATAAAACTCTAATGGCCAAAAAACAAAAACGCATCAGTCCATATGAGAAAAAATCATCTTCAATCCTCTTAGTGGATGAAGAACAGCTTCTTGACACCCCAATTCAGTCTTGGGAAGGGGTCCAAACAAGGGCTTTGATGGCAAACCCTAATAAGCTACCAAAGAGTAGATGAAGATCTTGAGCTGGAACTGTCAAGAGCTGGGCACACCCTTGACAGTCCAACATCTTAGAGCCTTAGTGGCTCAAGAAATGCCCAATTTGATTTTTCTAATGGAAATCAAGAATAAAACTAATGTGGTTGAGAGGATGAGAAAGCGCCTTCAGACTGAGTTCTCATTTATTATCGACCCGGTGGGAATAGCGAGAGGCTTAGCGCTCATGTGGGACGAGGAGGTCAAAGTGGAAGTGGGGTTTAGTTTGGGGGAGCTAATTGACATTCATTATAAAGATTTAAAGTGTGGTCATGCAATGCGCATATCCTTCCTACACGCTTCTACCAAGTTTCAGGAAAGATTGAGACTCTAGAAAGCATTAAAATCTAGCAATTTACCTAACACTCTCCCTTGGTTATGCTTAGGAGACTATAATGAAGTACTCTATCATTGGAAGAAGATCGGGCACCGAGAGGTGGATCGGTATCAAATTACAGCTTTCCAAGAATTTTGGGATGCTTGTTCATTGATGGACATTGAAAGTAAATGGTGTGTTTATACATGGTCAAATAATAGGGAAGGAAATCAATTAGTTAAGAAGAGATTGAATAGGGCTATTTGCAATCTAGAATGGCGAATACTTTTTCCAAATGCGGAGGCCTTTGCACTACCGGCGATAGGATCAGACCATGGCCTTATTCTACATTCCCTAGAACCAAATGAAAAGAGAGGCAAAAAGTTTTTCTGATTTGAAGCATATTGGCTCGAGAATCCTGAGTGCGAAGAGGTGGTCAAGAGAGCTTGGTCTGTGGATAGTAACAACCGAACCAACCCTGCAGGAAAAATAAGAAATGTAATAGTTGAACTGAGCAAATGGAGTAAGGGAAAGTTTCAAAATGCCCTCAAACAGATCAGCACACGCGAGTTGAGGCTCATGGAGTTAACCAATAGCACCGCAGGGGAGGAAAATAGGGAGGAATACAGAAATATTGTTGCAAAAATAGAAGAATTATGGCAACAAGAAGAGATGTACTGGCATGTGCGATCTAGAGTTCAATGGATGAAATGGGGAGATCAAAATACGAAGTATTTTCATGCCACGATAGTTCAAAGGAGACAACGAAACAAAATTTCCGTATTACAACTTGATGACCAAACTTGGAATAAGGACCGATCGACTCTTAAACAGCACATCAGAAGCTTCTATCAATCTCTATTTACTTTGGTGAGGGAAAGAAATTACCAACCCGTACTAGATCAATGCTCACCTGTGGTTAATGAGGAAATAAATGAAGCCTTGATCAAACCAGCTTCCAAAGAAGAAGTGAGAACTGTTGTTTTTCAATTAGGAGCTACTAAAGTGTTGGGACCGGATGGGCTTAATGGACTATTCTATCAAAGTCATTGGCCTATTATACAAGAAGATATATACAGCATGGCCAACTCCTTCTTCAGCCAAGGTACGCTTGATCCAGAGATTAATATGACTCATATTACGCTAATTCCTAAAGTATCAGACCTTGATGATATCACCCAATTAAGACTTATTAGCTTGTGCAATTTCAACTAAAAAATTATTACGAAGGTAATGGCAAATAGGCTGAAACAGTGGCTTCCAAAGATTATCCTTATGGAGCAAAGTGCTTTTTTAAGCGGTCGCCAAATTCAAGACAATATCTTCATAGTCTAGGAGATGATACATCAGCTAAAGGTACAGAGGAGAAAGCGTAAATTACAGGCTATTCTCAAGCTAGATATGCAAAAAGCCTATGATAGATTTGAATGAGACTTTCTTTGTCACTATATGCTGAAATTGGGATTTAATGAGAAATTGGTTAGTTGGATCAAGCAATGCATTTCTTCAGTTTCCTTCAAAGTTCAAGTCAATGGCGAGCCTTCAACAATATTGCGGACAACAAGAGGAATTAGACAATGTGATCCTCTCTCCCCCTGCCTATTTATCATCATGGCAAATGTCCTATCTTCTCTCATGTTTAAAGTACTAGAGGATGGAAGCATTAAGGGTATTCAGTTAAATCTTACATGTCCAACACTCTCACACCTCTTATTCGCTGATGATGTAATCTTTTCCTAGACGGTATGATAAGTGAGGCCTAGAATCTAGCCAATATACTCAATCAATATTGCTATACCTCGGAACAAGTCATAAATCTCAATAAATCTAGTCTTTTCATAGGGAGAGATTGCCCCCACAGCCTTAAATTGAATCTAGCTACTGATTAAGGGTTCCATTAATAGAGAAAACGGGGAAATATCTTGGAATACCATTTGATTGGGGTCAAACAAAAAAGCAAATGTTTGCTTGGATTCTAACTAAAGGAAACTTGAAAGATGGAATGAGAAGTTAATTTCAAAAGCGGGAAATGAAGTGCTCATAAAGACAGTTATCCAAGCTCTACCTGAATATGCTATGTCCATTTTAAAAATCCCACTATCTATTTGTCGCACCATAGAAAAGAGAATTGCTTCATTCTGGTGGAAACAAAATGTAGCAAGACAAGGGTATTCACTGGAAAAAGTGGGAAGATCTCAAAACAAGAAAGAATTGTGTAGGCCTAGGCTTTAAAGACTAAGTGGCTTTTAACAAAGCACTATTAGGAAAACAAGCTTGGAGATTTGTTCAAACACCGGAAGCATTATGGAGTAGAGTCCTCAAAAGTATCTATTTTCCTAGAAGTGAAGTTTGGAATGTCTATAACAGTCCTTGATCCTCTTGGGGTTGGAAAAGCTTGTTGATGGGGAGAGATGCAATTGAACCAGAAAGTAAATGGGAGGTTGGCGACGGGAGAAGGATTAAAATAAGAGAGGATAAATGGCTACCTTCGAGTAAGATTTCAGGCCCTGCAAATCAAACCAATCTTATCCTTTTTGCTGAATTAATTGATCAAAATTTCAAGGAATGGGACATTTGGCGACTAAATGATTTGTTTGAGGAAGTGTAGTCAAAGAAATATTAGCTACTCCTCTAAGCCTAAACCCTAGCCCAGATAGGCTACTGTGGACAGCAAACAGCTCAAGAACTTATCAGGTTAAAAGTGGATACAATAGAATTCACTATATGGGCAACCCCTCAGTAGTAAACTATGCATCAACATCCTACCAGACCCCGAGATCATTGTGGAATGAGATATGGAAGCTTCAAGCATTCCCCAAAATGAAGTTTCTACTATGGAGTATATGCAACAACACATTACCTACCAAGGAAAACCTTCATAAAAGAAACTTATTACCTGACTTGACATGTCAGCTATGTGGAAAAGCACCAAAAACGACGGAGCATTTGTTCATTCTTTGCGACTGGACAAAGCATATTTGGTCAGACCCTGTTTTGCAAGTGAAAACCTCTCTCACAAATATCACACGCATTGATAAGTGGATCCATGAAACCCTTACCTCTAGATCTGACCCACATTGGAAGGCCCTCTTCGCTGAAGTACTCTAGCAACTATGGAAAGCTCGAAATGTCCAGGTCTTTCAAGGTTGACCAACAAATTCGAGGGCCACGCGAGAAGAAGCCACTACGTTGACCCTCTTGTTCGAAAAATGAACCTGCAAACCAACAACCAACAAATGAACTCAATAGTAGCAGCGAAGAAAAGGGACAAATAGAACCCACCTCCAAAAAACGAGATCAAGATAAATGTAGACTGCTTATGGTGTTGCTCATCCATGGTAGGATCGGTAGCGGGATTGTGCAAAAACAATGAAGGGACTCTCCTTGACAGTTTCACCAAGCAAATTTGGGCACCTTCAGTCTTTGTGGCTGAATCCCTAGCTGCACGTGAGGCGTTGCTTTGGCTGAAGGAAAAAAGAAGCCCTCAACTCCCACGAATTGAATTGGAGATGGAAGAAAAAGGTACTTTTGACCTGCACGTGCACTTAACTTTGGATAATTTATCACTTATCAATAGCTTATTGGGCCAAGAGACCAGTCCATGGGTAGCCCACTCCATCATCAATGACTGCAAAGAACTCCTTGCCCATATTGGAGGAATTTCGGTGGATTATGAACCAAGAGAAGCAAATCAGGTTGCGGATTAGGTTGCCAAGGCCCACTGAGCTAACTCTCTCCCTTTGAATTGAATCACTAATCCCCCTTACTCTCTATGTTTAATTTTATGTTTGGACTATGATCCTTCTACGGCCCCTTTAGTGGCTTAGTAATGAAAATTGCCACTTTCTAACCAGAAAAAAAAAAAAAAAAGGGGGGTTGGTTTGAGCTAGGGGACACTCTTGTCTCCAGTTTTGTTCATTTTAGCGGCAGATGTATCGTCTAATATGGCGAGCTGCTACAGGAGCTTTTATTGGGGTCCAAATCAGAAGGCCCTGCCCCCATGGTCACGAGCTAACCTCCTAGTGATGGATGATGCCTTACTTCCTCATGGAGGCAACTAGCAGCAAGTTTTGAAGTCCTCGAAGATTGCTCAGGAAATTTATTGCAAAGCATCAGGCCAACTTGTCATTTCCAAACGGATAGTAAATGAGGTGCATTGCCATAAGCAAAGTTGATAATTTCTTATGAAGCTTTGTTAGTTTAATACTTTTTGGGCTACTGTAAGATTAACAACTTATTGTGAGTCACAAATTTTTAAAAGAACGGAATTCACAACAATTTATAATTATTTATTACTAAGTTTTTTGTAGTCCAAAAAAGACTATTATTCTCATAATAAATTAAACATTATTACCTAATCATTTATATTTCTTATATGATTTCAATATGATTCAACATATTTATAAAAATACATTTCAGATAATTTGTAGGTGAAGTGAACTCATAAAAATTTAAAATATATAATTGTTCGGGATGTTTAATAAAGACACAAGTTTGAACATTAGATGCAATGACTCGTTCGATTTTAGCCCGTGAGCGCAAATTGCCAATCTTGATAGTTAGTGGAATTAAACGCAGTACCGTAATTTTTGGAGGACTTCTAAACAAATGTGAAATTAGCAGTGTTTTTAACATAATCGAGAGAAGCTCTCCTAACATTTGCCAAAGCTCCGCAAGCGCCGCTCCAGTGTCCTCAGTTGCACATACAAAGCCCTAACGCTAGTACAAACCCTAACACACCTTGCCTCCCAAAGACGCCCGTTTAGTCTTCGAGTCAAATCAGCCTTTCCAAATTTACATTGCTCCGAAGTCTCTGTCATAAGATCTAATGTTCAAACTTACATGAACGAAAGCACATGATTTGGTAGACGGGCCCCGGCCATTCGTCGGCAGGCAGGAAGTCGGTCGCGCTCCAATCAAAGCCACGATCATCAGAGAGATATGGCACGCCCCGTGAGCTGCCGAAAAGAAGAGCCGCACGCTTCTCTCTCTCTCTCCCTCTCACTCGATCGAAAGGCCGAATCAGTCTTCCCCCATTAGTAAATTCGGCACTCATCATGTGTTCAGACAAACATGCGCGAATGCCGGGGAGACTCACTGTATAACTTTAAAAAGTGTCCTTGAGCAGATTCGACGAAACGAGCCCCTCCTATCCTTTTATCTGGATGTGAATTCATTGAACTTGACCTTCGCCGCGCATCGCGTGGTGGTTTCCGAGCGTGATTGGATTTTTGACCGAAGCATGTGGGGGGTTTTCATTAATAATAGTTTCATCCTCTTACCAACAACTATTAATAATTATAATTGCAATAGTTTGATGGATACAGGTAGGTACCCAGTTGAAGATTCCGTGGATATTCCTTCACGTGATTTCCGGTAAAAAAAACCAAAGAAGCGTATAGTATAATGTATACAAATATGTAAAAATATTTGAAACCCTATGAAGTTTAAGTCTATGGCTAGATTCAAAATCTAGTAGCTTGCAACATATCAAAAATGACAGTCCATAAACTATTAGATGAATCGAGTAATTGAATCAGCGCGTAATTGAATAGATATTGTGCGGCGTCTCATTCCCGAAAATAGTTTCAGAAGACAACAATTTTTTTTGTCGTTGAAAAGTAGAAATTAATACACAAAGAATTCGAAATTGATACAGAGAAAGTTCCACCTTTTCGCAAGAAAACACTCTTTACGTTTCGTTGATTGCTCATGGGACTACCAGTCGTATAAGTTTGTAACTCCCATCAAACTATTTGACTCTGTGAATCCGACTCTTTAATTTTCCTCTCCATTGAAGGAGACAACCCGATCCATTATGCTGAAGATGCTTAAGATAACTTGGTAAACATTAGCAATCGATGATCGCGAAACCTGCAAGATTTTCCGAAAGGAAGCCCGCACGAAAATACGTGGGCGAAAAAGCAAGAGACGTGGCAGAGCGACCTCCACGCCACAAGTAACGTTCACGGACGGAAATGACGACGTTTGACAAATCACATAACTCGAGCAGCAGCCATCCGGCCAGCCAAGAGCCGTCGTCTGACGTGCAACACGGATGTACGCCATACAAAGTGGTGGGGTCCATACGTCACATGTAAGTTGGGTTCGGTCTTAAACGACAAATTTCTTCTCCGGTTGATGATGGGGAAGACCCTGAAAAATATCCCTTCCTCCTCGTCTTCATCGCGCACGCTGATCTAATTACTACCCTCGAGTTTCCACCATATTCTTCGGTTATCATTGCGCAGCAGAAACGGAAATTAAAATAAGGGATAAGGAGAGCATCATATGTACAGAACTGAAAGACCATAATTTTACATAAGACGAACGAATTACATAAGAACATCCATAGCCCAGCAGATAAAAAGTTTCCAACTGGACGAGGCAGACTTTTTAGTTTTACAGCCCTGCTATAGCTAGCTACAGCTAATCACAATGAAATGAAAAACCCCTAAAACAGCAAAGAGCAGTCTACTGAAACCCCCAAAAACTCAATCGCAGCGACCGCTCCCGCCTACCTGAACTTTTTTGCTCTAAAAAAGACACGAGCTAACAATTTGACTACACGAATGGAAACAAGAAAAGAAAAAGAAACAGATTTTTTTGACATCAGATCGCGTCCCAGTCGATCTCCGACGGATACTTCGTCAAGGTCGACGCCTCCGGTAACGAAACGCACTCCCACGTGGCCTCCGCGAAGTCGTCGAACGTCAGATCCGAAAGCGGCGACGATCCCGCCGACCCTTCGCTCTCCGGTTCGGATCCCTTCACCTCCGTCACCTCCGTCACTTCCGTCACCTCCGAGGCTTCTGCCGGAGAAGAAACCTCCCGCGCTGCTGCTGCTGCTGCTGCGGCTGCGGCTCGGGATCGGCCTGAGGCCGGGGGCTTCTTGGCACCGTCAGCCTTCTTCTCGGCGATAGTCTGGCAGATGGCCTCCAGCTTCGCATCGACCGACGAGTGCAGCGGCGAGACTCTGCCGTCGCCGACGTCGGACGCGGCACAGTGTTTGAGATGGGGGAAGTTGAGCCGGGCGAAGTCGCCCCTCAGCTTGTAGGCGGCCCGGTCGTAGGCGAGGGCGGCTTCCTCAGCCGTGTCGAAGGTGCCGAGCCAGAGGCGGGTCCTGTTCTTGGGCAGCCGGATCTCGGCGACCCACTTGCCCCAATGCCTCTGCCTCACACCCCGGTACAGCTTCGTCGCCGGTTTGCCCGCCGACCCGGAAATCTTCATGGACACCGGCTTCGGTCCCAGAAGCATGCTCGGGTGGTAGCCGTGGCCATGGTAGGAGGGCAAGTTCGTGCTTTGGAACTGGATCTGGGCTTGGATCTGGTTGATCTGAGATGGGGTGAGGTGGTTGAGCCCGATCGGACCGGGTAGCTCGAGGCCCAGAGGGTCGGGGCTTGTCGAGCAGCCATCCGAGAACGACACGGGCTCGAAAGAGAAGAGAGAAGAAGAGGAGGAAGGGGAGGAAAGAGAAGGGGTAGATGTGGAAGCACCGTAGCCGCCTATGAACGGGCACAGCGCTTCCATGAGCTCGTCACCACCGTTGGAAATTCGGTACGATGGGAGAGCCGATCTACTGCTGTAGAACTCCATGGTAGTTGCCATAATAACACCAGGAAATCTGCAAGCTTTACAAGAAGTAACAAAAAAAAACAAGAACCAAAAGAACTATTTCCAAAGGGTTCAAGAGGTTAACAAATAACCAACCTCCGTCACTTCCAAGAAAACACCTAGAGATTCAACCTGGGAGGGACCAAAAACCGCCCTCTTGGCCGATTCTAATCGAGAAAGAAAACAAAACCAAAAACAAAAACAAAAACCCAACAACGAGAAAATGGAGAATAAAAAACAGGACTCCTGGATCTCGATTCTGAAAACACCTGGCTTTCGTCAAAAAAATTACCCACTTTTTTTTTCTCTCCTAAGTTTGTGCTTCTGAAAAATCCTGAGGCCAAACCTTAGAGAAAGAAAAGAAATCGCCAACTTCGTTTAGAAAGACAGATGATTAACAGAAAGGGACTCGGAGAAGCGGGGAATTACAGAGGGGGGGAAAAAGGAGCGTTGAAGAAGAAGGAAACGCGAGCGCTCTTTTTCTGCTATGTTTTTTTCTGTTCTGCTGATCTCTCAGACCTCACTACGTTTGATGTCGCCCCATGGATGCGTCGCCCCTCCCATTATATAGAACCCCTTCGACCATTGTTTACGATTTTTTCTTCTCTGCAATCTCGATGCTCGCCCGCCCCCGAATTGACCGTTATGCCCCCCCGTCACTCCCTTCGGGCCTCTTGCCCGAACCGTTCGGCCAGCTACCAGTAATGATTCGCCCAGCCTTTTTGTACTGGCTGGGCCCATGCCCCAATCGCCGGGCGACGCGTGCCCCGGCGGGGCCCCGAGGAATCGACACGTGTCCGTCGATAACTGGGAGGTGTCAGTAAAAGGACGGAAACAACCCTTCCCCCCGGGGGAGGAAGTATCGAGGTGAGGTGGGAATTCGCTTTCCAGAGTTTCGTTGCGGGAAGACGCGTTCAGATTGTGGAGTGGTTATGCTTTTGCCATCAAGATCACGTCCTGATTTTTTATTTTATTTTATTTTTCCAATTTCCGCCTCTTTTGACAAATTGACACGCCTCGCCTCGCCATGTGAAATGGAGAAAATTTTCGAACTCGTCTTTTTTTCTCCTTTACTGAAATCATATCTAAATGACGTGCGCGGCGTGCAATTTTGATACCATATTGAACGAATTCAAAAATATTATACAGTTGAATAATTACTAAGCTTATTTTGCAAATTATTCAATTTGAATCATAATTATGAAATAAAATCGAACCATATGAAACTCTTCAAAATTACTCCCTTGAGGAAAAAAAGGGGGGCCCACGCGTTTTTTTTTTTTTTTGTGGGGAGGGGGTTTGGTTTGGTTGGGGTGGAAATTTGTTCCTACATGCAATATGCCTAATGATATATGGGGGTGAAACGAAGTTTCGAGAGGAAGTGAAGGGGGCAACAGCAAATTAATTGCCCCCAGCTAAGCTTTGACCGGGGAGCGTTGCACGTCGCAATCAACATGCCAGCCGAAGGGGGGGTCCACCCGCACTCCACCACTAGCTAAGAATCGAGTCAAGTACGCGTGAGCATGAAGCAACGTTTTTTTCTTTTCTTTTCTTTTTAATTTCTTATATTTTTCGTGCCGCAATCGATTGGCTTCTTGTCGAGCCGGAGATTAAAAATAATCATTGGATCTGATCATGATTACCTCCTATCCCTCCCCTAAATATAACTTTTCTATCCAGCTTTTTTAGCTTAATGGGCCACGATCGATTCTAGATAAGAGCCCAAATTGAATTGTCCTCTAATTATACTCATTAAAAAAGGACAAATTTCGGCACATCAAATTCGAATTCGGATTCCCCAATAGGAAAAATTCGAATTCGGGTTTTTGGAAAGGAGCCGAAAGGGGACCACCCCATTAGAAAGGAAGTGTCTAGAGAGTTTGCGTAAAGGGGGCCATTGTGGCGAGTGCACAAAGTCATGTCATCCATTCGTTTTTAATCGGCTAATCGCCACCCCCACCTAATCCGGAACCTTAAATTACATGGGGCCATAAAAAATACCAAAAGATAATAAATAATAAATAAATAAAAAAGGTGGGTCGTCTTAATTGAACCCGAGGTCACGTCGATTTAAAAAGAAAAAGGGTAATCGCGGCTTTTCGCGATTACCTTATCGCGGGCGTAACGCGGAATCGCGATCGTCGAGAGGAGGGGGGGAATTACCGCGTCCTTTCGAAGTACGTGAGCCCGCTCTATCTTGACCTGTCGAATGGGTGGGGCTCCGGACGTGATCCGTAATCCGACGGCCGTAATCGAACGGGCTCACGTGTGCTGCGTACGCGCAGTGCTCGTCCGGCCACGCAGGCGGGCCATCCAGCTGTCGAAACGTGTTCCTTTCGCCTTTTGCAGCTGAGTAGGACGGGTGACGCCTGCGCGGAGTTAATCATGGTCGAGTTAGTTTTGACCGTGGTTGGGTTTAGTCCTGTTCTCTAAAAGCCAAAAGCGACTGGGGTGAAGCGGCTTGGATGGCGATTTGCGGCGCAAGCTGGCGGCTCGAACGGGACTACGCTCCGCTGTTTGCGCTTTGACCGCCGAGGGTAGAGAGCTTCGGCTAGCCGTCACCTTTTGGAGGAGCCGTAAAGAGCCGGAACGTGTCCGGCGCGTGTCTCGCGCTAGCGCATCGGAGTGAGCGCGGCACGGTATAATTCGATTTTACGTTAATGTAAATAAGTAGTATATATATATATATTCGACCAAAAAAATAAAAATAAATAAATGGTATATATATAATGTTCCTCGGGAGCCATGTTCACCTGGAATAATTATTGATCCGTTTCTTTTCGATAACTTCGAGGAACCCTAGAGATCAACCTCACCTTCCCGGCACCTTCCTTACTCTATTTTCCACAACGCCTTTTCGGATCTCAAGATCAGAAGCTCATAAATGAAAAGGCTAAATTACCCTCTCCCTTAGAAAAACCACTAAAGCCTCCTCGGCAAGAACGCCGACACCCGCAAAGCATGTTCACATGCCAATCTTAGATTTGCCCCCAAGAAGAGCTGGTCAGAGTCTACGTTTTCCGCATCGGAGCCCCAATCGACGGTCCGAAATGGAAGTCAGTCCGCAAGTTACATTCACAAGAGTCTCAGCTAAGACTAATGCGATTCCGACAGTTGTCCGGCTTGCCGTTGTAGTGGTTAAACCGCTGCTTAAATCGGTTTTAATTTGGGTTTTGGCCCGTCTGAATCTGAGCTAATAATCAGATCCGACCGAGGATTAATTTCTGATTTATAAACATCAGGGATGAAATTTGGAATCGAAGGTTAAAAACTCATCATGCAAGTGGTATAGTATTTTGTGAAATAGAGGATGGCAAGTAGTAAATAGAGGTCCGATTGCTTAAATCGGTACAATTCGGGTTCTGATCAATCCAAATCTGTCGGGCCGAGGTTAGTTTCCAATTTAAAAACATCGAGGCGAGATGCAATTTGGCATCGAAGGTAAGGACTCGCGATGTCGGGTAGCATTTTGGGAAATAGAGGATGGCAAGTGGTAAGGAAGAGGGCGAAAGGTGGGGGACGATAATTTTGATATTTTTTTTTTCTTCTTGAAGAAAGCAAAGCAACTTGGATTGTACGAAACCCACATGCTGTCACGACTTTGGGGAGTCGGTGCATGTGGCACGAAGTACTACTACTTACTGTTCCAAGAATTCTTGACTTCAACAATGCAATGTATTTTTGTACGTTATAGCAAGGACAAAATATCTCCCTTTGAAGATTCGTGCCTCGACGCCCGGGCATCGGGAAAATGCTTGTCTTGTCTTCAATCACGCTTTTTGAGAGCAACCCTTCTTTTTCCACCTTTTTTTCTAATGTTGTCCCTTTCGTTTATAAAGTGAATGTCTATTCGGGAATTTAATGGCGAAAGAAAAATATCAAAGAAAAGTGATGATGTTTGACGAACATGACTGTTTCTTCCGGGCTCAAAAGAAAGAAAAATGAAGTTTCGCTTACAATGGAATATCCATGAATATTGACATAATTGTGTATTTACTCACGTAGATCATAAGGTTAGGATGTGTTTACTAAATTACCTTTAATTAGGAAAAAAAAAGATATGCTATTAAAAAAGGACAAAAAAGTTATTAATCTCTTAATATACGTATAATCTTTATATAGTCACATAACTCTAAGGGTCCGTTTGTTTTGTGGAAATTATCACGTTTTCAGAAAATATTTTTTATGAAGTTATTTTCTTGAAAAATGACTATATTTTTCTGTGTTCGATTGAAACATGAACTTTGAGTGAAAAATATTTTCCACTATTCGTTAGCTAATTTAATTGTTTGGGAAAAATTATCAAAAACTTGAATTTTAATATTTTTAATTGACCAAAAAATTAGTTTTATTTTTTATATTTTTAAAATGAATTTTTAATTATTTGTACTTTTAAAAAAATTAAAATTAAAATTATTTATTATTTTTCTTTCTTTTTTCTTTTCTTTTCCTTCTTCCTTCCTCCTACTTCTTCCTCCTCCTTCCTCCGTCGCCACAGGCTTGACAATGGCCAGCTGCGCGACGGCCAACTAAGACGCGATTGTCGGATCCGGCGAACTCGAGGCTCAGCCGATCTCGCCTGGATCAAGAGCCTGAGCTCCACCGCCAGATCCGGCGAGCTCGCGGCTTGCCGAGCCGGGCGAACCTCTAGTGAGCTCGGGCAAGGCCCGAGCCTCGCCCAACTCATCGATTTGGCGAGACCCGAGCTCCGTCACAGGCCAATGATGCTCCGCCTCGCCCGATCTGGCGAGGCTTAAGCTTAGCCAGCTTCCGCAGATTTAGCCAGGCAGAGCCTCGCCAGCCTAAGGCAAGGCTCAAGCTAGCTCACGGCCGATCACTAGTGGCCGGCGACCAGCCAAGGCCAAGGAAGAAGATGAAAAGGAAAGAAAGAAAAATAATAATAAAAAAGGAAAAAAAACTCGATTTAAAAAAAATAAAATATAAAATATAAAGCATAAAAATAAAACGAAAACGTGTTGGTGAAAAGAAATAAAGTAGAAGAAGTTATGGAAAATGTTTTCCACTTTTGAAAAGTTGAAGACATTTTCCTCATTTTTAAAGGTTGTTTTTTTTAATGATAGAAAACATTTTCTTTAACTAATTCATTTTCCGTAAAACGAACACTGGAAAATCCGAAAAACATTTTTCTAAAAATCATTTTCCGTTAAACGAACGGAGTCTAAAATAGATATAACTTATTCTTTGAATTACCAATATAAAAATGCATTTGGGTAAACTGCATTGTGTATTAGGTTAAAATACTAACATAAAAGAGTTAGGTAAGTTAAATTTTTACTAGATCAATGCTTAGATGCTCTTATGTTTTCTTAATATAAATGGTTACCCTCTTTTCAAAGATTGTTGGCGCTAATAGCCCGCAACTATGATGTTTTGACAACCACCGGCCTTGGTGGCTCCATTGAATAAGAACTCCCTTGAACCTTGGGGGGAAGGTGAGGAGGTCGAAACTTAGTAGAAGCATCGATGTCTTAAACGTGACGCCGGGATGATGGGTCCTCCGTTAGCGTTACTCCAAGGTTTATCCGCCGGCTACCGGCTGATGGGGTTCCCTGGATCACCAAAAAAAAAAAAAATATATGATGTTTTGACACCACCCCATGTGGTGGCTGCATTGGCTCGAGCTCCCTCCCTCTCATGAAAAGGGAGGAGTTCAAATCTCAGCGTGGTCTCTAGTGGTCTTAAGTGCGTTGTCGTCGTGGTGGGTTTTGTCATACAAGACCCCTCTGGTTTATATTGCGCCATCGACCGTATGACGGTTCCTAGATCACTAAAAAAAAAAAAAACTATGATGTTTTGACTATCTTTGCGTCTTCAGTATTATTGTTGTTGTTAACTCAAAGTCCTAGTGCTTGCACCATCGCAAACCAGCATTTTAGACGTCAACAACAGTCATTGGTCACAATCGACCTAAATTTGGTCATACACATGTGTACGCTCATTGGGTCTAAGCTCTGGCTATTGGATTTGATGTTGCTAATTTTGGGCAACCCAAATCTAAGGTCACCCAAGATCGATGACACCATTTGTAACGGCGGCGAAGTCCTAATAAGCGTAATCGAGAAGACACAAAACAAATAGAAAATCAAGCTTGATAAGAGCAGGACCAACAATGATAACTCGAGGACACATCGGCAAGGCACGATGGCAGTAGGCAACAACGAAAGGTAACGTCAATGGTGGCACATGGTGTGGCTTTTCTATATTATGTATATGCTCAACTCTTACAGTGAACTCTAGCAATCTATATGAAAGTTCAAAGATAAATCCTTGCTAAATGGCGATCTGGATTATCATTCCCTTTTGGGCAAGACCTAAATCTTGCCATGCCCTTGTCATAAATCATCTGAACCCCGGCACTCCTTTTCACCGACTATGGCGTGACAGCCGGTGCATAGTAATCCCACTATAGTTGCCCTTCATTAGCTCTTCTATGGAAATTAAGTTGGCATTTTAATTTGCTATGATGCTCACAATTTGTCTTGAACTATGAAGTTGAGCATAACCGACAGAAACTATCGAACTATTACCACCGCTAGCATTGACTGTCAGATGATGAAAGACACAACGTAAAACGTCAATTTAAGTCGAGAGTTTTGCTTTGATTGGAAGAGGCGCGTGGTCCTTCTTCAACAAGGCATTGCGTGATCCTGACTAAAGCTTTAGATTATACGGAAGAAACATGCCAAATTTAACTTTGACACGACATCAATTGCTTGTGATAGGCCTTTTACTATTTTTCCTTGCTTCGACATGAAGTTTGAAGATAAACAAGCACTGAACATGACATTATCCTAAAGCGAAAGGAACTTTCGAGGAAATTTCTCCGAGACTTGATAAGGTACGCTATCTTTATTTAATTAGTTGACTTCGACGATGCTCCTTGTAGGAATCGCATTTGGGTATCTCTAGGGAACATTAGTGAGATTCCAACTTGGACCTACTTAGTGAATAATATCATATAATAATTATAGATAAACATATTAATCGCTTGTGTTTACAATCGTAATCTGTAACTTTTCAATATCTTCGTCTTTCTCGATATTTTTATAATTGTGCCACAATAGATATGTGCAAAATGAAACAAACGAGTGGATAATATTTTCCTTTGTCTTGTGCTATAATCCAAAATCGGTATTTGAACAGAAGGAAAAAAAAAAAAAAAGGCAAGCGTCACTTTTCATAACCTGATGTTGACTCCCTATAATGGGGTATAATAAACAAACATCTTTTTATCATATTCCTTTGGTGGAGCCAAAATTTTCCCTCTCGTAGCTTATTTTTATCAATTGAGAGAAAACTCTGGAAAAATGAAGAGTTCCTACGATGAGAAATGTATTCCTCAATTACTAGATTACTTCCTGCAACATCTTATCATGATAGGCGGATATTTTAATATGGCAATTATATTTTATGAAGTTTTTATGTGCTATCATAGGATTCACGTGTACCACCATTCGTATGGGTAGTCATGACTTGAAAAATTGATTGAGTATCGAAACTAATAAGCACATGGACTCCATATTTAAATTTACCTTGTTTTATACAGGGTTAAAGGAAAAAAATGAATAATTATGTATGAAATAGGTGAGTATGTGATAAATAAAGCTAGGGGAATTTAGAAATTCCGAGAATGAGAAGAGAGAAAAAAAGGTGTTTTTTTTTTCACGAAAAGACGAGACATAAGATCGACTCATAACTATAGCCTATAGACAGAGATCATCTGCCTCCCGAGAGCGAGGACAAAGGAACGATGCTTGTAGGGCGACACTGACACCAAGCCCAAGACAGATGGGCCTTGGGCTCAAATATGCTAAAGCTAACCTACCCATTATGGGCCAAACATTCGGCCCATCAATTTTCTTGCTTTCCACCATTTGAAAGTGTTTGTTGACGTGCGACCCAAAAATAAAGCGTTTGTTGAAGGCCCAAGAAGACGAACTGGGAAGCAGATTCCGGGCCCATGAAGGTTGGTTAATGTCGACGATATTAGCAATCTAGTTCCCAAGGGGGAATTAGAATATGGTCATTCCATTTTCAATTTCATTCCCACTGCTTGGTTTTGCGTAATAGGAAAAGGTTGCAAAGCAAAAAGTTCGTTGGAATGATTGCTTGTATCAATGGAAAAGTCATAGATGGGAAGTTCCAATTTTATTGAGCTTTTTAGCAAGAAAATTAAGATCACTGGTGATTGTCAAAGAGAACATTGTTTTAGATTAGGATACCATTGTTCCCAATTTTCCAGGAGTGATCGAGTCTAGGGTGGGTAGGGTCTAGACCTAGACCCTGTACTCGATCCTGTTTGTATTGGACCCTATACCCGACCCACCCCTATCTTTCCAATCTAATTCTAGGGTCAACCTTGTTTTTACTAGAAGCTATTTCGCAACCACTCAATACTTTATACGACTTCGAATTTTATATTAATACGCGAGAAAATAACGTAATCCTCATAATTTGTATTGAAACATTAAACACTTGTAATGAATAAGTACATGAACTTTTTGACTAAACAAAAAATTAAGGATCTACAAGGCTAATTATTATAAATAAAATCATAAGGTAAAGTAAAAATCATAACATTGCATAAACATTAGTAACAAACATGGGTTTAATATTAGTCTCATTCTCACAACTACTATATGAAGTTGTTCATTTATCTAAAACAATTAACAAATATTTGCTGCAGGTATAACTCCTCCTCCAAAAGAGAAATTAGGTGAGCCAATTCACGTGACACACAGGAATTTGGCGGCAATAGACGTTGTATGTCTATCAGACGATGCGAGAGGGTGTCAATGAGGGAGGGAAGTGAGCGAGGAAGAGGAACAACGAAGAAGGAGCGTTGTGCATGTCTTAGAGAACCAAGAGGAAGAATGCCGTACGATTGATGGAATAAGAATAGAAATCGGGGGAAAAGAATAGGGTTTCAGACTTCTACTTACAAAACCGGTTCCAAAACTGGTCCAGACAGGCTTCGAGTGGGTAATTACTTGGACCCAGTTCCTAAACCGATTCAAACCAGTTCCGAATTTTGGGAACGGGTTTCAATGGGAACCGGTTCCTGACCCTATTTTCCAGGTGGGCTAGTTCAACTCCCGGGTATGCCTGATCCGGTTGTACACCCCTACAGTTTTCTATAAGGGTTGTGTTATTTCCACTCTTTATTTGAAATTGAACTCTTTTTTACAGTATACTGATTGCATTACGCCTTGTTTTTTCCATGTTGTACTCGCAAAGAGTCAAGAGGGAACTATTTGAGATTTTTTTTTTATTTGTCTCTTCTTCTTCCTCCATTTTCCTTTTTCATCTTGATAGTTTTGTTGATTAGGGACTCATGGATCTAACGTTGTAGATGCATTAGAGTTATCTTTTTCATATATAGGTCTTTGCTCAAGTTGCTTGTGAACTCGAGCACCTCGATAAGTCTATTGCAATTCGATTCTCATAAATCATTGTAAGAATCAAATGATCGTTACAGAAAATTATATTTTGAGGAAGATTGTGCTAGTACAGAGGTGGTTCTACCAGACATACCAAGGAATTGTGAAGGGCAATAGTAAGTTAAAGAGGAAGTCGCGAGGCTCTGTGGGACCGCCCAATTATTGATGTGCATGGAGGTGTCGGAGGAGGAAGATGAATAAGTGTCAACAATATGCTTCAACACAAGTGAGAACAAGAAGAAGGAAAATGAAAGGAAAAGAAACAAATTTTAAAAAGGACCCCACATTTGGCTATGTGGGGTAAAACATTTAAAGGAGGAAAAGGCGAGAAGTAATATAATCAATACACTGTAAAGGAAGTGTTTGAGCCAAATAAGAAGAGGAAAAAGCTTGGTCCCATTCCATTATCTTTCAGTCTTTTCACCATCTCACTCAAACTTTGAGCTCATAGGTTTGAAGAGTTTTGAGCCCTTTTTTCTCTCAAAAAGGAAACTTGAAGGGAGTCCATAGGGTCCTGTTAGGTTACATCAATCGCCGACGCAGAGATCTTAGCAATATAATTCAAATGTAGCTCTAACGCAGTTCCGGGAACATTGTCCAAGACGTTGAACAGGTTACACTTTACTAGAGCGCGACGAAGCAAAATGATCAACTTTCCAAAGCACACGCTTCTTTGAAAATTATGTATGGACAATTAGGGTGTGCATGGTTGTGTTCTTTTGTTCTGTTTATGAACAAAAATTTTATTTTTTTTATTCCCGATAACAAAAAAAGAAAAAAAAGAAAAAGAACATAAACGCGTTTGTTTTTTTTTTTTTTTTTTTTTTTTTTTTTTTTTTTTTGGAACCGGGGAAAGAGTAAAAACCCCGGAGCTCGGGGGCCCCCACCGCCGGCCCCGTACGCAGTAAGTCGCGCGTTTTGCGTTTTCGAACTCTTCCCTTGGCGTGAGGGTACAAAAGCGCTGGCCACCGCGGGCGGTGGTACATAAACGCGTTTGTTTGCGTTTTTGTTCTTGGAACAAAATTGGAACAGAAATAAGAAACAAAAAAAAGTTATTCTTTTGTTTCGGAAACACTTTTGAAGAACAAATTATCTCTCCTTTCTTCTCTTCTCTTTTTTTTCTTCTTCTTTTCTTCTTCTTTTTTCTTTGGCCGGTTGCCAACCTCGGCCATGGCCGGCAACCAGCCGTCGAGGGCCGGCAACGCCATTGAGGGCCGGTGACGTTCGGCCTCGCCGAATCGGGGCGAGGCCAAGCTCGCCCAGCCAAGGCGAGGCCAAGCCTCGCCCGCGCCGGCGACGCTCGTGCTCGCCTAGATCCGGCGAGGCCGAGCTCGCCCAGCCAAGGCAAGGCCGAGCCTCGCCGGGGCCCGACGAGCCTCGCCATGGCTAGGTGAGGCTACCAGCCCCCGTCGGCCGATCGCCGATCTCGGCATGGCCGGCGACCAGCCAAAAGAAGAAAAAAAGAAAAAAGAAAGAAAAAAAGGAAAAATAAAATAAAAATATTTAAAAATTAAAGGAAACAAAAAAAGAATATAAATTTACCAAACGTGTTTTATTTATTTTTTATTCCTGTAATAAGTTTACCAAATACGTCTTTCTAATCAAAAATTGTTCTCCGGAATAGAAATAGTTTTTACTATTTCTATTCTTTGGAATACTTTTTGAACAAAAAAACAAACAAACGCACCCTTATTGTTAGGGCGATAGTTGAATCTAATTCGTGAAATGTTTTCGGCACGAAAATTCTAGTTTTGTAATCGACCCTTGTCGTCCTTTTTCCTTTTCTTTTTTTTTTTTTCAAGTACGTATCGTAAGTCGAAGAGCTTTGACTTTTCTTCGTAGAAAAGGGGCCCCACCCTGCATGGACCAAGACCGATCAATTATCCAACAAGGATAGAACAACAACGTGTCATATAGAGCTCTCGATCAGATCGACATAGTCATGTGGATAGCACGCGGCCGAAACAACTATTGCGAATGATTTCTTGCTTTTCCAGTGATGATGAGGAATTCTAAGAAACATAGTTTACGAAATTTCACAAAATTTTCTATGCTTAATTATATATGGATCGTAAGAAATTATCTCTAAGTGCATGAAAAAAATGACCTAATTTCCTAATAAAAACTTTAAACTTTAGGTTCGGTCTCATGTACTTTTCATTTATCTCACAAAAATTACTAGACTTTTATTCTTATCTTAAATCTTCTTACACATTTAAAAAGAGCAGCTAATTTACTCAAAACTAACGATATCATAATCTTTATAAGTTCATTATCAAAATTGAAGTTTTCATCAACCCCTCAACTTGTAAAAAACAATAGAAACCTTCTGATGGTGATACTATTGAAGTTTCCTATATTTGAACTACATTGGCGTGTATATATGTTGGAGCTATTTGATGAAATGTAGCATAACTTCCCCTATTTGAACTACATCGGCGTGTATATATGTTGGAGCTATTTGATGAAATGTAGCATAACTTCCCCTATTTGAACTACATCGGCGTGTATATATGTTGGAGCTATTTGTTGAAATGTAGCATAACTCCCCCTATTGAAATCTCTCACCTTACCAAGAGGATTTTAGGTGAGATGTCGTATGTCTGTCAGACGATGCAAGAGGGTGCCAATGAGGGAGGAAAGTGAGCAAGGAAGAGGAACGACGAAGGAGGAACGTTGTACATGTCTTAGAGAGCCAAGAGGAAAAATGCCGTGCGATTAAGGGAATAAGAATAGAAATCGTGGAAAAAATAGGGTTTTGAACCTCTACTTACAAAATCGGTTCCCAAACCAGTTCCAAAACCGGTTCGAGAAGAGGCTCCGGGTGGGTAATCACTTGGACTCGGTTCCCAGACCAATTCAAACCGATTCCCAATTTTGGGAACTGGTTCTCGGATCGATTTCAATGGGAACCAGTTCTCGACCCTATTTTCCAAGTGGGCTGGTCCGATTCCCGAGTATACTCGATCCAGTTGCACACCACTATAGTTTTCCATTAGGGGCGTGTTATTTCCACTCTTTAATTGAATTTGAACTCTCTTTTATAGTATATTTACTACATTATGCCTTGTTTTTTCCATGTCATGCTTGCAAAGAGTCAGAAGTGGCAACTATTTGGGATTTTTATTTATTTATTTATCTCTTCTTCTTCTTCCATTTTCCTTTTTCATCTTGGTAGTTTTGTTGATTAGGGACTCATAGATCTAACGTTGTAGATGCATTAGAGTTATCCTTTCATATTTAGGTCTTTGCTCAAGTTGCTTGTGAACTGGAGCACCTCGATCAGTCTATTTCGATTCGATTCTCATAAATCATTGTAAGAATCAAAGGATCACTACCGAAAATTATATTTTGAGGAAGATTATGCTAGTACAGAGGTGGTTCTGCTAGACATGCCAGGGAATTGTGAAGGGCAATAATAAGTTAAAGAGGAAGTCGTGAGGCTCTATGGGACTGCCCAATTATTGATGTGCATGGAGGTGTCGGAGGAGGAAGATGAAGAAGTGTCAACAATATGCTTCAACACAAGTGAGAACAAGAAGAAGGAAAATGGAAGAAAAAGAAACAAATTTTAAAAAGGACCCCACATTTGGCTTTGTGGGGGTACAACATTTAAAGGAGGAAAAGGCGAGAAGTAATATAACCAATACACTGTAAAGGAAGTGTTTGAGCCAAATAAGAAGAGGAAAAAGCTTGGTCCCATTCCATTATCTTTCAGCCTTTTCACCATCTCACTCAAACTTTGAGCTCATAGGTTTGAAGAGTTTTGAGCCCTTTTTTCTCTGAAAAAGGAAACTTGTGAAGGAGGGAAGGGAGTCCACAACGTCCAGCGATTGCATCGTTGTTAGGTTACATCAACCGCTGAGACAGAGATCTTAGCAATATAATTCAAATGTAGCTCTAACGCGGTTCCGGGAACATTGTCCAAGATGTTGAACAGGTTACATTTTACTAGAGCGCGACAAAGCAAAATGATCAACTTTCCAAAGCACACGCTTCTTTGAAAATTCTATATGGACAATTATTGTCGGGGCTTTAAATGTTTTTGGCACAAAAATTCTAGTTATGTAATCGAGCCTTGTCGTCCTTTTTCCTTATTTTATTTTATTTTTTTGAGTACGAATCGTAAGTCGAAGAGCTTTGACTTTTCTCCATAGAAAAGGGGCCCCACCCTACATGGTCCAAGACTGATCAATTATCCAACAAGGACAGAACAACAACTTGTCATATAGAACTCTTGATCAGATCCAAATAGTCATGTGGATAGCACATGGCCGAAACAACTATTGCGAATGATTTCTTACTTTAAACTTTAGGCTCGGTCTCAATTCTGACATGTACTTTTCTTTTATCTCATAAAAATTACTAAATTTTTATTCTTATCTTAAATCTTCTCACACATTTAAAAAGAGCAGCTAATTTACTCAAAATTAACGATATCATAATCTTTATAAGTTCATTATCAAAATTGAAGTTTTCACCAACCCCTCATCTTGTAGAGAACAATAGAAACCTTCTATGGTGATACAATTGAAGTTTCCTTTATTTGAACTATATCGGCATATATAGATGTTGGAGCTATTTGATGAAATGTAGCATAACTCCCCCTATTGAAATTTCTCACCTTACCAAGAGGATTTTAGGTGAGACTCCATTATAAGCTATCTGTAACCTAACTTCTAAAAAAGAGGGGGATATCTTTGCATAACATTTGTCAAATTACGTAGTTGAAAAAAACAATGATGATTTTTTGACGTACGGACAGATTTGAAATCAAGTTGGAAGTAAGCTTTTTTTTTTATAATTCGGAATAAAATTTGATTAACCTTAGGGAATCAGCATGGGAAAAAAGTGTCAAAAGTATATATTCTTTATGTGGTCTGATAAAAAGCGTTAAAAGTGTAGATGGTAACATTCAGTGGCACCTCTGAGGCATTCTTTTCATTAATATATATATATTAAAAGAGGTCTTTGGCTAAAAAAAGAAAAGGAAAGGTCAAGAATGGAGTTCTCTTCCACCCACCCACTGCTCTTCACTGACACTCTCCCTTCACTTCACTTCAAAAGCCACTCTCCCCCAGTCTCGCCATCTCCAAAGAGCCCAACCAAGATGAGAAACCGCCAAGTCCAAATCCTCTCTCTGCTCATCACCTTCGCCTCCGCCGCCACCCTCCTCTCCCCTCCCGCCGCCGCCCAGCCGCCGCCGTTCTCGTGCGACCCATCGAGCCCCTCCACCAAGTCCTTCCCCTTCTGCGAGGCCTCGCTCCCCATCAGCAAGCGCGCCCAGGACCTCGTCTCCAGGCTCACATTGGACGAGAAGATCTCGCAGCTGGTCAGCTCCACCCCGGCCATCCCCCGGCTCGGCGTCCCCGCCTACGAGTGGTGGTCCGAGTCCCTCCACGGTGTCTCCAACGCCGGCCGCGGCATCCACTTCGACGGCACCATCAAGTCCGCCACCAGCTTCCCCCAGGTTATCCTCACCGCCGCCTCCTTCGACGCCGACCTCTGGTACCGCATCGGCCAGGTAAGCTCCCGAACCCCCCCGCCCCCAAAAAGACCACTCGCGATTCCAGAAAGAGGGAATCAAACACAGAAGTGACCCGACCCGAACCGACCCGAATCGGGAGCATTGCAGGTGATAGGGACCGAGGCGAGGGCGGTGTACAACGCGGGGCAGGCGACGGGGATGACGTTCTGGGCGCCCAACATCAACATATTCAGAGACCCGAGGTGGGGGAGAGGGCAGGAGACGCCCGGCGAGGACCCGCTGGTCACCGGAAAGTACGCCGTCTCCTACGTGCGAGGCGTCCAGGGCGACCACCCCCAGGGCGGAGGGAAGTCCCGGGGGGGCCTCCAGGCGTCCGCTTGCTGCAAGCACTTCACCGCCTACGATCTGGACCGCTGGAAGGGCGTGGATCGTTACGACTTCGATGCTCAGGTGAGTGACAGGACTTAAAAAATGACCGCTACCCTCGTGCTCTCCTGCACCTCGTCTTTTTCTTATACAACGTTTGGCGGATTTCCCGAGCGTCTTGTCTTGTGGGGTTAACTGATGCTTTAGGACGTTTTGGAAGTTTGTGTCTGGCTTTGGGGCGGTTTTAGGACGGGGTTCAAAGATTCCTTCTCGCTCTTCCCCTCCTCCACAAGTTAATTTGCCTATAAGAGCATGTGATTAGAGCAGAAGCAGATCATGGGTGTCCATTAATTGAGGGATTATTCACTTAGGCCTTTGACTGATTGGTGGCTTTTTAAAAAAGTAAAGGTGCTGCACATCTGCTGTTTTATTCTAGGAAATTACCGAAAGTGAATTCGGCCCATACGTGAGTGAATTTTGTAAGATTATACGTGAGTGAATTTTATTAGATTATGTTGTGGGCCATGATCGTTATCTGAATTTAATTTATCCAACCTAGGTCGAGCTCTGAAAGATGTCCGACTTTACTGTCTATACTTCCTTAAAAAATGAGCTCGCAGGTTTTCTTGTCCTCTTTTTCTTTCTCAAATAGCTAGGAGAATAGCTTATTGCACTGTCTTCATCGTAGGTGAATAGGTGAATTTACTCATTACAAGAAAGAAAAAGCGTATACCATCATAAATCGTTTGCATCACTCTGAGCATTGTTGTACATTGATCGTTCCTGTGATTGTAGTACACTGATAGAATAGGTTCCACTGAACAACAATGTATAACGTATATTACGTTTTTAGAGCATGAGACAAGGACATTGCGGAAAGACATGGACGGTGGAAGTTGCATATAAGTTTGCCCGTATGACCTGGTTGCTTTTCTTAAAAGTTGGAATCAAATCTTGTGGGAACAGTAGTGGTAAAGATTTGGGTTGCTTTTTTGGACTACCTGGTCTCACTTAACTCACGATGTTTGTGTCGAGTCGATTCAGGTGACGGCACAAGACATGGCGGATACGTTCCAGCCACCATTTCAGAGGTGCATTCAGGACGGGAAGGCTAGTGGGATCATGTGCGCTTATAACCGGGTCAACGGCGTCCCTAGCTGCGCCGACTACAATCTTCTCTCCAACATTGCCCGTCGTCAGTGGTCTTTCCACGGGTAAGTAAGTGAAAGTGACATGTCCATTTTAATACTCCATGGCTATTGTAGAGAAGATGAGGATGATGTGTTGACTAATAGGAGTTGAGATATGGTAGGTACATAACATCGGATTGTGATGCTGTATCCATCATGTATGACAATCAAAAATATGCCAAGACGCCTGAGGATGCCGTTGCCGATGCCCTCAAAGCTGGTATGTTATCCATTCCTTAGCATTTTCATGAACGCTTCCTCATGCTAGCCTCAAATTTCCATAACTGCATTGCCCTATAGACTAACGGTATATTAAATGCATCGAGTTAGGTAATAATCACCTAATATTTCTCCTATCAGGAGAAGGTAATCTAATAAACACACTCACGAGATGTCGATTACTGGAGAGTAATCTAAAGAGAGAGATCACTTTATAAGAAAAGTACTTTTGTTGTAACCCTTTCAAATCATGAGTAAGATTCTGATTGATCTCTTATATGTAGCATTGGTATGTCTTGCAAGATTTCAGGTGTATAATGCGAAGGGAAAAAGCCTTAAAAACCCCAGACTTTACCTGTTGTCACATATTTATCATAAATTATTTGTGACACAAAAAACTTCAAATTTGTATATGTGTGACATATTTATTCTAAACTTTATTCTATAACACTGAAAACCCAAAGTATACTTGTGTGTTACATTATTTCAAACTTTTTTTTTTGTGATACAAAAAAATCCGAACTTTTTTTTATCACACTAAATTTTTGGATTAAATATATTACATGGATACAAGTTTGGGATTTTGGTGTCACAAAAAAAAATTTGGAGTAAATGCATAACATTATACAAGTTTAGAGCAAATGTATCACATAAGTACAAATTTAGGATTTTTGTATTATAAAAAAAGTTGGTGATAAATGTGTCATAGTGGGTATAATTTAGAATTTTTGGTGGCTTTTATCCACTGTGGTTGATTTTCTTCACAAATCACGTGGTGTTGCACATAATATAGCTACCTTCATAGTGTTCTCTTTTTCTTTTTCTTGTTTTGTGGAAACTCCACATATCTGGGTTAGTAATAGTGATTGAAAGATTACATTTAAAACAAGATTAAATCATCAATCAATTATTAAAAAAATGGCGAATCCTTTGATCTTGGTCGATTGAAAGGAGGATTGAGGATATGAACGGGGCCACCACGAGCTGATCTTATCGTACTATTCAAATTGGTCCATCATCTCTTATCCTCAAAAGTCAAAGGCCTTGGCCCTTTATGCTCCCTTTTCTTCACCGCGTTCTATTATGTATTCTTTTGATTTTTTTCCCCTCGGTGTCTTTTTTCGCATATTTTCTTTATGTTTTTGGCCAATGAGATCTTTTCAGCATTTGAGATTTGATTTTCGACGAATGGTCCAGCACTAGAATATCTCTCTTTGATTCGCGAATAGTCGAGCCTTGGCATGGCATGTCCTTGGGACTTAATGCCTGCAAACAATGTTCGGCTTTGGACCATTTCAGCTTTCGATTTCACGCGTGAATTGGTGATACTGAAGAATGAAGGTTCAGATCACTTAAGACAGAAATGTACAGAGGGGCAAAAATCATAGAAAAGAAACACAAAACGGGAGGAGATTTATCACGTTATGGCCTTAGGCCCTAGCAAATTCAATTATTGTATGCGCCGTGCAAGCAAGGTGGCCATTTTTCTTTACACAGGTAAAGCGAATATGGCCAATAAACAGGAGAGAGAGAGAGAGAGAGAGAGTGTGCGTGTCTTTTTGTCACTTTTGGAGGAATTGGAAGCATGAAAACAATTTGTTTCTGTAACTCCTATCGTTTCAACAGCATTGACCTTCACTCATGACCAAAACATTTAGCCAAGATCGCGCATTTCGTAAATCCACAAATTGCGAACAAAAGCACTGGATCAGATGTTGATTGCCTTAGAATTGGCAGGACACTACACCAGTGGTCACCAGATCACCAATCACCTCACATTTTCTCAATTAGTGGAAATACGAAAAAATCATAGTGTGCTTTCGGATTCGGACGAAAGAATGGTGATGCACTCGAAAGTTAATGGTACTGCAACCTGTAGGCATGGATGTCAACTGTGGAACCTATCTGCAAAATCATACCAAATCTGCTGTTGAGCAAAGGAAAGTGTCGGTATCCGAGATAGACAGAGCACTTCACAACCTCTTCTCGGTAAGAATGAGGCTAGGACTCTTCAATGGAGACCCCAAGAAACAGCCATTTGGCAACATAGGCCCTGATCAGGTCTGCTCCCAAAAGCATCAAGATTTGGCTCTTGAGGCTGCTCGAAGTGGCATCGTGCTTCTGAAGAACAAAGGAAAGCACCTACCTCTTCAGAGATCGAAGTCCGCATCACTTGCTGTAATAGGCCCCAATGCCAACAATGCCTCAAGCCTGCTCGGGAACTATGCAGGACCGCCATGCAAGTCTGTGACGCTGCTGCAGGCTCTGCAGAGTTATGTGAAGGACACGAGGTATCAGCTGGGTTGTGACAATGTAGTGTGTTCGTCACCGCAGATTGCCCAGGCTGTGGAAGTAGCGAAAGCGGCAGATCACGTGGTCCTGATCATGGGGTTAGATCAAACTCAAGAGAGGGAGGACTTCGATCGTGTGGATTTGGTCCTTCCTGGCAGGCAACAGGAGTTCATCACGACCATCGCCCAGGCTGCAAAGAAGCCAGTCATCTTGGTGCTTCTTTGTGGAGGTCCTGTTGACATAAGATTCGCCAGAGATGATCAGAACATCGGAAGCATCTTGTGGGCCGGTTATCCTGGTGAGGCTGGCGGGATGGCATTGTCAGAAATCATCTTTGGTGAACATAATCCTGGTAAAATCCTACGATCCCTCTTCACTTCTTGGCTTCTGTACCTGAGTTTCTTGAAAAAATCAGGACGTTTTCTTTTACTATTGAAACAGGAGGGAGATTGCCAGTGACTTGGTACCCGCAAGAATTCACTAGAGTGCCAATGACTGACATGAGGATGAGGCCTGAACCATCCACTGGCTATCCTGGGCGTACGTACCGGTTCTACGAAGGCCAGTCGATTTTCGAGTATGGACACGGGCTTAGCTACACAAAATATTCTTATAAGTTCTTATCTGTTACCAAGGAACATTTCTACCTAAGTCAATCCGCTAAATCTCAATCTGATGAAGCCTCGGATGCCTCCCCTCGGTACAGAACGGTTTCAGATTTGGGAGCAGATTTTTGCGAGAAGAGCAATTTTGTGGCCACGGTCAAAGTCAAGAACCATGGCGACATGGTGGGCAAGCACCCGGTGTTGCTCTTTGTGAGGCATGCAAAGCCAAGCAGCGGGAGCCCGATGAAGCAGCTGGTGGCCTTCCAGAGTGTGGAACTGAAGGGGGGCGAAACCATGAAGGTGCAATTGGCATTGAACCCCTGCGACCACCTGAGCCGAGCCAATGAAAATGGTGTGATGATATTAGAAGAAGGGTGGCGCTTCTTGGAGGTGGGAGATCAAGAGTACCCGATCAACGTGATGGCCTGATATGCGAAATTGGGCGGTTGTTCATCTTGCATTGTTAAGGATTTTATAGCTTGCTGCATCCTTCTATTAACGTTTCAATTGGCAAAGTGTAACAAGAAAATGTTCGAACGGCAACTTCTCCCTATTTGCATGAGAAAAGGATTAATAAGGGATTAAGCATCAATGAATTTTCAAGTAGTTTTCCATTGTATCTGCTAATTCTCTGTTTTAATCTGTTAATGTTGCTTTGCGACTGAATGGGTTTTTGTCATGCTTGGTTCCAATTTCCAGTGTCACCGGCAGTTTCTTCTAGCTATAAAATGCTTTAATTAGGTCCGCATCAGGCCTCACCAGGACACCGGCCCGGAATGTGCTTCCGATGTTCTGATCTTCTCTGGCGAAATCTTGCGTCGACAGGACCTCCACGAAGAAGCACCAAAGTGGCTGCCTTCTTCGTAGCTTGGGCGACAGTCGTGATGAACTTTTGTTGCCTGCCGGGAAGGACCAAATCCACACGATCAAAGTCCTCCCTCTCTTGAATTTGACCAAAACCCATGATCAGCACCACGTGATCTGCTGCTTATGGCCCGGGCAATCGTCGGCGGTGAACGCTCTTACATCAGTCACAACCCGGCTGATACCTCGTGTCCTTCGCATAACTCTGCAGAGCCTGCAGCAGCGTCACGTTCTAGCACGGCGGGCCTGCGTAGCTTTCGACCAGCTTCCAGGCTTTGTTGGCAGTTGAGGCCTATGGCAACAAGCCACGTGGACTTCGATCTCTTGAAGAGGCAGGCGCTTTTCTCTGCTCTTCAGAAGCCCCATTAGCTGTCGATTCTAGACGTCTCTCGTCAACTTGCGAAGGAGGGAAGGGAAGAGAGTCTGCAACGTCGAAAGACATCGTTGTTAGGTTACATCAATTGCCGGGTTCATCAGATCTTCTTTCATCTGTTTCCGGGTACGTCATTCATCTTTCACTACATTGAACAAAAATGAACATGTCAATTAAATTGATGGCAGGCATTTTATAGCAGATACGTCGTTCGAGATGTGACATGACATCTCAAAGCCCATAGGGAATTACCGATATTGCTCATTGAAACATAATCGCTAACTCCAGATTAAATGAGAGATGCAAGGATGTATCTACAATGCAATCATCTAAAACCATTTTTCCTGCTCATGTCTGGGAAAGCCGTGCATTATGGCACATGAATGCACATAATCCTTGTACGGCCACTTCAAGAAATAATAAAGGAGCCTTCACAACTCTATGCCCAAAAACAAAATCACGTTAGATGCTGAAAGAGCAATCGGATCGATCAAATACAATTAATTTTGACAGCTCCACTAAATCTTTACTTGGTGGAGATAAACATAGAAAATTCACAACTCTAACAAATTAATGAAGTTGTCGTCATTGGTGTGGTATATCACAATATGTGATGCGATATAGCATGACATGCTCACACATTCTCTACATGTTGTTTGAACAATAGACGGTAGCCTATTATTGGCCAATGAAGGAGTAGATGCACCAATTTAGCAAAGTAACCTCGGTCAAAAGAAGAAAATTAAAGGACACTAAAATTTTAGAGACTAATTTGATTGTTTCAAGTTTTTATTTGAAATAATATCCACTTCGGATTATTTTTGAAAAAATTAGTTCACTTCGGATCTTTATTTGAAATTATTTCTAGTTATAATTATGTTTGGTTAGATTGTATATCTAGTGTATAGAAGTCGGAAAGTATAGATATGGTAGCATAACATTAGGAAAGTATAAGATATGGTAACATAACATTCAATGGTAGGTATATCTTCCCTATCCTTCAACAAAATTTTCAAGATTTTATTGCTGAAAAAAGCAAGAAGAAAAATCAAGAATGGAGTTCTCTTTACCCACTGCCCTCACCGATGCGATTGCCTTCATCCATCTCCAAGAACCCGCCAAAATGAGAAACCACCGAGTCCAGAGCCTCCCTCTACTCATCGTCCTCGTCTCCGTCGCCACCCTCCTCTCCCCTCCTGCCGCCTCCGCCCAGCCGCCGCCGTTCTCGTGTGACCCATCAGGCCCCTCCACCACGTCATTCCCCTTCTGCAATGCCTCTCTCCCCATCAACCAGCGTGCCCAGGACCTCGTCTCCAGGCTCACATTGGACGAGAAGATCTCGCAGCTGGTCAGCTCCGCCCCGGCCCATCCCCCGCCTCGGCGTCCCCGCCTACGAGTGGTGGTCCGAGGCCCTCCACGGCATCAGAGACCGCCACGGCATCCGCTTCAACGGCACCATCCGGTCCGCCACCAGTTTCCCCCAGGTCATCCTCACCGCCGCCTCCTTCGACGGCGACCTCTGGTACCGCATCGGCCAGGTAAACCGATCCCATTTCAACAAATGGTGCACCCAAAGAAAGAGGGAAAGAGAAAGAAAAAACCGTGACCCGACCCGAACCGCATCGTTGGCATTGCAGGCGATAGGGACTGAGACGAGGGGAATGTACAACGCCGGGCAGGCGACGGGGATGACGTTCTGGGCGCCCAACATCAACATATTCAGAGATCCGAGGTGGGGGAGGGGGCAGGAGACGCCCGGCGAGGACCCGATGGTCGCCGGCGATTACGCCGTCTCGTTCGTGAGGGGCTTCCAAGGCGACGCCTTCCAGGGCGGAGGGGAGCCACGTGGGAGGAGCCTCCAGGCGTCGGCTTGCTGCAAGCACTTCACCGCCTACGATCTGGACAACTGGAAGGGCGTGGACCGTTACATCTTCGATGCTCGGGTCAGTGACAATCTGAAATGCACGTTACCACTCAGTACTTTCCCACGCCTGTTTCTCTGCTCTTTATCTTTTCCTTAGAGACAGTAGTGATGAGCGGTTTTGAATCCTGAAAGTCAAGATCCTCCTTTATTTTATTTATTTTTAAATTTGAAACCCACTTTATCACAAATTATAAGATCTAATAATTTCCTTATTTTCTTTTATTTTTTAATAAAAATAAGAATTTTTCATTTTTATCGATAAAAATAATCCATAAAACATTGATACGAAAAATAAAATAAACAATAAAAAGTTAAAAATATGTCACACAACACCTAAATTATAAAACTTCTATTTTCAAGCATCCATGAAAAATTGCTCTAAATTTTAACAACCTCAACTAAATAAATAACATAGATAATCACTAAATAATAGTTCTAAATTATAATTATTATTAATTTAAATAAAATAAGTATTAGAAAGCCTCATCACATATATTTATTGCACTTCATCTCATAAGTCTTCGTTGCTAGATGATTACAATTCTATGATTGGAGTCATCTTTTGAAGTCCCTCCATCATCTTGACATGTCGATTTCTTACTTACACAAAAATAACATAATATATTAGAAGGGGTTCATATAAATTAAGCAAATGAGAGATTAAAATCCAGATCGTTGCCATATATGTTAACATGCGACAATATAAGTTTCACCAATCACCATATCTACAATCCTCTGGAGCACAAGGTCCATGGAATCCAATCTGTTTTAATGGGCACATTAATTCTACCTTGAATATATTGAATGTGATATGGAATTTTGCAATAATATGATACTTGCCATTGCATATTTTCACTAAATAACGTATTGTAGGGTAATTTATCTTATTCTAGCAATAACATAGAATGACATGAATTACAAAAGACATCATTGTTATATGTTTGTTTTGAGGAAATGAAATTAAAATAGATTTAATGGTCTCGAAAAATTAGTGTGATATCCAACTTTGTTGTTGCTCTATGTAAAATAGATCTAATGGTCTCAGTTCTCAGTTCTGAGTTGATTCTTGGTCTGGTTTTTGCTTTGGTTCCCTTCAAAACTGGAAATCGAACCAACGGTTCCTAAAAAAATGAAATCAAAAACCAAATCATGGTGCATTGGAACCTCAAACTAGACCGGTTCTCACCAATTCGATTCTTCGGTTCTACTTTAAAACTATGGTTACCTCTAGGCAGAATTCCCAGGTGTCTTGTCTTGCGGGGTTAATTGATATTTTGGATATTTTGGAAGTTTGTATATGCTTTTGGATCGGTTCCCCCCCTCCCAAAAAAAAAAAAAAAAAAATCCTATTAGAGCACGTGATTGAAGAAGAAGCAAATCCCGCATGTCCATTGATTGGGGATTGATTGACTGGTGGTAAAAAGTGCTGCACATCCCCTTTTATTCTAGGAAAAGCCAACCACCAAATTCGCCGCCGTTAGACGAGGGATATACCGAAAATGAAATCTCAAACTTGGAGTCATCACTAGCGCCACCATGTCTTTAATCTATGCTGATTTCAGAATATTGGTGGCACTGTTTTCACTTGATTTCAAACTTAATACTGACTTAGTCACCTTTAGTTTGAGGGAATTTTAAAGATAATTAGGGATTTTTCTATAATAATTTCCTATGTTAGAAATAATTATTATATTTATGTTTTTTTTTGGTAAAGATTATTATATTTATGTTGATCATCAGTATATCTTAAGATTACACGAATATCTCCATTTGACTGTGCATATATAAATTGAGATATTATCTTTAGAATAATTATCTAATAAAGCCTCTAGGTATTGTTCATCGATGTATATTGTGAAATATATAAAATTCCTCAAATGTATTTTCCACATTATCCTCAACTCTCGGTCTTAATTAACTTGCAATATTTGTGTGGGGGTCAATTCAGGTGACGGCACAAGACATGGCAGATACCTTTCAGCCGCCGTTTCAAAGGTGCATCCAGGACGGGAAGGTCAGTGGGCTCATGTGCGCTTACAACCAAGTCAACGGCACCCCCAGCTGTGCAGATTACAATCTCCTCTCCAACACCGTCCGTCAACAATGGTCTTTCGACGGGTAATAAGTGAAAGCGGCACGTCCTGTTTTTTACTCCATGGCTTTTGTAGAGAAGATGAGGATGACTTTGCTGACTAACTGGAGCTGAGATATGGCAGGTACATAGTATCGGATTGCGATGCTGTCTCCATCATATATGACGAGCAAAGATATGCCAAGACACCAGAGGATGCCGTTGCCGATGTCCTCAAAGCTGGTACGTTAATGCATTCCTTAGCATTTTCATGAACAATCTCATGATTAACCTCAAATTTGCATGAGTCGGATCCATCAGTAAAATTTTGCACGGCCTATAGCCTAACGTTATGTCAAATGCATCGAGTTAAGTGATGCTGTCACCTTATATTTCTCCTATAAAGGAGAAAGTCTCTAAAGAAACACACTTATGAAATATCAACTACCATAAAGTAACCTAAAGAGAGATATCACTTTGTTAGGAAAATTACTTTTGTTATAGCCCTTTCAAATCAAAGGTTCTAAAGTGATCTTTTTTATGGGGCACTTGTATGCCTTACAAGATTTCGGGTAGCAATAGCAATGGAAACATTACATTAGAAACAAGATTAAATTGTTAATCAACTATAAAATAATGGTTAATCCTTTAATGTTGGTCGATGAAACGAAAATAAGAGTGGAGAATATGAATGGAAACACCACAGGCTGACGAGAGTTGGCTTGCGCTACCTAATTTTTCAGATTGGTCCCTCACCTCTTATCCTCAAGAGTCAAATGCCTTGGCCCTTTATGTTGCCTTTTCTTCATCCATGTCCTGGGGAATCTGTCCCGAGTAGTCGCATGTAATTCTTTTGATTATTTTTTTTTTCTCGGCATCTTTTTCTCATATTTTCTTTATGTTTTTGGCCGATGAGATCTTTTTAGCATCCGAGATTTGATTTTCGACGAACGGTCCAGCATTAGAGTCTCTCTCTTTGATTCGCGGCTAGCTGAGCCTCGGCGTGGCGTTTTCTTGGAACTTCATGCGTGCATTCAATGCATGGCTCTGGACCTTTTCAGTTTATGTTTTTACGTGTGAATTGATGACACTGAAGCATTAAGGTTCATATCACTCAAGACAGAAATGAAAAGAGGGGCTAAAATCCTGAAGAAGAAACATAAAAAAGGAGGGGACTGATCACGTTATGGCCTAGGCCCTAGCAAATTCAATTATTATATGCGCCCCACTAGCAAGATGGCCTTTTTCCAGGTAAAGCAAATTCGGCCCCCAAATAATAATAATAATAATATTAAATTCCCTTAAAATTGTCTTTCGAAGTTGCAATTTTTATTCTTTAAATATGTGTCTTCGTCGCTTTTAGAAGGAAAAAAATAATGATTAAGAAACTGCTGACAATATGTGATAGAATTTCTATAAATCCTATCGTTTCAACCACGTTGACCTTCACTCATGACCAAAACATTTAGCCAAGTTCACTACTTTGCAAATTCACAATTTGCAAACAAAAGCACTGGAACAGTTGTTCATTGCCCTACGGCAAGATACTACACCAGTGATCACCGGATGATCAGTCACAATTTCTTAATTAGCAGTAATACGAAGAAGATCATCAAGTATGTTTTCTGTTTCGGACAAAAGAATCGTGACACAAGTGAAATTTGTGAAGTTAATATAATCGAATGATACTGAAACTTGCAGGCATGGATGTCAACTGTGGAGATTACCTACAGAAACATGCTAAATCCGCTGTCAAGCAAAAGAAAGTGTCGGTGTCCAAGATAGACAAAGCGCTTAACAACCTCTTCTCAGTGAGAATGAGGCTAGGACTCTTCAATGGCGACCCCAAGAAACAACCTTTCGGCAACATAGGCCCAGATCAGGTCTGCTCCCAAAAGCATCAAGATTTGGCTCTTGAGGCTGCTCGAAGCGGCATTGTGCTTCTGAAGAATCAAGAAAATCGTCTGCCTCTTCAGAGATCAGAGTCCATGTCGCTTGGTGTAATAGGCCCCAATGCCAACAATGCCTCGATGCTACTTGGGAACTACGCGGGACCGCCGTGCAAGTCCGTAACACTGCTGCAGGCTCTGCAAAGTTATGTGAACGACACAAGGTATCAGGCGGGTTGCGACAATGTAGCATGTTCGGTGCTGCAGATTGCCCAGGCCGTGGAAGTAGCAAAAGTAGTAGATCACGTGGTGCTAATCATGGGGTTAGATCAAACTCAAGAGAGGGAGAAGTTCGATCGTGTGGATTTGGTCCTTCCCGGCAGGCAACAGGAGCTCATCACGACCGTTGCCCAAGCTGCAAAGAAGCCGATCATTTTGGTGATTCTTTGTGGGGGTCCCGTTGACATTAGATTTGCCATTCAAAATCAGAACATTGGAAGCATCTTGTGGGCCGGTTATCCTGGTGAGGCCGGCGGGATGGCGTTGTCAGAAATCATCCTTGGTGAATATAATCCTGGTAAGATCCTATGATCCCTCTTCACTTCTTGGTTCTTGTACCTGAGTTTCTGAAAAAATCAGGTCGTCTTTGAATTCTGAAACAGGAGGGAGACTGCCAGTGACTTGGTACCCACAAGAATTCACCGGAGTGCCAATGACCGACATGAGGATGAGGCCTGAACCATCCACTGGCTATCCCGGGCGTACATACCGGTTCTACCAAGGCCCATCGGTTTTCGAGTATGGATACGGGCTTAGCTACACGGAATATTCTTACAAGTTCATATCTGTTACCAAGGAACTTTTCTACCTAAACCAATCCCCTAAATCTCAATCTGATGAAGCCTCGGATGCCCCCTCGGTATAGACCAGTTTCAGATTTGGGAGCAGAGTTTTGCAGGAAGGGCGATATTGCAGTCACACTCGAGGTCAGGAACCGTGGCGACATGGAAGGCAAGCACCCAGTGTTGCTCTTTGTGAGGCATGCAAAGCCGAGCAGAGGGAATCCGAGTAAGCAGCTGGTGGCCTTCCAGAATGTGGAACTGAAGGGGGGCGAAACCGTGGAGATCCAATTGGCATTTAACCCTTGCGACAACCTGAGTCAAGCCGATGAAAATGGCACGATGATAATAGAAGAAGGACAGCGCTTCTTGGAGGTGGGAGATCAAGAGTACTCGATCGCTGTGATGGCCTGATGTGTGAATTTGACCAGTCGTTCTTCTTGCAATTTTAAGGATTTTTGCGCTTGCTAGACTTCAATTAGCATATTTGGCGAGAATAGCAAGAAAGGATTCCAACGGCAACTTCCACCCCATTTGAACGAGAAAAGTATCAATACGGAAAAAGCATGATAATGTCCATGTAAAAGGAAATGTTACAGAAGAGCTACAGCCATTACCATAGTCTGGAATGTTTTCAAAAACTTCACCATAAGTGTCATTAACATCGATAGAACCAATATGAAGATATAGATGAGTGCATACGATTGCCTACCAAGATAACAATGACTGATACCTACAGATTTGCCTTGTCTAAATGTGGCAATGACAAATCCAGGATCATCCCTAGCATGCCATGACATAGGTGGAACAGTTACTTCACGGGTTCCATCCGGGTGTAGGTAATCACAAAAATCAAGACTGTGCCCACTAAAAACAATCCTGCAAGGACATGGAGGCATATAGTTGAGCTACAAATACAGATGAAACAGCCACAATAATTAAATGATAACATTGATAGATCTTACTAAAAGAAAATGGGGCTAATTTATGAAAACAAGATAATCCTGCTTTAGACTAATCAGATCAGCATTACAGATGTCGCCCAGCCAAGGATTTTAAAATGCCTCCCAGCATTTACCTCACTTTTGAACTTCTGTTATTTCATAACGACCATATTCCAAGAAATATATTCTCCGACTGTAACCATGTTCATCATCAAGTAATTAACCATAACACACCATCATCCCTTTCTAAATGTCGAGTTTTGTGTAACCAAAGTCTACTCCTTGATATAGGGTGGATCTTGCTAAATGTCACCATACCTTGGGGTCACCTTAAACTTTTTCAATTGCATCATTAAACTTTGAATTGGTGTTACCCGATGTCATATTGTCATGAACTTGGAAACTACTTTATAGTTAAGCACTTTTTAACAATTTTTTTACTGAAAGCATTAGCATGAACTTGCTAACATGTCTTTCTCTGACAATTTTGCAATTGTGTACTATTAACATGGAGTCCATATGGCACCAATAATAGCATTAACATAAATGGAAAACAGAAAAAGAAAAAGAAAAAATGAGCGAGGGTTCCAGAGGGCCACACAACTTTCTGCTAAAAGTTCTCACAACCTTTGTCTTTGAGTTCATTTTCAAATCCTTCATATAAAGCTCATGTCAAATCAATTGGAAGTCAGGGTAGAAATGACTGAAACTCCATAAAAGGCTAGAGCCTCGATGAACTAACAATACAGCAAAGATTATAGCAAATGAGAAAAGAACAAACATTTCCTCTACCTTGGTCTAAGAGCTTGGAAGATGTATTCTGTTGCATTTGGAGGGATAGTGTGTGATAACTCATAGGGCCCAGTCCCGGCAAGCCTCCTGACCAAAAGGAATGTCCAACAAGGGGCTAAGAAATGGAACTTCCAGTAATTCAAACAAGATAACAAAAGTAGTAAAAATAATAGTCAATCAGAATCGTAAGAATCTTCTCTATATAGTGAGCATAAACCAAGCTACTAGCATCCGAACTGGGGAACCCTGCAACACAATTATTTTCAGCTCGTTGTGCATCGCATTAGCTTATTATTCCTTTTACACTTCAAGGGGTGCTTCTCTTTTAAACTGTAGCAAATTTAAGCAAAGTCAAATCCTGTTAATACCTGCTATTTTAACTGATCCTACTAATCATCCTAAATTTCATTTGCAGCTTATCCTAAACTACTGTATAGCCCTGTAGGTTAATCTCCAGGAAGTTACCACACCACATCTCAAAATACTGGCCCAGACCTGCTTTTCTATGTTTGCTTTCATGTCTTAGCAGTGGGGCAATTTCATGTCTTAAAAAGATTTGGGGTGTTTAACGTACAGAGAAGTTCCACATTTAACATTATGGCAACAGGTAAATAGCTATCTGCTGCCCAACTCTCAAAAACTAAAGTCAATAATTTCCGTCTTCTTTAGAGCAACAAAATATAATACTTCTTGATAGTCTGTTCGAAAACTTGTCTGCAGCAGTACAGGCTACACTTACAAGGGTTAACTACATAGGTTTACTATTTACATCGCACGAGTGACTGAACATGTGTGAAGAAGAAGAGTCACCTTTATAGAAATGTTAAATGGAAACTAACAACTACAATGCAATGAAATTGACTTCTTACAGCTAAGATTTGAACATTGACTTCTTACAGTTAAGATTTGAAAGTAGTTATGGCATAATCAAGTGTACCTCTGCTGCAGTTCATTGACATCCACCAATAAGTTGCTATAAGCTTTCTCATGACAATGTCTCCCATCATTCCTACTCCTTCCTGTTGAGTGTAACGGCAAGTGAAGCAAGAGAACAGGACCAGAGCCAGATGCCATAGAATTCTCTCTCCATGCAAAGTTCGGAGACATTTCCCTATCTGAACCAAAGTCATTGGTCATTTCTGTTCTTGGCCCTTCAATTTCTGTCCGGAAATCTAAGCTTTCCCTCTCTATCACTTCTTCCACGCCAAATCGTAGTGCATTGTTGCCACAAAGCAATGCAACACTATTAAGAGAGACAAAGGTTATATTCTCCATCTCAAAGGCACCACAACCAGCTGAATCTAATCCAGGAGATGACTGGATATCCAGTCAACCAAGTGAGAATCTAGTCCTGTGCATTCTCCAATATCCCTGTCACCCAAAATGACATGGAAAGGGAGGGCAATAACGGATCCTATCAATCTATGAAATTGACGAAGTACAGGGACCCATTTGCGCCTTGTCAGCTCCGAACCTCTGGCAGAAAAATCGCCCAAGACCACCAGCATATCAGGCTTGAGAGTTTGAAATGATTTCTGTTTACATATTACAAAGCGAAAGAAGGATATAGGGCAGGAAGCAGAAAGAAGTGCATAATAACAAAGTTTATTAACAAATCAGTGGTCCACTACCCTATCACTGAGATTGACCATAAGCACTTGTATTGACTTTCTCCTTGAGTACTTCATTATTCAAGCATCATAATTTAGAAGCTCAAAGATTTAGCAAGTCTCATAAGAAATCTAATCATTTTCAAAGAGATTAACCTATTTACAGCAGAACGGAAATGGTGTTTCACTTTTGCATCCTGTCACCTATTTCGGGCCAACTATCCGCAAATGTGCCCAGTGATTCCACTGGTATGCAAAATCCGTGCCCAAGAAAACATTAACGCAAGAATGCCTAATGCTCAATGAAGTCTGGTTCAACCCAAGATGCAATCAAGAACAAACGTTGTGGAAATCCCAAAGCACCCAACGTGCAGATGCCAAAGCCGCCGAGAAGGTTTTGTCTTAATCTGCTTCAACTAGAGCAACTCACATTTTCTGCCAACATAGCCCGAAAAAGCTAACATTTCCTGCACTTTCCTACTGAAAGTTCCATTCCCACGTCGAGGGAAGACACCATCCACTAGCATTCACCACGATTCCCATTCACACTCCCAATCAAAGATTGGGACGTACCTTGAAGAACTTGGAGAGGTAGTAGTCCCTGAAGTAGGTGTCCACATAACCGGCGTCGGACCCCGTCAAGAGCAAGTCGGAGACGATCATCACCTTCAGATCGTGGCGGCCCCCCGCCGCGTCGCGCTCGCCGTCGCGGTCGGCGCGGGGGACGGATCTACAGGACGGGGTGGAGATCCACTCGTCGAAGAGGAAGAGGGAAGAGGCCAGCAGCAGGGGGAGGGCCGACCGCCACGAAATCGGCATGATTCCGAGGAGCCGAGCTCGAGCACGAGGAGGCCGGAAATTTAGGGTTTCGAGGAATCGGCGAATCCGCCATTTTCGCCGCGGCGGCCTTCCATTCGCTCGATCGCTTTCGCCGTCGCAGCGTCTTGCTCATCTGGAGATGGTCAATGTCAACAAAAAAATATAAAAAGAAAGAGGAGATTTTCGATTTCTGGTCCTAAAACTTTTAATTCGTTCAATCAAAACCTTTTAAATTTGTAGAATTTTCAATCGAGACCCTCCGACTCCAAATTTAATTAATTAGACCTCCTTTAGCTCGATACGGGGAAAATCCTTATATATTTATATATATATATATTGATCACATGAACAATTTAACTACTCCGACTAATGGGATTTGAAACTAGAGAGACTTGATTACACAGTTCAAGGAGGTGATCACTCATCACCAAATGGCTCTGTTAAGGAACTATCGCATTGGATTATCCTATCAAAGGCTTGGCTGTTGGCCAAAAATATCGAGGTAACTAATAGAAATATAATTTTAATGCGATAGAATGATGTAGGAATTAAAATTAAACAAAGTTAATAATATGCATAAAAAGTACATTAAGAGAGTGCACTACTCGCTCTCCTTTTCCCTATCACTCCAAATATTATAAAAGATGAATGAGCCTTATTCTCCAAAACAAAAAAGTGTTTGTTTGCTTCAGGGAAATATTAAAGCTGGCGGGCTAGATTGGGGTAGATTTTTAGTTGTGAGACCCAATCTCCATCAGGGGTGGGGCAAATGTTATTCAATTTGAGATCTGCCAAATTAATATACTAACATTGCATTGATGTTAATCTAACAAAAGGTGTTTATGATGTGGCCATATCAATTTGTTTATGTTCATGTTAAAAAATTATGTATTTATTTATTTTTGATGTCAATGCACTGTCTATAAAAGCAGACCTTCAAACACGTTCTTTTGTGCACCCCGCTCTGCTTTTCCCTCCTCCGAACTCCGAAGATTGAGAAAAATGTGTTTGTTCGCTCAGGGAAATATTAAAGCTGGCGGGCTGGGGGGTTAGGTGAGCAGGGGTGGGGCATGTTCCCAATGAGATCTGCCCTTGCGCTAATCTAACAAAAGGTGTTTAGACAGGGGTGGTTAAAAAGCAATAGGGCTATAGCTTCCCCTTTCCGAGTGGAAATAACCTCATTGTTTTTTTTTTTTCGTGTCCAAAAACTTATGATGCGTTTGTTTATGTTTATGTTTAAAAATTGTTTCGGAGAATAAAAATAAAAAACTATTTTTTTGGAAACAATTTTTGACTAGAAAAGACACGTTTGGTAAACTTGTTTGGGAATAAAAAATGAATAGAAACACGTTTGGTAAATTTTTATTCTTTTTTTTGTTTCTTTTAATTTTTTAATATTTTATTTTATTTTATTTCATTTTTATTTTTTTTTTTTTTTTTTTTTGGCGATCGGGGCCTCGCCATGGCTAGGTGAGCCCGAGCTCGCCTCGCCTTGCCTCGCCTTGGCTAGGCGAGCTTGGCCTTGGCTGGGCAAGCTTGGCCTCGCCGAGGGCCGCGACCCTCCCGGCGAGGTCGTCGGCCCTCGGCTGACCTGGGTCACCGGCCATGGCCGAGGCTCGCGACCAAAGAAAAAGAAGAAGAAAAAAGAAAAAAATGTTTCTTGTGTTTTTGTTCTTTCAATTCTTCAAAAAGTGTTTTTGGAACAAAAAAATAACTTTTTTTTTGTTTTTTTTTTTTGTTTTAAATTTGTTCTCGGAACAAAAAAACAGATTTTGAACAAAAACGCAAATAAACGTGTTTCTATTTTTTTTTCTCGGGAACAAAAAACACAAAAAATCTGTTCATGAACAAAAAAAAAAAGAAACACAAACATGCAAGCCCTTAGAGTTAGGGCCAAAATAGGAGCAAGAACCATCGAATCCATTCCAAAAAACATCAACCTAAAACATAGAATTTCTTCTGATGGTTTTTTTTTTTTAAATTCACAGAAAATGAATAATTTAAAATACGCTTTTTTTAATAATGATTACTCATATTACTATCAAAATAAATGAGCAAAGTAAAAATATTTTGCGCGGGATTTGAAACTGTGATAATTCATTGACAAAAAAAAATGGGCAAGACTCTTGCATTGGATTATCCTATCAAAGGCTTGGTCATTGGCAAAAAATATCGAGGTAACTAATAGAAATATAATTTTATGTGATAGAATGATGTAAGAATTAAAATTAAACAAAGTTAATAATATACACTGGAGTGAAAGAGAGCATGGATATAAAAAGCTTACACTAATCTATTTATAATGGTTCGGTTCCTTATTACTCCATTCTTTAAATCCATTTTAGAATTTCCTCAAATTCACTTTTTAAATCCATTTTAGAGTTTCCTCAAATTCACTATGACAATCTAAATATTATAAAAGACTCGTTGAATCGTGGAGCCCTGTTCTCCAATACAAACTCAAGCCATCTTGACTTCATGTCTTACAACAAGTGTACACACTCCTCATATAATATTAAAATATGTCCAAGTGTGGATTAGAATGGATCATTACATGTAGACTTTTTAATTGCTTCATGAGTGCGACCCAATCTCCTATAATCACCTCTGTAAGTGACCAAATATTATTCAATTTAAGAGGGAAGGCCGGGCCCATAAGGCCAAATTAATATACTAATGTCGCATTGATGTTACAAAAATTAAAATTTATCATAATTTGAGATATATACGATGTGGCCATATCAATTTGAGGTAACTATAGCATGTACATATATCAATTTAAATTTTTTTGTAACATATTATGAAAGGTTTTCTTGATGTCCATGCGACCTCCAAACATGTTCTTTTGCGCACTACGCTCCGCTTTTCCCTCCTCCGAAGATTGAAAAGAAAAATGTGCGTTCAGAGAAATATTAAGGCTGGCGGGCCGGTGGGTTAGGTGAGCAGGGGTGGGGCATGTTCCCAATGAGATCTGCCTTTGCGCTAATCTAACAAAAGGTGTTCAGACAGGGGTAGTTACCGACCAAAAAAAGACGGGGGTAGTTAAAAAGCAATAGGGCTATAGCCTATACCTTCCCCTTTCCGAGTGGGAAAGAAGCTCCTTGTTTCTTTCTTGTCCAAAAGTTTAGGGCCAAAACAGGAGCAAGAACCATCAAATCCATTCGAAAAAACATCAACCTAAAACATAGAATTTCTTCCTTTCTTAATAATGATTGCTTATATCACTATCAAAAGAAATGAACAAATAAAAAATATTTTGTGCGGGCTTTGAAACTGTGATAATTCAGTGACAAAAAAAAAAAAAATGGGCAAGACACTCTCTCTCTCTTTTTTTTTTTTTGACGTTTCCATGTGGACAAGGAAAGATGCACGAGCCAATTTCGTAGCTCTCAATCCTCCCACGCGGAGATCCGCGTAATATTCCGTCGTGCAAGCAATCAAAAAGCCCACTCCCTCCACGGCTCCTCTTCCTCCCTCCTGCTTTCTTCCTCGACCCTGTACTTGTTGCGGAGTTCCCTCCTCTCTTGCTCGAGGTTTGACCATGCTTTCCCTCTGTTTCTCGGGCAGCTCCGTGCGGGTCTCCTGAAGCGTCGGTCTCTCCGGAACATTCGTGGCTCGCGTCTCTTGTTTCGTTCCAGGTTGGACTCTCACTTTCGGGGAAATCGCCATATCGTTTGCTGGCCATTTTACACCGTGGAGTACCCAATTTTTATTTTTTCTTGAATTTTCGGTTGGATATATCTTGGGGAGATCTGAGCAGGAATTCCTCGGTTTGTTCGGTGTTATTATCGTCTAATAAGATCCCGAGGAAGTTGGGAGCTGAATTTCTTGATTTTCTTTTTCTCGAGTGTCGTGATTCGTGTTGCCGGTCGTCCGACCGTTATTTTCGTTGTGGATGGTCCGGATCCAATTGGGTCCTGCGAATTGAATTTTCCTGTCAAAAGAGATAACTGGGTCTTTATCGCATTGAATTTTCCTGTGCTGTATTTATTGCCGATTGGCCCTTCATGTCGAAAGTAACTACGGTCGGACGAAGAACATTTGTATTTTTGTTTTTTTCTTTTTCCAGTGAAAAGAAGAAGATAAGGGTTTGGTGTTCAATTGGACATGCCATCCGAATCCAACTGTCGTGGAACAAAGAATTTTCGCGGTTTGCTTTCGTGCGATTGGTTTAAAAAGAAAAAAGATTAAACTTTCATCAATAATCACTTAATGGCTGCAGTTCACCTTTCTAAGTCCAATGTTCTTGATTTGTAAAGACATTGCTTCACTGAAATGTGGGTATTATATTACCGTCCTGTTGGAAATGGACCATGTAATTCCAGAGATGGCCTCCTCTTCTCTTGTCTGGAACTTATCCTAGACAAAGTGGCATACTTTTTGCCCCTGAAAAGCTGGTTATCAAGAGAGTTATCGTGACAAAAGTAGAAGTGAGCTGGTGCAACAGTAAGGTTGCTCGACTATAACCCGAGGTCATGAGTCTAAATCCTGGAAAAAACCTTTTGGCAATGTTAGGCTAAGTTTAAGTGTGATCCCCTCCTTGAACCCTGATATAGGGGAGCTGCACTACAGTGTCCTACTTTGTGACTTTGTAACCTAATTAGCTGTGTGCAAGTCGTATAGTTGAAAAGCTTGAGTGACTTGATCAAGAACGTTAGAAGTAATGTGACTTAAGGAAATAAGGATAGAGTTGCATGATTGCGACAGTTTACCCGTCAAGGTTGTTTTGTTTGCTGTTTTCATGATAGTAGACATATACATAACCTACAAGCCTGATGAGGTTAGTTTTGCTCTCAAGTTGCTATGTACATGGCACATCAGCCTTTTGAAGTACTACATTCCAAGAAGCGATTTACTTTGGGTTGATTTATTTGTACATCTATAGGGCAATTTGGGGACATTACAGATTGACAGTTGCCAATGTTTAACATAATATATGTGAGAATTGGTAAAAAGAGAAAATCGATGAAATAATCTAAATCAATGAAATAATCTGAAGGTTTTGTTAGTTAACAGTCTTGTGCAAATGACCTGGTGAATATCTTTCCTAGGATTTTGGACAAACTGTAGTTTACATTCTCAAATTTCCATCTCCTCCCTATCCCCCAGACACTCGATCTAGCATGTTAACTTACTTGGATTGCACATTCTTTCTCGTTTTTTGGATAATTAATGCTAATTTGATGGCAGATTTTCTTGAAAGTTCCTTCGAGTATGTATTTCTAGCTTGAGTTTTGAACAGGGATGTACTGCTTCAGTTTGTTGATTCTTAAAGTAGACATTATCACTTAATTTCCATTTTAGCAATACTAATAATGTGAAAATGCCAACAGCAGTAGTAGAGACAATTCCTTTGGCTGTGAAGGTTCAACAGCTGAATCTGGTAGCGACTTCTTTGAAGCAATGAGCTCTGAGTCTAAGAAATCCTCTTCAAATGGGAATGAGAAACTTTTAACATCAGAAGAGCAGCAGGCAAAGGTACATGGAATATAGTGCCTGAGTTGGACTGTGCCTTACTACTGATGGGGATGCAAATATCCTGTCATGGGTGCAGACTTTTTTCCTATGATGCTTCCTGTTTTGTAGATTAATGAGCTGAGGAGATTGATTGGGACGGCAGCATTGCCAGAGAAGTTATCGATTTATTGTTCGGACGTGTCACTTGCTAGACACTTAAGGGCTCGGAATTGGAATGTGAAGAAAGCAACTAAGATGCTTAAAGATACCTTGAAGTGGAGATCAGAATATAAGCCTGAAGAAATTCGTTGGGTATGTTGTATCGCATTGAGTTTCCAATTAATCCTCCAAATTATGTATTTCAATGCCTCTTTTAGGTGGTAGTTTTTAATTTCTCTTTAGTTTTTCAAACTTCCTCTGGATTCAGTTGAGACCAATTATTAAAGGACTAGCTTGAATAGCCAATCAAGCCTGTACTATTGCTTTTGTTTAAATGTAATTAGGAATAGAATATTATCTTGACCTAACTACTTAATTTATGTATGTTCTTTTTATTTTGTTTCACTTAACTGAGTAATAATTGAATGTTCTCTGCCGAGCCAGTTGAGCAGAATTTGTTTTATCTATATATTTCCGAGCCTTTTTGACGCAGTTCAATGTATCAAGCAGGAAGACATTGCTCATGAGGCTGAGACTGGGAAAATCTACAGATCAAATTACGTAGATAAACATGGCAGGACAGTTCTGGTCATGAGGCCTAGTCGCCAGGTTCCATCATCCTTCTTCCTTTGAGGGTTGTAGTGACATTGAATTGATTTTTCACCCAGAAATGGAAATTGTGCAGGAGATATTAGTCCGTGAACAAATCAATCTCTTTATGGAAGTAAATGGAATTTTGACAAGTTCTCATGCAATGTATCTTGGGAAATTCCCGTTATGTGGAAAGATTATTTCATAATTCATATGTTGGAGTTGATCTTTTCAATGAAACTGCACACTGTATGCAAAAGTTAATTACCTTGCAGATGCTTGTGTGGCTTAAGGTAGAGTGAACTTGAATTGTGTATGCAATCTAATGAGAAGGCAACCTCGTTTATTGGAACATGATGCCAATTGTTTGCTTTGACTTGGTTTTAAATGCAGAACTCGAAGTCAACAAAAGGACAAATTAAGTACTTGGTTTATTGCATGGAAAATGCTATTTTGAATCTGCCGTCCAACCAAGAGCAGATGGTCTGGCTGATAGATTTCCAGGGTTTCAATATGTCACATATATCAGTGAAGGTGACAAAGGAGACGGCCCATGTATTACAGGATCAATACCCGGAACGTCTCGGTTTTGCCATCCTATATAACCCTCCTAAATTCTTTGAACCATTCTTTTCGGTATGACTCTCTCTCTCTCCGTCCTCTCCCTATTATCTTCTTTTATGGTGCTTTCACCTCGACACTTTTGCACTATATCATTAGTAATGTCACATACAATACCCTTTTTGAAAAAGCAGAGAAAATGGATTAGAACTGCCTGCATGAACAGCATTTGTCACACTCTTTACTTTTTCATTTACATAAACTAAGCTAATGGGAAATTGCGTTGCTAACTAGTTTGCCATGTAATATATTATGATGGATACGGTCATTCTTAACAAGTCGGTTGCTGCAACAATATATTGTGTTACCGCAGGTGGTGAAACCCTTCCTTGAGCCCAAAACTTACAATAAGGTAAAGTTTGTCTACTCGGATGACCTCAACTCGAAGAAAATAATGGAGGATCTGTTTGATATGGATCAGCTTGAATCCGCATTTGGTGGCAATGATGCTAATGGTTTTGACATTGGTAAGTATGCCGAGAGGATGAGAGAAGACGACAAGAGGATGCCATTGGCTTGGACAAGAGGGAGCATTCCGTCGGCAACCCAAGCACCAGCCATAACTGTTTCTGCTTCTGTAGATTCCATTACTTTATCAGATTCTGATCCCTCAGACAATGAGAAGGCAGAAGATATGATGGGTGGAGTAGAGTCGGAGAAAGCGATGCCCATTGGTGCCGTGGTGTCAACAAATATAGGTGATAACTGCAGTGCGAGCGTGCACTCTTAAAAGAGAACGTGTGCAAGCTTTGATGTCATTCTAACCTAGACATGTAAGTGCAGATTTTGCACTCTGACCATTTCGGGATTCTAGTTAGAGCTTGAACTGATCTTCTGTCAATTATTTAATTAATAAAGTTGCCTTGTGGCATCAAGTGACTTTCTAATATGGAGTGTATCAGGTCATGTTCTCTGGTGCTTTTATTATCTTCTTATTCTAGCAGCAATTCATTTTATTGTAGTATGTCGTTGCAGATCCATTACAAGGGTTCAAGAACCTGGTTCCTGGAAAGAAAACTTCTCTTCCTTTTGGTGCAGACCATTTTTCTTTGTCGTGCAAAGCATCCAAAGTAGTTTTCATTTTTCAAATCTAAGCTGTTGTCGATATTGTTAAAGGCCAATGTTGCATTGTCACTGAAATAACTATGGGTACCTACAAAATTTTCCTGGGTATCAGTTGGTGAATTGTTGATTGCCATTTGTCCTGGTCAACCCAGCATCTTATCGATGGCTCGAATCTAGTCTCATTGATGGTCTTCACGCTGTGGATATTTGTTCTAAACACGTGTGCATACGTATATTTCCATATATGGATAAATGAAGAACATCCTGTGGGTTAAAAGTGATTTAAATTTGCCACAAGCATCAAATCGCCAGTTTTTCTACGCCATATTACCGCGTGCAGGATTAATTAAGACAATCATGTCCTGTTAAAGCGCTCTGATTTTTTGTCCTCAGCACGTCACCTGCCTCCGGGTCTATTCCTATTTTATATCTGTATTCAGCTCCTTCGTTTGCTATCCTAAACTTTATCCATGACATATACCAATATCCAAGGCAGCCGAATACAGTGGTCGGGTGTTTTTCTCTTTGAAATGGATCAGCTATCATTTGATGGCAAGGTTGCTGCACTTTGACATGATGAACCTGCTCTTTGGACATTATTTTCTTCGGACCATATAAGATGTTTTCTGTGTAAGATCATTTAACATGCCAAGCACATCCTCAGATGTAGCATTCGGAAAGAAAACTTGCCACGTCTATCCGTTATGTGTAAGAAGGTGAACAGAAGGCCAAATGGAACATCCAAAGTGCAGAGTCTCTTCTTTTCCCCTTTTTTTCATTCCAATAGATATTGCACAAGTTACGTCAGTCACTCCACCAAAGAATTTAACTATTACATTCCTGAAAACATTGCAAAATATTTTAAGCAAAGAAAAATGGGAATCATATTCTGAGTTAAAGATAGAGGTATGTGTAACTTTTCTACTCTTCGAACTTCAATAATACTATGGCAAGCTGATACTGTCTTCGTTTACAATGCAACTCGGATGCAGCCTCTGCATATAACCAGAACAGGGAGAAAATAGTGCTCAGAGCCATGTACTAGCATATTAAGAAGCTAAAAGCAAGGAAAAAAAAATCTCAAGAGTAATACCTTCCAACTGCCTGGATGCTAATGTGACATCTCATCCAATTTCTGCCTGTACTGAGCCAATTTCTGTAGCAAAATTCACGACAATGAGTACTAGAGTTACTGCTCTACATCATTATAATAGGCTGGCAACAAAGCTCATCCACATTTCGACAAATTTTTGCAAGAACAGTTGGACACCAAAACATTAGAACAACGTATCATGGTAATAAGCGGGTCCAGAATTGCAGGGAGGAGGGTGAAGGGGTATTTTAATCTTCTGCAACACTAACAATTTCCCCGGTATTCAAATTATCAGCAAGGGTTGGATTCTTATGGTCAATGAAGAATGAAGATGAAAAGAACAAGGCTGGTGCATTTAATTGCCTGACCAAAAGAGAGACGAGGTTTAATGAGTTAAGTGAGTAGAAATGTGTAAGCTCTAGAATAAAGCTATTAAATCAGAAAACCAAATTGCATGGACATCAGAAACTGCTCCAAAACTATTTCAACTCTTTTTTAAAATATATACATTCCTTGTGAATGATTATTGGGAAAGCAATTCTTAGCAGTAACCATTTTCATCTGTGGTATACGAAGTAAACTTGTGTGTAAAACAACTGAAGATTTTTTTTTTTTTTTCCAAATGTTTATGCCTAAAGTTCAACACCAAATTCAGCAAAGACCAATAATCTCAAGATGTAGTCACCATTCAACTAAGAAACTCACTTTCAAAAATTGGTTTGTAATTTCCCCACAGCACATTCTTCAACCACAACATTTCTGTACTGAAGAACATCAAAGGGTCTAGGAGGCGAGTTCTCAAAGAAGATTTTACATAACCACCCGGCCTCTTTCATGACCTCTCAAATATTACTTTCCCCAACCCTGTCTTGTTTAAACTGCATGATTTCCATATTGTAAATGTTATAATTTTTAAAAGGGGCTGACACGAGGAGGATGAAAACCACTTGTTCATCTGAAATTTTCTTCCAAAATCTAGAGATCAGACTATTATCTATTGCTTAAGCACAATGTAAGGCAAGAAAAGGGGAAAAAGTCAACCAATACCAAGATTAAATAGTTGCATTCAGTCTATAGCCCTGGAAAATAAGCACAATCAGAATTATAGAGTGAGACTCTCAGCAGCAGCATACCCCAGTATAAGCATAGACACCAGCTTCAGTAGGTCCCACTGGACTACCTTTCCTTACAAATCTTCCCTCTTTGAAAATGTATAATAGTGGAACTCCAGTTGATAGCTCCAAACTTATAACCTGCTTAGAGAGAAAATTTTACTTCCGATGCAAATCAGTATGAATACGAAAGATTTGCAGGAGCAATTATATTCCCCAAAAATAAAATGGCCCTTCACCTCTTGAGTAGTTAATTTGTCCAGATACATGATGATGGATCTCAGTGAATTGCCATGGGCTGCAATCATCACGTTTTTTCCAATGAAAAGTTGAGGTTCAATCTGCAAGACCCAGTATCAACAATAACAGGTTAATTAATGACATGGATAAGGCCTTGTAAGATTTAGAAGGTTGATTGTCAGACCAGTTAAATCCAGGAAAGTTATTAAACACCTCATCACAGAAATACGTGACAGCTCTTTTAGCGCACATTTCCAAGCTCTCCCCATTAGGTGGGGGAATGTCATAACTTCGCCGCCACTCATGAACTTGTTCCTTCCCATATCTCTCTACTGTTTCCTGTTTATTTAGACCTTGCAACTCACCATACCTACAACATTTAGGGTTTCTGCACGTAAGTGTTAAATGAAGATGCAAAAACAGAAGAAAGATCAGAGAGGGCAGGGATCTATACATTCTTTCATTCAATTGCCAAGCTGTTACAACTGGAATGGATTGCTTTTGGTCTCTTCACTGAAAATACGACCCCATGTCCTTGCCCTCTCATTCTCATCATGCAATATGATTGGCACCTACATGCAAGCTATAAATAGATTAAAACAAAGAAGAAAATTCTCAACAGCACTAGAGTGAAACCCATTTTCTAGAACTACAACTTCAAACTTAACATAGGCTGAGTCTAAAATTGCAGAGGACCAAAACTCGTGAATGTCGCTTCAGGGTTTCTAAATCATGGAAGACGATGCTCATGAAACTGAACTAATATATCCTAAACTATGCGCCTAGCCTACCAAACTCCTAGCTGGATCTGCATGTATAAGACACCCAATAGCCTAAACTACTCAAGTATGTAATAATCATCCCTAAGAGTTAGACATTTGACAGATGGAAAATGTATGACTATTTATTAATCTTGACTGGTCTGCATGGCACGAGAGGGCTAAGCTTGTACCTTCTGTTGGCGGTGCTCAGTCATGGCAAGCATTGCAGTCATCTGTGCACGGATTAATGATGATGTATATATCATGTCAACAGGGATGTTGCTAATCCTTTTACCCGCTTGAATCGCCTCTTCCACACCCTTCTTGGTAAGTGGCACATCAACACTACCAGTAAATAGGTTCTTTTCATTCCATAGAGATTCCCCATGTCGAATTAGGATCAATGATGCTTCATCTGACATGACAGAGAAGACATAATCATAAGATTTTTCTAAAAAGCTGTACAATTTTGAAGTCATTTGAGGGCACGTAGCTTTGTTAAGGATTACTTATGTGTTGGAAAGAATAATACTAGAAATGGGAAAACTGATTCACAAAATTGGTTTACAGAGTAGTGTGGCTGCGTTCTGTTGGGATCTTGAATCTGGCCCACTTGTTTAAATACCCGTAAAAGTTTATCACATCCCTTTGCAAATCATTTCTGTACACTGGCCTTTGTATCTTTAGCATCAAGGATTACTCGTCCAACAGGTCTATGCATTTGGCATGAAGTGGGTCAAAAGATTTTTCTAAGCATAATTAAGCAAACAGAATATAATTGTGCAGTCTTTAATTGATAACTCCAAGAATTATATGTGAGCAATGTGGCAGAGAGTGAATGTACATACTTGATTTTTTTAATGAGTCACTCAAGTCGTTCCTTGAAGGCGTAGAAATTGGATCAGAAACCGATGTTTGAGAAGCTGAAGCTATGACGGCACTGAGTTTATTTCCGCTAGATCGGCAAAGACTTCTTTCCAACCTGCCAATCTCGACCTTAAAAACTTCCAAAGATAATCTCACTGAGCTGCACCTCAAATCCGGACAAAAGCTGGGTCTGCTACTTACATAACAACGAGAAGAAGAAGAAGGTCCAAGAGATGGATTACAAACAGCAGCATCCATTCTGGAGTTACAGGATGAACCACATGCCCATTAGAATTAGAAGACATTAAAACTGACACAGGCATCTCCTAAAGCAGACATTTTCTAACATTAGTCAAGCATATGTAAAAGATCCCACTTGTAAGATCTAACAATAGGATGGACGTGCTTCATCAAAAGGAAATTCGGTAAACAAAAGACAAAATAGAATAAACAAAGTCCTGGCAACGTCCATCAAAGATGACTATGCTGAAATCATTCTGAACTTCATGCATTCACTGGAAATACTCATCGTCATATCAAAAGAAGCAGCCGCAGAAGCACCCAATGAATTCAAGAAACCTTCAAAAAAGTACAGTAAAAAACTTTAAGCCTGTATAAGTACAAGCCGAGAAAATAAACTCACACGAACTTAGAATCGGGAGGGACCCTTTGAAGATTCCTACACAGAGACAATCAAAGTCCGATCCCACCGATTATTTTCAACAGAATCAACCGGAACTCAGCACAGATCGTTCAGGTACGACGACAAAACGAGGAGAGCGAGTCCTAAGATGGTGCGGCCGAATATGATTCCTTTTCTGCTTTCATTCTTATTTATTTTCTCCTTATTGCTCGCACAAGGGACCATTCAACGACAGGCCCGCCGACATAAACAAAACAAGCGATCAACAATTACCACCAAACCAACTAAAAAAACGATCACGAAGTACAGAGAACCAATCAGGCGAGAACCCAAAAGAAAGAAAGGGACAAGAAGAAGAAAAAGACAATCAACCCGGAAAACGAGTTACGATGCAATCATTTGGGAGTGTATCGTTTGCAGTTCTCGTCGTCTTCCGCGTCTCCTGAGAACGAACAGCTGATGCCCTGCGATGTACCGAGATCGACCTCCTGACAAGGCTAGGCACTCTGTCTCTGTCTCTGTCTCTGTCTCTCCCGGGATGGGGATGGTGGTATAGCGGACAAGAAAAATATTACAGCGGCGAGCTGTTGCTATTTGACTCCTGACAGTTTCCTTTTTTCAGTGTTAGTCCTCCAAGTCATGTGATATATGCAATTGGGTACCCTAGATCTCTCAATTTATGCAATTGGGTATTCCAACTTGCATGACAATGTGTTAGCCATGTCTCGATTTGGTGACACTTTCGATAGAAACGTTTGGGAAAATGAAATTAAGATTTTTGGGAAGTAAAAAAGAGATCCGATTTTTTGGAATTGCCTTAAGAAAGAATAAGTCAATGAAAGTTCTCTAAATTTGGAAAAATGAATTTAATTGCTCGCAAAATGAGAATGATCTAATTTAGTACAGCGAATAATGATAATGCACTTGAGTGAATGAGAAAAAAAATGCACTTTTAATTTGTTACATTGGAAAAATTACAATGGGTATCCTAAATCTTATCAGGTGAAACATGCAAGAATAGAGAATTTTAGCCCTAAAATTACGAAATTGCTCATTTTAGCCTTTAAGGTTCGATTTCATATAGTCATGATTTTGGTCCATTGTTTTTCTATATAATCACTCAATTAAGTCAATAGAGAATCCATAAATTGCATTAATGGAGTTTAATTTGCTTAATTGGGTCAAAATTGGACAATTTCTCTTCAAGTTGTATAAGTTTTCTAGAGGACCAAATTGCATAAAATTTGAACCCACAAGGACCATACAAGTTGAAACAGGTAGGAATTGGCTAGAACTGGTCAAGAATTGATCTGACTAGTCCAATCGGCTACCGACAGGGTAGGTCGATTTAGCCCTTTGTTGGTTGGTTTTGGACCTTTGGCGACTGGCTCCGAGCTCCTCACCTTGTCAATTTTACCCTCGTGCCCTTTTTGACAATTTTGCCTATTAACTCATGAATTTTGGAAATTTGTGATTTAGCCCCTAATTAATCCCTTAAGCGCAATTCTTATTTTAAATCCAAAATTTCACGAATCAGACCCATTCAATTGATCATATGACATGTCTTAAGCATGATTAGTCCTTTAAAAACTTAATTTGGCTAATAAATCAAGTTTTTGATCGTTGGATTAAACCGACGGACAAGATCGGCCGATTTAGGACTAGTATAAAGTGCTTTTCCCTCCAAAGTTTGAATGGGGGCTCATTTGTGCAGAACTTTATCTCACTAAAATTGAAATTCTTTCTCATTTCTCTCATTTCTCTCATTTCTCGCCTCTATCTCCTCTTTCTCTTTCTCCCTCTCTTGCTCACTTACGTCCCTCACCGTTGCACTGATTGCCGCAAGCCAGCGTCCCCGTCGACGGCCGTTCATCCTCATCGACAATCCCTAGCCTCTCTCTGTCCTTGTCAAAGCCATGGCAGGTCAGGAGGTGGCCTAGATTTCCCCATCCCTTTCCTCTTCGCCGCAACATTGAAGGACACTAGTTGGACCGGCTTAAGCTCAGGCCGATTCCTCCTATTGATCGGCATCATCCAGTGATCGGTGGAGCTTTCGATCATCGCCAGTCAGTTGCCAAGGAGATCCCTGACCTAGCTATGGTCGAGGATAGGCAAATTCGCTGTCGAAGAGGCTCCAGCAACCGTTCTTCTCACCAGCGTTGAAGACCAGTCCAGTTTTCGGACTAGTTTTGTTCCTGACCCAAATCGGCGGCCATCGGTGACTTTGGGAGCCACTGATCACTTCCAATCAGTCCCAAAGAGAGTCCCCAAACTCGTCATAGTCGGAGATTAGCTGATCGACCGTTGGATCTCCACTGACAGCTCGATTTCCACCGACAATCTGCGATCGATCCTAACCGGATCAGTTCTGCTTGCAAGCCAAACCAGTGGTCTAGCTGCCCATGAGTGGTCCTCAAGTGATCCGATCTACTCATCGAAGATCCATTTGGGTTTTGGTAATGGTTACTTTGTCCAACCGCGTCAAAAATCAACAAAAACGCAACAAAGGTAAAACTCTTAAACTCAAATCCAATGAAGCAAGATTAGTGTATCCGATTGAGATTAGGATCCGCGATTAGATCTATGAAATATGTTTAGATTTGAAAATTATGTGATCGATTGATGATTTGCTAAGATTGAAGATTGCTTGAAGATTGATTGAGGATGATTTTGTGGTTGATTAAGTATTATAGATGTGAATTTGTAACTTTCGTATGTCTACACCTAGGTCATTGTTTGGCCTAAAGAAAGGCACTAGATAAGCTTGTTTGATCTTGATGTCTTCTAGACCTAGAAAATTTGTTCCGAGACCTTTGATGTAATAGGTCGCATACCCAAAATGAAGATCATTTGACCCTTAAAAACACCTTTAAAGTTGCTTGATTCTGTAGTATTTTAGGTTCGTTTTTGGTTCTATTCTTGTTTCGCATTCTATCTTTGCTATTTTTCTGCTCATTTATGTGGTTGATTTTTGAGAGAAAATTCTTTTCACGAGATTTGTTCCAAATTGTCTCTAGTACAACATTTTTTCTGGATTTTTCAGAAAAGTTTTAGTAGGTCAAAACCACCTAGATATGAGCTGAGGTCAATTTGTCCTACACCAATCTGAGATGCATTTTGGTGAACATGAGCATATAGATGAGTTTGGTTTGGCCTTAGGATCTTCATGAAAATTGAAATACATATCGTGTGCATTCCAACAATGTATGATTCAAATGATTTCATTGTTATTTGGTATGTCCATTGCATGTTTAAATTCATGTAGGTTTTGTTGCAATTAGGATGTTTAGTAACATGTATATATTTTACCATTTCATCATGATTCGTGTAATCTTACTTAGGCTTTGATGTCAATGGAAAATGCTTGCCATCATGCATTTTGTATGCTAAATTTTTCATTAGATTTTTGCACGTCCCTAGGTGATCAAAATCAAGCATGTTTAGTTATATTGAGGTTATATTAATACTTTATCATGAGTGCACTTCATCATGCTCGTTTGGAGACCAAATAGCGTATTAATGCCTTCTTGACTATTAAAATGTGTATTACAAATTTTGTGTGCATATGTGACTTGACATGATTGAGTGTCATTTGATATGTGAACACTATGCCTCAATTGGGCTAGTTGGACTTTGAAATAATCAAGTACGTCATTTTAGTTTTAAGTCATCTTGCATTGTGCTTGACTTGTGTGATTCTTTTGCATGTTGACTTAGGATTAGATGTTTACTCTAATCATTTGTCGCATCCAATTCTTTATCGTGTGCGAATCTCATGCCATTGCTGCCTTGCATAAGTGGTTTTAGGACTTATTAATGCATATTTGTGTTTTGGTTTGTTAATAACTGATGCACACAATTTTACAAATCTCAATTTTAGAGCATCGAATTTATCTAGATTGAACCCGGACTCTTCGAGGAAGTCGCAGGGTACGCTTAGATCTTTCAAGTGTCACTAGTTTCATGTAATTTGCTCATTGTTAGATCCATTTTCTATTTTTTCTAAACTAGCCTAGAATTCTGACCTAGGAGTAATTTCGAAACCCTGTTTTCACCTTTGTTTAGGCAGACTCTGGCTATTTTTGTACTAATTTTTCAATAGAGATTCTTGGGTCAGACTTTTAACAAAGTTTGATTGTCACCCTTTAATCTTCACTGTGGTGAAATTTCATGATTTTTAGACTTCATTTGGTAGGGTAAATCTTAGTTGCAATGACTTGATGTTCTATTGTTTTGTCAATTGCCTGATGCAACGCTGTGTATTGTTGTATTTTTATAAAATCATGCTTAGTTTTTCTAAAGAAACTTTCTTCATAAAAGTTGTTGCATATCATGTTACACAAGCTACGTAATTTTCTCAATGGTAGATCATCATCAATGGGTGCCATTTAATTTTGTTGATTCGATATGCTTTGTCTGAAATACTTTTATAGGCCTTGCTTATCTAGATCTTTTAGGATAGTTTGTGCATGGTATATCATGGCATCTTCATGAAATTTCATGGTTTTCATTGTCAAAATGTTTTTAATAAATTGACCTTTCGATCATGATTTTCTCAATATTGATCGGAAATACTTGTCTTTACACAATGAAATGTTTTTGGTATATGTGACGTTTCCAATGTCTAATGTTTAGAATCTTTTAAATCCTTGATTTGAATTTGGAAATGAACTTTTGATTTGGCATTGCGGTTGTTATAGTTTGGATTGTATTTAAAATGTTTGCAAAGTCCGTAAGTGTATTTATGCGAGCTTTAGACTAGTCTTAGTAATTAAATGCGTTCCATAACCGAGATGACCTTTGTCTCAAAATTTTGTTTCCCTTTTCTTAACATTTCAAACTCATCTTTAAAGCATCACATGTACCACTCATGCATGAAATCATCTTATTCAATAGAAATACTTGTATTTGTGATTGGCACATGATCATTGAATAAGTGACTTGCCGATGGTTTACTCAATTGATTGATTGGCTAAGAAATAAGGCTCAATGGCCTGCCTTTGTGTTTAATTCATGCCAATGCATGTGGATTTTAGATGTGTGTTAGCTATGATGCTTGATGTGGAGGGAAAATCTTGGGGATTTGTTTAGAACATCCTTTTTAGGGACTTATAAGCATTATTGGCCATGTGAGAACACAAATGGTTAATACTGACTATAGGTCATAAAATGACTTAAGTAGATGTCTAAAGGGACCTATGCATAAATTGCAAATGTCAATACCTACGCATGAATTGCAAAAGTCGATCCCGCGGCCCTATTTGTTCACTTGTTGTGTATAACATTGTATCCCTGGTTGTGATTGATTGTTCATGTGCTTTTGATTGTTTTGATGTGTATGAGTGTTTCTTTCGATTATATGTACCTAGCTTAGGTTTAGGGAAGGATAGGATTAGGACCATGAATATGGAGTTGATGCAAAAATGGTGGAAGGTCGATGTCCATTCCAATCATATTTTTATACTATTCGTCCCCAACATATGTTTCAGGTTTCTTCATTTGTATAAACACCCAATGAGTAGCGGGTTCTTTCCTTTTCTTTCATTCTCTTTCTTTTTTATCTCTTTTAAGTTTTAGGACTGTATGATAGATTTACCGCTTAACTTGGTTGTTTACTTATTGCCTTGTACTTTGAATTCGGTTGCATGCTTTCTTTTATCTTTCTTAGAAATAGAATAGCACAGAATAACCATCCATGCATGATCACTTAGTTTAGGTTAAACAATTCTAAAAGTAAAAAGAAATGCATGGACATCTTAGGTAATACAATATATTGTTAGGTATCAGAATGGCATTAATAGAAATATTTGCGTAACCAAGTCCCTGAATCTAAATATCTAGTTGCGTAGAAATCGAATGACAACTCCCGATTCGTGATTGGATTTTCTAGCTGACCCTAAAAAATGAAGCTAATGGCGACTCCTGTCTTATTTTTTACATTATCTCAAACAACTAGATTGTTTAATAAACCCGTCGTGAGAGGTATGAACCTTAGGAAAAGATTCACAATCGTAATTTAGAATATTCAAAATGGTGATGTTAAAAGATGAAGTGATGTCATCTTTAGTAGATGTACATCTTGAGAGGGCTATGGTTGTCAAAATACACTTGAACTCACCTTTACGTTCGATTTCTTTCAACCTTAAAATAGTCAATCAAGACATATGACGACGTCGAGATAGAGTCACGACACCTTCAATTGTCACGTGAGATATGAGTTTGTGAGAGCTCGCGACCATGTGTGAGGGAACTGACAAATTGTTCGTCTCGAAATGTGAGGTGATGATGCATTTGTGGATGTGAACCATAAGAAAACTCTCATGGTCAAGTACTCCTAAATCCGCCCTTTTCCCTCTCCTTCATCTAAGGTGAAGGCAAGAATTGGGTTGTGACAACTATTCGCAAATCATGTAGAATTGATTCGGACTCCCTAATTAGGGCTAAAAATGAGAATCCACATTTTGGCATGCTCAATCTCAAAATTGATTGAATGGGCGAATGTGTAATGATATCTAGATGAAATTCTGTAAAAGGAACCAAGCTTAATTATGACAGGAATGAAACTAATTTTATTTTTGACCGATTTTGAATTTAAAACTGAAAAAATTAGAAAACAATGTTCTTAATCGATTTTCGCCAAATTTTCGATACTAAAGTCAACTTGGAATTGGAATGAAGAGATTTGAGGATTTTTATATTTTTCCAAAATTTTGGTCAAATGTTTGACAAAAAGTCAACAATTTAGTTGACTTTTCCTAAAATGTTAACTTTTTTGGTCAACTTTTTGAAGTTTTTGAAAACTAATGTAACTCAATTGCCATTAAGAGTAAAGGAGATCTTTTTAAGCAAAAAGTTAGTTATTGATTCGATGATAAAAAATTAACTCAAAAGTTAATCGTTTGACTTTTAGGATTTTTGATAAAAATAAGTAAGAAATTGCTCAACAAGACACAAGAAAGAAAAGAAAGATAACACTTTTTGATTCGAGAAATGGGCTTCATTGTGATCGAAAACCTTAATATCAAATGTTTTACTTTTATTGATGTGTTGGCTAAAAATCAAATGTCAATAATTTATTGCATTTTTGCCAATTCAGTCTTAAACCTTTCAACTTTACCGATTGAATCCTAAACCTTTTCAATTTTTGCTAATTGAGTCCTAAAATTTTTCACTTCCAATTGAATCCATATGGTGAATTTTGGCTAGAATTCATTGAAATAGACGCCAACTGTCTTACGTGGTATGACCGGTGCTAATGTGAACAAATTTCATTTTAAATAATTTTTTTATGTTTTTAATTTTTTTTTTTCCTTTGGCCGATTGCCTAGCCTTCGGCGATTGGCCAGAGGCCACGAATAGGAAGGGTCAATCTTGTTGGCCTCAAGTGAGGTCACCCTCACCAAGATCCGGCGAGGGGCGACCTCGTTAGCCTTGGGTGAGGCTAGCGAAGGTCAGCCTTGCTGAAGGCTAGCAAGGGCCACCTCACTAGCCATGAGGGAGGCTTGCCCTCTCCCGATTTAGTGAGGGCAAGCCTTCCCTAAGGCCAGTGAGGTCACCCTCGCCAGATACTAGCAAGGTTGACCTCACTTGAGGCTTGTGAGGTTGACCCTCGTTGGTTGTGGCTTTTGGCCGATCGTTGGAGGCTAAGTGACTCGTCAAAAGAACAAAAGGAAAAAAAGAAAGAGAAAAAAGATATTAAAAAACATAAAAAATTAAAAGAATTCGAAAAATATTAAAAAATTGATAAATTTTGTCAGCGTCAGCTAGTTATGCCACATAGGACGGGCGGTATCCATGTTAGTGAATTCTAGCCAAAATTGAATGGATATGCTCAATTTACAAAATGTTGAAAGGTTTAGGATTCAATTGAAGATTTATGATTAAATTGACAAAAATGTAATAGGTTTAGGATTTTTTGGACAATTTTCTCAATTATATTGACAAAACGTCAAAATTTGTAGGATTAAATTTGGCAAATCATAAAATTATTTATGACTATAGAGTTTATAATTGAATTAATTGTTATACAATAGGTTTGGGACATTTTAGACAATGATTCCTGTGTCATCATCTCAAAAGAGTAACATAGTAATTTATCATCCTCGAGAGAATTATATACAAAACTTATTCAAAATGTATATGAATTATCAAACTTGAATTTTCTCATTGGTCCTTCAATTAGCAATCCTCAATTAATGCTCCATTTAAAAAACATCATTTAATATAATTAATCAGTGGAAAATATTCTCATTTTCATCAATAATTTTTGTCAAAATACTTTTGTAAACAGTGAAATTATTTTTCATTAATTCATTTTTGTAAAGAGTACAACTATTATTTTCAGAAAAATATTTTCCAAACCATTCATTTTACATGAAACAAATAGAAGCTAATATAAAAAATAATGCATACATTAGTGCAAAGAACTTTTTCCCCATTCAATAGTGTATTAGACCGGTTGTGTATTGTGTAAAACGGTCTTTATATACCATTGATGTTTTCTATACTTACTCTCAAAATAAACATGTATCGAGGAACATTTTACACTTCTCACATGAGCAATTAAAAGTGTCAATTCACCTCATTGATAATAGGGGGAATCATCAAGGCTTGGTATGATCCGGTATCACTTAAATACGTATTTATAATATGCTTTATATATATAATCTCTCTCCACCTATTGATTTAAGTCTTTTTAGGTTACACATTCTAATAAGGTGAATCAGTTGAATTATACAATCGTGTCTTCTAATTGCGGTTTTGTTGATGTAGAAATGATATGATCCTCTTCCTTCGTCTCTCTTGCGTGCAAGTATGCGATTGTTTCATGTATTGGGAACTTAGAGAGGAGTAATTTACAATCCACAAACTTTTGTATCTTTAATAGAAAAATCTAACTAACTCTACCTTAAACCTTGTAAAAGTATTCAGAGAAATCCATGTATGTGACTTAGATCGATCACTCTGGTTCATTGTTTATAATCGTACATTGACACAAATAATTGTATCAATTAATCACAACATCTTACGAATTTTTAGAATCTAAATATCTCTCATCCACGTTATTTGACTTATAATGTGAATGATTGTGGAATCTTTATAGATGTTATCTTTTTTCAGATATTGCAGAGTACTTTATCAAATTCTTTTTGTGCACACAAAGGTGTTACTCTTTTTTAAATTAACAAGTTGCTTTTGGAAAATTCATAGCATACCATATCAAAGACGTTAAATTATTCATAAATATTTAGATTTGAGTTTGTAAATTAATTTTAGCTTTTGAAAAAGTTTATTCAAATTTTACCAAAAGTATTCGTTATATTATTCATAAATATTTAGATTTGAGTTTGTAAATTAATTGTAGCTTTCTAAAAAGTTTATCCTGATATTATTGCTAACTCTAGAGAATAGGTGAAGGATATCATTTAAATTTGACCAAAAGTATGTGTCATATTGATAGCTAGAAAATACATGTGATGCTCATGTTGGATTAACATTGGCTTTTACTATATTGTCACGGTATAAAAAGATACAAATGACCATGATTGATCCATGAATGATCAACCCTCAACCTATCTCCTGAAATACTAGGGTTTTCTCGAGTGTTCTAGAATACTCATGGGGCAGGCGGAGTAGGTGGTTGCTGGGGAGATGTTATCTTTATCGTTAGATCCAAAGGAGATCTACCGCTACGGTTAGCCTTGTACTTATATATAAGGGCCTTCTCCCCTTCATTTGTTTTTCATTCACAAGTGAAATATATTATAGAGTTTCTCTCTAGAGTCTGTGACTTAGGAAGAAATTCCTAAAATTACACGGGTTAGGGAATGTTAAATCGATTGATTGGTGACAATATACTGGGCGATTAATTCATTAAATAATTATTTATCATGTAATTTGGACAACATCACCTATTGGCTATTATTTCATTAAATAATCATTAAAGAGTCCAGTGAATGTACAGTTTTGGATTTGCTTTGAATTGCAATAAAAAAATATAGACTAAATATAGGCTTATCTATTACCCCCAACAAATTCAAATTTCAAATCAATTTAACTGACATGTTTTGATTATCTTTAGCATTATTTTGATTTTAGTTTATTATGATCTTTAACAGATTTTGATTTTCAAATTTTTGCATAGCTATTGCTATTATCTAAAACATAATTAGATTTACAAATATCAACTGATATTTTATCATCACTAACTAATCAGATGGCCTACAATTTTTTTTTACTCTCTTTCCATATTTTTTCCTTATCTTAGTTACTATATTCTAGCAGCATGTCTATGCATTACATGACTTTATGTCCACATCACCATAAGTGATTATTAGCATACATAATATCATAGTAATATTGCATGATTTATTTTCATAAGTAGAAGCACACTATTTAAAAAATTTATAGACTTTTTTTTTATACGGGTCTTTAGGTGTATATTGTAGAATGAGCAACACTCGTTATAAGATAGAAACGATTTGATATAATTTGACAGTATTATAGATCATAAGTATGAATTTTAAGATTCATTACTTCTTTGAATAATTTGTAAAGGTTGGAGATTGATACTATTTTATAGAGCACATTTGGATGCCAATTAGAATTGACAAATCACATTGTAATTTTATATTAGAGACACAATATAATATTACGATGAGCAAAAGCCATAAATCCAGCGGCGCAGATTACAATCTCCTCTCCAACACTTGCTAGTCTTTCCACGGGTAAATAATTGAAAGTGGCATGTTATTTTTTTTTTTTCACTCTTTTGTAGAGAAGACGATGATGTCTTATTGACTAATAGGAGCTGAGATATGACAGGTACATAGTATTGGAATGCGACCCTGTCTCCATCATATATGATATGTTGAGAATATAGCACTGCAAATGCTTAAAAAGAAGCAGCAAGAAGAAATTCAGAAACAAAAGTCAACTGTAACAGAGGAAACAGAGGATTGGCGCGAAGGAGCAGTGTAAAGCTACGTCGTTTGCTTCAGCAGAGTTATCTCTTGTACACATTTGCTTGAACTCTTCTTTTTTCTATTATGTGTGTGTGCTGAGTTGTCATTCAAGGAGTGGTTAGTTTAGATCTAGAAGTTTTTCCTATAAAAGCTTGTAAAAACATAACAGAGAGTGATCGAGCTCCCAGATGAAATAAATCAGTAAAAAGAAAGAAGAAGATGAGCTCCACAGAAAGCTCTCTTCTCATTCAGCTTCATCTAGTTGCTTATGTATTCAGAGGATGCCGTCGCTGATGTCCTCAAAACCGGTATATTAATGCATCCCTTAGCAATTTCATGAAAAATCTCATGGTTAGCCTCAAATTTACATGAGTCCTGTTCATCTATAATATTTTGCATTGCCCTATAGCCTAACGGTATGTCAAATGCATTGAGTTAAGTGATGTGTGTGATAATCACCTAATATCTCACCTATTAGGAGAAACTATCTAAAGAAACGCACTCACGAGGTGTTGATTACCGGAGAGAACCCTAAAGAGAGAGATCACTACATTAGGAAAATTACTTTTGTTATAACCCTTTCAAATTATCCGTGAGATTCTAAAATGGTCCTTTTTACGCAGCATTTGTATGCCTTACAAGATTTCATTACATTAAAACAAGATTATATCGTTAATCAACTATAAAAAAAACGGTTAATCCTTTAATCTTGGTCGATGGAAATGAAAATAAGAGTTGAGGATATGAATGGGACACCACAAGCGGATGAGAGTTGGCTTGGGCCATGTAAATTTTCAGATTGGTCCATCATCTCTTATCCTCAAGAGTCAATGCCTTGGCCTTTTATGTAGCCGTTTCTTCACCATGTTATGGGGAATCTGTCCCAAGTAGTCGCATGTAATTCTTTTTATTCTTTTCTTTTTTGGGTATCTTTTTTACATATTTTCTCGCGTTTGAACACTACACAAAATTTCAATTCCTAGAATAGAAAAAGAATAGGAATGCTTTGTTGTGAACCACAAATTTTTTTTATGATGTATAATTTCTTTTAATTTTTTAATAATTTTTTTATATTTTTTTCCTCTCTCCTCCTCTAGTTGGCGGCAGCAATCGGCGACTAGCAGCAACGATTGGCAGCCAGCAATTGATGGCGGAAACCGGTTAGAAAAGAAAAAGAAAAAAACACTTGTTCCAGAAATTATTTCTGGGAATAAGAAGCTATTTTTTTTCTAGTTCTTATTTCTATTCCAAATCTATTCATCGACTAGATTTCTACTCCGAACAATAGAAAAATTAGTTGATACTACCAAACGGATTTCTATTTATTTATTTATTTTGAAGAACAAAAGAATAAAGGAACAAAAAATTGGAACGTTATCATGCAGACCCTACACTAGTGATTAGTCACCTCACATTTTCTCAATTAGTGGTAATACGAAGAAGATCACCGAGCATGCTTTCTGTTTGGGACGAAAGAATCGTGACACGCGAAATATGTGAAGTTAATATCGTTGAATGGCACTGAAACCTATAGGCATGAATGTCAACTGTGGAGATTACTTGGAGACACATAGTGAATCCGTTGTCGACCAAAACAAAGTGTCGGTATCTGAGATAGACAGAGCGCTTCACAACCTCTTCTCGATAAGAATGAGGCTATGGCTCTTCAATGGCGACCCAAGAAACAACCTTTTTGGCTACCTTTCGATGACATAGGCTTGGATCAGTCTACTCCCAAAAGCATCAAGATTTGGCTCTCGACGCTGCTCGAAGCGGCATTGTGCTTCTGAAGAAGCAAGAAAAGCGTCTGTCTCTTCAGAGATCGGAGTCCATGTCGCTTGCTGTAATAGGCCCCAATGCCAGCAATGCGTTGATGCTGCTCGGCAATTACGTGGACCGCCGCGCAAGTCGGGTTGTGACGATGTAGCATGTTGGTCGCCATCGATTGCCCAGGCCGTGGAAGTAGCAAAAGCAGCAGATCACGTGGTGCTGATCATGGGTTTAGATCAAACTCAAGAGAGGGAGTCAATCGTGTGGATTTGGTCCTCCCGGCAGTCATCAGGAGCTCATCACTGCTGTCACCCAAGCTGCAAAGAAGCCGGTCATTTTGGTTATTCTTTGTGGAGGTCCTGTTGACATTAGATTGCCAGAGATGATCAAAACATCAGAAACATCTTGTGGGCGGGATATCCTGGTAAGGCTGGCGGGATGGCGTTGTCAGAAATCATCTTTGGTGAACATAATCCCGGTAAATGCCTCATCGTCATATAAAAGAAGCAGCTGCGGAAGCAATGAATTCAAGAAACGCTGAAAGAAAGGTTAAAAACTTCAAGCCCGTGTAAGTACAAACCAAGAAAATAAACGCACACAGAACCTAGAATCGGGACGGTCCATTTGAAGATTCTTACACAGAACAATCAATGTCTGGTCCCACCGAAAATTCTGACGGAACCAAACGGAAGTCGCCACAGATCTTTAAGGTATGATGACAAAACGAGGAGAGAGCGAGTCCTGAGATGAAGCGGCCGATTACCTTTGCTTTCCTACTTTCATCTTTTTTTATCATTATTGCATGCACAAGAAATCATTCAACGACATGCCAGCCAACATAAACAACACGCTATCAACAATTTTCACCGCCCCAACAAGAGAACGATCACGAAGTACAAAGAATATCAATCGCGCGAGAACCCAAAAGAAAGAAACAAGAAGAAGAAAAACAATCAACCCAGAAAACGAGCTACGATGCAATCATTTGGGAGGGTATCGTCTGCAGCTCTCGTCGTCTTCCGCGTCTCCTAAAAGCGAACAGCCAATGCCGTGCAATGTTTTGAGATCGACCTCCTGACAAGGCTAGGCTCTCCGTCTCTCTGTCCCCCTCTTCTCTCTCCCAGGTTGGTAAGACTTTTATATGGCGGACAAGAATAATAAAACAGGGGCGAGCTGTTGCTATTTGACTCTCGACAGCTTCTTTTTCAGCGTTTTAGTCCTCCAAGTTGCGTGATATATGCAATTGGGTACTTAGATCTCTCAATTTATACAACTGTTGACCCCAACTTGCGTGACAATGTGTTAGCCATGTCTCAATTTGGTGACACTTTGAATAGAAGCGTTTGGGAAAATGAATTAAAATTTTCGTGAAGTGAAAGAGATTTGATTTTTAGGAATTGAGTTAAGAACGAATAAGTCATTGAAAGTTCTCTGAAATCTGGGAAAACGAAATTGACTACTCGCAAAATGAGAATGATTTAACTTATTATAGAGAATAATGATAATGCACCTTTAGTTTGTTAAAATGGAAAAATTACGATGGGTATCCTAAAAATTTATCAAATGAATGTGTTTGAATCTTAAAATGTTCATTTTGTGTATTTAATTTTTGAAACTTTTTCTTGTTTCTCTTTTAGTCATTTCATTAATTTTGTTGGCTTTTCTTGGATGAAAATTTATGTGGCAATTCTTTATTAATTTTCCTTTTTTTTGGGATCATCTTCTGTATCTATTTACAAATCACTGTGTGTATTATGTATTGTGCACCGGTTACAAAACCCAACTTCCTCATTCACGTGTTCCCACTCCAGCCCCTAACAATAGTTGGTAGCACATGAGGAAAAAAAAAAGAAAAAAATTGAAATAAAAATAAGGTAAAGATTGGGAGTGGTGAAGCTAAAGCCCTAGAAATTGCTCCGTGCAAGAGAATTTCTCTGCAAGGTCTTTTATCTAGGCTCTAAGAATTGAACAAAAAACAAAAATATTTGAAAAGTATTTATTTGGGCCCTAAATATGCATCTATGAACATACAAAATTTGCATGGTCAATCCCTTCAATATTTAGAATCTTTCCAATCAAGTCCTCCCAATTCCCCTTTCCGATTCCAGCAAATTGAAACTGACATGTCTAGTGATGCTAGGCAAAAGTCTAATGTGGAAATAATCAGTGTCATTATAAAATGAGAAGTTGTTGTATATTTGATTAATCATATCATGATTTGTTGTAATTGCAATTTGTCTCCAAAAATCCCTTCAGCATGAATTTGCCAATTGAAGAATGAAGAACTCAAGAGAAATTTTTTTATGGATTTGGCAACTTGATTATATAGATAGAAATTCAAGAATCACATCATATTGGTAAAAAAAAAAAATGTTCAAGGACTAAATGTGTACTTTGTGATTATAAAAACGTTGTTGAGCAAATTATCTTTGAAGTTCAGCGTGACCAAATAATTTTCAACTAAAATGTTAAACCAGACGCCTATAACTGATGTAAACAATACAACTACCTCTTTTAAGTCTTAATACTTGTAATTGATAAAATTAGGTTCATATGTTTGAAGGAAAATTGTTTCTGAGAAATTGCAACATTATGGTCTTTGGATCGCAAAAAACTAATCGATTTACAGAAAATATTTTTGATAAACTGAAAACAACAGGTTTAGATTTGAAGGAAATCAATTTTCCTAAACCACAAAATAGATGAAAATTAACTATTTTCTTTAAAAAATATTTTCCTTTATCATAATTTTTTCAGTGAAACAAATACACCTTCAAACTATAGAAGTCTTTCGTTAGAGCAATTAAGTTATAAGCTTTTGCTAACCGTGCGGTTAAGTCTTTAATTTATGTGAAAATCACAATTTAAGGCTGTCTTGATTGCGCCAATGAAAGCACATCAGACCTGATTGTATCGTGTACATAAAGTTTAGCACTTTAGCATTTTCTACTTCAGTGATTCTTGCTTTGCCACTATCTTGTTAGATCGAAGCTCAAACATTATACCAAAAAGAAAACTAAGAAAAATGGATAGTTTGTTGTCATGTACATTGGTTCCTTTTTTATTTATTTATGGAATACATGTATTTTCATTAGCTTTCCCAAAATTTCTCATCGGATTTTGGGCTGACGGGACCCTAGTGATGATTGACGGTCATTGCCAAGATCCAAGCGAGGGCTATGATGCCCTCGCCAGTCAATAGGCGAGGGTCCTATGGCCAATGAGTCACTAGGGCCTGATGATCCAATTAGTAGAAAATTTAATGAAGGAAAAAAAGGAAATAAAAAATAAAAAAAATTAGAAAATTTTAAAAAATTACAAAAATTATTTACATCAGCACCGGGCGTGACTGGACTATTGCATTAGTGATATTTTTCTAATATTTGTCGAAATGATTATATTAACAAATCGTCAAAAGATTTATGACTAGATTGATAAAATTGAAAAGTTTACAACTGAATTAACTGTTATATAATAGGTTTAGGACATTTTAGACAATGATTCTTGTGTAATCATCTCAAAAGAGTAACATCAGTAATTTATCATCCTTGAGAGATTTATATCCGAAAACTTAATCGAAATGTATATGAATTCTCAAACATGAATCTTCTCGTTGGTCCTTCAACGAGAAATCCTCAATTAATGCTCCATTTGAAAACTATCATTTAAAATAATTAATCAATGAAAAATATTTTCATTTTCATCAATAATTTATGTCTAAATACTTTCTTTATTTTTGTAGGCAACACAAATGATTGTTTTTAGAAGAATATTTTCCAATTATTCATTTTAATAGAGCCTAAATTAAAGAATAATAGAGCATACATTAGTGTAAATAACATTTTTCCTAATTCAATGGTGTATTAGACTGCTTGTGTATTGTGTAAAATGGTCTTTATATACCATCAATGTTTTCTATGCTTACTTACTCTCAAAATAAACATGTATGAAGAAACATTTTACAATTCTCACAATAGCAATAAAAGTGTCAATTCACCTCATTGATAATAGGGGGAATCATCAACGTTCGGTATGATTCCGTATCACTTAAATACGTAATTATGATATGCTTTATATACAAATATTCTTTCTAATAAGTTTTTTTTTTCTTTTTTTAGGTTGGACTTTCTAATAAGCTGAGTCAATTGAATTATATGATTGTATCTTCTAATTGTGAATTTATTGATGTAGAAATGATATGATCCTCTTGTGCGCAAGTATGCAATTGTATCACGTAATGGGAACTCAAAGAGGAGTAATTTACAATCCACAAACTTTTGTATCTCTAATAAAAAATCTAAACAACTCTACCTTAAACCTCGTAAAAGTATTCAGAAAAATCCATATATGTGACTTAGATCGATTGCTCTGGTTTAGTGTTTATAGAAAAGATGTTATATTATTCATAAATATTTTGATTTGAGTTTATAAATTAATTTTAGCTTTCTAAAAAGTTCATCCTGTTATTATTGCTAACTCTAGGAGATAGGTGAAAGATATCATTCAAAATTTATCAAAAGTATACATCACATTGGTAGCCAGAAAATATGCATGTGATGCTTGTGTTGAATTAACATTGGCTTTTTCTATATTGTCACAGTCCAAGAAGATGACACATACTAGTGGGTTTTTATACGAAGGATGGTAACTGATCCATGAATAATTGACCTTCAACCTATCTCCCAAGTTCTAAAGTTTTCATGAATGTTCTAGTATATTTTTGAGAGCGGGCGATATAGTAATTGTATATGGTAGTTAGGGAGATGTAAATTCCATCGTTAGATCCAAATAAGATCTATAGTTACGGTTAGTCTTGTACTTGTATATATAGGGGCCTCCTCCCCTATCTTATTTACAAGTGAAATACATTAAAGAGCTTTGTTTCTTAGGAAAAATTTATAATCTACAATTTTTAGAAAACACTAAATCGATTGAATAATCATTTAGCATCTAATTTGCACAACATCACCTTCTATTTTCTTTATACAAATAGTAGATCCATGAAATTTCCATCAATTTTTTCTATAAATAAAAAAACTAAACATGATTGATGATTGATATGGTTGGATTTAAGTTGTTGTTGATAAATAGAATTTTGAAATGATTTTTTGAGATTTTAGAAGATGGTAATCTAAACAGAAAAATTTGAATTATAGAAGATTTTGTATAATGGATATAACTTTTTCCCTTTAAATAAATATTTTTTTTTTATAAAGTTGCAAATAATCATCTTTTTTCCTGATAAATAGGAAGGCCTCTCTTATTTACCACACATTAAATAAAATAATGGATAGATAAATGTATGGATAAACTTGATAATTCATTTATCTTTGGTTATAATATAACATTGTCTAATGTAATGGAAGATTGTGTTGGAAAGATTTAAGTGTTACGTCTATTCAATATTGGTTAAGTTATATATTATATGCTTAGCAATAAAATAACAAAAACATTTCTACGCTATATTCTTGGAAGTTCAAAATTTATTAAAAATTTAGATTTTGGAAATCTAAATTCCAACTGAAGTTGAGTTACAAAATCTCTTCTCATTCTCCATTATAAATACAGTACTCTGTATTTCTTATTCTCCTTTGGTTGAGTGAGAAGATGGTGAAAGTTTGTTACCTCATTTTATTTCTTTTTTTCTGGCATTGGCGAATTGTCAGCGAGATCTTCCTTCTCCATCATGTTCATCATTCGTATCAAATTCTAGTTGTTCTCAGATCATTTATGGTATGATCGACTGCATATCCTTCTTGAGCGTGGGCGGTGTTGCCCCAAAGCCGAGCGCTTCATGTTGCTCTGGCTTAAAGTCGGTCTTAAAAGCAGATGCCGATTGTATCTGTCAAGCCATTAGAGAAGCCCCTCAAATGGGCATCGCACTGAATATGACGAGAGCTGCTGAACTACCTTTTGAATGCGGAGTCTCTCATTTTTCCGTCTCAAAAATTTGCGGCTGTAAATGTGTTTATTGCTCTTCTCACAAGTTTAGGGTTTATGCCTTTTCCATTGATACTAATAACGCTTTGTGCACTTCTTGCAGTTTCAGACTCTCCAGAAGCTCCCCCAGTTTCGGATTCTCCAGAAGCTTCCCCTGGTAAATTGTAACTTAGAAATGCGCTGGTTTTTTTTTGGGAAAAATTGGTAGACTTAAGTTTTTTATGCCGATCGGGCATTTTATTTGGTAAAATTGTATAAATGACATAATTTTATTGATTAATACAGCTAGGTCGCCAAAATCATCTCCGAAGAAAGTGGTGGCACCGCCAAACAAGGCTCCCACTCCATCACCACGGCCAGCGGTAGCCAGCAAAGAGTCCCACTCTTTCACCACCACCGACCAAGACTGCTCCAGCTCCAAAACCACCTTCATCACCCAAGACAGTCCAGCTCCGAAACCGCCAGCAATCAAGACACCATTCCATCACCCAAGGCACCAGTCTCGTCACTGCCAAAAGCCAAGAGTCCTGCTCCATCTTCCCTAAGTGCTGGAGGAGGGCTTAGTCAAGTTCCGGCACCAGCCCTCAAACTTAAATTCTGGATCATATTCCTTCAATGCTTGCTTTGCAGTTGTCTTTAGTCTTTGCGCGATTTATCTTTTATTCATTACAGTTTGAGATTAAGCTTGTAGTTCTTGGAAATTGTCATTTTCATTGGTTTTGCCCATGTGAAGTTTTTTTTGTTAGCATTTTGCTTTTGCTTTTTTGTGTATTGTATTACTCTAATATAAAATTAGACCGTGATTTATCAACACTAATTCGCATCCAAATGGTAAATGCGTCTTACAAAATAATATCGATGGTAATTTGTCAACACTAGTTCGCATTTATAAATAAATTGTCAAAATGAAATCAAAATCAAATGAGTGTGCTCATTTTCCGATATACACTCAAAAACCCATTTAAAAAAATAAAATATGCTAGAATTTTTTTTTTTTAAAAAGTAGTGTGTTTTTACTTATGCAAATAAATCATATAATATTATTATAATTTTGTATATGCTAATAAATCATTTATTGTGATGTTCACATAAAATCTTGACTATAACCATTTGATCAGGGAAAAAAAGTGCAAAGAGAGTCATAAAAAAAAATAAAAAAATTTATAAAATCAAATTATGTTCGAGATAATAGAAACAGTTGCACACAAATTTGAGAATCAAAATCGGTTAAAGATCATAACAAACTAAAATCAAAATAGAGCTTGAGAATCAAAATCCGTTAAAGATAATAACAAACTAAAACCAAAATCGGTTAAAGATCATAGCAAACTAAAATCAAAATAGAGCTTGAGAATCAAAATCTGTTGATGATCATGACAAACTAAAATCAAAATAGTGACAAACTAAAATCAAAATAGTGCTAAAGATAATCAAAACACGTGAGACACGTGAGTTAAAATGATTTGAAATTTGAAATTTATTAAGGATAACAGATAAGTCTATATTTGGTATATATTTAGTTGTTGCAATCCAAAGCAAATCCAAAACTATATATCTGTCGGATTTGCCAATTTCTTTTACATTTCTTATCGTGGTCTATTTCAACATACATTACAAAAGGAATAAAATGAATTGCTATCATTTGTTCAACACTTGTAAAATGAGATGTCAAACCACTTTTTTTTTTTTTGCTTTTCTTCCGGTTTAAAGAAAATTTGAATTTCATTTGAGATTATATTCACGTTATTAAAACTCTGAATATTAGTATTTACCTCCTTAAAATTAGGAGACAACAAAGTTTTATTTATTCCGATGTTTATGTGACGTGTCATGATACTAAATTTATCATCTTTGAGTGATCTATATCCCAAAACTTATTCAAAATCAACATAAATAATTAAACATGAATACCCTCAAATGTGGTCCCTAGTGATCCTCCAAATGTGGTACTAATATGAGAAGAAATAGAGCACACAAGTGGCCTTATCTACCATTGATTTGAAAATTATAATTATCCGCTTTCTGAGATGAGTATAAAGCCGCTTCAGTAATTTTTTTTTAAACACCAATGTACGCTATAATTACTCTTAAAATAAACTTGTCTAGAGAAACTTTTTACACATTTCCCATTAACTTCTTGAGTTTCCAATTCACCTCATTAATAAGAAAGGAATCATCAATGTTAAGTATAATTCTATACCGCTTAACTATATGATTACGATGTGCCTTCCACACATATAGTCCCCCTCCACCCACTACATAAAAATTTGTACAGTGGTCATTCTAACCATCCAAACCAATTAAAAAAATATATATTCTAGAGGAAATTCGAGAAAACTCTTACATGTTCATCATTTTCATTGGTTTTACCTATGTGAAGTTTTTAACATTTTTCCTTTTGCTTCTCGTAGTTATGTATTGTGTCACTCTAATATAAAATTAGATTGTGATTTGTCAACACTAATTTGCATCCAAATGCGTTTTACAAAATAATTTTCAATCTTCAATATTTATAAATTATTCAAAGAGTATGTGTACCATAAGTAATAAATCTTATAATTCATGCATACATCCATTTAAGATCTATAATACTGTCAAAATTAAATCAAATTGTTTTTATCTTATAATGAGTGTGCTCATTCTCCAATATACACCCAAGAATACGTTTAAAACAAAATAGTCTAGAAATTTTATAAAAATATAGTGTGCTTCTATTTGTGCAAATAAATCATGTAATATTACTATAATTTTGTATATGCTAATAAATCATTTATGGTGATGTGCATATAAAGCCATGTAATGCATAGACATGCTACTAGAATATAATAACTAAGATAAGGGAAAAAAATGCAAAGAGAGTCAAAAAATCGCAAGCCATTTGATCAGTTAATGATAAAATATTAGTTGATATTTGTAAATCAAACTATGTTTGCGATGATAGCAACAGCTGCGCAGAAATTTGAAAATCAAAGTCTGTTAAAGATTATAACAAACTAAAATCAAAATAATACTAAAAATAATCGAAACATGTGAGTTAAAATGATTTGAAATTGGAAATTTGTTTGTTGTAATATCCAAAGCAAATCCAAAACTGTATATTCGCTAGACTTGCTAATTTCTTTTACATTTCCTAGTGTGGTCTGTTTCAACATACATTACAAGAAAGGATAAAATGAATTACTGTTATTTGTTCAACACTTGTGATATGAGATGTCAAACCACTTTTTTCTTTGGCTTTTATTGCGGTTAAAGAAGATTTGAGTTTCATTTGGGATTGTATTCACCTCATTAGAACTTTGATTATTAGTATTTACCTCTTTAAAATTAGGAGACAACAAAGTTTTATTTATTCTGATGTTAATGTGGCGTGTCATGATCCTACAAGAATCAATTCGATAAATTTATCAATTTTGAGATTTCTATATCCCAAAACTTATTCAACATCAACATAAATAATTCAATATGAATAGCCTCAAATGCGGTCCCTAGGGATCCTCCGGATGTGGTACTAAAATAAGAAGAACAAGAGCACACAAGTGGTCTTACCTACCCTTGATTTGAAAATTATAACTATCCACTCTCTCATTTGAGTATAAAGCCGATTGAATACAATTTTTTTTTTTAACCAATGTATGATGTAATTACTTTTAAAATAAACCTGTCTAAAGAAGCTTTTTACATTTTTCCCATTAACTTCTTGAGTTTCCAATTCACCTCATTAGTAAGAAAGGAATCATCAATGTTAAGTATAATTCTATACTGCTTAAATATGTGAATATAAGGTGCCTTCCACACATATGGTCCCCCTCCACCCACTAGATAAAATTTTAACCAACTAAAACAATTTATTCTAAAGAAAATTCAAGAAAACTCTTACATACATATCAAACAAGCTTTGGGAGTTCATCGAAATAAAAAGTATAACGGCGATTCGCCAGTTGATATTAATATGATGCAAACAATAAATTATTACATATAAGAAACGAAATGAAATTGCAAATATAAAGCCAAATGAAGTGCGAGATTATAACTAAGAAAAGAAACGCACCACATATTGTGGTTAATGTAGAGACCAGGCTCGTTTCTTGCGCAATCCATGCTTGACCTTCTTTGTCTTCTCTTCCTCCTCCTTCCTTCTCAACTCTTCCCGTTTTTTCCTCTCCTTTTCCTTTCTCCTCTTCAACTCCTCCAGCCAAGATGCTCTCTTCCTTGGCTCTTCCTTGGCTCTCTTCCTCTTCTCTTTTTCCTCCCTCTTCCTCCTCTCCTTCTCCTTGGCTTCCCTCTCTTTCTCCTTTCGCTTCGCTTTCCTCTTCTTTTCCTTCTCCTTCTTCAGTTCCTCCCCAGTGGGCTCTCTTGAAATGGTGAAACACATGGTCTCGTGAAAAAAAAGCAAATGTTTTGTGGTTTGAACGATTGGTTTTCAGTGAACCTAAAAGCTGTCTCTTGGGTTCGTGTTGAGCATGGAGGATACTTCCCATTCCTGCATTGTGGTTGCCGTCCAAAGCCCAGCTGTGGAGTTCTCTCTTTGTACTTATCGAGATCTCATACCTATTAGCGGCACCAATGGATCTAATTAATAAGGCTAATGAATATAAAGATGCTTGGACTCGTGCGTCTTCTTTCACTAAGATCACCTTGATTTAAGCTTGCAGCTGTATTTGTATGCTTGCAGATTAGTAAATAGACTATAAGCTCATGAATATCCAAAAATAAAGAAGGGTCCTTTCCTCCCCATTTTATCTTACAAATCCGTGTTATATTGGAAAATTCGTCTTCTGACTACGAAGTTTCGACGAAGCCGGCAACAACGTCCTGTATAGTCGGTAGTTTTATGCTTGGATGCTGTCATATATTACGACAAAACTATATTATATATGTCGATGTGAGCAAACTACATGCCCTAAGCTTTTGGACATAAAAAAAGGGGCAAACAGGCGGGTCATCGCATTCTGGAGATTATAGTTCAGCCAAACCATACGAGGGAGCAATGGAAGGCATTTGATCGATGAAACCGATCGATAATTTAGTAAGGACGTTTATAGGGTTAACGGTAATGATTTTTATGAGCTTAATGTCTATCAAAACAAGAACAATCTGTATTGGTAATTTATGTAGTAGAATCATATAATTTATTGAGATATGTGCACAAGAAGTCTTAAAACTTGTAACGGAAGTATGATTGAGTTTTAGAACTTAAAAAAGGTATAATTAAGTTTTAAAACTTGTCAAATTGATACAATCGAGTCTTTTCTTTAACTTTTCATTTAGACCAACGAAAAATGCTAACATGGTTTTTAAATATTTTCTCTCTCCTACGTGGCGATGGCGTGACTTAAATTCTAATTTATTTAACCAAAATATTAGAGTAGGCAAGGGCAAAAAGTGTTAATTTATTTAACAAAAAAAAAACCAAAATATTAATTAAATAAAATAAAAAATTATTTCAAGAAAAAAGGAAAAAAATGAAGCTATAGGCAAGGGCAGTAGGCCCTTGTCGCTGCCGGCCCCATTGTCGGAAAGGGCTGATAGGGGTTGGCTAGGGCCGGTGAGGGTTGCCGGGGCCTCAATTGGGGCCATGGGTGCTCACCAAGCCTCCGCCAGCCCTTTCGGGTGACTGGGTGGTTGGCGGCAAGGGCCTTCGCCCTTGCCTTGGCTCTTTTTTGTGTTTTCTAAAAATATTTTTATTTAATTAGGCTTATGTTTAAAAAATTAGAATTAAAACCAAAACGACATTATTTAGTGTTCCATGTTTTAGTCATGTCATCACCACGTAGGAGAATTGAAAACTGAATTATCATGTACCCTTTTTTTTTTTGGGTAGAAGTACTTTGCCTCCATCTCATTCAAGTAAAAGTAGCCGAGTACAGCGCATCGGCATCAGAGGATAGAATGTCCTAACTCTGCAATGGAGGATAAGAAGCCCAATCACAAGGAAGAGAATTCACCGAATGTTCTGAGCCATCCCTTCCACAAAAATTCCTCTATGATGTTTGAAAATCACTGAGATAGCTCTCACATTTCCATCCACGTTGATTTTCAGAGCACTAATTGAAGGAAGAACCCGTGCGGAATCTCTGTGCGTCTCTTCTTTCATCTTCAGGCCGAGATCACGGGTCCACAGACAAGGAAGAAACAGGTGTTGTATTGTCTCCGGATGTCGTTTACAGAGTGCATCCTGAACGATATGCGGTCTGAACAGAATGTACTTTGTAGGCAATGCATTCCGACAAACTCCGAGCAAAAGGTTTGATTTTTGTTCTCAGATTCCATACTTGTTTCCACGATATGATGAGGAAGCCAATGCAGGGGGTATCAAAATGAGCCTGCCCTCTTCCCCTGCTGCATTTATCGACCATCTATAAAACATTCGCTATCAAAATGAACAAACATGGAGAACATTCGCTATCAAAATGAACAAACATGGAGAGAGTGGATCCACTTGCCGCATACACCTCAACAGCTAAAAGTACTCCTAAGGCTCCCCATTCACCTTTACACTGAATGAGCCAATTCATTTATTCTTCCATGAATCCCATCTTTCTCAATTCCAAAAAGACTCGTACGACTTGTTCACGAGCTTTTCTCAATTTCAATTTCAGGATTGCTTAAAATTTCTTCTTCCAACTCCTTACCTTCAGCTGATGTAACAGTTCCTGCACGACCTAAATATTATCTTATATTTGACGTCTTTAAACAAACTTGTTTAGCAGACACAATCTGAGGCAGCAGAGGTTTAACCCTGTTGGCAAAAACATTTAAGACAACTTGATAAGCAAAATTGCATAATTTGGACCAAATGTTGGGTTCCCTAATATGGCAATCTTTTGTCCAAATTAATGTAACTCCAAAAATTTGACATCTCCCATATCGTCTTGGTGTTTGGTTATATAGGTCTTGAGTGATGAATCCGATGTGTTATTTTATCATGTTCTTGCTCGAAAGGCTCAACTTTTAACCGATAAGTGTAATAATTTGGGTAATTTGAGACCCAAAGAAAATGGTGGTGTATAAGTGAGCTTTGTAGCTTCTAGAAATGTTGTTTGCTCGTTGAGCCCTTTTTTTTTTTTTTTTTTTTTTTAAGGATATTCATTTTTGGCCTGGATTTTAGTGTACCTACCATGTTGGGTTTTATGAACATAGGAGTTTCGAATTAAAACTGAATTGAATAATTATCGTTCAAATGGAATACTCCGTAAACGATTGTGAGTTCAAAGATAAGGATCACGAAAGTTATCTTGCTGTTTGTACTCACGCGTCCTAGTTAACTAATCAATTCATGTCGAACATGTCTCTCGGAGCATGTAAACACCAGACTCGTGTCGAAGGGGCATAGTTGGGCGGCATGCGTTGACTCCGAGTGGAGTTAACGAGTGCCACTGCTTTCCTCACTTCGCAGCTGACTTCTGAACTGTCCTTTTCATTTCCCTCGTTCAAAGCGCATCATTCCATGGAGCTTAGGATCCCAGCACCGGATTGCGACCAGGTTCATAAGGCATCATTCAATTCCCACTTCTCCAGATACGTGACCTCTTTTTCAGTAATACAACACGCCCGAGCCTCGGTTTTAATCGATCCTCAAGATGCATGCAGATCACCATGTCCGAATTCATCGAGCAGGGCTGTTCTAGCCTTTAAGTAGAAAGCAGACCGTAGGATTAGTTTGAGTTAAAATCATTATGATTTGAGAATCATGACCTGTAAACTTAATTGGATAAACATCAAATACGGAAAGAGAGAACGTTTGTTTTCATGGTGCATCATACACACGTTCCATTCATTAACCATTAGATCGAGTCTAGTTCGACAAACTTTTATACCTGGCTCGGTGAATTGGGTCTAAGAAGAAAATGGTTTGCTCAAATTCATGCACCACACAACAAATTTATACCAAAAATACAGTTAGGGTTGTTCTTTTACAGGTAGCACCTAAATGATCGATAATGGTTGACAGGCTATAATTTTTTGATGTGACTCATATCTTCAAGTGATACCCAAGGGCACTCCCATGGCCCCTGTCGTGATAAAAAAAAAAAAGGCGGATATTCCGTTCATTTTTTGATGTGGGACATTCCGTTGAAAAATGTTGACAGGCTTCTGAAAACAATCTGACAAGACACAGAAGAATTGCTGTGGTCCTCTACCCATCTTCTCCTTTTGGAGCATGCTTCGACCTCTTGTGTTTTTCTTTCTTTTTGCCGATCTTATCCTAGAGTCCCCTGGCCAAGACCTTTCCCTGGCCAAAACGAGTGATATTAGGTGATCTCTGTGTACCGAATCCACTATTGAAGTTCCAGGGGTGCTCATCTTTTTGGAATGGGTCGGCACTCCATGAAAAGCTCCACTCACGATTTCTCCAACGTCATCATGCACTATGCCTAACTGGTTTTCATGGAAAGAGTTCTCCAGTAGTAGTCGGATCAATGTGGGGGACTGGACGTCCATGATTGGGGTCATGCCCTAGAAAAAATCTTGCTGGTGAATCCCTATTAAACGAGTGAATTGAATAGGGTTTGGGTCGAGTCATAAATGATATAACTCAAATTGACGCATTTAATTCGTTTATGATTCATTTATCGTAGTACAAATTTTTGTACCAATTCTTGATCTATTTAACTAAACCTAAGACAACCACTGGGGGTTCGCCCTAGTGGCCACCCTTCTAACATGGAAGGGAGAGGTGAGGGGTTCAAATCCCCACCTTCTCAGGGGGGGATGCGGGTAGGGACGCGTAAGTTTCGAGAGTGGGTTGCGACTCTCACGCCCTGCAAGAGGCAGGGCACAAGTCTGCGAGTGAGTGTAGAGTATGAATAGAGTAGAACTGACAAAAAAAAAAAACTAAACCTAAGAAAACTTATTTCTTATATATATTTTTTTAAAAGGTATTGCAAAAAATCTTTCATACGATACAAATCCAGTGGACAGTTTTTATATTTCTTTTTAAAAATAAGCATTTGTTTGTTTCTTCAATATTTTCCAAGAAGTACTTTTTTAGGAAAAATACAATATTTTTTGGTTTTTCCCATAAATTTGAAAATAAATTAGAAAATATTTTTTTGCCCTTTGGTATGATTAAATTTTCCACCTTGACTCCTTTTAGTATGTTTTTAAAAAATGGAATTTTAATTATTTTAATTTTTTTTTTTTTCTCTTTCTTATTCTTTGACCAATCGTCGGCCATGGCAATGGCCGGCGACTAGTCATAGGCAAGCTCAAGCTTGCCCGATGTCAATGAGCTCGAGCTCGCCAAATCGGTGAGATCGAGCTTGCCCGACACTACGAGCTTGAGTCTTGCTAGATCGGCGAGGCTTAAGCCTCTCCAATCGTCATCAAGGCCTTAGTCTTGCTAGATTAGCAAAATTGAGCTCGCTAGACATTGGTGAGCTCGAGCTTACTTGACATCGGCAAGCTCAAGTCTCGCCGGATCAACGAGGCTTGAGCCTTGCCAATTGTCGATGACCTCGAGCTTGCTTGAGGCTAGCGAGCGAGCTCGAGCCTTGTTTGGAATTACTGGCCACCAGCTAAGAAAGGAGGAAGAAGAAAGAAAGAAAGAAAGAAAAACGGAAAGAAAAAAGAAAAAGAAAAAAAGAAATATAAAAAAAATTATTTGATTTTTATAAAGTTAAAAGAAGGACAGATAGAGTGTGAGGCTTGGGTTAGAAATGTATTCTAAGTCCAACCCATTTAAGACCCGTTTATTTTAAGTTTTCAATTTTTAAACCCATTTAACTAGTTTCTTCAAAATGTAAGTGACCTATATATGACCCATATGTGTCATTCTTGAACTTTGAATTTGATGTGTAATGTCATCCTTGATTCGGGCAAGCATAATAGGATGGGCTAGGCCCAATAAAGGAGCTGTCTGTTTGGCCTTTTGGGCCGACTTGGCCCACTAGGTAGGCCTAAGTGGGCTCGCATGCCATGATCATTTGTATTAGGTGGTTGTAAAATTGGTACCTGCAGCTCTAGGAATATTTAGGGAAATTGGCACAAATGATTTTTAAACTTTGAGTTTAATGTGCAATATCATACTTGAATATATATATAGGGATGTAACCCAAAAATTATATCATTACTTTCCTAATAAACACAATCCAATCTGATATCCTAACAATAAAGAAAGTAAACCTATTAGTACCCTATTTAATACATAATTATCATCCACATTGTTGATTTAGATAAGCTGATTTGCTAGCCAATATGGACATGCATTTCCCTCCCTATAAGTAAATGTTCAATCTAGTCCTTTTGTTCACTCAATCGACAAAGCATGCATTTTTTTGATAACGTGAAATATTGTATGTTGAGTTAGACTTTTAAAAATGACAAGTCGGCCTTTCTCCATCTACTTTAAAAAAAAAAAGATTATGGACATCAAATATTCCACGTGAAAAATTATTTTCCTAATTTGAGTTGAATATCTCACATAGACGATCCACGTGTAATTTTTTTTTGTTTTTTGATCCACCATTCAAATTTAATGAATTGAAAGTCATATTAACAAATTCCGTTAAATTCAATTGACAAAAGGATCACATTGACTATTTTCATATAGTTTAGGGATTATATTGAATATTTACCAATAATTGAGGGGTCACATTAAATAAATTAAATGCTCTAAAAAGACATTATGTTTTATGCCAAAATTTAGCGATTGTTTGTATCAATTAAGAGTGATCAATTTCCGATCTGGTCCCACCTAAAAATTGGGAACCAGATCAAAAGGATCGGTTCTTAGTTTCTAGGACCGGGGACTCGCTCGGATCTGACCAAAAAATTCGGTCCCGTTCGGTTCCAGGGTGGTCCAATGTTTAGACTTGCACGAAAACGTTGGAAGAAAATCAAAGACGCGGCCTTCTTTTTCGTCCTCCATCTCGAACTTCTCGCCACGCTACACGTGTGGGGTACCACGTTGTACAACTGGATCATTGAGGAAGAGACGGTGGCGGCCTTCGTGTACAAGATGGACAAGCCGTGGCAGAGGCCGGACGAGTTGAGGGAGGAGATCCGGTGGGGCCATGCTTTGTGGGTGGTTGGCCGAGGGGACGAGACCATCAAGATGAAGCTGCGAAGAAACCACAGGATGAGGGTGAGCGACGCCGTGGCTTCCATGAGCACTGCTGGTGTTCTCACCTTCGTGATTCCCGAGAGGCGATTACCGTCGACGAGTGAGGGTGAGAGGCAAGAGGCAATTATTGTGAGCGAGGCTGAGAGGCGTGAGGCGATTAGGGCTTAGGTGATAAGGGTTGTGAAAGTTTGAAAGAAGCGTGCGTGTGAGAGGAAAGGGAAAGAGCAGAGGCGTGACTGGACTTGTGAGCCACGAGAGGCGAAGGAAAGAGGAGAGTAATGGATGCGTGAGAAATAAATAAAAGTAGATCGGTCCGATCTTCTCTGGAGCTAGGGACCCGACTGAAAATCAACGATTCCAATTTTATGAAATCTAGAACTAGACTGATGCCTCTATGAACTACCCATTATCAGCCAGTCCGATTCCGATCCGGCCGGTTTCCAATTCGGTCGGTTTGTGTTGCTTCGCCTAGTGTCAATTTCCCAAATACATGAGCATCTTAGCCAAAAGGAGGATGATGGAAAATTTAGGGAAGAAGTGGGCAGACCTTAAAAAGTGGGTCGATGGAGCCAGGGACGGTAGTGGCGCTATTCATGAGAAGCTTCATAGTGGGATTTGATGGAACCTTTGGGGACCAGAACCCCAATTCCTCTCCCCAGGCCAATCTTGGGCCATGGAATTGTAGTCCGTCAGTCGTGAGTGGACATCAATGCCACAGCGACTCGACCTTCCTGGGCTTCTCACCAGAATTAAAGTCCCATCTCCTTGAAAGTTGTGATTGATGTTTCTCTGCCCCGAGAGGAATCGAAATAATTTGTCTTGGATTTAATGTGGCTCACGGCATAGTCGTAGAAACTCTCTTATTCGAGGGTGTGAATGTACTAATCTTGAAAGTGAGTCCTCTCCTCATTATCAGAAAAAGAACTGTGTAAGAGAGTCGCAAGAGAACGTCCGAGAGAGTTTCCCGAACGTTGATGGTCGGACTAGCTATTGAACAGCTGAAATGAGATCTCTAGGGAACGGAGTCGATGCAACATGGCAATCTAAGTTCAGAGCAGTAAATGCTTTGTTAGAAAGTGCTGAGTGAAGCCTCTGGCTCTGAATTGCAGCCACGTGATTCTAGAGCTGATTCAGGACCAAGCAACAAAGTGAAGGGCAGCTCTTATCTCGTTCATGTTCGCGCTTCCTTATGAAACCAGATAAAATACAAGTGCTTAAAACTGGAACCTAAGTCAGCCAAACTGTGACATTACTCGTTATGGGTGGATTACCTGTTTGATGGACCGAGTCATGCCGTTACAGTACCCAGTCATTTTCTATTTAAGGTTTGGTAATGCGAACGGTGCCATTATGAAACCAGATAAAGTACAAGTGCATAAAACAAGAATCTAAGTCAGCCAAACTGTAACTTAACTCGTTATGGATGGATTACCTATTAGGGCCCCATTTGGTTCGGCATTTGGAATGGGCTTTTGGGCTCTAAAGGGGTTTGGCCAAATGCAAACACGTTTGATTCAATTTTTTGGACGACTTTGGCAAAATGCAATTGCATCTCCAAATTGCTCTAAGGACTTTTAGCCCAACGTAGCTTTGGAAGTACTTTGGAAAGTTACATATTAAGAATGCAAGTCCCACGATACTGTTCATCTTCTTCGGAGAAACGAATGGAGGTCGATGATTGCCAGCCAAGGAGTTGCCTACGCTGGTGACCGTCGCCTAAGGCGTTGCTCGACCCCAATGACTGCCACTTGGGGGTTGCGGCCACCCGGCCACCACTGCCTAAGTTGCGCGACCTTAGGTGGTGGTCGCCTGGGTTTGCGCAAACCAGGTGACGGTGGCTTGAGGTCGCCGGACCTCAGGCGACGCCTGGGTCGCATGACCCAAGCAACGGCACACGACCCAAGCAATGGCGCTTGGGGTTCGCAACCCAAGCTGCGGCAGCCTAGGTCACAAACCCTAGGTGTCACCTGAGGTCCGGCGACAATAAGCAACCGTCGCTTGGGTTGCACAAACCTAGGCGACCACCACCTAAGGTCGTTGACCCAGACGGTCGCTTGGATCGTGACCCAAGGCGACCCAAGGCGTCGCCTGAGGTTCAGCGACCTTAGGCGAGGCTGTCCAGTGGCTAGATCTAGCCGTTAGACATTGGCCGCTGGTGGCCAGATTAAAAAAATAAAATAAAACATTTTTTATATATAAAACTTAGCAAAAGTCCTTTATAAAATATAGTTTTTACCAAACATTGTTTAAGTTAAAATCGTTTCATAATGCACTTTAAAATTACAATTTACCGGACGCTATTTGTATTTTCAAACCCCTTTAGCTTTCCCAATAATATTGGCCCAAAGCTAAACCAAATGGGCCCTAAATGAACCGGGTCATGTCATTGTAGTGTTGAATCATTTTCCATTCAACGCAGATCATGCCAACTGTGCGATCTGATGGGAAATTTATAGTATTCAAATGCGATATCGACATTTGATGAACTGTACACTTGAAACCTAATTATTTTATACGCAAGTACTGCCAAAATGTAGGCCAAAAGAAATATTCCCATGCGGTGAACAAAGTGAAAATCCTTGTCGACTTACAGCGTAAAATAGTCTGTGAGCTGGGGCACGTGTGGGCGTGTGCGTGTGCGCCTGCGCCTGCGCTAAGTCAGGTTGGTATAAAAGCTGCTGCAGATGCGCAAATAGTTCTCTAAGTTTGTCCCGAAAAGCTTCACACAACCATGGCTTCACTGCCTGATACAGAGAGCTTGAAATCTGAAGCAGAGTTGCCTCCTCAAACTAGCTTTGAGATCACCAGTCATCCTCAGGCTGAGAGAGCTGAATGGATGCTTCATTCACCTGACCCTCCTAGCCTCTGGCATGATCTGCTCGTCTCAGTAAGAGGGACACTACTTCTTAACAACAGCAATGATGACAAGAAAAAATCTCCTTTGACAGACAAGCAAGCCCTGTGCAGGGGAGCTGCTTCACTCTTTCAAGGTCTCTTCCCAATCCTCCGCTGGGGCAGAAGTTACCGTGTCTCCAAGTTCAAAAGCGACGTGATGGCTGGTTTGACACTAGCCAGCCTCTGCATTCCTCAGGTAAAAAGCAGTCCTGAACTAGACGAGTGTTTTGTGAAGGTCACATTGTGCAGTCTCTTCAGTTCTAAGAGCATGTTTTCGGTTTCTCGCAGAGCATTGGGTATGCTAATTTGGCAAAACTGGATCCACAGTATGGTCTATGTAAGTTTTTGCGTAATGATTTACTCTCGCTTTTTCTTTATTTTTGGCTTTCAAGCAAAATTTTAATATTTAAGTTCATCTTTTGAGCAATGGATTCAGACACAAGCGTGGTCCCACCTCTTGTCTATGCCTTAATGGGGAGTTCCAGGGAGATTGCCATTGGACCTGTCGCTGTGGTATCACTCTTGCTTTCCTCCATGATTCAGAAAATACAGGATCCTTCGACCGACCCCGGTGCTTACAGAAGGCTCGTTTTCATGGCAACTTTGTTTGCCGGAACATTCCAGGCGATCTTTGGATTATTTAGGTACCTTTTTCCTCAAAAAGTTCCTGTTTTTACTTTCTTCAACTTGTTACCGTGTTCTACAAAGCCCATTTGAAGACATTGAGACTTGCAGGTTGGGATTTCTTGTGGATTTTCTTTCGCATGCTGCAATCGTTGGGTTCATGGCAGGCGCAGCTATTATCATTGGTCTTCAACAGCTCAAAGGGCTACTCGGGATTAGCCACTTCACAACAAAAACAGATGTCGTGTCTGTTCTAGAATCCGCATTTAGATCGATTAGCCATCAAGTACGTTCTTTTTCAGTATTTTCTTTAGTCTCTTCAAGAAACTGCCTCAGGAAAAGATTTGTGGATGAGAGTTGATCGAATCATATCAGGCAGTGTTTTATAGTTTTGCCATTTAAGATGGTCTCAGACAATGTTTTTTTACTTCCGCTACAAGGCTGACAATTATCTTTTAATGTGCACATGTGACAGTGGTACCCTCTCAATTTTGCTCTTGGATGCTCATTCCTGATTTTCCTCCTCTTTGCGAGGTTCATCGTAAGGAAATCTTACGTCCTGCGTTTCCTATTTATCCCATGAAAATTTTCTTCGCTAACCAAATCACACAATTTGCTTGTGTTCTCAGGGACGAAAGAACAAGAAACTCTTCTGGTTACCGGCTATCGCTCCTCTAGTGTCGGTAGTCCTATCCACCTTAATAGTCTTTCTGACGAGTGCTGATAAGCATGGTGTGAAGGTGGTAAAGCACATCAAAGGAGGATTAAATCCAATTTCAGCACATCAGTTGCAGCTTGCAGGTCCACATGTAGGACAGTCTGCTAAAATTGGTCTAATCTGTGCTGTCGTGGCTCTGACCGTACGCCTCCATGCCCAAAATCTTTTTATGTGTTTTCCTTTTCTTTTCCCGTAAAGTTTCTCTTAATTGGTTTTCAAAAGTTCTTTCTTCAGGAAGCAATAGCAGTTGGCCGGTCTTTTGCTTCGATCAAAGGCTACCAGATTGATGGGAACAAGGAAATGGTAGCAATGGGATTTATGAACGTTGCTGGATCTCTCACCTCATGCTATGTAGCAACTGGTAAAGCTCCCTCGAACCCAAATGGTTTTTATACACTGTTATATTGGTCTACACTGTGTTTTCCCTATCAATTAAATTGTCCAAATTCTGGGAATCCTAAAATAGCTTCTTCATCATGCAAAACAGGTTCTTTCTCAAGAACTGCAGTGAATTTCAGTGCAGGATGCCAGACCGTCGTGTCAAACATTGTGATGGCCGTGACAGTGCTAATATCACTGTTGCTCTTCACCAAGCTCTTGTACTACACTCCCATTGCGATCCTTGCTTCGATCATCTTGTCGGCTCTTCCAGGTCTGATCGATGTGAATGAGGCTCTCCGGATCTGGAGAGTCGACAAGCTTGACTTCTTAGCATGCATCGGCACCTTCTTGGGGGTCCTGTTCGGGTCTGTGGAGATTGGCCTTCTAGCCGCGGTAGTTTTCATTCCCAATTTCTCTAACATGAAAAAACGATTGAATTCCTGAAAAAAATTATAAATTATTATGTCTGCAAATCTTTCTAACATTATTATATGTGAACCTTGAATACCTTAACATTTAGCAGTCTCGTGACTTGTGGGTTCCATATCATTATTGAGATCCATAATTCAGCCTTAAACTGCTTGGTTGGTGATGAGCTTATCCTGAATAATCCATTCAAGGTAGAGCTCATTCAGGTCTACTGTTTTGGCACGAATCGGCCAAAAAAAAAAAAAAAAAAAAAAATCATATTTTGTTACAAGCCATCTGCATCGAACACACATTAATTTATTTCAAGACTGGCTAAACTTTCTTGGATTAGTGTCTTAATGATTGTCAAGCAGATCAGAAATTCTGTGCTGTAGTAAAGATATTCTTTATTTTAAACAACAGTCTCTTGATATGAAAGTTCAGTCTTGGCGGCATCACCTTAGACAAGAAAGTAAGGATTTCCTACTACTATGAACTGATTGCAGGTCGCTATCTCGTTCGGAAAGATTATACTTCTATCCATTCGACCTGGCACAGAACTGCTAGGAAGGCTTCCGGGGACAGATGTATTTTGCGACATTAGACAGTACCCAATGGCCATCGAAACTCCTGGTGTCTTCTTGATCCGCATCAATTCTGGCTTGATGTGCTTTGCTAATGCCAATTTCATCAGAGAAAGGTGGTGACATATCAGTCAATCTAATTGAATCTTGGCATATGGTACTAAAGAATATATTTTTGATAGTGGTCTATATATTATATTCTTTATCCTGCTTTGTTTTAGGATAATGAGGTCAGTGACAGAAGAGGATGACGCCAAACGAACCGAGAGGAGAAAGATTCAAGTGGTGGTCCTTGACATGTCCAGTAAGTCCTGATTAACTCAAATCAAATTGGAATTAGAGTGCTAAGAGGGCCTTACTGATCAGTTGGTCTGTCTCATGGCAGATGTGATGAACATCGACACATCAGGGATCGCCGCACTCAAAGAACTGCACAAGATGTTGGTTTCGGTTGGCCTAGAAGTAAGAGCGCCCAACAAGTTGCATGGATTTCAATCTCTTGCGATCCTTTGTCATCGAACCCTCTTGCGAAAATTACAGTTCATGCACGTTATTTCGCAGGTGGCTATGGCCAACATCAGATGGCAAGTGATCCACAAGCTGAAGGTGGCCAACTTCCTGGACAGGATCGGGAAAGAGAGGGTCTTCCTTAGTGTCAGAGAGGCTGTGGAATATTCGTGCCTCTGTTCTAAGTTTACCAGTCCTAATAACTGTTGATCAAACGAGGATTGCTAGGAACATCATTGAGGTAATTGGCAATAATATTGCATCTCATCTGCTGATGAGAAAATGGTTATGAAGTGAAATAGGATACATGTGTTAGAACATAGATCTCCAAGCTTCTAGCCTCGTTCTCATTATAAGCAAAACTGAGAAAAAATGGTTATCCAATATTTGAGTGTGCGCCATCTCCTTTCTTCCGGGGGCCAACGGAAAATATGCCTAAGTTACAATAATGAGAATAATTAATCAAGAAAAATATGATAAAATGTCATGTTAACAAGTATCTCTAGATTCTTTAAAAAATGAAAAGCTAGTGTCTTTGAATTCTTGTTCATCACATGCTAAAATTGGATACTTTTATTATCAAGTTATTTATTTCGCATAAATCGAAGAAAAGACAATGTATTAGAGCTGTAAAATTTCCTTAATTATTTATTAAAAAAAGTGAAATATGTACAGAGAGGGTGGGATAGACCCAGCCCCTCCTCCCTAGTCCCTAGAATCCAATTAACATGGGGGGAAAGCGCATTTGCATGGCTAGAATAGTCCCCTGATTTTATTGTGAAAAGCCCATCAGATTATAGGTGCGCCTCAATGATTTTATATTGCAAACGAGGAGCGTCCGTTCCATCCTATTGAGCTTTGTTTTGAGTCCTTGGCCATTTGAGCCTGAGATTTGGTAGCTCAACTTGAAAGAGTGCCAAAAGTCTTTTGCCTATGAATTTTCTCATTTGACCATGATATGCTCTCTGTATTTCCGGAGTTTCAGCTGCCGTCTATGACTGCAATTGAAGAATTAATGATAAGTTGCGGTCCGATGTCTAGTTTCGTAGTCCGAGCCTTCATGTACTCAAACTTGGACCAGATTGTGTGGCCTCTATTCACACTTGCACATTATATTTAGTAAAGTTCCTTCTTTAATATGAAAATTTTCAAATAAAGGCATGGAGTGAAAAATTTTCTCAAAAAAAAAAATGATTTAAGATTAACTTTATTTCATATAAGAATCTGAAATGGCAAGTTAGCTTCAAATAAGAGCCTATGCTTGTCAGCCATTCAATTTTCCACCAACCAATGGGCATTTGATTTTTCCATTAGTCGGAATAGGATATTTTGTCCAAAACAAAATCTAGATAAAGATTAAAAGAAAAACAAAACTAACAAAGCCTATCTCCCCCCCGGTTAAAAAAAAAAAAAAAAAAAAGAGAGAATTCAAACCAGTCAGTTCTCAGATCTGGAAGTTCAGTTGCCATGGGCATGGGCAGAATCGAAAGTGGTGGAGGTTTTTGGGTGAGTGAGTGGGAGGCATATGCAAGCAGAGGAAGAAGAAGGAGGGAGCTTGATACTGTGTAAGAGCCTCAAAAATGGGTTTTGAGAAATGGGCTTCACCTATCTCGAGATCTTCGTCTTCTTCTTTATTGTTCGATAATGTTGTAGTCAGAAAGAGAGATTTGCAGAGGAGGTTAGTCATGGCAAGTTGGGTACGACTGTTGCTCGGGCGTGTTCCCACTCAATCCTTCACTGGATAGATCAATTGGCGTTTGGTTCTAATGAAATCAAATCCGATTAGCATGTTGCAAAGTGGTTCCATTTTATTTATCGGTCGGTAAAACTCAACCATCATAGGTTCGTAGTGAGTCTGAGTCAGAAAAACCCAGATTTGCAATTGACCTCTGCTGCAAGTAAGCTCAAAGAGTGCGGAGAATGTATAAGCTATGTCACGACATTGAGCATATTGCTAGCAAAGTAGTACATTTCACTAAATATTTGGGAAAATCAACTTTGGATAAAGGATTAACAATGGTAAGATTTTGCTCTTTTTTCGGTCCCTTGTTCTATTACCATTTCGACTGCAGACAAAAACCATGGAGTTCAACTCCCAAATCGAATTTGTTTTTAATTTTTATCCTGATTTTATTTTGGACAAAAATGGTCCATTCCAATTGCCGGAAAAATCAAGGGCTCGCCAACTGAGGAAAATTGGCCGGCCAGCAGACTCAAACCCTTATTTGAAACTAACTTGCCACTTCGGATCCTTATTTGAAACAATATTTATTTTAGGTCCTCATTTCAGAAAATGACTCCACTTCAAATTCTTATTTGGAATTTTGCCTCTTTCATATTGCACATCCGTCTTAGATGAAAATATGATATCTTCAAGAGTTATCATAGCAGCAATAATCATTTGGAGAAAATAAAAAATATCACGTGTATGTCGGTATATATCATAAAGTAAATTATCTTAAAATAAGTTCACTTTACCTTATAAAGTGCATAAGTAGTATATGTCCTATTTTACTATATAGAAAACCATTGTCTTATTGTTTTCCTTTGCATGTGTATTGGGGAAAGGAGTAATTTTACTGTTTATTTTATAAAGTAGAATCCAGTGTATGTAATTAGAGACATGTCTCCATCACCTGGTATATTGTGCATAATAAAGTCATATTTGGATATAATACAGTAATGTATACTGTTATGATGCATTATTTCATTGAAATTTAGCCCAATTTCCTCTATACTACAAATTATGTTGCACACAATAAAGTCAAAATTTGTGTCCCTGAACTTAAACCATAAATTTCGACCAAAGAAAACAAACTTAAACCACATATTTAGCTGTCAGCTTTCGAATTAAAATTTAGGAAGTGGAGTAGGAGGGAGAAAGTCAAAATAAAGCATATCTGCGGCACATGAAAGAATTTTGGTTGTGTAGCACATAAATAATGTTGCCTCAAATAGTTTTCCTGCAAAATACAGTTGACGTAAAATAGTCAGATGCCGGCTATTATCACCACGGTAATAGAACAGCCGTTGAAGCAGTCAATACCCAAATTAGATAGCGAAAAGTCATTTGAAACTTTAAAAATTATTTAAAAGTTCGTATACGTATGCAGATGCTAAAATGTGTTAGTGTGTTATGTATTAACAAAATTCAAATTTGTTAATGCAGGAAAAATATCTTAAAAAGTTGTGCAAAACGTCATAAGTATTTAAGTAATGTAATTCGGGGATAACGACAAGAGTGGAGAGAGAGAGAGAGTAGACCGTAGCATGCAAATTTAACTTCAACTTAATAGAAATTATGGAATAAGGATGGCAATGGGGCAGGCGGGTGTGAGGGTTGCATTTCCATCTCCACCCGACTACAATTAGAGATGCCAAATCCATGCTGCGTGCCTCGAACGGCTACCTTTCTTATGTGGAAAGGGCACACCCGTGGATCCAAATTCTGGTTATAATTTCTCTGGGGAGAAATAACCAATGGACATCGGTCTCTATCACAGAGAAGGTTATGACTCTGCTCAAAGTCATTCTTGATGAGAATTGTTAAAATATGCCGTGAGTTTGAACCCATTGTAAAAGTCTGAATATTCCGATTTGAATTTTTTTGCGTACGTCCAAAGTCAATCAAAGTTAACTTCCTTTGACGAATTGGAGTTGGCGATGAAAAAAGTATAAAAGGAAATTATAGATAATGATTTCCTAATTATTATTGCTAACAAGAATTCAAAAGGAGATTTGGACTTTGGATTTTCTTTCTATCAATTGAAGCCAGTGAAGAAATAGTTGTTATTTGTTGACTTTGTTGACGACATTTGCTTCGGATTGCATGGGATTCTTTTCCACGTTGGAGTTGGTCAACGAGCGTGTCTTTTGTTAAGAATGAGATATACGCACATATGTATATGGGCTGCTCATCTATCGAAAGAGGAGGCGCCATTGCCAAAGCGTTGTTGATGCAAGCGCTGAAGTTGATGAAAGAGCAACGTGGTCTTCGCGCCATGGCGGGCGTGAAGATCTCTTGAAGCACAGTTTATAAGCAAGTGCTTGGCGTGGATTATTTTGTGGATTTTATTCATGAATTATATCCAAGAAAAATTAGTGTTTGTAGCGGTGAAATCTTATGTTAAGATTTGTGAATTTTTTCATTGAGATCGAAAAATTATTTCATGAGGAATTTCGAGACTAAATTTGCATGCGTTATTAGATGTAATTGATGCTTGAAAAACACCGATAATGTTTGAATGACTCGAGTGAGCAATCTATGTTGTATTACTTGATTTATAGTAAAATCTATCGTTATTCTCCTTGTGAATGTAGATCACTATGATCAAACCATATATATCTGGAATTTGATCTACTTTCTTTATTATGTCTATTTTATTGTTTGATTGCTTGCTTTCTACAATAGGAATGACCACTTTAGATTATATTATTATAAGAATCATGGAATTTTGATGGTGTTCTAATGAACTTGATGTTGGACGCCAAACCCAAATGTTTCCTACATCTAGTATACATAAAGCTCCATGAGAGACGGTGGGACAGGTCTATAGGGGACCGCAGGCCCTCCTCCGGTCCTCCCTAGAATCCAATTAACACGGGGGGTCAAAACCCATTTGCATGGCTAGATTAGTCCTCTGTTTTTATTGTGCAAAGCCCGTCAAATTATAGGCGCGCCTCTATGATTTTATATTGCATGGCTAGATCAGTCCTCTGATCAGTTCAATGCCTTTGAGCTCAACTTGAGTCCTTGGCCATTTGAGCCAGAGACTCCGTAGCTCAACTTAGACGGTGCAACTTCATTGTTGTAACGTTTTAGTATTATGTATAAGATGATATGGCTGACTGGTATAAATGGTCGATCATATTATCTACGTGAAATTTCACCCCATCAATTTTGATTTTGAACTTTCTAATCTCTCACTTCTGACTTAGCTTGCTTCTCCACATGACAAATCGCTTCCCGAATGCAAATTGCAATTACACTGTGCCCAAAATGATTGTCGCGTAAAAGTTCTATGGCGCCACAGTTCATCTTTCCCATATTTTGTCAAGGCCATCATTATCTGATGGATCATAAGAAATGTCACCCATTGTCATGGAGAGAATCCATTCTTCATATTTACATTCTGTCCACAACTTCACGTTCATAATCAAATGTAAATCTCTCTCTAAATCATAAAAGCTGTGTCAATGACTAAATATAATCAATTTATCGATTGAGTCTAAAGTTGTAATCGATGCAAGCTTTGAAGACTATTAATAAACAAGGATTCACGGACTCTTTTCTTCTCGCAGGGACAACCTTCCAAGAGTTGCCTGAAGATACAGAGACTACTTAAAAAGATATGTGATACAGCGACCACTTCTAGCATTTTAGTCATCCCTTCCCGTAACATTCAATCAAAGTTTAGGGACTTCCACTTCTCTTCTGAAGCAAGATACACGAAATTAACCACTTTCGTCATGTAAGTACCTCTGCAACGCCATTGAACAGCTCATATTAGTGCGATTTTGCCTGAAAATATGTCCATTCAAGCAAGATGGATACCACCATTCGAATTTGAATTATGACGAAATCTCATATTATTAGGTGTATAAAATGTAAAGGAAGTACATAAATTAACATCCAGGGGAAGGCTGCGGGTTGCTTGGATCCGGCACTCCTGCACGCAAAACGCAAACCATGAAGATGTCGGAGTAAATCGCAAAAAAATTGCGTGAGAAACAATTGATGCCACAGGAGATTAAGGAGATTATTCAAAAGAGGAAAAAAAAAGAAATGAGAGATCTTCACCACGCCCGCATCGGCTACGGGGAACGGCTTGGAGGATTATGAAATGAAGGACCAGAACCATGAAACCGCGCAAAAATTTCCCAAGCGAAGGAGACCAAGCAATAGCCTTGGGTGCCATTTCTTTCCCCTTCCTTTTCCCTTCTTTTGCCCTTTTTCACGTACCCCCTTCTTTCTTTCTTAAGATGCGTAGTAAAGCTTGGTTTCTCCAGAGCTCCATGGCTGCTTATATAAGCAAAATGATGTAGTTTGGTGCTTGGACTTTGCTAAATCTACGTGTGAAACGGGACTTCAAAAATCGAGGTTTATGCCAAAAGTCTTTTGCCTATGAATTTTCTCATCTGACCATAATATGCTCTTTGTATTTCCGGAGTTGCAGCTGCCGTCTATGACTGCAATTCGAGAATTAATGAGAAGTTGCTGTCCGATGTCCAGTTTCGTAGTCCGAGTCTTCATGGTAATTCAAACTTGGAACATACTGTGCGACTTCTATTCATCATGTGCATTGTAGTTAGCCCTATTCACATTGCGCATTATATTTAGTAAGGTTTCCTTGTTTAATGTTGCGCATTCATCTTGCACAAAAATATAAGACACCGGGACCCCTAAAGTGCCAAAAGTTGGCGCGAAGGGACACTTAAATGCCAAAAGTTACGAAAGCGACACTTCAGTGTCAAAATCGAAATAAAATAGATCATTTAAGTGCCAATCCGGCCAAAATGCTGATGTGCACAATTTCCGACGAAGTAAGTGCAAAACAACGTCGTTTTGCACGCTGACGTGGCTAGACAATGCAAAAACGACATCGTTTTGATGCGACGTGAAAAAAAAAAATTAAATTAAATTAAATTTAAAATAATTTATTTAAAACATTTAAAAATACAAATACAAATATTAAAAAAATTATTTTTTTTTTTTTTTTTCAAAAAAAAGCCCTCATCGCCGCCAGGAAGGGCCGGCGACGAGGGGGAAGGGTTGGCCGGGGTCACCAGGCCCGGGCCAGGAGTCGGTGACCTCGGTCGACTGGCGGCAAGGGTCGCGACCCTCACCCAGATCCAGCAAGCGTCGGTAGCACTCGCCCCCCAGCGGGCGACGGCCCTTGGTTCGATAAATCATGATATCAGAGCTCAGTTATCGACAAATCTGGTCAGTTACTAACAAGTTTGAATCTAATAGTTGATGGAGATAGAGGTTGAGGCTATTGTGGAAGGTTTGAGCTAATTTTTGGAATGAGAGAGGGCCGGCCAAACCACCCATCATCACCCATTTACTTATTAATGTTGTTTGTTTTCGGTAGAACATTACTGAGTAGTTCATCATCATCATAAAAAGAACATGCTGACATGACTTCGATCGCTGACGACCTTGGTTCCAACCCGTTCAACCATGACCTATTTGTGCACTAACTATAATTTCTCAGGGGTGCTCCATATAAAAGAAAACACGTAATCCAAGAATGACTTAACACTTTGTCAACTTCCAAGACGAACACAGACTACTAAATTCAAGTCAACCCAAATTTCGGGACTTTTACTTTTCCTGGAGCAAGACAGATGAAGCCGATCGCTCCATCATTTAAGTACAAGTACCTCCTCCTGCAGCGACAGTAAACATTTAATTAGTCTCTGCATATTCCTGACAATTAGCCTTAACTACAGTCGTTTTAACTCGGATCATGGCAAAATGTCATATAAACTGGGAGCATATGTTATGAACGTAAACATTTACATATACCCGGTACTTCTGCACCATTTGCAACTACGTTCCACATATCCAGATTTGTGGCCTCGATGTATGATTTCATTTTTACTTTTATTAACCATAGTTGCTTCCGTCAAAGTGCAGTGGCTTATTGGGAGCTTGAGTATCGTTGGTAAAGAAGCTGCGAAGGTTAACCATGATAGAGGATCTTTATAATCAGAAAAAATATACTTCAAACAACGAGCAACAAAGCTCTGATACCAATTGTTGGTGGCTAACAATACCTAGAGGGGTAAATAAGTTGTTTTTTTTATAACTTTGGTGATCTTTTACGGAAATTAGCTAATCACTAAATAAAGATCATCTCAAGTAATGTTTAAGAAAAAGGGTGTTAACCAACAACATGCAAATGTATGTAGAAAGAAAACAGTGGCATATAGAGAGTTATAGTGATTCGGCTTTATTCACAAGTTGACATCCACTCTTCAAACTAACAACCTCAAGACAAGCTGGATTTCATTAGCAATTTGCTTGGAAAAGTATAAATAGCTAGCACTATTTTTTTTTTCATGATAGATACCATTATCTGGACTCAGCTGCTACTCTTATACTTGTATACTTAATCCTTTGCAGAGTTACTAAACAGCACGATTATCAAAATAGTATGATAAAGAGCTTATAGTTAAGAAACACAACAGGAAGCAAACTTCTTGATTTTTATGTCGCACACACTCTTCTGACTTTTTGGGGTCTTCTCTTTTATATACTTCTTCAATCTATTCATTGAAGATGAATTAGAGAAGCAGATAGCCATTAGAGAGTTTCCATTAAGCTATTGTTCAGGGATGTTGCTGCCTATACAGTATCTTTCCTTAAATCTCTGCAAACTAACCAAAAATGGCAACTATTGCTATCTTCTCACTGCAGTCTCTGACTGCCTTGTCAAACGACCCAGCTACTCTGCTACATGCTTTATTTGGATTCAGTTGCTATGCGAATCCAAGTCTTTCAACGGCTACTTAGCTGACCCAACAAACATCATCAAATGTACTTGATTGTTACAACACCATAGACTCGATCTTTATAACTTCGACACAAACATCATCAACTACTAATCTTTCAAGTTAACTGGTACTGTTTACTATAACAGGACATTTGCGAACTTCTTTCCAATGAATCACATCATGGATATTGCACAATCCTTTAGTCCAATTATATGCATACATTATAGTAATTAATATACTAAGAATAGTTTGAACATCATTAAAATCACTTGAAGATGTTTCTCCAACAATAATGAGTATAGCGACAATGGAGGCATAGTGGGGGATAGTGAGAGAAGAAAGGGAGAGTGAGGGGTGGAAAAGGGTGGTGTCATCAAGTGGCATGAAGTAGAGGTGGGAGAGGGCGAGACTAGGGGTGAGGATGAGAATGGTGACGACAAGGCGGAGTGAGAGTGGAGGCTGTTAAAAAACAGAGGAGATGTAGATATGAACAAGAGCATCATTAAAAACAAAGGAGAACATAGGAGATACTGATATACACAAAAACAGAGGAACCGTCTGTAGAACTACACACATAAAAAACTGACGCCATAGCCTTTATATAGGCTTTACAAAAAAAAAACCACCACAACCCACTAACTTCACACGTACAACAACCAATCCACATAATAGAAGTGCTTAATAGACTATTAACACATAAAAAACAAACCAGAAACATTGACTCGTTCAACATTCCCTCCCTTAAACTGATGTTGCAAACAATCAGTTTAAAGGACATTCTCTCAATTTGGAATATCCAACAAACGAACACCAAGGAGCTTTCTCAACTTTTGAAACATGGACAACTTTAGGGGCTTGGTGAATATATCAGCCACTTGATCTTCACTTCTACAGAAAACTAGCTCAACTACTTCATCCTTTGTAAGATATTTTAAGAAGTGGTACTTCACATCTATATGCTTGCTCCTCCCATGTAGAACTGGATTTTTGGACAGCTTGATAGCTGAGCTATTGTCACAATAGATTATAGTTGCTTCTTGTTGTTTGAACTGAAGCTCTCCAAGAATCTTCCGTAACCATATGGCTTGAAAGTCGCATGAAGTTGCAGCAACAAATTCTGCTTCAGTTGTTGATAAAGTAACAATTGATTGCTTCTTTGAAGACCATGAAACCGCCCCTGAACCAAGCATGAATACATACCCTGAAGTACTACTTCTATCATCAACATCTCCAGCATAATCGCTATTTGTAAACCCAAACAAATCTGACTTTTCTCCATTTTTATAGAATAGCCCAAAATTTTTAGTTCCTTGCAAATAGCGAAAAATCCTTTTTGCAGCTTGTAAATGTAACTCTGTTGGGTGCTCCATATACCTGCTTATAAGGCTCACAGCATGCATGATATTTGGTCTTATCCCCGTCAAATACATCAGGCTTCCAACAATTTGCTTGTAGAGAGTGCTATCCACCTTGCTTCCATTAGGATCTTTAAAGAGCTTCAATCCAACTTCAGTTGGAGTAGTCACGGGGTTACAATTATTCATTTGAAACCTGTCCAAAATCTCTTGAACATACTTCTTTTGAGACATAAAGATTCCTGCTGCAGATTGAATTACTTCTATGCCCAGAAAATAATGCATCAATCCAAGATCAGTCATCTCAAATTCATCCATCATAAACTCCTTGAATTTCTCAAACATGGCACTATCACTCCCAGTAAAAATAAGATCATCCACATATAAGCATACAAGAAGCAACTTTCCACCATCACCAATTTTAATAAAGAGTGTATGCTCATATGGATATTTTCTAAAACCTTTCTTCAAGAAATAGGCATCAATGCGACTATACCAAGCTCGGGGAGCTTGTTTTAACCCATATAGTGCCTTTTTTTAATTTATAAACTTTATGTTCACTACCGAGCTTCACATAACCAGAAGGTTGATCAACAAATACCTTTTCTTGAAGATCACCATGCAAGAATGCTGACTTCACATCCAATTAGAAGATAGGCCATGAATTTTGCGCTGCTAATGCAATTACCAATCTGATTGTGTCAAGTCTTACTACAAGTGCAAATACTTCTTTGTAATCCACTCCAAATTTTTGCTTGTAGCCTTTCGCCACCAAGTGCGCCTTATACTTATCAACTTCACCATTCTTGTTCAATTTTGTCTTGTACACCCACTTGACTACGATTGTTTTGTGTCCTTTTGGAAGATCTGTCAACTCACAAGTGTTAATCCTCTCAATAGCTGCAATTTCTTTATCCATTGCTATCCTCCAATTTTCTTTTTGTACTGCTTCATCAAAAGTTGTTGGATCACAATCTGAAAACAAAGCAAAATGGATAAGTGGATCTTCATATTGATCAACTCATGTTACTTCATAATCACTCAGCCATGCAGGCCTCCGTCAAACATGATGAGGCTGATCTTCAGGTTCCGCAGCTGCTGCTGTACTTTGGACACTGCCTGTGGCGATTTGGGTTGTTGTGGATTGCTACACCAGCTCATTTTCATCTTCAAAATTCGTTGGAATTTGCTTACCAACACCTTGCTCACCCCACGGCCAAGTTTGTTCTTCATCAAAAATCACATCACGGCTGATAATGATTTTCTTGGTCATAGGATCATAAAGTTTATAGGCTTTTGATTGATCACTAATGCCAAGAAAAACACATTTGACTCCCTTGTCATCTAGCTTCTTCCTCTTTTGGTTAGGAACATGGGCGTAGGCAATACACCCAAAAATCCTGAAGTGATCTACTGCAGGTCTTTGGCCTCTCCATGCTTCTTCTAATGTCATATTTTGAACAGCTAGAGTGAAACTTCTATTTAAAATATGAATGCTCCAATTGATTGCTTCAGGCCAGAAACTTTTTGGAATTCCGCTTCCCCTCAAGAGACTTTGCACCATATTCAGAATGATACGATTCTTCCTCTCACATACGCCATTTTGCCGTGGTGTATAGGCTGTTGTAAGTTGTCTCTTGATGCCATGCTTCAAAAAAATCTATAAACTCAAGTGATTTGTACTCTCCACCACGATCCATGCGAAGGACCTTTATTTGATTTCCTTTATCCTTTTCAACAAGTGCTTTGAAGTTCTTGAAAGTTACAAAAGCTTCAGATTTTTCTTGCAAAAAATACACCCAAATCTTCCGGCTAAAATCATCGATGAAGGTAATGATATACCGTTTACCTCCATTGGAAATTGGAGATATTGGTCTGCAAATATCTAAATGAACAACGCCAACGGGCTTTTTGCTTTCCACGATTTTCTTTGTGGAAATTGAGCACGATGTTGCTTGCTAACAACATAATCTTCACAAATTTCCAAAGGAGCAAAGATTTGAGGAAGACCCTCCACCATCTCTTTTTTATATAGTGTTCACAACCCACCGAAATTAAGATGCCTATAGCGAAAATGCCATAACCAAGCTTCCTCCTTCAATCTTGTAGAGAAACATGAATTTGTAGTATTATGGAGATATAGTGGAAACATCCGATTGCTTGTTATTTTGACTTCGGCAATTAAACCAAACTTCTCATCTTGGATTATGCAAATCCCACCTTTAATAGAGATTTCATATCCCTTCTCTTGCAGCTGACCAGCACTTAACAAATTAGTCTTCAATTCAGGGACGTATAATACATTTGAGATAGTTTGTACCGAAGTCCCTTTTGGATGAATTGCCATCGTTCCTTTCCCCATCACCGACACAATGGAATTATCACCAAACTTTACGGTGTTGTTGTACGTTTCGTCTAGATCAAAAAACATTTTTTTGTCTCCACACATGTGATTGCTACAACCAGTGTCGAGATACCACATGTTTGGTTGAGTTTCTTCCTTCTCATGGCACACCATCAAAAGAGATACTTCTTCTTTTTTAGCAAAGTTAGTTCTTTCAATTCTTTGTTTATTCAAATTAGTTCGATATTCAGATTTGTAATGCCCATACCTGTGGCATCTAAAACACTCCACTTTGGATTTGTCTGCTGACCATGGCCTAAAACCAGTTGAATGTCGTCCTCCACGACCTCTTCCTCTCCCTTGGAAATCACGAAAGGAATAGCTTTCAGACTTTTGATCAAAGCTGAAGCTACTACAATCATTGTTCTCCCTTCCTCTGCCTCTTCCTTTGTTCACCCTTGCTACTAATTGTTGACACCTAAATTTTGGCGATTTGTTTAAGTGTTTCTTAATTGCATTGAAAAATTGGGGATTGATTTCCAATCCCTTAACCAAAAAAAATTTCATTAAAATTGCATCACATATAGACGTTAGGAGAATTTGTGTCACTAGTCTTATAATCAATCAAAAGTTTTTATCAAAAAATTAGTACAAGAAAATTTCGAAATTTAAAAAAAAAAAAATGAAAAAGAGAGAGGAGCAATTAGGCCAAGTTCGGACAAGCCTTGAGCAGGCCCATTCCTCCATTTCCTTTCCTCTTTACTTCACGCTAGGCCCGGCCCACCTTGGTTTTTCTTTTTCCTTTCAGCCCGCCCACGCACGAGCTGGCCGTCTCCCTCCTGCAGTCGGTCTTCGCTGCAAGACCTGCAAAGAAGAACAGAAACAGGGCAGCAACAGAGGGAGCAAGGGGATCGGTGGCAGGTGAGCGGCGTGATCCGCGGGTCGGAGGGGCAGTCCGGCCGGCAAGCTGGCAGCCGCAGAGGCCATGCGCGCTTGCCGGCCGGGTATAAAACGAGAGAAGACAGACACAAAGAAGGGGGAGGGAGGTCTCGACTGGTTCTTTGGTGGAGAGAAAACACATCAATCACAGAGAGAGGACCCCTCCAAACGGTCATCCACTGCCATTGATCGTTTCCGGAGTCGCCCTTCGCTCCCAACCCCACCGGAACTTCAGGAAACAGAGCAAACAGAACAGGGGAGGACCAGAGACAGGAGAAAAGAGAGCACCGGAGAGCGAGCTTGAAAGAGGGCGAGCTTGAGAGAGAGACGATTGGGAGAGAGAACGCTTCGCCGTCGCTTGAAGTACGCCTTTTACTCGCCATCCGAACCAGGTAGGCTTCCCATTTCACTTCGAGGTCTTGGGCCAGAGCTCGCGGCCGATCTGTTCACGCGAGCTTCGAGTACGCCAGAACTCCATGAAAGCTCATAGATGTTCTAGTGCATGTTGACCGATGTTCAGGCTTGTGCTCGAGTCTATACCGGTCCTGAGATCCTTCGTTTCTGTTGTGTATGCTAACCGGTTGATGAAATGCGAGTCGGTGGGTATGTTGTGGCTGAAAATGCTTGCTGTGTTCGCATATGCTCGAGTGTGATATGTGTTCCTTAGTGGATCTGTGTTGCTTGTGCATGTTGTGTTGATTTTTACTCGGATTCAAGCCTCAAATGAGCTCGTATGCCTTTTTTTAGCTGCTGCACGCCCAATGTTTGACAAAATGTCTCAAAGAGAACCGAAAAAAAAAACCTGCGTTCAAACTCGGTCTAACTTACGCTTGTTCATATATATGTTGGACCACGACTGTCTCTTATGTTTTCGTCGCGATTTCATGCGATTTTTGTGAAGTAATCATGTGTGTTTGAGCCGGGGGTGTTTACATCCGAAAATAGTGTAGCATCCCTCATGGCCGACGTTGATTTGTGACGGTCGGGGTGGCTTGGTGTTAGAAGGGATGCTAAGCGCTTTGGTTATTGTTGTTGTTCAAATTAGTTTTGGTAAAGAAACAAATTTTGGTGAGGAATGTCGCGAGGAAGGGGAAGGTAGTCTTCGGGAGGGTTGAAGGCGTGCAGGGGGCAAGCCCGAAGGAGAGAACGTGTGGAGAAGAAGACCAAAAAATAAAATAAAAGAAGAAACAAAAGAAAAAGAAAAGTAAAGAAAAAAAATGAAAAGTAAAACAAAATGTGGAAAAAGAAAGTAAAAGTTGCTTCGGGAAAGAGGAGTCGCAGAAGCAGATGGCGCACGAAAAAGGTATGCAGTGAGAAAAGACAAGTGGAAGGATTTTAATTTGTTTAATTTTTTTTTTTTTTTTTTTTTAAAAATTGAAAAACGTTTTTTTATCCAAAAATGTTGGATTCGGATTTGGGTTTGGTCCACGGGCCGGGTTGGGTTTACCCGGTCCGAACCCATTTTTATTGAAGTATTAAATATATATTAAAATTAAAAAAAAAAAAATCAAAATCAAAATCAAAATTTTCAAAATTTTCAAAAAAAAAAAATGATAAAAATTCAAAAAATTTTCTGGAATTTCAAAAAAATCAGAAAACATTAAAAATTTCGCTTTTTTTTTTAACTTTAATTAAAAGTATTTTTTAAATTATTATTAAATTTTTTTGAAAAAAAATTAAATTAAATTAAAAATTTCGAAAATCCAAAAATGATAGGGTTTGGTTAGGAATTGCTATGTATTGCCGCTTTAGTGTGATTAAGCCTTTATTTTCTTATATGTTGTTTTTATCAAATGTTTAATTTGCGTGTTTTATGTTTAATTTGCACGTGTTTAATTTTAGGGCAAATAGGATCTTGGTAGGTATAATTATTACTTTATTGATTGTGCACCTGCATGCTCACCTCCTATGTTAGTGGATAGGTATGAAATCGATCTAAACTGCCTGATGAAAATCATTTTGTTAAAATGAACAAGATTAGGTACCGAAAAGGCACTAATTAGTTAATTAGTGTAATCAAGTCCACGATCCTAGACTCTCTGGTTGCGTAGGAAGTGAGGCACGCTCCCATGTCTCACTTGGTTTCTAGCCGACCCCAATAGGCTAGTGGCGACTTCTTTTGTACAAAATTTCTTAAGAATATCCCAATGTCACGCGGGGTATAGGCTTGGAAGAGCCCACGCCTAATCATGGGCCTTAGGCCCGTCCTTTAGGCAATACCCCTAAACCTGCTCCCTCCCCCCGAGGGTAGGTCGCGACACTAATGAAGAATGATCTCCAGTTGAGACCTTCAAAGCTTGCTCTTCTGTCTCTTGTTGTAGGAGTTTTGTTCATGAACTAACAAGGATCCTTGCAACTCATCAATTGAAAGTTCTTCAATGTCCTTGGCTTCTTCTATGGAACAAACAATAAAGTTGAACTTTGGTGTCAAAGATCGAAGAATCTTTTCAACGATGATGACATCCTCCGTCTTGTCGCCATGAATCCGCATCTTATTAACTATTGCCATTGTCCGAGAGAAGAAATCTGTGATTGTCTCTCCCGACTTCATTCATAGCATTTCAAACTCCGAACGAAGTGTTTGAAGCTGCTGCCTCTTTGCTCTTGCTAAGCCTTGATACTTTTTCTTCATAGAATCCCATATTTCCTTGGAGGTATCCTTGCAAAGAATTGTCTCCAAAATGGATCTGTCAATTGCTTGGAAAATATAGTTTTTGGCCTTGAGATCCTTCAATTTTAATGCATCCAAAGCCGTTCTTTGCGTTGCCGTTAACATAGCTCCTTCATCAGGTTCGGCAACTCCCGAAGAAACAACATCCCAATACTCCTTGGACTTGAGAAAATTCTCCATTAGCATACTCCAATGATCATAGTGACCATTAAAGTGTGGAATAGCAGGTTGTACAAATGTTTCTGAGGCCATTACTGCTGCTGCAAAACAGAACCACCACAAAAGCAACCTGCTGCTGCTACAAACGAAAATAACTTGTAGCAATACTCTCATTTGACTGTTGCAAACGAAAGTACTTGCTGCAATAAAAACTCTCTTTTGGTTCTCACCTTTTTACAGCACTCAAACACACTCTTTTCTTCCTAACCTCGGCTCTGATACCAATGTTAAAAAACAAAGGAGATGCAGATATGTAGGTATGCGCAAGAGCATCGTTAAAAATAGAGGAGAACGGAGGAGATACTGATATACACAAAAACAGAGGAACTGTTTGCAGAACCACACACATAAAAAACTGACGCCATAGCCTTTATATAGGCTTTACAAAAACAAATAACCACCACAGCCCACTAACTTCACATGTATAGCAACCAATCCACATAATAGAAGTGCTTAATAGACTATTAAAACATAAAAAAATAAACCAGAAACATTGACTCGTTCAACAGAGGCATGGTGGGGGGAGAGAGAGAGAGAGAGAGAGAGAGAGCATACTTTGAGATGTGTAAGAGTTTTTGGACATGAAAAGACGTCACGTGGAGAGAATGAGATTGAGAGCTTTTAAGGTTTTTGAAATTTTAACATAAAAATTAAAAATATATGTATCCATCTATTTCGAGTGGATGGATGGGTGATTTTATACCTAAAACTAGAAATTGAATTAGAACTCACCGATTTCAATAAATCGAAATCGAGAACTGGGCTAGTCCCCATGAAAACCGCCGGTTCAATCTAGTTCCAAGCGATCAAGGCTATTCTAATTCTTTTGCATACCCCTAATCAATTATAAAGAGAATCTATCAACCAGAAAGAGATGGAGAATAATACATCATATCGACCAACAACATGAAAATGACGAATTTATTTGATAGACAAGTCCTATCACTAGTATTGAAAAGAACTATAGCGGAAACAACATGCGTGGCGTACTCTCATCCATACATTAACTAGGGCTGTCTCAATCTCTCTCTTATTTTGGTTTCTAATCGCAATCATGGACTCCACTCTCCTTAATTCAATATAAAGTAAGCCACAACCAATCGCAAGCCAATTTGTTGTCTTCGAGGATGATTGCAGTGAACACTTGAAATGATCTATGAAGTCTCGTTACTAGCTTTCAAAATAGTCAACTTGTGATGCACAATTTATAGCATTATTCGATGGTCGATAGCACGATAAAATCCCAGTGCAAACGCGGAGTTTATGTGAACAAAGAATGATTGAGACTTATAACTTACATATTGAATTGTGTGGACACTGAAGTCCAAAACCATATACACTGGAAATGAACCACGTAACGCACGTGATCTTAATTTGGCAAGTCTAGTCAAGCATCGGTCTGGTTCTCGGTCTTGTTACATTACTTTTTTGGTTAAACATCATTTGCCCATGTCAAAAAACTAGAAATATCGGACGTGCTTTATAAAAGGGTCCCATGTTTCTGAAACCACACAGCCGAAAAATGACTGGAAAATCAATGGCAAAGTCTATTTCCTCCTTCCTCATCAGAGTTCTCTTTGGAAGAACCAAAGCAACCACCAACATCGATGCAAAACCGACCCAAAGGTTCGCCAATATTGCCAAAACATCCCTCGAAGGCTTCTCTTCAGAAACGCTCGTCATCGACTTCGAGGGCACGCTCCTTCGGTCCTCTTCCCTCTTCCCTTACTTCATGCTCGTGGCCTTCGAAGCAGGAGGCTTCTTGAGAACTCTCGTGCTGCTTCTCGCATACCCTTTCGCATGCATGCTCAATCAAGAAACGATGCTCCGCGTGATGGTGTTCATATGCTTTGTTGGAGTCAGGAGAGAGAGCTTTAGGCTCGGAAGCACGGTTTTGCCCAAGTTCTTCTTGGAAGACTTGGGCCACGAGGCCTTTGATGGCGTGATGGGTTTCCGGCGAAGAGTGGTGGTCACAAGGTTGCCGAGGATCACGGTGGAGGATTTCTTGAAAGAGTGGCTGGGGGTCGACACGGTGGTGGGAGGAGAAGTAGCGGTGTTCCGAGGGCGGTTCACGGGTTTGATGGAGAAGAACAAGGCAGGACAAGAACTGATTCGGCTTCTTGGTGAGGGAAGATTAACGGGTTCTCGTGCAACTTGTGTCGGATGCTTCAGCAAGCCATGGCCTTTTGACTATCACCAGCTTCTTGCTCACTTTAAGGTAACGGAGAACAACCACGAAACCAACCCCCACCCCTTTTTCTCTCTCTCCCCGGCATTTTCTGATTGGCTAATTGGAAGTTTATTTTCTCCTGCATCTTCTTATTGGCTAATGGGAAGGTTAATTTGAAGAATGTTTCAAGTTGCTCATAGCCACCAAAGAATAATTAGAAGAAGTTCAAATTGTGTTAATATATTGAGAAATGATTTGATGACAGTTTTTAATCTATTATGAGAATAATAATCTGTTTTAGATTAAAAATCAATTAATAAATAATTATTAAGAGAAATGTCCACTCATTTAAGAATTTGTAATCAATTACAAGCTGTGTTTCTTGCAATAATCTAAAGATTGTTATGCTAGCAAAGCTTTAATATATTATACAGTTCTCCGTTAACATCTATATAGCATGGTGAGGACTTCCAAGAAATTTTACTCACTAATTTGCAGTATTGAATTCTAATTTTTCCTATCGTATATCCAAGCATTTTCACTCATCCATACATTGACAAGAAAAATAAAATTTTCAGGCAAAGCTTCATTATCATCTAATGTTGAACTAAATACCCATCATCAAGATCACAATTATATATCTAATTTATGCCTTGTTATAGTAATTTTAATACAGAAAATATCAAATCTTGTAATTAAATCAATGCAAAATTATCACAAAAATAAATAATGAACAACAAAAGACACCAGAGATTCATGAAATTCGTTTAGAGTATAGATACCTACTTTACAAGAAGAGTCAATAACAAATAACTCACTATAAGAGTTACAATCGCTAACACTTTTAAGTATTTCTCACACCTAAATGAAGTCCAAACCCATAATATTATATAAACAACTCAATTGGGTATAAACTCATTGCACAAAATAAAGCTCTTTGTACCATTGAAAGGGAGTGTCCCCCGATCGCACATAGGAGTCAACTTGCACACCCACAGCAACACAAATCACAAATTTCAACCCAAAAAAAAAAAAAAAAAAAAAAAAGACATGCTGCACACATAATACCCCGTAAGCTTAATAATATTAAACAAGGATGTGTGGGGAAAAGTACCAAAAAAAGTCATAAACCTTGTATTTGTACCAGTCGGTCCTAAACCTTTTACTATTGGTACCAATTCAGTCCATCCGGCCAATTTTGGCTAGCCGACACGCGTGGATGTCGGCCGGTGACCGGATGCTGATGTGGAAATTTTTATGATTTTTTAATTATTTTTTCGATTTTTAAATTTTTTTATTAATTTTATTATTATTATTATTATTTTTCTGTCTTCTTCCTAGTCGGCGAGCCTCCGGTGAGGCTCGCCGCCGCCACCGGGCGAGGGCCGCAGCCCTCGCCGCTGCCGGCGAGGGTCGCGAGGGCCGCTCGGCCTCGCCAGGGCCACGCGGGCGGGCGGGCCTTGCCCGGGTCGGGCGAAGCCGCCTCGCCGGCGGCCGATCCGGGGCGAGGCCGGCTCGCCCGTGGCCCCGGAGAGGCCGGGCAAGCCGACGAGGGTCGCGGCCCTTGCCCAATGGCCGGTGAGCCTCACCGGCCAACGGAAGGAAGAAGACGAAAAAAAAAAAAAAAAAAAAAAAAAAAAAAAAAAAAAAAAAAAAGAAGGGAAAAGAAAAGAAAAAAAATTAATAAAAATTTCGAAAAAAATAATTAAAAAATCATAAAAATTGCCACGTTAGCATCGGCCGGCCAAAATTGGCCGGATGGACTGAATTGGTACCAATAATAAAAGGTTTAGGACTAAATTGGTTTAATTGAAAAGTTTAAGACTGAATTGGTACCAATACAATAGGTTTATGACTTTTTTGGTACTTTTCCCGAATGTGTGCCCAAAACGTTGAAATTGGTTAAACCTTGAAGGAAACATCCTATACCGAAATTTTTGACGAATTGCCCTTTCCTAAGTAAGGACAAAGGTTAATTCCTTGCTTTACACTTGCGGCAACAATCGGAACGTTCCTTATCAACGTTGGGTCAGACTTTATTAGCTCTTAATTTCAAAATATAATTTAACACTTGTGATGGATTGATCTTGGACTGAACTTTATTAATTTATTGAACTTTGTCCAGCTCAATGTTTTCGAAAGAAATAATATCAGTCTTTCTTTGCATAACTTACCATATATATATCACTTGTGCATCTTTTTTAATTATCAAAAGTATCATCGTTACAGCTAATTTCATTTTTCAATATATATTAGACCGTACATATTCGTGGTATATCTAGATAATAGGTAGAATTAATCGCAATGCAAAATATAAACATTGGAAGATTTCTTATTCTTTTTTTGTGTGATTTACGATGCGCCCCGATATATAATTCGCATAATTTAATAGAAAATGACTGAGTAGAAATTAACAAAACCTTCCTGCAACTGTTGCAACAGGAAGTCTACATGGTGAGCCAAGCAGAGAAGAGGAATTGGCAACTCCTCCCAAGAGGGAAATATCCAAAGCCCTTGATCTTTCATGATGGCAAATTGGCCTTCAGACCAACTCCACTTGCCACCCTCGCCATGTTCATGTGGCTTCCGCTTGGCCTCCCTCTCTCCATCCTCAGAATCATTCTCGGCATCCTCTTGCCTTTCTCAATCTCAGGCCCTGTATTGGCCATGATAGGCCTGAAGACCACCGTCTCAAGAAACCAAAACCCTGATTTCGATCCCAATCTACTTGCCAACAGCACAAAGGGCACTCTCTATGCATGCAACCACAAGACCCTTTTGGACCCAATCTTTGTCTCCCATGCCCTCAGCAAGCCCCTCGCTGCGGCCATCTACAGCCTGAGCCCATTCAACGAGGCCATCTCCCCGATCCGGACTGTCCGCCTGGCCAGGGACCACGAGCGGGACAAACAACTTATGCGGCAGGCCCTGACCCGCAGCGACCTCGTGGTGTGCCCCGAGGGGACCACGTGCAGGGAGCCCTACTTACTCAGGTTCAGCCCGTTGTTCACACGAGTGAGCAAGGACATAATCCCCGTGGCTATCGACGTTGGGGTTAGCATGTTCTACGGGTCCACAGCCCGCGGAACCAAATGTTGGGATCCGGTCTTCCATTTCATGAACCCAAACCCGAGCTATACTCTCCAATTCCTTGAGGAATTGACGGCCTCTTGCACATGTGAGGGTGGTGGCAAGTCCGGCGTTGAAGTTGCAAACTATGTGCAGAGCCAGATTGCTAGGGCTCTAGGGTTTGAGTGCACACTCCTCACAAGAAAGGACAAGTACATGGTCCTGGCTGGGAATGATGGGAGAGTAAAAACCGAGAAATGAATGTAAGAGTTTGAAAATCTAGTAGCCTGCTATGACTAGTGATATAAGTCATCGAATCAAAAGGGCTCAAAAGAAACATGATTAAGTACAATTATGTTGTTACCTTTGGAATAAAGCTGTCAAAATGGGTTACTAACCCATATTTATAAAAATTGGTCAGCTCAAATTTGTCATATAGACCGGAATGGGTTTTGATTAAAAAAAAAAGAAAAGGCTCAAAATAAATGGGTCTAAACGGATCTATTATAAAATCCATTTTCAACTCATATTTATCAATAAAAAAAAAAGTAAAGTAAATTGACCCTTCTTCTTCTCCCTCTCAAAGGGATCAAAAAATTCCTAGGAGAGAGTTGGGATTTTGGCACCAATTCTATCTCTTATTGCATCTCTAGTACACATCATTCTTAGATAGAATGATGACACATGTTACTAATTTTTAAGTATCATTATTAAAGTGATAAGTGTCGAGATCCTATGCATTTAATATAGATTGAGACACAAGAAAAGTAGAGGTTATGTATCTGATTGAGACACATGCCTTTGATCCAAAAGTGTGGGAAAACTTTTTTATTTTTCTGACTAGAGATCAAGCCTTGTAACGGTGGGTGGTGATGTTGTAACGTTAGTACAAAGATATCTTAGAGAGCTACTTTGGAGTGAAAAACTGGAAACAGTAGAATGTGGGGCTTTATGAGCAAAAACTAAGACATGCATATTACAAGGCAAACCAATTGCACATAGCATACAAACCAGTTCTTGGATGCAGCTCAAGTTGTAAGATCGCTTGATGACTAAAATGCTTGATTATGAGAGTATTGAATATGGTATCTCGCCTCTTACAAAAGTTCCCATATAGCTGCTTCGGTTCAGACACATTCTCTCGAAACTAAATCTTCCAATGTGTGAAGTCCATCACCTACACTTTAGATCTTGAACTGTAGATGGACATATCTTAACAAGTAAGAATAACTATTCTGCCGTGCTAAGATAAGGATAGAGGACATTAAATGCATAAATGATTTTACCGTATGAGACTTTTCTTTACTCTTTTTTGATAGCATGTTTATATAGTCAAGTCATGTTTAACCTGGTTTTAATTGGTCATGTTTAATGTAATCAGACCTACATAAACTTCTTTTCATTTCGTGGCATGACAACTTTTGTCGTCACCATTACTTGTGACCAAGAAGCACGCATTGGCACACATTACTTCAGTTCGATTAGAGCTGAAAAAAATTAAAATCAGGATGCACGTCCTGCAGGCACTCGAATTCACATAGCACATTCACAGGTAAACCATTCCACAGCATTAAGAACCGGCCAGCGATGTATAAGGAAGCAGACGTGGCGAACATCGGCAGCATCAGGCTCGAAATCCACGACCGAGACACCATCCTCGACAGCCAATGACTCGATCCCCTGTAATGCATTGTCTCCTACCTATCCCGTTATCGCAGCGCCGGTCGGTCCTTCAAATTCGACCGCAGGAGTGGGGAAAAAAAGACAATTAATGCCGGCGGAGATCTCCAGCGATGCCAAACTGGGGCGTAGCTCGGGTGAACGGAGATCAGGCCGACGGATCGGGGGCAGGATTCCGAATCAGACCGAGCAGTTGGAGGTATCGCTGGAATCGAGCTGGAGAAACGGAGTTGGTGGATCGTTAGGGTTTGGATATGGCCTGAGCCTGCAGTGGTAACTGCAATCTGGACTGTTGATGCGAACTCGTGAGTCAAAGAGCGAGCAGAGCCCTCCTTGCTGAGGTTCAGCCCGTTGTCCGCACGAGAGAGCGACAGTCCCCATGGCTATCGACGTTGTGTTAGCATGTTCTACGGGTCCTCAGTCCACGGACCCAAGTGCTGGGACCCGGTGTTCCACTTCATGAACCCAAACCCGAGCTATGCTCTGCAGATCCTTGAGAAATTGCTGGCCTCTTGCACACGTGAGGGCAGTGGCAAGTCCGTGACTGAAGTTGCAAACTATGTACGGAGCTAGATTGCCAGGGCTCTGAGGTCTGAGTGCAGACTCCTCACAAGAAAGGATAAGTAACGATGGGAGGGTACAAGCTAAGAATTGAATTTAAGAGTCTGAAAATCTAGCAGCCTGTGATGGCTAGTGATGTTAGTCATCGCATCAAAAGGACTCAAAAGAAACATGATTAAGTATAATTAGGTTGTTACCTTTGGAATAGAACTATCAAAATGGGTCACTAATCTATGTTGTAACTGTTTTTAAATTGTTTTGGGTGAGAAATCGAAGCTAAAAATATATTTATTATAATTGGTCGGCTCAAATTTATCGTATAGATAAAATGGGTTTTGAAAAGTAAAACCCATAATAATTATAAGGTCAAATTTATTGTATAGATAAAAAACAAGTCCATAATAAATGAAAGTCCATCATGAAATCCACTTTCAACTCATATTTATCAAAAAAGTATAGTTAAAGTTGACCGATCTTCTTCTTCCTTTGGAAGGGTGCAAAAAATTCCTAAGAAGAGAATTCGGATTTTGGTGGTCGGTGGAGATGCATATACCAAAAGATGCAAATTATGTCTCCTATTGCATCTCTATACATATAATTTTTAGATAGAATGATTACATGTGTTATTAATTTTTCAAATATCAATATCAAAGTGGTAAGTGTGAGATTTTATACATTTGACATTTGACACAGATTGAGACACGATAAAAGTGGGGTTATCATCTCATATAATCAACTCTGTTCTATTTTTTATGTAAGTTGACATCTTCCTCTACATGTACCAACATCATTTTTTTTCATCATCCAATGGATCTTATGCATCTATAGCTTGAAGAGTACCAAGGCCGTCAATAATTCCCAAACTGAACTGAAAATTTTGGATATTTTTCATTCGGTTTAATATCGATTCGGGTAGTATCCAAAAAAAATTGGGTACCTTGACAATTTGGTTCGGTTTCGATACAATACCCTGACTAACCCGAACTGCATTCGTAAAATATCTCAGAAACAATGAAAACAATCTAAAGCGGCAAACAACTCAGCAAATTACTCTGATCATCTCCTCTTCTTCGCCGTCTTCGTGATCACTTCACTCCCTCTGAATCGTAGCTCACACAAATCGTCTTCCAATCTCTCCAACCGAGGTACCCCTGAAAATGTATCTTGCTTTGGAGATGCTCCAGTTTCTCACCATCTCTGACGTCTTCCTTGGATCTGTTGTCATCCCAAGCGGTCCCCCAAGAACTTCTACCTCATAACCTTGAACCCAATCTTTCCTCTCTCCTTCACCATTGTGGCCCACTCCCTCTTCACCCGCCCCCTCCCCAACCGCCTCCAGTACCCAGCCCAGACCCGCCATGAGTGGACCCTCCTCCTCACCTTCTTAGTTTGCTACCTCTTCCTCTTCACCTTCTCTCCAATGCCCCTTAGATTGGTGGAAGGAAACAAGAAAAAAAAATAAAAATAAAAATAAAAATAAAAATAAAGCAAGAAAAAAAAAAAAAAAAGGAAAATATTGCAAAAATCGTCCACATCAACCTTGCCGTGCCACAATGATGGCAGGCATTCGCATCAAAAAATTTCGGCCAAAAATTGACTAGAAAGACTATATTGGCAACTCATCAAAAGGTTAGGATTACATTGGCAAAATTGGAAAATTTAGAATTAAATTGATGTCCTATAAAAGGTTTATGATTCTGTCCAATAATGAACCAATTTTTAGAAAATTTAATGAGTTCGTGTGCTTAGGAAATAATAAGGTTTTTAAACATGTGAAGGAGTTTATTTTCTTAGGCCGGCGTCCGTGTAACCATTCTCGGCCAAAATTGGCAGGAGAGACTATATTATCAAATCGTAAAAGGATTTATGTTGGCATCTGTATAATAACGTAAGGATTCTTTTGGTAACTTTTTGCAAACATAGGTATAAAAATGTAATTGGTTATTGCAGACTATTGTGTGATGGAAGTTGGCTTGGGAGTGGACATCACAAAGTCCTACGTATTTTAAAGATCTGTAAGAATTGGGGATATGGAAAGTGAGTGATCCTCTTAAGTTTTGTAGTAGGAATGTGTATGAACCCAACCGAGAGTATTAAAGAGGGCTGGAAAAACATGTGAAGAGACGCCATTAGTTGAATTTTGCCATCCAATGCCATGGATTAATGACTTTCAGACCAATTTGCCATTCACGTTGTCATGGCAAGACAATAGACGTGTATAGTTAGTTCCAATACATGTAGCAATGGATTACAAGCCACCCAAAACACTTAAACCCTTTTCTCATAACTAACAACATAATCGAGTATTAACTAGAACATTAGAAATGGGTGGCTTATTTGGAGGAATATTGACACATAGGAAGCATATTAGAATAGTTAAATATTAAATGAATTTGCAAATGAACACTCGGAATGTACGGAGATAAATCTCTAGATTGTCAATATCCTTTTAGTAAAATTCAAAACTATATGAAACATCCACCAAAAAAAAAAAAAAAAAAAAAAAAAAAAAAAAACAATGAAAGCAAAAGGTGACATAAGAAAACCCAAAGATAACCACAAAAGTTCTAAAAAACAAATAAAGTCTAAAATAACAAGAAAAGACATAAAAATATGAGAAATGCCCTAGAACACACATAAATGATGGATTTTGAAGCCCAAAATGGCTGCACAAGTCATCGTCGTTCTATCTCACATGGCACAAATCCCTGTCTAGGGTCATCAAATGGATGGATCGGGATGAGTTTAGGTTGGGTCAAAAATTATCCAACCCATTTAACTTGTTTTGAACCATTTATATGCAATACAAATTAAGTGACTCATATCTGACCTGACCCAACCCGATCTGTACCCAATTCATATCCGACATAACCTACATTACTCAAACACAAAATAAATGTAAGAAATGTTATATTATGTGTGTAGTGTAAAAGATAAATTTTTAGTAGTTTTATAAGGTTCCAAATAAGATTTTCAACTTGTTTGCGACTTTTTCTTCATTGCAAATTTTTTGAGTTTCACAATGAAGTATCTGACATCTCTTAAAATCAATAAGTCAATAAATATTGACATGTAAAATTATATGCTAATTTTCACAAATTCTAAAGCTTCAAATATCATATATATTTTACTGTTTTTCAATTTAAAAAAAAAAAAAAAAAGGATGGAGATCATAAGTAGAAGATAAAACTAGAAAATAAGTTGCCCCAACTAAAAACCCCCAACTTGAACCTAAAAACAAGTGAAAAGCGACTGCAATTGAGTTGACTTTTAGACCCATTAAAAACCCACATTTTATTGGACTTTTTACTCATATCAACCCATTTAGCAATATTTAATTAACCCACATATGACTCAACCCATCATATATAGGTTAATAAATAGGTTTTCAACTTGGCAGTAGCCTCCACAAGTTTCACTTTCACCTTGATCTTAACTAATTTAAATAAAAGCTGATAATGCACAATTTGTTAGTAATCTAATCGAATGAAAGATCACTTTAATTAAGAATGATAATTTCTGGACGAATTGGTTTAAGAGTAAGTAAGGCATAAAAAAGCTGGTAATTAGAAAAGCTGGTAATAAAAAAAAATTAAATAAACATTGGTAAGCAACTTAAATGAGACTCCGTTAACAAAACTAGTTGGTAACCTAATGGGAGAAAATTGATAAATCATGGCGATAAATTCCTGTAAGAGTTAATAAATATAAATGTCTGTAAGAGAGACAAATAAAAGTTGGTAATTACTAACAAAAATTAATAAACTAAAAACACAAATAGACTTTGTAAGTAATTCAAATGCAAGTTGATAACCGATAACTAATTGATAATTTGATAGCGGAAAAAAAAAGAGGGTAAGTCATTTGCCCCTAAATAAAATAAAATAAAAATGGTAAGTTCATATAAGAATTGTTAAATATAATGTGTTAGTTAGCAAAATAAATAAAATTTAGTGAAAAATAAGAAAATTTCATTAGTTATAAACTCTCAAAAAGAGAGATTTCATGAAAATTTATGTGATTAAACAAGCCTTCCTCGATCTATTCCAGGTCGAGGACTCCTCCTTCGCCTTCTTCAAATTCCTTTTCGAGCCATTGTTCAAGCCTTGTTTGGTCCTATTCTATTTAGGCTAGCCTATGAGTCCAACTCATGGCCTGATTTCTGGTCGAGAAATTAGTGACTATTGCTCTATTTGAATTAGTGACTATTGCTCTATTTGACGGGAGATAGATCAATTATAGGTGTGATTAGTTGCAAGGTGAGTAGTTACACAAAATGAAAATTAGGAACCACCCACTAGTTCCTAGATCCATTCGAGAACTAGACCATTGGTCCTATCTGATCCTAAGTGGGTCCATGGAACTGGCCAAAGGAAGCAAAGAAGTAGGAAAGGGTGAAAAAAGAGGGGAAATGTGAGGCATGAGTCATTAGATGGGGTGGAGCTGGGGTGGGAGAGAGCAAGACGGCGACAATGAGGTGGAGCGGCAATGGAGGCATGGTGGTGAAGGGTGAGAAGAGAGAAGGAGAGGGATAGGTGGGGAAGGGTGAGTACTATAAAAATTTTCTTGATATGGATTACATTAATTGATATTATAATTAACCTTTTTATACGATTGGTCTAATAAGTTGAGATATAGAATTCTTGATTAGTCTAATATAGGATCGGCTAGTGTGGGCCTAGTAAAGCCCAACCTACGATAGAGAGCTTATGACTTAAAATTTTATAAATAGTGCTCAAGTCTATTTTCTAACTTTGATGTACACATATCCTCACATAAGGAACGTTTATTGAACGCTAAAGATGAGAGGCAATCTGATTAAGCCAATGATACATTGGGCATTAAAGCAAAAGCATTTGAGCTTTGGATCATCATCATTCTGCATCGAGAACGATGAATTCCAAATCACATGCCCAAATCTATTTTCTCGATTATATGTGTCCTAGATTCCAACTATGGAGATCTTGAGTGTTGTTTTCACAACTTACAGGCATGGGTCATCGGGTGACATGAGCAGACGCAAAAGAGGCTGAGATGAGCAGCAAGGATGAGTACAGTGACAACAAGGTAAAGTGAGAATAGAGGCATGGTGGTGGATAATGAGAGGAGAAAGGGGGAGCGAGAGGTGGGGAAGGGCAAGGTCATCAAGTGGCATGGAGCAAAGGTGGGAGAGGGCGAGACAAGGGGCGAGGATGAGTACAGCGACAACAAGGTGGAGTGGGAGTGGAGGCATGGTGGTGGAGGGAGAGAGAGAGAGAGAACATACCTTGAGAAGTGTGAGGGTTTGTGGACATGAAAAGACATCACATGGAGAGAATGAGAGAGTTTTTAAGGTTTTTGAAATTTTAACGTAAAAATTAAAAATATATATATTCATCTGTTCATGATGGATAGGTGGGTGGTTTCACATCTAAAACTAGAAATTGGATCAAAACTCACCGATTCCAATAAATCAGAATCGAAAATTGGACTAGTCCCCATGAGAATAGCCAATTTAGTCTAGTTCCGAGCAATCATGGCAGTTCCAATTCTTTTGCATACCCATAATCAATTACAAAGGGAATCCATCAATCAGAAAGACATGGAGAGTAATGCATCATATCGACCAACAACATGAAAATGACGAATTCATTTAATAAGCATGCCGTATCACTATTATTGAAAAGAACTATAGCAAAAACAACGTGTGGGGCATACCCTCATCCATACATTAACTAGGGCTGTCTCAATCCCTCTCTTATTTGGACCTTTAATAGCAATCATAGACTCCACTCTCCTAAATTCAATATAAAGTAAGCGACAACTAATTGGGAGGATTACTAAAAAAGTCCTAAACCTATTGCAATTGTACCAATTCAATCCTAAACTTTTTTTTGACTAATTTAGTCATAAACATTTTATAATTGTGCCAATTTAGTCCATCCGGCCAAAATTTACCGACTGGCATTGACGTGGATGCCGGCCGGCGACGGTTGTTCGGCGAAGGCTGACATGGCATTTTAAAATTATTTCTTTTGAATTTTTAAATATTTTCTCGAATTTTTATTTTTTTGCCATCCACTTCTCCTTCCTCTGGCCGGCCGACACTGACCAAAGGCAAGGGCCGGCAAGGTCGGCCTCACTAACCAATGGCGAGGCTGGCCTCCTCGTTGCTGGACAAGGCCCCGCCAAATCTAGTGAGACTTGGCCTCAACCAGCCACAACGAGGGCCGACCTCGCCGGCACTGGTGAGGTTGACCCTCGCCATGGCTGGGCGGGGCCGAGCCTCACCAAATCCAAGGCAAGGGTTGACCTCACCAGTGGTCGGTGAGGCTCCTCGGCTCCACCTTGCCATGGCTAGGCAAGGCCGAGCCTCACCAAATCTAGTGATAGCGGCCTCGCCAACCACTGGCGGGTCGACCGTCGCCTTGGCTAAGCGAGGCTAAGCCGCCAAGTCTGGCAGGGCCTCGCCCAGCCAAGGCGAGGGTTGACCTCGCTGGTGGTCAATGAGGCTCCTCACCCAGGGACGACGAGGCTCGACCTCGCCATGGCTAAATTGGCTATAAAAAACAAAGTTTAGGATTGAATTGGCACAATTGTAATAGATTTAGAACTTTTTTGGTAATTCTCTTTGTGAAATCACAAGCCAATTTGTCGTCTTCAAGGATGATTGCAATGAACACTCAAAATGATTTATGAAGTCTCATTATTAACTTTCAAAATAGTCAAGACAACTCGTACTACACAATTTATAGCAGTATTCAATGGTAGATACCACAATAAAAATCTAGTGCGAACACAGAATTTACGCGAATAAATAATGATTGAGACTTATAAACACGTATTAAATCAAGTGGACCCTGAAGTCCAAGACCATGTACACTAGAAATGAACTATGTGACGCACGTGATCTTAATTTGGCAAGTCTATTCAAGCATCCGTCTGGTTCTAGTTCTTGTTACATTACTTTTTTGGTTAAACATCATTTGCCCATGTCAAAAAACTAGAAATATCGGACGTGCTATATAAAAGGTCACATGTTTCCAAAACCACACAGCCGGAAAATGGCCGGAAAATCAATGGCGAAGTCTATTTCCTCCTTCCTCACCAGAGTCTTGTTTGGAAGAACCAAAGCAACCACCAACATCGATGCAAAACCGACCCAAAGATTCGCCAATATTGCCAAAACATCCCTCGAAGACTTTTCTCCAGAAACGATCGTCTTCGACTTTGAGGGCACGCTCCTGCGGTCCTCTTCTCTCTTCCCTTACTTCATGCTCGTGGCCTTCGAAGTAGGAGGCTTCTTGAGAGCTCTCGTGCTGCTTCTCGCATATCCTTTCGTGTGCATGCTCAATCTAGAAACAATGCTCCACGTGATGGTGTTCATATGCTTTGTTGGGGTCAGAAGAGAGAGCTTTAGGCTCGGGAGTGCGGTTTTACCCAAGTTCTTCTTGGAAGAATTGGGCCGCGAGGCGTTCGATGGCGTGATGGGTTTTGGGCAAAGAGTGGCGATCACAAGGTTCCCGAGGGTCATGGTGGAGGAATTCTTGAAAGAGTGGTTGGGGGTCGACATGGTGGTGGGAAGAGAAGTAGCGGTGTTCCGAGGGCGGTTCACGGGCTTGATGGAGAAGAACAAGGCGAGCCAAGAGCTGAGTCGGCTCCTTTGTGAGAGAAGATTAATGGGTTCTCGTGCAACTTGTATCGGATGCTTCGGCAAGCCATGGCCTTTTGACCATCAGCAGCTTCTTGCTCACTGTAAGGTAACGGAGAACAACCACGAACCCTCTCTCTCTCTCTCTCTCTCTCTCTCTCCCCTTCATTTTCTGATTGGCTAATGGGAAGGTTACTTTCTCCTGCATCTTCTTATTGGCTAATGGGAAGGTTACTTTGAAGAATGTTTCTAGTTGCTCGTAGCCACCGTAGAATAATTAAAAGAAGTCCAGATTGTGTTAATATATTGAGAAATGATTGAGATTGTGTTAATATATTGAGAAATGATTGAGTGGTAGTGATTAATTTACTATGAAAATAATAGTTTATTTTGAACTAAAAAAACTGAATAATAAATAATTATAAGTTGCTATGGGGTCCTTCAAAAATTTATGACCAACGACAAGTTATTATTCTCAGAGTAACTCAAAAATTATTATGCCAGTAAAGTTCTTATATATTATACAACTTTACATTAACATCTATATAGCATAGTGAGGACTTCCAAGAAATTTTGCTTACTAATTTTTATTGTTGAATTCTAATTTTTCCTATCATCCAAGCATTTTCACTCATCCATACATTCACATAAAAAATAATATTTTCAGGCAAAGCTTCATTATCATCTAATGCTGAACTAATTACCTGTCATCAAGATCACAACAATATATCTAATTCGTGCCTTGTTATTGTATATTTAATGTGGAATATATCGAATCTTTTAAGTAAATCAACACAAAATCACTAAAAAAATAAACATTGAAATAAAATATATTAGAGATTTATGTAATTTGGTCAGAATATTGATACCTACTTCACAAAAAGAATTACGAGCAAATAATTCACTATAATTGGAGGATCAGACTACAATCGCTCATACTTTTAAATATTTCTCACACCTAAATTAATTTCAAATTCATGATATTTACAAATAAATAACTCAATTTGGGCGTAAACTCACAGCATTGAAGAAGGCGCTATGTACGGCCGAAAGGGAGCGTCCCCCGTTCCCACTTAAAAGGAGTCATCTTGCACACCCACGGCAACACAAATCACAAGTTTCGAAGAGAGAGAGAGAAGCCGCACACATAATACCCCCACAAACTTAATAATATTAAATAAGAATGTCTGCCAAAAACGTTGAAATTGGTCAAACCTTGCAGGAACCTATTGAATTCCTCGCCGAATTGCCCTTTCCTAAGTAAAGAACAAAGGTCAATTCCTTGCTTTACACGTGCGTCAACAATCGGGGCTCAGGATTTATTAGCTCAAATTCAAAACATGATTTAACACTTGTGATGGATTGATCTTTGACTGCACTTTATTAATTTATTGAACTTTATCTAGTTCAACGTCTTTGAAAGAAATAATATCAGTCTCTTTCTTTATTTAACTTATCATGTATATCAACTGTATACTTTTTTAAAATTATAGAAAGTATCATCGTTACAGTTAAATTCATTCCCAATACATATTAGACAGTACATCTTTCTTGATTTATCCTGATATTAGATGTGGTTTACTTTTTCTTGGTATAACTTGCCATGTATATCAACTGTGTTTATATCAATTGTGTTTTAATTAATCACAGTGCCAAATATAAACATTGGAAGATTGCTTTTTCTTTTTTTGTGTGGTTTATCATGCGCCTTGACATGTAATTTGCATAATTTAGTAGAAAATGACTGAGTAGAATTTAACAAAACCTTCCTGCAACTGTTGCCACAGGAAGTCTACATGGTGAGCGAAGCAGAGGAGGAATTGGCAACTCCTTCCAAGAGAGAAATATCCAAAGCCCTTGATCTTCCATGATGGCAAATTGGCCTTCAGACCAATCCCACTTGCCACCCTCGCCATGTTCATGTGGCTTCCGCTTGGCCTCCCTCTCTCCATCCTTAGAATCATTCTCGGCATCCTCTTGCCTTTCTCAATCTCAGGCCCTGTAATGGCCATGACAGGCGTGAAGATCACCGTCTCAAAACCCCAAAACCCTAATTTTGATCCCAATCCACTTGCCAACAGCACAAAGGGCACTCTCTATGCATGCAACCACAAGACCCTTTTGGACCCAATCTTTGTCTCCTATGCACTCAGCAAGCCCCTCACCGCGGCCATCTACAGCCTGAGCCCGTTCAACGAGGCCATCTCCCCGATTCAGACTGTCCGCCTGGCCAGGGACCGCGAGCAGGACACAAAACTTATGCAGCAGGCCCTGACCCGCAGTGACCTCGTGGTTTGCCCCGAGGGGACAACGTGCAGGGAGCCCTACCTGCTCAGGTTCAGCCCGCTGTTCGCACGAGTGAGCAAGGACATAGTCCCCGTGGCTATTGACGTTGGGATTAGCATGTTTTATGGGTCCACGGCCCGCGGACCCAAATGCTGGGATCCGGTCTTCCATTTCATGAACCCAAACTCGAGTTATACTCTCCAAGTCCTTGAGAAATTGCCGGCCTCTTACACATGTGAGGGTGGTGGCAAGTCCGGCGTTGAAGTTGCAAACTATGTGCAGAGCCAGATTGCCGGGGCTCTAGGGTTTGAGTGCACACTCCTCACAAGAAAGGACAAGTACATGGTCCTGGCTGGGAATGATGGGAGAGAAAAAGCCGAGAATTGAATGTAAGAGTTTGAAAATCTAGCAGCCCATGATGGCTCATGATATAAGTCATCGCATCAAAGGGCTCAAAAGAAACATGATTAGATACAATCATGTTGTTACCTTTGGAATAAAGCTGTCAAAATGGGTTACTAACCCATATTTATTAAAATGGGTCAGCTCAAATTTGTCATATAGACCAAAATGGTTTTTGAAAAGAAAAAAATGGGTTTGTTATGAAATCCCTTTTCAACCCATATTTATCAACAACAAAAAAAAGTAAAGTAAATTGACCCTTCTTCTTCTTCTTCTTCTTCCTTTGAAAGGGTGCAAAAAATTCCTAAGGCGATAATTGGGATTTTGCCACCAGTAAAGACGCATATACCAAAAGATGCGAATCATCTATCTCTTATTGTGTCTCTAGTACACATCATTCTTAAATAGAATAATGACACATGTTACTAATTTTTTAAATATCATTATCAAAGTGATAAGTGTCGAGATCTTGTGCATTTGACACAAATTGAGACACAATAAAAGTAGAGATTATGTATCTGATTGAGACACATGCCTTTGATCCAAAAGTGTGGGAAATCTTTTTTCATCTTTTTTTCTAACTGAGATCAAGCCTTGTAATAGTGGGTGGTGATGGGTGGTAATGTCGTAACGTTTGTACAAAGATATCTTAGAGAGCTGCTTTGAAGTGAAAAACTGGAACCGGTAGAATGTGGGGCTTTATGAGCAATTACTAAGACATGCATATTACAAGGCAAACCAATTGCACGTAGCATACAAACCAGTTTCTGGATGTAGCTTGATCTGCTTTTCAAGCCGTAAGATTGCTGACTGAAATGCTTGATTCTGAGAGTATTGAATATGGTATCCTACCTCATACAAAAGTTCATGTATATATCTGCTTCAGTTCAAACACATTCCCTCGAAACTAAATCTTCCAATGTGCGAAGTCCATCACTTATATTTTAGATCTTGAAACTCTAGATGGAGATATCTTAACAAGTAACGAATAATTGTTCTACTATGCTAAGATTAGCATAGAGGACATTAAATGTATCAATGATTTTATTGTATGAGTCTTTTCTTTACTCTTTTTGGATATAAACATGTTTATATAATCAAGTCATGTTTAACCTGGTTTTACTGACCAAAAAAAAAAAAAACCTGGTTTTAAATGGTATACTTCTCTCCATTTCATGGCATGGCAACTTTTGCCATCACCATTACCTGTGACCAAGAATATAGTCTATTCACCAATTGAAATACAGAGTTCTAGTTTTAAAACAAATATTATCATCTTATATTATCGACTCTACTATAATTATCACATAAGTTGACATCTTCCACTACATATACCAACATCATTTTTTTTTCCGGATCCAATGGATCTTATGCATCTAAGTCTTGAAAAGTACCATGCAACTAGGGGTATTAAATAATACCAAAACCAAACAAAAAATTACAGATATTTTTGGTTCACTTTTATTCTGGTTCAGGTAGTATGCAAAAATGCCTTGACAATTCGGTTCGGTTTGAGTACAATACCCTAGCCAACCTGAACTAAAAGAGCAAGTAGCTTGCAAATTTCTTTGATCATCTCCTCCTCTTCACCGTCTTCACGATCACTTCACTCCCTCTAAATTGTGGTTCACACGAATCGTCGTCATCTCAAAACTCGATCTTGATTCCAACCTCTCCAACCCGAGTACCCCAGAAAATGGATCTTGCTCCGGAAGAGCTCCAGCTCCTCACCATCTCCAACATCCTCCTCGAATCTCTGTTGCCATCCCCAAGCGGTCCCCCAAGAGCTTCTACCTCATAACACCCGACCCTCATCTTCCTTCTCCTTCGCCATTTTGGCCCACTCCCTCTCCCCCACCCCTTCAATATCCAACCCAGGCCCGCCATGAGTGGACCCTCCTCCACACCTTCCAGTTTTATTACCTCTTCCTATTCACCTTCTCCCTCCTCTCCAACGCCTCCTCAGGTCAACAGAGGGAAATAACAAAACAAAACAAAAAAAAGAGAAAAAATCAATTCTTTTTTTTTTTTAAATTACAAAAACTTCTCACCAATGCCACCCATGCCACGTGAGATGACGGAGGTACGACAATGACTTATGATCAAAATTGGCCGAAAGAACTAAATTGATAATTCATCAAAAGATTTAGAATTAAATTGGCAAAATTAAAAAGTTCATAACTAAAATGGGGCTGTACAATAGGTTCGATACTTTTTGGACATTTATCTCCAAAATGTGAGATGCATAAAAAATAATTACATGAGCTATGTAATTGAGATTAATCTATTCAACAATACGTAGAAATAAAGAGAAGGAGCAACTCACCCAAATTACAAGGTCCCAGGGTTCCTATAGAGATTATGATTAAATGAAGGATCACGGCCTTGAAAAAGCCGTGAAATTTCACACCCCGATTAGACGAACTCAAATCCTTGGCTGCCATTTTTTCTTTCTTTTTCACGTACCATCTTCTTTGTAAGATTGCTTAGTTTCTGATGAGCTTTACAGCTACTGATATAAGCAGTTCGTCGGAGTTTGAAGAATAGGCCAAAAGTGAGATAACAACTTGTAATTTCTATATATTCAATCATATATGTTAATATTGTATAAGCTCCTATTTATAATACAATGAATGTCTAATTAAGGAAAAAAAAAAGGAAGATACATCAAATCTAATCCAATCACAGATTGACATAATTAATCAATTATAATCTCCTGTAATCTTGGATTGGTTTATCATAATCTTAGGTCCGATCCTCGCATATCTCCAACACTCCCCCTCAAGCTAGTGGTTGATATATATTCAGGACGCCAAGCTTGCTTAGCAAATATGCATGCTATCTTTGACATAATGGTTTGGTAAAGATACCCGTAGGCTATTCTATAGTTCCAATTTCATTTGGCTTCATTACTCCTTCTTGGATCTTATATCGAGTGTAGTGAGAGTCTTCTTCAATGTGTTTCATTCTCTCATGAAATATGGGATTCGCCGTGAGTTTGAGTGGTGCATCATTGTCACAAAACAAATTTGTTGGCCTTGTGACTCGTACCCCAAGATGTGAAAGCAAGCCTCCTATCCAAACTATTTCACAAACGGTTTTGACCATAACTCGATATTCAACTTCAACGGATGATAATGATACAGTCAACTACTTCTTCATTTTCCACAAAAGTAATGGCTTTCCCAATTTAATGCAAAAACCAATGACTGATCTTTGACTCATGGGACACGTGGCATAGTCGATGTCACAATAAGCATTCATTTCCAAATCACAATCTCAAGAAAGGAGTATTCCTAGCCCAAGACATCTCTTTAAATACTTTATGGCCTTCAAGGCTGCATTCATATGAGATTCCTTCGGGCTATGCATAAATTGACTAAGTGTTTGCAATGCATAACATATGTCTAGCCTGGTCATGGTGAGATATATAAGTTTCTCTACAAGCCTTTAATAGCAAGATGGATCCTCAAGTAATGGGTCATCAATCTCATAAGACGATTCGGCGTCATAGTCAACGGTAGTTAACTTCATGTTTTGATCGATAGGAATTGCAACCTATTTACATCTTAATAAGCCTGCTTCAGATATAATTTCCAACACAAATTTCTGTTGGTTAGAGAGATTGCCATATCTGAGTGAGCAATCTCAATACCGAAAAAAAAAATACTTGGGAGGTCCCAAGTCCTTAATACGAAAGGTAGAGTGCATATATCCTTCAAGATTCTTGATGACCAAATCATCATTCCCCATAATTAATATATCATCAACATATATGATCAAGTAGATTGATGGCGTGCCTTTTGTCCTAGTGAAAAGAGCATAGACGTGCTTAGATTGCTTGAAGGCAATGGCTATAAGAGCTTATAGTATATTTTGCATCCCACTGTCGAGAAGCTTGCTTGAGCCCATAAAGGGATTTATGGAAATGACACACTCCAATCTCTTCCTGTCATTGTAATCCTAGTAGAAGGTCCATATATATTTCTTCATCAAGATCACCATGAAGGAATGTATTGCGAACATCCATTTGATGTAGGTCCCAATCTCGGAAAGTAGCAGCAGAAAGGAATGAATGAATAGTGATGTCCTTCGCAAGTAGAGAGAATGTCTCATGTTAATTGAAACCTTCATGTTGCATAAAGCCTTTTGCCACTAAGTGGGCCTTGTACCATTCGACAGATCCATCAGCCTTGTACTTAATCTTATATACCTATTTGCAGCCAATGGGTTTGCAACGAATAGGTAATGGAACTATATCTCATGTGTGATTTTCTATTAAGGCATGCAACTTTGCTTCCATGGCCTTCTGCCACCGTTGATCACAAACTGCTTTGTCATAGGATGATTGTCCCTCAGAAATATGACTAATGCAGCACATATGTTGCATAGACAGGCGATCGAATGAAACATAAGAGGAGATAGGATATGAGGTACCTGATGAGTTGAGGGAGGCACAAACATAGCCCTTCATCCACATAAGAGGACGAGTAATCCGTCTTGAACATCATGGGGGAATACGGTCAGGTGTAGAAGATGATGACTCCAAAGTAGACTATGGAGATAATTGTTCTAAATCAGAATTTGTTGCGATATGCACTGTAGATTCTACAATTGAATAATCTAGGGTAGATAGGGAATCCGCAGTGGTCTCGATCAATAGAGAAGCAGTCAAAGCATCCAAAGATCGAACGTGTATATAGTGGGAAATATGAGATAAATCTTCCTCAAACAGAAAACGTCCATTCTGGTGATTCAAGCTAGAAGGCTCATTTGAAGATGCTTCATCTTGACAAGGGAAAATGTCTTCATGGAAAATGACATCTCTACTCATAAAGAAGTTTCTTGTCGCTGGCTCGAAGACACAATATCCCTTCTAAAGAGTTGGATATCCCATGAAGATGCATCGTCTGGCCTGAGGACTCATCTTGTCACAAGGACCCAAGGCAGTGACATAACATAAGCAACCAAAGATTTTCAAGTGATTAACCTCAGGCTTCCTACTAAATAGAACTTTAAAAAGAGTGCGTCCATCGAGAACTCAAGTCGACATGCGATTGATCAAATAAGCTGTCATGACCACATAATCTCCCCAGAAAGTCCCAGGAATGGACGCTTGGAATTTAAGGGCACATGTGACTTCCAAAATATGACGGTGTTTACGCTTAACAATCTCATTTTGTTGATGTGTGTAGTGGCACGTGCTTTCATGCAAAATTCCATGAGAAGAGGAAAGTGATTGAACGGTCATGACTAGAAAATTCTTTCCCATTATCCGTTCAAATTCGTTGAACAGATTTCCCAAATTGATTTTTTGACATGGTTAAAAATTCTTTAAGTGGGAAAGAGCTTGAGTTTTTTACTGCATAAGGAAAACCCATTTAGCACAAGAATGATCGTCTATAATGGTGAGAAAAAATCGAGACCCATCACGATGTGGGGTGTGATAGGGACCCCAAATGTTTGCATGAATTAAAGAGAAATTATCGGTAGCTCGAGATTTGCTTATGGGAAAAAGAGCATGTGATTGCTTGGCAATGGGATAAATTTTGCATTAAGGATGCGGAAAAGAAGCACTCCGACGCCTTTCCTCAATATATTTCTTACCTTTTACCAAAAAAAAAAAAAGCACTATGGCCCAAAAGTTGATGAGAAATGATAACTTTATCATTGGCAGCAATGTTACACAATGATTTTTATTCATGGAAATATATGACAAATAAAATCTTTTGGGAAAACTAGTCCAAAAGTATAGTCCTTTTGAAAGACTACCCAAGTTTATTAGTTTACCAGTCGAAAGGGCCTGAAAGAGATAGGCATTAGAATTAAAGAGAATATGACAAGAATTGTCCTCATAGGCCTTTGATATTGAGATAAGATTGAATTGAAACTAAGAGATATAAAGAACATTTGGAAGGGTAATCAAAGGACTAAGATTTATTGTCCCTATCTTTATGACATATATGGTATTTCCATTTGAAAGCTTCATGATCATAGGGAAATGACTTTTTTGGGCATAAGAAAAAAGATTTTCATCACAGATAATGTGATCACTGGCACATGAATCAATTACACATGCATCATGAGAAATGGAATTAAGAAAATATGAAGTACCTAAGAATTTTGCCCATTTATTAGAAGTTTCTAGCTATCTCAATGCTCTCATGATTTGCTGGTACTGATTTTGGGTAATTGAATAATTGGTATTATGCCAAATGACTTGATTAGCTGAAGTTTCCTTCTTTCCTTTCTCCCTAGGTTTACCGTGCAATTTTCATTATGTTTCCACTGTGTGATGAGGATGTTTGCAATAATGGTAGTATAGTTTCCCATTTCCTTTAAAATTTCCTTTCAAAGATGATGTGGCATTACGAGAGCTGTAAGATCTTTTAAAAACAGGCACCATCGTGGCTTGTTGAGGGCTTTTGTATTCAACTGAAGCCATGGCTAAATTATAGCTGTCTGATCTTGGATCAAATTGTCATCATCCATTCGAACGAGACTAGGGCCTAGGTAGCATCGACACGCGACACGGACACGCGACACGACACGACACGACACGACATTTCTTAAAAATAAATAATTCCGACACGTTCCGACACGTTATATATTAAATAAATATTTTTAATTTAAATTCAAATTCATAAATAAATAAATAAAGAACTTACAATAAATTTACACTAATAATATTAATATCTAGTATTTTTATTTTTCAAAATAACTTTTTAACCCATTGATTTATTTATTTTTTAGCATTACCATGTGTTAATAAAATTATTCAACGTTGGTTACAAAAAAAAAAAAAAAATTATTTAACGTTTACTATTTTTTTTAGAGCTAAATGGATCCCACCCATTTATTTCAGCCTCCCTTTTCTTCCCCACCCCACCCACCGCCTGCGCCTCTGTCACTTCCCAAATCACGCTGCACGAGGTACGTTGCACAGGCTTTCTTTCTTCCCAAAGCCAGAAGCCGTCGACGCGTCTCTCTCCTTGGTAACACTTCCCAAAGCCAGAAGTCGTCGCCGCGTCTCTCTCCTTGCTCTTCTTCCTAAAACAAAAACCCTAGCAATCGCTTTCTTTCTCCTCTCCCTTGCTCGGTCTCCACCTCTCTTGCTGCTGCCTCACCTCCGTTGCTCCCTTTGCCATCGTAGCCTCGCGTCCAGCCCTCTATCGCGGTGTTGCGGTTTTCCATCTAGGCGTTGCAGTCGGCAGTCGCAGCCCTCCCTCGCCGTCGCTCGCAGTGTCGCCTAGGCTCTCTCACCGTCGCTTGCAGCATCGCCTCGGCTCCCTCACCCTTGCCTCCGCCCTCCATCACCTTCTTCCCTTCCCACCTCGCACGAACGTGTCCGACACGTGTCGGGGTGTCCGACATGACACGGAGGCCCTCCGAACGTGTCCATGCTTCCTTGGCTAGGGCTACCTTTTCCTTCTTTGGTTGATGTAGGAGCAACTACAACAACTCATCAGGCTGCCTCTCCATGGGAAACGAGATGCTAACCCATCAGACCAAAGCTAATTGGGAGGCCACCACTGGTCTTGATATGAAGGTAGCAAGCCCAATTGAGAAGCCACCAGTCATAGATGGTCCAAATCCAAAGGCAGCAAGGGCAATTCCCTCTCCAATTTGTGCGTGATTCAACCGCGATTGTCCTCTAGCTCTCCTCTTGGATTGCCAATTGATAGATTCCCTCAAGCGTCGATGCCAGCTCTATTGCAAGAATGAGGGACCTTAAATGCCAGTAGTTTTCGTTCAAGATTAGTAAAAAATGGTTTGTTTTCTCTCTTTTTCATATCACTCGATATTGTTGAAGTGTTTCGTCCAGCCCTTTGAGCTTCTTTTCAACCATCTCGAGCTTGTTCCACAGAGCCAAGAGTCAGTTGAAGCATAGTATGATGGATTGATTTCCCTGTTTCAGTTCCGACACGGCTTGGGTGAGAGAGAAGATTTTGGCCAGGTCGAGTTTTCCATACATCTCGCAGATGTTGTCCCATATCGTCTTCAAATCTTCAATCGGTGGAAGTCTGGTGGGAACTAAACAATTTCCAATCCACATCCGCATGAGCTAGTTACATCTATGCCAGTGTTGTTGTGAGCACTCATCAAACGGAAAAGGCACGATTCCATCAAAGATCCCATCTTTGTCTTTTGTGACCAACTCCCGCCGGAGATCTCGAGTTCAAGTATTGTAATTTTCGGGTCTGGTGAGCTGCAAGAGGATAAGTTGCGATTCAGGGTTGTCGCCCGACAACATATAAAGTAGGTCATCATGCCGACCACCACTAGTCGGGACAACATACAGCAAAAAGTCATGCCCCATGGTTGGGTAGGGGTTTGTCCCCCTAACCTTGCGATGTGGGCTCAAATCCTGGGCCTAGACCTGCCCAACCCATTCCAGGGTTGAAGGGATTCTGTCTTCCTTCAGTGGGCTGGGCTCTAGGATTCGGAAATCTTTCTCTAGGTGTGCCATACGAAGCCCATGGCCAAGTTGGCCCAGCTACTCACGGGCTTTTGGAACGTGAACCACTGGACTGGTGGCCATTGGAGCAAGGGCTAGATCAAAAGTGATTTGAATTGTGGAATGCTCATCTTCAGCCAGATCAACCTAACCCAGATTTTGAGATAAATTCGGGGTCTCCTCAGCTGAAGTATTTCCTTCGGTATTCTTGGCCATGATATTTATAGAGATGAATTCCTATTCTGTGCTGATTTGCTTTGCAACCTTTGAATTGCAATAGCAAAAACAGAATGAAGCAATGGCAACTGGTGAATTTTGCAAAAGCTAGGTTGAAGAACCTGGCTCTGATACCATGTCAAAGTTTGAAAAACAGACCAAGAATAAGATAACAGCTTGTAATTTCTGTATATTCAGTCGTATAGGTTTAGATTGTATAAGCTCCTATTTATAATACAATGAATGTCTAATTAAAGAAAAGAAAAGGAAGATGCATCCAATCAAATCTAATCACAGATTGGTATAATTAATCAACTATAATCTCCTATAATCTTGGATTGATCGATCATAATCTTCAGTCCAATCCTCACATATCTCCAACACAGTCGAAACTACAATCCTTTTGTGCGTGGACATGACTTGATTAACATGTAAGCAAAACCATCGATGCCAAATCGTGCCTATCAATCTTTCTTCTTTAAATAATGCCGCTGAAAATCGGACATATGAACTTCTTTTGGCAATAGACAATGACGTTTCATTTTTCGAAATTTTTTACCAAAGACAAACACAGGTATCGTTTGTACGTGGATCGCTCGAAACAAGATCATTCGTGAGAATGGTTTGGAGAATGGAGACGATAATTTTAGTAAGGGCAGAGCAATGCAGTTGATAGATGCATATTATTGTGCGATGGAAGTAGGGTTTAGAAGCAGAATAATGAGTCCTTTTGTATTTTGGAGATTTGTAAGAATTTGGGGACACGTGAAGTGATGCAATCCTCCGGAGTGGATGCGTACGGCCGGAACCAGATCAATTAAAGAGGGCTGAGAAGCATATGAAGAGACCCGATCAGAAATCATAATTGAATTTGTCGTCCGTGACAGGGGATGAATAATTGCGTGGCCAACTTGCCATTTAAGTTGCCACGTCGAGAAGCAGAAGTCCGGAGTTGTTCCGGTATCTGGCAATGAAAACAAGCCACCCAAAACACCGAACCTGATTTCAATAATTAAGGATTCTAAACTATTTGGGATAACCCCACAAATCATTTCAAAATTTTGATCAAATGCGAAATGTCATCCATAGATTTTTAAGTTGTTCAATATGATCATGAACTTTAGATTAATATTTAATACCATTCCTAAATTTCTACTTTATTTTATGTGGTCTCTGAATTCTTCATAAATGTTCAATTTAGTCCCTAGCCTATATGAAAATATTTAATGCGATACTACTATTAATTCAAGGTCGGTGATAACATTGAATATCTTTCTATAATCTAGCGGCTAAATTATGCATATACCAAAATATACATATTAAAAATTTAGGAACAACGTGGCAATTTAGTTTCAAGGAACGTTATTCATTGCACATTAGATATTAAAAATTTATTGGAATGATATTAAATATAGACCCAAGTAAACTCATAAATCTCCAAAAAACACATAAACCACAACAGAGAAATCTCTCAATTTTCTATATTTCTAAACGAGTTGTGAAATTGTCTAATATAGTGGAAAGAACCATGAAAAATTTTTTACTCCAATTTATCATTTTTGGTCAAAATTTTAAATTGACAAAATTTGTTCTTTTTCCAAAAGTAATCTCATGCAGAGTAGTTCATCATTTAATCCTCACAACATATAATAGTTTCCAACACAACTAAAGAAGTAGGGAAGCAACAAAGTCGACAAGTAGCTAAACAGGAAAATAACAAAGAAGGATATCTTTTTTTGTTATAATAAAAGACGATAGAAAGAAAACTGACAGGAAAAAGAAGAGCATTTAAAGTTTCGGGAGAAGCAAATGTGTGAAGGACTCTGTACAAAGAGTTGGCAACGAGGAGCGACCCGCCATTTGTTCACAAAACCAAACAAAATCATTTATTTCATGTCTCCTCCGATCTCACAGCCAGAGCCTAGAACCTTCTAATAATTAATAAGACACCATCTCATCAGGAAGGAAAAAAAAAAAATTGTGTCGGTTGCTACTATTCAATTCATAAAAGTGTTTTTGAATAGACAAAAGATAAAGAAATTATTCCTCTTAAATAAGGAATGGGAGCACTTGTGCAGTTTTCTGGGGAATGTCAATATAAAGTGTTCCTTGAAGTGATGTAGAATAATAGCGGAGGCTTCTCTCACTTTCTAAACTCCTCTCCGAATGAGCAGATATTGAAGATGGAGGAGGGTCACGCGTGCTCAAGTTAGAAACGGCCTTCTTCGACACTATCTGCATGGACAAATATTTTGTTTCTCTGAGAATATAGGAGATTGTTTACACCATATCGTCGATTTTGGGTGCAACAAAATGATATTTCGCTAGCAATATGCATCTGCATACATTGTTTCTATTACAAAAACAGAAAGACCGGCGTTGAAGTCTATACATTGAAATGTTTAGTTCGTGCTGTGAGTGAACCGAACAACGGGAACTCAAGTTAGTAGACCGGTGCATATTTCCTTTACAGCTGGGTAATTAGATTACTTGCACAGATCACGCAGACATTTTGAAACTTAGAGCAGGTTTATTAATTAGGTGACGAATTCATGAACATGTCAAAAGATCCACCTGATTTGTCCAAATTAATTCTTCACGCAGACTGTATGATATAAGAACTCCTAACACAAACTTTAGCCGCTCCACATGCGCGTGACATAGGAGAGTTAAAAAGAAACAACAAAAAGATAAAAGAGAGAAATGATTTCCATCGGTAGGTTCTGAGGTATACGTGCCAAGAGAACTCAAGAATCATCCGTCACCATGCCACCCCATTGTCTTCAAATAAGAAAGCGGCTAATTAGTCGGAACACATTGATTGAAGATTTTTTTTTTTTGGCAAAAACCAACAAAGGGGTAGTAAACTCTTTGTTGGCCCCATTTATATGGAACGTACTTAACTTAACCCTCTTTTTTTGTCGTTTTGTACTTAACTTAACCCTCTTTTTTGTCGTTTGGTCGATAACTTACCCCTTTTAAATTGAGAGGAAATCATCGTATTCTTTGACAAATCGCCCGCACTAACCCTAGCCCCATTCCCACGGGTCTAGGAATGAGTACAGTGACGACGAGCCGGAGCAAGAGTGAAGGCATGGTACCCAAATCTTGTTTAAATTTGAGCATTTTTCGGATTTTAAAAGATTTTCTTTGCATTTGTGGAGAACGAAAACCATCTTAAAGGCTATTTTTCATCTTTCTTTTTTTGCGAAATGTTAATCTTTTTTTGGACTTTTTTATTTTTGAATTTTTATATTATTAAAATATTTTAACTATTAAAATAATGTTATTATATTATATTATGAAAAGGGATCCGGGTCGGATATAGTTTGGACTGATGTGGGCATAGGCTGGATTGGGCTCAACAAATGAGCCCAGTCCGACAACACATTCCCTAAACGAAAACAAGGCCAAAGCCCGACTCGCATTCGCCATCGACTTGACTCCGACCGCTCATAGGACTAAGGCGGACGGCGGCGCCCGGCCGTGCGTATGCCGCGGCGCCACCTTGCACGCTAGAGTTGAGACCTCGGACTCTGCCCGTCCAGCCACCACCGCTGCTTACCGGACCCGCAAAACGGCAAAACACCAGCGGCCCCCCAACCCCGAGGACCACCGCGACGGCACTCGAGTACCGGCCGGCCCCTGGCTACCTTTGCACGTCGCCACCGCTCCCCGATGCGACCGACCGGGGAGCCACCGAAAACCCTGAAAGAAACCACTCGCCCAGCAAAAACGGAACTCGTTCAGTCATCTCGTCGAGCGGGTGGCGTGCGTAACCGAAATAAGCGATTCCCGGGGCAATCGGAACTCGAACCCGCGCCAGAATCCTCAACACTCGGCGTACGGGAGCCATGGAGACTTAACGCACGAGCGAAATGGGCAGGAGCTCGCGCGAGTCCTCCCTGATTCGCTCACTCTCAAACCTCCCCAGATGTCTCTCTCTCTAGGGAAGTCCTCCCTCTTCGCGTGTCTTCTGCCTTCCCTCGCGGATGCCCTATTCATAGGCCACGGAGGCCTTGGCCGCCGGTCCTTGGCGCGCCAACCGGGCCTTCTCTCGGCCGAACCGGCGTCCCCTCACCATCTACTTGCAGAGTAGGTTTCCTCTGCTGTATTTCTTAATTCGGCGGCATTGATGACACCTGCCCTGCCATCCCATCCGTCGCCGGCTTATTCCTCTTTCTCCACCGCAGGCCGTACTCGCGCACATCGTCATCGCTACGTTTGAGTCGCAAAGGCAGGGAGCGAAGGAGGAAGGAAGAAGGAGAAAGAAGGAGGGGGCTGGGCCAAAGGAGTACAAAAGGGAAATGGGCCTCGAGCCCACGTGGGGGAAAGAAGAAATGAAAAAAAGGGGGGCTAGACGCGAAGGCCCAGCCCCCATGGGCTCTTTTTTTTTTTTTTTTTTATACTTGTCATCCGAAAATATGGTAAAATAAGGGAAAATGAAATAGAAAATAAAACTTAGTAAAAGCAAATGATAATAATATCTAGGCGATGCGAAAAATATTTTTGTTAGGGTCAACTTAGTCCTTAATTTTCTAATGCAATTTAATCTATAATATTTAGTCAAAATTTATGTATCAACAAAAAGATGCAGATCATTTGCCTCTTATTATGTCTCTACTCACGTCATTTTTAAATAAAATGATGCAACATGTCACTAAGGGGGTGCATGACAAACTAGAAATTCTATTCCAGAAACAATTTTTCTATTCAAGACATGTTTCTGTAATAGAAATTCGTTTGATAAACTTATTCCATTTTTCTATTTCTGGAATAGATTTATATTCCAAAAATAGGTTTGGAATAGGAATAGAAAAGCTAAAATTTTCTACTTCTCTATTTTTGGAACAGAAATGAGAAATAAAAAATTTTCTTATCGTTCGTCAACCAGTCCTTCATCCATTGCCACTGATCACCATCCATCGGTCACTCGTCGGCCCTCGCCGCCGCCGTTGTTGGTCGCCCGCCGCCCACTACCGTCGTCATCTGTCCATCATCTGTCACCGCCATCGCCGGTCTGCCGTCGTCCAAAAAGAAGAAATTTTGTGTTGTTATCAAACGAATTTCTATTTTTATAGTAAAAATTTTGTGTCGTTATCAAACGATTATTTTCTTAAAAACTCTTCTAGAAATAGAAATAAAAAATTTATTTCTATTCAGAAACTATTTTAGAACAAAATGATTGTCACGCGTGCCCTAAGTCTTTTATATATCATTATCAAAATTGGTAATTGTCGAGATCCTATGTATGTGACACGGATGGAGGCATGATAGTAAAAATTCTATATTCGATCAGGACACATGCCTTTGATTCAAAAGTGTGGGAAATATTTTTTTTCTTTCTTTTTTTTTTTTCAGCAGGAGATAAAACCTTGTAACGGGGGTGGTGATGTTGTAACCTCAGCACAAAGTTATCTTAGAGAGTTGCTTTGGAGTGAAAACTGGGAAAGGTAGTAACTGGAACTTTATCAGCAGTCACTAAGATTCACGCACATTACAAGGCAAACCAATTGCACGTAGCATACGAACCAGTTCCTAGATATAGCTTAGTTTGCTTGTCAAGCCTCAAGATAGCTGGATAAAATGCTTAGTTTTGAGGGTATCATATAGGGTGTCCATGCCAAATTCCTATTTAGCGGCTTTAGTTCAATCACATTCTCTCAAAACCTATACATTTGATCTCCAAACCCTAGAAAGACATATCTTAACAAGAATAACTATTCTATTGTGTTAAGATTAGCAAAGAGGACATTAAATGTATAAATGTGTATATTGTATAAGTCTTTTCTCTACTATTTTTTTAGGCATGTTTATATGGTCAAGTCATCTTGAACCAAATTTAAATGGTCACATTTAACGTAGTTAGACCTACATTAACTTCCCTTTCATTTCATGGCAAGAAAACTATTGTCATCACCATCAACCATGACCAAGAATATAGTCTATTCACTAACTGGGATATAGAATTCTCATTTTAAAAAATATAAATATTATCGTATCATATTATCGACTCTACTCTATTTATTACATAAGTTGATATATTCCCCTACATATACCAACATCATTTTTTTTTCAGGATCCATTGGATCATATGCATCTAAGTCTTTAAGAATACCAAGGGTGTCAATAAATCTTAATTGAACCGAAAATTTTGGATATTTTTTATTTAATTTAAATCCAATTCGGGTACTATGCAAAAAATTGGATACCTTGACAATTCAGTTCAGTTCCGATACAATGCTATAATCGATCCGAACTACATTCATAAAAATATCTCAAAAATAATAAATACGATCTAAAGTAGAAGACATCTGAGCAAATTTCTCTTATCATCTCCTCTTCTTCACTGTCTTCGCCATCACTTCACTCCCTCTAAATCATAGCTCACACAAAATCATCGCCATCTCAAAACTTGATCTTGATTCCAATCTCTCCAACCGAAGTATCCCCGAAAATGGATCTTGCTCTGGAAATGCTCCAATTCCTCACCACCTCTGACATCTTCCTTGGATTTGTCGTCATCCCAAGTGGTCCTCCGAGACCTTCTTCCTCATAAATCTAAACCTCATCTTCCCTCTTCCGTCACCAGTCTGGCCCACTCTCTCTTCACCCACCCCCTCCTCAACCACCTGCAGTATTCACTGCCAAAAAAAAAAAAAAAAAAAACCCTCCTGCAGTATTTGACCAAAAACAAACAAAAACCACCTGCAGTCTGGCCCACTCTCTCTTCACCCACCCCCTCCTCAACCACCTGCAGTACCCAACCCAGACCTGCCATGAGTGGACCCTCCTCCTCACCTTCTTAATTTTCTATAGAAGTGTAAAAATGGGTAATGAACCCATTTTTAGACTCATATTTTATTTATATGGGTTATATATGAGTTATGGGCTTTTAAAACCCAACTAAAAATTGGTCAAAAAAGTGAGTCTGATTTAAATGGGTTAAAAATAGGTCAGAACTTGTGATCCATTTTCGACCCTTTTAATATATCAAGTGGGTTGGAATCTTAGAACCCATTTATAAATTTCCAACCCAAGCCCCACACAATCTTTCTCTCTTTAACTTTATAAAAATAATTTTTTTTATAAAAATCGAAATTATAATTATTTTTCATATTTCAATTTTCTTTTCTTTTCTTTTTTCTTTCTTTTTCCTCTTTCCTAAACCAATGGCCAGCACGGCGACAGTCGACAACAGGCCAAGCTAGGCTCAAGCTCACCGGCATCAAGTGAGGCCTCAACCTTGCCAGATCGGCGAGATTGTGCCCCACCCAACCCCGACGAGCTCAAGTCTCACCAGATCCGGCAAGGCTAAGCCTCGCCGACGACTAGCGAGACTTGAGCTCGCCAACATCAGAAGGGGCCTCGGCCTTACTAGATCAATGAGATCGAGCCTCGCAGCCGAATGGCGAGGCTCGAGCCTCGCCGGATCTAGTGAGACTCAAGCTCACCAGTGTCGGGCGAGGCCTCGACCTTGCCAAATCGGCGAGATCGAGCCCCACCCGACACCGGTGAGCTTGAGCTTTACGTGGCCGATCGCCACCGCCGCCGTCGTCATGGCCCCTTTGGTCAGAAGAAGAAGAAGAAAAGATAAAAAAAAAAAATAATAATTGAAAATTATATTTTTAAAAATAAAAATAATTAAAAATTCGATTTTTTAAAAGAGTATTTTAAAAAGAATTATAAAAAATTTCCATTAAATTTGTATCGCATAAAAGTGTTTTAGCAATATTTTTTTAATAAAAAAAACCATAAAAATGAACTTTCTTAGGTTTAGTTAAAGATTTTTCATGTTACAGTTTTTAGTTACTCAATAGTATATTCACTTCAAACAAGAGAAGCATGTGCATGGTATAATTCTTTATAAATATTTCAATTTATACGTTTTTTTGAATTTTTATTTTATTTATTATTTTTAATTTAATTTGAAGTTTTAATCCAATTAGCATATAGTAGGTGTGGATTTTCCTAAAATATAAATAATTTTTAGCAATACAGGTCAGGTTGAGTATGGGTCGGATATGGGTCGAGTTAGGTATGAGTCACTTGAGTTACATTACATGAATATGGGTCAAAAATGGTTAAATTGGCCAAATATGGGTCAACCCATTTTCGACCCGACCCAAACTCAACCCAACCCACCCATTTGATGGGTCTAGTTTGCTACCTCTTCCTCTTCACCTTCTCCATCCTCTCCAATGCCTTGTTGGATGGGTGGAAGGAAATAAGGAAAAAAGAAAATAAAGAAAATGTAATAAAAAAAAAAAAATTACAAAAATCGTTCACGTCAGCGCCATCTATGCCACAAGGATGGTAGGCATTCACTTCAATAATTTTCGGCCAAACATTGACCAAAATGACTACATCAGTAACTCATTAAAAGGTTTAGGATTAAATTGACTAAATTAAAAAAAAAATTAGAACTAAATTGGTGCCCTGTAAAATGTTTATGATTTGGTCCAATAATGAATCAATTTTTAGGAAATTCAATGAGTTCGGGCTCATAAAAAATAATTAAGGTTTTTAAATAATGAAGGAGTTTATTTGTAGGAATGTGTATAAACCCAACAGACACCTTTAAATAGGGCTGAAAAGCATGTGAAGAGACGCGATTAAAAACCTTAGTTGAATTTTGCCATCCATGGCCGTGGATTAATGACTATTTGACCAATTTTGCCATTCACGTTGTCCCGTCAAGACAATAGACGTGTATAGTTATTCCAGTGCATCTAGTAAAGGATTACAAGCCACCCAAAACACTTAACCCTTTTCTCATAACTAAGAATATAATCGCGTATTAACTAGACCATTAGAAACGGCTTGCTTTTTTGGAGGAATATTGACACAGAGGAAGCGTATTAGAATATGTAAATATTAAACGAATTTGCAAACGAGCACTCAGAATGTACGGAGATGAATCTCTCAATTGTCAGTATCTTTTTAGTAAAAGTCAAAACTGTATGAAACATAAAAAGTTATATATATTATGAAAGCCAAAGATGATATAAGAAAACCCAAAAATAACAAGAAAATATACCCAAAGAATATAAAAGTGCCCTAAAACAAACATAACTAAAGGATTTTGAGGCCCAAATGACGGCAAAAGTCATGGTCATTCTATTGCACATTGCGCAAATCCTTGTCCAGGATCGGATGGATTAGGACGAGTTTTAGGTCGGGTCAAAAATGATATGACCCATATATCCCATTTTGAACTATTTATATACAATACAAATTAAGTGACTCATATCCAATCTGACCCGATCCATACCCAATTCATACCCGACCCAACCTACATTACTCAAACATATAGATGTTTAAATGTAATGACTATTATATTATGCATGCAGTGTAAAAGATAAATTTTTGATAGTTTTATAAGGTTCCAAATAAGATTTTCGACTTGTTTGAGACTTTTTCTTCATTGCAAATTTTTGGAGTTTCACAATGAGTTATTTGACATCTCTTAAGTTCAATAAGTCAGTAAATATTTACACATAAAATCATATACTAATTTTTATGGATCCTAAAGCTTCAAAGATCACAAATATTTTACTATTTTTCAGAAGACATAACTAGAAATTAAGGGTGTGAATGATAACGCTTTTTGGTTGAAGAAGAGTTTTTTTTAGAAATAGTTTTTTTTTTATTTCTATTTGAACAATTTCTAAGTAAAAGAACTCGTTTAGTAACTACACAAAATTTCTACCCTTGGAATTGAATAAGAATAGAAATGTATTTGGTAACGCAATAGTTTCTTTTTTGTATTTATTAATTTTTTATTCTTGCACACAGATCACCGACCGCCAATTGCCATCTACCGTCACCGCACGACCACCGGTCGCCACCCGTCACCGTCGACCACCGTCACCATCACGACCACCGGGCGGTGGCCGTGAGGGCGGCCGTGGGTGCGGCGGCAAGAATGTCGACCGCCACCGGGGCGGCGGTGGCTAGCGACGGCGGTCGGTGGGCGCAATCGGCGATGACGGCGGCCCGCGGCCGCTGCCGGTGAATGGCAATGATGATGGCCGCAATTGGCGATGACGACGGCCGGCGGCCGCGATCGGCGATGACAGCGGCGGCGGCAACGGCCGGTGACCGGTGGCGCGCCAGCGGCGGTGACCAGCGATGTCAGCGACCAGCGGACCGGCTATCGACGACGCGGCCAGCAACCGACAAAACGGCGACACGGCGACCGGCTAGCGGCCAACGGCGGCAACGGCGGCCGGCAACCGACGGCGGCCGGCCAACAACGACAACGGTGGCAGCGGCGGCCGGCAATGGGTGGTGGCTTCGAGTGGTTGAAGGTAGCCGCGGCAAGAGAGAGAAATAAAAAAAAATTAAAAAATAAAATTAACTTATTTCTAGAAATTGTTCCCTAAAACAAGAAGCAACCTTTTTTTTGCTTCTCATTTATGCTCCAAATCTATTCTATTCCTAGGAATAGAAAAACAACTTGGCATTACCAAACGGGTTTTTGTTCTATTTTTTTGTACTAGGGAACAAAAGAATATAAATTTTAAGGAAGAGAAATATTGTCATGCAGCCCACCTGAAAACCCCCAACTTGAACTTGAAACAAGTGAAAAAGGACTGCAGGTGGGTTGACTTTTAAACCCATTAAAAACCCACATTTCATTGGACTTTATAACTCAAACTAATATCAACCCATTTAGCAATACTTAGTTAACCCATATGTAACCCAACCCATCTTATATGTATTAATAAATAGATTTTCAACCCATTTTGGCACATCTATCCTTCTCCAAGACCTGCCTGTTAGATTTCTGCTTTTTTTTTTTTTTTTTTTGGCCGTCAGATTTCTGCTTGTTTGAATTTCCACAAAGTCTTCAATAGCTGCTTCCACCTCAATCCCCAAGATACGACTATTCGTCGCCTAGATGTTAGGCATATCAAGAAACTAGGAAGGCCAACAACATAGGCATCATCGTTGATTCTTTACTTGATCTTGTCTAGACCATATTTCCTTGGTTGTAGCCTGCCATAATGACTCATGAGAAATCACTTTCATCGTAGGAACACCATTACATGATCACTAATCTGGAAAACCCGACATCTTCTATGTTGATCGACTACTTGTTCATTCTTGGCATTAGCCTCCTCAAGTTTCACTTTCACCTTTATCTTAATTAACTTAAATAAGAGCCGATAACACATAATTTATTAGTAATCTAATCAAATGAAAGATCACTTTAATTAAGGTTGATGATTTCTAAACGAATTGGTTTAAGTAAGGCATATAAAAGCTGGTTATTAGAAAAGTTGGTCATTAAAAAATTAAATGAACATTGGTAAGCAACTTAAATTAGACTCCGTAAATGAAACTAGTTCGTAACCTAGTGGGAGAAAATTTGATAAGTCGGGGCAATAAATTTATGTAAAAGTTGATAAACATAAAACGTTTGTAAGAGAGGCAAATAAAAGTTCATAATTACTAACAAAATTTAATAAACTAAAAACACAAGTAGATTTTGGTAAGTAATGCAAATCGGAGTTGATAACCAAAAACTAGTTGGTAATTTGTTAGAAAAAAAAAAAGTGGGTAAGTCATTTGCACCCAAATAAAAAAAAATCACTAAATTCATATAAGAATTGTAAATATAATGTGTTAGTTAGCAAAATAAATTAAAGTTAGTAAAAAAAGGAAATTTCATTAATTATAAACTGAGATTTCATGAAAATTTATGTGATTAAACAAGTCTTCCTCGATCTGTTTCGGGTCGAGGACTCCTCCTCTAGTCCAATTCCTATGTGGGTCCTTCAAACTAGCCTAGGGAGGTAGAGAAGTAGGAAGGGGTGGAAAAGGAGGGAAAGGCAAGCACGAGTCGTCGAATGGGGTGGAGTAGGGGTGGTAGAGGGCAAGATGAGGGTGAGGATGAGTATTGTGACAATGAGTTGGAGCAAGAATGGAGGCATTAGTGGTCATCAAGTCCAGGGTAGGTAGGTTCCAAACCTAAACCTTGTACTCGACCATGTTATAACATGTTCCCTTTTTTGGATCATATACCCAACCTTGTTTGTACTAGACCATATATCAAAACCACCTTATTTTTTCGGTCTGATTCCAAGGTCAATCATCTTTTCACTGGAACCTATTTTACAACCGCCTAATACCCTATACAACTTCGAATTTTACTTTAATACATTAGAAAATAATGTAATCCTTCTAATTTGTATTGAAACATTAAGCACTTATAATCAAAAGTACATGAACTTTTTGATTAAATGAAAAACTAAGGATCCATAAGACTATGATAATAAAGTAGCAAGAGTTACAATCTCCAATTGATGGCTTTTAATGATGCCTGCAATTTCCTCATATGCATAAGCAAGTAACCTAAGGAAAAGGGTAATAAGCAAAGAAAACAATAAAACATACAAATTATTAATTGATACTGTAATTAACTATTTCACGGGATTAGTCTAATAAAATAAGATATAATGATTCTTAATTGGTCTAATATAGGTTGGTTAGTATAGGCCTAGTAAAGCCCGACCTATTATAAGAGGGTCTATGGCTTAAAACTTTATAAATACTATTCAAGTTTTCCCTCTAATCCTGATATACTAATATCCACACATAAAGAGCATTTACTAAACGATAAGATGAGCATCAGTTTTATTGAGCTAGTGATACAAAGGGTAATAGAAGATAAGCGCTTGAGTTTTGGATCATTATTGTTCCGCATCAAGAACAATGGGTTCCAAATCGGGTACCCAAATCACTTGTCTCGATTTTTTGTGTTATAGATTCTAATTTGGTTCTCATAATTAATTCTAAATATATGTAATAATATAAAGGGGGTAATTCATATATCCTATATTCTATTCCCCTTTTTAAAATAAAAATTATTGAACAAGCCACCCCCAAGTCAAAGAAACTATGCGTAAAATGACTAAATGCTTAATGTATCATTATCATTCTATTTCCAATGATAGTGTTTTTTATGGAGATCTTAAATGCCTTTTTTGCAACTTATAGGCACAGGTCATTGGGTGGTGTAAGCAGAGACGGGAGAGGCCAAACAAGCTACAAAGATGAGTATAACAACAACGAGGTAAAGCGAGAATGGAGGCATGGTGGTGGAGGATGTGAGGAGAGAAGGAGAGCGAGAGGTGGGGAAAGGCGATCCCGAGTGGTCAAGTGGCATAGAGTAGAGGTGGGAGAGGGTGAGATGAGGGGCAAGGATGAGTATGGCAACAATGAGGTGGATCAGCAGTGGAGGCATGCTGGTGGAGGGAGAGAGAGAACATACCTTGAGACGTGTGAGTTTGTGGACGTGAAAAGATGTCATGTGGGGAGGATGAGAGAGAGTTTTTCAAGGGTTTTACATAAAAAATAAAAATATATATGTATCTATCCATTTCAAATGGGCAGGTGGCCAGTTTCACATCAAAAACTGGGAGCCGAATCAATGCTCTCCAATTCTAGTAAATCAAAACTAAGAATTGGATTGGTCCCCATGAAAACCATAGGTTTAGTCTGATTCAAGCAATCAGGGCAATTTTGATTCTTTGCACACCCATAATCATTTACAAAGGGAATCCATTAGCCAGAAAGCAATGGAAAGCAATGCTTCATATCGACCAACAAAATGAAATTGATGGATTCATTTATATGCATGTCGAATCACTCTAAAGGAAAAGGATGTTGGACGAAAATTGTGCAACCCCAAGATCTCCATAACCAGAACAAGAACATGCATAATTGAGTAGAAAGATTAACGCACCTGTTTTGAGATCCATCGAACATAAAGCGGAAACAGAATAAGGATTACCCACATATATCAAGGGGATCCACGCATCAAGTCATTCTCCTCTATTGCCCTCCGTATCTTTGGCTCAATGAGGCGGCCCCCTCACGTGCGGCGTTAGGTAAACGCCCCTTAGGTGAGGATACATGTGAGAATTAGGGTTAGAGGAGAGACTTGAGCACTATTTATAGAGTTTCCAGCCGGTCCCTCTCATTACGGGCCGAGGCTCAACTCGCCCACACTAGCCAAGCCCATATTAGACTAATTAAGAAACCTTCTATCTCACCTTAGACCAACCATGTTTTACGGTAGCCGTAAAAACAGTAAATTACAATATCAATTAATTTAGTCCACATCAGGAAAAACTCTTACATTCTCCCACTTGGACTATATTAATTGAAATAAATACCGTATGTGCGCACATTTGGTCGAGAGATAATTCTTAATAGTCAATCCTATCCCATAAAGTCTTAAACACCGAATCATGGCGGTAACTGCATGTATACACACAGAGCCTTCCATGGTCACGAATGTTCTCAACTTTATTGATATGGATTCAATATGATAGTGTGGCAAATGGATAACATCTCTCATAGAGAGATCCCATTTGTCAGTCACCATTCTCTTAACTTTAGGCGTCATAAAAACTTGTGCCACTAGAAAATGCTTTATGGTTCCAATGAACCCACATATGTCTTGTCCTTATGGTTAACCTTTTCTTTATGTATCACAAGACATATGCACAAGGCTAATAACCGGATGCCCGGATGCCCCTAGCCTTCACTCAAGGTTTATACAATCCCTTGAGACTTTATCAATATGTATTCAACATAAAAACAACACATTCAAAATATTTTATTGAATGCAAAAGTTGATACATATCAAACCGTTACAAAGTGTAACGAACCCACGTAAGTGAACTTTATCGAGTAAAGCCAAAATAGCTCCCACTAAAACAACAGTATCCGAAGATACTCCTAGCCCCATGCTAATGACATGTCACTCAAATACACATGGGCGTAGGTCTTTAGTTAGTGGATCTGCAACCACATCATCTATGAAAATATGTTATATTATAAGTCACCTTTCTGTACCGTTTCTTTATGGTCAAAAAATTTTGACCACCATTTATTTAGACCCATTGAGACCTCTATAGTAAATAAATAATACTACAAATTTGTTATCTCAATACAACCGTATGGATCTATCCATCAAGTTAAAACGATCAACTCCGTCATGAGTTCTGGAGCCTAAAAGCCCAAGTAACAGCCTAAAAGAATGTTACTAACACTGCTTATATATTAGAAGATGACATAGAACTTTATTTACTGCACTTACTGCAAACATAAATATGTATTATGTTATTGATTGCATGTCATCAGAACAGCCAACAAAGTTTACATCTAAATATCCTACTAACTGCAAGAATTGAACATGTCTATAAATTAACATATAATCTCTTCTTTTCTTTAAGTACCTTTAAAATCTTCTTGGCAGCAACCTAGTGATCATGTCCTGGATTTGATCGATATCTGCCTAGAAGTCCCGTCACAAAGACAACATTTAGTCTAGTGCAAATTCGAGTATACATTATACTTTTAAGTGCACTGACACTAGGTACACCATTTAATTAGATTTTCTCAATATCTAAATAAGGACAATGTGATAGATTTAGTCCATCACCGTTAACAACAGGAGCAATTCCTGGCTTGCAATGATGTATATTGAATATTTCCAATATACAATCAGCAAATGTCCTCTAAGAAAATCTAATATAATATGGCAAAAACAATCCTTACGAGACCTCGTACAAAGGATATAAGATGTCTCAAGGTCACAACTTGTAAGCAAAACATCATGTACATAAAGTATGAGAAAAAATAAATTTCATCCCACTGACCTTGCAGTATATTGAATTACTTTGTTCCTAATTGAACAAAATAACAACATTATGAAACTTTAAGAATATTGTCTGGAAACTTGCTTAAGACCATGAATTAGAACTTTTCAGTCTATATACAAGTTTACTTGAATCTGCTGCAAAATCATCCAGTTGCACTATATAGATTTTGTATCTATTTGGCGTAACTCCATATCAAAATAAATTATTAATGCCACATTCACTCTGAAAGAATCTTTAAAAATACTAGAAAGAAATATTTATTTCTTCACTATAAACAATACACCCATCTTTTAGAGTGAAAACTTTATTTTGAAATTCTTTTAATTTTGTACGCCAATTTGCAACTAATGAACTTATAATCTTTAGGCAAGTAAATTAGTTTCCAAACACTATGATGTTTCATAGATTGTATATCGCCTTTTATGGTATATAATCACATACTTGATTGAGAATAAGAAACGACATTTATAAAAATGTCATTACATCAATCATATAGTGGATATTGTAATCATGCTCTCACAAATAGACTATATAGTCTGATGGTATAACCGATCGTCTTTCCTTAACAAATCTCCTTAATAAAACTACAACCACTTCATTCTGCACTTGAGAGGTTTAAGAAATTTTATTATAAACTATATCAAGAATAGTACCTTGAACCTCGACAAGTTTAGTCTATGGTACAGGAGATTCCACAATTGTTTGTACCACAATTGTTTGTACCACAATTGTTTATATAGGTAAAGACAAAGACACAATAACATCCATCATACTATTACCTTTAATAGTCTGAGAGCAGCTATCCTCTACAATTACGTCAATATTTAGAAACTTTAAAGTATGTGATTCCATAATTCTTGTACCTTCTTTAGGGTCATAAAATCAATACCCCTTTAATAATCTAGATAAGATACAAAATTATTCCGAGTGAATCTAAATTCCAACGCATATAATATTGGATTAGATAATCTCACTTCTGCATAATACCTCTAAATTTAATATGATTCAAGTAATCTATGTCTAGTGTATAACTCAAAAGAAGTTTATGAAACAACTTTGATAAGAGACATATTTTGTATGTGAAAAAGTTGCTTTCATAATATCAGCCTACAGAAAACCGGATAAATTGGTCTTACTAATCATACTCATCACCATGTTCAATATGGTGCATTTATGCCTTTTGGCCAAATCTTTTTGTCAGGATTTTCAGGTATAGTAATTAAATTACCACCCTAGAATCTACCAAGTATTTTACAAATGATCCTTTAAGCTATTTCGCATTGTCATACTTGCCAAAATACTCACGGCCACTATTAACCCTGACAACCTTTTAAGACTAATTGTAATCACTTATTCTTTATCTCAATCAATTTCTTTAAATAGAAAACTTTCGAAAACAACATTTTAACCATATACAAGATGTATATATTATTATGATTTAAACACAATTTTTGTAAATGTGTCATAATTTCAATATCAGACAAGACATAATTTCAAGCAACTAAGGCTTCAATCATCTTATAGCAGTGCAGTCCACAGGCAAACCTCTTTTCAAGTGTTTCAGAATAGAACACTTCATGGACAGTAAACAAATTCAATTGCTCTTTTCTCAAGCAACAAATCATATGTTCACAACTTAAAATTTGAAGCAGTAAAAACCTCAATAATAGTGAAGTTATTAATTACAGAAAAGGTGACTGAAAATCAAGCAATATATATAATTAGCATCATGTGAGTACTGTGTAACTTGACGTACAAGTACACATCCAGAGAGTTACATGCATAATCATATAATCACCTTTGGGCAGAATACATGACATTCAGTTGTATACTCCCCACATGATAAGGGTTATGAGAATATATTCCAATCTTCGTGAATTCATCACCTTTGGGCATATGAAGCATTAGGATCGGTCACTCCTCCACCACACTATCATGTATCCCTCCATGAACCAATACACAATCACCTCCTTTGGGAGTATGACCACGCATTAAATCAGGAGACATCCCAATCATCATACGAGACCGAAATTTCTCAAACCCAATCAAGCGTGCCACTTTGGCAGTCACTACTCAATTGAATCATTGAAATTCTCTCATATCAGGGATATAAACTTTACTTCTCACATACACCATATACATGTGATTTTGAGTTTAGTGATAGGGGCATCATATCACCAAAATCACATATCATGCTAATTACATTGCTTTATTCATTAATAAAATCTTTATTTATACATATATTGATAAATAAAGATTATATATATAACGAACCTGAAAGACAGATTCCAATGAGATCAACGATGACAGCAACACGAGAAACTTCTCATAACATAGAAGCAATCATCTTTTGTGCACCCCGATTACTGATTATTATAACAACATCAAAAGAATGCCGATCCAAATGATCCCTCACAAGTTAATAACAATAGCAATACAGGGTACTCCAGATTGACAAGCTTGTTGCTCATGAGTTTCATATGGCAAAATATGACTCCAAGGCCAACATCTGATTTATTAGCCAATTTTAAATAACAAATTATCATTGTAATCAACCAGTGGCCTATTAATTGAGTCAAATCAGAGAACCAAATATCTAAAAATTCAACAATAGATACTATTGCTCTGCATAAATATTGACATACTCCCTTACCATAAAAAACTATTTAATTCGATAGACATAACAAGTGACAGGATGAGTTCATGTACAATATGCAGTAACTTAATTGACATGCATTACCCACATTCAGTAGATGTGTTAATCAGTACAATCAGTTTGGTCACGAGTCCTTAAGTTGTCCATCATTCAAAGATTACCAGCGTGTAAAAGAGTATGCATGAGCAATAAAAATTTCATGACTTTTACTGTTTCTCATTATCTCAAGATATATTCAATTACTATCTCATAATGATTGAATCTCATTAAGCCAGCTTCAGTTCACAATAAAGTTTGATTTTTATTGATGAATCACACCTTTATAATGATTGTGTGATAACATACTAGTAACCCATCACTTGTATTTCCAAAATCACAGAAAATACAAGAAAAATACGCAAAAATACACTAAAAATGCACGTATTTAGGGTTCCGTATGTATTTTCACATCCATAAAATATCAAAAATATAAAATAAATATACCACGTGATAGGAAATCACCATACGAGTACAACGCCGCCGACCACGCGCCGATCGAAGCCTCCACGTGCCTACACGCGTCGCCTGAGTGCGTGGCGCGTGGAGCTCACACGCGGGCGCGTGTTCGACGCCCAGGCGGCGCGTGGACACGCGTGGGGGCGCGTGCAGCCTCCTCCGGTGACGCGCCGCCGACCGTCTTTCTCGTCTCATCGAGCCCAGTCCGAATTTGTGATTTAATTTTATTTTTATTGAATAAAAATCTCGAAAATCACAAATTATGGCAAAAATTTTATGCGTTCAAGTTCTAGGGTTACGGTTGCTCTGATACCACATGTAACATCCCGGGCCCCACTGTGTGATATTGTCCGCTTTGGACACTGAGTCCTCACGGTTTTAAAACGCGTCACACAATTAAAGGGACCCAAGCCTTATAAACAAGGCCCAGGACTCCCCCCTAAGCGATGTGGACCGCCATCCCAGCCACGGTCTCTTCCCTCACGGCTTTAAAACGTGTTACACAGGTTAGAGGGACCCAAGTCTTATAAGCTAACCAAGATCTCCCTCCCTAGGCGATGTGAGACAAGAGAGGAGACTGTCACACTCTCCACCTCTTAACAGAATAGCGTCCTCGCTATGGCCCCACGGGCGTCAAAACAGCATTCGAGCTGTGGTCCTACACGCGGTCGGGAGTCGGCTCTGATACCACTTGTAGGACGAAAATTGTGCAACCCCAAGATCTCCATAACCAGAACAAGAACATGCATAATTGAGTAGAAAGATTAACGCACCTGTTTTGGGATCCATCGAACATAAAGCGGAAGCAAAATAAGGATTACCCACATATATCAAGGGGATCCACGCATCAAGTCCTTCTCCTCTATTGCCCTCCGTATCACGGCTCAATGAGGCGGCCCCCTCACGTACGGCGTTAGGTAAACGCCCTTAGGTGAGGATACATGTGAGAATTAGGGTTAGAGGAGAGACTTGAGCACTATTTATAGAGTTTCAGTGAGTCCCTCTCATTACGGGCCGGGCTCAACTCGGCCCACACTAGCGCCCCATATTAAACTAATTAAGAAACATTCTATCTCACCTTAGACCAACCCTGTTTTACGGTAGCCGTAAAAACAGTAAATTACAATATCAATTAATTTAGTCAACATCAGGAAAAACTCTTACAAAGGACTGCAGCGGAAACACGTGGGGCCTATCCTCATCCAAACATTAACTAGGATTGTCTCAATCCCTCTCTTATTTTGACCTCTAATCGTAATCATAGACTCCACTCTTCTTAATTCGATATAAAGTAAGCACAATCAATCGCAAGTCAATTTGTCATTTTCGCGGATTATTGCAATGAACACGTAAAATGATTCATGAAGTCTCTTTATTAGCTTTAAAAATAGTCAAGTCAACTCACAATTTAAAAATGATTCATGAAGTCCCAAAGCATATACGCTGGAAATGAACCACGTGACACACGTGATCTTAATTTAGTAAGTCTAGTCATGCATCGGTCTGTTCTCGTTCTTATTACATTACTTTTTTGGTTAAAAAACAGTTGCCCGGGTCAAAAAACTAGAAATATCGGACGTGCGATATAAAAGGGTCACATGTTTCCGAAACCACACAGCCGATAAATGGCCGGAAAATCAATGGCAAAGTCTATCTCCTCCTTCCTCACTAGAGTCCTGTTTGGAAGAACCAAAGCAACCACCAATATCGAAGCAAAACGGACCCAAACGTTCGCCAATATTGCCAAAACATCCCTCGAAGGCTTCTCTTCAGAAACGCTCGTCTTCGACTTTGAGGGCACGCTCCTTCGGTCCTCTTCCCTCTTCCCTTACTTCATGCTCGTGGCCTTCGAAGCAGGAGGCTTCTTGAGAGCTCTCGTGCTGCTTCTCACGTACCCTTTCGCGTGCATGCTCAATCAAGAAACGATGCTCAACGTGATGGTGTTCGTAAGCTTTGTTGGAGTCAGAAGAGAGAGCTTTAGGCTCGGAAGAGCCGTCTTGCCCAAGTTTTCTTGGAAGACTTGGGCCGCGAGGCGTTCGATGGCGTTATGGGTTTCGGGCAAAGAGTGGCGGTCACAAGGTTGCCGAGGGTCATGGTGGAGGAGTTCTTGAAAGAGTGGTTGGGGGTCGACATGGTGGTGGGAAGAGAAGTAGCGGTGATCCGAGGGCGGTTCACGGGTTTGATGGAGAAGAACAAGGCGAGACAAGAGCCGATTCCGCTTCTTGGTGAGGGAAGTTTAATGGGTTCTCGTGCAACTTGTGTCGGATGCTTCAGCAAGCCATGGCCTTTTGATTATCACCAGCTTCTTGCTTACTGTAAGGTAACGGAGAACAACCACGGACCCCCTCTCTCTCTCTCTCTCTCTCTCTCTCTCTCTCTCTCTCTCCCGCATTTTCTGATTGGCTAATGGGAAGGTTACTTTGAAGAATGTTTCAAGTTGCCAATAGCCACCAAAGAAGAATTAAAAAAAGTTCTATAGAAAAATGATTGAATGACAATCTTTAAACTAATGTAAGTATAATAATATATTTTGGACTAAAAAACCCGAATAACAAATAATTATAAATTGTTATGAAATCCATTCTTTCAAGAATTTGTAACCAACAACAAGCTGTTATTCTCACAGTAACCCAAAGATTATTATGCTAACAAAACCCTCATATATTAGACAGCTCTATGTTAACATCTATATAGCATAGCAAGGACTTTCAAGAAATTTTACTTACTAATGCGCAGTGTTGAATTCTAATTTTTCCTATTATCCAAGCATTTTCACTCATCTATACATTCACATTCACATATGAAATAAGTTTTTCAGGCAAAGCTTCATTATTGTCTAATGTTGAACTAAATACCCATCATTTAGATCACAATTATATATCTAATTCATGCCTTGTTATTATAATTTTAATGCGGAAAATATCGGATCTTTTTATTAAATCAATACAAAATCACTAGAGAAATAAATAATGAAAAATAAAGGACATAAGATATTCATGTGACTCGATTAGAGTATTTATACTTACTTCACAAGAAAAGTTACCAATAAATAATTCATTATAATTGGAGGATTAGAATTACAATTGTCCACACTTTCAAATATTTTCTGCATTTAAATTAAATCTAAACTCACAATATTTATAAATGCGTGAATTTACTGAACAAAATAAAGCGTTATGTACGGCCGAAAGGGAGTGTCCCCCGCAGCACACCCACGGCAACACAAATCACAAGTTTCAGATAAGAGAAAAAAAAAAAAAAAAAGGACATCCCGCACGCATAAACCCTTCAAACTTAATAATATTAAATAAGAATGTGTGCCCAAAACGTTGAAATTGGTCAAACCTTGCAGGAACCTATATTCGAATTTTCGCCGAATTGCCCTTTCCTAAGTGAAGGACAAAGGTCAATTCCTTGCTTTACACGTGCGGCAACAATCGGGGGTCAGGATTTATTAGCTCGAACTCAAAACATAATTTAACACTTGTGATGGATTGATCTTTGACTGAACTTTATTAATTTATTAAATTTTGTCTAGTTCAATGTCTTCAAAAAAATAATATCAGTCTTTCTTTGCCTAGCTTACCATGCATATCAACTATATAGCTTTTTTAATTATCGAAGATATTATCATTACAGCTAAGTTCATTTTTCAATACATATTACACTATACATCTTTTTTGATATATCCTGATATTAGGTGTGGTTTACTTTTTCTTGATATAACTTACCATGTATATCAACTGTGTTTATATTAACTATGTTTTAATTAATCATAGTGCCAAATATAAACATTGGAAGATTGCTTTTTCTTTTACCTGTGTTTATCATCGCCTTGATATTATTTTTTTTATTTTTTTTTTTTTGGTAAGGAAATCATGCGCCTTGATATTTAATTTGCATAATTTAGTAGAAAATGACTGAGTAGAAATTAACAAAATCTTCCTGCAACCGTTGTGACAGGAAGTCTACATGGTGAGCCAAGCAGAGAAGAGGAATTGGCAACTCCTCCCAAGAGAGAAATATCCAAAGCCCTTGATCTTCCATGATGGCAAATTGGCCTTTAGACCAACCCCACTTGCCGCCCTCGCCATGTTCATGTGGCTTCCGCTTGGCCTCCCTCTCTCCATCCTCAGAATCATTCTCGGCATCCTCTTGCCTTTCTCAATCTCAGGCCCTGTATTGGCCATGACAGGCCTGAAGACCACAGTCTCAAAACCCCAAAACCCTAATTTCGATCCTAATCCACTTGCCAACAGCACAAAGGGCACTCTCTATGCATGCAACCACAAGACCCTCTTGGACCCAATCTTTGTCTCCTACGCCCTCAGCAAGCCCCTCGCTGCGGCCATCTATAGCCTAAGCCCGTTCAACGAGGCCATCTCCCCAATCCGAACAGTCCGCCTGGCCAGGGACCGCGAGCAGGACACAAAGCTTATGCGGCAAGCCCTAACCTACAGCGACCTTGTGGTGTGCCCCGAGGGGACTACATGCAGGGAACCCTACCTGCTCAGGTTCAGCCCGCTGTTCGCACGAGTGAGCAAGGACATAGTCCCCGTGGCTATCGATGTTGGGGTTAGCATGTTCTACGGGTCGACGGCCCGTGGACCCAAGTGTTGGGATCCGGTGTTCCACTGCATGAACCCAAACCCGAGCTATACTCTCCAGATTCTTGAGAAATTGTCGACCTCTTGCACATGTGAGGGCGGTGGCAAGTCCGGCGTTGAAGCTGCAAACTATGTGCAGAGCCAGATTGCTGGGGCTTTAGGGTTTGAGTGCACGCTCCTCACAAGAAAGGACAAGTACATGATCCTGGCTGGGAATGATGGGAGAGTGAAAGCCAAGAATTGAATTTAAGAGTTTGAAAATCTAGTGCCCTGTGACGGCTAGTGATATAAGTCATCGCATCAAAAGGGCTCAAAAGAAACATGATTAAGTACAATTATGTTGTTACCTTTGGAATGGAGCTGTCACGATGGGTTACTAACCCATGTTCTAAACCATTTTTAATAAAATGGGTCAGCTCAAATTTGTCATGTAGACCAAAATGGGTTTTGAAAAGAAAAGTCCAAAATGAATGGCTCTAAACAGGTCTCTTATAAAGTCCAACATATTTATCGAAAAAAGTAAAGTAAATTGACCCATCTTCTTCTTCCTTGGAAGAGTGAAAAAAATTCCTAGGATGAGAATTGGGATTTTGGCACTGGTTTAAGTGGCATATACCAAAAGATGCAAATCTTCTATATCTTATTGTGTCTCTCTACACATCATTCTTAAATAGAATGATGACACATGTTACTAATTTTCTAATTATCATTATCAAAGCGATAAGTGTTGAGATCTTATGCATTTGGCACATATTGAGACACAATAAAAATAGAGGTTATGTATCTGATTGAGACACGTGCCTTTGATCCAAAAGTTTGGGAAATCCTTTTTTTCTTTTTCCAACTGGAGATCAAGTCTTGTAATAGTGGGTGGTGATGTTGTAACGTTAGTACAAAGATATCTTAGAGGGTTGCTTTGGAGTGAAAAACTGGAAATGGTCGTATGTGGGGTATACAAACCAGTTCCTGGATATAGATTGATCCGCTCTTCAAGCCGTAAGATCGCTGACTAAAATGTTTGATTCTGAGAGTATTGAATATGGTATAATGCCTTATACAAAAGTTCCTGTATAGTTGCTTCAGTTCAAACACATTTCCCTTGTACCTAAATCTCCCACACTGTGCAAAATCCACCATCTACATTTTAGATCTTGAAACCGTAGACGAACATATCTTAAAAAGTAAGAATAATTGTTCTACCGTGCTAAGATTAGCATAGAGGACATCAAATTTATCAATTATTTTACTTTATGGGTCTTTTCTTTACTCTTTTTTGATGGCATGTTTATATGATGAAGTCATGTTTAACTTGGCTTTAATTGGTCATGTCTAATGTAATCAGACCTACATATACTTCTCTTCATTTCATGGCAAGACAACTTTTTTCATCACCATTATTTGTGATCAAGAATATAGTCTATTCACCAACTGAAATACTAAATTCTAGTTTTAAAATAAAAATTATCATCTCATATTATCAACTCTATTATATTTATTACATAAGTAAACATCTTCCTCTACATATACCAACATCATTTTTTTCATGATCCAATGGATCATATGCATCTAAGAGTACCATGCAACTAGGGGTATCAAATAATACCAGAACCAAACCAAAAATTACAGATATTTTTTTTGTTCACTTTTATTCCGGTTCGGGTAGTATGCAAAAATACCTTGACAATTCGACTCGGTTTGAGTACAATTCCCTACCACCCTGAACTACATTCACAAAATATTTTGGAAATAATGAAAACAATTTAAAAGAGCAAGTAGCTTTGCAAATTTCTCTGATTCATCTCCTCTTCTTCACTGTCTTCGCAATCACTTCACTCCTTCTGAATCGTAGTTTACATGAGGCACCGTCATCTGAAAACCCAATCTCGATTCCATCCTCTCCAACCCGAGTACCCCAGAAAATGGATCTTGCTTCGGAAGAGCCCCACTCCCTCACCATCTTCGACATCCTCCTTGAATCTCTGTTGCCATCCCCAAGCGGTCCCCAAGACCTTCTACCTCATAACACCCGACCCTCATCTTCCTTCTCTCCTTCGCCATTCTGGCCCACTCCCTCTTCCCCCACCCCTCTCCTCAACCGCCTCCAATATCCAACCCAGACCCGCCATGAGTGGATCCTCCTCCTCACCTTCCAGTTTTGGTACCTCTTCCTATTCACCTTCTCCCCCTCTCCAAAGGGAAATAAGGAAAAAAAAAAGAGTAAAAATTAAAAAATTACAAAAATATTCATGCCAATGCCAACTGAGATGACGGAGGTACGACAATGACTTCTAGTCAAAAATTGGCCGAAAGAACTAAATTGGTAGCTCTTTAAAAGATTTAGGACTAAATTGGTAAAATTAAAAAGTTGAGAACTAAATTGACGCCGTACAATAGGTTTGGTATTTTTTGGACAATTATCCCCATAATGTGAGGTGCACAAAGAATAATTACATGAGCTATGTAATTGAGATTAATCAATTCAACAATATGTAGAAACAAGAGAAGGAGCAACTTACCCAAATTACAAGATCCTGGGGTTCCTACAGAGACGATGATTAAATGAAGGATCACGACCTTGAAAATGCTCTGAAATTTCACACCCCAATTAAACGAACTCAGATCCTTGGCTGCCATTTTTTTCCTTCTTTTTTCACGTACCATCTTCTTTGTTAAGATTGCTTAGTTTCTGATAAGCTCCACAACTACCTCTATAAGCAATTGAAACTACAATCTTTTTGTGCGTGGACATGACTTGATTAACGTGTAAGCAAAACGGTCGATGCCAAGTTGTGCCTATCGATCTTTCTTCATTAAATAATACCGTTGAAAATCAAACATGCCAACTTCTTTTGGCAATAGAGTTCAAAAAAAAAACTTCTTTTGGCAATAGACAATGACGTTTTATTTTTCTAAAATTTTTGCCAAAGACAAACGTAGGTATCGATTTGTACGCGGACTGCTCGAAACAAGATCATTCGTGAGAATAGTTTGGTGAATGGTATAATTTTAGTAAGGACAGAGCAATGAAGTTGATTGATGCATATTATTGTGCGATGGAAGTGGAGTTTAGAAGTAGAATAACGAGTCCTTTTGTATTTTAGAGATTTGTAAGAATTTGGGGACACGTGAAGTGACGCAATCCTCCTGAGTGGATGTGTACGGCCGCAACCAGAACAATTAAAGGGGGCGAGAAGCATATGAAGAGACCCGATCAGAAATCATTATTGAATTTGCCGTCCATGTCAGGGATGAATAATTGCATGGCCACTTACTAGTTATGTTCGATCCAAGCAAGTCCTTCAAAATGGCTCAATAATGAAACAGGCGGGCGTCCTGAGTTACGCTATCCTCCGTATTCTTTATTCGTCGAGAAGACAAAATAAACAGAAAATTAAGGGCCTATGGTGGGAAAGTTAAAGTCCATGTCAAGGTGGATGTGTACGGCTGCAACCAGAACAATTAAAGAGGGCTGAGAAGCATATGAAGTTACCCGATCAGAAATCATTATTGTATTTGCCGTCCAATGTCAGGGGATGAATAATTGCGTGGCCAACTTACTATTTACGTTGCCACGTCGAGAAGCAGAAGTCCAGAATTTCCGGTATCCGGCAAACGAATACAAGCCACTCAAAACAACGAACCCTGATTTTAATAATTAAGGATTCTAAACTATGCGGGTAATCACACAAATCATTTCTAAATTTTGATAAAATGCGTAATATCATTCATAGATTTTTAATTTATTCAACATAATTTATGAACTTTAACTCAATATTCAATATCATTCCTAAATTTCTAACTTATTTGGTATGATTTCGAATTCTTCATAAATATTAAATTTAGTCCTTAGACTATATGAAATTATATAATGCTATATTTCTATTAATTCAAAACCAGTAACAACATTGAATATCTTTATATAGTCTAATGGCTAAATTATCCATATATCAAAAGTTCAATGACTCCATTATACAAATTTAAAATTCAAGGATAATATTGCACATTTACCTAAAGTTCAAAGATAACGTTGAACAAATTAAAGTTTAACAATGATATTGCATATTTGACTAAAGTTCAAGGATCATTTGTGTCATTTTCTCAATGGAGTATTAATTAGAACATTAGAAACATCTAGTTAATAGTTTTGGTGGAATATTGACACCAATCCAAGACATACACATAAACCACAAGAGGGAAATCTCTCAATTTTCTATATTTCTGAATGAGATGTGAAACTATTTAAAATAGCGGAAAGAATAAATAAATATAAGTATAAACATTTATGTGGACAATGAAAATATTTTTCATTCGTTCATTTTTGTAAACGATATAATCTATCATTTTTAATAAAATATATTTTTCCAATCCTTTTAATTTCCATGAAACAAATGACACCTTAATTGACAAAATTTGCTTCTTTACACTGACTAAAGATTTTTTTTTTTTTTTTGCCGCCATCATTAAGTACTACGAAGCATATTCTTCCTTCCTAATTGGATGCTCTGTATGAAAGAGTAGTTTCTTGTTGACATTTGAAGATCCAGCTATCTGAAAACAATCAAGTTCCAGTAATCAACATAATGTCACTCGATTTTTTCCACATTCTCCCTGAATTTGGGATTTTATGAAGCAATTTCATTTGGCATTTTATGAAGTAATCTCATGTAGTAGTCCATTATTTAATCATTACAACACATAATAGTTTCCAACGCAACTAAAGAAGTAGGGAAGCAACAAAGACGACAAGTAGCTAAACAGGAAAATAACAAAGAAGGAACTCAACTTTTTTGTTATAATAAAGTGGAAAGAGACGAGAAAAAGGAAACTGACATAAAAATGAAGAGCATTTAAAGTTTCGGGATAAGAAAATGTGTGAAGGTCTGTGTCCAAAGAGTTGGCAAAGAGAAGACAGACCTGGCATTTGTTCACAAAACCAAACAAAGTAATTCATTGCATGTCTCCTCGCATCTCACAGCCATAGCCTAGAACCTTCTAATAATTAATAAGACACCATCTTGTCAGGAAAAAAATTGTGTTGGTTGCTACTATTCAGTTTATAAATGTGTTTTTGAACAGACAAAAGAAAAAGAAATTATTCCTCTTAAATAAGGAGTGGGGGCACTTGTGTAAGTTCTCTTAGGAATGTCCATGGAAGATTGCTCGTTGAAGTGATGTAGAATAAGAGCGGAGACTTCTCTCTCTATCTAAACTTCTCTATTGAAGATGGGGAGTGTCATGCATGCTCAAGTTAGAAACGGCCTTCTTCAACACTATTTGCATGGACATATATTTTGTTTCTCTTAGAATACAGGAAGATTGTTTATACCATGTCGATGATTTTGGGTGCAACAGAATGATATTTCGCTAGCAATATGCAATTGCAAACATTGGTTCTGTTACAAAAACAGAAGGACCGACATTGAAGTCTATACATTGAAATGTTTAGTTCATGCTGTGAGTGAACCGAACAATGGGAAATCAAGTTAGTAGACCGTGCATGTTTGCTTTACAGCTGGGTAATTAGATTACTTGCATAGATCATGTAGACATTTTGGAAACTTAGAGCAGGTGTATTGATTAGGTGACTAATTTATGAACATGTCAAAAGATCCACCTGATTTGTCCAAATTAATTCTTCACTCAGACTGTATGATATAAAAACTCCTAACACTAACTTCAGCTGCTCCACATGCGCGTGACATAGGAGAGTTAAAAGAAAGAGATGATTTCCATCGGTAGGTTCTGAGATATAGGTGCCAAGAGGACCCAAGATTCATCCGTCACCATGCCACCTCGTTGCTTCAAATAAGAAAGCGGCTAATTACTTGGGACAAATTGATTGAAGATTGTCTTATTTTGCAAATACCAACAAAGGGATAGTAACCTCTTTAATTGTTGACTCCATTTATATGGAACATAATTAACTTACCCCTCTTTTGTTTCATTTGGTCGATAAATGACCCCTCTTTAAATTGAGAGGAAATCATCACATTCTTTGACAAATACCACGCGCTAACCCTAGCCCCATTCCCACAGGTCTAGGAATTCTTTGATTTCAATTCATCAAAGGGATTTGGTGTTGGGAGTGCAGTGAAAGCTTTAATACCTTCACATGAGAAAATCGCTAATAGAGAGCTTGCATACAATTCTATCAACATATTCAGTTGGATCGAGTTTCACTCAAAAACTTAAGTCAATGGCTTATTGGCCAATTATAATATATTAACAATTCATACTTCACAAAATGGGAACTAAAAGTGCTAGTGAACACCTAGATGAGGTGAATAGGTGTAAGAAAATTTTTTGCAAAGAGCAGTAGAAATATTTCAGTTTTGAAAATTAGTCTAAAGAGCAGCAGACTTTAAGCAAGATCAGACTTTAGAAGTTAAATAGAACTACGAAAAAAATAAAGGAGTTTAGGAAAGAGAATAAGAACACAAGGTTTATAGTGATTTGGCTTAGATCAAGCCTATGTCCACTCTCCCACACTAACAGCCTTCTAGCTAGATTCCACTATGTAATCAATAAGAGATTACAACTTTGAGTGCAAACATTTAGTAGTAAATAACACTATCTTACTAAGTCACTATTTTGGTATTTCCCTCACAATCACAAACATTGAAGCTCACAAGAGACAAGTGTATGATCGAAGTTCGCTCAAACTTTGGAATAATAAATTCTACGCTCCGTCTCTTACTTGCTCATCGGTCCTTGATCTCCTTAAATACTCCTCCACTTCCAAACTAGCCGTTGGACAATATCTCGATGATCATCTTCCATTATATCCGTTGGACAAATCTATATCTAGAAGATTTGGTAATTGTTGAGTGATAAAAGTATAATCCCAAATTGATTCTAATCGCCCATATAAACATAATCTTGATTTCCGTAAGTAGAGTTTCTCCATATAGAAAGTTCTTGTCTTCAAGATCTAATTGTCAATCAAATCAATCTTGATATAGAATCCAAACCAGATCACTAGCTGTTATACATTTAGGGCTTATGTTACGTTCTGTCTCATTCTAGATGTAAAGTCTGAAAGCAATAGACTTTACAATCTGAGTCTGAGTGCACTAGACTTTACAATCTAGACGTAAGTCTAAACATAATTTGCTTTTGAACAGATTTAGCTTTAAGGTCTGAACACAGTTTGATTAAGTTCAGCTTCAGCATAGAGTCTGTCTTCTAGATTCTTCATTCACGTTCAGTTTGAAATTTGTCAGAGTGGGCAGACTTCTGATATAGAACGGACTTTGACACTAAAGTCTGGTAATATTCAAACGTTGACATGGAAGTTTGGAAATCTTCATAATAGACTTTGGACATGTGTTACGTTCAGTCTTGGTAGTCTTTAGATTTTGACAATATCATTTACACATTCTATCATCTGCATAATTTATTACTTAACCATTAAACACGTTAGTAGCCTTTGATTTATTTTGTCATCTTCAAAACATCATAAGGGATTTCACTAACCGGAAACCACCCTCTAGTTCCTATACCCACCGTGAAACTAGACTACAATGGTCCGATTCCCAATTGGGTCCATGAAACCAATCGGTGGAGGCAAAGAAGGGGCAAGGAAGGGTGGGCACAGTTTGTCGGATGGGCTGAAGCAGAGGTGGGAGAGGGCAAGACAAGGGGTGAGGATGGTGGAGTGGGAGTGGAGGTTCGCGTGGTGGAGGGTGAGGGGAGAGAGGGAGAGTGAGAGGTGGGGAAGGGCGGGCATGGGTCGTCAGGTGGCATGAGCAAAGGCGGGAGAGGGCGAGACAAGCAACAAGAATGAGTACGGTAACGATGAGGTGAAGTGGGAGTGGAGGCATAGTAGTGGAGAGAGAGAGAGAGAGATGGGTAAAGGCAGTCACGGGTCATCAAGTGACATGGAGCAGAGGTGGGAGAGGGTGAGACGGGGGGCCAAGATGAGTATAGAGATGGGTAAAGGCGGTCACGGGTCGTCAAGTGATGTGGAGCAGAGGTGGGAGAGGGTGAGATGAGGGGCCAGGATGAGTACAATGACGACAAGTTAGAGCGAGAGTGGAGGCATGGTGGAGGAGGGTGAGGGGAGAGAAGGAGAGAGAGCGGTAGGGAAAATATTTACAGAGAGAGAGAGAGAGAGAACATTCCTTGAGAAGTGTGAGAGTTTGTCGGGGACATGAAAAGACGTGAATGGGAGGAGGAGAGAGTTTTTAGGGTTTTTGAATAACATAAAAATAAAAATATATATGTACCGGTCAAATCCGAGTGGACAGTTCCACATAGAATTGGGAATTAAACCAATTCTCATGCCAATTGCCGATTCTGAGCTAATTTGATATGGTTCTTGATAGTTTTATTTCTTTTACACACTCCTAATCAATTAGAAAAAAAAAATCCATTAGCCAAAAAGACATGGAGAACAATGCATCATATCGACCGACAACATGAAAATGATAGATTTACTCAATATACACATCGAATCACTTTGATTGAAAAGAACTATAATGAAAACAACATGTGGGAACATATCCTCATCCATAAAATAACTAGGTTGTCTCATAGACTTGAGTCTTCTTAACTCAACAGAAAGTAAGCCACAACCAATCGCAGGTTAATTTGTCGTTTTCAAGGATGATTGCAATGAAAACTTAAAATGATTTATGAAGTCTCATTATGAGCTTTAAAAATAGTCAAGTCAAGTCATAATGCAATAAAGTTTATGTGAGTAAAGAATGATCGAGAATTATAACTTCCATATTAAATTGAGTGGACATTTGACCCCAAAAAAAAAAAAAAAAAAAAATTGAGGGGGCATTGAAGTCCAAAACCATATATACTGGACATGAACCACGTGAGGCACGTGATCTTAATTTAGTAAGTCCAGTCATGCATCGGTCTAGTTCTGGTTCTTGTTCATTACTTTTTTGGTTAAGAAACATATGCCCAAGTCAAAAAACTAGAAAGTATTGGACGTGCTATATAAAAGGGTCACATGTTTACGAAACCACACAGCCGAAAAATGGCCGGAAAATCAATGGCGAAGTATATTTTCTCCTTCCTCACCAGAGTCCTGCTTGGAAAAACCAAAGCAACCACCAACATCGATGCAAAACCGACCCAAAGGTTTGCCAATATTGCCAAAACATCCCTCGAAGGCTTCTCTTCAGAAACGCTCGTTTTCGACTTTGAGGGCACGCTCCTTCGGTCCTCTTGCCTCTTCCCTTACTTCATGCTCGTGGCCTTCGAAGCAGGAGGCTTCTTGAGAGCTCTCATGCTGCTTCTCGCGTACCCTTTCGCATGCATGCTCAATCAAGAAACGATGCTCAGCATGATGGTGTTCGTATGCTTTGTTGGGGTCAGTAGAGAGAGCTTTAGGCTCGGGAGCGCGGTTCTGCCCAAGTTCTTCTTGGAAGACTTGGGCCGTGAGGCGTTCGATGGCGTGATGGGTTTCGGGCAAAGAGTGGCGGTCACAAGGTTGCCGAGGGTCATGGTGGAGGAGTTCTTGAAAGAGTGGTTGGGGGTCGACACGGTGGTGGGAAGGGAAGTAGCGGTGTTCCGAGGGCGGTTCACGGGCTTGATGGAGAAGAACGAGGCGAGGCCACAGCTGATTCGGCTCCTTGGTGAGGGAAGATTAATGGGTTCACGTGCAACTTGCGTCGGATGCTTCAGCGAGCCATGGCCTTTTGACCATCACCAGCTTCTTGCTCACTGTAAGGTAATGGAGAACAACCACGAACCTCTCTCTCTCTCTCTCTCTCTCTCTCTCTCTCTCTCTCTCTCTCCTCCATTTTGTGATAATGGTTATGGGAAGGTTAATTTGAAGAACGTTTTAGTTGCTTTTAGCCACCAAAGAATGATTAAAAGAAGTTCAGATTGTGTTAATATATTAGACAGCTCTACGTTAACATCTATATAGCATGGCGAGGGCCTCCAAGAAATTTTACTTACTAATTTGCAATTATGAATTCTAATTTTTCCTATACATTCATGCATTTTCACTCATCCATACATTCAGAAAAAACATAGATTTTTCATGCAAAGCTTCGTTATCATCTAACATTGAACTAAACACTTATCATCAAGATCACAATTATATATCTAATTCATGCCTTGTTATTATAAATATTAATGCGAAAAAATCGGATATCATAATTAAATCAACGTAAAATTATCAAAGAAATAAATAATGAATAATAAAAGACACTAGAGATTCATATGATTTGGAGTATTTACTTTATGAAAAGAGTCAAAAGCAAATAATTCATTATAATTAAAAGGATTTAAATTATAATCGCTTACATTTTCGATCTACAGTGCTTACGAGTAAAGGAGTCAACTTGCACAAAATAAATCTGTATGTACGGCCGAAAGGGACTTTTCACTGTTCGCACATAAACTAAAAGGAGTCGACTTGCATACACACGGCAACACAAATCACAAGTTTCGGGGAAAAAAAAGGCAAGCCCCACACATAGTACCCCACAAACTTAATAATATGAGATAAGATTGCGTGGCCCAAAACGTCGAAGTTGGTCAAACTCGAAGAACAAATCCTATATTGATATTTTCGCCGAATTGTCGTAAGCAAGGACAAAGGTGAATTCATTACTTTGCACGTACAGCGACAATTGGAAATTTTCTAAATAACACTTGGTCGAGATTTATTGACTCAAATTCAAGACATAATTCAACACTTATGATGAATTAATCTTTGACTGAACTTTACCAATTTATTGAACTTTGTCCAGCTCAATATCATCAAAAGAAATTATATCAATCTATTTTTGCTTAATTTATCATGTATCTCTATTGTATACATTTTTCAATGATCAAAGATATCATTATTACAGCTAAGTTCATTCTTCAATATATATTAGACTGTACATCTTTTTTGATAAATCCGGATCATAGATAAAATTACTCACAATGCAAAATATGAACTAGAAAATTGCTTTTTTTCTTTCCTTTTTGTGGTTTACCATGTGCCTCAATAAATAATTTGCATGATTTAGTAGAAATTGACAAAACCTTCCTGTAACTGTTGCTACAGGAAGTCTACATGGTGAGCCCAGCAGAGAAGAGGAATTGGCAACTCCTTTCAAGAGAGAAATACCCAAAGCCCTTGATCTTCCATGATGGCAAACTGGCCTTCAGACCAACCCCACTTGCCACCCTCGCCATGTTCATGTGGCTTCCGCTTGGCCTCCCCCTCTCCATCCTCAGAGTCACTCTCGGCGTCCTCTTGCCTTTATCAATCTCAGGCCTTGTATTGGCCATGACAGGCATGCAGACCACCGTCTCAAAACCCCAAAACCCTAATTTCGATCCCAATCCACTTGCCAACAGCACAAAGGGCATTCTCTATGCATGCAACCACAAGACCCTCTTGGACCCAATCTTTCTCTCCTTTGCCCTCAAAAAGCCCCTCGCCGCTGCCATCTACAGCCTGAGCCCGTTCAACGAGGCCATCTCCCCAATCCAGACTGTCCGCCTGGCCAGGGACCGCGAGCGGGACACAAAGCTTATGCGGCAAGCCCTAGGCCACAGCGACCTCGTGGTGTGCCCCGAGGGGACCACGTGCAGGGAGCGCTACCTGCTCAGGTTCAGCCCGCTGTTCGCACGAGTGAGCAAGGACATAGTCCCCGTGGCTATCGATGTTGGGGTTAGCATGTTCTACGGGTCGACGGCCCGTGGACCCAAGTGTTGGGATCCGGTGTTCCACTGCATGAACCCAAACCCGAGCTATACTCTCCAGATTCTTGAGAAATTGTCGACCTCTTGCACATGTGAGGGCGGTGGCAAGTCCGAGGTTGAAGTTGCAAACTATGTGCAGAGCCAGATTGCTGGGGCTCTAGGGTTTGAGTGTACACTCCTCACAAGAAAGGACAAGTACATGGTCCTCGCTGGGAATGATGGGAGAGTAAAAAGCACGAATTGAATGTAAGAGTTTAGAAATCTAGCAGCCTATGATGACTAGTGATATTAGTCATCGCATAATAAGGGCTCAAAAGAAATATGATTAAGTACAATTATGTTGTTACCTTTGAAATAGAGTTGTCCACATGGGTCACTAACGCATGTTTTAACCCGTATTTATTAAAATTGGTTAGCTGAGATTGGTCATACAGACCAAAATGGGTTTTGAAAAGAAAAGTTCAAAATAAATTGATCTAAATGGTTCTATTATGAAACCCACTTTCATCCCATACAATCAAAGGTAAATTTAAAATTGACCCTCCTTCTTCTTCTTCCTTTGAAGGGTGCGAAAAATTCCTGGGAACAGAATTGGGATTTTGGTACTTAGTGGAGACGCATTTACCAAAAGATGCAGATTATCTCTTATTGCTTCTCTATACACATAATTTTTAAATTAATGACGAGACGTGTTATTAAGTTTTTTAAGTATCATTATCAAAAGTGATGATTGTCAAGATCCCATGCATGTGACATAGATTAAGACGATAAATATAGACAATATGTATTCAATCGAGACACATGCCTTTGATCCAAAAGTATGGGAAATCATTTATTTCTTTTTTTCGACTAGAGATCAAGCCTTGTAATGGTGGATGGTGATGTTGTAACATCAATCCAAGAATATCTAAGAGAGTTGCTTCGGAGTGAAAGATTGAAAACAGTAGTACGCGGGGCTTTATCAACTATCACTAAGATACATGCATATTACAAGGAAAACCAATTGCAGATAGCTTACAAACAAGCTCCTGGATGTAGCTTGATCTGCTCTTCAAGCCTCAAGATCACTGTATGGTGTCCTGCCTCATATAAAAGTTCCTCTATAGCGGCTTCAGTTTAATCACATTGCCTCGAAAGTGAATCTTCCAATGTACGAAGTCCATCGCCTATACTTTAGATCTCGAAACCCTAAATGGACATATTTAACAAGTAATGAATAACTATTCTACTACGCTAAGATTAGCATAGAGGACATTAAATGTATAAACGCATATATTGTATGAGTATTTTCTTTACTTTTTGTTTTATAGCATGTTTATATAATCAAGTCATGTTTAATCGGTTTTGAAGGTCATGTTTAATGTAATCAGACCTACTTATACTTCTCTTACATTCCATGGCAAAGACAACTTTTGTCATCACCATCACCTGTGACCAAGAATTTACTCTATTCACCAACTGAGATACAGAATTTTTAGCTTTAAAACAAATATTATTCTACTCTATTTATTAAGTTGACATCTTCCCCTACATATATCAACATTTTTTTCATCATCCAATGGATTTATGCATCAATATCTTGAAAAGCACAGTGCAATAGGAAGAAAATTATCACAAAAGTTATAAACATATTACACTTATGTCAATTCAATCATTTGGCTAATTTAATACTAAAAATTTTAACAATTTGCCAATGTAATCTATCTCGCTAGATTTAGCCAAAAATCGCTAATGTGAACACCAACTATCTTATGTGGTACGATCGGTATTGATGTTGACATTTTTTGCAATTTTTTTATTTTTTTTAACTTTATATTTTTCTTTTCTTTCTATATTTTTCCCTTCTTCGTCCATCGGTAACCGGCCCTTAGCAATAATCGACAACTGGCCAAAGGCAACACCCTTGAGGGTCACCCTCACAACCTCAAGCGAGGTCACCCTCATTGAGATCTAGGGAGAGGCGACCTCACTAGCCTCAATCAAGGCTTGCCTTTCCAGAGGCTAGCAAAGGTCGGCCTCGCCAACTTTATATGAGGCTCTACCTTGCTGAATTTGCCAAGGTCAAGCCTTGCCAAAGGTCAATGAGGCTCAATCTTGCCAAATCTAGTGAGGACAAACCTCACTTGAGGCCGATGAAGTCTTCCCTTGCCAAATCTTGAGAAGGGTTACCTTGCCCATCAAGCCCCAATGACTATCAAAGGAAGAAGCGAAAAAAAATAAAAAGAAAAGCAAAGGAAGCAAAACATAGAAATATAAAAAAAAAAAATTGTCCACATCTACGCTAACCATGTCACATAGAATGATTGACATCCACTATAGCTATCTCCAAACAAAATTTGCCAAATAAAATACATAAGCAAATTATCAAAAGGTTTATAGCTAAATATGTACAAGTGCAATAGATTTAGTATTGTTTGGGTAATTTCCCTTGCAATTGGAGGTGTCAATAATATCATAACTAATCCAAACCTACCTAAACCATAACAAAAATTTAGGGCATTTTCAATTCGGTTTTATTTCAGTTTTGATAGTAAGCAAAAAAAAAAAAAAAATTGAGAAAAATGACCAAAAAAGTTGTCAATTTACTGCACTTGTGTCAATTCAGTCCTAACCCTTTTAATTATGCTAAATGAGTCTCAAATCTTTTCAAGTTTTGCCAAGTGAATTCATCTAGCCAATTTCAATCAAAATTCACTTATGTTTACGCTAATAGTGCCTCATAGACGACTGACACTAACGTGGATAATTTTTTATATTTTTAATTTGTTTTAAATAAATGTATTTTCTTTCTTTTTCTTTCCTTTCCTTTTCCTATCAACTCCAGTGAGGGTCGCCGGTTGACCTCACTAGTCATAGGGGAGGGTTGCGACCCTTACCCATAACTAACAAGGGATGAAATCCTTCCATAGTGGTTGGCAAGGCTTAGCTGACCCTTGCCTGTGACCAGTGAGAATTGGCCAATAGTCGCCTAACTTGGAAGGACAAAAAAGAAGAGAAAGAGAGAAGGGAAAAAGAAGAAAAAATAACTAAAAAATTTAATTTTAAAAAATGTCCACATCAGCATCAACCATGCCACATAAAATGATTGGCATCTACATTAGCAATTTTTAGCTAAAATTAGTCGGATGAATTTGATTGGTAAAATGTGAAAAAGTTTAAACTCAATTTGCACAATTGAAAGGTTTAAAACCGAATTAGCATAACTAGTGTAAATTGAGGACTCTTTTGCTAATTTTGCAAAAAAAATGGATACCTTGACAATTCAGTTCAGGTACAAAACCCTTACCAACCTAAACTACATTCATAATATCTCAGAAATAATGAAAACAATCTAAAAGACCAGGTAGCTCCATAATTTCTCCAATCATATCCTCTTCTTCATCGTCTTCGATCGTTGTTCACACGAATCACCATCATCTCAAAACTAGATCTTGATTACAATCTCTTCAACCCGGGTACCCTCGAAAACAAATCTTGCTCCAAATGAGCTCCAGCTCCTCACCGTCTCCAACATCCTTCTCGAATCTGCCGCCATCCCCAAGCGGTCCCCCAAGACCTTCCACCTCATAACATTAACCCTTAGCTTCCCTCTCTCCTTCACCATTCAAGCCCACTCCCTCCTCAACCGCCTCCAACACTCGTCCTCCCACCCAGCCAGACCTGCCATGAGTGGCACTCTCCTCCTCACCTTCCAGTTCTGCTACCTCCTCTTCCTCTTCCTCTTCGTGTTCTCCCTCCTCTTCATCACCGCCATTGTCTTCACCATCGCCTTCCTCTACACCACCAAGCCTGTCTCCTTTCGCCTCCACCCTCGCCGACATCCCCAAGGTCTTCAAACGCCTCTTCGTCACCTTCCTTTGGGTCACCATTCTCATGGTCGGCTACAACGTCATGTTCCTCGCAACTTTTCGTGCCAATTAACTGTGATAGCTCTATGTGTGCGTTTCTCACTGTCTAGCATTCATCGCAGCCGCTGAGTGTGATCTATTATGTGATCCCACAATCTTTAGGGATATGATTTTTAAAATAAAAATTTATCCTTGGACTTTGACACACATTTTCTCTCTTGAGCAACGGTTATTTCATCACACGGTTTCACATTTGTACCTTTTCGATGACAACCGTCCATTGGAAACCACCATAATAGAAGACAATTTTTAAAAATGATCGTATTTTTTGCATGGGCATGACAAGGTCCAAGCCAAATCCTCTCCTTCGGAAATATACCATCAGTACGCGAGAAAATTGGATTCAGTAAATTGCACCCATAATTTATGTCAAATTGCCATTGAATCTCTGCAGATTTATTTTATATCCTGTTTTCCGCATGTAAGTCTAATTAATGCTTAAATTCCATTTTTCAATGCATGATTAGAATCGCTCAATTTGTCTTACACTGAGTTGTAAAAGAACTCAGCGACCTCAAATTCAGGTTGCCGCCATGTCTACCACCTTGATTTGAGGTGACAAACCTCGAGTTTTAGGTCGCATGAGCCATAGATGACCTTGACACGAGCTCGTCGGTCACACTCACAATGACCTTAATCTGGACTCGTCATCGCCTCTAGTGGTAGTCGCGGCTTCTGCACGTGTGTGTGCAGAGAGAGAGAGAGAGAGAGAGAAGTAGTGGCATACGGAATGAAGGCTTTTAGAGTAAGAGAATTTGAGCCCAATAGAAACCTCGAGCTAAACCACATTTTTGGTTCGGATTAAATGCAGTTCAGGTCACAATGAATGCATACCAAATGTTTTGGTTTTGTTTGGATATCACAGAAAGTTAAAACCTGAACCATTGATAGCACTACGGGCAACTATTTAACCCTTCAAGATTAATAAAGGTGTGTTTGGCAACCATTCATCTCCCGGGAGTAATTTATGCTCCTAAATAATTGTTCTTTTTTGTTCCTTAGACGAGTTTCCAAGCATTCGAAAGTATTTGAAAATTATATAAAATTTATATTCTCGAAATAGAAATGCGTTGGTACGGCTCTCAAAAAAATTTTAGGACTTAGAGTTTCTTTTTTTAATAATTTTATTACATTTTTCTCTTTTTTCTTTTTTTTTCCTTTTCTTCTTCTTCATCCTCTAGTAAGGTCGCCAACCTCGATCATAGCCAATAACCAACCAGACGAGAGCCAGAACTTCACCGGCCTTAAGGGAGCCTCGCCAGCCACTGTGAGGTCACCTCACCATGGTCGGGTGATGCCACTAGTGGCTAGGCAAGGTCAAGTCTCACCATGGCTAACGACCGGCTAGTGGAAATGAAAAAGAAAGAAAAGAAAATAGTTTGGGCTTGATTCTTGAATTGTTCTCAAGAACAAAAAGGTCTTTTTTTTCCTACTTTTTTACTCTATTTCTATTTTATTCTTAAGAACATATTTGTTCCGCAAACAAAAATATTATCAAATGGATTTCTATTCTTTTTTAATTCCGGGTGTTTTGCCAATTTTGGATCCCGCAATGAAATAATTTTCATCAAGTGTTATATTTTGGTTTTTATTAGAGGAGACTTAGGTTCTATGCTAGTATTACACAAAGAGGGTCAATTGCTAACGAAAATACATATTATATGGTTCCAAATCTTATGAAGTCCATTATTATGGGATCAAAATCAATGATAACCAATGTCGAAGTCTAATCAGGGGTTTGATCCAAACTCATTTTGACATTCTAATGAAAGCTCATTAAAATCAAAGCAATTTGTACAATATTGAAGCTAATTTGACAACACTAGATTTTAATAGCAATATCCAAAAAGCACTACTTTCAATTAAATTGAAGGACACAACATCGGAACATAATTGACGATGCTGGATAGTGAAAATAACATCTAGTAGACACTGCTCCTAGATCGATATGAGAACACAACATTAGAATCTAATTGAAGACACTAGATGATGGAAATAACACCTAGTAAACATTGTTCCTAGATGAATATGAGGACACAACATCGAAATCTAATTGACGACACTAGAGAGTGGAAATGATATCTAGTAAATACTACTCCTAGATGAATATGAGGATACAATGTAGGAATCTAATCGACGACACTCAACTGTAAGACAACACTAGAATCTAATTCACAGCACTACCTAGGATAGAAACATTCGCCGAAATTGAATCTACGACGGAAACCCGAAGCTATAGCTAAACTATACTTAAGCTAAGATAAAAAGGCAAGATAAGGAATTTTGTGTGTTATTCGAGGGGCTCTCTATTGGATTGATTGTGGTATTTATAGGCCAACTTGATAACCGTCGATGATCAATTGCTTCTTTCCTTAAAAGTTGCTCCACATTCTTTGCTGAGCCACCTTATCCATATCTCGTTGTCTTTTGACCTGTCCGACGATGTTCACATGACTTGTTCAGCAAGTATTAACCATTCCATTGATTTTGGAGCCCTTTAAAGCATCAATCATCGCCACCCAAATTTTGCTGTCAATTCCAATTAAATTCTCTGTCTTCAATAGCATCTCTTGGCTCGAACACGTGGCAATTAACTGCTTTAGCATCGAATCATGTATTCCTTCAAAATCTAGCCCAAGGACTCTTGAAATCCTTGACTATCCTTAGTTTCCATGACTAACATGAGCTGGGCTGATGTCAATCATATCCCAAATGTGACAACAAGGATAATTTCAAATGCTGTCATCCTTCGTGATCAGCACATGATAGTAAGAGTATTTTTATGTGTCAACACCATCAAACAAAAATACAAAAATTGTCACTATTTGGTTAATTATCAAACATGCCCTAAGTAACAAAATTATGGTACCTTATAAATATTTCATCCAGTATAATGACCTCTTTGAAAGGTAAGCTGAACTTATCTGTTAAGTTGATGAGAAGATTCACATATTCATGTCTCTAAATGATAGGGATGGAAATGGGTAGAGTTTAATAACCTCCTTGACCCATCCCGACTCTAATTGGATCTATAAAACGATTAGCTCTATAAAGAAAAAGGAGGTCGCTATGCAATTTGTAAATTGTTAAATATAAAGTTAATTGTATTCTAACAAGAACCCTGATTTTTAAGTTTTGTCTTGCGACTTTGGAGATCTGCAATAAAGAGACTTCGAATGAAATGTTTGAGGTTTCCAAAGTTTAAGTGGTCTTGATATGTGTTTGGTGTGAGATAAATCAAACGGTTTTTTCAAAAGTAGTCTTGGACGGCTTTGATGGATTAAGCGCACCCAATTGGCAGTTGTCGAGAGGCCAGTGCAGCAGAGCTAGGATCAAGCCGGAGGAGTGTTTCCAAATTTGATTACAATTTCCCCTGCGGTTAACCCTTCCATTTTATTTACGTGGAACGGGGGCTCCGATAACCACGGCCTTTGTTTAAGGTCCTTAAGCTAGACCAACTACTCTACTGAGAGATGGGAAGATTGTATGTCAAAGTCATGTGACGAGACTGGGGCGGATCTGAGGAATAAACCCGTCCCGCTTTCATGCCTACCCCGCCCAATGAATTTTCTGGACATAATGACCCACCGACGAACCAATCCAATAACGCAACCTTCTTCACCTCTCATAAACGGTTCGTGCGAAAGCATGTACTCCAACTTTTTCATTAATGATCGACACCGAGGCATATCGACGTGGACAATCGATAATTAATTTTCCTCTGCGGTCTGAAACCATATGAGCCATCAATTCCCCATTTCAAGGATGTACATTATTCAATGCAGACAGCTGTGCTAATTCCTCCTCGATCTTTAGCTATAGTCCCACATGCGGGCAGAAGATCAAGTCTCTGCACTCAGATTACACTTTCAGCGGCTTCACGCCAATTCCTAAGTTATGTGGCATACAACCAAAAGCTGTCCCGGACGTGGAAAATGCATTGATCATGAGTAGTAGGCATAGGAATCGGAAGGATCATCTGATCATCATCTCATGACACACGCACTGAGGAAGCCTCAAATGCTTTCTTAATGAGAATTATGGGTGAGATATTTGAAATTTTCTTATTTTTCGAGAGAATGGATCGGAGAGAAAATGTGCAATTTCCTCCATCAGTCCATGTTGCAATGCTTAAACTGACATGGACAGCTCTCACTTACTACACTTGAATGGCAAGGGATGTAGAACGTCATCAGCATAAGTCATTTGATGCTGAGCAGATCAAACGACAGATCTCCTCTGCTGTTATGTTTACAATATTTGGGTTTCAGAATCTAGAGCAATGGTTGAGATGAGATTTCCATGCTGAAATTTGCAAAAATTGGATAAATTGTAGACTAGCTTCTTTTGTCTTTTGTAGACTTGATTTAGTTTCAATGTTTGATTAGTTTTTGAGCACGTAGCAGTTTTATTCCGGTGGAATTCATCCATACTTTCACCATAAAAAAGAGAGATTTTCTCCGATTTCCCAACGTTTTCTTCACGCCCAATCTGACAAAATAAAAGCTTTAAAACTCCGGACAAAAAATGTAAACAGTATAGGAGTTGTTGGTAACCAATCTTAAAACTTGTCAGGTAGTGGTTGGCTGTCGGCTCCTACTCCAGTGACTCCCTTCGAATCGGGAATCAATAGGAGTAAAAATCTTTTAAAGTTTTTTTTTTTTTTTGAATTTTTCATTGGTCATTATTGCGAGAGTAATTGCTTCGTTATTTATTGAGGAAAATTGGAAGGAAGAATGTAGCGCCCTTTATCGATGACATTAGATGTGACCACTTTTTTTCAATGAGGATGATTCAGATTTTCCCACTTGAGAATTGATTGGCATGGGACCCATTGAGTATTGATGGCAATTCAAAAGGACTAGATTTTGATGTGGTTACAGTTGGCATGGAAGGCTTTACTTGGATGGAAATTATACTGGCAACTACAAAATAAATTTGAAATGATTGAAAAATCAAGTGGAAAACTGAGAATTGTTCGAGACAAGTGTCACGGGCCGATCGATCACCTCTAGATCAACACTTTCGGGCCGTGACACAAGTCTCATGGGCAGAGTCTTGTGTCTAGACCTACCCGATTTTTCTTTCATAATTCCAGCCCGACTCACCTTTCTCCTTCTACATAGGATCTGTATTGTCTCAATTTCTGTTCTTTTTGTTCCCTAGAAAAAAAAAAAAAACGAACAGAAATTCATTTGGTAAAACTTTTGTTCTCGAAAACAATTTCTCTATTTTTTTCCCGTGAATAGTTTTGGAATAGAAACAAAAAATAAAAAAAGAAAAGTAACTTCTTGTTCCTGGAAACAATTTCTAGAAATAAGCCAATTTTCTTTTTTCTTTTTCTTTTGTTCCTCTCTCTTGCCGTGGCCACCTCCAATCGCACCGGCGGCCGGAGGTTGGCGGCAGCCAATGGGCTATGCGGTGACGGTCGTGCAACGGCGGTGGTGGGCAACAACGGGCAGTGGCGGCCGACGGTCGACGGTCGGCAATCCGTGAGCAAAAATAAAAAATAAACAAATACAAAAAAGAAAGCGTTTCGTACCAAACGCATTTCTATTATTTTTCTATTTCTGGAGTAAAAAATTTGTGTATTTACCAAATACCTTATTTTATTCAGAAATTATTCTCCGAAATAGAAATAGAAAAGAACTATTTCTCCAGCCAAGAAACGTTGTCATGCGCAGCCATTAATTTCCGACCTAGCGTTCCTCTTCTTCAGTCTCGCCTTTTTCCTCCACTACATCCTCCATGAACTTCTTCACGAGCATAAAAATTGTGTCTTTTCACAAAAAATATAATCTTTACTTGATTTCACTTGTGCCCTTTTGCTAAAGTAGAGGGCCGGTGGAAATGAGAGCTGAGAGGCGACACAGGAGCAAGAGTTGTGGCCTAAGGTGAGCTTAGAGGGCAAGGCGAGAACGAGAGTTGAAAGGTGAGCTGACGTGAGAGTGAGAGTAAGAGGCAAGGCCACAAGGGAGGCGAGAGATGCGAGAGTTGTGATACTGAGAGGCCTAGGGTTTTGCCTTTTTGCCTTTGCCATCTTTACTCTTTAGTTTAGAAGAGAAAAAATTACAAAAAATATAAAAAAAAATTACCAGTCGATTGGTTCGGTTCGGTTCCACAGAAGGAACCAAGATTAAACCAGTTATTCCCGGTTCCAAATTTTGGGAATCGAGACCTAAATCTATTCCCCCAAAGACTACCTAAGATCAACCGGTTTAGTTCAGTTCAAAACCGGCGCTCACCGCTAGCACAGAAAACAATCGCATTTCTGAAAATGGGAGTTGGAGTTTTATCGTTTCGCAAACATTGGACACCACACCATCATGGGCCTAAAGGGTTACTTGGCGGGTTTGAACGAGGCTATCTTTTATAAAGCCAGACCAGGCCATAGAGTTTGATACGCGGATTACTCTCATGGGCTTGATAACAACATAGCCAATCCATCGTACAAAGAATTTGCGACGTGATGAAAGAGCTTGATTTTGTACTTCCATTGTCCTAAAGTGCTGATGTTTTTAGCAGCAAAACTCACAAAACATGATTCTATTCCCATCTCAGCGAAAACCGAAAACATTAGCTCTTCACCACTGCAACTTAAAAGCAGGGGAAGCTATGTATTAAAGGTGAAGAAAAAAACTCTGCCACTCTGTTGAGTTCATATAACAGGGGAAGCTGTGTGTATTAGACAAAAGTTACTCAAAGAATGAAGCTTAGCAGTTCACTCCCCAGTCATATGGCTGGTAGGTCACCTTCAATTGATTGCTCGAAAGCATCTCCAGTAGTGCCTCCGAGTCCTTTGAGTCTAGATAGTTTGATGCATGCTTAACCACTTCCAACTCGTTTTTCCCAAAATCTACACGGAACCTGCCGTCACACAATCAAATACGAAAATGTCATGAGCTTCTTCAACCAGAAAAATAGAAAGAGAAGTCAGACAAAGTAAAACTTCTCATGCTTTATATCTGTCATGACAAGAAAACACGGGCACTGCACAATTGTTTAACGGTGTCTCCGGCTTTGAGTCACGAAGGATTCGTCGAGTTCAACGTGAGGGCACACGAAAAAATACAGAACAACATGGTTTAGCCAATCTATCAACTTGGATATCTGGGCCAATTGAAAGCACAAGCTGCATTTAAAGGCCTCTACAATAGCTTACCAATTAAGGATTTTGCTGACAGAGGCAACCTTGTTATTCAGATCGTAATAGAATCCTCCACTTCTTAAGAAAAGACAAGCTGCCTCTGTCAACTCTTTGTCAATATTCCCAGGTGAATAGCATCGAAGAGCTGGTCCAGACCGAGTGCCACATACAAGTGCAAAGTGAATAAGAGGCTCTGGATATGGAAGAGCCACCTATTTCCAAATAAGTGAAAAAAATTTCAGGAGAGTAGAATACAACTTTCCTCATAATACATCTGATGTTGAGAGAAAAAATGCACCCTAACATATGAAGTGTCCAAGACTGGTAAGTCTGGAGTTTCTTGTCATTCTTACAACACAACGACATGCGTTAAACAAACAACTCTCCCCCAATCAATGACTGGAAAAGAAATTACTTACACATATATGTATCAAATGTATGGTAGAAGAATAGAAAATGACATGTAACAACCCAAATGAAACTACAGAAAATTTTTAGTGTTAGCTCCTCTTTCAGTGTTCTGCTTACTTAGAGCACCGTGCTAGGAGAAAAAAGCATTCGTGTGGCAAACTTTACAACTTTTCGGCCATCGGAAGAGGAAAAGGAAACAAAAACCTAAAACTAAGTGAATTACCGTATTTGACATAATGTCCATCGTAGTACTGTTAAGATGCAGATATGTTTGCTGTCTTGTTCTTACATTTTGGAAAAGAAAGAGCTAAAGAATGGTTAATCCACAACCACAAAACTTATTCCAGTTATCATAATGCTTTACTCCATGGATAGGCAATAGCAGATTGAAAAATAAAAAAGAAAGAAAGAAAAGGTAACTAAGGGTGCATTTTTTTGCAAAAAATGAATAATAGGAAAATACTTTCTAAAAAACGATCGCTTGTATCTTTTACAAGACTGATGAATATAAAAAATTTTCATCGTCCACGAAAATTTCTTGAACATAAATTGTTATTGGTAATGAAAACATTTTTCTTTGAATAATTATTTCAAGCAAGACAAGCAATCATATTTAGGAAAATGTTTTCCAATAATCATTTGTTTTGCATTAAACAATCAAACCCTAACAATAGCATCAGCACCTTACCTGGGAACGTTTATCTTTGGCACCAAACGGTTTCATGAGATTGTAAGGCGGTCGCTGATTGCCCCGAAGAATACCATTTTGGATGGCCGAAAGTGAATAGGTGCATCCACCAACAACATATTTGAAATCTCCAAACAACTTCCTTCGTTCCAGCGCTCCAGCTGGATGACCCCACACCAGTATAGCATGGATTGCCATCATGTTGTAGAGGTTAATAAAAAAGGCAAGCTTCTCCTCCCTAGGCATGCCTTGCAATTCTACCCTCTGCAGTTCCTCCACAGTTCTCAAATACCTAAATGAATAAGACCATACTGAATACTGGTGCATAGAACAGATACAGTTCAACGTATCAACATCATCATCCTATTCAAAGACAACTCACCTTGCAAACTCCTCACTTCCATGAATACTTCTATAGTCCACATGCCTTCCATCTTCTGAGGTGTAAGCATCAAAGATTGCATAGGACAGAAATCTCAATCGCGATGCTATTTCAATTATGGGCTTTGGCTTCACATCTATGATACCTCTAGGAATGTTGAAACACTGTGTCGATACAATCGGGTCATGGTCCAAAAATCGATACAAGTGATTACCGTCCTCAAATTCATTCTCACTAGAATCACAAAGGGCATTAAGATAAGTCAACCACAAATTTAATGAATGGAACAAGATGATTGTACATTAACAAGAGAACAAGAAAACACTCACTCAAGAACATGATAAAAGAAAAGTTTGCTGGCGAGCTTTCTGCCAAATTGAATAGCCTGACCCATGAGGGAAAAGGAATATTAGTGCAACTGAACACGAATAATCAAGCCAAATTACATAATATAGACACATTAGCCAATAATGAGAAAATATTCTACAAACTGAATTTAAGATCAACTGACCTCCTCCCTTTCCAGGTATTGGTCCTCCGATATGAAATCTACAGCTTCTGAACCAAGAAAACAGCTAGTGAACCTGCGCATTTTGTAGAATCGATCCTTGACAGGAACTGATTCTTTCATCTTCCGAACAACAAGGGCCAGCTCATCAATTACCCCACTGTTAGACTCGTCATCTTCGCCTGAAAGTGGCGGTAAAGGAGCTTCAGGCGATGGTACCTCAGCGATTAGATAATCAATCTTATCCTTGAGCTTGCCAGTGTCATCCAAGTTTTTCATCTCATTCAAACCTCCAATAAGTATCTCATTAAAGAAGACCTTTGGAACAGCTGAAGAACCACTAATCTTTTCCAGCTCCAGCTTTCTACTTGGATAAACGTCGATATTAATTTCAACATACCTAAGTCGCTTTCTGTACAAGAACAGCCTAGCCTCCTTGCATTCCTGGCAACCTAGTCGTGTGTAAAGAATGACTCTACCTTTTGCTACGATAGGTTGTAGCAAGTCATTTACGACCTCCTGCTGCTCCGCTTTGTTTTCATCATCAGCATCTCTAGTAAACTTGAAATAGCCAAGAGGATTCCACGCAAATTTTTCGGATGCTTTTTGAGAAGCTTCTTCAGTTTTAACTTCTTGGTGGGACTCTACATCCTCTTTATTTTCCTGAGTAGCGAATTCTTCATCATCACCTTTTTTTCCAGAAAGGCGACGCAAGACGGTGGAGACTGCGCCTGCACTCTTGTCCATGACAAAGTTCTTAATGGCCATTGCCTTATCGGGCCAAATGCTTCCTTGAGTTTCTGGATCAAGATCCAAAGAGCGGAGAGATGTAGACCTAACACTTTCCATTCCTGGAACTTCTGTTCCATCAAAAACGGGCTCAGCTTCCTTTTCCTCACTGATATTTTCAGTTTCCTTCATAGATTGGCTTACTTCTTCTTTAGCCCTGTGCTCCAAGTTCCCATCGTCGTTCTTTTCATCACCAGCGTCTTCTTGTTTGTGGGCATTATCTACCTTTTCCGCTTGAACTTTAGATTCCACGTCTATTTGTCCATTCATCTTGTCAGACAAATCTTTTCCATTGTCACTTTCTGGCTTGGCACTGGTCTTGACATCATTTGGAGCTTCGAGGTCTTTTGATGGTCCATCTTGATCATCTTGCTCTGCACTGGCCTTGACATCATTCGGAGCTTCTACGTTTTCTGAAATTTCATCTTGAACCGTCTTGTCAACATTATCAACTCCACCTTGCTCTACCTTCTCAGTTTCTGAGGAGCTATTTTCTTCCCTATTAGTGTCTTCCTTGTGCATGACTGCTTCATCATCCAATTTTTCATCTTGATCGTTGTTATTGGGAGCACCAGTTGCATTTTCCTTTTCCTTCTCAGTTTGTGGAGAGTTAGAATCTTGACTAGGATGTTCCTTGTCCATGATCCCAGCACAATCAAACTTACTGAACAATAATTGATTCAAACCAAGTTTTCAAAATTTCATTTTCCTGCACCACATAATCAATATAAAAAGTCAAATTCAAACACAAGCCTGACATTTTGAATGAAGGTTTCCTGCACAAACTAATGAAAATGCATTTACTTATGACTGACAAGGATGAGGTTATTTAGGCAGCTGGTAAAACCAAAGCAGCTTTATCACTGAGTAAAAGGCAATGCAGGTTAAAATTAAGATGATAAACTGATGAAGAAAGCAAACTACTTTTTAAGTCTCCAAGGACATTGAGTGACATTAAGCCACTTTTAACAATGCAAATTGTAAAATTCTGATTTCACAAGCTTGAGAAATAAGTAAGAATGAACTAAAATTTCCAACCTACTTATGCATTGGCATAGCAGGCAACAAATCTAACCAAGACCACGTCAAATACAACAAACGTCATTCAATTACCATATGATTTCTTTCCGCCAAAAATCACAGAACACCTGCTAGCACGCTTTGTGACAAGTGCCTCAACACTAAAATAAAACCAAATCCACATTAAACAATTGACAAGCAGAACACATCATAGTTGGGCCTTACCAAAGTAACCATCCAACACATTACTTTTGAACAAGCAGGTACCGTGGCTGAATGGTCATAATCAACATCACTCTTTTACATCAACTAGCGGACCCTAAATTAAGAACAGCCCGAACAAAGAACTAATCTAAGGAGGGGAAGCTAGCGAGAATTCAAAAACTCGGTCTATCTGCGGATTCAATCCCACACATAAAGAGCCAAAACCTCAATAAAAATCCAGTTACAAACCATTAAATCTTCATTCACATCTCATCCATGTCAGGAAAAGCAGTACATTTCAAAATCTGGCACCACCATTTGTCAAAATTCCCACATCAATCTATAATTCATGAAACCAAGGGGAACACAGATATCCCAAAATCTCCTTCTCAACTTCCAGACAAAAAGGCGTGATTGGAACGGAATACCCAATGAGAAGAAACTAAAAAAAAAAAGGCCCACAGCAGACGCAATCACACGCTAAAGCAAGTCTAGCTGCAACGGGCGTATATCCAGAGAGCAACGTAAAAAACAGAACTTTCGCGGGCTCTGAATCAGAACGACGGCGACGAATAACCGGAGGGATTCATGGAACGTCGCAGACAAATGGGTAGGGAAGAAATCTTACAGATCTGAGAGGGGAGCGTCGATTCAGATCGAAGAGGGTCGCGAAGAAAAAACGGACGGACGAAGGTGATGAATATGCAGAGGAGTTGAAGGAGGAGAGGGGGGGGTTTGAATATGGGAAAAACGGTGGACTTTTTCTCGTTTGTTGGGGGGGGCTTCCAATAAAAACAAAGAAAACTGCAAAACGGGGGAAGAAAAGGAGACCAAATCCGGGAAGTTGAAAACCATAGAAATGGAGGGAGGAGAGGAGGAGGAGCGAGCGCGAGAAGCGGGAACCCCGTGGGCTTTGAAGACCCGCACGCCTTTCCCTTTTCTTTTTTTTTTTTTTTTTTTTTTTTGGTCGCGTTTTGTTGCCTTCTCCGTACGTCGTCGTTTTTTTTTAAGCCTTTTTTGCCTATCTTTGGATTGACCTTTGAAGCACGTTCGTTATGGAATTCCGGAAGCATCCAAAATCGCAAAGACCATGATGACGATCTCGTTTCTTGGATCGACGGCTGTGTCAATTTCAACGTATCGTGCTCGCTTGCCCGATCTCGTTTTAATAGGGGTGTGAGCTTTATTCAACGTATGTTGCTCGCTTGCACGAATGAGCAAAACCGGACCGGTTGGGTCGGCCTAATCTTTTCTGGCCCGGTCAGAGCCCAGTTCAATTTTAAGACTCGTTTAAATTCTTTTAATTTGGATCGGTACGGGTTGTGAGCTTTGTTCGGAGTATCTTTCCCGCTGCATGAATAGGCGATTTGAGCCGGTTGGCTCGGCCTAATCTTTTCGGGCCCCATCAAAGCCCAGTTCAATTTTTGGGACCCGTCAATTGCTTTTCTTTCGGATCAATACAAGTTGTGAGCTTTAAACCCGAAAAGCCTGATTAGGCTTCATAACTATTTTTAAAATATTTATAACTACCATGTGTTAAAACATAGGAAAATGACACCAATGAACTTTAAACTTTGACTTGATATACAATGTGATCCCTAAACTTTTAATTTATATAATGAGATATTTTAATTTTTAAAATGTTCATGTGATACTTGAACTTTTAGTACATATTTGATTTAGTCAATGGATCATATGAAAATGTTTAATGTTGTCTATTAATTTGAATTACTAGAAGGAGAACATTAAATATTTTCATTTGTTTGAAGAACTAAATTGAACTTTTACCCAAAATTTAGGGATCACATTGAATAAATTAAAAAGTTAATAACCACAGTGCATATTGGGACAAAGTTTAAAAACCACATTAAATAAATTAAAAGTTCATGAATTATATTATACTTTAGACCTATTTGAGTTATTGTTCCTTAAAACATATAATGGCTGGACATGGAATTTGCTCATGGGACAAATCCACCATTTGTTAACACCTTTCTACCGCATAGATAAATTGGCATATTGGGACAACATGCACATCATATGACATTAGCCTCTCCAAAAAGATGGCATCATTGTTTTTGCGATTTTTGATGAAAATTAGTACAAAACACTACATTTGAATTTTATGCAAAGGTTTATGACTAAATTGACAAAATTGAAAAATTTGTGATTGAATTAACATTTGCACCATAAGTTTAGGACTAATTACTAACAATTTTCCTCAAAAATGATATTAAGAATGAGATTGAAAGTGATGGTTCATTTGCATTTTAGATTATGAAATAGGAACGTCACAAAGGTAACACGAGTCATAGTAGCATGACAAAAGAGGGAGGATCTAACAAAGACTTGAGCGGAAATGAGTAGTAACAGAGATTTTATTTTTTTTTTTAATCGGTTTTGTAACAGAGATGAAGGAGCATGGAAAGCTAAGCAACAAAAGAATAGAACCATCAAAACTAAAATTGAAAAGTCTAAGAGTACCAAGTCATTGAAAATCAAAATTATTACGAATTTCCCTTTAAGTTCAGTAGCCATTGGTGCGAATTACACTTATTTCCCCTATGGTTGCATGGAGTTGTTTACTACAAGGAGGTGCTGCACGAACGCACGCACTTAAAAATTATCGCCGAGCACCATGAGCACGTTGAATCGAAGAAGGTGCCTAAAATATGTCAATTTATCTTTTTGAATTTACTTTTACTAAATATCTCTAATCTAATACATAATCGAAAAAGGTGAAATTTAATATCACATCTCGCATTAAGTAACTAAAAGGGGCGCAATTAGCACACCTTGCTTGGCTTAATTCGTGTAATAATAATAATAATAATAATAATAATATATAATATAATATAATATAAAAATACAAAAAGCAGTTAAGCATGAAGTTGGGGGGACTGTTGAGAGAGTATTTTAACTGAATCCCATTTGCTGCGAAGCAGTTGAAACGATTTCCCTCCATCACCGACCTCGAGCTCGAGCTTTGCTTGCAGAACCAAATGGCCGCTTCCGCCAAGATCGGCGCGGAGCTCGACCTCAAGCCCCGCCAATCGTCGTCGTTCGATTCCGGCGGCGACGAGGAAGCAGTGCCTTTCTTGAGGTCGGCCTCCCGCCGGCGGGGCGACACGTGGATCGTCTCCCTCTTCGTGCTCCTCCACGTCTTCGCCTTCGTCGCCACCATGGCCGTCAACAACTGCGGCGAGAACTCCCACGGCGAGTGCGCGCTCCGGGCCCTCGGCAGGTTCTCGTTCCAGCCGCTCCCCGAGAACCCCCTGCTCGGACCTTCCGCCTCGACGTGAGATTCTTCGTTTCTTCCCCCCATTTAGTCGTGATTTTTTCGTTTCGTTTCGGTGATGTTCCACATTTGCTCCGAACCAGTTTTGCTGCGAGACGATCGATTTCGTCTTTAAGTTAGTCGCATTTGCTACCGAATAGCTTGCTTTCCTTTAGTGAGCGTCCGCTGCTCTGCTTTGGTTGGAAAATCAGGCTCCATCAATCAGATCCTCTTATTAGGGTTGTTTCTGGGACTCTGGATCACCAAAAAAAAAAAAAGTTATTTTAGTGATAACCAGAAGAAGAATAGCGTTTTTACTGTCTAGGTACTTGTATTTCAGACTTTTGCTTCAACCTATGCATGTCGTCAGGAGTGCTGGCCAGCATATGACAAACTGACCCTCAAATTGTGAAGTCATTAGGTTTTTTTCAATGTACATTTCGTGGTCATCAAGGTGAATTTAGACAAGGTTAAAGGCTTCTATGTGTTTTGAGCTCCTAGCTGGACCAAGTGACAGTGCTTCTAGTTGCTCTCACATGGGTCACAAAGAATGCATCTAGAACTGTACTGTCAAAATTGGATTGTGTGGCTGGATCTCATATTGTGGAAATGAAGAGTCATCCAGATCAAATAGGATCATAACTTCTTAGTGCCCTAAGCTTCTGTCTTTTAGTCATGTTCTAGTTGGTGAAGAAGTTAAGGACAACGACAGTGGTGGCTGTGGTGGTGGAGTGGCACAGGTGGTGGTGATGCTGGTGTAGGAAGGAAGTTTCGATGAAAATTTTTTGGTGAATTGGCAATATGGTGATGAGTAGTGGTGTATGGCAGTGAGGGAACAACTACAGAGTGGTTGTGTAATGTAGAGGATAAGAAAACTACGATAATGGTGGGGTCATGGTAGTTAGAGGCAGCAATGACACAGTTCCATGGCCATGGTGGTGGCGGCGGCAACAAGAGTGATGGTGGTGGAGGTGTGGTAGTGGTGGAGACATGAGAATGGCAGCATCCCCAACAGAATAGGAAAGTTGAGGCTACACCCTCTGTCCATGTAGCGTCGTAATTTTCTCTCTGAAATGACTTGAATCCAATAATTTGGAGGAATGTTAAATCTCTGCCGTTCTCTGCCTTCTTGCCACACTACATTGACACAAGTACAGTGTGGTCGGAAGCAGAAAAAATGGGTGTAAGAATTCTGATAGAATGTTCCCAGAAGCAGCAGGTGTCGAACCACTAACACTCTCACGATATCCACCAAAGCTGTGATCCTCTTTTGTGTCTAGTACTTTGGTGGCATTCATCACATATGCTTCTCTCTCTCTCTCTCTCTCTCTCTCTTGCAAGTATTGTGAAAAGGGATGCTTGACCATGCTGTTTAGTTGTGTAAGGTTGGTTTTTTCCTCTCGCAACAGCAATATGTTAATATAGAATATGAGCAACATTTTTTTTTGGTCTTGCAAGTCTCAACAGAAGAGAGGAAGATCACTTATTATTGTGTTTTATCAGGCTGGATGCAGTGGGGGCTCTCCGACGAACATTGCTGACTGAGCACCAGACTTGGCGACTCTTCACTGCACCATGGTTGCATGCTGGGATTTTCCACCTATTGATCAATCTGGTCAGTGTCATGTACTTGGGGATTCATCTAGAGCAGGAGTTTGGACCATGTAGGTATTTTTGCTTCATGATAACCTTTGAAGTTTAATCAGCATTAAGCCCTGTTAGACTAATCTTTCATGCTATTATTCGTTTCCTCATTTAATTTAATTGCTTTGCAGTAAGATTGGGGATGATCTATACACTATCTGCCTTGGTTGGTAGCCTGGTTTCTGCAACTTTTGTCCAAGACAGTCCACAAGTCGGTTCCTCTGCTGCTCTTTTTGGACTATTGGGAGCTATGCTTGCTGTTTTAATACGCTATTGGAGACATTTTAATGATAAGGTTGATGCTGCATGTATTTACGTGTTTTAACCATTATTTCACTGTGTCATCTATTCTACCATTATCATTTTCTTGATCACCATATAAATCTCTCCTTTATGTGTTGCAGTGTGCTGCTCTGCTTTTCATTTTCTCAATCTTCACAATCAATTTTGCTCTGGACTGTTGCCCTATATTGACAACTTTTCGAGCATTGGAGGCTTCACATCAGGATTTCTACTTGGTTTTGTGTCTCTATATAAACCTCACTGTAGAGATCCTCCGATTAATAAGGTTGGTCTCTTTGACTACGGTGTTCAGAGTTCCATCAAGTTGAAGCAGAAGCTGGATAAACCAGTCCTGAGGATTGTGGCTCTTCTTCTCTTTGGTCTCATGTGAGTTAGAGTTTTCTTTTCTTTGAAGCTATTGCCCTCGCTCACTTTGTTGTTGCATGAGATCTCATAAATTGATCTTCTTTGTTGTGTCAGATTCTCTGGGTGTCTTGTCACAGCACTATGGAGAATCAACTTAAACCAGTATTGCAGTTGGTGTCATTTTCTCAATTGCATCCCTTCAAAAAGATGGAGCTGCAACGACATGACGAGTTCTTGTGAGGTATCGAGATTATTGAGAATTTGCAGTCCTACAACATAGATTCATTACAGTTAATTAGCGTCCTCCTCTGAAATGGAGCATATATAATACATTTTGACGTTGTGTTTGATTTGACAAATTTATACCTTGCTGGTCTGATATTCATCTCAGAGTCAATGAGGAAATATATATATAGCTTTTTGGAGTCCAACCAGACTACCAGTGTTGCTACAGCTTGCCAAGTCCTCTGGCCCCTTTTTTTATGCTTTCAATATGACCATCTTTTTCTCATTTTCTTCCAGAAAACATTAAGTTAAATTCACATAGTAGATCTTGGCATAGTATTTTGACATCATACTAGAAACTTGATATCCTCAATGACACATTTACCAATGTGATTTTGCAATTTCTTGTGGTTCTAACAGATTTTGCAGTCTGTGGAGCACAATGCCGAGTTAACTTTGACCTGCATGGCTAATGGCAAATTCAGGGTGTTTCCTTTCACCAACATTTCACCAGCCAGAGTGGGGGATTTATGCACTCTGATATGCTCGTAGATCTTCTCTCTCGGACCAATTAGCTTCGCATTCCCTGACGGTCTCAAGCACGGTTTATGACTCGTATACATCAACCTTCCAATGAATTTCGGTATTCTTTTGTAGAGACAACATCGACTGTGGAAGGCCTGATTTCCAGAAAAAGCTTGAAAACCAGAGTACTAAGTTTTCCAGTCTGCTCCGACCTTTGAAATGCAATGGCTCGAGGTTCTTTTTGACTTCGATGTCCGTTGCTCTGCCTTTTGATGTACTGTGCTGACAACGTTCTCCAAACTGCTCCGACGCCGTGGATTGGCTTCTTTTGTTGAGTCGTAGTATTCAAATCTTTGCCGCTAGGATCGGGTCAAATGCACTTGAATACACTATGCATTTACGCAGTTGTGACTTTCCACATGGAATGGAAGCATAAAACGTTAAAGGTAGCGTCACCAAAATCTCAGGGCATATGATTCCGATCTCAGTCATCATTGTGTTGGTCTGAGTTCAAGCAATTTCAAGTATTGTCGTTGCTATTGCCGTTCACTTTACGAGCTCTCTCGACCTTTTTTGAGTCAAAAAAAGATAATCTAAAACTCTTTAGGACCGAATGCTGATTCATATGAGCTTCAGTGCAGAAGCACCGCTGCACAAGTACAAAGTGTAGTTGCTCAATGTCATCAAAATGTGTTGGGTTAATATCACAAGAAACTTCAAATCAATAAACCTATGATAAATTTACCGCAAATTAATTTTTGTAACAAAGATACCCTCCATTAGTTTCTATTAAATTGGGTTACTACAACGAAAAACCATAAAATCAGTACACATAATCCCTCAACTACCACATGTCATTTAAGGTAGTGATTTAATAGTAAAATTTAACAAAAATTAATGAAAGATAAATTTGTTGTTCGTATGTCAGTTTGGAATTACTCAAGATATTAATCAAAATATGTATTTTCAGGCGTTGGATGGTTGGGGACGATGAAAGGAACCGAGAAGTAGGAATAAAATGTTTAATTTAATGAGACTCATCGGGATGTGGCGCCCATGGCCTAATGGATAAGGCGCCTGACTTCTAATCAGGCGATTGTGGGTTCGAGTCCCACTGGGCGTGCTTTGACTCTTCTTTTTGCTTTCTTTTCTCATCTATGTTTTTGCTGCCTAATAATATCACTAAATTATAATCCGGTGTCGCCGCAAAAACAATAAATAAATAAATTCACAATCTCAATATAATCTATCTTATCGTTTATACTGCACATTTAATTTCATAGATTGCTTGATCATCTTTTAATTTTTCAACGTTTGTAGCACTCTTAATAAATTGCAATTTATCTAAATACTCTTTCCAAGTAAAATTTATACAGTTCTACGAAAACCTATATTAACATATTTAAAGACCCTCCAATTAACCAACGGAAAAATAACTCCAAAATTACCTTTATATATCCGACATTAACTCCAAAATCAACAACTTTTAAAATGATATCCGACATTAACTCTAAAATTTTCAATTATCAATTAGTTAAAAGATGGATATTTGATAAATTATGTGTTTCCTTTGTATATAGTCATTCAAGATCATGTTTAAAACATATTCTTACGCAATTTTTATTAAAATTCCAAGGGGCATATTGATAGTGAAAACTTATTTCATCCGGGAACTTAAACAGAAATTATAACGCTTTACCATGTCAAAATTCATAGCTACACTTTAAGTAAAGTGACCTTGTGATCATACAAATGATCGTGGAAGAAACAGAATTATACAACATAGCTTGAACATTAGGGTAAAAGAAATTCAATTAGAGAAGAAGTGACAGAAAGGAGGAGAAGAAACAAAGGGAAAAAAGTGAATTGACATAAATTTAGTGAAATGAAAGTTAAAAGGAAAAAGAAATGAGGAAGGAAGTGATGGCTAAATAATATCTATGGGCAAGATCATGTCTCTTTATCCATTAATTACTTTTTTTTTCTTTTCATGTTATGAGATACAAAATAAAAGTCGCTGTACGACAAACTAAGGCTCGTGAATTCATCCCTATCATTCTTTTACTTATTGGTCTAAATTAAGTGGAAATAAAACATAATTAATTTATATAATTACCAAAATTGGAAAATAAATGTTGGGATCATCTCTCTTTAACAATCTATAAATATCGATTTGTCAAAAACTTTAAGTATATCCATTACTTGAACACGGGCTATTGAAGTGAATATATTGAAAAACTCTCTCCCAAATGATATTTGGAGAATGAATTCAACAATTGATAAGAATTAGATTACGGAGCAATACTCATAAAATTTGTTGTGTCACATGGCAACTACAAAGGTGGAGTGAAATACCATGTTGCAAGCATATGAGCACACATCCTTTCAATTTCGGTGATATCCATGTATAATAAATAATAAACGAAATTTCAATCGATTCAACTGGTGTGAATTGTTTCAAACTATTTAGGACAGATATTAAAAGGCTAGCACTAAAACTCATGATGGTTCCCGCATATCATATTACAAAAGCCTAGAGCACTAGGACTAGCTACTGGCTAGGACTTCTCACAGCCTGAAAACTCGTCCGATTTCACTTTAGGATGGGCTAAACCTTGGAAGCTACTTCGATAGAGCATCCTCTCTTTTCTTTTTTCTTTCCTTTCTCTCTCTCTCTCTAGGGAGAGCTTGGGGGCTCAAATGAACGCATCTTTTGGTAAAAGGGGGAATATTAAAAAACCTGGCTATTACTGCCATTGAATCTACGAAGCAGCCGAAGCAAAGTTGGACCATCTTTGCCAAGTCCTAATATCATCATCCATGCTATTGATTCTAGGGCATAAAGAGCTGGTCGAGCATGGCCTCCGCTGTGATCAATGAGGCTCTGTCTTATCACCCCATCATCGTTAGTCCCTCGTCGGCTGATGTGTGACTGCTGTATTAACTATCTGTCATGCTAAATCTTCACCGACCATGTCAAGCGATGAGGTCTAGACGGGATCGTCGTCTCTGCATTTCGAGTCCACAAGACCCGTCTCACTATTTCTCTCAACTTTAGCATACCGTCTGTGATTGTAGAAAATTCCTAGGTTTGACTAACACGATTGAGATGTGTCATGGCTTTAGATCAAAATGCTCTTGAGGTTCTTTTCTTCCTTCTACACATTAAGAGAACATCCTCTCGGTTTTTTTTTTCTTCTGTTCACAGCCGGCTTTTTCCATCCGCTTGAGGTCAGACCTAGGATATAGATATAGATTTCAAGACTGAATTTTTCTCTCTTTTTTCCTGCAAAGACAAGACTGAATGACTTCACTAGCTGAGAAGATTCTACACTTTACTCCATTTGTTTGAAAATCACGGCATGTTTTCATTGACATTAGAAGTGTTTGAAGCGAAGAAATTGCATCTCCACTAGTGCTTTGTTTGGTTGACCAGATATAAAAATCGAATCGGAAAAATTTGTCTTATCTGGAATTTGGTGGTATATTCCATTTGAACTTGTCTACGATCCTGATAATACTATCCAACTTGAGAGAGAGAGAGAGAGAGAGATGGGTTGAGGCGCATTTGCGATCGTTGTGAATGGGAACCGACAGTGACGCTCTCCGTTCACGGGTGAAAATGACAATGATAGTCCCTTTGCCTTTTTCAATTACAACCCTCTCTCTTGGCCTCTCATATACGTTTCTATATATTTAGCTTACGTGCTTTTATAGAGCTCATTCCTAGTGCATTACTTGAGCGTGATTTTCGGTACGAACAAACTCTATTGCGATTCAAAAGACTAGCGGAAATTGAAAATGCCAAGATGATTAAATAGATTCGTTTAGCGCTATCTTTAAAAATGGCCACGAAGCAATTAAATAAAAAAGAACTTCCGTATTTCGAAATGCATTATTTTCACGATGGTCGCACCACGGGTGATTAACATTTTGGCAATTTACCTTTTTAACATATGATCGGTCATGCTTGTGGCGATGAACCTATGAATATTCAATTGAGAACTTATAGGTGTGTTGCTATTATCATGACTAGTTGGACTTGGAGGGCAGACCTAAAAGCGAAAGATGGAGGGGAAATCCGCCTTTGTGCATCCTTTGAAATGGCGCTCCTCCTCCTCTTCCTCCTCCTCCTCCTCCTCACTTCCCGAGGGAAATCTTAGAAGACCAACATCCCCTCTCGAGTGTCCCGTTCTCCAAGACCTCACGAGCACTCCATTAATTAACACTATCATGCAAACCGAAGACACGATTGCGAGAATCGGTGATGCCCAAGATTTTCCGGTCCCCACCGTCTAGAAAAGAAGAATTCCACGCAGCTAGAAAACTCTCACAAGCAAGTATTATAGCGTCAAAGATTGTTTGGTACCAACGAGGAGGAGGAAGTCTCATGGCTTTTCGAGGACAAAGGGGAAGGGGTATATCGAGAAAAAGCTAATGAGATTTGCATGAAAAGACTTCATTTTTTTTTATCTTAAGATTCAAAGAACGAACGCCATGCATGATTTCGTTCTCGAAGAAGGCCGTGCGTCCAAGGAGACACGAGCCGCAGATTTCAATATGAGTGAGGGGATTAGAGGGGGCCAAGTCAGTTGCTCGAGGAAGAAAAGGAGGAAGCAAAGCTCCAATCACCAACAGGCTCTTGACTAAGTGGGGGGGTGTGTTTGAACAATAATCAAAGACCCCCAAAAAAATACACCTCAAGAGAGAATTCTTTTGCAGGGAAAATGGGTCAATCTCGGTCAAACTTTCCACGCACCCATGACCTCAATCTAACATCATGACATAGCATTGCCAGGAACATTATAATACAAATCCCCTCCGCTTTCTCTTTTTCTAATTTTGCTCAAAAGGGTATTTCTTTAGTTTTTCCCTTTTGGCCAATCTTTTTATTATTTTTCTCGTGTGTAATGGTGAATAATTCCTTGTCCTTGGGAATTTTAAGGAATACAGATAATTTTTTTTTTTTGCTTTTTGGGCCAAATCTTTTTTTTTTTTTATTTCCCCCCTTCTTGTTTTAATCCTTTGGGTTGGCACTTTTCTTTCTCCTCTTCCCCATCAGACAATCAAAAAAATGGCAGCTCACAATCATCGTTTCCTCTTTGTAGGAAACCATCATCATTGCTTCCCAGTTCCCACAATTCCTTTCAACCCTAGAAACCTGAGCTCCTCCTCCTCCTTCCTTGAATTTAAATACCCTATGCTTGCTCACCTTCCTTCCTCCCCCAATCTCACCATCTTTCTCTTCTTCTGAGCTTGCTTCTTCTTTCCCAATTTTTTTTTAAAGGTTTGTCATTGAGTTTCCAACGGAGAAGAGCCAGAAGAGATGGATCCTTCTTCCACCAACTCTGTCAATGGCTTCTATAGCCTGCTCACGAGAGGGATTGATGATCTTGAACGCATCTCTCTGTCTCACAGCTTCATGTCAGTCCAATTCCTCCAAAGGGTGCTCTCGGTCCTCAGGTCCTTCCACACCAGTTTGTCCTTGCTTGTCCAGAAACTTCACTTGCCTGTGGGAGACAAGTGGCTGAACGAGTACATGGACGAGAGCTCCAAGCTGTGGGACGCATGCCATGTCCTCAAGTCTGGAGTCTCTGGCCTGGAGAATTGCTGCTCTGCGGGATTGAATGTGATCTCCCTGTTCGATGCTCACCATCATCACCTAAGCCCACAAGTCTCTAGACAGGTCCGTCACAGCATCCATCCTGATAAAAAATTTAGACTTCCTTCTCAGATCATATGCTTTTCCTTCTTCTTTCAATAAGAGAGCTCATTTTTTTTTCTCTCTCTGTTTTTCCGCGTGGGTTCTGATTTGAAACAGGTTATCAGGGCGATCAATGGATGCAGGAGAGAAGCCGTGGGGCTGGAGGAGGAGAACAGGGCACTCATGGAGATGAAGTTCAGGCCACTCTCGCTGAGATTCGAGGAGATGGGCGGCGCTTTCGAGTCGAAGCTCCACGGGTTCAATGGCTTCAGGGGAGCTCTGTACGCGATGAAGAACGTGAGCTCTCTGCTCATAATGATCCTGCTATACGGGCTGGTGTATTACTGGCCAGAGGAATCGAATATCCTTGGCAAGGAGTATGAGATGGAAGGGTGCTTGTTCTACGGGTCATCTTTCATGGTGTCGACGGCGAGGCTGAAGCAGAGGGTGGCCTCCGAGATCGAGCAGGTGAGCGGCGGCGGTGGGACTGGGATTCTGGCTCAGGAGTACAGGAGGTCGAGGACGGCCATGGATGAGCTGAGGGGCGAGCTGGAGAAGATTTGCTCGGTGGGAGGGGTGGATTTCGAGTCGCAGGTGAGGGTCAGAGAGAGAGTGGAACACTTGAGAGGGTGTTTTGGGGTGTTGAGATCGGGCGCTGAGAATATAGTGGGCCAGCTCGATGATTTCTTTGATGAGATAGTTGAAGGGAGGAAGAAGCTTTTGGACTTTTGCAGCCACAGGTAGTGAAGGGCAAACAAAGCTAAACGGAGATCAGTTAAGGTGGGCTAAAATCGAAAAGAACAAGCAAGAGAGAGAGAGAGAGGGATGGTTCATTAGTTTCCTGTTCAGGGAAAAACGACATGTAGAGAAATTTCTTGATGTTGGTTGTACCTTTTGTCTTATTTTATTACTTCTTTTTCTTAGGTTTCCTCCTCTCCGGAGTCTCTCTTTTGTGGTCATTCTCGTTCCCATAGTCTACTATGAACTTTGGAGAAGTCTCTCCTTAATATTAAAAATTACCATTAAAAAATAAAATAAAATAAAACCAGAGCAAAAGCATCATAAAATGGGAGCAATAAATCAACGGAATCATTGCCCATTTTCTGTAGTTACTGAAAATACACTCGTTGGAGAGGAAAGAGAAAAGGGTGCAGAAGAAAAGGGAGAAAAGAAAATGAAAAAGAGAGGAATCAAAAGAAAGAGACGCAGGACTAATGATGCGCAAGCAGGGCCAGGTCTGCTTCTCGTTTGGTAAACAAAATAATGGCGGGACAATGGCATGGAAGCTTCCCCTTTTGCCTTTCACGGAACGACCACACTTTGATCACACTCGAGCTTTGATTATGTAGAAAAAGATTGTGTTTGAAACGAAAAAAGTTGAGATTTTTTTCCCTCTCTGCCTCTGTTCCGTTCTGTTTTGAGTGCTCTTTCTTCCAGTTTGGTGCCATAGTAAAATCACTAATCATCATAGCTTTGAAAATTAAAGGATGATAACAAAGGGCTTCCCCCTAATGAAACTGTAGGTAGGTGAAGGTGGGGTCTGTGAGATTCCTGGGCCACTCTTTGCACTGTCCTAAAGAACAGCTTCTTTTCCTCTTAGGAAGCTTTTTTGTCTGATTCACTTCCCACTTTGAACCTAGTAGAGACTGCTACCTCTCTCTCTCTCTCCGTCTCTGTCTCTCTCCATATACAGTTTCTCTCTATTCTTGTCTGAAGATCCCTGAGACTGTTTCAGTTGCTGTCCATTTCTTTTCTTGCCGAATTTCCAGCTGTAATAGAGCTAAAGTGATAAAAAAGAAAAAAATTGGAATGCCCACCACTTTCACAGCTTCGATGCTTTTTGTCGCCGCCGGAAATTCATGCCTCGGCCTCCATTAAAGCGACTGCTAGAGAAGTCAGAGAGCGAACAAAAGAAAAAAAAAGGAAAAGAAGGAATGCCAAGACAAGGTAGGAACAGGAGGGAGGCCAAAAAACAAAAAAAAGGAATACATGCCGGGCCAAATTATGTTCCGTTCTGTTCAAACCATGACATAAATGATGCATTTGTCCGGGGATAAACCCAGAACTTTAGTTGGCAAGACTGTCATATTGTCCTCTCTGGGAAGAAAAGGTAAAGGCCGAAAACTTGAATTTTACCTTTGGAAAAGTAGAGGAGGCTAACCTCCCCCCAAGTTTTCAGGCTATTGATAGCCTGGCGCTCCAAGCACAAAGCCAGCATACAAGTCGAGGGAACTCAGAGGCCTTACCCCACTAAGTAATGAGACTGACATATTCTCCGAGTAAGTGTCATGAAAATCCTCCGAATCTGCTGGTGGTCCTGAACTCTAAGCGGCCTGATGACGGCCTGAGAGGTGTTCTGTGGGGTCACTTTCTTAATGAAATTCAAGAAAAAGGGAGCATTGCCAACTAACATCAAGTCTCATGTGCAATCAATATAGTCACGGGGCACTTTCTCTTCCTGTTTTCCTCCGGAACCCCCACAATTCATGCAAATGTTCCAATAGGAAAAACCTCCCGGACGCCTGGATATAGGGTCACCCACAATGCCTCTAGGCCATTTATGGGGGATCAGGGAATCAATTGCACAAGGCTACCAAACTTGATGCCTTTCAAGTAGAAAATAAAGATGCTAGAAGCAGGGCCAAAAAAAAGGGATGCTAGAGGCAACTGGAAGCAAACCAACCATAGTCACCGCCGTCTTAAACTGTGCTGCCTTTTGAAGAATATCTGCCATTGTCTTAGATGAGCCTCTGAACATCCTACCAAGTGATAACAGGGATAGCGGGTGAGGGAGAGAAAAAACTCTTGTTAGCCCACTGATTCTTCATACTTTGAGTCCTAATTGACAAACAGAATGTGAATGATACCCAAAAATTACCATATGAAACCAAGAAATGCTAAAGTTTTCATGGTAGAGAACCAAAAGAAAAGCACATCTTCCAAAATGGGAAATGACATACACCAATCATCCGGAGAGAGACTGCAAAATTGAAACTTCATAGGTATCATAGAGGATGATGCAAATTAACTTTACCTTCAGAGTCTTTCCTCGACAGTCAGCAGAAGTACTTTTGTCCATCCTCATTTCTTGCACGGCTGCTTACAAGAAAGCTTCTCTCTAATCCTTAAGGTACTTACTGAGTTTTGAATATATACAGCCAAGTTGGAAGGAATTCAATAAAAAATAGGTTCCTCTGGAGACGAATCTTAAAGATACAAAATGAATTAAACTATAGCAGCTCAGGAAGTAAAACAAGAGGAGTAACAATTGAGGGCCAAGTACATTGGGAGTCACCCACGACATTGAAGTTCACTTCATCCAAGCATAAAACTCGAATAGGGCCCACCAGCTACATTAAAATCACAAGGAAATTATAACGATTAGAAGCTTTCAAAAATGTTGCCCGTAAATTATTTTTAAATCAAATCCTTTTACATATATCAGACCCTTCAAAAGGAAAAGAAATGAGAAAATTATCCATGGATTCATCTATAACTGGCGAAGCTTGGACATGAAGAAACTAACTTTGCCCAGTTCCATAAAAGCCACATGCCACCCAAAAAGTTTCATGAGCTAGAGTGAATGAAGGACGTTGGACTCTTTTCTAGAAGAAAATGGTTCTTGTCGTTGAATCACTATCGCTCATCCAATCCAGCTGCTGCTGCAGTTTGTCCAGCAGATTCCACAGCAAGTGGTTTTGATTTCTTGCTTCCAGGTCCAGCTGACACTTTAACCTTTGCAGGCCTCAGAACTCTATCACCAAGACGAAAGCCACGATGAATCTCTCGAATTACAATGCCTTCCCGAAATTCTTGAGACTCCTCACGTTCAATGGCCTCATGTAGCTGCAATAATTGAACTTTAAGCAACTGATAAAGAAATTAATTAATCTTAAGCAAGTGGAAAATGTGACAGTATGATCCTGCTGGTATGTTAAATGAAATCCATGGCAGATCAGTAATGACTGATGACTCCTTTCAAGAAAGGCGTGGCAGAGGAATAAGAAATGGTATATGAAGTGGGCTCACGTTGTATCAACAGATCTATTGTTCTCCTGTCATGCTGCATAATGGAAATTACTATAATGGCAAATGACCAAAACCTAATTTCCCGCCCTCCCTCCCTTCCCTGCCCCAGGGCGAACACTCCACCTTGTCATAACTTCTCCATCGGCAGCATCACCACATCTGCCGCACAATCGCTCTTTTAACAAGTGGTAGCAGTGATAGTTAACATCCTGGAGCGATGGATGTGATAGTTGTGGTGATGATAGTGGACAAGGCAAATGTGGTGACACCATGATAAAGGTGGTGGTAAACAGTGGTTGTGGGATTGGTAGCTGAGAAGCATGGAGGGAGGTCACCTAAGTTATCCTATTCTAGTGATAACAAAATAGTGTAATTTACGATGTACTGATAATATTCATGGTTTGTTCTATGCATCATGCCCATGGAATGCTTATGTGAGAACAAACCTTCAGAGTATCTATACTGGCTCTATCCTTTGTGAGATAATTATATTATTTTAGCATTAGAGATCAAATAATTGCATACCGCAAACCCATCTTACCATAAAAAAAAATCAGAATCCCCAGATTCATGTAAAATACATAAGCATACTTAAAGAATATGACATCATCCTTCCAGGGTCTAGATGGTCGTGGAATATTTGGATAGCTACACGAATTACGTTGCCAACTTTATCGTCTCAATCTCAGTTTTTAAAATCCCATAAGTTAATATCAGAATGGACCATTCTGCAAATAGAAAAGGACAATCTTATCACCCATGATACTTGGATATCTTTCTAGAGTAATCTTTTCTAGAGTAGACCAAGAAAACCAATGCCGATAAATGACAGACACAATTTTCTTTCACATGTCGGACTTTTTAAACTTTGGCAAACCCAAGAGATAGATAGTATCATGTACAAGACTAAAACATTATCATCAATATAACAATCACATGAAAGGACCAAAAACTTACCGACGGATCAAAAGGCTTTCCAAGAGATGCAATAGCAGATACATGCAAGCTCCTCATGACCTCTACAAATTGCTTGTATATACCTTGGTAACTGGCATCAATCTTCTTTTCCTCATCTGTCTCAGGTTTAATCTGTTGCTTGGCTCTTTCAAAATTATCCACCATGGGCAGAAGACTCTCAATTACTTCCCTATGTGCATTACTGCTTATTGTGAGTCTTTCCTTTTCTGATCTCTTTCTATAGTTATCAAAATCTGCTTGCAGTCGGATATAATTCTCTTTACCAGAAGTCATCTCTTCTGATAAAGTAGATACTTGCTCAACTAGTTGCTTTCTCAGTACTTCTATACTGCACATCCTAGCCTCAACCTCATCGACTGTCTTCTCATCTCCAGAAAGGAAAGCCTCCCTGAAAACTTCAACGAGATTATTCAAGCTGACTGACTCCGCTATATTCTCTGAAGGCCCAGATGGTTTCATACCTTCCGAAGAAGTCTCTGTCCCACCAGATTTCTACACCAAATAATAATTCAATTAGTTGGCTGGTGCATTTAGAAGAAAAGGCAAGACTGTTTACTTATGAATGAGATTTAATTTCAAGTTCAGAAAGGTTAGATATCTCTACTAAGTGCAAATATCAAACTTTAAGAACTGAGAACCAAAAACAGAATACAAATAGCTCACAGGTAGACCTGAATCCTGTATGATTGGCAGTCCACAAGCCCAGATCACACTGAAGCACACACACTGAAAACTGGATACACAGGAAACATTCTGATACACTGGCAGGTTCGGGAAATTTTTCCATCGTAAAATTACTTTTAGTCTTTTTGTTTGGTCTGGGAAAACTTCCCTCCTCAATGTTTCTCCTCTCAAACATTGGGGCTCTCTCATTTTCCATTCAAAATTTTTATTCTTTGTTAGACAACAGCTTGGACTAATATTCTTCCTCCTACAAATCTTGGAAACATTTTTTATCATAACCAATTGGTATTGTATGTGCAGACATTATAACATAGTCGATAAATTTTCCTTCCATGACTTGCTTCCAAGTTGTGGATTTATATTTTTAGCTCTATGTTGGGTGAAGATTGAAAGCAATCTGCAGCAATTTGGTTGCTAGAATGTCACTGTGAGTGACTATCTCAAAAAAGAAAATCTTGCAGTACTATACCGCTTAGTGCTGTCTTATGCGGTGTAAGATAATACGAGAAAAACATTTGATGGATCTGAAAGTTTTGTTTTGGCTATCTAATGTCCATATTAACGTTTGTTCTTCTGGCTTAGAATATCTTGTTTAAAAAGATTCTTTTTTTCTTTTCCGGATTATTTTACATTTTCTTGTACATTTCTTAGTAGAATTGGTATACTTAACCAACACTTTTATTGCTCAGGAAAAGAGAGAAAAGTAAATCCAACGAAACTTTATAATTAAGGAAAAGGGGGAGAGGCAGTTTATAGTAAGTCTGCTTGATCAGGACAGGGTAGTGACATGTGCAAATAGGAAACACTCACATAATAGGGTTGAAATCATATAACTGACCTTTAAAGACCACAATCCAAACGGTTGTAAGATTTAGAGGGGACATCATAGTAAGTTGAGGTTTCTTGAATAAACTTTGTATCATCCCTTAAAGCATCATGCAAGCCACTCAGGCCATCCACTCACTAGTTAAATCATATGATTTATGTACTTTCTATTTTGATAGTAAAACTAATATAATAATAGTTAACCTTAATACATTAATAGGACCTTTTGTATTTTTTCATTTTTTGGCAAAATCTGATCTACAACCAGCTTAGAAGAAAAAAAAACAGAAAAGAGAGTTTTTTATGGTCTCTGCTCATACTGGAAGAGTTAGTGTAAAGCATGCAGATAAGCCCCAACTTCCCCTCTTTGGAGATTTAAGATAGAAACTGCACTTCTATATCAATTGTTGTACAGCAGCATGGAGTGAGCTTTCCCTAATCCCATACACATTCCACAACGAAAACTTTTGGCATTTCTGTAAGTATATTGTGAGTTCAAACTACTCAAACTCCTGCCAATATCTACAGTTTACCCATGGGCTTTTTAAGTAAGAGCCATTGAACTTAACATAAAATTCACATATACTAATCTAATGAATGATACAGATTCCTCAAACAGTTTGCCGCGCATCAAAGGAAGTTCTAGATTCATTTCTCCAAGCATCTACCATCTACAGATAAGTTACATATGTAAAATATCCTTTGTCCCTTTCTCCCATCCAATATAAACAAATTTGGCAACTCATCAATTAGCCCTTGCAAATATCAGTATCATTGCCAATGAAACCTACACTCTCAAATGACAGCCATTCTCTTGCACTGTCGATGGGACCAATTCAAAGATCCAATAGCCCAACAGTATGATAATTGGTACAGTGCTTAACGAATTTTTTGTATGGGCCATGGTCACTGTAATTTAAACATTGAAGTATTTTAGAAGGCATGGGCTCTGCTCAAAGTTTTGAATTGAACAAGAAGGCACTGTTACTGATTAATTTAAAATAAATTTCTGCACGGCCTTTCTCTTAGTTCTTGACTCGTCTGACCACATTACCTCTCGCAATTGGTGTCCCAAACCTTAAAGAACATATAATGGAAGGATTTGTTTTAAGTTATAATGCCCGTAAAGAAACACTTACTAAAAGGCAGCTTAGTACTGATCAATGCAAGGAAAATGTACCAGCTGTATTTCCATCCTAGGAAGCCAAGAATTAGTGGTTACACTACCAGCATATTTTGAAACACTCAAGGCACAATAGTGTGCCACTTCATATGCCGTATTTCCAGAACCTTCTTTTCTAGCCTACCACGATCCAGAAAAGACATATCATGAGATATGCAGCTACTAGAAACCAAGTCAGCTTCAATATCTCGAAAAGACAAAAACTTGATGTCGTAGGGCTGGTCAAGGAGGAGAAGATGGCGGTGGCAGTTGTCATCACGATATTCCATCTACCGACCAACCTAAATTTTATCTAGCACTCCTCGAGAAATAATTTTATCAGCCATCAACGAAATATAAGGGTAGGAGAAATCGCTGTATGACCAGAGCACACTCTATCTTCTATAAGGAAGAGGCCAACTAGAGCTTACCCGCTCCAATGTAATCTCCAAGATCATCCTAAAAAAGTGATGCAAATCCAGTTCATTTTACATTTACGAACCGTGAAAGCAAGAGAAACCAGAAGGAACAGGACCCGCGACAAGTACAAAAGCAAAGCCACTCCAACGCCAACAGTATAAACAGATAATAGGCTGCTAAATCATAGAACCAAGAATCCAACCAATTAATTCAGATGAAAAGCTCTCGCATTGAGCCGAGAAATTTTCACAGACCCCCGCGTCAATCGCGCATCCTGCACGCAAATCAGCCGAATCATAGGAAGCATACCGAAGAATGGGCAGAGTACGGAGCAGAAGCGAGACGGCATCCGGGAGCAGGCCTGCTCCGGCGCGCTCGAATCGAACGGGGACTGGGGAGCGCGACGGGAAGCCCGACGCTCGTCTCCCATTGGCCGCAGCCTCGAAGCGGCGAAATGGGTTGCCTCGAAGCGGGACAGGAAGGAGAAGGAGAGAGGCGGGGGACGAGGACGGCGCGGCTGGAGATGAAGACGGCCATTCTCCTCGAGAGAAGGCAATGGGCTACAGAGCAAAAAAGCTCGCGGCTTGCGGCTTGCGGCTTGCGGCTTGCGGCGGCGGAAGGGTGGTGGGCGGCGGGCGGTTTCTGCAGCACGGTTGGAAACGGAAGCGGTGGAGACCGATCTGGGCGGAGGATTAGACTAGAGACGTCTCGAAGAAACGCTAGAGCCCTCTCCCTCTTCCCTTGCAGAAACGTCGAAAGGAACGAACTTTACATGTCTTTTGTCGCCATTGTCGCCGAGCACCATAAGGAAATGGTTGGGTCAATGGGTTTGACCATGCTCTCGGGTTGTCCTGCATTTTTCGTGCCTTTTCTTTTCACTTTTTTTTCCCCATTTAGGATGAGAGTTTGGTGAATGGATTTTTTTTTCTTTTTCCATAGGGTTTGTAATTTTTCTTTTTTTCTTTTGATATCAGAAATTTGACTGATTTTTCAGGATTATTTTCGTATGTCTAATCCTTGAATGGTATTAGCAATCTCACTCTTGTAGATTAAAATGAACAGATTTGGTATAGTGAAGGGGTGATATGGTGTATAATCCCCAAATTTTCTCATCTTATTGTATGTTTTCATTTTGGTAGAGAATTAGTAGGTAAGTTCTTTTTGTTAATTTTATGTTTTTTTTTCTTTTTGTATTTGAGTTGTTGATACTTGATATTCATCTTTGATCGATTTTATTAGACAAGACAGGTGATTTTTAAGACTACTTTTGTACCCAAAATCCTTTTCAGTAATATGAGGAAATGGCATCTCAGTACTGTTCTTTTTTTTATTAATTCAATTTTAAAATTTTGTTTATGCATTTGACCATTTAAGAAAAATCTTTCAAATGCATAATAGAATCTGTTGACACCTCAACTTTAGTTGATGAAGCGAAATAAATGATAAAAAAATATAATAAAAAAATAAATAGAATTTTTTGTAAATAAATGAAATTGATGACAAAAGTAGATTTTCAAATCGTCCACTGCGCCTCCAGCCCAGTTTCAGAGTCACCTTGGGAAATCCTCTGGAAGAAACTGTCTTCTTCTTCGATTTTGGATTTTCCAAATCTACTAGACTCGGTTTCACCGCCATTGATCGACGTTATTGCCCGTCCCTAAGGCTGTTCATGAAAGCTCAGCTCCAGTTTTTGGGTTTTCTTGGCGTGAAAACGCGAAAAGATCGAGTCTTTTGATTCGAGATCCCTCCTCCGACGCCGATCTTGGTCGCGAGCCGCCGCTGCAACTTCCTTCGTCGATTCCATCTCTACCCACTGGTCCTACTTGCTTCATCAACCGGGCAACACCATCTCCCTCTTTCTCGCTCTGTTTTCGCATAGATGAGCGACCGAATAGCTATTCATTGCACGTGCACCGTTCGATAAAATGCCTCAAAGGTGCGACCGAGAAACAGTCAATGATATCATCCGGATCTCAAAACGGGTAGACGAGAATGGCTCGGTTTCGCGGACGAATGTCACTGGTAGCCATACATATATCACTGAATATCTGGCAACTTCTTGAAACGCCCGGACCTTCCTTCCTCAGTAGCTCTTAGCATTCGGTGTACGTCGGGCCATATTGAGTCGTCGCCATCGTCGTCGCCGTCGTCGTCGGGAGGCCGATCGGTGGATGGAGGTGGTGGTGGGATTTGGTGGGTAGCTGAAGATGGTGTTCCGGTAGTTAATGTTGAGATCTGCATTCCCGAGTCCCATGTTTCGGAATTAAAAAAGTTGGTTTTTTTAATTGTCAACCAACACAGAACATTCACGGACATTCCGGAGAAGCAGCGTGGCCTTCCTCATCGCATGCCACCCCCTTAGATAAGATTTAAGGGTGTATTTTGGTAACACTCCAAGATTTTATTTAAAACAAAAATCCACTTTTAACCCTTTTGATCTTTAATTGGAATTTTCCCGAATTTAAATAAAAATAACTAATAACGGCCTCAACTAGAACCATCGACTTACTTCTTATGTATCCCATCCCTATGAAAATCTATAATTTCTTTTTTTTTTTTTGCCCGCTATGAAAATCTATAATTTCATTTACATCGAAGTTGTTTCGATTCAAGTACCGGAATAAAATGATGAATGAGAAACCAAACATTTGACCCCCAAAAAATAAAACGCAACAATTAACGCGCGGGCCCGTGTTTGGTGCTTTTCTTTTGTTTTCAATATCGGTTGGCGATGAGTTCGAGACAAATGATAAAAAATCAACTGATGCGCAACATTGACTCTCCTCGGTCCGTCTATTCCGGCGGGAATTGACCAGACTATCTTTTAATCTTATATTAGCACTCACCTACCTCTTTTTCGATTCTTACTAAACTTCAGTCCACCCAATTTCGTATTGATCCCCCCCTCTCTCTCTCTCTCTCTCTCTCTCTATCTGTGCGTGCGTAGTTTGCAAACTCGATCGCTGCACTCGCTGCTCCAAGGTACTTCGACCCGATTAGGAAGCGTTTGGTTTCGAATTTCCGGGAATTGAGGGTGGATTACGAAATTCTTGCTCGGTTTTCTCTTCTCTTTTTTCCTGAGGAGTTCTTCCTCGTTCGGGCGGTTGGCTTTCTGCTCGAAAGATCGTCTTTTGATGTCGAATCCGGAGTGATCAGCAAGCCTCTTCGCTGGATTAATGTTTTTATGATGATTTTATTTGGGTTTTCTTGTTTTTAGCTGTTATCGATTCAAGGAATGCCTTTTGCCTTCCGTGCGTTTTCTGGAATATGATGTCGTCTGGTGATCTGGGCCCTGCAGGAATTCGCGATGGCTTCACAGAGTGGTCCGGAAGCAGCGGAGGAGCACACCTCTGGTGCAGACATACAGTCATTTTTCGACTCGGCTCCTCCGCTGAAAAATAGTCTCGAAATCACAGACAAGTTGAAGGAGTTTCTTGACAAGAATTCGTTACCAACCAGTGAGTTGCTTTTATTGACTCTATGCTTCTGCACTTTGATTCTTCACTTGCTTTTGTTGAGCTGTTTTTTTTTCCTTCCCTTAATGCAGGAGACGGAAGAGCTAACCGAGTTGTTTGTGTGACCTCGGGTGGGACGACTGTCCCTCTAGAGCAACGCTGCGTGCGCTACATTGATAACTTCAGCTCAGGCCATCGAGGAGCAGCTTCCACTGAGTATGACAGCTTCACCCGTAATTGAGTGGTCATTGCCCATTCTTCGAAGTCAGCTTTCTTCAAAGAAGTCCTACTGTTAACATGTTGCAGGTACTTTTTGAAGGCAGGTTATGCGGTTATCTTTCTGTATCGAAGGTAATAGTTAACCGTGTGATTTATTAATTACTAACATTCAATCTAGGAGTCAATGGTATTATACGATGAAATGTCAATTTTATTTCCTTTTCTCTCCACTTTTGAACCAGGGGAACCTGCCAGCCCTTTTGTAGATCTTTGCCAGATGATCCCTTCCTTGAGTGTTTTGAGTTTATAGACAAGTCCCATATTAAAGGTTTGTGCTACTTCATTCAAATGATAAAAGTGAAATAAAAAAATAAAAAAAAGACTTCCCATGCTGCTTATATATATATAGATTGATATTTCTGTGGAAGAACCTTATTCTGATAGCAGTGGTCAAACAAATAATTGGAGGGTATTTAGCCCTTAGAGCATAAACCTGCGACATATTTTTCCTCTTGACTTCGGTCTTGCTATATCTGCAGAAGGTTGATGCATTTTCTTGTCTTCTCCATGCAGACAATTCCATATTTTCTCAAATTATGCTCATCCCAATATGATCTATTTAATCTTCACTACAAAAATTATGGTTGATGCATTTTCAATGAAAATGCGTCTTCTCCATGCGGACAATTCCATATTTTCTCAAATTATGCTCATCCCATAAAAATATGATCTATTTAATCTTCACAACAAAAATTATGGTCATCCGATCATATGATCTATTGAATCATTTTCTCTTAAATTATAGTGAGGGAGCCACATTCCGAAGCTGTGAAGATGGCTATCAGTGATCATCATAATGTATGGAACACTCATACAAGCTTCTTAAATTGAGTTTTCTAAATATTCTTCCCATTTATAATTATCCTATGATGTTTTGACTTCACTAGCTCGTCATGTAATGGTGAACAGTTTGTTTATTTTGATATTGATTCAGTATGTGGTTGTATCCAATTTTAGGTAATTGAAAAAGGATTATTGCTGAAACTTCCCTTCACAACCATTTTTGAATATCTTCAGGTTTGTATCGCTAATTTTTATGTTCTTACTAAGATGGTAATTATGTGAGCAACATCAAGAAAGGTCTCTTGGACTTTTTATTCTCAGTTAATCATGCACAATGCTGTTTGAAGGACTTTATGTGGTGCACTATGTCAGAGGCAGGATTTGTCGAACCTACAGACTGCTCCCATTGATTTTTTTTCTTCTTTCTTTTTTTTTAAATGTTGAATGCAGTTTGATCTCTTGATTGGTGATTTTATTACATAGCTTATGAACATTTTTTGATGTTTTAATAGCACCTTCTTTTTGAAAAATGTTATGAGTGTCCTTAGAACATTCAATTAGCTACACTTAATGTGGTTTTAGGATGTAAAGGTAATGTTTGCACGTTCAAATGTCTTGTGATGCATGTAATTGCTGCGCTTTACCTATTTTCAATAGGTTGAAGACATGTATGTACTTTATATAGTTGGCTCAACCAACAAGTTCCTTAAACAAATGTAAACTATTAGTTTGATGCACTTTCTTTGCTTGTGTTGTGAATTTAATGATTAGCTTATGAATTATTTGATGCTTCATAAGCCTCCAGCCCCCTCCTCCTTTCTTCTTCTCTTGTCTGCTTGGAATAAGCAAGAATAATACGAAAAAATTAATGTGGCAAGAAGTGATATATAAGGTAGGTGATTAATTCTAAAAATCAAATATGTTTTCTCAATATGAAACAAACTAGAATGGTTGTTTACTCATTCAGAGCATCTCATTAATGTTAGATGCTAGATTTAAGGTGGCAAAGATATAACACAGACCCCTTGCATTATAAAACTATGATAGACATGAGAAGTTTTGCATAAAGGCATCTCTCTGTTTCTAATGTAAAATTCCTTCAACTTGATTCATTTCCCCAGTCTTGTTGTATCCTTTAAAGGACCTTTCTCTTTACATTGAAGTTTCAGAACATTTGTTGCTTACTCATTGGTGTGGTCATTATTCCACTTTGAAAATTTATTGCTCTTTGATCTGGTTGTTCAAGCACACATAACAAGGATTTGGTGTGTGCAGATGTTACAGATGGTTGCAACATCACTTAGGGTTCTTGGGCCACATGCAATGTTTTATCTTGCAGCTGCGGTGTCTGATTTTTATGTACCTTGGAAAAGCATGGTAATTGTTTAGGACTTTGCCGAAACTCTTTCAATTCATTCTGCAGTAGTGGTTTCTTGGAAAAAAGTTGGACTAGAGCTTTTCCTGCCTCCGTGTGTTAATGTCAAGTACATGGATGCCTTCATTGTGAAGTGCTGTTGCTTAAATTGGGAAGCTACATCGGTTCACACACCACCCCCCGGCCATATTTTTAGAAGATGATGTCCATGTTTTATCATTTCAAGTGAATTAAGTAATCATTCCTTGTCATTTGGCTACTTTCATGTTTGAATACCAACCTCTGAGGAGTGAAAGCTGTCGAGGGTTATCTTTGCAAAATCTTTGTGTCCCTGAATGCTTCCTGAAGTGAGTTGGAATACCTAGACAATTCTCTCTTGTGGTAGGTTAAGTCAGAAGAACTGGTTCTTCTTACACTGCGCATCAGCATTAGTTACTAAGAAGTAGACTTTTAGTCATCATCACAATGTTCTAAGATTAGGTTGGCTAGTTTTAAGCCATTAAATTGGATTCCTCTGTCACTTTGGCTGGCTTAAATCACATTTGCTCACCAGCTGTAGTGTCAGTTCATTTAACTCTATAGATGGCTAAAAATGTGATTAGAGTATTCTAATTTTGTTTTCTACCCTTTCTCTTTAACTTGGAAGTTGCATGTTTGTACAGGCAGAACACAAGATACAGTCAGGATCAGGTCCGCTTGATATGAGTCTGGTTCAAGTTCCAAAAATGCTAGCTGCCTTGAGAAAAGAGTGGGCTCCATTTGCCTATTGCATTTCATTTAAGGTCAGCTATTTGCAATCTATTCATTCTGGTGCAACCATAAGTTTCATTAGAAGTTATCGAAGTTTGCTGTCCAAAAAGCATTATAATAAATTCAATAGCATGTATGTCAGAAGGGACAAATCGTCCAACTCTAGTGACCAAAAAACCCTATCCATGGAGGATTCTCATCCATTTACCAAAAAACCCTGTCCATGGAAAGTTCTCTTAGATTTTATGGAAGATTGTTATTGATATTGAGTAAAACAGCATTAAACATTATTGTCCTTCCAGTTTAATGAAGATAATTATCTAAAAAAAGTGCAGTCAAAGTGAAAACAATGCCATGTTTGTCCACAATGAAAACCATTTCCTTGCCACATATCCTGTAAAAATATCAATCCTGTAAGGTTTACCCGTGGTCCAGTTAAAGTTTAAAAAAAAAAAAAACACAGAGTTAGACATACTGACTGATGTACCTTCCTTGGGATTCAAATATTTTAGCTATCCCATTATCTTAAATCTTTACTGATTCAGGGAAATATAATTACCTGCAGCATAAGCTTCTACCATAGTAGCATTTGCAACTAAAATGTAACTTGTTACCAGCAAGAGTATTGAATAGATGATGAAGGTCCTAGAAATATAGAAAATAGTTCAACAAATGCATGTTGGAGTAATTACACAAGCTCCCTTTCCTTGTTATATTAACAAGTAGTCGGTAATGAGTGGCAACTCGGCAGCTGCTCACCTGAGCCAGCTGCAAATTTTCCCTGGCAGTGATGTGAACTCTTAGTTGGACATTACTTTGTTCTCCTGTTTAAAATCTGCTGAAGGTATCACCCAGCGTATCTTTGATTGAGACTTGATATGAATCCCTGATACAAATTTTTTTTATTTCTAAATGACAGCTAGAGACTGATAAGAACATCCTGCTGAAGAAGGCAGATATGGCTCTTAGTAAGTACAAAATGCATGTGGTAGTGGCCAATGAGCTTTTAACTCGGAAAGAGGAGGTCGTCGTCGTCACAGTTGATGGAAAGGTTTCAGTTTGCCGAGACAAGACCCAGGTTGGCAGTGATGTGGAGGATCCCCTCGTCAAACTTCTAGCGGAGAAACATTCGATTCACTTAAAAGATTCTTGCTCTTGAAAATATAAATTGTCAAGTTGTTCAACCTGTCATAGATACTGCTAATTTTCATGATTGATCAATTCCCATAGGTTTCAATTCTCTCAATTTCTGTGACGTGATAACTGCTTAGGGCAGGTTTTTTTTGGAGTTTGGCAATACCTCTTTGCCTTAGCATTTGTGTCATATTTTCCAATTTCATTTACAGAATGACATTTTTGGTGTTCTCGAGGCAACTGTAATATTACTCATCGTAGCTGTAATGCATTCTGAAAGAGAGTTCGAAAAGAAATATTATAGTTCTTGAAGCTTTTGGAGTGTTACCCAATTCAGTGTTTGTTGGAGGCAGATTATGTTTCCATTGGAGCACATGTTTGCTTTTATTAATTGGCTCAGTTGCAGTTTATATATCAACGTCACTGTTGATTCTAGTTACAGTCCTAGAAATTTTCCAATCCACAGTTTCCATGAGACCAGCAGAGATGTGAGTGTCTTTTTTACTGGTCATGGCTAAACTTATCTATCTAGGGTTCGATTTTTAATTGCACATTCTCCAGTCAGGTTGAGCTTGCTTCATGACTTTCATTTTTTTGGCATGCTTGTATAGTACGGTTGCCTTATGCTGCATATCTTTCTAAACATGTGTTTTTTCTTTTTGTCCAGCCAGTCTGTTAGTTGGTCTTTCTGATAAGCTGCGGATATAAGAGCGATAATGTGAAGCTTTATTATTATCTCGGTTACTATACTATTCCCTAATAAACTGGATTTGTCGCCTTTTATAAGTAATTTTCAAAATGAGAACTTTCCCATTTTAACATCTGTGATGTATAGGTTGAGTAGCTTCTCTAAATCTCTCTTTTCCATAAAAAGTAATTCAACCAGAGTTGTTAATCCAATAGTGGGAGAAGTTCTCACTATATTATCAGTGTCATAAGTTTTGTACGGTGCTCACTTTGATACCAATAGTTTCTGTCGGATCACTTAAATGCCAAATCGGAGGAAAAACGATCTGGTGCAACTAGCGAGAGATTTCAGCCAAAATGATTATGTGGCTTTAAAAAAAAAAATTACAAGTCCTTTAAACAACGTCATTTTCTGTCCTCCTTAAGAAAACAACGTTGTTTTGCCGTCCTAAGTGAATGGCCTCGAGAAAACGACGTCGCACAACTCATTTGGGTTTTTATTTATTTATTTATTTGGGGATTGAAATTAGGTTTTTTTTTTCGATCCTCGCCCAATGCCAGCCGCCATCGCTCGGCCTCCGTCGCCGGGCCGCCATCGCTCGGCCAAAGTCACTCAACCTCCGTCGCTTGGCCAAAGTCGCTCGGCCAAAGTCGCTCAACCTTCATCGTAGTAGCACCATGTCCCAATCTTGGTAACATTTCACCAGCTTCAACGTCCTCCAATTCTTCGAGCATGGACCGCATCCAGCAGCTCCGAGTGGGCGTGGAGGGCAAGCCTCTGGCGACTCTAGCCTTCAATCACGAGCCAATGGCGGCACACGAGGGAGCATCGACTTGGGTCGCCGGAGCCTAGGTATTGGAAGACGCAGGCCAAGCACTCGTCGGGGAGATTAGAGATGGAGAGGGAGAGATTGGGGGCGGTGCACTCATCAGCAACCTACTTGAGCACCGGCCAGATCAGGGCCTTCGACTTGGCTGCCGAGTGGCCATCGTCGGGATCGAGGTCGAAGCCGCGGCCACTAATGCAAGGGCCGTTGAGGACGGCAACTAACCAGAGATTTAGGGTTTTGAATTGGGGGAGACACACCAAATGGCGTCGTTTTGTTGTTTAAATACTAACTGTACTCTCCGGCGAGCCACATCAGCTTCAAAAATTAATAAAAAAAAGTGCCACATTGAATTTCCGGCCAACCAGATCAAAGTTAGCATTAAAATGATCATTTTTCAAACTTTTTGACACTTAAGTGATCCAACAGAAACTTTGGGCACCAAATTGAGCAGCGTATACAACTTATGACACTAATAGTGTACTTATCCCTCCAATAGTTGATAACTTAATCAGAATTAAGTAACTTATTAAAGATCGGTAATTTTTGAAAGAAAAAAAAAAGTGGGTAAGTCCAAGTAGTAGATAAGAAAAGTAAAATAAAATTTTAAGGTTGACAAATTAATGTCCATAAGTAAATCAAATTTGAGTTGGTATCTCATATTTTATCGTAATATTGAAAGAGGTTTGTGAATGAAGTTAATCTTAGTTCTGGCTAAAAGAGCAAGTTAATTTAGGTTGGAAATATCTAGCACATTTCAAGGGGTTGTTAATCAAGATAAATAAAAATTAACGACTCTAGAAAAGCTGATAATGAAAATACAATTAAATATTGATAAGTGATTTAAATGAGAGTTGATATCCTAAAATTAGTTGGTAATTTAATTTGACAAAAATTGATAAATCATTTTAATTTATGTTGTTAATTTCATATAAAAGTTACTAATTTCGAATCTTGTAAGTAAAAATAGGTAAAGTAGTACAAAATTGCTAATTTGCAGATTGTAAAAAAGAAAAAAAAATTTATAGAAGTATTGGTGAGACACAGACAAGTTAAAGAATGAAAAAGTTTTTTTTTTTTTTTTTTTTTAACAGAAAGAATGAAAAAGTTAACGGTTTCCTTTTCTTTCTAACAATCTTTTTGACCCTTAGCAAATCAAATGAAAACTACCAACACGGAGAAGGATATCGATATATTTTACCAAGGCATGATAGAATTAAGGGAAATTTTCTAATGAGGGCATGAAGTGTCCTTAGTTTCTTAAATAAGGATCCAAAGTGGATACTGTTTCAAATAATAGCCTAAACTGCTAATATCAATCTCAAATAAAGGCTTAAAGTGGTCAAATCATCTCAAATAAGGGTTTTTGGCCGGCTGATGATTATCTCGATCATCAAAGGAGTATTTTAGTCCAAAAAATTCTAATTATATTTTTTTATATTTATATTTATATTTTTCCTTTACTCAATCTTTTTTTCTTTTTTCTTTTTTTCTTTTTTCCTCTTCCTTCCATCAGCCATCACTACGCCTTGTCGATGGTCACCGACCTCAGGCAAGGACTGCCCTAGGCAGGGTAAGGGCGAGGACAACCCTTGCCCAACATAAGATCGACAACCTTCGCCATGGCCATTGGAGGGAAGAGGAAAAAGGGGAAAAAAAAAACAAATAATATGTAAGGAAATTTTTTTTTATCGAACAATAAAGTTATGCCATTGAGATATGATCATTTTAAACTCTTATTAGAAAAAATAAGGACACTTCGATCTTTTACTTGAAATCAGATTCACGTTAGTCTTCTTATTTAAGAAAATTAGAACACTTCAAACTCTTATTTAGAACTTTCTCTAGAATTAATTTTGCAAAGTCCTCGGACTAGAAAATTGAGTGCACGGTACGTACCACAAGGAGTAAGGCGCCTTTTCCTTGTGGAAACCCAAAGTAGGCATATATTTTACATAAATCATTACCAAAGTCTTCCGTTTAGAGTAGAAGAATTTTCAACAAATTAATTTTTGAGATTTTCACGCATCGAAAAAAGGATTTTCCATATTCGTTAAGTTTTCTCAGAAACAAAATTAACATTGACAATGTGAACAAATCATTACTTTATCATATATATTTTGCAATGAAGGGTTCGGAAAAAAAAAAACTAATTCCTGCATAATTCTCTTTCCATACATGGTACGCGAGAGAATAGGAAGATCAAGTTTAGATGAAAGAGCAGCTACCACGATGAACTCTCACGAATCACGACCACAAGGCCGACCGTGATGCCGCAGGACAATAAATACGTTTCCCGCATATGACAAGCTAATGAAGCTGCTGAACAATGGTCCTACCGAGAGTTCCGTCTGTTCCAATTCATTTAGATAAAAAAAATCACCTGCAAAATCGAAAAGCACGTTTTCTGTGCATCTCAGAACCCCATCATATGTTGACTGCATATTGCTTCATCTTAGCCCACTTCAAATCCCCCAGAAAGTTAATCAAAGAAGAGCCTCCATTGCTTCAAGGGCAGCAGCATCTACAGATCGAGAAGCAAACAATCAAGTTCCTTAAGTGAGAGTGGAGCGGGGAACAATTCCAAACATTTTTCCACCCCCTAGCTTGGAAGTTACACAGTGGATGCCGAATGTACAGATACAGAGGATACAAATCCGCATACACTGCATATGACAAAATCGTAGAACAAAATGTTGAACCTATCAGCATCTAATGTGGTGAACCTTTATGGACATGATTCTTTCAGGATGGGACAGGTGAAGCTTTATGGACATGATTCTTTCAGGATAGGATGTGATTATACACCGTAAAGCAATATCAAAAGATAAAGCATACAGTCCAAGAAACTAAGCGACCTTGGTTCAATATGACCACTGCTGGATCAGCATCTGCAATAATAGACTCATCCTTGAGATTCACATGTATTGGTCTTCGACTAGCTTCTTCAGTTCCTGTAACTTCTCAATGATTTTCGGGTTCATCAAATCCCTAGCTTCCTTGATAAGAGTACCTTCCCGACTGAAATGGTATGCATCTATCACTGTCCTTATCCATGTGTGAAGCTTCTCTGGAGTCCTGCAGATTGGAAATGAAACAATTATGACGCATCTAACGAAAAATAACTGGCCTTCAATTAGTTGGAATATGCCACAGCAAAATGGCACTCGAGTTTACAATGGTCTATCCCTCAATGATTTCTTTTTATAGTTTCCTCTCCTTTTCCTAGACGTTTCTGTATGTTTTACTCTCGCTTAATCTCATTTCCCATTTAAACTCACAATGCCCATGCAATACAATTGACCAACATGCAGTTCATGGCTTGACCAATAGATTCCTGTACGTACGTGTAGAGGCAGTCTATATCATTCCCTTCAAGTTCTTCTCCCGGGGTAAATGCATCTTTCAAGGCAGAAGCTTTCTGCTCGGGATCCTCAACGGTGAGAAGGTACTTCAATATCCTTATCTCTTTTGGCATCAGCCTTTGAAGGTTGCCTCTTGCAGTCACGTACAAATGATACAGTATATCCTTGACCTGGAATAAACAAGAGACCATGACTGACTAAACAAGCATTTTCAAAAATTCCCCTAAACTCATCCCAAGCTGTTGCATGAGACAGGATTTGAAGGCAACATTTCATGGACTTGAAGTTGAGGGACTCCAGCTTTAATCCATAACAAGTTATGGAAAAGTAAATTCAACTGCGGGACACCCATTTGCATGTTTAAAATCAGTGAAATAAAGTGGGAAAAATGAAAGAGAAACTTTCCCTGGTTTTGACCCTAAAAAAAAAGTGGAATGCATCAACCTATCAAAATGTATGGTAAAAGAGCATTATGAACAAGTATATCAACTGCCATTAGCCTAGGACCGTGAAGTGTTCACTAAAAAACTGCTATATTGATATTGACAGTCGAATTTAGTATTATTAATTACCATTAGGTTTTAGTAAAATAGATGAAAGAACTACAGTAACTGAACTCATCATGGAATAGATCCTCCGGTTTCCCCTAGTTCCCATAATCAAGTTTCTTTCCCTCATCCCTTCCTCCTAGATACCACCTTGGATACACAAGCGCATTCTCAATTAAGTGAGACAGTAGATAAAAGTTAGATTAAGAACTGTTGTACCTCATCCTTCATCATGTTCGATTCCTTGGCTGCTGACCATGCTTTTGTAATCATCAACACCAATGCTGAATCGAGTTCATTTTTTGCTGCTAGATTGTCTATTTTTTTACAAGCAGAATCTAAAGAGGGAGAGTTGATAATATCTTGAAACTTCAACTCTGCTGTATTGAGTGCTTCAATGCTTTCAGTTGCAGTATCGTAAGCTTGTACCGCAGCCAAACACATGTTTCCAAGCTTCGCAACAGCTATCACACAGAAAGCAAAAGAGATCTTGTCAATGCTCAAAGTGGAACACAGGTCCGCTTCAGGGCTTAAAATCGTGTGATTTCCATATGATTCAGTCACCATGAAGGTACTTTGTTTACATAGCGCGGTGTACACCAATTACTAGATTTGCCATCAGCAGATGCATCACAAAAGCACATAAACAACTTGGCATGCATAAATTTAGGGATGCATTGTTGACAGTTAGCTGAAACTGACTGCCATTTCTTCATATTGGATACATTAAGCAATGGAGATTATAATCCACCACATTAATCAATCACGAGCAGGTTAAATAAAAAGTATTAAGTCTCACCATTTTGCTCAGATGGGTTGTCATAGTAGGATTCAGCTACAGTGTGAACATGTACAAAAAATTCTTTAGTAAAATCTTTCCGGCGTCTCGCAACAACCTCATTTATCTCTGATGGAGCAGTTCTTATCACTTCAAGAAGCTCATCATGTCTTTGCACGTCTTCATCTACCTGCAGAGAAAAGCCCAAGGGAATCCACCAAGTAGAGTCAGAAACAGTTAAGGGTCTGATTCAGTGACATTTACTTTTTACTTTTTACTTTGCTCAAACTTTACAGTCCACGCACTTTGACTTTTCTTTCATTTTTAAGCACCTGAAATTTCACAATATATGATAGGGACATACAGATTGACATATAAGATTTTCATAATTTCTTAAAATTTGAGCAACTCTAAATTTTGGCAAGAAAGCAAGAAAATTGCCTTTTACTTTCGAGAAGTCCAAACTAGCAAGTAGTGCCAAATTTTTTTAAGGAAAGGCAATAGTTTAAGAGATGGACCACAGCAAAGTAATCAAGACATGCAACATTTCATCAGTATGACATTTGAAGCTGCAATACAAAGGATACAAGGTGCAGGCTAACTTTCATTCCTTTAAAATCGTAAATCTAGTGAACCTGTATAACCTTTTGAAATGAAAAATCTCATATCTAATGTAGTGTTCAGATAAAGAATTGCAAAGGCCACCTCTTTGAGCTTCCGACCAAGCCGAAGCAGCTTATGTTTCATCCCTGGATTGTCTTCGTTGTCAGCTCGCTCTTGACAACGTCCGAAGAAATGAGGACGGATATCGCTCCATTCCTTACTAAAAGCTAATAATCTTCTCCAGTCGGTAGGAGTGGGCTTATCAACCAAGAAAACCTCTATCAGCTTGTCACATACACGAACCATTTTATTGTCATCCAAGCTCAGATCACTACTATTATCCTTTTCATTTCCATCAGTGGCTGCGGGGTTATTGTCACTATCTTCAGATTCAGGCATATCACGTAATGTTGATCTTTCCGGCACAACAGTTGTATCATCAGCCATAGCAGCAAGAAATAAGTTCTGGCATCTGACAGGATCGGCCAGCATTTGGCTTCCTGAGAACTTTTCCAAAAGCTTTTAGTCAAAAAAGTAAATCATTCTTCCTTTTTCTCAATCTGCAACTGAATCTCTGTCGCAACTTCAAAAAGAGGACAATCACCGCTAATCAACTGGAAAAATATATGTAACATCAAAAAACAGCAGGGCATCAAAGAAAAAGGAAACAAGGTGACTCAAGCTTTCTCGACATTATCAAGGAAATCAATCAAAGGGAAACGGCTGTTGACGGGAAAGTGGAGCTTTCATCTGTTGTTTGTTGGCTGTAAGTGAAGACACGCATCAAAACAAATGAAGAGAATGAAAATGATTTTGTACTCGAACGGGAGCTTTGTGCTTTAGAAGCAGGACTTTATACTCTGGGAATGTTACAGTTGTATTTCACTTCAATGCTCTCGCTTCAAGATACAAATATGAAAATAGTCATGAGGGAAGTACTTCCCTCCTACTACCATCCACTTCCCTACATCTAAAAAGCAATATTCGCATTAAAAGTTGAGAACTTTAGGCATCTCAAATGGCGTGCGAGCGTCAAACTGGAAGGAGAAGTAGACAAACAAAGACAGCTAGTTCGTAGGTAGACTGATAGCCACTCCAAATGATCGGTTCAGATATATCGAATTGAAGAAAAGAAAACAACAACTGCAAATGACAGAAACCATTCCAAGAATTGGCCAGTTCAATTCTCTACAGCGAAGTCCCATATTATAAAAAGTCAGAGCGTACTTCTATAGACCCCTGAATTGTTTACTAGAACTATCGCGACGCTTCCCGAGACTCAAAGCGTCACAAAAAAACCAACGGAATCGATAGCAATTCATATGCACCAAGCCTGAACATACGAAGCAGCAGGGCAAAGAGAAGAAGGAGCATACGGACGACTCCGAGGCGCCACGGGAAGAAGCGAGAGACGGTCCGCGACGCTGCCTGCTCGCGCTCGCTCGAATCGGGCGGCGCGACTCGGGGAACGGGAACCCTGCGCGGGCGCGCGCTCCGGCGAGGGTCGAACCGCCTCGGAACGTGGAGAGGGAGCCGGAGGAATCCATGGTTCTGGACGGTTTCGAAGCGGAGAGGCGAGGGAGGGGAAGGAAGAGAGCGTGGCTGCCGGAGGTGGAGATGGAAGCCGCCATGGATTCGCTCTCGAAAAGGCTTCGACCTCCGAGAAGACGCTCCGCAGCTGAACGCACTGTCGTTTGAATGGGACGGAAGCTGAGAAGGTGGGCTCGAAAAAATAGCCCAGGGGCCCAAAACCCGAACGGGCCTCATCGAATCGGCCCGCTCCTTGTGGTTTCGCCTTTGGACCGCTTCGTTTTTTTTTTCTTTGTTGGGGCAGCGTTTCGGACACCGCATCGGACCCGGCCTGTCTAATCGATTTTGATAACTAGCTACAACCGTTTAACCTCCAGTTCGGTTTTTTGATCCGGTCCATCGCACTCTAGTTTATTCAATTATTATGTTGCTATTCTCCGATTTATTCCTTTTTAGACTCCGTTTCGTGATGGAATACATCTTTTTCCATGAAAAATGAACAATTTAGAAAATATTTACTCATAAATGATCACTCATATCACTTATAAAAATAAATAAAAAAATTAGATAGAAATTGTCGTTGATAATGAAAACACTCTTCCATTAACTAATTAGTTCAAACGATGCAAGCGGTCACTTTTAAGAAAGCAATTTTGAAATCATTTATTTTCCACGAAATAAATTAATCATCATTAAACCTTAACGCTTATATTTTGTGCGCGCGCGTGTGTATACAACTATATTTCAATTTTTTATGTTATTCTCTAGACGCCGTTTTATGATGGAAATCATGGCAATTCTTGGAAGTGCTTTTCCAAGAGTTTACGTAAGAAAGTTTCTGCTTCTCGCATGCGTTTCTATAATAAGAAATTAAATCCTAACAAAAGAGGATAAATTGTAAATCTAAACATTAACGCCTATTTCTTAATGTTTTAAATTCGACTATTAATGGGAAACTCGCTCCAACTTTAAGGCTGATTTTCCTCTCCCAAACTAGGCATAAGATCTAAGTGTGTGGCGTATAGAGGAAGAAAGGGCTGCATCAATGTTTTCTTCGGAAAAGCTCATGCAAAAAACCAAATTGGCATGGCGGGGGTTTCTTTATACATGCTCAAGGAACCAATTCCCCGTCACGGTGCATTTAGCCATGTTATCGTACCCAATGACCACATGACAAATTAGGACCGGAGAGACCGGTTGCTCGAGAGACCATAAAAATGACTGTGCATGGCAAGGTCAGTCTGCAAATCCGTATTCAAAAACTATTGTAAAAAGGACAGCAAAAAGGAGATCATGAGCAAACAATGCAATGGCAGCTTTGAACAGTTGATTGGAAAAACATCAAACAACAGTCTATCAGCAGTTCTAAAATGTCTGGAAAACCAACATAACCGCACGGAGCTTTACACTAAGACTTTGCACTCGTCCGATGAGAGTGTCATGGAGTTCTTTTAACTACCTAAAGCAAGAGGATGGGCTTCTGCTTCCCCGCGACAAAATTCGCTGGTTGAGTCAGAGTTCCTGAAAAGATACCTGCCAACAAGCAAATGGAGTCACAGAAACTTGAATGAAGTGGAGATGATCAATCATAACCTCACAATAATGACACGGAGAAATATACGATGCCTATCACCTGAAATTGTTAGCTCAACAGACATTTTACCACCCAAAATGAAGGGCGTATGCTCGAGGTCAAAACCCTGTGTACTTTGAATTAATTCGATGCTATTAACATATTCAATTGCTTGTGTATGCTAGCTGTACCAACAAATGTGACGCCAGGCTGCAGATTTCTTTTTTATTTCATTTTTCCCTTTTTGCCAGTACCAAGCTACAGAATAAGAAGTCAAATATGTCATGCTTGAGGTCTACGTGCATTTCAACAGAAAATCTTATCCATAGTGCAGTTCTGGTAATTTCACTATGACATAGTTCACCGTGGGCTTTGTGCAAAATCACATCTAGGGTGTAAAGGCAAAGGACTAATCACCAATAAACAGAAAAAGGGTACTAGTTTAAATCCAGCATCTACCCTCTCTTAACTCATTAGTTGTGCTATATTACAGGTAGCCAAAGTAAACACTGCTGTCTAAAACGAAAATAGCTAGCAGCTCTAGCTAAACTTCCAGTCCATTTCCTATCTCCACTTAAGATAGTGGGAAAATTAACATAAGAACTCCAAATCTTTTTACAATTGGAGGAGGTACCTTATCAATCATTCAGTCACATAAATTTCTCTGTTGCTGAATGAAATAAGCAGGGTGTATATACTGGAGAGAGCATACCTGTACAACTATATATCTGCAACCCATAGCCTGAACCTCACACTCAAAGAAGAAAGATCCTAACGACTGAGGCTCTTTGACACGGGTCACCATGCCTTCAGGCAGGTCAAAGAAAGATCTGGTGGTATGCTCACATATCCAGCTTCACCAGGCCTTTTGGAGCCATCATCTGATGGGCTAACAACACCATCTAAATTGCTTTCAGCAGGCTTCATCGCATGAATAGTCTTACCAAATAGCTGGATGGAAGAAACACCACCAATCTTTGAAGTATTGCATTGCTGATTTCCAGAAATTTCTAGGCCAAAGGAATGCCCACTACTAGGGCTATCAGTTGATAAGGTTTCAGAGGCTGAACTGCCAATATTGAGATCAGTGCAGATAGCTTTTGGCTTTGGCACCACATTGTTGCCAAAGATGTTACAGGTGTACATAGGGGGATTTTCATCCACATAGTTCACTAAACCAAATGCTCGAGACGCATCTTGCCTGGCTCCCTGCATGCCAATGGGAGTGTTATAGTTGAAAAATGACGAACTGTAGGGCACCATAGGATTAGTAAATCCAGCCATATCGAAAAAGTGACCGGATTCTCCTTCAGTTCCCAAAGCAGATCTGAGAGGAACTCTCAATTTCTTCACCGGAGGATACACCGAATCAAGGGGCGATCCAGGTCCAATGGATTCGACCTGCCAAGGGTTCACAGACCTCTTATCCTGCATAGCTTCAGGTTCATCCCATGTAACCTACAACAGAACAATCGGTAGCTTAACAGATTTGTTTTCTGGATAGCACCTCCATATTTTGTTGAATAAGAATAACACTTGTGTCTAATGCTACTGTTTCTACCATGATGCTCAATAACACTTGTGTCTAATGCTACTGTTTCTACCATGATGCTCATCAGCAATAGCAGGGGAACCACTACAGAGAGATCTATTAACCAATGATATTAATACTTTAACTATATTTCCACATACAAAATGACTGAAAACTTAAGAAACTGTATGCTTTAGGCACTAGACCACATCTATGTTCTAACATTGTTTTGGTAACAGAGTTTTCTGACCCCAAATTCATTTTAACTTTTATTTTTTTTTTTTTTTGGTTAATATCTGCACGATTAAAGACAAACCAGAGATTGGAGGACATCAAGAGGCCAAACCAGATATGAAACTCGGTGACAAATAGTTTCAGTGGTCTGACTAGTTCCAAAAAAGATACAATAGTACCAGAAAACAGAAATATAACATTCATGCACTGAAAAAAGACAACTAACCACATACAATAGCTCATTCAAGGTAATGCCAGCAATTAAACTATCATACTACTTTAACAAAACATACCTATTTCAACATATTTAGTGGGGAAAAGAATCTACAGAACGGCTGTCATAATTTGGTTGCAGATGGTGATGCAGAATCAAGGATGCCCAAATTAAGTAGACTGTTAAGGTAAGAGCCACAGAAGAGTCTGGAGTCTAAAGAAGGCAAACTCATGACTACAAGAGACCAATTTCCAGAACCATAAAGACTTAGCATTCCAATCTAAAACAGAACACATCATGTTTTAATGCATTTCAATCTCAGAAAATTAACACATCATGTTTTAATGAGAAGTTCAGATATGTACATTAAATGCCTTACCGATTGTAAGGCAAATCATGGCACAAACTCAAAAGGAAGGCAGGTCATGCGGGCAGATGGCCTGAAAGTACAGATTATCCGTACAAAATACACGGAAACAACAGGGATGACTCTACATACCTGAAGCATCCGCCATGGCGAACCCCGCCACAGTCCATTCTCGTTGACACCCACGGAGGAGATCACCCCGTGGTGCCACGTCATCCTGGAGCAGTCCTCGGCCTCTATAGCCATCTTGATTCTCATCCCGGCCGTCCAAAGCGACTTCAGCGCCTCCTCCACCCTCTCCGCCTTCACAACGAAGTCCGAGCACTCTGCCCTCGGGTAATAAACCACCTCGAACGGCAATCCCCGCGCCGCCGTCTCCACTGCATTCACCACCACCTCCATCGACACCCTCCCCCGGCCATTCCTCGAGAATCCATCCCTCAGAGCACTCTCATCCTCTACCTTCAGCCTTCCGCCGCCAATCTGCTCCCTCCACCTGGCGCAATCCACGCCGCTGTTCCTGACAGCCCTCCGTATCCCGACGAACATGTCGCCCTTCGAGTTCTTCATGAACACCACCGAATCGCCGGCCACGAGTTTCTTGTTGTTGACGAACTTGCTCCACCCGGTGGTCAGCAAATGCCGCCGTGGCGTGCCCCTGTAGATGTGCCGGAAGTTCCACACGGCGCCGTGGACGTCCCTCACCGAGAGCAACTGCACCGGAGGATCCGCGTTGAAATCCAACGGAGGAAATATCGTATCCGCACAGAACCTAGGGACCGAGAACCCTCCCCCGTTGTTCGCGTCCGACGGCGTCAGCGTCTTGGCGAAGGACACGATCTTCTCCTCCGGCTCATTGCCGGCGCGGGCCGGGCTCTCCGGCTGCAGAGGCGCGCCGGGGTGCACCACGGGCCGGAGGAGGAACTTGGCGATGACCTCGTCGGTGAGGGGATCCGCGAAGTAGTGAACAGCCCCGACGAGGCACGGCACGAAGGTCCGCGAGACGGCGAGCGGGGAGAGGATCGGCGCCGCCGCCGCCGGCGATTGCTCGAGGTGGCCCTGGGGGAAGTAGTAGACGCGGGAGTTGGCGGGGGGGATCTGGACGCACGCGCCGGCGCACGCGCGCCAGACGGCGGGGTCCACCGAGCGGAGGTCGCGCGCGGCCCCGGCGCCGGCGGCAGCAGGGGCGGCGCCGGCGGCGGCAGCGGCAGCGGCGGAGGACGAGGAGGAGGAGGAGGAAGGCATTTAGGGTTTCGGCGGGGAGGAGGATTCGGGGACGAGGGTTTTGCTTTGACATGTAAGAGAGAGTTTCGAATTCGAAGCTCTCTCTCTCTCTCTCTCTACGAGCTCTCTTCAATCGGACACTCTGCTCGGTTAGTGAGAGAAACAGAGAGAGAGAGAGAGAGAAGTATGGGGGTCGGAGGACAGGGCGGAGCGAAGCGGGCGGCATATGTACCCTCCGATTCGCGCCGTAATTACACCATTTGCCACTGACAGCATAACTCCCCTTTTCCCACATCTGAGTCAGGGAGCGGGAGAAGGGGGGGAGGGCTACTTGCGGGATACGGCGCGTGCCGTGCAACTGCCTCCCCTCGATTTTCGCTCGCTTGAGCTAAATCTCCAACCCCTCCTTTATTTTCTTAGTACTTTTTTCGTGTAAAGCTTTCTAGTCCAATCATGTTCGTTCGAGATCACGACATGTCATCTCCATTTTAATTTGAAAAAAAAATGTCTATACCAGATTGCCAAAATATTGAGTGACTCAAATTTCTCTTGAGATATTTTAAGTAATTTCCCGTTTATATTGATCGTAATAAGTTTATTCTATTGTGACTTTAACAATTTATGAGATATTTATTATTTTCTTTTTCTTTTTTCAGGATTGATCGTGTAGGGAGAAAAACTTTACCTTTTATTTTATGAATTTTCATTACCTTCGTGATGAGTAATGATGTTCCCAACAAATGATTGGAGCAAGCGAAGTCTATTTATTAGGGTAACATGTTTTCCTTACCGTTGGGATCAATTACATCTAGATTTCTAGCAATTGAGAATGTCTAAAAATTTATGCAAGTGAGGACATTGCCAACGAGCAGTTAGTTCACAAGTCGCTCCAACACAGTAAAAATTAAATCGCCTATGTATTGAAAGAGTATCCAATACAGATCACATGTTTAGTGGATCTAAACAACTGTTAAGACCTAAAGAGCATGGATATAGCTAGACAGTTTTTTAACAAAACCGTAAATAACTCGTGTGGTATCCAGCCCAGATGGATGTACGAAGGAATTAGAATTCAGACTCATTTAAATCCTCCTCCTCCTTTTTCTACAACACAAGTACGAAAGTGTCCAAAGAGTTCCAATTCAAAAGTAGGAGAATATCTATTCAAATCTCATCAACTACGTACAAATCTTAACAAGATAGATTACATTTTCAGAAACGCTTATTTCGAATCACCGAAATCACCTACACTTTCATTTCTCGAGATAAATGCTAGAAATTAAATCTACTAATAAAATTGACGAAATCAAAGAGGGGGAGAAAAGAGGGATTTCATAATGAAACATAAATACATACATATATATATTTTAATTTCCTAATTAACCGTTGATTAATTACTAATGACAATAGAGAGAGAGAGAGAGAGAGAGGGTGAGGGGGGCGTGACGGACCCGTGACGGACCCGTGACGGGCACTGCGCCAAGCCAGTCACGTCCCCCAAAAGGGCAAAATCATAACTGCCCGAGCGGGAGGGTAAGAAGTCAGATTTTTGACTGGCCACCTTCAGGGGAACACCCCCCTGGCGAAATGACCCCATCGCCCCTCGGGGGTCAGACCGATCGGACGGTTACGGCAGCATCTCTCGCCAGCGCCACGCGCGTGGCGGCAGCGCCGAGCGTAACCCCGATCACGCCCCCCGCGATTTTCCTTTCGAGAATTTCGTTCAGCGATTTTCAGGAGTTTTTTTATTTGCGCAGATGACTTAGGCAGCGATCTTCAACTATTTTTTTATGATATAAATTATTCATGAATTTTAATTCAATACGTACAGTAATCTCGAACTCATAATTTATTTAATACGATCATTAAACTTTATCTTAATATGTAATACAATTCCTAAATTTTTACTATATGTAGGTGTTCAAAATTGTCCTTTCTAATATATAATTCTTAGACAAAATTGAACACTTATTAAAAGTTCATAAATTATATTAAATAATTTAAAATTTTGGGATGACTTGTGCCTTGGATTAAAATTCATAAATCATATTACATATCGAGTTAAAATTCAAGAATTATTCACACAATGTTTCTTTCTTATAAAATCTTTCAAGTTTAGAATGTGATTTTTTACTTGTTGGAAGCACCTAAAAATCTGTCGGAGCATGCGAAATGATATCATCTAACCTACTTTGCCATTACATTTTCTCGTGAAAGTGGGTAACATTGAGAAAAATTATTTTCCCTCGAGTAGGAAAATTCAAAATGTACCTTGACCCATCTAACTCCAGAAAACCAATTGAACCATATGGAAATGACCAAAATGCCCCCCTATATTAGATCATTAGTGACCGTAGAGTAGTAACATTGGACGGTTAGTAGCCACTCTGAGCCATGGCTCGTCGAGGCTATCTGTGGAAAGCGTACACGTGTCGGTCGTCGTCCCTCGTGAGTGCTCTATTTATTTTTAATTTTCTCATTTCCTTTTTTCTTTTCCCAAACAAAAGAATAATTAGGGATAAGACGATGAATTTGTGACATGGAAAATAAAAATAAATAAATAAATAAAAGGAGGTTTGTTTTTTTTTTTTTTGGTAAAGTAAAAGGAGGTTTGTTTGTTAGAGCGAATTTCTAGAAAAAGGGGTGGGGGAGGGGAATAAGTTAGAAGAGTGGAGATAGTGTCGGGATCGGTTGAGTGCAGACAACGACTTTTATGTTTTGCCTTTTTTCGTTCGGTGCCCTTTTTGCTTTTTGTGTTCTGTTTCTTTTCCTTTTTTTCTTCACGACTTCATCATTTTTCGAAAATAAAAAAAATGGCGACAAGGGATATAAAGAAAAGAAAAGAAGTCTCATTCAGAATGATTGACTCGCGGGTCAATTCATTCAATGATACAAAACTCATACCCCCAAAAAATTAAAAAAGAAACGTGAAAACGACGTGGGGATACCACTTATTTTATGAAAATTTAATGGAATATATTTTCCCAATAATTATTACTCATATCGTCTGCAAAAGTGAGTGAATGAAGGAAACGGATTCTTACCGTTCACGAAATTATTTAGATATAATTTATTCTCAATGATGAAAATATTTTCCTCATCAATTAATTTTAGTAAAACTTTTTTTTTAATCAATAATTTCCCACGAGACAAACGAAAAAAACCGTATTGAGTAACTCGATTTGATGATTAGATTTAGAGTTGTTGTTGGTTGGCACCCTTAGTTAAAATAGTACAATCACAAATCAAACACCTTTTTTGGATTGTCTTTATCTCTCGAGACTATCAACGCATAGACAACTCGCAAGAAGATAACCATGTCAAATTATTGTAGTAAACCAATCGCTAAGATTTTGGTTGGTTACGAGAGATTTTGATGAATTATAGATAAGAAAAATTTAGATGACTATCTTCTCACCATTTTTGAATCAGTTAAACCTCCTCCTCTTATGGCTCTTAACTTATTTGTAGATATATCAATCGATATTTTTCAATTATACATAAAAGGGTTTAGGAAGAAATCACTTTGTTAAAATGATTTTAATGTATGGATAGAGACAATATTTTTGTAGATGTAAGGGTAGTTTTGAAATGCTTGGCCACTTGATAACGGGCGTCTTTACCTCCCAAGTTCAAAACTTACTTTTGCGAATTCAAATTTTAACTTGTCGAATCATTCTAGAATTATTCACAATAGCATTCTAGAATTATTCACAACACGTTAGCAAGGCTCGACACAAATAAAAACATTGCCGGACACAGCTAAAAACAATGCCGTACTTATTCTCCTATCGATCAGCGAAAACGGTGTGGTTTGTTCAGCTTCATGATTGAGGAATAGCCAAGAGATTGCCATGCTTCGGTCTAGGGCACGATAATGGCGCCAGCCTGTATCCAAACTTAAACCAAAAGAAAAAGTGATGTACGTGAGCGATCACATGTTGTCACGAGTCGCAATTTGGTCGAGTAATGTCTTACCAATGTTCCTCGATAATACCACCGCCCGCGGTGGCCGCGTTGGTTTGCGCTTAGTATCCTATCCGGGAGGGGAAGAGTTCGAAACTTCGTGGACACTATGCTTCAATGCATAACGCGTGACTTACCCGTGGATGGGCCAGCGGTGGGGGCCCTACCCACTCCAAGGTTTACTCTTCGCCGCTTCGCGGCGCACAGAGGCTCCCTAGGTACCAAAAAAAAAAAAAAGTTTCTCGATGATGTCCTTAATGATTTGATGATAAAGCTCATTCACGTACAACATAAGTGGTCCTTAGCAGCCAAACCCAGACCGTCCATGACTAGGGATTAACAGTGGATCGAGAGGAAGGAACCAAACCAGAAATTAGAAACTAAGAAAGGAATGAGGAAGAAGGGAAACCCAACCATATTAGGACAATTAAGCCGGCTCTGGGAATTACCAACATTTGCAAATTCTGAGCACGTCAAAACTAATCGATGGGTCCGCAACTTAACGATTGACAAGATTATTCCCGTACTCAAGCTGAGACTTCGTTGTGCAAGTTCTGGCAAGGTCTCCGATACATAATAAAAGCTGAGAAAAAAAAATGCCATACGATGCTACAGCTAACTTGGAAATAAATCTGAGTGCATTTCTATCAAACAGAAGATTTGACCTCATGAACATTAGGGAGTAGGAATTCAACAGGAAACTAACTAATGTTCCTGCCGAGCAGTGACGAAGGCGCTCAATTACATAATCACCGCTTTGACCATCGGTCTAGTCGATAATTTTCCACAAAACTACCAAATCAAATGCCAAAGTATTGGGACCGTGAGGTCAGCGACTTTAGAAACATAAGCTTATTCTGCCTGAGATACTACAAGCTGCATTTTGTACAAACTGTGTAATGATACAAGCCGAAGGAAATGCCTATCCTAACTTGCCAGTTAATATCAACCTTGCTCTCTGTATGGAGTCCAGATCAGTTTGCTGACGTCAACCTCTAGGCCACCTCGTCCAGCAGCTTTCAGATGACGATCCAAGACTTTCGGGTCTGCACATATGACGTGCTGCCCTTTTCTATACTGAATTAAGTCTAGGCTCTGAAGGGTGTTCAAAATATCATCAGCCTTTATTGCCGTCATGTCACTGAGCTCCTGCAGAAGGGGTAAACAGAGAAGAATTGAAGACTCTTTAGTCCGCCACACTGGAGTATTTGGCACCTTACATCCTAACGCCTACTCCTACCTTACATGTAATAGCAGGAAAGACTGACCAAGTATTCCGCTACCTACTTTCCCCATCTTCAGGAGTTTTAAAGAACATTAAGAGACAATTCCGAATTATCATATAACAAGAAGAATAGAGAATCACAAAATAGACGGTATTACATGGTGAAACTATATACAATATCAAAAAGGAAGCATATGGAGTAATATTAGAGCTCTACACAACTTTCTGGCCATTTTGCTGAGATGGATTATTAGAGTTCTTTTCTCATTTCAAATTAATGAGTACATTATTATCTATCTCCAATATTTCATTATTTTATTTTGTAACTCCTCATTTAACAATTTTTTTGTATGTAAAAACTCTACAGGACTGAAAAAGTGTAAGAAGTGAACATAGTTGAGATACAAAAGAGTATTCAAAATATTGCTGTAGAAAAAAAAAATGAAATGAAATATCATCTAATGTCCATATATACGTTAGTTTCTCTAAACACTAAGCAGCAATATATATTATATACTTTGTCATCTTTTTATTATATTTTGCAGAAAACCCTGCGTGATGTGCAGGCACACGCCTAGTGTTAATATGATTTTCCAACTGTAGTGTTTCTCTGGTGACATCTCATGATTACAATGGATGTTCCATCCCAAAACTGCACAATGTTACCATGAACATAAACGATAAATGCCCCGACCAGAACACCGAACCTTACCTTGATAGAAATATTTGCTTTATGCTTTTTCAAAATGTCCAACAGAACCCTTGTCCAGTATCCTTTGTAGCTCAACTGCCCAAGATCAGACAGAGGCTTCTCTGGCGTGCCGACTTTACCTTCTTTTTTGGAAAGTTCATATGCTGTCCACAGTGAAAATAACATTATAAAATATCGTTCCTTAATATCATAATCAATAATGCACAAAGATCAACTTTCCTTAACAAACCCCTACCCCCCTTCTTTTCTATCAAATAGAAAAACTCAAAAGAGAAGGTGAAAAAAAGCAAAATCCCAATGCCAGTGAAAATATGTAAAACATGATATGGAAAGCACATAAGTGACGAACAACTTACAAAAAGCTATTAAGAACTTTCCATAGCCTTTCCTCTGATATGGTGGGAGTGTGAGGATGCAAGCCAAATTGAAGGATTCCTCAGAATGCTTTTCCTGAATACGGAAACATAGTCATATACCACTGTGAATAAATCCAAGCTAAGTACGCCAAAAAGTGCTGAACTCAAAGCTATAAGACAGTTATAATCAAGAAATTTACAAGTGAGCTAAGTAAAAGCAAGGATAGACACACAATGCTGCATTAGTTATCCATGAGCCACAAAACTGCTTAGTAAGAGTTCTTAATTTTGATAGACTCTGTCTGCTGAATGAACTCTCTCTTCAACATTAAAAAGACATTCTCTGTCCAGCATTTTCCCAATACTCATAATAACCCGAGAGCATTCATTAGAAACTATGAATTAAGAAAATCAGCATCAAGTTAATTTAGGAAGTTGCTGATCGGAAGTTCGCTCATCACAACTTCATTAATTAATGGAAAGGCTAAAAAATTTCCCCTATACAGCAATCACTGTCTATCCGTTATGCTTCAAGAGACCCTGGCTACCTAAGATTCTACTTTTTACCATAAAAGGAGCTTTTAGATGCATTAAAGTAATTCTTAATTCACTTGAAGGACCACCATGCAATTACATGCACTATATATCCTCAGTCCCTTCATCAATCATATGCGCCGATATACCAAAATCCCTATAATAATCAACAATCCCACATACAGCTAACATCACAGTCAAATGCATTCAAAGAGAAGTAACATAAATCATAAATCAGCTTCGAACGTCAAGTTGTTGCATTGCAGTACTAAGAAAGCTGACTAAACCCTAACTAGTACCTTGGAAAAATATCCAACCATGTGGCAACCTCGATCATCACATTCGCACAAGACATAAAATAGAAAAAGATCTACATCATAATACAGGGTCTTGTGATCTAGAAAGAGTTTTGCCATATAGCAAAGATTCTGCCCGTAAACCTTATTCTTCTTGCCATCAACCTGCATCAAAAAGATATATAATCAAGGTAGGGTAGTAATTATACTTAAGAAACAAAAATTGCAAAAGAGAATATTTAGAATAACAATCTCATCTAGACAATAAGATAGTGAAAATACTTTCTTTTCATAAGAACTAAGAGCGCAAAAGATAATAAACACTCTTAAAAAAAAAATAATGGCAAAAATGTTTCAAAAATGTTTCAAAAAACTAAATGAAAATTGTAAGGGCAACTTAAACAGACAAAAGGAAAAATAAAAGAATACGTGGGCCAAGCTAAAGCCAGTAGAATCTACTGGATGATAATATGCCTCAAACAATGGATATGTCAAAGAAAATAAAAATCAAACATATACAACTACATCAAATAATCTCCAACAACTGAACAATGACTGTGTACCTCAAACATTGACAATGTACCGCTCCTGTATATCTCATCTCCAGGGGGATGTTTAAGATCACACTTCTTCTGCAAATAGTTCAAATGTAGAAACAAAATCCTTCAGAACTTGGACATTAAAGAGAGCCAAAAAGCTACAATCTTAAATGATTAAACTTGCAAAGACACCTCTCTGTAAAAACTGTAGAAGCAGAGGCTATATTTGCACTTCTACAGTGATTAAAGACAAGCTAAAAATGTTGTAGTCTTCTGGAGAAAACCAAGCTATACAAACAAGGAGCTGAATACATAACGTAGAATCGATTCAACTGAGAAACCAACAAATTCCACACAATGCAATGCCTATATATAAGCAAATAATCCAGTCATATACATGGTTACTGCTGCTTCTAAACTGCAGTCACCTCAATAAAGCTCCAGCACAAACTTTACATTCCTTCTTTTATTTCTTTGTGATGTCCTATTCTTTCTTTTATTTCTTCTTACCTCATTTTTCAAAAATTTCCGATATTTTTTGCCAGGAGTAGAGAAAAGGGAGGAAGGAGGAGCGAGAAGGAAAGAGAGAAGGGAGGATAAGGTTGAGATTTGAAAACAATTGTTCCCCACCCACCAGTTTTTACACCAAATTTTCCATGTCAATATCAAATAACTAACATTACTTTACTCTTCTCACTAGTTCAAGAATTAAAGATGTTCTCCTTTGTTTGCTGATAGCATACAGATTATAGATTATAACAACTACAGCTCTGAAGTGCTGCTCATAAATGATTTTGTCAGATATGAAACCAATATCAGGCCTTCCTTGGATAACTACCTCAGGGTACAAAAATAAAAATAAAAAAAAGTTGCAGAAATGAAGCACTACATCAAATAAATGCTCACCATGTGCCTTTGAAGCTGTTCCTTGCGCTTCATAAAATTGAGGCAAAACTCACAAAAGTAGAGCTTCGAACAATCATTGTATTCTGGTGGAAAGGGAGAGAAGTACCATGTCTCGATCTCGTATCTTCCAAGCTCTATGGTTGCAATATTCTTCACTTTGGTGAATTCTTCATGTTCACGCAAACTGGCAGCATCAAGCTCCTCATGCCCCTATTCATTTGAAATATTTTTGGATTATCACACAATAGTGAGGTAGTTAGCCATGTATTCGGCCCTTTGGAGATTAGGCAAGACCCTGTCAAACGCATTTTTAACTTCAATTTGCTTCTTTGACATTTCAAAGCAGATGTTCAATCGTCTATCATCTATTGCACTATTTAGCACACTCTGTATGAATTTTAAAATTTGTATCAGACAGTAGGCTCCATTTGGACATACAATAGACTGACTTTCCTGTTGTATAATAAAATATCCCCTAATGACAGCTGATATCCCCTAATGTAGGGTATCTGTACTAACAAGCTGCCCTGCAGTACCTTCTTCCTTTTCCAGTCCCAATTGGAAGAAATAAGCCTATGTCAAAAAAACAAGATAAGAAAGGCCATATCCAGCTTACCTCGACATGAGTCTCATCAATCTTCCGCTTTTGGTGACGTGTCATTTTTAATCCCGTCACCTGGTAAATCGTACGAAAGTAAGGTTGTCAGTGAAAGCAGAAGGGAAACCTCTCCCAATTTAAGCAGCTTAGACATTACCTTGTCCTCCACTTTTTCATCGACCACAGTCTCTACAGAATTCAGATCAAGCTGTTCAAGTTTCACCCATTCATCGAGCCTCCGGTTGACTGTCGAAAAGAATAACAAATAAATTAAACAAGCAATAAGTCGACAAGCAGCAGCACAGAGCTACATAATTTTTTAGAATAGCTTGCCCCAAAAACACAACTATAAGGTGTCAGTCCTCCATTCCCATTCCCTTTCTACTAATTTTTACACGATAGTTCTTCCAAAATAAGATTGGCGTGCAAGAAAAACCTGGATTTACAGAACCATTTAACAAAGAGACAGTTTCTTCCACAATTTTAACGTGTTTTCACTCCAGTATCCACAACCACTCATACAACTAAAACCTGAGAAATTCTCTTAAAATGATTCATCTCTAATATTGAATACGCTGCTCTTAACTAGTGTCACATAGCCATAGCCACAATTTTCCTCGTCAATTGTTATTCCTAGGCTATCTGAGTACCTTAGAAAGGTCTTCTTAATACAAGGATCGACCTTTTTCAGCATTATTAGATACAACAGGACCAAAAAAAGATTAAACCGCAACAGACGAAACGCTAGCAAACCCTAATTCAGAATTGTTCCACGACTCTCGTCCTTCCGCGACAACAATTTCGCGCTTACACTGCTCCGACCACGAATATCAAACTCAAAACACAGGATTAGAACGCCAATCCACAGCAGAAACCCTAAAAACAGAGGAGAATGGGAATTCTCACATTCCGTGTAATGAACATAGTACTCGTAGTCGTTAGGATCTCCGGGATTCAGCTTCCGCCGCTCGATGACCTTCACGGGGTGATACTTGCCGTCTCGCCAGCGGCACATCACGTTCGTGCCCACCTCGAGGGGAAGCACGCTCATCCTCCTCCTCTTCGTCGCAACGTCGTGCTCCGCCGCGGTCCCGTTGGAGTGCTTGACGGGCGGCGGCGGCATGGCGTCTCCGGCGCCAGGCTTCTGGCCGGGGTCGGCGACGGCGGCGGCCGCGGTGCCGTTCTGTTCGGCTTTTGGCGGGTCAATCGAACCCATGGGTCTGGCTGAGAGCGCTCCGACACGGTCGGGTCTAGATGAGGACGAAAGTGGATTAAATAATTCGGGAACCGCTTTTACCCCTCGGAACTTTTGGGGTCACTTTAGCAACTTGCGAAAGGCCCCCAATAATTTCAATACTTTCAAATAACCCCCGGCATGATAAGTTTTTTTTGCAAATAGACCCCGGCCCCTTTTCTAAAACCGAATTTCAATACTTCCCAGACCCCGCTGAGAAAATTTAATAATTTTTTTAACCACTCACTGAAAAGGAAGATGACTAGAAAAATCATGTGAAAGAAAAGAAGAATAAATTGTCATTTAGTATTAATACTCTTCAAGCAACAATAAGACATCGAATAATGTTCTTGTTGAGTTGTCACCCAATTATTGATAAGTTTTGAGCTCGTGAAATGGGCTTGCTTACGGGTTAAGAAATTGACTGATTTGTATCCATTAAGCATGGAAGTAGGTTTAATTTTGACATTCTCAAATGCTCAATTTCTTTGGAAGGTCTCGAGAAAATCTTCATGTAATCACCAATAGCACACAATACTTTGATAATGGCATTTACCACACTTTGTATTGTTGTGCTATGGTTTTTTATTAACCCAAGATTGAAGACCTTACAGATAGTCTTGATCGATTGGCAAGTACGCTTTTTAACTCGTTGGTACTTAGGATAAGAGGTAATCGATTTTCAATTCAATCCAATTCTATCATGGAATTGGGAATCAGACCAAGAAGATCAATTCCCAAATTTGAGAACGGAGGACTAGACTTATTGATTATAGGACTAAGAATCGAATTGCACCACCAATGTAATTTGGTCAAATGAAACTAGTCATTTTTCTTTTTTCCCTTATTTTTTATTTTTATTTTTACTTTGAATTGGATTGAGATAGTGTTTAATTCATACTTTACTAAATTTTTTAAGAAACGATATATATATAGTCTGGCTCCCCCTTAAAATCGAGAACAATACCACATGAATACTGGTTCCACTTATAAGAATTACGCACTGAACTAAATCGGCCAATTTAGACATTTTGTTTTATGCACCAACTTTAGCCCGAACATCTTAAATGTATATTTCCGGTTAATATTAACCTGGCTTTTCGACTTGCTCAATGGTAATCTCTAATTATAGACATTTTGAGCGGTGGGTTTATTTTTTCAAAAGAGAGGCGTCATAAAATATTTTCATAATCGATGATAATTTATGTGTAAATATGCAATAAAAATATTATTGATTCATTTTTTTTAATTGAGATTATTTATAAAAAGAAAAAAAGAAAAACAGAGGGGAAAAAAAAAAAAAAAACATTTCGCCCGCAGTAAAGTTGCAGAAAGGAAGTCGTACACCGCTCGCGTCTTCGTCTCTTCGTCTTCGTGTGCTCGAGACGAAAACGCCTTGCCATCTCGATCCCTCCCTTCCCCTCTCCCTCGAAACCCGAAAATCGGAGCCCCCGAATCCGATTTCGCCATCGATCTCCGCCATGGATTTGTCCGAACTGTGGGCGATCTTCGCGCCGGGCTTCGCCGGCGCCGTGTTCGGCGCCGGCTGGTGGTTCTGGGTCGACGCCGTCGTGTGCAGCTCCGTCACCGTCTCCTTCGTCCACTACCTCCCCGGTACGTTCCCCCCCTCGCCTCGCCTCGCCTCGCCTCCGATGTATATGCATGCGCACGCGAGGTTCTTCGAATGATGGCTTGAATTCGTCGAGGTCGAGGTGAGCGCGCGACTGACGGGGTTTCGATTTCGCCCTTTTTTGGAAAGGTATCTTCGCTTCTTTGGCGGCGCTGATGTTCAATTGCGTGAGGAGGGAGGACATCGACTACTCTCCTTACGACGAAGGCGAGTGGAGGTGAGACTTTTGCTTGCTGTTGTTCCTCGTTTTTTCTGTTCGCTTGTGCGATGCGTTGATTCTGGTCGGTGGAAGTGATCTTTTTTGAGCTTCTGAAAGGAAATTAGGACTCTTGTTGGGAGAATGTTGGAACTTATCGTATGCAGAATTGCCTTTTAGACTGAGTAAGTGCGTGAGTAGGATATTGGACGATCTTGTTTTTTGAGAATTGTAATACATGGTATGCTGGAACGTGGTGCTATTTGACTATCTCTGGATCTCGGAAATAGAGTGAGGGCGCCGATGGATGGCTTGACTGAAAGGAGAGGAGGGGATCGAGAAGGGAAAGGCACCATCTTCTCTCTTTGGTGACTTTCTTGTTGGTTGAGACCCTCTCTCGACTGTCGACTTGCCCCCCTTTAGAGCTGTGAAAGAACAATGTCCAGTTTCATTGGATCCAGAGTGAAGTAGCCCTTCTTCTATGTTCACGAGAACCATTTTCTAAAGAAAAAGAGCCGCTTTCGTCCCCTAGGGTCACTGTTTTCGACGCTAATCTTCCTGTCTCAAATCGGTTGTTTGCTATTACTACATTTTGAAGAGGCGTGGCTGCGCTATTGATTTGTATTCATGACTGAAAAGCAACCCCCATTTTCTTCCTTCTTTCAAAGTTCTAGTCTTCTCGTGATGCATGGGATAGTGTTTCTGGGAGACTAGCACACAACCAAAGCAATTTCTTTTTCCTTGGTGTGGTGCTGCTGTTGGCTCTGGATGATTGGTCTTTTGAATTTACAATACTTGCTTGAAAAAATATATGGACTGGAGAGTGTTTGTCTGTGATAATGGAGGAGTTTACAATGTCAAACTCGAGAGGTTCAAAATACTTTATGATGCTCCAGGCTGAAGTACCAAAAGTGGCTCCATTTACTGGTCAATCTTTTGTATTCTCTCTTTCGATCATCACAATAGTGAGGTTTCTGTGCCGTACTAAAAGAGAGTGTATGGAGCTTTTGTTTTGCTGTTAGTATAGGCTTGCAAAGGTTGGCTTTAGTGATCTTCTTGGAGCATATATTAGCAGATGAAAACTATACAAGAGCAATATGAGAGGGAACTTCTTCTGAAAAAAAGAAAGACTTTCAGAGCCATTACATTGAATTTCTGGATAAGATGTCCACTACTGCCATCTTCTTACCATGTAATAGCTCTAAAGATTGGTTTAAGGCATTACTTATTAAATTACATATTCATTTATTTATTGACGCGAGGTTGTATTCATGCTTGTGGAATGGAATTGGACTCCATAATCTCTGGACTTGGAGTTTTGTCCTTATGCTTTTTTTAACAGTTATTTCTCATCTTTTGTGATGAGTAACTAGACTGGTTGGAGTCATTTGGCTGTATGATTTCCTGAGAGATAAGTGCTTGGTGACAGAGAGCAATTGGATTTATTTCTGCCTGGCACGAGACACCCTAATTTTCTAGAGTAATCATGGATTTACCGCATAATCAGTGCGTGAGCTTTGAGAACATGTGGTAACCTTTAAGAGAATAATGTGGCTTGCCCCTCTACATCAGTTATCTGGGCTTCCAGTGGAATTAATTTATTGATTTCCCTTGATTCACTTGCTTAGGATGCATTATCATGTGGTTTTCACTTGAGCATCCATCGCTTGTCCTCACTCTGATTGCTTTCATCGTTATAAGTAATGTGAATGGTGCATTGTGCTATTCTTAAGATAGGATCCTGCTTCTGAGGCAATGATCTTATGCTCTAAATTTTTTGGTTCTTTCTATACCGTGTTCTACTCCTTCTAGTGATGATGATACCAAATGATGGGGGCAAAAGTTGGCCTTTCTGCAGCTGTCATGATAGTGACTATGGAACTTCACCAGCCTGCACTTGCTTGTGTTTTCCTTGAGGATGACACTTTGCATGCTTTTGATGCTTTAAGTAGCTGTAGTATTTGCATGTTCTCCTTCAAGTTGAAATAGATGAGGGGGTTCCTTGCTGATCCTCTTGGGCAATGATTGATAATTCTCTCTTTAATGCAACAGGTTGAAGCTTTGGCTTTTCTTTGCCTATGTTGTTTCCTTTGTCTCTCTGGCAGCATCTGTGGGCCTATTAATTCAAGATTCACTCGTGACCACTGGACCTTCAGTTTGGACTGGAGTTGCTGGTGTCTTGCAATGTGTGTTTGTGTTGATCAGGTACCTTTTGCACTTCAAGCCTGAATTTTCTTGGATATACAATGTTTCTCTCTCTTGGTCTCATCGACTTGTGTGGTATCCATGATGTAAGCATGGCGTTTGTTCTATTAAAGAAGAAGCACAACTTTACTTAGCATCTGTTCATGATAAGGCAAAGCTTTGTGTACTCGGGATATCTTTAGGCCTTGATCTCTCTCAAAAACAGAAAATTCAATCTGGATACAACCTTCACATATCTATATGACAGTGATATGTGGAAGCATGGACACATGATTACTAGAAATGAGTGACTAAGATATTATCGTTATTTGCTAAATTTAAGAGCGGTATAGCACTGCAATTCTAATTCAAACAAAATTGGCTTTTTGCAGCGGACTAATTTATTGGACAGCGCACTCGGAGTGAGGCCGTGATCTGCGACGATGTACTTTGTAAACATATCAAGATGGAGGACTCTGTAGAGCGACTAAATTGTGATGATCATTTGGATGCACGGAGCAAGCTTCGTCATTGCAGAGAAGATGACTATGTATATCTGAATTCTATTGTTCTCTGAGTAAGGAAAGGAGGGGCTGTTTTAACTCGAAGCCATAGCTTTTGTGGGGAAACCCATTCAACTTGGTCTATTTGCGGTGTGAGTGTTCAAATGAGTTTGATAGTGTAACGAACCTTTTCCACTCTGCTGCCGTTTTCTGCTGGCAAAATCATCGATGCGTCATAACCGGCACGGCACTAATACGGTCGTGCATTATGAACTTAGCATGTTTCTTGTGAATAAGCAATTGTACAAATCGGAAAATGAGCATGGATATATAGGAAAGGGAAATTATCATCAACTGCAACGAGTAGGAAAAATCTGGATCTGAAGGAGAGCATAATTTCTTCTTTGTTATCTTTCGTGATTGGGCCGCCGCTTCTCACGGTCGCGTCTAAGGGAATTGAAGTGGGGATCAAATTCCTCTGTGAGGAAAACACGTCCTTATCCAATGTGCTTTTGACCCTAAGCTAAAAGTAACACTCACCTTTGAAACGTTTCAAAATGAGATTTAACGTTTCCACTACACGCTAGTATTCCAACTAACGAGCAGAGCAGGGGAGTCGCTTTCGGCCGATTGTAGGGACAAACATTAATCTTTAAATTTCATTATCCTCATCACATGGTACTGTCTCTTTTCCTTCTCCAAATCTCACCGCTTGGTATAGTCAGGACAACCATGTTGAGCTCTTCTTCTACAGCGGGCATTCGCATCGTCCAGTGCGTTCCCCCACAAAAGGAAGCAAGCGGCAGCGTCGAAGAGAAGGCATCAGGTCGGTTTGACTGAACGGATGGAATGTGTAGCTTGTCTTATGTTTTAGTTAGAGATCTCATCTCCCTTTGGCTAAACCTTCGTCCTTTATGCTGAGGACGAGAAGCTTTGCACTAGAAATAGAAACTCGGGCAGGTGATGGGTGCACTAGTCCTAGTCCACCCACATGTCAATATGTCTAGCTAGTGAGATCCACCTAAACCCAGGGCCGAAATATGAGAGAAAGAAGGGAAGAGTAAAGTTGGTTGGGTCAGCTCTGCACGAGAAATAAAGACTTTTTGTTGCCGGTGGGCGGTCCTTCGAAATCAAGGGTAGCTTACTCATCGAATTAGCCCTGGAGTTAGGTCACCGATTACCGTAAGGAAACGGTCTCTTATCGACTCAAACGAACATGGAACCGAATAAATTAAGGGTACTGATAAAGCAGTCTAGAAGCAGTCTCTTATCTGCCCTCCGAGCTTGCTTGGAGTTAGTCTAGATATTCCGGGCTAGATCTTGCCGGTGCCGGCAATGGGCAGAAAATACGGCTAAATCAAACAATTGCTAGCTACGGCTCTTGACCCGGACAGCATCCTATTAGCAACCGGTGTTCAGGCATTACGCTAACTATTTGTGACCTCGATATCAAAATCGCTTCTCTTTGCTTAGCTTCTCAAGTACAAGGACAAGAAAGACAATGTCAGTCGAGCCAATCCCCCCAAATCCATCGTCCACGAGCTTGCGATATGAGATATTCCGCAAGTTCAACAGAAATATCGATCTAGAACACATAGAGATGGAGCTACAGAAAGATAAGATTCCATTGAAAAAAGTGAAAAAATTTATAATCCAATTGGGTACTTTCGATTGTATACGTTGCTTCAAGGATTATTTTCTCGAGACATTGCCAGCAAAGAGAAATATCTCCAGCTGAGACTTCACCGCCTTTTAGGTGCTTGTCGTGACTATCCACTATTTCATTAAACCGTGGATAGTTCTATTCACCGAGAGCATTTGTTAAAAAAGTCCTTGATTTTTATGTCGAATATCGCTTTCTCACTGATTAAAAACCTAGTCAATATTCCAACATATGATTGAAACAATGTATAAAGAACATAGCATGGAAAACAGATGATCGAGTGGGATTAAGTTTCGTTAACTTGATCAACCTATTTTCACACCCAAATAAACAGCCATGGCAAAATTATGTACAAGAACGAATGAAACGTGTCAAACCATGTCAATTTCAAGGCCGCCATATCCGTCCCACGTCAAATTCAAGTTCCTCCCCACGTGCTGTGGTTTGAGCACGTCATCCTCGCGTGTCTGAAACTAATGGCCCTGACTAAAACCTGTTCTCAACGGGCAGGGTGCAATTCGCAAGACAGGAAAGACCACATTGGCTCATAAACAAGGTGACATCACCTTCTTCTGTATTTCAACACATGCTACTATACTTGGGCCTAAGTCGCTGGAGTCGGAGATAACTCCCAATATATGAACCTGCATAAGCAACAAAGGAACCGAAGCGTTGAACTTCCTCTTTCTTTTTCCTTTTTTCTCAGTCGTAAAATGAAAAGAAACACCAGAAGCATTTCTTCCTAAAGATCAGAACCCTCTTCAAGGAGAAGGAAAATTAAGGACCAAAATACCCCAAAAGATGCTGGACTCCTCAGCACCTCCACCGAAAAGGTAAACCCTCTATCTATCCTGAAAACAAAATTCCCTAGAATCCTCTTCCTTTTCTTTTTTTCCACAAGCAAACATGAAAGCTCCATCTTATTGAACTATTTGTAGAATCCCCACAGGAACCTATCCTCCTGCATACCCCAAGATTGGTGTCCCTTCAAAAACAAAGGACCATCCAGCCAACAAAATTTGGACTTCCAGAGCTGGTAAATCAAGCTTTGAATCCTGAATCAGAGATGTCCGCGGAGGCTCCGCCAATACTACCAATGCGAGTTTCAGACAGTTTTGAGAGGATTGGCTCCACTGCTCGGCAGACATTTGAAGATGGCCTCTTTTTTGTGTACTGCACCACAAATAATATCCACATGTTAAATAATTTCCACCAAATTTTTATAGTGAAAATCGATCCATTTAATGCGAAACATTAAGAAATAATTCCAAATGAGCACCTTCTCTCATCCTCCAAGATATAATCAGAAAGTAAGTAAAATTGTGTTCTCAATCCTCAACTGTAGGCACAATTATATTCTGTATCCCCACTCCTATGAAAACTAATAATTTACATCATCAACAGATGATGCTCTCAGTTTAATTTTAAAAAAATGAAATGACAACAAAGGTCCTCTACATTCGACAGATCCAAAGCCGCTGCCCCCCCATCTTGTTTATCATTTACCCACACCTCTTTTTGTCCCTCATTTGTGAGAATTCATTGAACACTTTGGACAATAGTCCAAAAGGACCACCTAAGTATACGTGCTTGTGTTACTCAGGAGAGAAAGAGTTGAAAAAAAAAAATTAGGCTCTTTATTCCAATTCAATCAACCCACACCAGAAAATCGTACGAGCAACCCATTCCAGCCAAAACAAACCACAGTATACTATGCCACCAACCGTTTTATATGCATCCTCTAAAATCCCCCACCTGAAGTTCCACAGAACTCCTACCAAAGATGAGTCTTGGCAAAATGCCCGCCTAAAGAATAAAATTCCACTGGTTTCAGATTTGCTCACTGGCACCAGTGGAAAGCACTTCAGGCGGGTCTTGGCATGCATCTGATCTGAGGCGCCTGATTAGGGCTTATGACAGGTAGCTCAGATTCTCCCTTTCTTTCCTTTTTGTGTGTGAGTGAGAAGAGGAGATTGCATGACAGAATTTAACAGCCCCAAGGGCATAATGTACTTACAATTATTCTAACACATCATCATAAACATGTGCCAGCTTAGTTGGACTTCCAACTATTGATGAGGTCATTTGTTGTTAAAATGAAACTTGAAAATTAAAAGTGAAAAGTTGCAAAAGTGGAGAGGTAACACATAAAAACATCCATGATGCAGGTTACAAGGCATAATTTTCACATTTGGGAAAGTCTACCAACAACAGAAGAATATGGAATCATCATCATGCTAACCTAACAAGAAATCAAGCATTCAAACCAATTCTAACAGCATTTAAGCAGGCAGTAATTTACCTTTTCAATAAAAGCACTGATCTCCTCTTCGGTGAGACCTTCATCTTCACCAGCATTCTCATCCCATCCAAGGGAACGAAGAAAAGCAGCCTCTTCCTCATTTGGATAAACTGCTGCTGTGAGACTCGTATGATCATCTTCAACATTAGGAAGTCTCAGTGCTTCTAAGGAGCTGCCACCACTGCTACACATCTCACCACCATTGTCAGCAACAGGACTTCCAGGGGCATTGACTGATTCCTCAATTAACTGACAAGAACTTTCTCTGCTTGGGGATGAGATTGCAGGGCCTGACTCTAAGAGAACAGAAGAACCTTTTGTTGTGTTTTTCCTTTTAATGAGTTTGAAAAACTCACTTCGGCTTTGTGCATGAGATGAGGAAGGTCTCTTCTCCAAAACTGTAGCCTGGTTCAGAAAGGTGACAACAGACTTGTCCTCCAGAGAGGAATGCGTTGGGTTGATTGCATTTTTCAAAGGAGCAGTAGCTGCAGAATTAGCAACAGTAGGCTGGCTACTCAATGATTTGCTGCTACTACCACTGGTTGGGCTTCCCATATCCTTTGGAGCAGAAGAAACACCATTCTCCCTGGTGGGCTTAAGAACAAAAAACTTCCCAGCATGAGGTGTCTGTGGTGATTCTAATTTAGTATGCCCACCTCGAAGAAACTGATTAGCAGATAAAGAGGGCTGCTGTTGCCCACTCCTGACGACAGAAATTCTCTCCCCATTTCGGACAGCTGCTTTTGACTTGGATTTTTCTGACGAATTAAGCACCTTAAAACAAAATACAATAAGTTATTATCACATCATATTCCTAGACAAAAAGACAAAAAAAAGTCTCTTCAAAACCAGCACCCTGCATGCAGTTTAACAGCATCCTACCATCCTCCTCCGCCCACAGAAAGAAAAAAAAAACATATATTTTAGTTCTGTGTTAAATAAATTAAGTAATTGCATTTGTGTATCAATCTCAGATCTATGCAACCATATAATCCAATCTGTGCCCAATTAGCTATTTGATCATTGACATTCATACTGGAAGAAAGCACTCCTTCATTGTGACAGTGTTGTTCACAAGCAAAATTTATATAAACTTTTAGGGTGACAAATGTTGCTTCAAGTTGTTGATTTAAACAAATGAAGCCATAATCAGGGAAAGATAAAAACCAAAATGAAGGCGCAGAACAGCAGAACAAGTTCATAAATCTTCTTACCGAAGTCTTAGAACCTGAAGGGGTCACCGGTATAAGCTGCCTAGATTGCTTAATGGCCAACTCTTCAAGCCTCTGTGTCTTCACTGACAACTGCAAGAGAAAAGAAACAATTAGATTGAACATGGAAATTATAGAAAGGTCTGGAAGATACCACATCAAGTGCTCTTACCGTGGGATCAGTTTTTGCTCGCAGCGGAGCCTGTGCTAAAGCTTCAGCCATTTTGAGACCAGTCGTTGCCATTGCAGTCCCACATACCGGAGCAGCAACTGCAATTTGTTGGTGAGAAGAGGAATGTACGCCATTAGTAGGAGAGATGCTCGGAACCTGTGCCAGAGCCGATGTCCATCCTTCACTACTAGCTAAAGCTGAACTAGCACCTGGCAAACAATTGATGTTGGAAGGCAAACCAGGGGATGAGGCTCTTCCTTTATCCACCATTCCTTGCCTTTCTTCAGCTCCAAGCAACGGAAAATCCTTCTCGGATACAGCATGCTGAATGGTACTAACCCCAGAAATTGGACCATTCTTAGCAATGTTATTTTGTGCATCATTGCTTCCAGTTTTCACCTCTGGAGCCACACGGCGAGGCAACAGTTCACCAAGCCTTCTTGGAATCATTGAATGGGAATGCCTCAATGGATCTTTCTCAATCCTACTATTTAAGACACATCCCAGTGAATCAGAACCATCAAGGTCCCAACACTCATCATAACTTGACCGTCCTCTTTCCCTGTCGCGGTCCCTGTCGCGGTGACTCCTACTGAAACTACTGTATGCATTCTTTACAAGACCATTATTACCAGAACTCCCCCGTAAATTAAGTGAAGATGTGCGGTCTAATGATGAGTGGCGGCCATCAAAGTCATTCCCGCCCTTGGAAGTTTTACTTCTCCTACGAGATCCCGATGACGAAGGTTCTAGATAATTAAAGCACTCCAGTTAACATATATATAAAACGTCATGAGAATACAGCAGCCCTAATACCTGCTACAAGTGCATAAAAATCATGTATGTGGGTGTGCATTTTGGCAACGCAATGCTCGGAATGACTATCACAATGACCAAAATAATATGGCGTTACAAAAGTTAGAATGGAGCGTAGATTGGTGAGAGCAAAGTACCTGAATGAGAAGAGTGGTTGGCTGAGCTGCTGGCCCCCAAAGCACCTCCGCCGCCAGAATTCCTCAGCCACTCTGGAACTAAAGTGGGTTCACTTCTTTCCATCGGGAGCAATGCACATCCTCAGAGAATATTAAGAGCCTAAACCGAACAACTAAACTTCGCCGCCCTTTCCCATCTGGTCAGAGTCACGGAAACCTTATCCTAAAAAACGAATGTCCCTTCCTAATCAGAAGACGTCACGTCACGACCCCCTCGAAGGACTGTCGAGCCGCTTCAATTAGTAGCTAGGCAAGTCTATCAGAGGAACAAAATCCTGATGCAAACGCGAAGCTAGAGTACGAAGGCAATGGCAACCGGAAGACGCATTACCCCGACATAAGTACGATGACGACAAGAGGGCTCCCCTCTAGGACTCCTCCATCCCAACGAAATGATAGGATTTCACGCGCACGAATCAAGGGCAGGCGACCCTCATTACGCGAAAAAAACACGCACCCGAATTCCCCCGCGACAGCCCCGCCCCGGACGGAATTCCGACGATACCAACCCCCAAATTAAATCCAATGAGGGGCACTCAAATCCGAAACCCCGCGCGCGCGGGGGGTCCAATGCCCGGATTACCCCGCCAACAGAACCCTAGGACGCGAGAACCCGACAACTCCCGGCGGCCTAGGGTTTGAAGGGCGGCGCGAAACCCCGTCCGACGGATTCAGAGGAAAGGAACCCAGCACCCCCCGGCCCACCACCGACACCGCCACAACCGCCGCCACCGCCGCCCGCAATCGATTCCGGAGCGACGACAAAACCAAGCTCCGCCCGAGCACGAGGAGGAGGAGGAGGAGGAGGAGGGCGGAAAACGGAAACCGGGCGTCCTCAAAATCCGGCCGGCGAGTCCGGCGACGGGGACGGGAGAGGAGGCGGCGGCGCGGCGTGCAATCTGGGGAGGATTGGGGGGGATTTACGGGAACGGAGGAGAAGGATTAGGGTTTCTCAGTAGCGATTTCGAGGAGGAGGAAGGGAAGGGTGGGGGGCGCAGAGAACATGAGAGAGAGATTTTGGTGTGTAAATTGCTAATATTAAGTTTGGGGGACGTTTCAGTTTTCTGTAGTTGTTTTTTTTTTTTGGGGGGTGGGGGGGGTCTGGGCGACACTTTGAATGAAACGTATGAAGAACAGAAGAAAGAAAAAGCTCTCTCTCTCTCTCTCTCTCTCTCTCTTCCTCTCTCTTCTTCCCACTCTGCAGAAAAATCCACCCAATTCCTCTCTCCTCTCTCTCTCTCTTTCCTTCTCTCTCTAGCTTTGGTTTTTACTTTTTATATCTCTACAGCACGTGCCCCGCGCGTGCCGGATGGGGTTGGGTGGGAGAGGGGATGGTGGTGGTGGTGGCGGCGGCGGCGGCGGATGGTGACGCCTCCTCTTAGGGCAGCGAGACACCACCGTCACTGCCCGCGTCCGTCTCGAGGCGAACTGACCCGACCCAACCCGACCCGGCTCTTTTCATAGGCGCGGGTGTCAGAGTTAACTATTAGTCACATTAACTCTTGTATAACTTATTGAGAATTATGTAAGATTTTGCGGCGCATTTCTTTTTGTGTGAATATGAAACGGTCCGAATCTATGTCGCTTCCGTTACTAAATTAATGAGTGCCAAATGTAAGACTAGTGTTGAGCTTGGTCAATGATCACTTGCATGACTACGAATATACCGTGAAATTAAATATGATAAAAAGTGAGAGTTATATTTCAATTTTTTTTTTGTCAGTCCTACTCTATTTCTACTCTACACTAATTATATTTCATTTTTAACGTTGAGAAAATACATTATCGAGAAAATAATTATATGCACAATTTAATAAATTGGGTATTTACAACTTGTGCTTATGTAAGATTATCTTAATCAATTACAATTGGAGTATTGACATGTCGAAAAAATTTGATTACATAATTAAATTCAAACGCATAAATAACTCGATTAGACGGGGAATGTAAATCCTTTTGGTTACTGTAGCATTGGAATTTAACAATAATTCTTAAATTAAAGAAAGTGCAAAATCGATCGAAGGAGGGATTCGAGTATTCTTATTTTTTTGCCAATATTAAAAAATAGGATGGACTTTTTAGCTCATTTAAAATTCATTGTTGTCATCATAATTTTCCTGTTTGAAGAAAAGAGATTACCCTTCTCTTGTCGGCCAAAATTGACTTCTTCTTCTTCCTTTTTACCAAATTGGATTTCTTTAAAAAAAGGAAATCCCTGAGATAGATATCTCCTAAAATAATTTTCCAAATTAGACTTCCATGCCACGTCATGTCTAAAGATTTCCTAGTTATCACTCTCTCATCCTATTCACATCCGTCTCTCTCTCCTGAAGTTAATTATTATTTTTTTATATTTTTTTGACAAATTTAAATTTTTCATTGTCATATTTAGAAATTCTAGGCCAAAAAGATCTCTCCAATCCAATAATTTATTCTGTACCATATTTTCCTTGTTATTTCAGTTTTAGTTTTTTTTTTTTTTTTTATTTCATGTTGACATTCCTTTTTGTCCTTAGCCTCTATTGGAGACTATCACTGACACCGTTGAAATCATTTTTCATGAGCCAACGATCTTACAATATCATTACTTTTGGCAATTATATTGTTATATAATAATAAACCGCGACCATTTTTTTTCTAAGTAGGATCAATTTTGTTAACATGTTTAATGCACTAACTCAAACTAAAAAACAGAAGATAGATGAGACATGATAACTTATGAAAGAATTAAACAAGCAGATGTAAATGATAAAAAATAAATGATGGCGCTATATCTATCTCATGAATGATTACATCTCTTTTTAACCAAAACAAATAAATAAAAATGACTACATCTACCCCATTTACACTAAAAAGACGAAACTGTCAATAATCTTTTAATTATAGTTTAAATTGATGGCCCCATTCGTTCTTTTTTCTATTTTTTCTTTTTCTATTCGTGATAGTTCTATAATTAAGTATTTCACATATTTTGTTTTCTTAGCGTATTAAAGAAATGTACATTCTCAGATATTCTTATGAAAGAAATGTACATTAGAGTAGGAATCGACCAAAGAAAAAAATATATATATATTCTTATGATGTTTCACATGGTCTATGTAAAATCATCTCACTAATAATATAACATAAAACTGAAAAATCTCTTTTTCATCATTGATATTAGGGAAAATTCCAAAATGGGACCCGAAGTACCCTCTTTTTATGAAATGCCATTACTTCTCAAATAAGGGCCTAGAGTGGATGTTGTTTCAAATGAGAATCTAAAGTGGTTATGTTTGTTTCAAATAAGGACCTGATTTTTCAGTCATCAAGGGTATTTTTTTCTTTTGTGATTTTTCGCCTTTTTTCTTTCCTCTTTATTTTTTATTTTTGGGAAAATTTCAAAAAATGACCCAAAGTGCCCTTATTTTTTAAATAAGAGCCCAAAGTGGACTTTGTTTCAAATAATAATCTAAAGTGGCTTTGGTTGTTTCAAAATATGGACCCCACCTCGCCGGTTGTCGACCAGCTAATTTTTCGACCGGTCAATGGTATTTTCATCATTTGGCATTTTCCCCTTAAGGTTCTTCTTCTTCCTCATGGTCGATGGTGACCATCGACGATGCCCACAAAGGGCCTGGTGAGGGTCGCCTTCGCCAAAGTGAGGGCCATCCACGCTAGCCACAAGTGAGGGATGGCGTAGGGTGGCGACCCTCACCTAGGGGCCATCGTGAGGTTGGCCCTCGATAACTACTAGTAAGGACCGGCGTGGCGGTCTCGCCTAGCCCTTTGTGGGCATCGTAGGTGGTCAGTAGCGAAAAGGAAGAAGAATAACCAAAAAAAAAAAAAAAAAAAAAGAAAAAAAAGGCGGAAAATGGAAAGACAAAAAAAAAAAGAAAGATAATCTTATGATGTTTCACATGGTCTATGTAAAATCATCTCACTAATAATATAACATAAAACTGAAAAATCTCTTTTTCATCATTGATATTATAACAATTTATCTATTTTTTGTCCCTCTTATCTCAAAATCTCAATTTCTCGGTGAACTTTTTATTAATTTCATTAGTCTATATATATATATATCAAAGAATTTATACTTTTTCCTCATTATACTAGCTAGATACTTTTATATAGAGCATGTAAGATGTTCTATGAATATATAGGAAAACACTAAAAATATTATGTACAATGAGATATCTTGATATTTTTGGCGAACAATTCATAAATGATGTTAATTTTTGTCAATCCAAAATAATGAACTGACCAAAAAAAAAAATCCAAAATAATGATATTTCACTTGCATTTTCAAATTATTGTGCAATGTTTTGATTTAATTAAATTTGATTTACTCAACAATTTATCCATAAATATAATCGACACATGAAAAATAACTAAATTTCCATGAAATTTCTCTTTTCGACAAAAGAATTTTTTAAAGAAGTAATATCTAACAATAAAAAAAAAATAACAATGTCTTTAATATATATGGAAAATTTACAATAAACAAAACGTAAACATATTATGTTTCTTCACTATGGTAAGTAGATCTTACATAGATATAGAAAAACTAAAAAAGAGGAAAGTAAATAGATTTGGGACCACCAATTTATATTGCAGTTAAATGATAGAAGGTAATTTTGTCTTTTTGGTAGAAATTGGGTGGATTTGTCATGTAGGGGCTGGAAATAGTGCGTCCAACTAAATGGTAAAGATAAGACAAATTAAAGTTTTAGGGAATAATATAAAATGCAACCTTTTACTTAGTAAAGTGAAAAAAATTCCCTAATAGTTCTTTTAATATTTGGTGGTTGTGCTTAATGGGAAATCCCTCCTGAAGAAAATTGAAGTGTGGAATGCAATAGGGACAAAAACAAAAATTTCTCATTCATTCTTTTTCTTTATTGACACCATTATATCCTATAATTAACAAAAACTTATTTTAAAAAAATTGGAATTTGTCTAAATTTTCTATGTTGATGGTTTGATCTATCTGTTAGTTTACTCTAATATCAATTTTAATCTTCCTTGATATTATTTTTTTCCAATGTCTCCATTTTTTTCAGGGAGAATTAAGCTACTTAATCTATAGAAAATTTAAGTGAAAAATAGATATATATATTTTCCTGTATTTCATTTGTTAATTTATTGTAATCTTTCAGTTGAGTGAATAGATAGTTTAAGAGTAACTGAGTTGAATGACATTATTGTTATGCTTAAAGTATAAAAGTTTTATCCTATCGCTAGATGTAGTATTAGTTATTAATTTTTCGATTCTAATCTAACTTGTGAATAAAATGGATCTAAACCTTGTTTCAATTTACATTTGTTTTGCCCATTTCTAAACTTAATAATAATAATAAGAAAATACTTCCACACACGAAATTCTAAAATGTATTTCAAAATATTTTCTTATCCACATTTTGAATACAAACTCAAAAAGAAGTTAAATATGTGGAGTAACAGATCCATAAATTAAAACTTGGTTGGACGTGTGCAATTCTTTCTTCGGATTAAATTATTTATGATAGGTTAATTAGAAAAGAATAAAGATTGTACACGATGTCAAAAATCAATCTGAGAGAAGTAAAAAGTGACTGGGACGAAGGTGATGATTAGGTAACCTTTAGGCATGGCGCGGCAGGGAGGAGTCTAATTAGGCAAATAATTTCGAGAAAAATCTTTTTTTCTCTCAAGTCAAAAGAGAGATCTATTTTCAAAATTACTTTTTTGAAATATATTTGGGAATCGTATGAATTGACACATTTTAAATTTTAAAATGTTAAATAGTTTGATCTATAACTTTTGAGAAAATCGAGAGAAGCCGAGATTCACAAAAGATTGCATTCGAAATGAAGTCATGGGCTCTAAAGTGATGCTAATTAGGCTTCTGTCAATCGATCTAAAATTCGTCAGATTTTCATTGTGACTGTAGCAAATAAAATCTTCCACCAAACTTTGCAAATTTAGAATGACTTTCCCATTGTTATAGCCATTTCAATGAGGTTTCCTTTTAACTTATCTAAAATAAATGCATTGCCGACATGTATTCTTTAGGGCTCGTTTGGTTTACGAGATGAAATATATTGTTGGGTGGAAATGGGATCCTTTTTGCTTGGAGTGAGAGATTCCTTCACGTGGTTGGTACATGATTGACATTATTTCGCTTTGGGTTAACCTAGGACCATCCTTAGTTCCAAAAAAAAAAAAAAAAAAAAAAAAAAAAACCTTGGACCATCCTATCATTGGAATGTGATTTTCTTTTTTCTTTTTGGAAATTGGTGCTTCACAACAAATTATCCATTTATTAAATAACATATTCATCCGATGTTATGAAATTCTTAAAAACTAGCGACAGAATTATTTCAACCATATTTCTCTCGGATTAAAAGTTGTATCATACATAATCCTTAAATCCAGCATATATGCCCGAAACGGACTTTTTATTTACATTAGATTTATACGCAACTTCCAGCTTGTTGTCATATTTGTCTATTTGTTTCTCTTTTCACCGATGAAGGATACAAACTTGCTTTCGAAGAAAAAGAAAGACGATTAGAATTTGGACGAAAAATATATCCTAGTAAATACGTAACCGCGTAGAAATCGTTTGCGTTCACAATTCTCTCCACTGCTTACCATTCCAACGGCCCGAGTTGTCTGTTCCGCAACATGTCTAACTGCTGCATAGACATTCTGCCCTCGACTTGACAATTTAGATGTGACCAACGACATAGCCCCACCGGCAATCGCGACCTGAACCGTTCATCTTAATGCATCCAATCGACAGATCGTGCGTCTTTATGTCCGACTTTCCGCGTGCCTCCTGGGTCCTCGGCCCGCTCCTGTCCGGCTCTGTCGAGAATATATGCAGCAAAGACAAGCTGCCGAAGGGGAAAGCATCTGGATGTGCCCCCGAGTTCCGGCCCTCCCTGGCCGACTCTTTGATATGGAGCGGGGTCGGGTGGGGTCGGGCGGGGTCGGGCGGGCCTGGATTTTCACGTCGGAGCCTATGGGGGCCATCTACTGCCTCTTCACGGTGGGGGTGGCCGCGCCATTGGCGACGGGGCTCGCGGCTCGCACCTTCTCAGGAAAGAAATGGATCCGGCTGGTCGGCTTCCGGGTCATCTTCATGTTGGCCTCATTTGGGATCTTGACCCAGCAGGTGCGCTACTGGATGATGCTCTTTGCGGTGGCGGCCGGGTACGACCTGGTGGCCCGGAGGGTGACGCAGGGGTGGTGGGCCCGGCATGTGTACGACGTGTTCAATGGGTTGGATCTTGGCATGCCTTTTTTGGTCGCCCCTCGCTCGGAGCCTTTGGATTTTTTGAAATTCAGGTACAGTAAGGTTATATGTCTCACGTGCATCTCACCAAAAATGCACTCGAGTTACATGAAAGATGCACGTGCTATATGCTCACGTAACGCATGAGCTCGGATTTGATCTGTGGATAAGCTCGAAACCTTTTTTTTTTAAGACTTAATTGGCTACTTTGGAGTTTTATTTGAAATATATTTCACTCCGGGCTCTCTTACATTAAAACAACTTTTTTTTTGGAAATTTTCCCTTAGAACTTTACATACTTCTCATCTCTATTAGTAGAAAGAATTAATATGCATTTAGCATTTGTTAGTTTTCTTAAATCTTTTGATGAAATTTTCTTATACGTGAGACTTCGAAAAGGAAGTTCAAAAACACCACTTGATTAAAATCATAATCTCCATATTAAAAATAGTTAGCTAATAAACCTACTTTTCATAAGGAAAGTCTTTGGAAAGATATAAATGACTTGAAAGATACCGAATAAATAATAGATTAGCCGATACGATTTTGAAACTAATACAATTATTGTACAATACATTTTGTTAGTTAGAAGTGAGATCGATAGCGCACGCAAACTTGGTAAAAGTCTAGTAAAATGTGACACACACACAAACACAATTAATATAAACTTAAACTCATTAATTTTGTACTAAAATCGAGTTGTATACTCATATATAACGTATTATCATGTATCGTATTTTATAGCAACAATTATTGTCATGGATAGAGAAAATAAAACCTTTTGGCGGATCTCAAGCCAATAGAGCATCACTCCAAATGAAAAATTACCCAACTAATCATAGATATATTGTAGAATTAATGTCACGAAAAACTCTATATTGATATTCTTGTAATAAATTTATTCAAAATTAATTTTTTGATCAACCACAAAAAACTTAAAATTGATAAATTTATGATAAATTTGTCTTACGTTAAATTAGATTAATATCACGAAAAAATCTTAATTGATACAATGTTACATGTCATTTAACTTAGTAATTTGACGGTAAACATCTAATTAAAACTAATAGAATATAAATTTATCATAAATGTACTACTTTGTGAATTTTAGTAGTTAAAAAATTATTTTAGGATAAATTATGCACTGTAGAATTACAAGCTGAATGTGATGATTGCATATAAATTCACTCTTTCAATAGGTGACACGACATAATCATATTCGCATCGACTCTCTCTCTCTCTCTCTCAAATGGATGGAGATGGCATAAAAGAGGCAGCTTTCGCGCAAAATTTCAGTCGAGTCGAGCTGAGGGTATCAACTTCTGGGAAATTAGAAGCACCCTGACGCGTCATCGTTCACAGAAATTTCTGCTAACACTTTGTTGCAGCACTGTGCCTCCCCACAACTTTTGAGACCCACCAACAATCCACACAAGCGTCGCCACATATCGTTGTGTTAATACTTCATTCGCTATAGTGAGTAAACATGCTATATATGGACGTCATCAATGCGGATCTCAATTTTTTTTTTTTTTGTCGGTTCTACTCTAATCTTATTCTAACACACACTCTCTAACTTTTTCCTTACCTCCTTGTAGGGCGTGGGAGTCGAAACCCCCTCCTAAAATCAAATCGTCCCCACCCCAATCCCTCCTGAGAAGGTGGGGATTTGAACCCCTAACCTCCTCCTTCCAAGTTGGAAGGGTGGCTATTGGGGCGAACCCCAGTGCTAATGCGGATCTCAATTGAAGGAGAAGAGATGTTGCATTCTGGCACCAATAACATAGGCACAGCAATTGAAGGAGAAGGGTCGTTGCACTCTTGACTCCAATAACATGGGCATAAGAAGTAGCCCTTTAATGCGAGGGATTACGCAACGAAAGGGGAGAGAGTTTCTTTTTCCTTTTTCGCATCCCGCCTTTTCCAAGGCATCAAATCCAAATTTTACATCCAAAACCTTTGCCCAGAAGTGCAACAATCATCGACTTAAAACACTACACACCCCGCCGGAACTCTAGTTGTTTGGTATTCTCACTCAAAACCTGCAACCAAAAAATTTGTATATGAAGCTTGGGCAGCATGACTTAGGAAACAAGGAAATCAAGGGGAAACATCACATCAATCAAAATTCAATGACCCTGATATTCCAAACGCCAAGATATCAGAGGTTGTTCTTTCGTCGAATTTCAAATGTAAGGTAAAATCTTACTTCTCGAATGTATTCTGCAATTGCTTTGCAGCCTTCCGCTGCAAGTTGCATGACATTTTCAAAGATATCGAGAGGTAATTTAGCGTCCATCTGCAGCAGAAAACATCAAAATCAAAGTGAATTGCAGATTTCGCAAGATTGCTAAGACATGAAAAAAGCTTGACAAATAATACAATCACTTGGGACCTGCAGAAGAGTAACTTTGTCCAGTTTTGGTAGAATTCCAATTGTAACATCAGGGCCTCCTGCACTATCTTCCACATAATTCAAATCTGTTCAGGTTACAAGAAAAGACAAAATTAGCTCCAAAGTATAATCTGCAGCACTAGCTTACTATGTTGTCATTTAATTCACCAAACAGTTGAACTTAAGGAAAAGACACGACTTGTATATACACTAACCAAGGAGTGGTGTGCTATTCAGATATCCAGCACTGCATGATGTAACAAAATCGCGCATTGGGATCCCAGCATCGGCAAGGGCCAAAGTGGCAGCATTGATGCACGCAGACCGAGTTCCTGTGTAAAACTGCCACAGTCAAATGACAGTTTTATTGGCCTAACAAATGCACATGACAGATAAAGAATCCTAGTGTTCCATTGTTAACAATAGAGTGCCGATGTGCATAGCCCATAAGCAAGAGGACCATTGAGTGCTCGCCATTGTCACTCACTTCTCTCAAGATGCCATGATCCTTAAAGCTAACATTGCATGGGATGGCATGACTGATGCAGCTTATGAGGATGAAAAAATGTGTACCGCAATCAGTTTACAGAAGGATTATCAATGAAAACTGACATTTATCTGGACAAGGCATATGTATTATTTAGCCGTGAAATGAGAAAATCAAAGACATCATGGGGCAATGTCCAGCCTCATGAAGAAGAGAAAGAGAGCATCTGAGAACTTATGAGAATGGTAGAAACATGAAGGACAATGCATCTAGATTTACTATTTGGCTGTACTTACCTCCATCTGCTTGAAGAACTTGGACATATATATCTATCTGTGACATTAAAAAGAAAATCATTTATAAGAATTAAAAAAAAAAAAAAAAGCATTCAAAAACAAAATAGATTATGAAAATGCTGTTACATAACCTGAGAACGAGGCATAAGCTGAGTCAATATACATGCTTCCATTGTCTGTCGAATGACAAGAGATATCTCTGTTGACCGTCTGAACACAAAAGTACGTGGGAATCAGACAAATACAGGTAGCAATTATTAGTTATAACAAAGCATATCCATAGATATTAATAACAATAAGGCAACAGAAGACACATTCTCCAGCAGGTCACCCAATCAATGTGTGCTCTAACAGAAACCAGTTACAATCATAAGATCACTGAACAGATATAGCACTCCCCAGCCACAGCAGAAATTATCAAAATGATTTTCGTTTAAGACATTTACAATATAAGAAATACAGAGATTATAGAAGTTTCAGGATTGACTTCTTAATATATTAAATGTATGTCTAGCACCCACTTATCAAAGGTTGGCCTGGCTTACCGAAAAGAGACAGAAATCAGCAACTCACTTATTGCAAACACCAGAAAAGGAAAGGACATAACCTACTTTGGGAGTGATGGACTTTTCTTCTTTTTTTATTTTTGGCCTTGGTTGACATATCTCAATGAACAGAATCAACATTTTAAATAACACATCTCTCTCCACAGCTAATTTTTGCCCCCACATGCCTTTGGACATAGCAGCTTAACAATACCCTACACCAATTAGGATTGTTTACTTCTCTTAACAACTCATAATCAAAGAGTAAAGATGTTGTTTTTGGTGTATTTATTCGGGCATGATGAACTTCCTGATAGGCAGCAGCAATTATTAAATTGAACAATGGCAGTGACATTAACATCGAGAACCTTAAGAAAAATTGACAAGAATGCATATGCCCAACCAAAGAGAGGAGAACTATTATGACCGGACCCTGACACACGTCTCACTCCCACAGGGATATTGCTGGTAATTTTGGAACTTTGCAAGCATGAATTACAATCAGAGTCAGGGGAGAGAGGTTTCGAGGCAGGATTTTGAAGCCTCAGCTAGCATGTATAACAAAAACATCTGGCCATGTATATCATGCAACTCTTTGATGCGCATATTGTAAAGACCAATAGGCACATTAACTGTCTAGCCAATCAGAGATTACCCTTCTTCCTTATTTCTTTTTTTTTTTAGCACTGGCCTTGTAAAGAGTAAAAGAGGCAATTTTGCTAAGTGCATAAGCTATCATGTTGTGCGAGTTAAGATGCTTTTAATTACAGGTACATCTTAATTATATAGTTGGTCGGTGTCATATATAACTACCAAGGAGACTGCTCTAATTATTAGTTGTCCAGGTGTAACAGCCCTACTAGCATTTGAAACAGCTGCAGAAGCACCTGCTTACCATATTTCACTGCTTATTCTATGTTGGATGCATAAGTTGTTTTTCCTACTAATCAAAACAACATATCAAGAGAAGAACCAACCTGTCACCCTTAGGCTTTCTCATTCGATCTCCAGTACTAAAATTAGCCATGCTGTACTCACAGCGTACCTACAAGATATAAAAATGATTTATATAACTAAAAATTTCTCTTCCTTGCTATTTAGCATGGAACGGTGGATGAAACAAAGCTGCTTCCGAATACACAAGATACACAAATGAATGAATTTTACCAGAGCCTGATCATTCAGTTGTTGGCTCCTGTTTTGCACCTGCATAAGAGCAGAAGATCCATTAAATTGTGCATTACATTCAGATTATCTAAGAAATTTTTTAATATAAACAATAAAATATATGTCTGATTATAGTTGAAAAGGCATAAAAAGTACTAATTAAAATCTCTACAAAAAGAAACCATACATCCTCACTCATGCATTTTACCTACAAGAATTCCTTCCCCAAGACATAAGGCCTTTACTTACAGTAGATAATTTCCCTTCATAATTCTCAACATAATATTTTTGCAGATTTAACTTCCAAAATGGTAACATTTCTTTGCAGAGAGAAAACAACCACCACCGTGCACTTAATGGATAAATTGACCACGTGAAGCCCACTAAAGCTGCTTTTGCCCAGAAAGTCACAGCATTAGTGTTAATGACAAGGCTTAAGCAGCCTGGACTCAAATACATACAGAAACGCAGAAATGGTTACTTCACTAGTCTGTGCATCCTCAGTCATTGAAGCTTAGATAATTCATGTGCCGCTATTGTCAACTTAAAAATTTTAAGATTCACACAATGCAAAATTGGACCACTATCATTGTAAAATTCTAGGCTAGTAAACAAGTCAGTGCAAGAAAAAATTAAAGTTGATTAGCATTATCCAAATGAACAGATCATGCCCAAAAGCAAAAACAGGTCAGACTTCCCAAGTGCTGCGATGTGATGGACTGAAGCAGACAAAAAAAAACCGCCACTAAAAACTTCAAGGTAAATAACATGCAAAAACAAAAGATCTTCTGATCGATACCTCTCTTGGACCATAAACAGCAGCAATGACTTTGGTGTTGCCCATCTCGAAAACAGCAGAACTGTAGCAAAGTCAGTTCATTCAATCCATATGGACTGCCATTGTTGGTTTGGTCGAATATAAAGAGATACAGCAAAGAAAGAAACTACTACCAAACTGTTGTTTGGCATACCCGTCAGCCTTGGCGACAACCCCAATCTCTGCTTGAAGTTTCCTCATCTAAGGTCAAAAGATATGGAAAAGGAAGCAACAAAATTAAACACAAACTCGTTCATGCATCTATTTGCGCATCATGAACCCTTGTATGCTCGCGCAAAACGGGCACATGAGAGAGAGAGAGAGAGAGAGGTTACTTCCATGGGCCGCCGACCGTCAATGCGGAGTCCTTCAGGGCTAACATACTCCATCTCTTGCAAAAGCACCAGAATTCTTGAAAAAACAGCTTCAATCACTGTCTTGACAAGCAAGACAATGTCAGTTGCAGTTATTGATAGTGTAAGATACACAGCGGTAAAACTAGCGTTGGGCAAGCATTGGAGACGTAAAGGCAGATTTCAATATCCTAAATCATCAACACAGCTCTCAAAAGATTTAAACTTTAGGCAATTTCCACTAAGCCCCAAAAATAAACATAAAAAACATCTCAAAACTTCAACAGCAATGGGTAGCAAGTACTGACAAGAATCTGACTTTGCGTGAATTGAGAAAAAGCCACCAAATTGACCTATTTCTTGTGCATACTAATGTGCATGCTAATTTAAGTACTTTAAACGCCTTTCGCAGACGACCCACTTCACGCCAATCGAATGGGGCTGTTACACTTGGCCGGACCAAGCTCTAACCGGTGGCGCCAAACGCCACCAACGACCAAAAAACCAGACTGGCACAATTAAGTTCCCCCCTGGCCGGCCGGGAAGCCAGAGTACCACGGAGAGGACATAGAAAGAAAAACAAAGCAAAGAAACAACGAAGCAGACTTGGGAGTGGAGAAACTGCTAGAGTGCCAGCTTGAAAGGAAACCTAGGTCGGATTGCCTTGAGGTTTAGACAAGGAAAAACAAAGCTAACTCTCATGGGCATTTCATCGAACGGATTACGTGCAGCAGCTGGCCGGATCATTTAAGCACGAAATCCAGGCAAAGATTACGATTTCAAGCCAAACTACTATGACCGACACTACCGGGAGATCGAATCACCAACCTCTCCACGAATTCAACACATAAATTAGCAGATTCTCGGACACTACAGGTTTGGGGGTTTCTTCCCTCTTTTGCTCTGTCGCTCGTCGAACGGCGCCGCCCTCGTCGCTCTACACTTAGCGAGAGATGTGAAGAAAGGAAAACCAGGCCGACGCGGGCCGGTCCGCGGGCTTTTCCCTTTTTCTTTTCGATTTTCTTTTTTATTATTATTTGCTATTCTTCCCAACTTCTCTTTTTTTGTCGCTTCTGCCGTTCTGAAAAGTTTTCCTTAATCTCTATTTGCTAGTCTTCTTACCGTTAGACCTGAGTATCAGGTCTTTAAACTGCTTAAGGAAGAAACAGGTGGAGGGACTTGCCCTGGGTGGGAGGCCCTATGTGTCTCTCTTCCGTAAATGTAGGGTTAAAGCTTTGAAAAAGATACTTAACCCCATTGTTGGACCGGCACAATCCCTTTAAAGAAAATCGGCCAGCATGTCTGATTCCCGTGAAGCCTTCCCCAGGTAACCAATCTGTGAGCGTGGTTCAGGGAAGTAATGGTGCCAGGAAAAGCCTGGGTTCATTGCTAGTCTTCTTACCGTAAAAAATTTCCTTGGTTCATTGCCTATGGGTAAACTCTAAACATGTGGAAATGGGTTGTAGACCCCGAGTCACTCTATGTTGAATATGTTTGATAAATGAGTTTAGAATTGTAAAGTCTAAAAAAATATGGATGGTAAATGCTGATTATAGTTTACCAAACTCAACTCGAAATTGAAGAAGTTTTGGTGCACCCCCAAGATGGGGCCAATTCGTCCTTATTAAAAATATGAAAGGTAGCTTCTTTTTTTCTTTTTTCTTTTGCCATTATCTTTTGTTTTTATTAATCGTGTAAGTTTCGTCTATTAATTACTGAAATATATCTTTTTCTTGCTTGCATTTGGCATTATTATTATTATTATTATTATTATTATTATTATTATTATTATTATTATTATTTTTGTAATATTCCAATTTTTGTTCTTGTCAATGTAATCCATGGTCATTTTAGATCTCTCTTCTTTTTTTTTTTTTTTTCTTTTTGTCAATATCTCACACTCCATTTAATCAAAGTAGAAAGTCCTTCATGTTATTTGTTCCTATAATTTTATGAATTCATTGTCAAACGCTAACTTTATCTTATCCTTCATTGTGAACTGATACAAAAATTAAGAATTCTGTACATTGTTAAAAGCCAATTATTTAGCATATAATAGTCAAATTAGCGATTTTATTTAAAGAGTTTAATGAGGGTTGACTAGGTGATTATGGATTTTTATTTGTTGGATTATTTATGGAAATATTTTAGTAAATAGGTCAAGTCGGATATGAGTCACTAAATTTATATTGCCTACAAATATTGAATTTTGTAAAAGTCATGAATTTATTTTAGGGATGATCAGTTCTCGGCTCAATTCAATGGAACCGATCACTTATTTAACACGAATATGAAATTAAAAAGGAAAAAAAGTTGATAGATTTCAGCTTTTCTCCTACAAAAACAAAGAAGTTCAACTAATCATTTAGAGAAATCTTTCATGCTTTTCTCCGGCAAATTTTGCACATCATGATCGAAGGAATTAATTCCTCTAGACTATGTAAAAAGGGGCAACAAATGTGGCAATCATCGATGAGGGAAGCAAATGAGACTGTCTCCATTTTATTTTGGCAACAAATTGGCAAAGGGAATTTGGTTGCGAGGGAAATAACATGCGGAGAGGGATATTCTCTTTGGAAGATAATGGGAAAGGTTGGTCAATTGGAGATAAATAAAAGGAAAATATGAATATTAAGGAAGAGGGCGAGAGATTTAAGCACTCATAGAAGCGAAGCAAATCAATGAGACCATTCACGCCGCTCTCTTCCCTAATTCTTTTAAAGGTGTATGTATGTGTGTGTGTATATTTATTTATAGATATGTATGTTGGTGCGATTCTCTCTTGAAAGTGGAACTAGATGGTTTGGACACCGGTTTCGCTTTTAGGAACTGAGAACTACACTCAACCAGCCAATTCGGTTTCGATCCAATCAGTCCGTCTGACTCATCCCTAATTTATCTCACATGATTTGTATTTGATTTGGAAAGTTGATACTTATATACTAACCAATATTTTAGGTGTCTTCACGTTTTGATTGGTTACTGGTGATGAAGGCAATATGATAAATAGATCCTTAGTGGATATTAATAATTACAAAGCGATGAACACAATATGAGAAATAGATTCTTGGTAGATATTAATAATTATAAAGCAGGTTCATCTAAAACAAATTCTAACGACGTGGCTTATTGTCAGGAGTTTTTTTTTTTTTTTTTTAAAGAATAATATTTGATAAGATAATGGTTAGACATGACATGATCTTAAAATTGCAGATGATGGACAGAGATAAAGTATGTTCAGATTTTATCTCTTTTTCCAGTTCAAACTTGAAAGAAAATTGGATAAATTATGTGCAAGTATCTTCAAATATATTCTCAACTGATAACATGTATTTTGAATATAATTTCTCAAACATATTCTTGAATGATATAGTTTTGACTTGAATAATGTAATTATTTAATACAACACAATCTCTTTAACCACGAAAAGAAAAATTACGATGAAAATTTTAAATATTAGAGAGAATCGCTCTATAAAAACTCAAAAACAGTGGAACAAGCTAAAGAGAAAGCTCATGAATTGTAATACAATTTCTGTCCTTTTTTATCTACAATTTAAATGGTTGAGTTTAAAAATAGATAAAGAAATATATCTTCAAATATATTTTCAAGCGGGATAACTTATTTTGAAAGCACCACACTAGTAAAATTAAGGAAATCCATTCAATTTTAAAATACAATGCTCCACTTATAAAGAAATCTTTGTCATTTGAATCTATAACTTGGATAACTTACACAAATAAGAAAAAATGCCTCGTTAATAATTGTACAATTTGTAATTTCGATCACAACCTAACCTATTGCACCAATAAAGTTTGCTTAAGATTGACAATGTGTAGTGGTATATAGTTCAATATGTTAGGTGGATCGATTTTTTCGAATTATAATAAATTACAATCATATCATCTATAGTAATTAAATTATAGTTCCAAGCATAGCTCATGCCATTAACTGAATAAATTCCACTCTGATCAAATGTATTTAATTAGTAAGTTCAATATTGATAATCAAGGCATAATATGTGATGGATCTAATCTCAAGAAATTAGGCCCAATTATCTCCCCAAAAGCCCATGAAATTCTACCGGGTGGAGAAACCGAAGAGCTCTTCCTCCTCCTCCTCCCTGCTTAACAAGTTGCAGAAAGCTAGGGCACAAAAGTCAAGATTCGCTCTCGCTGCTCTGCTCTGCTCCGCTCCTTTTCTGGGTGGAGAAAATTTCGAATTCTGGAGGTGGGCCCCAATCGAGCGCTTGATTCGATCTCTCCCCATCTTCTCCCGCACCGTCCCGATCTAATTCGCGATCCATCCGTGAGTTTCTCTTCTCCTCCTCGTCCTCGTTTGCCGCCATTGCTTGTTTTACGTTCGAGAGCTCGAGTTTCGGCCTCTCGTCTCGCCTTCCGATTGCGATTGATGTTGATCGCGAGCGTCGGCGGCACTTCGCTTTCATCGTCAAGGGGCTCATTCTGTGCGCATTTTCTCTGTTGGGGTTATCCGTTCTGGGTTTTTATTTTTCTTTGGAATCCGATCTCTTCCCCGTGATTTCCCGGACGAAGGTTCGATTTTTGGTGGAGGGCGATCCTCGGTTTGCCGCTCGAAAGCTTTATCTCTGCTGAGTATCGGGTGTGGAACGTGATCAAAATGCAATTTTTTTTTTGTGCTGAGGTGTTAGATTAGGGTGCAATCAGGTTGCTTTGATCCGTTACGCAAGGGTTCCGACGATGTACCCTGGCATCTTTGGTTGATCTCTCTCTGTTTTTAAGCTCGAGTGTATGTCTTCTTGTTTTAGACGGGTGAAAGGTCGAACTTTTATGATGTTTGAGAAGAGGACCGGGGACAAGGAGCTATCTTTATTGCTTCTTAAGATTAATATATGGGTAGTTATTAAAAATAGTGAATATCATGATTGGGCGATAATTTGGCATATCTGTACCTTACGTCCTGCAATCCTTAGTCGCTATTTCCCTGTCTTTCAAGACGTTAGAGGATCTTGACTAGAATCCTGTTTTTTTCTATTCTTGCCTTTATGGTTCCTTAGTAGTTTCGACGTAATTACTCCTGGTTACCCCCTTAATTGCCCCTGATGGGAGAAGCTCCTCGACTGTTTAGCCTTGTTCTCGCTCACAGATTTTGTCATTATTCTCTTACCTAAAACAGGACCTTAAGGAACCTCCTTGTATAAGGCTACTTGTTAAGATACCCATTGAGTCGAACTTTTCTTCCCTAAGGGTGCATTTCTGCTGCTGGTTATGGTCTAGTAGGAGTGGATTCTTTTTTCGCTTTTTATATAATCTTAATTCCATAAAACTTGCTCCATTTTTACTTGAGAAAGCTATCAATTAATTGGCGTGCTCTAAAATCACGTGCTCTCTTGGCCTTTTTGTCCAGGTTTAAAATGGCAAGAATCAGGAAGACTGTGGAGGGAATCCAGCTCCCAGCTACCCAGGATTCCTTGTGCACATTGGGATCTGGCACATTAAAAGCATCAAAAATTGGACAATCTAAGAAGAAGAGGAGCAAGCATTGCAATGCATTTGAAAAGAAGGAGTGGGACCAAGCTACCTGCTCAGTGTGTATGGAGTACCCTCACAATGCTGTACTACTGCTATGTTCTTCCTATGACAAAGGTTGTCGACCATACATGTGTGCAACTGGGCGTCGCTATTCGAATTGTCTTGAGCAGTACAAGAAGGCTTACACAAAAGTGACAGAAGTACCAAGCACCCATGAGGGAAATGGATCAACCCCATGTGCTAGTTTCAATTGTGGGTATACCAATAAAAAGATAGAAATCTCTGAGCTTTTGTGCCCACTTTGCCGGGGACAGGTGAAAGGCTGGACAGTGGTGGAACAGGCACGCAAGTATTTTAACACAAAGAAGAGGACCTGCATGCAAGATAAGTGCACGTTTAGTGGCAGCTATAAGCAACTATGTAAGCATGTAAAAAAGGAGCATCCATCAGCACGACCACGGGCTGTGGACCCTTCACTCAAGGAGAAGTGGAAGATGCTTGAGCAGCAAAGAGAGAGGAACGATGTGATTAGTACAATTATGTCATCAACACCGGGTGCAGTAATGCTTGGGGATTATGTGCTGGAGCCAAACCATCGGGACTCTTTTTCTGATTATGATTCAGAAGAATATTCAGATAGTGATATGTTTCCTTTGGAGTCTTTTGGAAGAAATTATATCTCGCAAGCTCGAAGAATGTATGGGAATGATTATGACTCATTGAGAGGGAATGATTATGACTCATTGAGGGGGAACGATATCGGTTCTTGTCCTTCCTTTCGGTCTGGTCGTAGCTACCGCAGGGTATCATTGACTAGTCGATCAAGAAGGCACCGAAGAAATAGAATTTTTTAACTGAAGTTGGTGAAGTATATTAGAGTAGAGTGGTGAGAAGTGGCATGATCTAAGCTTTTCTCTAGTTACTTCCTTACTGCAAATGCTTTTTTGCGCCATTGGATAGGGTTTTATTCATTTTGGTATTACTGGATTATTTTGTTCATACTATTGGATAGGTGGGGCAGCCAAGAAAACATTTTTTTTATCTGAAGGAGAAAACCATTTTTTATCTGAAGGATAATTGTGTGGTGCTTGTTCATTTGCATAGTCCGTGGCCAACTAACAGGCTGTAATTATTTCTGCCTGGAACCCAGATCTGCTAGAGGGCTACTACTGTTCTGGTCATTTATGTTATATGGTTATTTATTGAGGTGGTCCTTGGATTCACAAAGGATCTTTCGCATTAATCTATTTCTTTTTGGTGCATGGACTTGGATATTTTACAGCTTCGAGTTTGTTTTAGAGATTCATATTGACATTGTACTTGCGATGATCTTTGTCTGAGTCAATCAGAAGAGACATTGGGCAGGGAAAGCATATGATTGGCAATTCTGTTCATATGATTGTGACTTGTAAGACTAACTCTTGAATGCGGACTCATTCTGTATACCAAGAGAGTAGGGTCCATGCTGGTAATTATTATGCCAAAAACAACCTTGGGGCATTTTCTTATAGTCATATGTTACTTCTGGTGCGGTATGGTAGCGTTCAGCATTTAAAACCGGCATGATCTGACGGGTTTCAACAGTTGTACTTAGATGAGTGGCTGTTTATAATCTATGATGAATTTTTGTTGGTAACATTGCACGTTGAAGTGTGAAGCCTCATTGCCTTTTATAAGTGTTTAGTCATCATCCCTAATTGCCTGAATGGATCAAGTGTTTTCGGCAGATGTGGAGAGTTGCTAGTAGTCAAGCTTGGATTTAAGTTTAGTTTTTTTTTTCTTGTTCTTTGATTGGGCTGGTTCATACATATGGCTTCTTAATTCTCATTTTCTGTAAAAGGAAGCAATTGAGTCGCAATAGGAAAGCTGATTATTGCATTATCCATAGAAAGAGCTTGTGTAGCTTGTTTTTCTTTGGGGTAGTGAACCAGTGATTTGACTCTCAACAGGAACTGCAGGGTTCCTTTAAGATCCGTCCTCGGTCGCTTTACTAGGATAGTTGATGGAAAAAAAAAAACTGGATAAATGGCCATCGATCATGTGATCTGAAGTACTTTCTTCATTGTTTGCCTACCTGTTGCTGTTTGAGCCAGGCTTCATTCAGGTTCCACTGCAACAGCATGTGTGACAAGAATTTGTGCAAACGAAAGGTCGAGAGATTTCTCATCTCTATACGGAGCCGAATAGATACAACCAATCACGGTGCAGATTGTTAGGCAAACAGAAGATAGAGCTTGTTTTCGTTGGACTAGTTTCACATTGGTCTTGTCTGTTCTTGGAGCCTTTTCACTCATGTTTTGTTCTTAGTATAGATTGTTAGGCTTTCTCAATGTTATACAGTTGGTCTATTGGTGGCATTGGTGGTGTGGCTTCCAACATGCTATCGGATCAGTTTGTTATGGTAAGATTGATGGGTGTATTGAAAGTTTAATGATCTCTACCTTTGCAATTTGTCTAAATCAGGTATGCTAGCTATTTCATGCACTTAAAACTATGCAAACATTGATTAACTAGCGTTCTATATGACTAGTGGTCTCACCAATCATTATCACTACACACTTTAAGTGAGTATTGTACATTCACGGTTCTCATGTATACTCTTGACCGGACAGGATCAGAGTAACTGCCAGAACGACATGAGTGAATGCTACTCACATGGGCACATCTGGTGGTCCTCAGAACAAGAAGCCACAGCTCCAAAATTCTTCATGAGGGCCGACTTGAAATCAGGCTTTTGTCCAAAGTAAGGTTCCCCAGCAAGAACTGGAAGAGAGAGGCTAGCAGCTTCTCTGCTATTTAGGGGGGATTGGCATCGTCTGGAATCAGTTGTTTAGCTATAAATCCATAACGTTTTGGAGCGAATCACACACCACCGTATAGTCTTGTATTTTGACCGGAAGAAGAGATGGCTAAGTTGCCCCCTTAATCTGTGAGACTTCTGTTGTTGCTTTGGTAAAGAACCCTTTTTGTCCTGGACTTTGAAAGGATATGGGTCTACCAGATATGGGTTGACCTCTGGTAGAGTAACGTTTCCAGCTCCCTTCAGGCACTTTTTTTTTTTCAGGCACTTGACACAAGCTTGATTCTTCTGCAATCTGGATTTCTAGAGAGAGGGTCACAAAGTTCACGGCATGGGGGATGGCGAATAGGGAAGGAGAGGAGACGATGGCCTCTAGGAGAAGCAGGCAGTCGTCTTGGTTTTTGGTTGTCTTTTTTCTCTCTCAACTGAACTCAGAACAGCCCGCTTGTTTCTCTCTTGGCCATTGGAGTCCCCCCCGGGACTCTTCTGTCATCGGACGCCATTTATGGCCCCGTTTGGTTCGACTTTCCCAAGGGGCTTGAGGAAAATTTTTAGTGTTTGTCAAAGTTTTTAAAAGCTCGTTTGCCTAAATATGAGCATTCCAAATGCTGAATGCTGAAAGCTGGGGAGGGGCTGTTTTGGGCATTGGGCATTTGTGAAATGTCACCATGTACTGTTCATCTTCTCTTCCCCATTCGTCTTCTTCTTCTTCCCGGCCATTGGGCTTCTCTGGTAGCCGCCAAGGGTTGCGTGACCCACGACCCAGGCGCCGCCTGGGTTGCGTAGACGTAGACCTCAGGCGGCGTCGCCTGGGTCCGCGCGACCTCAAGCCGCTAGACCTGGCGGTCCGGAGAAGGTCAGATTTGGCCTCTGTGACCTCAGGCCACCAGATTCGGCGATCCAAAGAAGGCCAGATCTGGCCTTTGTGACCTCAGGCGCCTGAGGTCGCGCCTCCAGGTGGCGATAGTGTCGCCTGAGGTCGTGCGAGGTCGCGCGAGGTCGCGCCACCTGAGTCCGCGCGACCTCAAGTTGCCAAATTTGGTGGTTCGGAGGCCAAATCTGGCCTTTGCGCCTCTAGGCACCTGAGGTCGCACCTCCAAGCGACGATAGTGTCGCTTGAGGTCGTACCTCCGGTGGCAACGGCATCGCCTTAGGTCATGACCTAAGGCGGCCAGATCTGGCCGTCGGTTGCCGGATTTGATTGTTAGATTTAAAAAAAAAAGAAAAGCAAAAGTCTATTTGTAATGTAAGTTTTGCTAAATGGTATTTTGTTAAAGTTGTCTTTCAATGCTATTTGAGATTATAATTTACTAAAAGGGTGTAACATTTTGAAAAATCCATTTACCTCAAAGGTATTTGTATTCTTTCAAGGGCATTTCCCCAAAGCCGAACCAAATGGACCCTATCTCTCTCTATCTGTCCGAAAGTCATTATATAAGGTAGTCCATGGATGAAGGTATACACCGCATTTGGCTTCACGATATACTTCGAGAAAAAACAATGTTCTTCCTGACAAATTTGTACCTCATATGATGTCGATTTTAGATGATGTTGGTAATTTCTTGAGGAAGCTAAACTTCTCCATCCTTCCATTTTATTCTTGAATCGATGCCCAAATCGTGTTTCAAGGAAATCAGTGGGGAGAGCATCGCAGTGCACTGATGATTAAATTTTTAAATGTAGCGACTTAAACTTGTATTTTCCTATTTTTTTTCTTTTTAAATTTTTCTTGGCTGGGCTAGGTCTTGCCCCTTCGCTTTGTTCCCATGGAAGTTTCTCCAGCGAACTTGGTACTACTAGAGACAAAATCCAATCGCTTGTTGCAGGTACTGAGATTCTCCTGATCTTTGTTTTTTCCGCATAAGTAAGAAACCTAAACCAAATCTGCAAAGCGCAAGCAAGTCATTAACTCATGAACTAGTCCACAGCTTAGTCCCACGTGCATGTTTTCAGGAAAGTTATAAAAAAAGTCATAAACTTATTGTATTTGTGTTAATTCAGTCATAAATCTTTTAATTAACTAATTTAATCATAATTTTTTTGACGATTTGTCAATTCAATCTCAATCCTTTCGATTGGGCCAATATAGTATAGGGTTTATGAGCGAGAGCGTTCTTAGGGGTTGCATCCCTGAAGAATCAGAATATGCCCTTGCGTTGGCTGGTAGGCCACCGCTGCCGATGATAATCCAGTTCATCATGCAGGTAAAAATGAAGTATGATGTAAAGGATCAATTGGTGGTGAAGCGGAGGAGGCACGTATCAGGTGAAACTGACTTCGAGCGAGACTACAAAATGTATAGCCTTCGCATTTACTTTGTTGCATCTTTTCCCAGTCGAGGAATTCGACTATTTTAGGAAATCATCCTTTGTCTCTCAGTTGTCTTTTAATGCTTAGCGATCGTGACACAGAACTCTCAACTCCAAATTCATCTATCTCATTACCTTATGATAACATGAGATTTCGAAGAGGAAATTGTGTGCAACCTCAGAGTTTTCAGGTGACAAATGTGTACTTTGAAATAGAGGGAAGACATGGCTACGGTATTGATGAAGAGGGAGTCATTACGGAGACACCACAGCCTAAATTTGGAGAAGATGGCGTACTAAATCTGGTGTCTGAAGAAAACTAGAAGAAGCTTTCTTATGAATACGCCCCTCACGATTATCCTCCACCGGAGCTGGAGAATCTTGAGGCAGGACCAGAGTTCAAAGCAGTAAGCATATAAACTGGCCGAGTGCAAAGGCGATTAGATTCGATTCGTTCAAGTTGCTACCTCAGATTCTGCAAGAAAGAGACTGAAGGCATCGACCCGCAGGAAGAACCGAGTGCCGCTAGTTTTGCTGGGCTCGCATATGTTCTTATGCTGCTGATGAGCATAGGGATAAACGAGAATCGAGAATCTTACCTTCATCTTCTTCTTGCTTTATGAAAGCAGAAAGGAATCAACCAAACCGACCTACCTTTTTGCTTCAATATATATATGCGGACGTGACGCCGGGTTCGGCAAGTATAAGTTCGTACCTCTAAAGTTCAATGGCTCATTCGGAGAACGAGAGTCTAAACCAAGTCCTTGCACTCGTCGAGGCTTTCAGAGCATTCGACAGCGACGACGATGGGCAAATCACCAGCGCCGAGCTTGGCGGGATCATGAGGTCACTGGGCTACAATGTCTCCGCACAAGAGGTCGATGCGATGATGCGAGAGGCGGATGCCAACAGGGACGGGCTGCTGAGCGTGGGCGAGTTCTTGGAGATGAACACCAAGGATATGGATCTCGGGGAGCTCGCGAGCTTCCTCGAGACTGCGACGATCACTTCCCTGCATGGCGTGGACATGGACGTTGCCGTCGATGTCGAGGACTTGAGGTTGATAGTCCAGTCCCTCCTTCAGACGCAGGAATGAGCTCTGGAAAAACCTGTGGAAGAAGTAAATAGCCATGCGAGCTCATTAGGGTATATCCTAGACTTAGGCGTTCAAGGGACATGAGGGAATAGCTCAAAGGTGAAGTGTTGTATGTGGTGAATACTGAATAGGTGATGATAATAATAACATCCTTGATGGCAATGATAATGAATAATGGATTTTAGGGTTACACGCTTGATTCTATTTGCCTAAGCCTTTACATCGACATTTCGTGTCCAAAAATGAGGTTCGATTAAGGAACAAAGACGCTGTAGAGATGTCGAAGGATTACTTCCTTCACGAACAAGTGTCATGAGATCACAACATGTTCGGAGTATACATTAAGAATTATGCTTCCTCCGGGGCAAAGTTTTCGATCAATTTATCAACCCGATCGCTTTCGAGTATCGAATCAAATTCATCTTGGACTTTTCGAAAGCTTGTTGCATAGTTTCTCTAATGGACTCGTTGGTTGGAAATAGCCCCAGGGAACAACTTCTTGATGAACCCGGGACCATATGCACTTTGGAATGATATAATTCCTTTCACAAAAGACTCTGGTCCATCCCACTAGGAAAATGGCAAGTGGCAAGAAGTACGGCTCCTCCCTAAATGGCTAGACGATGAAAATCCACTTTACTTTATTTAGCCAAATGAAAAGGAAGGAAGATATTCACCAGTAGCAGATTGGCTTAAATGGTTAAAAAGTCATCGTGATTTTACGTCGAAGTCTTATTAGGAGCATTTTAGGAGTAAAATTTCGAATGCACCAGGCTAATATAAAAGAGTATAAAATAGTGCACCCTTAAGATTTCTCATGATGGTAAACTAATTGAGGGATGCAAAAACTAACTAGAACAATCCTTTCGACGATAAAGGCAATGTCGATTCTAAAACCGACAAACTTAATTAAATGTCTGATGTCCATATCAGCTAACCCCACCAGCGTTAGAAGTCTTAATAAAAGGATAAAGCTAAGATGTTTCTATGGAAATGTGAAGGATCCCATTTCGCTAAAAAAAGAGAAGAAGAAGAAGAAGCAGCAGCTCGAAGGTCAGATTCAATCATGAACAGAAAAAGGGAAAATTCCAACTCAAGGCGTGGTTAGACTTTGCGCTGAGCTTAAGATAGGCCAAAAAGATGACGAGGAGTTCTTGACAGAATCCCACCCCAGCTGCAAAACGTGAAAAGGATGAAAGAAGAGATAAGAAAGACGATAGTGAAAGACAGCTGAGTTTTGGTCGTAAAGGATTCGATGGGCCGGTTCTCGTTCTAGTTGGGGGCGAAAAGGACGTGGACGGTGGAGAAAAGCAGAGAAGACTTTAGAAGGAGGGGACTTGTCTAGACGCTTGCCGCAGCTCTGCTTTCAACAATGCGGGCAGACTCGTGTTTTTTTGGGGATTCGAGGAGTGCCCCGGATGACTGGGAAACCTGCAGATCGAGGAGTCCCCACGCGACGATGCCCGACACGCTCACACCTCCCCCCTCTCCACGTGAGACCACGTCTCCCCGGTTCACTGCATCGAGAGGAGAGGAGGATAACGCCTCAGGACTGAACTGGGGGGACCCTGCAGCAGCTTTTTGGCCCCCAAAGCCCCATTTCGTCCTTTGGACTTTGGACTTAAAATCGCTCATCATCAGGAGGAAGATGCCAAAAGAGAAAAGGAAAAAGAATTTGCAGTTTGGTAAGGGGTATTTTAATCGTGCTTTGGCCAATTCTAATTACATTTAGGACGCAGTAAAAATAGAACACGTTTATGAGGAGATTCTGTTAATGGGTGTTGGGTGTACTTGTTAACATAGCTAACGATGAGATATCGGGATGGTAAGATATTGAGATGATAAATATCGTAGGATGAAAATCAGAACGTTTTCTCGTTTGAATGATAGCACCGTTTGGTAGGTATGGATTTTAATTATAGTGCTCTTGTGATACAGACTCGTCGTGGGCCACATGGTGATGGGATTGCGCCACACGAGATGTTTTGAGAAGTTTTCTAGACGTCCTCGTCTTTTCATCTCTCTCATAACATGTGACGCTTTGAAAGTCGTGTTTAATAACAAAAGATTTATCTCACCGATATCAATATAACGCAGTTGTATTTTACCCAGAATAGACCATTCCAGCATATGCATTATACATATACCTTCTATATGCAATAATTCGTTGATTAGGGCCAGCTGACTCAGCAATTTAGGCATGATGAGGATGATATTCAAACTAGCATGAGTACATAGCTCTAAACTCAATGACCAAACAGAAGTGGCCGAGATCATGATGATCGTCATAAGCATCTCGATACGCGAGACGTGATAGGTTTCAAAATTCGTAGTCAATGTATTTTTTTTGTTCTAAGGATTTTAGTATTTTAGATTATCATCCGAGAGATTTGAGCAACCCAGCCATAGTACTTCTCGTACTTGTCGCGACCTAATTTTTTTTGAGGTGTCCACCTAGGATTAGGTTAATTGATTGCTAAGTTTTTACACTTAGCTCGGGCTCTCCCAAACCTATACCAAATCGCGACTTAAGTCTAAATTTTTAAACATGCAAGAGGTTATTATCTAGGAGTCGCCACTAATCTATTTTTTGGTGGGTCGATTAGAAACCCAAGTAAAGTAACGGGAGTTTCACTCTACTCCTACGAACCAAGGTATGGGTACGGGGAACAGTTCTGTTACACTAGATTTCTAATCCCTTTCAGTACCATTCTTTTATTTTCAAAAATGTTTTTGAAGGCAGTTTAAATTGGTTTTAAATCTATTTTCCTAAACGTGAGGTGATCACGGGTCGCGCAATCCACAAATTTAACACCCAGATAAATAATAAATAAATTGCAAAAACTTACCTCAAAGCAACAAAAGCACCTGCAATGTTAAGTTCAAAATCACATCAACAACCCTAGATATGGTTTCTAATTACCACGCAATTTTTTTTTTTATTTTTTATTTTCACTTAATTAATGATAATCATGCTTTATGTAATGCAATATTAACTAAATGACCTAATTCTAATGACATGTAATTTCTAATTAAATGGACCTAGCAAAAATACTAAATGACATGCATCTCAGTAAATCTAGCCCTAATGACATGCATATGACATTTTTCTTTTTTTTTTAAAAATGCATTTTATCCTAAATAATAAAACTAATTTTACCTATGACATTTTTCATATTTTTTACGAAATTCAAAATTTGGTGAAATATGAAAATTACTTAACTAGATTATGATTCTATTTAATTTGCATTAGGAATTAGATAAAGCTAAATCCTAATTTAAACTAAAACATCATCTTAATCCAAATAATCTTAAAATGCAATCTATTCAAGAAAATACTTAAACTTATAATGAATTAAGAAAAGTATTGTCTGAAACTAAATTAAGTGTAATTTTACCCTAATATGCAATGATATGCCCTAATTCTACATAACATATGCATGATGATTTTTTTTTAATTTTCGAAAATAATAATTGCTGAATAATTTAAACCTGCAATTCAAATTAAAATCTAGCAACCTAGATGGATTGATTTGATTTTTGATTTTTTTTATTCTTATATTTATTTTTAAAAATTCATGATAAATAGAATGCTTAACCTAAATATATAGATAATCCTAAAACATGCAATATTCTAGTCCAAACATATTTCAAGAAAAATAAAGCAATTAAGACAAGACAACTCATTCAAAATCATCAAAATATCACACATCGCTCAAATCAAGAGATAATATTTCGCTAGTAAAATCGATAAATTGATCTTAGCGCCTTAAAGATCAAAATATCAATTTTATTCCCACTGATTAATTATTTCATCTAAAGCGCTTATAGATGAAATAAAAAATCACGCGGCCTTGATTGCGAATCGGGTGATATATCGGGATTTCCGATTATGCGTAGATAGGTACTTCAACCAAAGAAAACAATACATAAAAAGATAATGATAAAAAATAGAGAAAAATTTAAACTTGGTTAATAAAGTAGAGCAAAAATACCTATTAAAATTTTTTCTTTTCTTTTCTTTTTTTTTTCAAAAAAAAGAACTTTGTTCGTTGGTTTTGGGGGAAATCGCCGGCGAGGACACCGGGAGTAGCGCGACGGCGGCGAGGCAACAGGGAGCGTCGCGGGTCTGGATGCGGGCGTCGTGGACGAAGGACTCCGAGCGCGGGTTGAGGCGGGGCGGAGACGGCGTCGGGGCGCGGATGCAGCAGGGAGTGTCACGGGCGGCACGGCGAGGTCGGCGAGCAGGGTCGCGGGCGGAGCAGGAGGTTCGAATCTCCTGGCGTCGGTCACGCGGGCTGCAAAAGGGGTCTCGGATCTGCAGGCGACGAGCGTAGGCGGCGTCGGGGCGGAGGCGAGCGGGGGGCGCTGGGACTCTGGTTCTGCAGATCGGCGACGGGCGGGGCGAGCTTCGGCGGTGCTACAGATCGGCGACGGGGCGGTGCGAGCTTCGGCGAAGCGGCGGCGCTGCTCGTGGAGGCGGTGGAGCGTCGGGGCGGCTCGAGCTTCAAGCGCCGGGGCTCGGATGCCGGCACGGGCGAGCGGGGATGGCACGGTTGGACGCCGGAGGGAGCGGACGGTGATGGCGTTTGGCGGAGGCGGTGCTGGCGCGGTGTACGGCGGGAGTCCTCACGAAGAAGACGACACTGTAGCTTTTTTGTCTTTCTCTCTCTCTTTCTCACGTCACTCTGCACACTCTCTCCCTCTCTCCTGCCTTTCTGTCACTTTCTGCTCTTTTCTTTTCCTTTTGTTTTTTTTTCTTTTCCTCCCTTTCTCCCCTAAAACCGAAGAAAGCTCTCCCTTTTGCTCTCAATTTTTTTCAATTTTTCGACCAAAAGTCCCCCTCCGCTCGAAAATTTTTGGTCTCCTTTTATAGTGATCTCGACCACTCTATTTTTACGGCAATTTTCGAGCTTCCTTTTTCCTTTGCTTTAATTCATGTAAATTGGAAGAAAATCTTTCAGAATCAATTTGATTTTTCCTGGATATTTCGATTCCTTCCCTTTTATCCAAATCATTCTTAGTTTGTTCTTCACCCGATTTTAAAATTGTTCTTTGCATTTAACAAAATTCGGACATCCATCGAATCCGTATTTCTTGTATATTTCAATCAAATTAATTTCCCCCATTTTCATTTTTTTTTCTTTTTATTTGTTCAAAATTTTATTTTTCCAAAATTAGGTATCAACAGTACTCCTTGCCTTGGTATCTTGGCCATCTCTCTCCTCTCTCTTGTTCTCTTTCGCTTTGTCTTCTCTCCTAATTTCTCAAACCTCTCTCTCTCTCTCTCTCCCCTCTACATGTGAAGACAAAAAGTGTGTCGAAGGCTCTTGGGCAACTGAATAAATTAGCAATAGTTAGAGAGAGAGAGAGAGAGAGAGAGAGAGGTAGGTAGAAGCCGAAATCGACAGAGAAAGATCAGACAGGATGGAGAAGAAGAGATCAGCCGCGGAGGCGGAGGTGAGGTTCTTCGAGAGCAGCGAGGAGCTGTCCACGGGGCTGGCCGACTACGTGCACCACGTCTCGGAATCCGCCGTGAGGGAGAGATCTTCCTTCTCCCTCGCGCTTTCCGGAGGAGACATTCCCGAGCGCTTAGGGTATTCCGATATGCTCTCCCCGCCTCTCTCCTTTGACCCGTCGTCTGTACTTATCTGCGCGCTCTTGTCGTCGCGGTCGAATGCAGGAAGCTGGCGGGCCTGCCGTACTTGAGGACGGTGGACTGGGCGAAATGGCATCTGTTCTGGGCCGAAGAGAACGTCGTCCCCAAGCGACACCCCGATAGCTTCTACATGCAAGCCAAGCAACACTTCATCTCCAAGGTCCTCTCTCTCTCTCTCTCTCTCTATACAATCATCCGCATTTGGTGCATGAGTCCGCCATAGACGAGAGACCTTCATGTCGTGTCGGAGTTTTCGGCCATTAAAGAAATCGACTATGTTCAACCCACGTGAAGAACTCGACCTACCGCCTGCTGATCCTTTCGTTTCCGGGAGGCATCGTGTTCGTACGATCTTTCTTACCGGTCTAAAACGTGGATATAGCGGCAAGCGGGGTAGCTTAGCCCTAGCGGGCTGGTTTGGAGTCTTTGACTGAACTTCTCTACGATGTGGATGTGAATGGGAAGGAAGAGAAAATGAAGTGGCGATGACAGGGTCTGAACTCATCTGAACGTCGACGTGAACTGGCGTGTGGAATTATCTCATGTTTTTAGCTTCTAGATTCCCCCGTTTGACCTTGTTCTCTATGCAAATGTCCCTTTTCCTTACGCAACACGGGTGATTGGAATACGACACTTCGCGAATTAACAACTTGAGGAGATATATTTTTAGCGATTCTCTCGTAAACAATCGCCTTGTTCTCGACGAAAAACAATCATGACATTCGTATCTCTAGCACGTTCAGCAGCTGATCGATAGCGATCTTGACAAAGCCCTTTGGTTGAGGGAGCGATCGGAAAAAGCATTTGCCCCCTTTTTTCTTGCTCATTGGTTTCTTTATTGGCAATGCTGATGATACGTCATGCATTCCCGAAGACGGAAAAGCTGACCTCTTTTTCGTTCCATTAAGCTTGGACCGACCGGCCAACGACTTTATTGTCATTACTCACTTTTTGTCGCGCTCTTTGGAATCAGGTTCCGATACCGCCGGCCCACGTCGTCCCGGCGGGCCACGAGATGCCGGGCGAGGCGGCCGCTGATGCCTACGAGTTCTCCATCCGCCAGCAGGTCAAGAACCGGATGGTCCCGGCGTCTCCGGCCTGCGACTGCCCCCGATTCGACCTCGTCCTCCTGAGCCTTGGGCCCTGCTCTCAGGTGTCCTCCCTCCATCCCAACCACCCCGTCCTCCGAGAGGGCTCCCAGTGGGTTGCCCCCGTCTCGGTGCCCGGCTCGCAAAGGGAGCGCCTGACCTTCACGCTCCCCGTGATCAATGCCGCGGCCAATGTGGTGATCGTGGCCTCCGGGAGCGACATGGCTCGCGCCTTCTGCGAGGCCATGGCGGACCGGAGGCCCCTCGCGCCGAGCCCCGCCCAAATGATTCGGCCCATCGACGGGAAGCTTGTTTGGTTTGTCGACGCAGGCGCCGCTTCGCTGTTTTCCGGTGGCGGAGCAATTGCTTCCGCATCGAGTTCATGATGAAATCCAGTGAGCGCGATGGATGTGATCAGGAGTCTAGACGTTCATTTAAACGAGCAATGGATGTTTTTGTATCATGTGTGCACTAAGGGGTCGGATTCGCTTAGAGTGGTGTTTCTTGTATGCCTAACAATTAATTTCAAATGGTAATGTTCAGGCTTCATTTATTTCGCGAAAAATGAATAATTTTAAAAATACATTTTAAAAAATAATCCTTTATATTGCGTACGAAAATGAACGGACTAAAAAAAAAAATATTTTTATTATTTACGAAAATGTTTAGACGACTTTTTTGTTATTAATAATAAAAATATATTTCGTTGACTAATTACTTTGAGAAATATGAGTTATCAATTTTAGAAGAATATTTTCTAAATCATCGATTATTCACGAAATAAATAGAATTTAGTTTGGTATCATTTTCTCCTAAAATTTTATGAACACTACCAAGACGGAATTGTGATTAGGTCAAATTGCCAAATGTTTAGACGTGAAATATTATTTTGTAGAATTGACAACTTATGGAATAAACTAACAAATTATATATGGCATTTAGTTTCTTTTAATTGGAAATTATTCTTATTGTTTGGCATTTAGTTTGATTTTATGGAAAACCCACAAAAGAATTGAACAATAAAATGATCACATAATTCTCTGGAACTCACTTCAAAACAAAGCAATCAAGATTACTCAGCTCCTAAAGTTTTTTATTTTTTTTATATGTAAAAAAATAAGAATGTCATCACAAACACTGATTTGTTAAGAAGAAATTACAGAAAGGCACATCTAAAATAAAAATCTTTAATTACTGGAGAGTGTATTTTTGCAAAAACCGTAAAGGTTTTAAATAACACTCACATGCATATATGGCGACAGACAATTTCACCGGTTCTATATTCGAATTTCTAGTTTTTAAAAGCTCGAGTCCATCCATAGTATTTTCAAAAAAATAAAAACAAAAAAAAGAAAGCTTTGAATCTCTACAAGCTTGATATTGTGTAATGGAATATTAGTGAGGAAAATGAACCGAATATATGATTGGAGAGGAATAGAGGAATACGTGGTTTTTATTATTGAAAAGAATGATAGATTAAAGAAAACATCAGAGGCAATGCTTAGGTTTTATTATGTTATAATATAATTATATTGTAACAATATGTAATAATATTATTGTATATTTATTTAGGTATAGATCTTTACAATGCTTCAGCTAGAGCTATCGATGGTTAGAGCTAAACCTACGACTCATCAGGTTAGTGAATAATTACACAAATGATTCTCGAACTCTGACTTGATGCACAATATTGCCTCTAAACTTTCTATTTCTTCAATAGATTTTAGCTATTTGTTTAATATAGCTTCCGAAATTTTAGTTCTAGGTTGTCCTCGATTTGAATTAATAGAAAACTAATATTAAATATTTTCATATTGTTTAGAAGCTAAATCGAGTTTGTACTGATGATTTGAAGATTACATTAAATTAATTAAAGTTTTAGAGATAATATTGAAAATTAAATTTAAATTTAGGGATCTTATTGAATATATTAAGAATTTGGGGATGATATTAAATGTTGGGTCAAAATTGAGGGGTGATTTGTGTGATTTTCTTGTCCTGTAAGAAGCACTGTCCTAGTGACTGCAACGAAGAAGAAGGGAACTTCGCCGCGCTCGGCTGCAACATTCCCCGGCGATGTTCGCGCTACGCGCTTCAGCTCGAAGATCCGCCGATGCCGGTCGGCAGCTCCTCCGAAACACGCAGGTGATTCTTGCTCGTCCCGAAGCAATTCTCATTTTATCCTGCTTTCGCTGAACGGTGATCTTGATTCTTGATTGTGCGACTATGAGGGATTCGATTAGGGTTTAAGGTTCGATATTGGATGACTTCCCATCACCTCAAATCTGGTTCTCTCCCAAAGGGTGTTGTCGGAATCGCGGGACTCGGTTTTCTTTGAATTAAAGTTTGGACTTTTTTTTGAAAGACTGATGGTGTTGGGTGGTGACCCTGATCACTCGATTGAGGAATGATTGCCTGTTTTGTCGTGGGGAGTCTGATGCGTTTTGCCGCTTCGCGAGCAGGGGGCGCGAGGAATTCGTATCGGGAACACGGAGGTTCCTGATGATAAGAGGCTGACGTATTCTCTCCAACGTATCAAGGGAATTGGCCGCTCCACCGCTCACCAAATACTGTGTGAGCTCCAGATTGAGAACAAGCCGACCAGGGAATTGTCGGGGATAGAGCTCGAGTCGCTTCGCAACGAGGTCCTCAACTATGACATCGGACATAATTTGGTACTGCTCTCTGTTGTTCTTGACTTTATGTCGAGGTTTCGGTGTTACAATCATCGGTGTGAGATCACGACTTAGGGAAGACAGTTCTCGTGTTTTTGCTACCTCCATGTTGCTAACTTTGTTGCTTGGAGCCTCTCAGGCAATGAAACTGAATATGGGTAAATTTTGTTTTGGATCTTAACACTGGTCTAGTCAGTTTCTTGATCAATCGAATTTCGGAAGAGCCAACATGTGGGAATTAGGTGTCCTTCCTCTGTGGAGACCGCAGAAATGTGGTGATTCTATGATATACCTCTTTGAATCTGTCCCCGTTCTCACCTCTCTACTCGTCCCATTTCATAGTAGAAGCTGCACGGCTCCTTATTCAAGCACAGGAGGTATAAAGCCTAGGTTTGTAACTGCCTCGGGTTGTTGCAGGACAAAGAGAATGCCAGTTGCATTAAGAGACTGGTTGACATAAAAAGCTACAGGGGAATCAGGCACATAGATGGCTTGCCGTGCAGAGGGCAGCGCACGAGAACGAATGCCCATACCAGGAAGAACGGGGGAACTCCTTTTGCTGCATTTAAGATGACTTCCCATAGGTAGTCTGGAGGTGTACCAGAGCTGGAGATGAACTGGTTTGCTCGCATTCATTAGGGAACTATCCTGAAGTCCGAATACTTAGGTAACAGGAGTTGAGTTTTTGTCGAGCTGAAGAAAAAGAAATTACAAGAGTTGGTTGCTCTGACCAGTAAGGTTCAAATTCTTATTTACTGATTATGGTGGAACTTTTCCCGCTTGAGGTGGTTGTCTTTTCATCATTATACTCTGCTAATCACGATTGAAATGTGACGGTGTAAACAGTGGCAAATAAGCTGAGCCGGTAGACTTTGGTGTTCCTTTTCCTGCAATCGAACGTTGCTTTACTTTGGACACAAGGTTTGCTGAAATGTGCTTATACAAAGTAAGAACGACCGTATGAAATGGAGACGGCATGTCACAGGGATGTGTCCTGCCTTCTATCCCTGTTAAGAACCTGAGTGAGAATGGTAGGGATGGAGTTTCTCGGGGGTGCATACCTTTTCTCTGGATGAATACAATTTCGTAGAGGATAATGCTTTCGAGGAGTACTATTCAAAAAAATTTCGGTTATAAACTTTCCATTTTGATCAATGTAGTGCTAAATCTTGAGATGATTTGTCAATGTAATATATCAAGCTAATTCTGTTTGGAAATTATAGTTGCGCGACAGCCTTCCTATGTGGCACAATCGACGATCTGATGTTAGGATTAAATTGATGGGCTATACATTAAATTTCGAACTTCTTGGACACTTTTTCCAATAATAATCCTCTTAATTGATACAATTTTTTAACGGAAAATGTGTTCAATATGTCCCTATGGTCGATCTACCAACACAAAACACTTTGTATTGGTGTAGCCACTTGGTACTGCATTTGTAGTGTAGATCTCCTTCAGTCACATGTTTTCTTTCTCATGCTTTCTCCACCGTATCTTGCCCGTAGTTTTTAAAGGAGAAAATCTTCCCGAGACATGGTCCATTGACCCAAAATAGTAAACAAAATGCTGTATTTTTCAAGTTAACATCCACCAATAAACCTGTCCTTGTTCCTCTCTCTATGTATAGTACTATTTGTAGAAAAAATCGTACATACATAGCAGCGATATGAATTGAGGAAACCGATAAGGAGAGAAAAGGTCGCACTTTACATGAAAAACAGTAACAAGGAAAAAGAAAAGAAGAAGAAAGAAACGGAGGAGTTACAATGGCAACTCCAAAGGCAAACATTAGTTGGAAGGGCATCGAATGGATGTTGAGCAACCAATCAACTAGCAGAGGCTTGATACAATCTCAAACTAAAAATCAAGAGCTTCTTTCTTGGCATGGTAAAAATCACTATTATGCTAGAAGCAGCTCACTGCTCGGGGTGCACGATTATCGGCATAATATATAGTCTTCGCAGCTTTCTTTTGTTAGCTTCTAACCTCATGCACTCACATGGGCCACAAAACTGTTGTTCAGAGTTGTCAATTGACAGCCATTGAGAAAACTTGAGAAAGAATCAACGACTTGAAGAAGAGAGGAGAGGGGGGAGCGAGCTCTTATTCTAGTTGCTCTGAAGGAACTTGGCCAAAGATATCGAGACACCTCGATTCCCAATTTCCACGCTCTCTCGCCTCCCAATACCCACCAATGTACTTGTAGGTATCAGTTGCCTTGTCCTTCGCAAACCACTGTGGTTTCCAGCCCCTCTCTTGCATCTTCCGAGCCTGATTTCAGTTGTCTCATTGTTAATTAGTAGTCATGACAATAGGCAAACATGTATCCGAGCTATTCATAAGAGCTAGGTAATTTTAAAGCGAAAAAAGAATTCCATGCTAAGCTCTTTGACAGTTATCTCACATGCCAATCTGCATTACTTGCTTTCCAAGGCCAAGGAGCACCAACCAGCGCACCGAATTCAATTTTCCAAAGCAAATGAAACTGAACAAATTGATAAACCTTTCTCATCTTAACTTTCCCTTGTCTTACTTTTTCATTTATTTGGCAAGTAGAGGCAACGATCCTCTGCATTCTTTAACAGACAATTAACCTCAATAGTAACTGTGTAGAAGTTCATCAATGCTCAAAGCTTGGACAAGCACCCAATTGTCATATTATTAAATATCTTAGAAGAATTTGGCACCTAATGCACATTTTTCAACAGGCATCTCCACTTTCAAGAAGCACGGTGTTCATACTTCGTCAATAACATCTTCATAGTAGATGCAAATATGGATTGACCCCTATTTGAAATGAAAGCAGGTCTGCACCCTTTCCCTCTCTCAAGGTTGTTACATCCTGTCAGGCACATTTTGGTGCCCAATAAATTCCTAAAGCTCATGACTTAGGTGCAACACTCATTCTACAGACTGAACAATCATGATTCCACCACTTCTTCATTATAAACAGCAATAGAACTCTGGCAAATAGTGCACAAGATTCTCCTCTCATCAATGCGATCCTGTTGGGTTTATAAACACGTGTTGACCGGTGGCCTCAATTAGTTGTGGCGTGTCTTCTTCTTTTTTTTCCTTCTCTTTTTCAGTGTGGTTGACAATTGGGTATATGCCTTCCAAACTGAAAAGTCCATGTCGAAAGCACTTATGTTCACCCACCTAATATGTCCAACCGTATATAGGAAATTACATTTTTCCTACAACCACTACTATATTTATATAGGAAATCATACACTAAGCAGACTCTGAGATCATAGTCACTTCAGCCTTAAATAAGCTGATGAATACCTCCTGTTTAGTCGAACAGGTCATAGGCCATTGCTAACTTAGGTAATCCCTCTCTTATGTGAATATCTAATTTGAAGTCTCCTAGACTCAGTAGAGAAACATTTCATAACATAAACATGCCCGCACCCCACCCTCCACCAAAAACCACAAAAAACGAACTTATAGAAAACCCATAATCAGAATAAGAAGAAAAAAAAAATTCCACAGGAAATTGACTCAGGATAAGATGGGTCACTCTATTTACCTGCCGTTGACGCTGCTCAAGCCTCAACTTCTCTGAATTTGCCATTTCATACTCCCCATTCTCCAAATATCTCTGATCAGGTCTAAGCCTCGAGTCAGTAGGTGGCAACTTCTCCTGCAAACATATTTTGTTAAATACAAATGTCTCAAAGAAAGAACACCCAACAATAATCAAGTTAGCAGCAGTATACATAGCAGAAATGAAGTACACAAATCTGACAACTAAATTAAATGACAAGTACTTCGAAAATATTAGCTGTAATTTATGAAGACAATAAATTTCAGACAAACACAAGAAAAAGTCCTATGTATAGTGCATTTACATCTACATTTTCAGTAGTATTCTTTTGTACGATTTTAGTCTTTAAAGAAATAAAAGAGAACCAATTAAGTTGAAGGTTAACAAATATCAAATTTTCATAAAAATCTAAAAGTAGTCCAGCAAGGGTAGGCCCAAGCTATCTTTAATGGACAGTCTCATATTCCAAGAATCATCCTCACTCTCTCCCTCTCTCTCACTCACTCACTCACTCACTCACACACACACTCTGCAAGTTTTGCTTCTGTTATTATATTGGCAGAAGGGAGAGCTCGGGAATTCAGACATCACCTTGAGCCCAGGGGTAAGCTCATTCAGTGTTATGGCAAAGCGCGTTAAGTTGTATCTTGTAGGATATTTAGGAGGCTTGCTACGTTTCCATAGTAGGCGTGCTTCAGATAACGAGTCAGATCCTTTCCCCATCCTAGAGCAGTCTCCAATTACATAATGCATGCTTTCATCCCATTTTCCAAATAAAGTTGCCACCGTCTTCCCACTCTTATCTTGAACTATACCATGTACCTGTAAAGAAAGAATGCATTTCTTCCTCATGAAGCTGAATTGCTGCACTGCAGAAGGAAAACACATACATCTCGAACATTTTTCTCCATCATAGATAAGTTATCCAGGCCACAAGAGATAAATATGTTAAATAGCTGATATACTATGAAAATTTATTTGATGTATCAGCTGATATTATCTATAAAATGAAACTCTGAATCAGTAATGAGTACAGAGGAAGTCACAAAATCAACAGCACTAGTGTTTCTGATTCCTCAGGAAAACCTCATCCTCCATCAGTTTCACCTAAGGCCTACCAAGTTATGACCCACTCAAATTATGTCAACTATTTAACTCCACAGAGGCTATGAACAAAGCAATGAGATAATTTTTTCGGTCTGATGCAAAGAGGTCCATTTAAAAGCACAAGGATCACATATGAGGGTGCTATCGATTAAAATTGACATCCATAAAAATTGCAAATCCAAATGCAACCAATCAGTATCTGGTCATACATGAGCCACCGCATCATCTTGAATACACTGTACTTTTCTCTTTACACTGAACAAAGAACTACTTGAGCAAGAAAACTACCATTTGTTCTTCAAAATTTTCAGATCAGTTAATTAAAGGGAAGGGGTAAAAGATTTTTTTCACAATACTGATCATTATCACAACATTGGCCTTTCGATATCGACATTCAATACCGAAGCTTTTCCATGCTCAAGTTCATCAGATTCTATGCAAACCTAACAACCCATGAAAACACAAATGAGGTTTTAGACCATTCACTAACCAAAAAAATGCCATTGAAGTTATAGGATGCTTCTATGCCACAGCTTGCGTCCAAGGGGTAAGCATTGATGGGAGTAATTGTGTGTGTGTGTGTGTGTGTGTGTGAGAGAGAGAGAGAGAGAGAGAGAGAACCTGGTGAGGATTTCTGTCGATGATAGACTGCTCCTTGAATTTCAACTTACATGAATAGTCATGATTGCCTTGTATGCGCATAGTTCCATAATGGTCACAATAAAGTTTTCCCAATATGAGATTGTATATGGATGTTGTCACCTGCAAGATAAAGTAATCTCAATAACACGAACCTTAAACACTATGGTTATCATCTAAATGATCAAAATTTTTACCTTACTCCACTGGAAGACTTCACCGTCATCAAATTGCAAAGTCAAAACACCATCGGGATCAACCTGTATTGAACGACCCCAGAATTTACTTTTCAAATTACTATCTCCCCAGAATTTCCAGCCAGTACCCTCACAGTGACATGCGACAATCATGGGATGATGGCTGACCTGACACGAAATTTGTAAATTTAGATGTTAAAAAGTTAGCACACCCACTGACTTCCAAAAAGATCTGTAGATAAGCCATTTCATAAAGTAAAATGGGAATTCATCTGAATAGATGTCAAAAAGAAATGTGGCTGGCATAAAGAAAATTACGGTGACACACTGCTCTTCTTCATAGTCCTAATGGTTGGCGGTTTCAGGTTCATTCTATACAATGAAGTGTGACAAGCGATACTATTCTTCCACTTATCTGCCACAACAATATTCAATAGCAAATAATTGGCCTCAACTAATTCCCTGATTGTAAGCGTTTTGGCACGGAGAAGATAATATCTCAACAATGATCAAAGAGACGGAGGGCATGCATTTTCTTGAAACTGGTAGAAAAGATAACATTTAACCTCATGACAACTAGAGCAATCTCATGGAAACAAGAAGCTAGTTCAGTCCAGCATCGAGGTTCAAGTGGCTGTTACTTATCCCAGAAAAAGGCTACCAAAGCTATTTCTACAATTAAATTATAACTCATCCCCAAAAAAGAGACATTGTATCATAATTGATGGGATTTGAAGTTTTTCAGGAGTTACCTTCTCTGAGAAGAAACGAAAGCCTTTATCTAGATACTCAGCCTCATATGTTTCCCCTAATAATGGGTTAAACGGCTTGCAAATTCTTCCTTCAGTTGAAGAATATCCAGATACGGCAAAAGCAGCCACATTAAGAATCCTCATAAGACTGTTACCCTGAATTTTGCAAGAAACAACAGATATAAGAAATACTGAAAATTTGGAACAATGGTTATGAGCAAAAAAGTGAATAAACAAACCACAGGGAAAAATTGCAATTGTAAAAGTAATTTATCTTATGATAGAGATAAAATCATTTTCCATACTTTTAGTCACTCCGGTTCAATTAATCAGTGATGTGCTTGTCTGCATTTAACATAAAGGATCCTTTATATCCACGTAAAGAAATATTATAAGAAAAATCATCTATCATACAAGGACGAAAGATGAAGAATATGAGAAACCCAGTCATCACAAGCTCCTAATGAAAGAATTTAAGCTCATAAGATGATTGAGTGTAAGACAATTATTGAAAGAGCAAAGTCATTAGTAGTAAACAAAGAACAGATGGCTGAAAACTTAACATTTCCGCACTATACACTGAGCAGATGAATTTCACGCAACAAATAGAGAGAAGGATCTTTCTTGTTTCCATAAGTAGAGGAGAAACTTGGACTAAAAGACGAGAGAGTAATCATCTTAACACATTTATGGCATCAGTAGAATGCCAATAACTTTCATGGGCTCTAGACCAAACAGAACAGAAAGTATCATCAAACTACATACCTTCTTCCCCCATTCATTTGCCCGGTCAATGAGATAAGAATATTCCAAATCCTCACAGCATTTCTGTAAAGAAGAAAGAGGCTCATTGAAGTAAACGGGAAGACAGACTTTCGTGAGGTCCTTCCCTATGTTATCCTTTATCATAGACCAAAGACTGACACCCTTCTCTGTCTCAGCAGGATCAGGCAATTTCTTGCGTCGCTTGACATATGGAAAATTCAACCTGGCCGATCTTATAGAAGGATCAATATCATCTTCAGATTCAGCAATGTCGAGGCCTTCATTGTCTGAAGAAGATGATCTGCGCAAATCAGACCCACTACTCTTGAAAGAACTAGATGACAAAAAATCCCGAGTATCAAAGAAAGCATTGTCCTCATCCTCTGTTTCTTCTTCTGCAGCATCTGCTCTTTCATTATCATCATCAGATTCGCTTGCACTTGCCTCTGCTTTTAAAGATGACAAAAACAAGTATTAAAATGCTATTGCTAGAAGAAAATGCAAAAGGCATCGAAGAGTCACATCATCAACACATACAAAGACAACCTCTAGAATAAAGAAAATGGAAATTTTGCCTATTATAATTAGAAAAATAAGCAATTTCTGTTCCAGCAAGATATAAGGATGAACGCATCCTTCCTAGCCTATCCAGTCCAGAAGTCATTATATCACAACAGGTATTCTGCAGGTCCATAAGAGTCTAACAAAAACATGAACTAACTAAACCAAAACTATCAGCACCAGAATTTTGCTTTGTTACAATCAGATACAACAGAATTAGCTTAGGAATGTATTTGTATCGCATAAACTCACCACTGGAATTATTTTGCCTCAAAGAAGAAGCCTCGTGCTCATTCCACTGTCTTTGGCTCTCATCAACGACTGTGTTCTCCAGATCAACTTTTTCTGTCTACAAAAACCACAACATCATTCCAGTTTCTTATTTTAACATCAGAAAACAAGGAATAAAGCCCACAACCAGGAAAATATACTTTTAACTGGATTAAAACATCAGAAAACTGGCTTGTTAAGCACTTGCAGCCAGATCAAATTTATTAAAATGAGATAGCAACATTCATGAGAATACAAGAAAATGAGTTTATTTACAGATGAGCCACTACTGATGTCTATCTTGGGGGTTAGAGAAAAAATAACTTTCTGATGTTCTGTGCTTAATAATTTCATTGCAAGTAATAAATTCTTTTAGAAGAAAAGGCAAAAGTTAAAGTGAAAAATACTAACATTTGCAACTTGTTTATTGTAAGTGGAGAATCAAAAGGCTGTTATACCTTGGAGAAAGAAAAAAAGAGAATGCGAAATCCCTATTGTAGAACGGAAAATAGAAGCTTACTTTACACGCAAAAACAAAGTCTCAAGCACAATAAGACCCTTCAAAACACTTCACCTCCTCCTCTTTCATCAATAAATAAAACGACATTTATTACTGACTAATAAAGATATGTTTCAAGAAGAAGGTTGTCAATAGAACCATTAAGGATACACATGCTGCTTATCTCACCCAATAACAAGCTCCCCCCCAAAAAAGAAGAAGAAGAAAAACAACAAAAAGAGGGGGAAAAATAAAGTCCCTCCCCTCCTGTCTCCTCTTCCTTCTTCTATCCAAAGGGACACAAATCAGCCTCCCAAACACACCCAACAAGATGAACATCACTGAAGGCTGGACAATCTCAGACTTTGCTAGCAGACTCTCTCTGCCTATTGAACCTCCAAACTGGTCAATGAATTATAATAATGATGTTGCCCCAGCTACAAAATGTGGCTAATGCCAGAAAAATAAATTCACTGAGAACACAATGATCTTGCATGCTTAGTATAAGGTGGAGATAGTGGATAGCATCACTTAAAGTTTATCCCCCCCACTGTTGAATAGTATCAGAGCCCATTTACAATAGAGAAAGTGAAGAACGGGGAATATGTAGGTCAACAAAGTTAGTGATGACCAGAACGGCATGCTCAATATTAGCGAAGATAGTGGATAAAACCTATGGAATTTATCCTCCTTATTCCGATAACACACTGCTCATTTGCAAGGGAGAAATCAAAATAATGGGAAAATAGAACCCGACAAACAATAAGGAATGAACAAAGTGGTTTGTGTTGAAGCTGCAGAAAGAACAAAGCATTATCCAGCTGAGCACATTTTGCTCACTTTCATCAGCTATACACAAGAAATAAAAGCCTTGCTACAGAAAGTTAGCAAGGGTATTTTTACGTCAATTATGCCAGGTCCTAACATATCCAATATAAAAGGAGCAGGATGCAACTACCATTTATTTAACTTTCAGTTTTCCTATATTCCCCATGTACTAAAGCCTTGCCACCGATAGAGTTTATTTCCGACTATTGGGGAGAAAAAGCTTGCAATGACCAAGCAAACTGTCAGAAAGAGTAATAGCTATTACGAACATCATGTTGATATTACATACGTAAAATCATATAGTTTCAAAATAGTGTTTCAGACTTATGTTACAGAATAATTAAGTCAACTCACCCCTGCTAATGCCACATACTATCATTATTTTCCAAGTGGCCGCTATCCAGTGATGCCAATGCCACTACAACCAAGGATGTACTTCCAAGGTCACAAACTTCCCTTTTCTGCATGACCATTATCTGTCGACCACTCCTACCCCTCCAAGAGAACCACAATGACTCACTTTGTGAAACCTTCTTAGAAAATGGAAAACCCAAAACTACATTCAACTGCTTAAATGCTATAAAATTTAAAGAAAATATAGCTATCTATAAGTATCAAATAAAGGAAAAGGGGATATGCTACCAGTGGACGCCTCACCCCATTGGTTCCTCATGGGTCCTTTCCCTCAAAAAGAATATCCACCAGCAAGACAGTGGCAAATGGCATTACTCAAAATGACTAAATACATTAACAAGCACATGAAAAACTTCAACGGATCTCACTTCTCAGAGGAGTTAGATTTTCAAAATAGGAATGGACACATAAATTCGATTTGAAGAAATTTGATTTATGATTGCGATGACTCACATATACCATGGTACAAGCCTCTTGCACACAGCGCACAATTAATCCATCGATATACGAAATCCAAGTAATAGCAAGTACAAATATCCAAGCCCCCATGTTACATTAAAAAAGAAAAGGTCGCATTAAATGGCTCCCATCAGACCCATAAAAGAATAAGGCGCAGCCTGAAAGATCAGTCATAGCTTAGATCATATCAAGAGATCCAAAGGAAGTACTAATCTACTATCCAAAGTTTCTCAGTAGCAGCCTGACAGTTGATTCACAGCTAAATAGAGCACAGACGTTGGCAAACCACCCAGACTCCCGAACTAAAAGGTAAGAAAAGAAAGAGAAGGGGCACGTCCCGAAGCAATTGATTGCAATACTATGGCTACTCCACTGAACGATATTACTTTAAACTCAAACAAAACAACCAATATGTAATGGCATTAAATAAGAGAATTCATGAGCATTCAGAGAAAACGTGTCTATTGTATATAAAAGAATTGATTACAAATGGATCAGATACAAAGAAGAGCAGACAGAGAGCCTGCATCGAGGAAATTTATGCAAAGAATCAAAATTTGGTTGAATGTGCAGTATTCTGAGGAGTAGTTGGACTAACTGAAGAAGAATTCTGACTGGCACGACGTTTTCTAAGTTGCATAACATGTACCTCTAACTGCCGGAGAGTGTCAATAAGTAGCCACTGCTTCTGCTTGAGAAGTAACACCTGATTCTGCATAGCTGCAGCTTCGTTCCTCATGATCTGTTCACATTCCTGGATTAAATCTTCACGGACACCCTCTTCCTGAAGATGTTGTCTCAACTTTTCTGTGGAAACAATTGCATTATCCATCGGGGCCATGAGTTCACTGTTAGACATTCGAGGGAACATGTCCTTGACAGCCTGCAGTGCTTCCATCCAAGCAAGTCGATCTTCTCGAGTCTCTGCTCTTAAATGTAGCCTCTTTGTTCCAGTAAATATTGAAAACCTCCTGTCATCCGATCTGCTTTCGCGGATAGATGAGACCTGCACATGACGAGTCAAGCCTAGAACTAAATCAGCTAGTTCGTGCAACAAAGAGTTCACCAAACATTTCACTTGAAAAGAATAAACATTATGACTTAGATCTTACTATCAGGTAATCCATGAAAACACTATGCATTGTCTCCAACATCATCATAAAGTCCATAATCCGAAAAAAGGTCAAAGAGGATGCACAAAGATGTACAATAAGTGTATCTACGCTAGAGATGGCCTTAAGTCACATACCGTAACTCGATATGCATCCAGCCATCAATTTGTTAGCTACGTAAAGAAACTTCGCTTAATCTTCCATGGGAATTGAGTTTTTGGTTTCGGGCCACGTTGTGCCAGAATTAGTTGACATGTAAATAAGCCATTGATTTGTAATCTACAGACCATCTCAAATTGTAACAATAAGGATAATGCATATGACAAAAGATTTTTTATTCGAGGGGAAAATTTAAGCATGAAGCTATGGCTTATGTACTGACCAAAGTTACAAAGAAGAATAGAATTGTTAGAAACTCCAGTGTGCCGAGAACATTGGAAAATGGAGAGTATAGCCATGAATATATAAAGAAAATGCATTTCAAATAGGAAATGCTGAAATGGAGCAAAATGAAGCCACCAACCACCAGAGCTAAAGCGAATGCATTGACAAATGTCTGTAAGAAAACCAACCAAAAAAAGAAAAAATTGACACGGGTGGCGCAGAGGGAGGGAAAGAATCTCGTACTAGCACTAGTTAAACAAACAATTACAATCCACGACAGATTGAACAACCCCAAGACCTTCATAACGCTCTTCATATCAACAGACAAGGTAGAAGCGTATCGGGTCGTAATGGAAAGTTCAAAGCTTATGCCTTTCTTGCAAGTAGCATCATTATTGCTACATCTAATCATGAACCCGACCCTACATTGAACTGTATTGTAACCAACAAAGAATTTTTAAAAATAAATCCAAAAGTATATGAAAGAAGGAAAAAAAAAAGTATTAATACCCGGGAATAAAAATCAATACCTTGAGATGGACTTCACCGACGGGCTTGCGCCGAAGCTGCGATGGCCCCGCCGTCGACGGCCGAGAGATCCTCCTCAAGGATTCCTCACCAATAACTTTCGATCCTTTCTCGGTCTCTTGATTAACGACGATCTTATCAGGCCCATGGATCTTATAATACGACAACACGCCGTCTTGCAGCACAAACCACCTCTTCCTCCATCCCTTGCCGTAATTCACCCACTTATACAGTATCCCCGATATCCCGTTCCCCACGATGTCGTGAATCTTCACGTCCACCGCCGGCTGCTCCCTCGCGGACGCCGCCCGCGCCACCGCCGCCGGCGCCGCGGACGCCGCGTCGGCCGCCCCGGCGGCGGCGGCGGCGGCGGGGGCCACGCTCGGCCGGGGACCCGCCCGGTGCTCGCCGTTGGGGCGGCCATCGACGCGGGCGTGGTCGGCGGATCGCGCGGGCGGATCGGGCCTGGCCTGGCCTGGGCCGGCGCCGGCGCTGGCGCCGGCGGCCATGGGGAAGTGAGAGGGCAGGGCGGCCGGGGCTTGCTGATCGGAGACCGTGGTGACGCAGCAGAAAGGATGCATGTGGGAAGAACTTATCCCGAGAGTCGAGTCAGATCGTCGGCGGGGACGCGGCGGAGCGCGGCGGCGACAGAGGAACTGGACAGAGGAAGGATCATCTAGAGAGAGAGAGAGAGAGAGGGGGGGGGGAAACGGAGCGGTATTTCCGAGATTTGCGTGCGATTGAATGTTCAAATCCAGAGAAATGAAGCTATATATGTAGAGAGAGAGAGAGAGGAATCGGTTGGTGATTGGAAGAGGTGGCGTCGAGAAAGACGGAAGCGGTGGATTGCGGCGGAGGGAGAGGAATAGTGCGGCGGAGGGAACGGCGGTTGAATTTTTCGTGTATTTTATTTATTTTATTTTTTTGGGTCTCTCTTGTATTTTGGGAATGTCGCGAATGTGTAAGGGAGGAGGGATCGGATTCGGGGCGGTCGTTGGAGGACGGGATCGCCTGCGGCCGTGCGTACGGGTAGATAGGGCGCGCAGGCTTCCAGGAAAGCGACACGTGTGGGGGCCTGAGGTGGGGACACGCGGAGAGACCGTACGGTTTCGCCTGTTGACGAGGAGCGCCCGCCAGAGAAGGTTTGAAGAAAGATGCTTTCGCCCGCGGGTGCTGGAGCGACGACTTCGTGTCTTTCACGACCGAGACCGCGTGGTTTCCACGTTAGCTTTAATCTAATACATTGTCTGTACCGTAGTTAAATTTTTTATTTATTTAAGATCATAAATTTTTATCCACTATTTATATTTATATGGGTCATGAACTTCCAAACATTTTCCATATGATTTGGGGAATATATTCAACATTTATCGATAATTTAAAAATCATATTAGACAAATTAAATATTTAAAGACATCATTATGTGTTGCTTCAAAATTTATGACCTATTTAAGTGGGGATTTTTTTTTTTTTTTATAGCTTTAGTATGGACACAATTTCCCAAAGTCTCTTATCGGAGAGGGAAAGGCCGTTAAGTTGTGCATAAAAAAAGACCTGCTTCTAAGTAGTGACTTCTTTGTGAAGAACATTGTGGCGGTATAATATAATTAAATCATGAACTTTAGTCAATACGTTTGTCTTTTTACCATCTACTTTAGAAGAGGAGAAAAAAATTAGGGCATTAACATGTTCATCGTTACTTGATGACATGAATTATCACATCCTATTTTGAGATGAATATATTATTTGGATAATTCACCTGTAACTTTTCTTTTTGTTCATAGTTCGAACTTAACTAATTGGAAGCCACTTCTACAGATTCCATTAACTTAAATTAATTTATATAATTTAAGAATTAGACGGAATATTTACCAATTGTTCATGGATCACATTGAACATTAAAAGTTCAATAATGACATTACATATTGATCTAAAATTTAGTAATGATTTATTAATCAATTGAAGGCTACATTGGCTTTATTTGGTTGTTTGAAGTAATTATTACTTTTAATTTATCGGGTTTGTGACATTCCAAGTCTCACATTAGTTAAGAAAGACCCTATCGAGTGATTTATTAGTTGACATTCACCCTCAAACAATCATCACCTTGTGCGATGTTACTCAGAAGATTCATTTTGATGGCACGTAAGGGGAGTGTCATTACAACTTTTGTAGATTCTGGCTCACGTGCACATGATATATCCAAAGTGTAGTTCAAAAGTATGTATCAATATGGAGAACCATGTGCATTCTTTGTCGTAAATCCTTTTTCGTTTTCAAATTTTAAAACAACAAACAGGAGCGCAAGTTGTGTAAGTAACTTTCCCCCTTCTATAAACAGGCATTTTAAGTTGGTATTTGTCAGTATCATACACCGAATAAAACCGACAAATTAACATTTTCTTAAGCTTTATTTCCAGAAATATAATTCCTTTATCTTCCTGAATTTGAATGAAATCCAAGGCTGTGGATGCTACCTGGCCCAATTGAACTCAACTACAAGCAAGCATAAGAAGGCTAAATGCAGATCAATCACGAGAACACGAGCCCAGCAATCCATAGACCGGTTGAGCCGAGCCTGGCCTTTCTACTCGAATCCTTCACCGTCTGAAGGTTCTCTCTTCATGGGCCACGTCTCGACATGTTGTGGCTTGGACTGGTTCATTTTGATGGCATTTGCAATAATGCAACAGATGCCACGTCGATCGAGCCTTCTTTAGAAAATTGACCGGACATGAGCGGGTCGGGCCATAGAAGCATGGTCGCACGACTTTATCGGGCTCAGTGGGCCCAAAGTCATTGTTTGAGTGAACCAGTACAATGACTTGGGCGGGCTGGCTCATGATCAGGTGTACAATTCCCCTGGATCCAATTGTAGAGTGATTTGAGAACAACGCAAGTCACATTTATAGAATTGTCCAACGGATGGGTCGGGTTGAAATTGGATCCGATCGAAATCGACCCGTTTTTATTCTCTACAATTCTGGCGACTTATACCCGATCCAATCGACCCTGACCTAACCTGTATATAACCAAATCCATATTTATTGGAATACATCAATATTAAATCCAACAAATTAAAAAAATAGTCACCCATTTAACCTACTTTCTTTTTTTTTGGGAATGATATTTAACTCATTTCAAGCTCTTCGCGTGAATTTTTTACTTGGATAAAGTTACGTATCAAATTCAAAAGTAAATTAACGAAAAAAAACGACGTTTGCAAATAGAATAAAAAACGTAAAGAACCCTAAAGGTTGGATAATTTATAAAGAGACAAAAGAATTGTGCACTTTTATTAGGTGATCAAGCACCAACAACGACTCAGTTTAGATATTTGAGTCGTGTTTGGCTTTTGCCTCTTCCATTCCAAAAGCAAAGACTTCTTTCACTTTATATACGTTCTACAATCTCATATAAGCATATGCCATCAAGCCACAGCATACCGACTCCGAAACGGCCTTGCAACAATTCTATGAACTTTCAGGATCTAGCGCTCAGGGCATAGCAACACTTCAAGTAACATGGATGAAAAATGGTCATTTTGTAGACCCATTAAAATATATATTCTAACCGACAAAAAAACTATATATATACTATTTCAGCCTGCCAGCTAAATATAAGTTGGAAATGGGTATTTAGCTCATTTTGCCACCTCGAGTCACATCATGAGGTCAAAGCATAATGTGTAACTTTCCGGGACGGTCTGATTTTAAAAAATCATCGGTGGCTGTAGTGATTGGCCAAATCCTCACTCTTCAATTTCCTCGATGGTGAAGATCTTGTTAAAATTACGGTAGAAACCAAATCATGGCGATTGGCAATGGCTTGACAAGTTTGAAAGTTCCATGATAATGAAAAGGACAGAATCAGCATTTTGAAAAGAATGATTCCGGTTTCTTCATTCTCATGCACCACTCGCTTTCCTTTCAATCGTTGCCAGCAAGTTTCGGAAAGAGTTCTGGTTCCTTCACCGGCAAGTTCATGCGACGTTGGCGCCCTGTCTCTCATTCTCAAGATGACATGGGAATCTACTTGATTATAGAAAAAATTATCAAAAAATTCATGAATTTACCATATGATGCCAATTTAGTCTTTTAACTTTTTAATTTGGTCAACATAGTGCTAAACCTCTTGAAAATCTACTAATATAATTCTTCTAACCAATTTTGAGCCAATCACTAATGTGGATGCTGGTCATCCTACGGGGCAAGGCCATGGTAAGGTCTAGTTTTGCCCAAAGCCTGTGAGGTGGACTCTTGTGGAGGCTCGACGATTGGTGGAGGAAGAAGATGTAAGAGTTTTCCTAATGTGGACTGCATTAATTGGTTTAGTTTAAGTTGAGATAGAAGGTTTCTTAATTAGTCTAATATGGGGTTGGCTAGTGTGGACCGAGTTGAGCTTGGTCTGTAATAAGGGAGCCTGGTTAGAAATTCTATAAATATTAGGGGTGTCAGTAACCGAACCGAACCGAATCGAAAATTCGGTTTTTTCAGTTCGGTTTTCATTTGGTTCGATTTTCATTAAAAACCGAAATTTTTCATTTCGGTTCGGTTTTTATAGGTTAACCGAATCGAACCGAGAAATAAAAGTGGAGAAATCTGAGTTTAACAGAAAAAAAAAAGAAAACCAAAAACCCAAAGTTGAAAATCAAAAACCGAAAAACCGAAAAACTGAACTGAAATTTCGGTTCTGTTCATATTCGGTTCAGTTCGAAAGATTTTTCTAACGGTTCAGTTCGGTTCGATTTTTCAAAAAAACCGAACTGAACCGAACCATTGACACCCCTAATAAATAGTACTCAAGTTTCTTTTCTAACCCTAATTCTCACATCTATTCTCACATAAGGAATGTCTACCTAACGCTAAAGGTGAGGGCCATTTCAGGTGCGTTAATTTTTCTACTCTATTATTGCATGTTCTGATTCTGATTATGAAGATATTGGGATTGTGCAATTTACATCCAATAGAAGAAAGCAACAAAGAAAGAAAAGAAAAAGAAATTTTTAATTTTTAATTTTTTAAAACAAAGTTGCAAAAGACTTCCACATGGGCATTGGCCAGAGCTGATGGGATTATTACGTGAGTGATTGTGGACCAACTATACTGATAAATTATTGAAATATTTTGGACTAAAATGATAGTCATACAATACATTTATATTTTTTTATAATTATCCCGAGATTGTGTGTACTGGGTTTTTTTTTTTTTTTTTTTTTTTTTTTTTTTTTTTTAATTATCCCTAGATTGTGTGTACCAGGCTGACTTGTCTCAATTTGGTACCTAAACACACATACGTGCTGCCCTGGCTTCTTTCCGACGATTTCGTGCAATGCCACTCCTACATGTTCAGTCATGCTTCATCTCGTTTATATTGATGTTTCAAATCATATCCATTGACTTTGCGCGAGATCTCTAATCAATTTCCGTGAAGTGCAAGATAGGACTACTACATCGGAGGTTTAATTTAAAATAAATGATTTTTCACAATCGATAAAGACAGTGAATTTTTCCACTATATACTACTAATATATTATCTCCCGATGGCATACTATTTTTACTTGCCCATCAATCATCGTACTGTTTACTGTAAATTTGAAGATTTCGTCAGAAAATGGACTTTTAACACAATATCTTGCCTAATGTAATGTAATTTAAGGATAATAATTTCGTTAATTCGTATCATACATAGATAGCATCCTACTCATCGATGTATCTGCTAATCCTCTTTTTATCACGTTTACGTTTGGCTTCCATTTTAATAACATAATTTTGATATCATCTATGGAATTTTATTTTGATCATACGTCTTCTTTATCCATCAAAAGCATATATAACTATAGATAGAAATTAGATGAGACTCATAATAAGAGATGATCGGTTTCCAGTTTGATTTAATTTCAAGATGAAAACGAGAATCGAACCACTGATCCTAGGACTGAGAACCTCCAGTTTGGTCCAAGAGGATCGGTCGTCTATTTTTTCCCTACTAAAGAGTGTCCATGCAAGACAAGAGAGGGGGGAAAATCTTAAGATATTAATAAAAGTAATAATGAGTGAACACATTGTGCCGCAACTTGTGGTACCATAGGATGGGTTGGTATTTAGTTTATATTTTACTAATTTATTTGAAGAAATAATAAAAAGAAGTATATTTAGTTGGTTCGGTTTCCCCTTGAAATTGAGAATCGGGAACCAGACTGCCCAAACACCGATTTTACTTTTAGGAACTTTGAACTGAATTGGCACTTCTAAGAATCAGACACAACTGGTTCGGGCAGTTTCTAATTTAGACGCTTCGTTTTGCACACTCCTACTCATAACCAATAATATAGTCGAGCATATTAAATACATCGAATCCTTCTCAAGCTGAGGGCTCTCTCTTCCTCTGCTCAACATGTCGTTGTTTCGCATGGGTCACATCTCGACATGTCATGGCTAGGACAGGTTCATTTTGATTGCATCAGCGATAATGCTACAGATACCACTTCGATCGAGCTTCCTTTGGAAAATTGACTGGACATGAGCGGGTTGGGCCCTAGAAGTGGGGTTGCCGGGCCAGTTTTGCTTATCTAATGCGATTATCGAGCTTTGAGGGCCCAAAATTGTTGCCCAAGCGTGCTCGTACGATGAGTTGGGCGGACTCGTCGGTGTTATAATTATGGTTAATGGATCAACGAAAACCAACAAATTAAGATAAGTCTTTTCTATTCACGTATCTATTGAATTCATGAATTTTTTAAAATTTTATGTTCACGTATCTATTGAATTCATGAATTTCCTGGATTCATATATCTTTTAGTTCATGTATTTATTGAGTTCGCGAATTTCTTAAATTCACGTGTCTCTGGATTCATGAATCTCTTGGATTCATGTATCTCTTGATTCATGAATTTCATGGATACACTCGTCTATTTTATTCATGTATCTCTTCTGTACATGAACTAAAAAGCTCTATAATTAGATAGGAGCATAGAGATTCACGACCGCTTTTTTTTTTTTTTTTTTTTTTTGACTCGATTCCAAAAGAGATTTGATATACCATTCTACTCTTCTGATTTTTCTGGGTGTGCTGGTTCAATTAAATGGTTTGATTGAGTCCTGTTTGCATAGTGCTAATCCAAACAGGTTAGAAGTGTTGTATCTTGAGAGGTATAGTTTGTGAATCTACGGAGCACCATTGGTAGGAACTAATCACCTTAAGGAGATTCAAATATTCGTACCTTACCTAAATTATTGATATTCTGATTACATCAAATAATTTGTTTTCTCTGGATTATATTCCAACGGTCGGTCCATGATCAGGTATTCAATGCCTCAAGATGCAATTGTATAGTGATGTTAGAGCAATGCATATTGCATCATAGACCCATCAAATGGATGGGTCGGGATCGAAACTGGATCTGACCAAAATCAACCCATATTGATTCAATACAATTCTTGCAACTTATACCCGATCTAATCGTCCTACTCGAATCTAATTCATACCCGACTCAATTCATATTATTAAAATATATCACCCATCTAACCCAATTTAAGCTTTTCGTGTGAATTAGTTACTTGGATAAGATTATATCATATTAAAAAAGTAAAATTAACAAGATAGAAAGATGTTAGCAGATAGCGTAAAAAAAAAAAAAAAAAAAAAAAACCAAAGTAAAGAAAATCTATAAATTGGAAAAACTTATAAAGAAATGTAAATGTATGCATGCGTCGCGATGACACATATTTTTATGAGAATTTTGCACTTCTATCTGAGTGGACTTTCGTCACTTCAGTATGGCCCTACTAATGCATCGTTGACTTGGATTCCAAGAGCGCGGCGGAAACTTTGAATGAAGCCATTGGTAGTGACGACAGGCACATGAACTGCCGCGAAATCGGATCTAAATCCGAAGCTCCTACTCCTTTTCCTCCTCCGGAATTGATTCGTGTTCGATTAGGTGATAAAGCAGCAGCAGCAACTCTGTTTAGGTATCTAAGTTGCGTTTGGCTTCTGCCTCTTTTGTCGCAAAAGCAAAGATGTCTTTTTCCCTTCTTTACATTCTATAATTTTCACATATGGCATATTATGCGAAGGGCATCCGCTTTTCCATGCCTAGGAAAACCATATTCGTCCAACCCCCCCATGGATTTGGTCCCCTCGTTCTACTGCGCCGACAGGTTTCAAAATCCACCGCATCTTCTAATAAGTATCCCTTTAAAAAGACCTTTTTTGTTTTGGGCCTCAACCGTTCAACGAACTTTTAGGATCGAGCGCTTAGGACCTTAGCTCAGGCACGGCAACGCTTGTGCATGGCGGGATAACACAAAAACAAGTCCTCATCCTGTTGGGTCAATTCAATCATGAATTTTTCAACTTAGCCAATTTAGTCTTAGAACTTTGGATGACTTGTTTTGAACAAAATTGGCAATAAATTGCTGACATGAACATCGGTCAATGCAATTTTTACAAATTTTCTGAATTTTTAAAAATTTTAAAAATTTATTTTTTTTCTTTTTTTCCATTTTTTTCTTATCTCCCTCCGTCAATTTGCAGCCTTAGTAGTGGTTGGCAAAGGTTGCCGACCATAGTTGAGGGCCCTCACTTGGTGTCGGTGACCCTCCCCCGGCTCACGGTGAAAAAAAGAAAAAGAAAATAATTCAAAAAATTAATAAAAAAATAGAAAATAATAAAAAACCGTAAAAATTGTCAAAGTTAGTGCTGGTCATGCCATATATAACGGCTAGCGTCAACATAAGATATTTCCGACCAAAATTGATGGAAGGACAAATCATCAAAATGTTTCTGATTAGAATGACAAAAAAAGAAGAAGATTATAATTGAATTGATCGTCACACAGAAGGTTTATCACTTTTTTTGGTAATTTTTGTCGTGCATAGGTTTCCTGCATTTTGAGTAATATAGATTGAAAATGGTTATGTTGTCGACCCATTAAAAACGTTAGGGCTTTCCTACTCTAACTAATAAAAACCTATATTTTTAAATTTTAACTAATAAATGTATAGTTCAGCTCACAAAATATAAGTTAAAAAAAGTTAGCATTCAGTCCATTTCGTCACTTCTGATCACATGCCATGAAGCTAGAGCATAATCCGCATCCTTTTTATTTCCCTTGATGGGGGAAGATCATGTCAAAATCAGAGCAAAGATCGGATCATGGCGATTGGAAATGACTTCACGAGTTTGAAAGTTCTGCGATGATGAAGGCGACGAAAGTCGGCATCTTGAAAAAGAATGGTTTCAGTTTCTTCATGCCCACGTACCGCTCACGTTCCTTTCGATCTTTGCCAGATGAGACCTTTGGTTTCGTCCCCCACAGGTTGATGCCACGTTGGGGTCTTGTCTCTTATCCTTAAGGTCACGTTGACAGGGGAGATCCACTCGATTGTTTGTGTACATACGTGCGTGGGGACAATTACAATGAGAGAAAGTAATAAATTTACGGGTCAATACTCTGAAAAAACACAATTTTGTATAAGTATGATAAATTTATTTTAAATTAATGTTTTAATCACAAAAAAAAACGGTATACTTGTGACAAATTTATCTCAAATTATTATATTTGTAACAAATTTATCTTAAATCAGTACACTTGTGACCAATTTATTCTAAATAATCACAAAAAAACTCAAATTAGTACATTTATAATAAATTTATGCCAAACCAGTTTGTCTGACCGTCAAAAACCTCAAATTGATGTATTTGTGACAAATATTCCCTCAATTAAATTGGATTAATATCATAAAAATCACAAAAATTATATAACTGTGACAAATGAAGAGTAAAAATCCTAAATTGGTATATTAGTCGACTGTTATGTATCATTCAACTTAGCAATTTGACAATAAAATTTAACAGAATCTAATAGAGGGGCAAATTTATCACAAATGTACTAATTTGGGGTAAATTTGTTAAATGTGTACCGGTTTAGAGTTTTTGATGGTCAAAAAATTAATTTAAAGTAAATTTGTCACGGGTGTATCAGTTTGGGGTTTTTTGAGGGTATTAACCCTAAATTTATTGTACGGATATCAATTCAGTCTTAAACTCCTCAATTCTATCAATCGACTTTTATACTTTTGACGATTTACCAATATAATCATTCCGGCCAAAATAACGTGGCATTGACTAAATTGAAAAGTTTAAGACTGGATTAATATCCTTATAATGGGTTTATGATTTTTTTTTTGGTAATTTTCCAACATACATATGTTGCCGGAATGTCTTTTTGACGGTTTGGTGCAGTGTTACACCAATTTGTGTAGACGTGCTTCGTCCTTTTTATATTGCCGTTTCAAGTCATATATGTAGACTTTCAATCAATTATTACATGAAAAATAAATAAATAAATCTATCACGAAATCTCTTGTCATTTCCGTGAAGTGCAAGATAAACCAACTACATTGGAGGTTTATTCTTATGTAATTGACTTTTCAACAATCTTTTCCACTATATAATGCTAGTTTATAATCTCGCCATTGTAAATTGTTACCTTAGCCATCAATTTACTGTTTACTGTAATGCCTCAATCATCAGTTTATTCATGGGTAATGTATATTCCTTTTTTCACGTTTACTTTTGCCTTCCATTTTAATAACATAATTTTTAGATCATCTACGTAATTTTATTTTGACTATATTGTCTTTTTTATCCAGTAAAAGCATATTTAACTATAGATAGAATCTAGATGAGACTCATTACCAATCTAGTCAAGCTGTCTAGATTTAACATTGGTGAAACATTCCATCACTTGTAATTTATGTACAGTTTATTTTTGATGAATTGATGCATTTCATTTTTCAATTTTATCTTTGTAAAACTACATAAAGTTTTCTTGTTTAGACTTTAATTTCAAATTCATTTATATAGAAAGCTTTATATCAAGCTTTAATTTGAATATGATTTTTTTATAGGTGCTAAAAATTAATTCCTTAACTTTTTGGATATTCTTCCATACTCCCTTTGGTATTGCTCTGCATATATCACAAATCCAGATGCATCATCGGATGAGAGAATAAGACTTTGTTTGTTTAAAGAACAATAACTAATTTGAAAAATATTTTCTAATAAGTGATCGCTTATATTACTTAAAAAAAATGAAGGAATGAAAAGCATTTTCGTCATTCATAAAAATGTTCAAACATAAACTTTTGTCAATAATGAAAATACATTTCATTAATTATTTTATTCTAAGTAATATAAACGATGATTTTTAGGAAAATACTTTTGAAATTGTTAATTTTCCATGAAACTAATGGAATCTATATTGCGCCGTTCTTTATTATTTCAAAATGCATTGTTGACCACAAATTGTTATTTAGAGATGGAAATGCAAAGTTGATCGCAAATGGTTATTCATCTGTCACTCACTATTTGCTTTCGAAAATCCCAATTAAAAAATAGTTGAACCAATAGGACGTCCATAATTGCATGCAAATGAATTATTTTTCCCCATTTGGACAAAGAATGATAAGAGGTAACATTAATTGTCATAATATGATGCGGACATCATGAAACAAAGTTATGTAAATGAATGATCAAAGACACGAAAGATTATCCGATAGAAGGATTAAATGAATTACAAACCTAGTAAAAATAGTTTATGAAAACCTTACTAATCAGTAATTCCCCAACGTCGCGCGCGCGCTTTATTTAATTAAAAACAAGGAGCGGCAATTTCTTGGTTAACTTCCAATTATTCATAGTCAAAAGGCGAAACCCGTGCGCAAAAATTACTTCCCCTTCGTCGCGGCCGCCTTTTTCAAGTCAACGACTCGGAATGTAAAACTCGTCGAAGGACGAGAGGCGACTAGGCACCGCCCACGTGGCAAAATGCAGACATCAACCTCTTCTCTCTCTGCATTTATATGATCGCAGGCATGTAGATGGAGCCGCCATTGTTGCACCTGGAGAGAGCTCCGGCAACCGGCTCCGTCGACGAAAGCTTCCGCGAAATCCCTATAGACGTTGCTGCCGCTTCCCCGAGGAGAAGCGGTCCCGCCGGAGCTCCGTCGCGGAAGGGCCGCTTCTTCGCCTCGGAATTCCCGGACCGCACCTCGTTCCGCGATTCTTCGTCCCGTCGAGATCTCGACGAGCGCGAGAAGGAAGCTTTTTGTCCGCATTCTCCCTCCCTCTCTCTCTCTCTTGGAGTCTTCGCCCTCCGGGGTTCGTTCTCCATTTTCAGAATATTTCCTTTCGGTCAAAAAAGCCCGAAGAGGACGGCCGGACCGCGCGGCGCGAGTTGCGTGCGTGACACGGCGGCGTCGGCGTTCCTTCCGCTGCCGCCGCGTTCGGCATTTCTGCGCTAGGGTTCGAGCCGGCTTCTCTATCCGCGTCTCCCATGAAAGTCATCTGTTGCGGACGGTACGCTCTCTCTCTCTCTCTCTCTCCCCTCTTTCTCTCTCTTCATTTTTAATAGGAAAAGAGCACTAAAAGTTAAGCCGACATCTTTGTACGTCGGAAAGATTCCGTCTTTCTAACGAAATCGATGCAGCTTCATCACCTAACAGTCTGGTGTCGCTTGATGACTGTGTCTGAATTTGTCAATGAAGTTGGTTTGTCGAAATTTCGGAACTTTGAGATTTTCTGTAGATTGCCCGTTCTCAATCGCGCGCTAAAAGTCAGTAATCATTCAGCATAAAAAAGGCACCGGGAATTGCTTTAGTCCATTCAATCCCCTCGTTTCGCTCGTCTTCAGAAGCCGAGCATGGTGGGACACGTTCTCTTGACGTCTTGCGAAGATGTCAATTCGCGAATCTTGGTGCCAGTTAGAAGCGACGCCAACTTTGGTTCAATGATTGCCCCAAAAATTACTCCTTTTCATCCGGGCGTTCGCCCGAATCGGTTTCGTTTCGTATTACTCACCTTTCTAAGTCATTGGAAAAACAAAAAAAGGGAAATCAGCAGTGCACTTGAATCGAATTAAGGTAAGAGCAAATTATGTTGATGTGGGGAGATGAGTGCGAACTGCCCATTTCGTTCGACACCTAACCAGCTAGAGCCGGTCAGGGATTGTGATTATAATAAACTTATCCAGAGATTTACTTAATTCCGAGTGTCGTCAGCTCATTTCCTTATTATATGGGATGTCAATGGAATTGTTAATAACACTTCCGGTGGAAGAGCACGGTGATTGTACCGTTGGCGGAACAGTTTAATCTGCTGAAACTGATTGTGAGCATCACCATCTTTGGATTATTATTGTCAAGCACGATGCTTAGCTCGTGCCTGGGATCGTGATCGATCTATCTTCCTTCCATATCTAAACATGTGAGGAGTTCATTCGGCGGGAATCATGTGGGCACTGTGGGACCAAACTTTGTGACTGGAAGGAGTTTATATCTGTATATGTAGTGGAGAAAACAGCCAGAATTAGCTCACGGACTGCCCCAGAGTCTCTTCTCTATGGGAAACTTCACTTTTGTGCACTACACTCTTTGTTCAGGGTTAAATATTGGCCATATCGAGCGCCTCATGCTTTTCACTCTGTATGTGTAGTGTTAAAGCTACCTTCTCCATTATTTCTTCTGTAGGTAACAATTCACTTTCTGTTTTCGACGTGACGGCGTTACTTTTAGTGATGTATCACAATCTGATTATGCAGTTAGTGATGTATCACAATCTGATTATGCATTTCTTTTAGAACTATTTAGATAAAGTGACCTCTACTAGCAAATCTCTCTCCTCTCTGTCTAATGGTGTGATTGCCATTTTCCAATGTGAAATGTTCCCTTTTTTGTATGTCTAGCCACCTTTTATTTGGATTATGTAAAGGTGGAGCAGTTGAATGATCCTTAGTTTAGAAAGTAGATGTGTGGACAGCGTGACTAGCCCTGCACACTATGATGTCCATTTCTTGCGAAATCTCTGTTAAGACTGTTACATATCTGTCCTGCTGATTCTGCAGCAACTGCAAAATCATTTGATACTCCATGGCTCTGCTGTTGGGGGGCATGGAACTCCAGAATGATGACCGGGAACCTAGACGAAGCATGTCTCACGGAAGGACAAGCAGCACCGGTTCCTCATTGAGACGACGGTCGTTGAATTTGTCAAGTGTGCTTCCCAATCAGCTGGATGATGACATTGACAGTGAGAGGGTTTCAGAGGCTGGCGATATTGGGGATCGGGCTCTTAGCAGTAAGAGGTACAGTGAAAGTGGCAGTATGCGTTTATCTGCAGATCATGCAATAGAGAATGGAATAGTTTTTCCAACTCAAGAGGACACCCTGCTGCATCCGATTGGTTTCTCGTCTTGCGATCCATCGACTTTGAATTCTGTCTCCCCTGTATCGCCCGTGGTGGAAGAGATCATATCTCCTCTATCAACTGATGGAATCTTGAGGCCTGTCGACGAAAAAAAGGTGAGTTCAAGAGCTTATCTATTTATATCTTGCTGTCTATATTCCTGACACTAGCATCTTTCGTATGCCTTTCTAGTAAAGTAATTTTGCTCATATATGTGTTGTTGTGCAGGATGAAGAGAAACTGTTGCCTCGGTCATTGGAGTATATATCCTGTCTTGTTCATCTTGCTGTTTTTGGGATTCTAGGGGTAATTCGTTCTGCTTTATCTTTTAGAAATTTGGGACTAGCAAAGAATGTTTGAACTTTCTTATCCTGATTCGGTTCAAATGATATGCATATTTCCATGTGAACAATGATGATACTTCCTGTTGTTTCCTTATGAATAATTGGTACTTTCTAGGAAAAATTGGGGGATAATTTTCATGTGTCACCTGCTAAAGTTCTTGATGTTGGACAGAAGTATATCATTCAAGAGCACTGAACAATAACTGTAAAATATGTTAGAACTTCCATTGGCTTAGGGATTTACATAAATAAACATGTTATTTCCATCTAAATACAAAAAGTCAAGTTCTAGCTTAGGAATTAGAGGATCTAGTCCCTAACTCTCGGCCTTGAAAATGACTTGTCAAAAGCTCTCTTCTAAGGATGGTCACTAATAGGCTAATGCTTCTGGTGAGCAACAAAAATCCTATCTGCCAAAGCTCCTAATGCATTGTTCTGTTTGCTGGATTGAATTAAATATAATATTACTAGATATTGTGAGTGTCTTCATCCTATGATGCTTCCACTAGCTCTCTGATAATGTGCTTTCAGGATTGAGAATGCCACGCATTGTCTTAGTAAGCCTGTCCTGATCATCGGCACATTTTGTATTGGATCTGTCCTTAACTTCAGAATGATACTTCTTTACCATCAACCAGCTTACTAGTACCCTACACTAAATTACTGAATTGACAGGTGATGACTTGATCAAGAAGATCACGTCTCATAAATTTAAGTTTGTGGCTACTTTTCTCTTTGGAATGACTCGGCTTTATTCCTGAAGTGTTGATCATTGCAGCAAGCCAGCATACACCCTTGAGGATCTGAAATTCAATTGACCTACGTTGTGAGAGAGAGAAAGAGATGTCAGTGTGGATGCTAATGTGAATTGTTAAATATCAGCAAATGAAACAAATTATGTCTCAGCAGTAGCATTTACCATTGAGTTTTGGTAAGTTATCACCAAGCTGGTAGGGAAGCCTGTAAAGAATGACTTTCTAAATAGCAGAACCAGAACCGATTCTGAAAACATGTTTTAGGAAGTACCTTCTGAAGCTTCTTCTCCCTCTTGAATTTTGTATCAGCATTTGTATTATTTATGAGAGTCATTTGGCCCTTTTGTCCCTATTTGCAGTATATTTCTTTCTATTGTATCTGTAGGTAGGTTGGCGGTAAATATGACAATTATTGTCCGCATAATTTCATGCTTAGTAATTCTAGAGGCTTCCTAATGAGCTCTAAGCTACGTCTTGGCTAATTTTTGGTATCTGTCCGTTATGTCTGTTCCCTTAGGTTTTGTTTGTAAAATATTGCTGTCTTGGCTTGCAACTTAAAATTATTCACAGAAGACGGAACTTACATTTGATGAATCGTGACTTACAGGTCTTAACAAGGTATTTACTTCAAAAGTTATTTGGCCCTGCAGTTGCTGGAGTGACAAGTGACACAACTATATTATACCTCGATCTTCCTTCAAACATGGTCGCATCTCTCTCTCTCTCTCTCTCTCTCTCTGTTGCTTGCTCCCACATGAATAGAAAACCGTATGCATATACTTCATGAATGTGATGAGATCATGCACATGGCATACTAAGTTTTTGTGATTAAGTTTGCATGCGATCAGAAATGTGCTTATTGGGACATGTACATGAGGTGCGTGCTAGGATAGGATGAGATTTCTTGGGTGGCTTATTTCATGCTCTTTGAATTAGTATTTTGGCAAGATGTTGGAGCTATGTCATTGGAACTGAAATATACCCGACAAATCGTCCCTTGATTTCGCAGGGTAATTGATCCTTGATTGTACTTATCTTTCCTTTAATGCTTCATTTCAGGTTGGTTCTTTTCTGATGGGGTGGTTTGGTGTTGTATTCAAGCAAGATATATCTGAAGTCTCTGATTTTCTAGCAATTGGATTGTCAACTGGTTATTTGGGAAGCGTTACGACTTTTAGTGGTTGGAATCAGAAGATGCTTGACCTTAGTGTACATGGCAAGTGGCTGTTTTCAGTCCTGGGATTTCTCATTGGTATGTAGTCTTGGGAAGACTTATGTGAGTTTACGCAAGAAGCAAACATTTTCAATTTAGTTGCATGAGCTTTATCATGGTAGATTGTTGGTACAAAGTGTTCTGATTTCATCGACATGGAATGACTAGCCTTATATCTATAAATTCTTTGCAGGATTATTTCTTGCAGCCTATTCCATTGAATTCGGGGTTGAGACAGCGAAGGGCTTCCGGTGGTTAATGGAAAAGCGCACTGCGAATTCTAGCAATGGCATATCTGCAAAAAGCTGGACACTAAACAGCCGTGAGCGTCACTTGTCTATCATCTTGGTGATGGCACTGTTGTTGGGGTCATTATGGGCTCTTAGTGCGATAATGCTGAAACATGAGTTTGGAAATGGAGGCAGTGAAGCTCAACTGTGGTTGGGTTGTGCTGTCGGGCCCGTAGGTGTTTGGATCCGGTGGTTCCTAGCACGACTTAATGGACGTGGGCTAGGGAAGAGTGGTCTTTTGAAATGGGTTCCATTTGGGACTCTGATTGCCAATGTCTCTGCAGCTTGCGTCATGGCAGCTCTCTCTACCACGAAGAAAGCAGTAAGTCCACAGGATAATTTCAAGTTAGATAAATTGCACTTATACTTCTGCCATTGGAGTGTCATTATACTTGCACCATTTGCTGAATATCTGGACTCACACATCTTAAAAGCCCCACCAGATTTGCTTAAATACATATACTCTGTTGAGTGAAATTCTACTTCCACAACTGTCTCATGTAAGATGTAGCTCTTAGACATTTGTTCAGATTACCATGAAACGTACAGTTTGGCGACCGCACTTTAACTAGGGCCAGTTCATGTGCATTGTAGAAACAAAAGTGATCTTTAATATCTCGCGAATCCGTTATTTACTTATTCTTTTGTTAGATTCACCTTAAATGTGACGGTTATCAGCAGCACTAGGTGTATCAATTTGTATTCTGATCATCTTATACTTTTTTGAAGGTGAGTACCAAGACTTGTGACACAGTTGCTACGGGCATCCAATTTGGACTTCTAGGCTGTCTGAGTACTGTGTCGACGTTCATGGCCGAGTTCAACGCGATGAGACGAAGCAAACACCCCTGGCAAGCTTATGCATATGCGATTGCTACAATAGCCACCTCATTCGGCTTGGGAATCCTGATATACAATCTCCCTGTTTGGATAAAAGGATATGAATAAGCATGTCGAGATGGCCTCCTCCTACTTTACTTCGGACGACGCTTGAGGAACTCAAGAGGAGAACAGACCTGTGCAGAGACAGGACAAGAGAGCTCGACCGAGTTACACTGCCTAAGAGCTTTTCCATGGTGCTTTGAGGCAGGCTCCACTATGTACATGCAAGTATGCATTTACCCACCATGGTTTGAGTTTTGACCCTGCATATGTTTGAGCACATAGCAAATTACAAGCGAAACCGAGGAGTGTTACTTCTCACCTGTGATATGTATCGGAAGACTTTAGCCTGTGTTCCAGAAGAAAAGCTTAATGCAGATGTGATGATCGAACTCCATTTCTTCACGCTTCTATGGCAGCAAGAAGAGAAGCACGTACTGACTAATATCCACGCGGATTATGGGTCGAATTAGAACAATTTGGAAGTGCAGAAATCCCACCTTCAATTGCTGCTCGGATCTGGTAAAAGAGCTACCTCGCGGCTTTATAAGATAGCTGGAAAATCCTGGAATGGTGAAATTTTCGATGACAGAGCAGTGAGATGCCCACCGGAATTGAGTGAATGATAACGAGACACTTCAGTTTTTCATGTCTACAGACATTTGATAAAAGAGATTCATCGTACTGGCATATGTTTCCAAAACTGTCTAATTCATAAGAAGTTCTTAGGATTGTAAATTAGAGGACACAGAGCGTTTCAATGTGCAATCACTCTGTTGTGAATTGATGAGCTTTACTTCATGTCAGCGATGCAATCGATGAGAATGATATTTCCGTCTCTATAGGACCGATGGCTCTCGTTGAAGGGACGTTCCTTTCCATTAATCAAGGACTATGTTAAACGAGGGTCTTTTCAAATCGGTATCATTGGACTGACAGACAATGAATACGATGAGCTGTTCTGTTTCATTCCTATTAAATTTGTTTATCAAACTATTGGACTTAATCAATAACCTACTTTGGACCTGAGCAGGTCCTTAAAAGACTCTGACCACCAGGAAAGTCTGGGTAGAGGCCCCGGACTTACTTGCTCACATCTTTTTGTTTTTCAACCCTTTCCGATTGATTCTTGCTCATTTCCCAACTTGATTTCAGAGTATGCAAGTCATCTTATCGTAGGGATCCGATTAAATTTAATGAATCCGATGAACTGGGTGTATGCAGATTCATTTGGAAAAGAAAAACTTAATAAGTTATCTCTTGCTTTCATCCACGATCCTTCATCTCAAAATTTCCGAAATGTAAAAGAAGATATTTAGATTTCGGAAGATCATTCTTCGATTGCATTTTTATCGGAATTTGTACACTAATATATATATATATATATATATATATATATATATATATATATATATATTAAATCTTTAAAATTACGAAAAGTTACAGTTTATGTTGCGACACTGACACGGACACGGACATGCGACACGATACGACACGACACGCTAACACGTCATTTATTAAAAAGTAGAGAATTTTGACACATTCCGACACGTATTTTAATATATAAATATATAAATAACTAAATAATAATAGAAAGAGCCTAGAACTAACTCTAGGGTTTGCAAAAAAATCCCAAATCATATTATAAAGAAATCCAAGATGCTGAATTGAGAAAGAAAACGGAATAACACAACTTGCTAACCTAAGATGAGCAAAAAGATGAAATCGCGAGACGAAGAGAAGCAATGTGGCAAAGCCTGTGAGAGGCAGAGGTGCTAGTCGCTCAGTCAGGGCGACGGCTTGATGCTTGCGAGAGACGAAGGTGAGGTCGGAGGCGGCTGTAGCGACGAGTGGGGCTAAGGTGCGGGGGGCTACAGTGATTGGTGGGGTGGGCCGCGCGGCCAACGAAGTAACACCAGCGAGAGACTCATGGCGAAAGAAGAGAACAAGAGGTGCCTTAGGTGCATGCGACTGAGAAGAGTCTAGAAGTAAATTCGTTTTAGCCTTTTTATTTTTTATTTTTTATTATAGATTTGTTCATATATTTATATTTACACCCCCGAAGTATTGTAAATTTGTAAAAATAACCTAATGTGTGTCGGAGTCACGTGTTGCAATTTCCGACTCGCGTGTCGCACACATGTCGGAGTGTCGGACAAGACACGAAGGGTCCCGGAGAGTGTCCGTGCAACTTAGGCTATAGTCCGTGGGCATGAAATTATAGGAATTATGTTGACCACTTGCCTCGTGCCAATTTTGGGTGATAATTGTTGTCAATGACCTTTTTTAATAAGCAATTTATTGTCAACTACTAAAATGAATACCACACCCCACGAACCATTTCCAGACCGCATGAGAAGAATGTTTAAAGAGTAGAATGACATGACCAACTACGTTGTGAGTCATATATCCAATGTGATCAAGCTGATCATTATCAATGCTGTAAATGATGCTTTGTCGAGACGAAGATCATTCAAATCAACCACTACAAATAAAAAATAAAAAATTAGTGGTAAACAAGCTATGTTCCTAATTCCTCTCCATACTTTTGGCTAGTGTTGGTCAAAATAACTAAATTAGTGACAATAATTTGACAAATTTAACTAGGCGACAGCCCCATCAATTGCCAAATGTTGAAAATGTAAGGCCAGTCGCTCCATTGGTACAACTCAATATGAATATTTATGTTAGACCTAATATATTAATTAATATAGATAATCCAGCAAGACTAGCATCATGACCTAGGGGCAAGATGGCTAACTAAATCCATATTCGAACTCAACACAGTTTGTTGAAGAAGTTTGATATAGTTGAGATTAGACAATGGTGTTATCATACCTGTTAATAAGAAATCATATCTTGAATTGGGTGGACAATCAACATTTTCAAAGAGGTTTCAGAATGCTCAATTTTGCCATATTTACTTGCGAAAATGAACAATTAACCATTGAACAAATTGTTCAATTTATAGCCCAGTGTGCGGAAGCAGAGACAAACAAGTTTTTAAGAGTTTCATTATCTCTTTATTTTCGTCAAAAACTACTTCTACATGGTACACTAATTTATCATACAATTCAGTGTGTAATTGAGTAGAAATAGAAAGAAATTTTCATTGTCCATATTATAAAACAATATCTGAAGTTTCGATGATTGGATTTGGCCATACTCTACAATTACACTAAAGAGTCAGTCAATCAATTTGTTGCTCAATTTTAGAAGGCTAGACATAAATGCATTCCTTCTCTCCTAGAAAAAAATTCTTGAGTTTGACTTTTCGATTGATTGGAATTCAATCTAAGAGAAAAATTCGAAGGCCAACAAATGAAATTTGGAATTTTCTATATTCGGTAATAATATTTAGGAAGTAGTCGCTGATGCTTTGAGATTATATTGATAGATTTTATTTGACGGTGTAAAGTGAGAGTAATTGATTTACCACCATATTAGTTGTAGGAAGAGATTGATATGCTCTGAATTACATTTTTGAAATTTATTGAATTGAGATTTTCCTAGCATCCGATATCTTTCGCTAATAATTTTAGCAAGTTTAAAATATTTTTCTAGTTGTTAGTGCTTGGAACGGGCATTTGTTTCCTTATTTACATATTGATATACTAGAGATTTTGATAATTTAATAAAATAGCTACCTTGGAAACCTTATAATCGAACCATTTGTTCTTCTTTAATTTGTACCACATTTCTTCATTTTTTGCAAGTAGTTTTAACCCACATCCTTTTAAAGACATTGAACTTAGTCTTGCAATAATATCATACATTACATCACCTATTTCAACCTTAGCCCATTAATGCTCTTCATGACTTATTCATTTTACTTGGCAAAGAATTTTTTTTTTCTCAAAATATCTCATTTTTAGCTACACTTATTCCTTTTTTAACTTTTGGAGTGAAGCACCATCCCTCTCTTTATACCTAACATTTTAACCCAAGGTCATCATTAATTTAACTTTGGTTATTTGTCCTAGCAATCCAATTGTGGTCCCGTGTGATATTTTTTATCACATCTCCTCAAATTTTTACTGAGTGTGTGATATCCTGAAATTTTAATCTCGTTTTCAATTGAATAAATCGGGCCTTTTATTGACACGCATATAGTGCTATTCTTTGAGTTGATCACTCTTAAGATAACTAGACTATATGGGAAAGTCATTAAGGGATTTTAACGTAACAGACTTGAGAATTCGATCAGGAATCAACTGCTCGACCGTGCTAATTTGCAAGGGTCATTACGGCACAAATAAAAATCGATCAGAGACCGGAGATATGTCAATTCGATTGAGGTGTAGTGTGGGTGATTCCACCTAATTGCAAAATTCTCGTCGATCGGCACTAGACAGATTTTCTGTCGTTTTAGGGCCTGCATGGTTGCACCTTGTTTCTGTTCCCAGGAACAAAAATTTCTGTTTTTTTGTTCCTGGGAACAAAAAAAACAGAAACGCGTTTGTGTGCGTTTCTGTTCCTTTTTATTCTTTTGTTCAGGAACAAAAAAGAAGAAACAAAAAACAAAAAAACTTGTTTCTTGTTTCGGAACACAAATCGAAACACTTTTTTTCTTTTTTCTTTTTCTTTTATTTTCTTGTTCTTCTTTCACGGCCGAGGCCGTCGCGGCCTCGGCCACGGCCGGCGGCCAGGCCGATGAGGGCGGCGGCCTCGCCCGGCCACGGCGAGGCTCGCCGGGCCCGGCGAGGCCGACGCCGCTCGCCGTCCCGGCGAGGCCGACGCTCGCCGTAGGCCGGGCGGTCGGCCCGCCATGGCTGGGCGAGCTCGAGCTCGCCCAGATCCGGCGAGGCCGACCTCGCCCGGCGGCGAGCCTCGGCCTCGCCGAGCCACCGCCAGTGTGTGCCGCCGAGCGGTGGCTCGGCGAGGCCGAGGCTCGCCGCCCGGCCGGGCGAGGTCGGCCTCGCCGGATCGGGCGAGCTCGAGCTCGCCCGCCATGGCGAGGCCGACCTCGCGCCGGCAGGCGAGCTCGATCTCGCCCGGATCCGGCGAGGCCGAGCTCGCCCGGCGGCGGCGAGCCTCGGCCTCGCACAGCGGTGGCCGGCGAGGCCGCGGCTCGCCGGCGGGGGCGAGCTCGGCCTCGCCGGATCAAGGCGAGGCCGACCTCGCGCCGGCACAGGCGAGCTCGATCTCGCCCAGATCCGGCCTCGAGCTCGCCCAGGCGGCGGCGAGCTCGCCCGGCGGCGGCGAGCCTCGGCGTCGCTGGCAGCGGTGGCCGGCGAGGCCGCGCCTCGCCGCCGCCGGGCGAGCTCGGCCCTCGCCGGCCGGTCGCCGGCCAAGGCCTTGGCCGGCGACCGGCCAAAAAAGAAAAAAAAATGAAAAAGAAAAAGAAAAAATAGAAAAAAAGAAAAAAATAGAAAAAATAAAAGAAATAAAAAATTATCCAAATTTACCAAACATGTTTCTGTTTATTTTTTATTCCCAAAACAAGTTTACCAAACGCGTATTTTTGTTCAAAAATTGTTTAGAAGAAATACTTTTTTCTATTTACGTTCCCTGGAACAATTTTTAAACAGAAACACAACCAAACGCGCCCTTAAGTACCCTGTGACTGTATTTGAAACCTCAAAATTTTCACGACAATCAAGAGTCACTAATGTGTCGAAGATATATGTTGTGGCTCGAAGATAATCGACAATGAGTCAATTGCACTAAAAATGCCTAAAAACTATAAAGTAGGTTAGGTCACGCTAAAATTGTGTTAGATCGAAACTAACCGCGAATTTGAACCCGATTTCAGAAATTGAAAGTTCTATTATGTCACGACTTATTTTAAAAATGTGTATTCATCATTCGAAGAATTTTCGGCGATTTTGAGATTTTTACGAAAAATCGATACGGATGTTTCGGAAAACGAACGAAAATTTGGATTGGCCGAATTGAAGGGATTTTTGACTTGCAAACCGAGTTATTTGGCGTTGGGGACTTGTAGAAAATTATGTGGACTTTTTCTTCATCAACTTTGGACATCAATTGGAGATTGGGTGAAGAAATGGAAGCTCAAAATGTGAAATTCGGAGCTAGGCTTGAGGGGGTGCAATTTTGATATCAATTTGGATTATTTGGGAAGATTATTTCAAGAAAGTAATCGGGGGACATTGAGATAAGCATAAGGACTTTAGGGGACCAAGCTTTAATTGGTAAGATATTTTGTTTGACTTTTATTTCTTGCCCCAAATCTTCTCGAGCACTCCTCCTGGCCGGTTCCCTCATTTCCTTCGCTGCTTCTCCATTTCATCTTCACCCTTGTGCTTCTGCATCTCCTTCATTTTGCTTCGAAGACCCCTCTTCCCCCACCGAAATTTTCTTCAAGCCGCCACCTGCCCCACCTTCTTCGGTCAACACCCCCTCTCCACCAAAGCCTTGTTTGACCGCGCCATCTCCACTGCTTCGACGTCCACCGAAGCTGCCTTTCCTTCCATCGATTTTTTTTTACCAATCTTCAGCCCGTGGGCTTCAGCCCCACGTTCCTTGATTTCCATCTTGCCGCAGCTTCCACCAACGCCTTCACGTCCGCAAGCCCACGTCCTCACGAATCCAGCTGCTTCACTCTTCGCGTCTCCATTTCAGCCGCACGAAATCAGCCGCTCGAAGCCGCAAGTCCAGCTGCAACGAAGCTCGGCCAAGTTCAGCAGAATCGTGGGCTTCCTCGGGCCATTTTTCAGGGCTGATTCGTGCCCTGTTGGCGTCGCCGTTTTGGAACTTGTTGATTCTCGTCGAATCCCCGTCGTTTTGGTCCGAGCGGGTCGCAAATTAAGTGAGTTAACTCACTAAACCTCAATTCAAAGGTTAATTATGCTTAAAGGGTAATTAGATTAAGTTAATTAAGGTTTAAGTGGTTAGTTAGATTAGATTAGTGAATTAAATATCCAATTTTGCATATTAGGTTGTTAAATTAAGTTAGTTAGGGCCTAGATAGGTTGTATTAATTATCTAGATTGGTTCGGGAATTTTCCGGGCCCGTCTTGGTATTTAATGCAATTTCGGCCTAGGTTAGCAATTTTGGCATTTAATTGAATTACTTAATTAATTTTGGTAATTATTTAATTATAAAATATTTTTGGAAATTAGACCGGGATAGTAGGTAACTGGAATTTCGTGCTGATTGTAATGGTGTGTTCAGTTTATGCAATTGGATGTTAATTTGTGTAAATTGAGTGCTGATTGGATTTTTGGTAATTTATTCCTAAAATTGCGAATTTCAATATTTATTCAGAAAATCCCGGGTGTCGTGTTTTTGAAATCGAAAATAGTTTTATATACTATATAAAACAATGGGATTTTAAATTGGAGGATATGAATTTTTCGGGTTTGATCTGACCGTGTACCCACACACGACTATTTTCATCGGTGTTTTTAATATGAAGAAAATATGCCATGATCACTATTTTAATGGAGATATTTGAGTGCAATGCACGGTGTCCTGGACCGAGATTGATTGGTCGTGTGTTGGTTAATGAGAACCCGTCTCGAGCTTTTAAGCCGGACATTACCCTATATGGGATATTCATTCTTTGGATCGCGGGTCGTAGTAAATTCTGGACCTACACCCCTTCGGGGAAGCTGTCTATTGAGATATAGATGTTGCCGTGCTCAATGGTGGTGAGACGAAGCTTGGCTATGCCAGAAGACATCGAATTTATGAGTAGGTTGTGCTTGAATCGCAGTAGATTCTGGACCTTTGCCCTTCGGGGAAGCCGTCTATTAAGATATGGACATCGCCGTGCTCAATAGTGGTGACACGAAGCCTGGCTACGCCAGAAGACACCAAACTTATGAGTAGGTTGTACTCGGGGCACAATAGATTTTGGACCCATGCCTCTTTAGAGAAGCCGTTTATCAAGATATAAACGTTGTTGTGCTCAACAGCGGTGAGACAATAGTTGGCTATGCCAATAGACACTGAACCTAAGGGACAAATTTAACAATTGAGACACTTGTGATTGATTGAGTTGATGGGACGTTTCAATTGTTGTGTGCATTAATTATATGCAATTAAGATGTGAATTGTGTTGACATGCAGGAAGGAATTGAGGTAAGGTAAGTCCTTTGTTCTCATTGTGTGATTGTGTGGCTAGAGCGCCCTGAGGCGTATTTACTTCCTAATAGGGGTTTAGGGGATGGACTTGTTGAGACATTATCTCGTTATTGTATAACCATTTTCAGGTCCTTAGAGGTGGTTGTGAAGGACTGAAGCCTCGAAGTTTGTGGAGGTGAAGTCTGGAAGATCAGCGTCTAAGTCCTACTTGTATGTTGTAGGATAGCTTCTTTTGAGAGTCGATCATTTTGTGAGCTTTTACCTAGACTCATTTTATATATAAACCTAGTTGCTTATAAAAGTGTGCTTTTGTAGAATGTTACCCGCTTTCCTATCCTATGTTGTTTGTTGTCAGGGGTTATTTTGTCACTTCCGCTTGTGCATTAAAAATGAAAGGGTCGGCGACTAGTCTTGGGAAATCGCATTTGTATCGACCGCAGTGGGATGTGCGCGTTCTCGAGAGTCGGGGTGTGACGGAGTGTCTTCTTAACTCAAAGTTATTATTACTTTTAATTTTGTCTTGGCCTATAGATAGATTTTCTTATATTTTCAAGCTTAAAAAAGAATTCCAACTTTGCTCTCTTATCATCACTTCCCAATTTTTCAAGTAAAAGCAAATATTTGATACTCTATAAATTCCGTCCTTCAAGATTGAAAGTTAATCCTTTTTTTTTAATCCAATTTTTTTAATTTGGTGGATTTTATCCTCTTTTCTAGAATAGTTCGATAAAAGATTGAAAGTTAATTTTTTTTTTTTTTGGGATTATCTTGCTTTAGAGGTGCTTAAGGCTTTATGTTGTCCAATTCCTTAGTCGAGGTAAGTGAAAACTCTTGTGCTTACTGTTTGTATCTCTTTTTTGTGTGGCCACAAAATGCCTGCAGTTGCTAGAAACAAAGACCAATGAACCATGAATTAAGCACATGCCAATTGGGTAGCAATTCTGTCAAAAAATAAAGGGAAAATTCCAAATAATGACCCAAAGTGGATCAATTTTCTCAAATAAGGACCAACGATGAACTTTGTGTCAGATAAAAACCTAAAGTGGACCATTTCCTGGTTTGTGCTTCGTAACGTGATCATAGGTCGTACTCATTAATTCGATTGCTTATTCAAAATGATTGATTCAACTAGTGCAAGTGAATAAGAGTCGGTCTTGAATAATTTGATCACTAAAATAAGAAATCGATCCTAGATTTCATTTTCGAGAGTAGAACATATTAGAGAAGAGTCCATATCCAATGTACTTGTTATTTGGCAATATCCATTAAGCTAATAATAAAGTAAGTTGCTAAAATTTTGTTCTTGTTGCTCACTCGATGCATCTTTTTTTTTTTTTGGTAAGATAAGATGTATATTGACTTTTAACCAATGGAACTATACAAACAGTAAATCTTGGCACCTAAAAACTTGCACTCTCGATGAAAAACAAGTCACTAAGAGTGGAAGGGTGTCGAGAGTAAAAGAGAATGAGGGGAAACCAAAACAATGACAACCCTCAAGCAAGCTCAAAGGAAGACCTGACACCTAGGAAGAGAAAATAGAGGGATCAAGTCCCCAACTTCTTTGTATCCTCCTGTTTCTTGGAGAGTCCGCAATATGGTTGAAAGTGAGAGCCTTGTCGTTGATGACTTTGGTGAGATGTTGCTTCAATGCCGGAACGAACAAGGCTTGTCCACGGAATAGTATATTGTTTATAGTCTTCCAAATTATATGATAAAGAGCGATGCATCTTTTCCTTTCTCAACAAACCCTATATGCTTATTTCAATACATGATTATGTTAAATTGCTTCACTAGATTCTCTTGATATTATCGTAACACTCCAAGAATTATAGAAAGGATAAAGTTGGGAGAAGGTGAAAAAAAAGAAAAGAAAAAAAAAGGGATTTTTGCAAGAGGCCTAAAAGCCCATGACTAGAAGCTCATCTTCTAACTTTACAATCGTCCTTGGGCCGCACCCAACAATCAATTCCTTTCATGCAAACTCCTTGGTGACCCTCTGGGTCAACGTATGGTCGATTGATTTTGGTACTTAATTTTTCCAAAGCAGGTTAACAGGAGATGGCTTAGTCAGTTTGGGCGGAGCGTGGGGAACCATCCGACGGATTTGGCCTAACCTAATCAAGACCTGAATCACGCTCCATAACTAAAATGAAATGAACCAAAAACCTAAAATATACATATTGCAACATATTTACCCTAAAGTTTTCTTTACGATATGAAAAAACTCCAAACTTGTGCTTGCATCGTCAAATTCCGTCAATGGACAATAGACGATAGAAGACAAACGACATCGACATGGCGTCCACGCAATATAAAAATAACATCGCTTATGTGGAAAATTATTTGATGGAATCTTGATGAAGGATAATTGTGTCATTTGGGTATAAGCTTTAGAAAAAAAGAGGATAAATGTGCTATGGTGAGTATAGTTTTGGATTTTTTATGTCACGAAAGGTAGTTCATGATGAATATGTCGCAATAAATATGATTTAAGATTTTTAGTGCTTTATTTATTTATTATGATAAGTCTTTATTCTCGGTCAACTTTTTTTTGGGGCCTCGACACTGGTGACGTACCGAATGACCTACGTAGCAGTCCTTTTTTGAATAATGAACAGAGTAAGAAGTATCTTCCTACTTCTTCTCTGGCTAAGATTAAATTAGTCCGTACCGCTAACTTTGAGGGAGAAAGGTACCTACTCCAAAAAGGCAGTGACAATGGCCTCGCCTGAACACCCTCTTAATGTCCCCCTAATCGAACGGCTTCAGCCAACACTAGGGGTGTGCATGGTCCGGGCAGGCGGTTCCCGACCTAGAACCGGGAACCGCCCGCTAAGGACCGGTTCCGAAAAATTAGAACCGGGATCCACCCGTTTGTTGCATGGATCCACCCGGGAACCGGCCCGCCGGTCCAGTCCGGTTCCCGGGTGGATCCATGGAACCGATCTTGACGCGAAAATTTTTAGTTTTCAACATAAAACGGTCGCGAAACAATTTTGGTTTTTCCGGACCCTTTGGTCCGGTCCGGTTCCCAAGTTTTGAGCTCTAAAATTCCAAGTTCAATCTCCAAAATCTAAAACAATAATTAATAGACGAATGCTCAATATTAAATAATAATCAACTACACGTGAATGAGGAAGAGGAGGAGGAGCGGCGGCGGCGGCGGCGTGGATGGTCGGCAAGGAATTGAAGACAAAGAGAAGAGATTAAGGAAGAAACAAAGAGAGAATCGAAGGCGAGGAAGAAATTGGAAGATATGAGACGCAAATTAGGGCTTCGTGAATTAGGGCTTCGTAACTTTCATTTAGTATTTTTTTATATATTATAAATAGGTATCGGTCCGGTCCGGGTGGACGGGCGGGCGGTTCCGCCCACGGAACCGGGAACCGGACCGGTTCCCACCGGTTCTCAACAATTGGAATCGGGAACCGGACCAGTTCCCTCAAGAACCGCCGGTTCCGGGCGGTTCCGGTCCGGTTCCGGGCGGTCCGGGCGGTTCCCGGGTATTTTGCACACCCCTAGCCAACACAATGTCATCATCTCGCTATCGGTCGCTCCACTCATCGTTCTCCCCCAAAACCCTAGGCCAGAACTAAAGAATTCGCAAGTCACTACATATTTCTATGTAATTGAGGGAGCTGATTCCCTTTTGAAACAGACAATGCGTAGCAATCGCAGCCCACTTAAATCTGTCGCCATATTCTTGTTGCATATTCTATGGGTTGAAGAAGACAATGGAGCCGTGACGTACGTGAAAAAGGTGGCCTCGGAACTAACATGGGCGTACGTCGCGAGAGAGACGGGCTACTTGAAATTAACGATCCACGTGGAGGGGGCGGCGAGTTTGCGGGAGCTGCGATTAAGAAAGCATTTTCATTTGCTTGGTCTTATCAATGTTAGCTGAAGAATGTTGTCTTGAGAAAGTACAAGGAGATCTTCTTCTTCTTCTTCTTCTTCTAGAGTTAAAAGGGGCCTTGCTCTATCAACTTCTACGAGATTTTACTGTTCTTGTTTGCCGGAGCAAGTTGGTGGTTTGCTCTGCGTAACTTGGGAAACAACATCGGAGTGAGTACAAGAATTTTTCCTGAGCTCCTCATGCAGCCCCCTTATGTTTCTTGTGATATGTATCGGAAGACTTTAGCCTGTGTTCCAAAAGAAAAAGCTTAATGCGGATGTGATGATCGAACTCCATTTCTTCACGCTTCTATGGCAGCAAGAAGAAAAGCCTGTACTGACTAATATCCACGCGGATTATGGCTCGAATTAGAACAATTTGGAAGTGCAGAAATCCCACCTTCAATTGCTGCTCGGATCTGGTAAAAGAGCTACCCCGCGGCTTTATAAGATAGCTGGAAAATCCTGGCATGGTGAAAATTTCAATGACAGAGCAGTGAGATGCCCACCGGAATTGAATGGATGATACGAGACACTTCGGTTTTTCATGTCTATAGACATTTGATAAAAGAGATTCATCATATTGGCTGTAGAGAATATCGGATTCTCAAAATTGGATTCGACACTAAATCGAACCTCTAAACTTGTGCGGAAGACGAGCCCGGGAAAAACACATGCATTACCGATCCTAAGGCACATCACAGAATTGAACGTACTTTGTTAGCCACAGATTAAGCACCGACGCCGATATGAGGAAGAGAATTTGGCCATGTTCGATCTGATAACGCCAATTCGCCTTGAAGGGAAGATGGGTATCGCCTCTTGCTTATTGTTCTTTCTTTTGGAAGTGTTTTTGAGGGAGAGAGGGAGGAGGAACGTACGTTGCTTCAAAAGGTGTCTTCCTCCCTCTTTATAACGTGTCCCTTCATCATATCCCTCTATCCATGGGTCATAATATTGTGGGCCAAGCGGACGGGCCAACTTAGGCCCATCACATTAATAATTAAAACGATCATCTCCCCTTCGCACATGGTGGGCCGAACGGGATCCTCTTTACCTCTCTTCAACATTCATACCGGTGAATAATCCGTGCAACCAGCATACTTTGAGAGCTCATTGCCATACATCTGTTAGGAATATATAACAGCTCATAATGGGCATCACACTTTGAGTAAATTTAGTATGTAGTATCCTAGATCGATCGATTACATTTATATCTCTTTTGATCTCTTTTAAACAATGATATATATATTATATTCACAATTATGATTATTCCAAAGACAGTCATAATTGGTCGACCAGTGAATACAAAACTACAATGTGATTCTCCAAATTCGATCTTCCCATTTCCTTCAAACTCTCAATTTTAATTCAGCTTGCTTTTCTAGAAATGTCCCATTAGATCGAATCAACTTATGATCATTAGCAACATCCTAAACATTAAATAGAAATCTTGAGAATAAGTAAAAGTCATGAGGGCACTAAAATTGAGGAATTCTTTTCCTCAAGAGTCTCACACAGCATAAAAGTTGAGATCAAATTTTTGCCACTCTTATTGGTCGTCTCATGTATACGTAGTATGAAATACGTATTACGGTATTAACTCATTTTCCATGGAGCGAATGTCTACACCTTCAATACTGTATAGATGATAGTTTAGACATACCTAATGTCTAACTTGAGTTCACATATCTACTCATTCACAAAATTCATTAGAACTCACATCTGGCATCTTAGACAGATAAAGTAAAATATGTGAGGTATTTTACTTTCGGACATAGTAAATATTGTCCTCATCTTAATACCCAGTTAATGCGAAAAATATATTTTAAGCTTGAGTTCTCGATTATCACATAGATAATAGGCTTAAAAACTGTCTCATCTCTATTTATCACATAGTAAATAGAGGTAATTACCCGTGTGAGTGGGCCAATCTTATATCTGTCCGACATACTTTCTCAACTTAAAGTAATGCACTGAGTATCAAGATGCATAAAGGTCAAACAAAGATTCTTAGGCATTAATAATGAAAAACACAAGTTCATAAATGTGAACAACTTAGGGAAATTACAATATTCAGTACATCAAACTCTACGCAATCCTAAAGATTTTACATGACCACAAAACACATATTTAGGTATTGGCTTTGTCATAGGATCTGTTACCATTCTATGCGTAGATATGTACTGTAAGTTCACATCCTTTCGTGCAACCATATATTTGACAAAGTTATACTTGGTATCTATATGTTTGGTCTTACCATGATATTTTGGATCTTTGGTGTACGCTATAGCTGCTTGGCTATCACAGTTAACCAATAATGGATTTGCAGCTTTCTCAATAACACCTAAGTGATCCAAAAATCTCTTAAGCCAAACTCCTTCTTGTACCGCTGCTGATAATGCCACGAACTCAGCTTGCATCGTGGACAAGGCTATACACGTTTACTTCTTATTGCTCCATGATATGGAGCTATTGTTCAGTAAGAAAGCAAATCCATAGGTAGATTTCCTTTTATCTAAATCTCCTCCCTAATCAGCATCTGAATAGCCTTCAAGTCTCATATCATTTCCTTGGTAATTCAGCTTGTAATCAGCAGTTCCCTTCAGATACCTCAGTATTCTTTTAATTGCTTTCCAATGTGCTTGATTTGGATTGGATTGATATCTACTCACCATTTCAATTGCAAAACATATGTCAGGTCTTGTACATATCATAGCGTACATCAAGCTCCCAACAGCACTAGCATAAGGAACATGTTTAATTTGTTCTTTCTCTTGTGGAGTCCTTGGACACAGTTTATGGCTTAGTTTTTCACCTTTTGCAATAAGAGTGTCTATGGGTTTACAATCTTGCATACGAAATCGTTCAAGAACCTTATTTATATATGTTTCTTGCGAAAGAGATAACGATCTCTTTGAACGATCTCTTGAAATCTTAACTCCAAGAATGTATGCAGCCTTACCCATATCCTTCATCTCAAAGTTGGAAGACAACCAACTCTTGATAGTATTAAAAACTCTATATTGCTTCCGACAATTAGTATATCATCAACATATAATGATATGATCACAAATTGATCTTTGGGTCTTTTGATATATACACAATGATCCTCATCTATCATTATAAAATCATATGCCATTATGGCATTATGAAAACGTATATACCATTGTCTTGACGACTGCTTAAGGCCATATGTCGATCTCAAAAGTCGACATACCTTTTCTTCTTGGCCTTTTGTAATGAAACCAACAGGTTGTTCCATATATATTTCCTCATCCAATTCTCCATTGAGAAAAACAGTCTTTACATCCATTTGATGTAATACAAGATCTATACTTGCCACTATTGCCAGAATAATGTGAATCAAGGTAAATCTCATTACATGAGAAAATGTTTCTTCATAATCAATTCCTTCCTGTTGGTTATACCCCTTCGCCACAAGGCGAGCCTTATGCCTTTCTATCAAGCCATCAGCTTTTCGCTTTATTTTGAAAACCCACTTATTCCCAATAACTTTGCGTCCTTTTGGAAGATCAATCAGTTTCCAAACTTGGTTTGACTTCATTGACTCAATCTCCTCTTCCATTGCATGAATCCATTTTTCCTTATTATGGCAATTTAGAGCCTCATTAATATTTCTTGGCTCATCCTCATTTTGCGAAGCAATCATAAAAGTTTCCCCTTCAATGTCAAACGTCGACGGGGAATACTTTTGCAACTTGTTCGCCATATGGGAGATTGTACACTTTGCACATCATTCCCCATTACGCTCCCACTAGAATTAGATAATGATGATGTCTCATCATGAGGTTGTAATTGAGAATGAGTTGAATTCAATTCATCACTTCTCATATTACTCCCACTTGGACGAACTCCACTAATATCATTATTTTGATCCAAGGTTTCAAATATGAAGTAATCTTCACCTATTTCGCCCTTCTTAGGAAATTCATTCTCTAAGAATGTGACATCCCGTGATTCAAATTTAGTTATACTCCAACTTTCCTGCTCACCTATGAACACATACCCTTTCGAGTGTTCAGAGTATCTTATGAAAATACTCTTCTTTCCTCTGGGACCCAATTTCCCAAACTTGTGAGAGGGCTCATGAGTATACGCAACACAACCCCATGGCTTAAGAAAACTTAAGTCCAATTTTCTACATGTTTATAACTCATATGGAGTGGAAGTAACTGATTTGGAAGGCACTCGGTTAAGTATATATGTAACAGTTAACAACGCATCACTCCAAAAATTGATAGGTAAGTTAGCATGCGCCATCATGGACCTAACCATTTTCAGTAGGGTTCTGTTTCTTCTCTCTGCAACACCATTTTGTTGAGGAGTATATGGAATAGACAACTGTTTTTCTATTCCTTTTTCATCACATAATTTTCTAAACTCATCATATAAATGTTCTCGACCTCGATCGGATCTCAATACTTTTATTTTTTTTTGTCTAATTGATTTTCTACCAAGTTCATAAACCTTTTGAAACAACTTAATGCTTCAGATTTATGAAAAATCAAATAGACATATCCGAATTGAGTATAATCATTTATAAAAGTGATGAAATAAACAGCCCCATGCCTTCCTCTCACATTCATTGGATCACATATGTCAGAATGGATTAAATGCAGAAGAAATTCAGCTCTTTTACCTTTTCCAAATGGTTTCCTTGTCGTTTACCCTACTAGACAATGCTCACATATGGGCAAATCGACTTTTTCAATGTTGCCCAACAAGCCCTCTTTGGCTAGTCTATTCATACGTTGTTGGCCAATATGACCAAGTCTAGCATGCCACACATTCACATCATTATCATATGAATTAGGAGATGTGAGAAGGAAATAACAAACATTTGCATTAACATAGTCAATATCTAATACAATGAAACCATCCAGAAAATAACCACAACCATAGAAATTTGTATCCAAAAAAAAATCTACACCTCTATTATGGAAGTTCATATTAAAACTTAGCTTGACTAACACTAAAACATACACTAAATTCCGACGAATCTCCGGAGCAATACAATACGTCATGTAGGAACAAAGTGCGTTCACCATGCATGTTCAGTTGGCAGGTGCTAATTCCTTTTACTTCAGCTCTGAAGTTGTTTCCTGCATAGATCCACTTAGTTCCTGTTGGTACTCGTCGGAATTCCACGAAGGATTCTCTATCCTTCGCTACATGGTCTGTCGCTCTTGAATTTATAGTCCACAAATGATTAGACTTAGTTAAGAATACAGAACTCGACACATAAGTAAAGTTCTGAAAAGTACAAGGGGTGTATGCCTTCTTTGGCTCACGACAGTAGCGAGCATAGTGACCATTCTTGTCACAATTGTAACACTTCACCCTTGTAAGCTTCTTCATTCGAGGACGCTTTCCTCTTTCATGTTGGTTAAGCTTAGGTTTCTTCCCTGAAGGACCTGCTTCCTTGCCTTTCCCTTTATCGAACCAGTTAGGACGTTTGCGCTTGGAGCTCGAAGCTTCATGTGAGCTAGAACCAGCATGATAGATTTCAGCTTCCGGCTTAGCTGCCAAGAGGCGGTCCTCTTCTAGCTCAAGATGACGCACTATATCCTCAAAGGTTTTGATATTCTTATTATGGGTCAGGTGCATCTTCATATGCTCCAAACTCTGAGGCAATGAACGAATCACTGCTTGCACTTGCTGTTCATCAGTCGGGACATGGCCAACATCTTTCAGCTCATTAATCATGTTTGACATCTGATGTTGCTTCATGGTCTGATCATGAGGCTTCTTATAAGAGTCAAACCTAATAGTGAGTTGCCTCAGTCTGGTCACCAAAGTATGACCAAATCTTGCTGCCAATGCTTCCCACATTTCTTTGGCATTCTCAAAACGCCTAAACTCTCGCATGACGTCATTTTCCATGCTACTCAGCAACGTAATGCGAGCAAGAGAGTTCTTTCTTTTGCATACAACAAATGCTTCCTTATCTCTCTTGTGCTGTGCAGTGTTTCCTTCTTCAAGTTCTACCATGGTCAGGTTAAGAGTTTCTAGTGCCTCTTGCTCTTCCAGCACATATTAGATTTTTATGTGCCATATTTCATAGTTATTGCCATTGAGTTTCTCACCTTTGTTTAGCTCAGCAACTATGCTCTTTGTGGCTGAAGCCATTGTTCTGTACATATCAGACATATATGCACGAATTATTAATGCCTATCATTTATGCATCCATTTTGCACAGACCCATCATATTAATGAACAATTTCAAGTAAGGTTTCAGAATCAAAAGATCACTATGTTTCCAATCAACCTCCAAAAATCCTAACTTAAAAACTATCATTAATATAATTATCTTATGCAAAATAAATTCTATGAAACTACAAAAATTTCTATGAACTACCCACATCAATCAATAATAATAGAAAGTAAATAATATTTGACATACAATAAAATAATAATGCTTTCACATAATACAACTTACATATCGGTTGCTACATCAACAAAAATCAGGTAGTAAACATTACATAAGATGTCCACAAAGCACACTAAACAAAGACCGGCCAATACATCTAACACCAAGTTAATACACAAACTGGAAAAGATCATCTTTTGTTCAATTTCTTGATCTTTTCCCTTGTAACAATCCAGTAATAATCATCTATAAAATCCATCACAATTTTCTTATATGAAGCGGCTTTATTGACATCCCATATGCGATTCAACACTCCTTGCCATTCTGGTGGAAGAGTGTTCATGAAAAATCGCACCATTTCAGACTGTGGCATGGGACGACCATTCCATATGACCTTTTGAATTTTCACGTTGACTTCAAGAACGTGATCAATTAAGTCACCACTCTCCCATCGATGATCAGTCAACTCAGCTATCAACTTCAAAAGCCTTTTCTTTTGTTCATCGGTAATTGCGTGAACATGTGTGCACAACCTAGAGGGAGGCATTGTTCCTGCAACAAATGTAGAACAAATAAGGGATCACATATAATCCACATAGACTTAATTGGAAAAAGAAACACATTTTTTTTTGAGTCAACGGTCAAAGTCAACAGTCAACGGTCGTCAACGGTCAACGGTCAATGGTCGAGGTCAGCCGGGTTGGGCCGCCGGGTCGGGTCGGACCGGTCGGGCAAACCGACCGGCACGTGCGGCACGCGTGTGCAGCTGACGTCAGTTGGCGCGTGCCGCGCACGTGCGACGCATGCGCGCGTTGGCTCCGCATGCACGTCCGACGCACGCGCCTACGACTTCGTATCGGCGCGTGCATTGCACGCGTCGAAGACGCTGATTCGTTCCGACTGTGTGTGGGGGCACGTCCGGCAGCCTTTGGATGGCGTTCCGCCATCTCGACGAGACCTTCCATCCAATGCCATCAGAAATGGATTTCGACTTACAGAAATTCAAAAAAATGGATGAACAGTGCTCGGATGTTGGGAATTTTCCGCCTCGATCGGTGTCGGCCGATTAATTTCACGAAAAATAAATAAGAAATCATCCATAAACATGAAAGGGGTTGGGAAAAACATGGAAAAAGGATCGGGAAACAAGAACTACGACTCTGATATCAATGTAGGGAATATCGGATTCCCAAAATCGGATTCGACACTAAATCGAACCCCTAAACTTGTGCGGAAGACGAGCCTGAGAAAAACACATGCATCACCGATCCTAAAGCACATCACAGAATCGAACGTACTTTGTTAGCCACAGATTAAGCACCGACGCTGATATGAGGAAGAGAATTTGGCCCTATTCGATCCGATGATGCCAATTCGCCTTGAAGGGAAGATGGGTGTCGCCTCTTGCTTATTGTTCTTTTTTTTGGAAGTGTTTTTGAGGGAGAGGGAGGAGGAACATACGTTGCTTCAAAAGGTGTCTTCCTCCCTTTTTATTTCCCCCTTATATATGTCCCCTCCAAAAAGAAACGTGTCCCTTCATCATATCCCTCTATCCATGGGTCCTAATATTGTGGACCGGGCTTTTAGGCCCAACATGGGCAGACGGGCCAACTTAGGCCCATCACATTAATAATTAAAACCATCATTGGCATATGTTTCCAAAATTGTCTAATTCATAAGAAGTTCTTAGGATTGTAAATTAGAGTACACAAAGAGCGTTTCAATGTACAATCACTTTGTTGTGAATTGATGAGCTTTATTTCATGTCAGCGATGCAATCGATGAGAATGATATTTCCGTCTCTATAGGACTGATGGCTCTCGTTGAAGCGATGTTCCTTTCCATTAATCAAGGACTATGTTATATAGGGGTCTTTTCAAATCGATATCATTGGACTGACAGACATTGAATATGATGAGCTGTTCCGTTCCATTCCGTTCCGTTCCATTCCTATTAAATTTGTTGATCAAAATATTGGACTTAAGCAATAACCCACTTTAAAAAAAAAAAAAAAATAACCCACTTACTTGCTCACATCTTTTTGTTTATCAACCCATTCTAATTGATTCTTGCTCATTTCCCAACTTGATTTTAGAGTATGAAGTCATCTTATCGTGGGGATCCGATTAAATTTAATGGATTGTATGAACTGGGTGTATGCAGACTCATTTGGAAAAGAAAAAATTAATAAGTTATCTCTTGCTTTCATCCATGATCCTTCATCTCAAAATTCTAAAATGTAATAGAAAGTACTTAGATTTCGGAAGATCATTAAGATAACTATCTTCGATTGCATTTTTATCTGAATCTGTACACTAATATATATATTAAATCTTTAACTCTACGGAAAGTTATAGTCCGTGGGCATGAAATTATAGGAATTATGCTGACCACTTGCCTCGTGCCAATTTTGGGTGATAATTGTCGTCAATGACCTTTTTTAACAAGCAATTCACTCCCAACAAAAGAAAACCTACGCAGAAGGAAAATGTTACCCGATCCAACTTGCCAGATATGTGGCCAAGCATCAGAGACAATGGAGCACATCTTCATCCTCTGTGGCTGGACAAAAATTGCATGGTTTGGCCCTGATTATCAAGCCGATACAGACCTTGCAAACATAACTCGAATTAATAGGTGGATTTTCGAAAATCTAACCTCAAGAGTCGAAGCGAAGTCGAAAGCCCTCTTTGCTGCTCTCCTGTGGAACATTTGGAAGACTCGCAATTCTGCGGTTTTCAAAGGAACAAAGCCTGATCCGATCCGCACCCAAGAGGAAGCTTGTACAGCAGCATATCTATTCATGAAATGGAAAGCTAAGGGGAAATATTGACCAAACCAAAAACAAGAAGATCAGAACAGCTGCGCAAAATGGAAGCCACCTGACGTAAACTCGCTGAAGGTAAATGTTAACGCTTCATGGTGCAGTTCGACACAATAAGGATCGATTGCGGGTGTCTGCCGGAATGCTGTTGGCCTCCTTGTCCCCAGCTCTACAAAGCAAATCTCGGCTTCGTTCGCTTCGATCACAGAAACCCTAGCCGTGAGAGCAGCTTTGATGTGGGTGAAGGAAAACCGAGAAGCCAGCAACGCACGAACAGAAGCCCCGCACGAAGTCCTTGCTGCATCTGATCTGCCAATTCACTTATCTTCGAATAACTTATCTGTTGTTGAATGTCTACTAGGCCACGAAGAGCCCCATTGGCAGGCCCACTACAGTCAGCAACTCCTAGCCCAATTTGGTGGTATCTCCGTCCAACATGAGCCCACGGAGTCCAACAAGACTGCGGATTGGGTTGCAAAAGCCCACCGAACCAATTCCCTCCCTAGAAATTGGGTTTATTTTCCTCCTCCGCCTTTATTTTCAATATTATGTCTAGACTTACCAACTTATGGTGCCCACTTTACGGGCTAGTAATGATATTCAGCATATTCCGGAAAAAAAAAAACAAGCAATTTATTCTCAACTACTAAAATGAATACCAGACCCCACGAGCCATTTCCAGAGCCATTTGCAGACCCCGTGAGAAGAATGTTTAAAGAGTAGAATGACATGACCAACTACATTGTGAGTCATATATCCGATGTGATCAAGCTGATTGTTATCAATGTTGTAAATGATGCTTTGTCGAGATGAAGATCATTCAATCAACCACTACAAAAAAAAAATAAAAAATAGTGGTAACAAGCTATGTTCCTAATTCCTCTCCATACTTTTGGCTAACGTTGGTCAAAGTAACCAAATTAGTAACAATAATTTGACAAATTTAACTAGGCGACAGCCCCATCAATTGCCAAACGTTGAAAATGTAAGGCTAGTCGCTCCATTGGTACAACCCAATATGAATATTTATGTTAGACGTAATAAATTAATTAATATAGATAATCCAACAAGACTAGCATCATGGCCTAGGGGCAAGATGGCTAACTAAATCCACATTTGAACTCAACACAGTTTGTCGAAGAAGTTCGATAATAGTTGAGATTAGACAATGGTGTTATCATACCTGTTAATAAGAAACATATCCTGAATGGGTGGACAATCAACATTTTCAAAGAATTTTCAAATTTCTCAATTTTGCCATATTTACTAGCGAAATGAATAATCAACCACTGAACAAATTGTTCAATTTATAGCCTAGTGTGAGGAAGCAGAGACAAACAAGTTTTTAAGAGTTACATTATCTCTTTATTTTTGTCAAAAACTACTTCTACATGGTACGCTAATTAATCATACAATTCAGTGTGTAATTGAGTAGAAATATAAAGACATTTTCATTGTCCATATTATAAAACAATATCTAAAGTTTCGATGATTGGATTTGGCCATACTCTACAATTACACTAAAGAGTCAGTTGATCAATTTGTTGTTCAATTTTAGAAGGCTAGGAATAAATGCATTCCTTCTCTCCCAGAAAAAAAAAAAATTCTTGAGTTTGACTTTTCGATTGATTGGATTTCAATCTAAGAGAAAAATTCGAAGGCCAACAAATGAAATTTTGAATTTTCTATATTCGGTAATAATATTTAGGAAGTAGTCGCTGATGCTTTGAGATTATATTGATAGATTTTATTTGAAGGCGTAAAGTAAGAGTAATTGATTTACCACCATATTAGTTGTAGGAAGAGATTGATATGCTTTGAATTACATTTTTGATGATTTTCAAGTTTGAAATTTATTGAACTGAGATTTTCCTAGCTTTCGATATCTTTCGCTAATAATTTTAACAAGTTTAAAATATTTTTCTAGTTGTCAGTGCTTGGAACGGGCATTTGTTTCCTTGTTTACATACTGATTTACTAGATATTTTGATAATTTAATAAAATATCTACCTGGGAAACCATATAGTGGAACCATTTGATCTTCTTTAATTTGTACCACATCTCTTCATTTTTCGCAAGTAGTTTTAACCCACATCCTTTTAAAGACATTGAACTTAGTCTTGCAATGATATCATACATTACATCACTTATTTCAACCTTAGCCCATTAATGCTCTTCATGACTTATTCATTTTACTTGGGAAAGAATTTTTTTTCTCAAAATATCTCATTTTTAGCTACGCTTATTCATTTTTTAACTTTTGGAGTGAAGCACCATCCCTCTCTTTATACCTAGCATTTTAACCCAAGGTCATCATTAATTTAACTCTGGTTATTTATCCTAGCAATCCAATTGTGGTCCCATGTGATATTTTTTTATCACATCTCCTCGAATTCTTACTCAGTGTTTTCTTAACTCAAAGTTACTATTACTTTTAATTTTGTGTTGGCCTTTTTCAAGCTTAAAGAAGAATTCCAACTTTGCTCTCTTATCATCACTTCCCACTTTTTCAAGTAAAAGCAAATATTTGATACCCATATAAATTCCATCCTTCAAGAGTTTACGAGGTGATTTGAGGGATTTTATCCTCTTTTCTATGGTTATGGAGATGCTTTCAGGGATCATTCTTAGGTACTCTTTGATGCCTGATTTCAAGTTCTTTTAGAGGTGTCAGGCAACAGGTCTTTCACATCTCTTTTTTTGCGGATGATGTCTTCATTGTTTTGTAAGGTTGACATTCCTATAGTGGCTCTCCTTAAGGAAGGTCTTCATATCTTTTCCTCTTGGAGCGGCCTTTGTCCTAACCCATGCAAGAGTGAAATTTTTTTGGCGAGTGGCGCACCCTCCTTAAGGAATGGTATTCTCTTGGAGTTGGGCTTTCGAGAAGGGAACTTGCCGGTTCGGTACCTGGAGGTTCCCATAATCAATTCGAGGATCAGCAAAGTAGACTGTTGTACCCTTGTCAACCGTATCACTGCAAGGGTTCAGTCTTGGATTCACCGATTCCTCTCTCTTGCTAGACGGCTTCAGCTTATTAGGTGAGTTCTTCACGCTATACAAGCCTATTGGGCTAGTGTATTTGTTTTACCTATAGCTGTAGTGGACTAAATAGAGAAAATCCTTAGACAATTCCTGTGGAAATGTCCGGACCTGGGCAGGGGTGGTGGGATGAAGTTTGCCTTCCAGAGGATGAAGGAGGGCTAGGTATTAGGAGGCTCCGAGATTGCAATAAAGCCACCATGCTGAAGCATATCTGGCTCTTGTTCTCTGACAAGGAAGTGCTGTGGTGTAGGTGAGTCCATTCCACTTTCTTAAAGGACAAGAACTTTTGGGTTGCTAGGAAGCCAACCTTTGGCTCCTAGGCTTGGAAGAGCTTGTTGAACCTAAGGAGTGATTTCCGGATGGCCTTTTACTGGAAAATTGGCGATGGCCTAACAACCTCTCTTTAGTTTGATAATTGGAACCTTAGGGGGCCCCTGAATTTGCTCTTCTCAGATTCACTTATCTACAACTCAAGGCTCTCTAGGCAGGCTTGTGTTGTTGATCTCTTCTCAGATGTTGGCCAAGCTCTCAAGACGGTGCTTGAATCGTGGGGTCATCCTCTCCCAGTCCTGTTGGGTGACCCGGATCGTTGCTGTTGGCGAGAAAGCTCTTCGGGCCGGTTCACGGTGGCAATGGTGTGGAACTCCATTAGGAAGAAGAGAATGCTAGTCCATTGGCACTCCTTCGTGTGGGACAATGCCATAGTGCCTCGCTGTCAGCTTAATCTTTGGCTCATTGCCAAGCGCAGACTTCTAACCTAGGCTCTCCTTCTGTCTTATGGTAGAATTGGAAGTGTTGCCTGTGCGTTTTGCAAGAGAATGCCCGACTCTGTTGATCACCTATTTTTTGATTGTTGTGTGACGGCTGGCGTCACTTTCTTTTGGGCTTCTAGATGCAATTTGCCTTGGCGCAACAGAACTTGGAGGGAGAACCTCTGTTGGGCCGCTACCTATTTGATGGGTAAAGATTTCTACAAGTGTATTGCCCGTTTTTCCTTTGGTGCGCTTTGTCATATCATTTGGAAAAATAGGAATAGTATCATTTTTAGAGACTAGCCCTTGACAATCTCGGCCATGAAGAACCACCTCTTCAAAGTGGTTCGAGACAAGGCTATCACCTTCAGGATCGTCGAAAATAATTTCAGAAATAGAAGGTTGCAGAGAAGTTGGGGCCTAGACCTGATTATTTTCATTGGGGACCCATAGGTAGTATGATTTGACGGTGACCTCTTCCTCGCCTGTGGCGTGTTTGGTAGCCGGTTGTTAGTGCCGTGCTTCTTTTTTGGTTTTGGTGTTGTAGTGTGTATGCCATGCTTTGTGGCTTTTATATCTCGTCATCCTTCCACTCATTTTGTTCCTGTATTTGGAGTATAAGTTTCTAATGACGAGATCTTTTGTACATTTGGTCTTTCCTCAATATATTCTTACCTTTTACCAAAAAAAAAAAAAAAGAAAAAAAAAAGAAGAAAAATATTGAAAGTTAATCTGTTTTTTTTTTTTTTTTTTTTTTTGGGATTATCTTCCTTTAGAGGTGCTTAAGGCTTTTACGTTGTCTAATTCTTTATTCAAGGTAAGTGAAAACTCTGTTGTGCTAACCGTTTGTATCTCTTTTTTGTGTGGCCAAAGAATGCCTGCAGTTGCTAGAAACAAAGACCAATGAACCATGAGTTAAGCACATGCTAATTGGGTAGCATTCTGACCAAAAATAAAATAAAATTGAGTAGCAATTATTGTTAGTTACTTTTTGGATAAACAATTATTGTCAACTACTGAAGTGAATTATGGACCCTACAAGCTCTTTCATTAAGAACCATCAAGTACTCTCCATTATCAATATAGACGCTGGCTTGATAGACTTTTCCACGATAGAAGTATCGAGAAAATCACCAAAAAAAGGTCTTGAACATATCAATTTAATTTTAAATTTTTTGATAATTTATTAATTTAATCATAAACCTTCAATCGTGTCAAGTTAGTCATAAACCTTCAATTGTGTCAAGGTTTATGATTAAACCTTTTAATAATATGTCAATTTAGTACTTCTGGTTAAGTTTTGCCAAAAATCGCCAATATGACGATCTAATCAGCGTTGACCTCCTATTTGACATGAATAGTGTTGTTGTGGATAATTTTTTTTTAAAATTTTTTTATTTTCTTTATTACTTATTTGCCTTTTTATTTTCCAACCTTGAGTTGATGAGGTCACCAGTTGACCCTCACTAGCCACAAGTGAGGGCTATGATGCCCTTGCTCGTGGCCAGCGAGGGCCACAATATCCTCACCCAAATCAGGCAAGGGTCGCTGGCCTAGATTTGAAAAAAAGGAAAAAAAAGAAAATTATAAGAAAAAAAAATCATAAAATTAAAAAACTATAAATCACAAAAATGTCCATATTAGTGCCAATCATGCCATTTAGGATGGCCAGCGCTAATTAAGTCACATTGTTAGTAATTTTCGGCCAAATTGATTAGAATGAATACATTGGCAAATAATTTTAAAAATTTAGGACTAAATTGATGAATTGTTATAATGTTTGAAACTAAATTGATAAAATTGAAATACTTAGTACTAAATTGGCACAAGTGCACTAAGTTTAAGACTTCTTTTGGCCTTTTCCTCAAAGATACTATGATAAATGATCTTAAGCCTATAATAAATGATCTTAAGCCAATGGGTTAAGAGTTAAATATTAACTCCTACGCACCGTATTAATTTTCCATTATGGAACTTTTCAGACATATTTTACACGTGTATCTCAATGCTTTCTTGTCCCATTTTCATCCGCAGTCGGTAGGCCTGCCCATGCCCTCCACCGAGCTCTTCCTTTTCGTCGGTGCCCCCATACCCTGCGTTGGTTTTATCTTGTCCCATCTCTTTAATTTCTGATGCCTTATCCCCAGCGCCCACGCCTCTTAATAGCTTGTGATTTGCTCATTTTCTTTCTCAATCATCGACCTTGAATTTCTGACCCTCACCGCTCGAAATTTCGAATTCATGCACATGATGGTGATGATGCCCTTTGTACTCTCTTGTATTACCATGCCCATGTTGATGAGCATTATAGGATGAGCCATCTCCATGAACTACAGCTAGGTTGATTTGTGCAGTCCCATTGACGTGCTTGATCCTTGCTTGGCAACGCCTGTGGTTTTTCGATCACGATGCGATCGAATTTGTCACTTTTCTTCTTTTGGGTTTGGCCGAATAGCCATAAGTCAAACCAATGAGGACTTGATGGTTGATGGAGATCAATGAGGACGCCGTGAAGCACCCTTGAGGGCTTAACGGGGGAAAGTGTACTAATGCCGTTTTAGACGAAATCAGTCCTTTATTCAGTTGGGAAATAGCTCACGCATTTGGCCATTTCACAAAAGCTTCGAGATCTTGTTTAAATGAATGTTCGTTGCGGACATGCTATTCTCGAAATTTCCATAAATTTTAAATGCGAAAAAATGCATCAGAGAATGTGAAGGGCAAACTATGCAATACCGATATTTTCATTTAAGAGTCAAATTTGGTCATTGTCGACGGATTCGATCCCTAATTTCAATGAAATGCAAGGGAGACCTTTGTGCGAAAAAAATTGGATGTCAAAGAAGAGGTATGGCTAGATGACCTCCAATTGAGGATGGAGGAAAATATAGCCTTTCTTTGGACACACGACAACCTATTGTTCGTCAGATTTGCTATGCTCAAATTCAATCACATGGCTATGTCTTTTCTTAGCATGAGCATGACGATCTTTTTAAACGTTTAAATACCCCTTTCATTCATCCGTTTATTCATTTCTTTATTAGCTAAATTTGCACATGAATGGTGTTCATAACTTGTAAGGGAAACTTATTTAAAAAGTCGTATATATTTTAATTATGCTAATTGAATCCCGAATTCACCTATGAAACGACATGCTGCAAACCTCTCTTGCTTCGCAATTCATTTGTTCCCTTTGGTTGTCACCTCTCGCAGCATTACTTTTCTTGAGCAAACATCTTCTTATTGTCGCGGTGTCGAGAAAGAAACAATGGCGAATCCGTGTGACAAAATTCAGGAGGCACTCAAGAAAGCTCAAGGTCCGGCAACAATCCTTGCAATTGGTACGGCAAATCCTCCCAACACCATCTACCAGGCCGATTATCCGGATTCCTATTTTTGAGTCACCAACAGCGAGCACATGACCGTTTGGAAAGATAAGTTCAAGCGCATATGTAAGTCCTAAAGGGAAACTGCTGCTTATACTAAGAAAGATAAAAAAAGGAGGATAATGATTTCCTTAATCTCCATCTCTGATCAATGAATTATATAGGCATGTTTACACATATAGGTCCATTCAAATTTAAACAATAATCTCTTTCTCTATCTGAGTAATGTTCCACCACCGCAGTCAGCTCCTTTCCACCAGATCGCGATCATTGTCTTTGTTGCATTGCACTAAATCATACAAGATTAATGTGATTTCATTTTAGAGCGTGTTGTAGAATTAGGCTTGAAGCAAATGACTTGGGATTGTTAATTTGAATTTCCAATACTCGGAAGTAACATCTTCGTCCGACTATGATTGGAAATAGAACCTTAGGTGATGTGCAGAGGGGGAGAGAGACAATATGGGGATGATGGCGGTGATGGAGAGGAGAAAGAGGGGAAGAGAGAGGGAGTAGAGAAGGGAAGGGGCTTGTTGCATTTTTTTTTTTCAAAGATAGCGTTACATGCGAGCAATGCTGGCAAACTAGAACACATTCTCCGATTAGAGATGGAACAAAAATGACTCTTGCATTGGAAAAGAGGTAAAAAGTCATATATATATATATATCGCTCACAAAAATCTCCATTATCGCAAGATATTGTTGAAATGATAATAAAAACACATGATGTAACTATTGAATTACTTATGTAAAGCCTAGACTTATCGGCTCATGAGACTTACAAGTTACTTCATTAGCTCTTCAGATAACTGAGTTTTTACCATTGCAGTTTGGATTCTCAAAAGAAAAAAATCACTTATGCAAAAACCTGTAATACATTCATCGCATGTTCAATCAGGAATCAATCAAGCATGGCGTAAAATGTCGGGTGCCATATCTTGGTAATGTTTTGTTATTGCAACTTCGTACATGAAGGCGAGAAAACAATGATAAGGAAAAGGCACATGCACATCACCGTGGACATGCTGAAGCAGAATCCCAACATGTGCACTTATGGCTTCCCATCCCTGAATGGCCGCCAAGACATATTGGTCCCTGGCGTTCCGGAACTTGGCACGGAGGCTGCGGCGAAGGCGATCGAAGAATGGGGCCAACCGAAATCGAAGATCACGCACGTGATATTCAATTCGACCTCCGGATGGCACATGCCCGGTGCGGATTTTTCTTTGGTGAAGTTGCTCGGTCTCGAGCCGTCCGTGAAGAGGATCATGATGTACCAGCAAGGATGTTATGTGGGCGGCACGGTCCTACGTATGGCCAAGGACATAGCCGAGAACAACCCTGGGTCGAGGGTCCTCGCTGTGTGCTCCGAGATCACCCTCGGCTCATTCAATGGCCCTTCCGAGGCAGACCCAGAATTTCTCGTGAGCCAGGCGTTCATTGGGGATGGAGCGGCGGCCCTGATCATTGGCGCCGACCCAAACGCCTCCATCGAGAGGCCCTTATTCCCGGTAATTTCATCCTCCGAGACGATCGTCCCTGGGTCAGAGGGCGTGATCGAGGGACCTCTACGGGAGATGGGCCTCACGATCCGCCTCTCACGAAGCGTCCCGGCATTGGTGTCTGACAACATGGAGGAGCACTTGAAGGAAGCGCTTCGCCCTCTGGGGATCGCCGGCGATTGGAACTCATTGTTTTGGGTGGTCCATACCGGTGGCAGGGCGACCTCGATGAGATCGAGACAAAGCTTAGGCTCAAACCCGACAAGCTCGAGGCGACGAGGCACGTGTTGAGTGAGTTCGGGAACATGGCGAGCTCGTCCATCTTCTTTGTTCTTGATGAGATGAGGAAGAGACTGACGGAGAGAGGCAAGGTGGCGACGCAAGGTGATGGAAGGGAGTGGGGAGTTCTCTTTGCATACGGGGCTGGTCTTACGCTGGACTCTATTGTGCTTCGTAACGTGATCATTGGTCGTACTTAATTCGAGTGCTTATTCAAAATGATTAATTTAGTTAGTGTAAGTGAATAAGTGTCGATCTTGAATAATTTTATAACTAAAATAAGAAATTGATCCTAGATTTTTTATAACTAAAATAAGAAATTGATCCTAGATTTCATTTTCGAGGGTTGAACATATTGGAGAAGAGTCCACATCCAATGTACTTGTTATTTCGCAGTATCCATTAAGCTAATAATAAAGCAAGTTGATAAAATTTTGTTCTTGTTGCTCAACGGGATGCATCTTTTCCTTTCTCAATAAACCCTATATGCTTATTTCAATACATGATTATGTTAAATTGCTTCACTGGATTCTCTTAATATTATCGTAACACTCCAAGAATTATAGAAAGGATAAAGTTGGGAAAAGGTGAAAATAAATAAAAAGGGGTTATTTCAAGAGGCCTAAAAGCCCATGATAGAAGCCCATCTTCTAACTTTACCATCGTCCTTGGGCCGCACTCAGCATTTCACTTACGTCAGTAAGAAGAGTCAACGCCGATGGGCTATGCCGACAGGGCCCGGTCAACGTATGGTCGACCGATTTTGGTACTTAATTTTTCCAAAGCAGGTTAACAGGAGATGGCTTAGTCAGTTTGGGCGAAGCGTGGGGAACCATCCGACGGATTTGGCCTAACCTAATCAAGACCTGAATCACTCTCCATAACTAAAATGAAATGAACCAAAAACCTAAAATATGCATATTGCAACCTATTTACCCTAAACTTTTCTTTATGATACGGAAAAACTCCAAACTTGTGCTTGCATCGTCAAATTCCGTCAATGGACAATAGACGATAGAAGACAAATGACATCGACATGGCATCCACATAATATAAAAATAACATCGCTTATGTGGAAAATTATTTGATGGAATCTTGATGAAGGATAATTGTGTCACTTGGGTATAAGCTTTAGAAAAAGAGAGGATAAATGTGCTATGGTGAGTATAGTTTTGAATTTTTTATAGTACATGATAAATATGTCGCAAAAAATATAATTTAAGATTTTTAGTGCTTTATTTATTTATTTATTTATTTATTTATTATGATAAGTCTTTATTCTGGGTCAACTTGTTTTTGGGGTCTCGACACTGTGGTGACGTACCGAATGACCTACATAGCAGTCCTTTTTTGAATAATGAACAGAGTAAGAAGTATCTTCCTACTTCATCTCTAGCTAAGATTAAATTAGTCCGTACCGCTAACTTTGAGGGAGAAAGGTACCTACTCCGAAAAGGCAGTGACAATGGCCTCGCCTGAACACCCTCTTAATGTCCCCCTAATCGGACGGCTTCAGCCAACACAATGTCATCATCTCGCTATCGGTCTTTCCACTCATCGTTCTCCCCCAAAACCCTAGGCCAGAACTAAAGAATTCGCAAGTCACTACATATTTCTATGTAATTGAGGGAGCTGATTCCCTTTTGAAACAGACAATGCGTAGCCATCACAGCCCACTTAAGTCTGTCGCCGTTACTGTTGCATATTCTATGGGTTGAAGAAGACAATGGAGCCGTGACGTACGTGAAAAAAGGTGGCCTCGGAACTAGCATGGGCGTACGTCGCGAGAGAGACTGGGCTACTTGAAATTAACGATCCACGTGGAGGGCAACTGGCGAGTTTGCGGGAGCTGCTGATTAAGAAAGCATTTTCATTTGCTTGGTCTTATCAATGTTAGCTGAAGAATGTTGTCTTGAGAAAGTACAAGGAGATCTTCTTCTTCTTCTTCTTCTAGAGTTAAAAGGGGCCTTGCTCTATCAACTTCTACGAGATTTTACTGTTCTTGTTTGCCGGGGCAAGTTGGTGGTTTGCTCTGCGTAACTTGGGAAACATCGGAGTGAGTACAAGAATTTTTCCTGAGCTCCTCATGCAGCCCCCTTATGTTTCTTGTGATATGTATCGGAAGACTTTAGCATGTTGTTCAATTTTAGAAGGCTAGGAATAAATGCATTCCTTCTCTCCCATAAAAAAAAAATTCTTAAGTTTGACTTTTCGATTGATTGGAATTCAATCTAAGAGAAAAATTCGAAGGTCAACAAATGAAATTTGGAATTTTCTATATTCGGTAATAATATTTAGGAAGTAGTCGCTGATGCTTTGAGATTATATTGATAGATTTTATTTGATGGTGTAAAGTAAGAGTAATTGATTTACCACCATATTAGTTGTAGGAAGAGATTGATATGCTTTGAATTACATTTTTGATGATTTTCAAGTTTGAAATTTATTGAATTGAGATTTTCCTAGCATCCGATATCTTTCGCTAATAATTTTAACAAGTTTAAAATATTTTTCTAGTTGTCAGTGCTTGGAACGGGCATTGGTTTCCTTGTTTACATACTGATTTACTAGATATTTTGATAATTTAATAATATATCTATCTTGGAAACCATATAGTGGAGCCATTTGTTCTTCTTTAATTTGTATCAGATCTCTTCATTTTTCGCAAGTAGTTTTAACCCACATCCTTTTAAAGATATTGAACTTAGTCTTGCAGTGATATCATACATTACATCACTTATTTCAACCTTAGCCCATTAATGCTCTTCATGACTTATTCATTTTACTTGGGAAAGAATTTTTTTCCTCAAAATATCTCATTTTTAGCTACTCTTATTCATTTTTTAACTTTTGGAGTGAAGCACCATCCCTCTCTTTATACCTAGCATTTTAACCCAAGGTCATCATTAATTTAACTCTGGTTATTTGTCCTAGCAATCTAATTGTGGTCCCATGTGATATTTTTTATCACATCTCCTCCAATTCTTATTGAGTGTCTTCTTAACTCAAAGTTATTATTACTTTTAATTTTGTCTTGGCCTTTTTCAAGCTTAAAGAAGAATTCCAACTTTGCTCTCTTATCATCACTTCCCACTTTTTCAAGTAAAAGCAAATATTTGATACCCATATAAATTCCGTCCTTCAAGAGTTTATGAGGTGATTTGAGGGATTTTATCCTCTTTTCTATGGTTATGGAGATGCTTTCAGGGATCATTCTTAGGTACTCTTTGAGGCCTGATTTCAAGTTCTTCTGGAGGTGTAAGGCAACGGGTCTTTCACATCTCTTTTTTTACGGATGATGTCTTTGTTTTTTGTAAGGTTGACCTTCCTACGGTGGCTCTCCTCAAGGAAGGTCTTCATATCTTTTCCTCTTGGAGTGGCCTTTGTCCTAACCCATGCAAGAGTGAATTTTTTTTGGCGAGTGGCACGCCCTTCTTAAGGAATGGTATTCTCTTGGAATTGGGCTTTCGAGAAGGGAACTTGCCGGTTCGGTACCTGGAGGTTCCCATAATCACTTCGAGGATCAGCAAAGTAGACTGTTGTACCCTTGTCAACCGTATCATTGCAAGGGTTCAGTCTTGGACTCACCGATTCTTCTCTCTTGCTGGATGGCTTCAGCTTATTAGGTAAGTTCTTCATGCTAGACAAGTCTACTGGGCTAGTGTATTTGTTTTACCTATAGCTGTAGTAGACTAAATAGAGAAAATCCTTAGACAATTTCTGTGGAAATGTTTGGACCTGGGCAGAGGTGGTGCTAAGGTAGCTTGGGATGAAATTTGCCTTCCAAAGGATGAAGGATGGCTAGGTATCAGGAGGCTTCAAGATTGCAATAAAGCCACCATGCTGAAGATATATGGCTCTTGTTCTCTGACAAGAAAGCGGTGTGGTGTAGGTGGGTCCATTCCACTTTCTTAAAGGACAAGAACTTTTGGGTTGCTAGGAAGCCAACCTTTGGCTCCTAGGCCTGGAAGAGCTCGTTGAACATAAGGAGTGATTTCCGGATGGCCTTTTACTGGAAAATTGGCGATGGCCTAACAACCTCTCTTTAGTTTGATAATTGGCACCTTAGGGGGCCCCTGAACCCGCTCTTCTCAGATTCACTTATCTACAACTCAAGGCTCTCTAGGCAGGCCTGTGTTGCTGATCTCTTCTCAGATGCTGGCCAAGCTCTCAGGACGGTGCTTGAATCTTGGGGTCATCCTCTCCCAATCCTGTCGGGTGACCTGGATCGTTGTTGCTAGCGAGAAAGCTCTTCGGGCCGGTTCACGGTGGCAACGACGTGGAACTCCATTAGGAAGAAGAGAATGCTAGTCCATTGGCACTCCTTCATGTGGGACAATGCCATAGTGCCTCGCTATCAGCTTAATCTTTGGCTCATTGCAAAGCGCAGACTTCCAACCTAGGCTCTTCTTCTGTCTTATGGTAGAATTGGAAGTGTTGCTTGTGCGTTTTGCAAGAGAATGCCGGACTCTATTGATCACCTATTTTTTGATTGTTGTGTTACGACTGGCGTCACTTTGTTTTGGGTTTCTAGATGCAATTTGCCTTGGCGCAACAGAACTTGGAGGGAGAACCTCCGCTGGGCTGCTACCTATTTGATGGGCAAAGATTTCTATAAGTGTATTGCCTGTTTTTCCTTTGGTGTGCTTTGTCATATCATTTGGAAAAATAGGAATAGTATCATTTTTAGAGACTAGCCCTTGACGATCTCGGCCATGAAGAACCACCTCTTCAAAGTGGTCCGAGACAAGGCTATTACCTTCAGGATTGTCGAAGATAATTTCAAAAATAGAAGGTTGCAAAGAAGTTGGGGCCTAGACCCAATTATTTTCATTGGGGACCCGTAGGTAGTTCGATGCGACGGTGACCTCTTCCTTGCCTGTGGCGTGTTTGGTAGTCGGTTGTCCGTGCCGTGCTTCTTTTTTGGTTTTGGTGTTGTAGCGTGTGCGCCACGCTTTGCGGCTTTTACATCTCGTCACCCGTCCACTCATTTTGTTCCTGTATTTGGAGTATAAGTTTCTAATGACGAGATCTTTTGTACATTTGGTCTTTCCTCAATAATTCTTACCTTTTACCAAAAAAAAAAAAAAAGATTGAAAGTTAATCTGTTTTTTTTTTTTTTTTTTTGGATTATCTTCCTTTAGAGGTGTGTTGACACCTAAATTTTAGCGAGCCGTTCATTTATTTATTGCATAGAAATTTATGGGTAATTTTATCCCTGAAAAAAATATTAATTACATAGCATATAAATTTAGATGCTTTTATTTTTTAGTTTGCATATTTGCATTTTATTTTTTAAGACTAGTGGTAGAGGGGTGTGAATTAATATTTCTGAGCTCTAGCTTGGTAGGCCGGATTAGGTCCGCGAAAGGAGTAAATTAGCCCAAGCTCATTGTTTTTTAATTAATTATCTCGTGGGAAATTGAGATTTGATGCGATATTACGGTGGTTTTTGGAATCGGGTTGCAATCTTATCTTTAGTCTTTAAGTGATAAGATCATTGGGAATATTAATGAGATAAGGATTTTTGTGATCAAGAGGTTATCGGCAATCTTTTCGTTAGGTGAAATATTGATAAAAGATTACATTTTGTTTTGGCCTATCAAAGAGTGCGTACGGAGGAGAGAGTGAGGGGGGCAGTCTGTGGGGGGCTTTTCGAGGTTTTCTCTTCGTAAAAAAGGAGAAGAAAAGTCAAAGAAGAAAAGGCAGAACAGTAGAGTGACGTGAGAGAGAGAGACATGAGGAAAAAAGAAGAAGAAGAACACTGTTCTTCTTCTTTGGCGACTTGCTGCCGTCTGCCCGCGCTCCGTCTCTTGCCTGCCGGACGTCGCCACTGTGCCTCGCCGCGCCACCCAGATCCGCCGCGCCTTCGCGATCACCTGAGCCGGATCTGCAGCCCTACCTGATCCACAGGAGCTTGCCCTGTTGATCGCGACCTCGTCCGCCGTTGCCACACATCCGAGCCCCTGCTCGGCGTCTCCGAGCATTGCCGCTCAGCCGCACCGAAACACCGATCTGCCCGCGACGACGCTACTCCCCCTGTTCTGTTCGTGATCTGCCTGCAACCCGCGCCGGTCCGAGATTTGCCATCCTGCCCCGCCGCGCCACCGCGACATCAGCCGCCTCCGCGACCCAAGCGCCCAACTCCGCCTCTGTCGTCGCCGATCTGTAGCACCGGAGACCACACCGCCCCTGTTCGCCTCCGCCCAACGCTCAGCCGCCACCACGCCGTTGTCCCTGCCGCGACTCGACGCCATCGAAGCCCGCACCTCCGCTGCTCGACTCCGCCCAGCGCCCGACAGCCAGCCTTTGGCCCCCTCATCACCTGCAACAGCTGCCTCTGCGACCCGACGCCCTACGCCTGCTACCCGCCGCCCGAGCATCTCTGTCCGTCGGTGCACTGACACCGACATCTCCGAGCAACCCCCAAACGCCTCGATGCCAGCAGCTCGTGCCTTCCGTGCCTGACGTCGTGATCCAGCGCCTGATGCCAGCCGAGCCCCGCATCGCTCCCGACGTCGCCACCCAGCGACCCGCGGTCTAGCTCAACCTCTGCCGCCGCTTCAAGCTCGAGCCCCTCACTATCGCCGTCCGCCAGCTCCCGCTGGAGTCCCGACGCCGGCCACCGTCCGTCCAGCGCCCATCAACGCTGCAGCAAGCCCCTCTTTCTTTAGGTGGTTTAGCTTTTTCTTTTATTTATTTTGTTCTATTTTATCTCATTTTTAGTTTATCTATTTAAGTTGTAATATTTGATGTTAATATTTGTGAATTTAGTATGCATTATCAGTAGGAATTTTGTCCGAAATTCATATAATTATTAATTTGATCCGAGAGGCATCGGATCATTTTTCTAATTATTTTTAATATTTGGGCTTTTTGGTAGAATCTCAATTGTTAAATCATAATAATTATTTAATTTGGTCCGTAAGCCTTCGGACTGGATTTTTTAATTATTTTGAGTTGTTGTAATGATTAGTGTTAGAATAATTGTTAATTTAACTTTGTGAGACGACATGTTATTTTTCAATTATTTTGATCCTTTATTTAGTGATTATATTAATTGTTTATATTTAACCCTAATTTAACAATTATTCAGCTTAAAAAAAAACTAAAAAGAAACTAAAAAATCAAAAAAATCAAAATATTCAAAAAAAAAAATTGCATGAGCATATAGGACATTAGGGTTTAATATAATAGACACGTAGGTTTAATTAATCAAATTAATTTGATTATATTTCTAGTATTGCATTTTTAGATAATATTTTTAGGACTGCATTTTTAGATTTTTAAAAAATAAGTTAGGATTAGACTTAAATGGCCTTTTAGGGTTTTAGATATAATTGGCACATTTTCATATTCTCACCCTCTTTTTTAAAATAAAAAATAGTTTTCTAAGATAGGATAGGGTTTAAGTCAAATTAATCCCTGGAATAAATTAGAAAATTATCCCTTTTTAGATAGATTAATTAGGGTTTTCATAAATTCTGAATTCCAATAAAAAATTGCAAATACTAGGCGCATGTTAACTAGTCTGCATAATAGAGGCATTTAATCAGAATTTGTTCATTAGTAAAATTAGGTCATGAGGTGCATGTTAATCGATTTGCATAATAGACCCATTTAATTAGAATTTGCATATTAATAGGATTAAGTCATTTAGTTTAAAAATGCATTTTTATAAAAGAACTCCAATTTTTAAGAAAATCCAAAAAATGATTGCTTGCTTTGTGTGATGCAATTTATTTATTTGAATGTTTTAAATAATGGATGAGCACGCGTGTGGTCACCACATTTGCATGATAGTAATTTAGGTTAAAATAAATCAGTTGCTTGCAAAAACATTTTGAAAAATTAAAAAGAAATGGTACCGAAAGGGCATTAGAGAAATCTAGTGTAACCAAGTCCCCGGACTCATAAATCTCTGGTTTGCAGGAGTAAAGTAAATCTCCCGTTACTTTACTTGGGTTTCTAATCGACCCACCAAAAATAGATTAGTGGCGACTCCTGATTGAAAATCATTTGCATGTTAAGAATTCAAACTTAAGTCGCGAATTGGTATGGGCTTGGGAGAGGCCGAACTAAGCTTAAAGACTTAGTAATCCATTAACCTCGTTTTAGGTGGTGCACCTGAAAAATTGGGTCGCGACAGCTTGGCGACTCCACTGGTGAGACTTGTGTTAAAACACTTAGTGGACTTAGGCCAATTTTTCTTTTTAAAAAAATGTTTTTGTTTGGCAGTGAGGATCCCAGGTACGTCCCTAACATTCTAAGGTGTTAAATGTTCTTGCAGATGGGAGGCATAAGGGAGTAGTCTTTGCTAACCCCTGTCTTGCAGGTTGGAGTAGGGATGAATGTTTGAATTAAAACTATGGAAGTGTTGTTTGCATTTAAACTGTTGTGCATGTTTCATTACTTTTAGCACTACATTATTGCACACACAACCTGCGGTCGGACCTGGGCTGCGATAGGATTTCTAGGATGGTGTTGAGAAGGATACTTCCTCCAAAGCGAGATTGCTATGTAGATGTTGACATTCTCTTCCCCGAAAGTTTTTCATGGTGTCGAATGTGTTTTGTCCATATCCGTGAGACTGCGTGACTATTGGACATTCCATTCGACTGAGCCGGATTTAAGGGGACCTGACATGTTAATGCGAGACTGCAACGGTCAGATCATCCTCTTAGCTCCACTTTGTTAAGCCTGTCTAGAGTAGAAATCGAGCCTCACATCTCATGTGCATGTCTATGTGATTGCCATCGATTTTCCTTGGTGAAGTAAGTCTTCTATTCCCATATTAATGCAATTTACTTACTTTGTCATACTCTTGGTCGGTCCATGACAATCTAGGTCAATCATTAATTTAATTCCTTTATCAATTAGAAAGGAAATAAATTGCCATACAATGAATCATTTGGAAAATAAAAAAATGGAAATTTGTTTTCAATTTATGTTTTGGCTCTTCCTAGTTCATATTTAAGAAATTTCGTCCCTATTGGGACATCCCATATCTTTGTTTTCCTCGTTCATTTTTAGGAAATCCTCTTCATATGTGACTCTTCTTGACTAAAAATAAATTGTTGTCATGGACTAGCTCTCTATTTACACTTCATGCTTACATGTTCCCATTTATTCAAATTAGGTGATTATGAAGCGATCTCGCTCACCCATCCGTACACGGTCGAGACCTAAATTGGCGGATCGAAACGAGGTGTTGGACCGTATCATTGACAATATGAACAAGCAAATTGCACACCACCAAAGTCAAGTCGATGAATTGTCTGCTACTGTGACTTTTCTCATCAAGCAAAAAGGCTGCGATGACATAAGTACTCCATCTTCAATAAGAATCTGCGACTCGAAGAAGAGAGCCAAGAAAACTTTTGAATCGTCTCATTTTCCCGAGGTAGCTGAATTTGATGCCACCATGAAGAGACTAGTGACATATCTAGAAGGAAGAATCTCTGACCTGAAGGGTTTGTATGACGCGATCAAAGAGGGTGAATAACTCAAGCATACATGATTCATGGTCCTAAGTAGTTCACTTTCCTTGTTTAATTAGGGGCATGCTCGGTTGCACCTCCCTTGCGTGGGAATTCTTATTGCTTTTTAGGAATTGTTTTCGCTTTCTAGGAATCATTTTCGATGTTCTCTCTTTTTAGGGGTTAGGAATCACAATTTTCCATTCCAATAATGTAATTCATTTGATTCCATTCAATGAAATTACAATTTTATTTTCAATTTTGAGGACATGATGGAGTATACCAAACCAGTCCAATGACGATATTTAACCATGAAAGAAACTATCATCCACGGAGAAATCTTGAGGGCTGGACTTTTTCATACCTCATCCCAAAAACTTTTCCGAAAACAAAAGCATTTCATTGTTAAAAAGAAGAAAAAATTAATTTTCCCAAAGCTTGTAGTAGATTAAACCTGTTTGTTTGTCTAACTTATTTACTTCTTGTCTCAGTGCATAATTCTATAACTTGTTATGACAAGGGACATTTGAAAATAGCGTATCAAGTTTCAATGATCATAAACTTGACTTGTGATCAACGGGCTTAGAACGCACTTGCAGTGAAAAAAAAACAGATTTTGGGCAAGTAAAAGAGGACCATCATTCCCTGGTGGAAAAGTTGACAAATTGGGGGTATGACAGGTTTTGGTAGTGACCCGACTGGGATAAAGTCTCAACCCGAGCCAAAATGGATGTGCAATTTGAATTTACTTTGATATTGCATAGTATCATACTGATGCACGTTCTCTTGTGTAGGGGCAAAAGTGGATTTTCAGTCTTAAATGATAGGGACAATCCAAAGACATCGACTGCTGAGGCAATTACCATTGTAGAGGAATCCTTGAATGAATGCATAAAACCATTTTGCAGTATAGAAAACTGTTTGAAGTTGACATGCTTAAAGCTGTTGAGTTTTTAAAAAATAAAGGTTTTGCATGATGACTCTTATATGTTTTATCCACCAATTCCACTAAAGAACATCAAGATGGACTAATTTAATGAATGATGTGGAATTGATTGAGCATACTAAATGAGACGAGTCGGGATGATGAAAGGCAAACCCTATCCTATACACAGTCCCATATTCATACACTTGTGAGATGAGTGTAGGAAGGTTCATATCTATAAGGTAAAGAGTTCTCTCGCAAAAGGTACGGCAACCGAAATGATGAGAGGCAATTCATATCTCTATCCCAAACACTACAAGTGATCCATTGCTTAACCCTTTTGAGCCCATACACTTATGGATAATCTTTTCAAATCACCCCTGTCAAGAATCACCCCACATTGGCGCAACTAAGAGATCAAATGGCATTATGAGGTGAGGAAAATGAATTGAAATTTTCTTGCTCTCACTTGCATCAATCTTCAAGTCATGCTATTACATTGAATTCATGTGTTAATTTAAGTGCCTTAGGATGATGAAGAGCATTTCTTTCTTTATCCCATACACTTATATCCTTTACATAGCCCACTTGAGCCTGCAGTTTCATTTCTTTAAACTCAGTTGGTGATCATCCCCCACACTGGGGCAAGGCAAAAGGCAGATGAGGACTTTTGAAAGTTCAAGTGCCATTCAAAGTGTAATTACTTGACGCATGCATTGTGCGCAAGAATTGAATTCAAAATAGAATTAAGGGGCATGAAAAAACAGTGTGCCTGGTAAAAGTAAGGCCAATGCCCATGAAAAGAAGTGAAAAAAAAAATGCATGAGAGCTATGGGCATAAAAAGTGGTGTGCCTGGTAAAAGCAAGGCCAATGCCCTTAGATGAAAAAAGAAAGTCAAGATAGGTGACTATCAATTACAAAAATTGAATCTCAATGGAGCAATAGTCAAAGAACTCAAATGCTGAGTTTTTACAATCAATGGGACATTTCATGAAGACAATCCCTGATGGTGAAAAAAAAAATTGATAGCAATGGCAAGATGATCATCAACTCTCACCTTTTACACACATTTTGAGCATTATGATCATTTCATTTCTCAACCCATGAACCCAACCTACGTTACATCCCTTACAAAGTCTCTTCAGATTAGGGCATTTGAATTAACGTAAGAGTTCATATGTTTATAAGCATCGCTCGAAGAAGTGCGAGCAAGATTATTTCTTTTTCATTTTGCAGGGTTTTTGACTTGTAAACCCGGAAATGATTACAAGACAGTTCATTCAATAGCTTTGACTCAAAGAGTCCATTTGTTAAGCCGTTGACCGAGCCCCCATTACGGTCCCTATTAAAGACTTCTTAGATTGGTAAGGTTGTACCGCTTGCGAGAATACTTGGACCCTTATTGGTATGATGATAGTGAGACATAATGATTCGCATAAAATAGCCATTCTAAATGAGAGTGAGCAAAAGTCCTTTCTAACCGAAAGTCTCTCATTTAATATTCTTAAGAAATCCATGTCATGAGTGAAAATTGTCTTGAACGATAATTCTCTCCAGTGGAAATTTGGCTGATGCAAAGGTCATTATGCATAAACTCCGATTGAGTTGATGAAAACCTCACTGAATTTTGAAATGTGCATTCTAGAGTAGCTTAGATTGTCTATCTCTTTGATGAATGCATATCAGTTTTTGCTCTAAATCATGTCTGACAGGTAATTCAAGTTCCTTTCAAAATGTTTCATGATATTAGAAGATGAGAAACTTCCACCATGAGGTGAAAGACCTCCACAGGATATCTAAATTCCAAAAGATATATCCCCAAGAATTAGAGATATCACCAGGTAAGTATATCTCTACCATATTCTAAAATACTTGTCATTGTGCAGGTATTCTCTCTCAAGTGCATTGACACTTGACTTGGTCAAGCTGTCCAGTTATATTGACCTGGTGTGCTTTCGTAGCCCAGAGTCCCTCTTTATTGACCCGGCGTGCTTTCGTAGCTCGGTGTCCTCTTTATTGACCCGGTGTGCTTTCGTAGCCCGGTGTCCTCTTTATCGACTCGGCGTGCTTCCGTAGCCCGATGTCCCTTTCTTGACCTGGCGTGCTTTCATAGCCCAGTGTCCCTTTTAATAGACTCGGCGTGCTTCCATAGCTCGATGTCGCTTTTATATTGACCTGGCGTGCTTTCATAGCTCGGTGTCCTTTATATTGACCTGGCATGCTTTCGTAGCCCAGGGCCCATCTTTATTGACTCGGAGTGCTTTCGTAGCCCGATGTCCATTTATATTGACTTGGTGTGCTTTCGTAGCCTAGGGCCCCCTTTTATCCACTCGGCGTGCTTTTGTAGCCCGATGTTCCCTATAATTGACCTGGCGTGCTTTCGTAGCCCAGAGTCCATTTTACCGAACCGGCGTGCTTCCGTAGCCCGGATTTCTTTTATCGACCTGGCGTGCTTTTTGTAGCCCAGAGTCCTTTTTAATCGACACTCGACTGAGTTGTCCCCCACAGATTTTCCTCCAGATTCAATCTGATTAAGGCGACCGAAGAACGGTTCGGGTCTTGGTCAGTTGACCTCTGTTGCAAGGCTGGGCGACCGAAGAATGGTTCGGGTCCTAGCCAAGCAAAACCTCAGTTTAGGCGACCGTAGAAAGGTACGGGTCCTAAACAGCATTTATTGCTCTAACAGGCGACCGTAGAATGGTACGGGTCTTGGAAAAGCAATTTCCCCATTCAGGCGACCGTAGAATGGTACGGGTCCTAGACAAAACCTATTTCCCTATTCAGGCGATCGTAGAATGGTACGGGTCCTGGAAGGTAAATCTCCGTTTAGGCGACCGTAGAATGGTACAGGTCCTAGACAAAACCCATTTCCCTATTCAGGCGACTGTAGAATGATACGGGTCCTGGAAGGTAAATCCCCGTTTAGGCGACCGTAGAATGGTACGGGTCCTAGACACAACCAAACACTGTCATACTGGGCGACCGTAGAACGGTACGAGTCCTGGGAAAGCAGTCTCTTTACAAAGCCATGTTACTATTCTGAGCGACCGTAAAATGGTACGGGTCCTGGACATGTAACACCAACTATCTTGAATCACTCTACCCCCCTTGAAGGTAAGATATTCCAGAGTAAACAGGGACTTATCATGTATCTCAAGATGCTCTACCGCACTGGCTGGTAAGTAATTGTAGGTATGCTCTTTCCTTTCACATCATGCATTTGCATTAGCATTTACATGCATCATATGAGTTGCATTTTAAAATGTGATTCATTTTCGGACAAAAAAATCATTCAGTGCGTGTGCGTGCTTAAAATTTAGGTCTCAATTTGTCTTTGAAGGAAACCTCTACGAGCTCACCTTCAAAGAGGGGCAGCTGTTGACACCTAAATTTTGGCGAGCCGTTCATTTATTTATTGCATAGAAATTTATGGGTAATTTTATCCCTGAAAAAAATATTAATTACATAGCATATAAATTTAGATGCATTTATTTTTTAGTCTGCATATTTGCATTTTATTTTTTAGGACTAGTGGTGGAGGGGTGTGAATTAATATTTCTGAGCTCTAGCTTGGCAGGCCGGATTAGGTCCGAGAAAGGAGTAAATTAGCCCAAGCCCGTTGTATTTTAATTAATTATCTCGTGGGAAATTGAGATTTGATGCGATATTACGGTGGTTTTTGGAATCGGGTTGCAATCTTATCTTTAGTCTTTAAGTGATAAGATCATTGGGAATATTCATGAGATAAGGATTTTTGTGATCAAGAGGTTATCGGCAATCTTTTCGTTAGGTGAAATATAGATAAAAGATTACATTTTGTTTTGGCCTATAAAAGAGTGCGTACAGAGGAGAGAGTGAGGGGGGCAGTCTGTGGGGGGCTTTTCGAGGTTTTCTCTTCGTAAAAAAGGAGAAGAAAAGTAAAAGAAGAAAAGGCAGAACGGTAGAGTGAAGTGAGAGAGAGACAAGAGGAAAAAAGAAGAAGAAGAACACTGTTCTTCTTCTTCGGCAACTTGTTGCCGTCGCCCGCGCTCGTCTCCCGCCGCCGGACGTCGCCACTTTGTGCCTCATTTGGGCCACCAGATCCGCCGCGCCTCCGCGGTCACCCGAGCCGGATCTGCAGCCCTACCCGATCCACAGGAGCTTGCCCTGCTGATCGCGACCTCATCCGCCGTTGCCACGCATCCGAGCCCCTGCTTGGCGTCTCCGAGCATTACCGCTCAGCCGCACCGGAACACCGATTTGCCCGCAACGACGCTACTCCCCCTGCTCTGTTCGTGATTTGCTTGCAACCCGCGCCGGTCCGAGATCTGCCGTCTTGCCCCGCCGCGCCACCGCGACATCAGCCGCCTCCGCGACCCAAGTGCCTAACTCTGCCTCTGCCGTCGCCGATCTGCAGCACCGGAGACCACACCGCCCCTGCTCGCCTCCGCCCAACACTTAGTTGTCGTCGCACCGTTGTCCCTGCCACGACCCGACGCCATCGAAGCCCGCACTGCCGCTGCTCGCCTTTGCCCGGCGCCCGAAAGCCAGCCTTCGGCCCCCTCGCCACCTGCAACAGCTACCTCTGCGACCCGATGCCCTACGCCTGCTGCTCGCCGCCCGAGCATCTCTGTTCGTCGGTGAACTGACACCGACATCTCCGAGCAACCCCAAACGCCTTGACGCCGGCGGCTCGTGCCTTCCGTGCTCGGGCCGTGATCCGGCGCCGACGCCCGGCCCGAGCCCAAAGACCGCCGCCGACGTCGCCACCCGGCGACCCGCGGTCCGGCTCCACCTCCGCCGCTGCTTCGAGCTCGAGCCCCTCACTGTCGCCGTCCGCCGGCTCCGCCGGAGTCCCGACGCCGGCCACCGTCCGTCCGGCACCCATCAACGCTGCAGCAAGCCCCTCTTTCTTTAGGTGGTTTAGCTTTTTCTTTTATTTATTTTGTTCTATTTTATCTCATTTTTAGTTTATCTATTTAAGTTGTAATATTTGATGTTAATATTTGTGAATTTAGTATGCATTATCCGTAGGAATTTTGTCCGAAATTAATATAATTATTAATTTGATCCGACAGGCATCGGATCATTTTTCTAATTATTTTTAATTTTTGGGTTTTTTGGTAGAATCTCAATTGTTAAATCATAATAATTATTTAATTTGGTCCGTAAGACTTCGGACTAGATTTTTTTAATTATGTTGAGTTGTTGTGATGATTAGGGTTAGAATAATTGTTAATTTAACCTGTGAGACGACAGGTTATTTTTTCAATTATTTTGATCCTTTATTTAGTGATTATATTAATTGTTTATATTTAACCCTAATTTAACAATTATTCAGCTTAAAAAAACTAAAAAGAAACTAAAAAATCAAAAAATTCAAAAAATTCAAAAAAAATTTGCATGAGCATATTGGACATTAGGGTTTAATATAATAGACACGTAGGTTTAATTAATCAAATTAATTTGATTATATTTCTAGTATTGCATTTTTAGATAATATTTTTAGGACTGCATTTTTAGATTTTTAAAAAAATAAGTTAGGATTAGACTTAAATGGCATTTTTAGGGTTTTAGATATAATTGGCACATTTTCATATTCTCACCCTCTTTTTTAAAATAAAAAATAGTTTTCTAAGATAGGATAGGGTTTAAGTCAAATTAATCCCTAGAATAAATTAAAAAATTATCATTTTTTAGATAGATTAATTAGGGTTTTCATAAATTCTGAATTCCAATAAAAAATTGCAAAAATACTAGGCGCATGTTAACTAGTCCGCATAATAGAGGCATTTAATCAGAATTTGTTCATTAGTAAAATTAGGTCATGAGGTGCATGTTAATCAATTTGCATAATAGACCCATTTAATTAGAATTTTCATATTAATAGGATTAAGTCATTTAGTTTAAAAATGCATTTTTATAAAAGAACTCCAATTTTTAAGAAAATCCAAAAAATGATTGCTTGCTTTGTGTGATGCAATTTATTTATTTGAATGTTTTAAATAATGGATGAGCACGCTTGTGGTCACCACATTTGCATGATAGTAATTTAGGTTAAAATAAATCAGCTGCTTGCAAAAACATTTTGAAAAATTAAAAAAAAATGGTACCGAAAGGGCATTAGAGAAATCTAGTGTAACGAAGTCCCCGAACTCATAAATCTCTGGTTTACTTGGGTTTCTAATCGACCCACCAAAAATAGATTAGTGGCGACTCCTGATTGAAAATCATTTGCATGTTAAGAATTCAAACCTAAGTCGCGAATTGGTATGGGCTTGGGAGAGCCCGAACTAAGCTTAAAGACTTAGTAATCTATTAACCTCGTTTTAGGTGGTGCACCCGAAAAATTGGGTCGCGACAAGGTGCTTAAGGCTTTATGTTGTCTAATTCTTTATTCAAGGTAAGTGAAAAATCTGTTGTGCTTACCGTTGCATCTCTTTTTTGTGTGACCACAGAATGCCTGCAGTTGCTAGAAACAAAGACCAATGAACCATGAGTTAAGCACATGCCAATTGGGTAGCAATTTCGGCCAAAAATAAAATAAAATTGAGTAGCAATTATTGTTAGTTACTTTTTGGATAAACAATTATTGTCAACTACTAAAGTGAATTATGGACCCTACAAGCTCTTTCATTAAGAACCATCAAGTACTCTCCATTATCAATATAGACGCTGGCTTGATAGACTTTTTCACCATAGAAGTATCGAGAAAATCACCAAAAAAAGGTCTTGAATATACCAATTTAATTTTAAATCTTTTGATAATTTATTAATTTAATGATAAACCTTGAATCGTGTCAAGTTAGTCCTAGACCTTTTGATAATATGTCAATTTAGTACTTCTGGTTAAGTTTTGCCAAAAATCGCCAATATGACGATCTAATCAGCGTTGACCTCCTTTTTGACATGATTAGTGTTGTTGTGGATATTTTTTTTTAATTGTTTTCTTTTCTTTATTACTTATTTGCCTTTTTTTTTTTCCAACCTTGAGTTGGTGAGGTCACCAGTCTACCCTCACTAGCCACAAGCAAGGGCTATGATGCCCTTGCCCGTGGCCAACGAGGGCCACAATATCCTCACCCAAACCAGGCAAGGGTTGCTGGCCTAGATTTGAAAAAAAAAGAAAAGAAGAAAAGTATAAGAAAATAAAAAAAAAATCATAAAATTAAAAAAACTATAAATCACAAAAATGTCCATAGTAGTGCCAATCATGCCATTTAGGATGGCTAGCGCTAATTAAGTTGCATTGTTAGTAATTTTCGGCCAAATTGATTAGAATGAATAAGTTGGCAAATAATTTTAAAAATTTAGGACTAAATTGATGAATCGTTATAATGTTTGAAACTAAATTGATAAAATTGAAATGCTTAGCACTAAATTGGCATAAGTGCACTAAGTTTAAGACTTCTTTTGGCATTTTCCTCAAAGATACTATAATAAATGATCTTAAGCCAATGAGTTAAGAGTTAAATATTAACTCCTATTAATTTTCCATTATGGAACTGTTGACACCTAAATTTTGGCGATCCATTTAGTCATTTATTGCATAAAAATTAGGGGTTAATTTTATCATTGAAAAAAATATTAATTGCATAGCATATAAATTTAGGTACATTTAGGGTCCGTTCGTTTCGCGGAAAATATCATGTTTTCGGAAAACATTTTCCTGGAAGTCATTTTCCAGAAAAATGACTATTATCCGGTGTTCGACCAAAATCTAAAATTTGAGTGGAAAATATTTTCCACCGTTCGTTAGCTCATTTAATTGTTTGGGAAAAATGATCAAAAACTGAATTTTAATATTTTTAATTGACCAAAAATTTATTTTATTTATTTATATTTTTAAAAATGATTTCTTAAATGATTTATATTTTTAAAAATCGAAAATTTTATTATTTATTATTTCTTTTTCTTTTCCTTCCTCCTTCCTCCTCCTTCTTCCTCCTCCTTCCTCTACCGTCGCCTCCTTCCTCCTCCTTCCGCCGCCGCCACCTCCTTCCCCGCCCGACGATGGCGGCTACCCGCCGGCCAACCAAGACTTGGTGGCGGATTCGGCGAGCTCGAGTCTCGACCGATCTCACCCGAGTTCGCCGGATCGGCGACGAGCTCGAGCTCGCCCGGATCGGGAGCCTGAGCTCTGCCGCTAGATCCGGCGACCCACGAGCTCCGCCGCCAGATCCGACGAGCTCACGGCTCGCCAGAGCTTGGCGAAAAACGACAACTTGGCAAGAAAAATCCAACGCACTTGAACACAGAACACCATTAGCACCACGCCTGGATGCACACGACCTCATCACATCACCCCAAACAAGCATAACCAAATCCCCAAAACAGAGCAACAAACCAACAGACAAGCAAGCACGCGGAGCGCTAAAAAAAATCCCAAGGAAAGGAATCGGGGGCAATCACCCGTCCACCGGAAGCCTCGCATTGCACGACGAGCGGCCTGGACGGCGGGCTCCCTGCAAGCCTCCCGGTGCCACCGCGGTGCTCCCTCTTGAGCCGGATCCTCTCGAGCGGCTTCGAGCTGCCGGGGAAGCGTAGCGCGGCGGTGGCGGCGCCTCGGCTGGAGCAGGTAGGTAGGAGCAGCCGGGGAGGGTGGAGGTTGATCCCGAAGAAGGACGTCGTCGAAGCCATTGCAGCAGGGAGAGCAAGAGAGAGAGAGAGAGAGAACGAGAACTGAAGTGAGGAGGAGATTTGCGAATGAGGGATGCTTCGCCGATTGTCGGCGTCAAAGGAGGGGGAGGAGATTAGAAACCCTAAGGTTTTGTGAGAGAGTGCAGAAATGAGGAAGGAAAAAGCAGCGCGAGAGATAGCGTGAGAGCTCGTGTGAGAGGCTGGGAAAATGATTTTCTTTTTTCAAAAGAGGAAATCATTTTCCACGATGTCAAGAGGGGATTTTCCGTTGACCGGAAAATGTTTTCTTTGATTGTGTATTTTCCGCCCACCCGAACACCGGAAATTTCGGAAAATATTTTCCTGGAAGTTGTTTTCCGCGAAACGAACGGAGCATTAGTTTGCATATTTTGCATTTTATTTATTGGACCGATGGTGGACGGGTTCGAATTAATGTTTCTGAGCTTAAATTGACAAGTCGGACTAAGCCCACGAAATGAGCAAATTAGCCCAAGCCCGTTGTTTTTTTTTAATCAATTATCTTGTGAAAAATTGAGATTTGATGCGATATTCTGATGATTTTTGAAAATTGAGAAAACCGCATTGCAATCTCATCTTTATCAATAGGCGATAAATCGTTGGGAATATTAAGGAGGATAAGGAATATTCTAAAATATTTTGTTGCGGATAGAGATTTCGAAAGATTTTAGAGTTGGTTAATGGAGCTTTATCTTGAGTGAATTATCTGGAAAATCTTCACAAAAAATTTCGGATTATCTTCAATCGCTAAGTCAATATATGAAATCTGCGTTGGTAGAATAGATTGATTTGTTCTTGCTCTATAAAAGGGGGGCTTCTCTGGGTTGGAAAAAAGAAGAAGAAAAAGCTCTCCTTTTGCTGAAAAGTGCACCAGAGCACAGGAGGAGACAGAGAGAGAAAGTGACGTGAGAGGAGATAGGAGGAGAGAGAAAGAAATAAAAAAAGGGGAAGAAGAACTGTTCTTCTTCCTCGGTGGTCGTCTGCCCGCGCTCGCTGCCCGCCGAATGCCGCCGCCTCGCCACACCGACGCCGCCGGCACCGAAGCCCACCGCGGCTGCCGTCCATTGCCCGCTGCCACAGCAATGACGCCCTTGCTGCCTTGCTACCGTCGCTCCATCGCCGGCAAGCTCGTGCTGCAATTGCTGTCCAGAGGCCGAGACTTGTCCACCGCCGTGCTTCGCTTGTTCCCATTCGCCATTGCTGCCCTGATCTCACGTTGTTGCCACACCAGCGCTACTGTCACACCAGCTCCAGACGCCTGAGCGCCAGCGCCCCTAGCCGCGCCTCTGTCGCTGCCAGAGTTGGACCGAGCCGGACCGCTGCTCGTTCTGACCCGACACCCTTGCAGCACCCCTATTCACCGCACCCATCGCTGACGTCCGTGACCTCGCCAGCCACCGTCTCCTGCAGCTCTGCCCGAACGACGACGCCGTTACAGCCCGACGCCAATTGTCCGCCTTGCTCCGCTCTCTGCTCGAGCCCGAGCCCGAGCGAGGCCGCCCGCCGCGCTCCTCGCGACGCCACCGCTCGTAGCTGATCAGCCTGTTGTTGGTCTTCGCCGAGCTCGAACGCCGGCGACCCAACCCCGGTGATCCACCGAAGCCGCTCGGCCGTGGGTGAAGAAAGCGGGGAAAAGAAAAAACAAAAAGAAAAAAGGAAATCCAATTAGGTAGATTAGTTTATTATTATTAGTATTATTATTATTATTCTTGTTTATTTATCGTGCTTTATTTGATAGCTTTCTTTAATTCATTTACATTGTAATATCGGATGTCGATGCTTATTTCAAAATATCTTACAGGCATTATCCATATGGGTGTTCCCTAAGATTATTGTAATTATTAATTTGACCCGTAAGATATCGGGTCATTTTTTTAATTGTATTAATTCTTGGGGTTTTGTCGATAGCATATTAATTGTTGAATCAATATAACTATTAATTTGATCCGTAAGAATTCGGATCAGATTTTTAGTTATTTTGATTTTCTTGTTGTGACATTCAGGATTATAGTAATCGTTAATTTGAACTGTGAGATAATAGGTTATTTTTTCGATCATTGTAATCCTTTATTTGATTGGATGCCTTGATTAGTTTAAATACAATGTTTATTTGATAATTGCTTGTTTTGGAAAACCACTAAAAAAAAATCCAAAAAATATTTGAATTAAGATTCAATTTGTTTTAGAATATTTCTTGTTATCTTGCATATCTAGGATAGGGATTTCAGTTCGAAAAATATAAAAAAATGCATTAATTTAGGATTTTAGTTGCATGTTTGATTACGTGGCAATTTTAAATTAAAAAAATATAAAAAAATATAAAAAAAAATATCATGCATATGTCATGTAGAATTAGGGCATGCTCCACACGTCATTGCATATTAGATAGATTGCATGTTAGATTAAGATAATGTCTTAGTTCAAATTAGGATTTAATGTGACTTAATCCTTAGTTTAAATTAGATAGAATTTTAATGTAGCTAGATCATTTTTGCATTTTTAAAAATAGAAATATCAAATGCACGTCATTTAGTTTTTATTAGGTTCATTTAATTAAAACTTCCTCGTCATTAGACTAAGTCATTTAATAAATGTCGCATGACATATAACTCACATACTAAATTGTATGCTGCATGTCATTTTAGTTTAAATAATTTTGTATATTATTGCATTGCATTGCATGTCATTAGAATTAGGTCATTTAGATTGCATTTAATTATTGTATTTCTTCATGTCATATAGTTTAGGTCGTGCTGCCATGTCATATTAGATTATTAGCATGCATCGCATGATTTTCATTAAATAAAGTGAAAACAAAATTTGAAATTGCGTGTTAATTAGAAATCATATCTAGGGTTGCTGATGTGAATTCTGATTTAACAATGCAGATACTTTCATTGCTTCTAGGTATGTTTTGCAATATTTAATTGCTTTCTTGAGTGTTAAATTGGCGGTATGCGCACATGTATGATCACCTCATATGTTAGGAAGTTAAATTAAAATCAATTCAATTGCCAAACATTTTTTTGAAAATGAAATAAAAAGGTACCGAAAGGGCACTAGGATAGTCTGGTGTAATCAAGTTCCCGAACTTATAAATTTCTGGTTCGTAGGAGTAAAGTAAATCTCCCGTTACTTTACTTGGGTTTCTAATCGACTCACCAAAAATAGATTAGTGGCGACTCCTGATTGAAAATCATTTGCATGTTAAGAATTCAAACCTAAGTCGCGAATTGGTATGGGCTTGGGAGAGCCCAAGCTAAGCTTAAAGACTTAGTAATCCATTAACCTAGTTTTAGGTGGTGAACCCAAAAAATTAGGTCGCGACAGGAACTTTTCAGACATATTTTACACGTGTATCTCAATGCTTTCTTGTCCCATTTTCATCCGCAGTCGGTAGGCCTGCCCATGCACTCCACCGAGCTCTTCCTTTTCGTCGGTGCCCCCATACCCTGCGTTGGTTTTATCTTGTCCCATCTCTTTAATTTCTGATGCCTTATCCCCAGCGCCCACGCCTCTTAATAGCTTGTGATTTGCTCATTTTCTTTCTCAATCATCGACCTTGAATTTCTGACCCTCACCGCTCGAAATTTCGAATTCATGCACATGATGGTGATGATGCCCTTTGTACTCTCTTGTATTACCATGCCCATGTTGATGAGCATTATAGGATGAGCCATCTCCATGAACTACAGCTAGGTTGATTTGTGCAGTCCCATTGACGTGCTTGATCCTTGCTTGGCAACGCCTGTGGTTTTTCGATCACGATGCGATCGAATTTGTCACTTTTCTTCTTTTGGGTTTGGCCGAATAGCCATAAGTCAAACCAATGAGGACTTGATGGTTGATGGAGATCAATGAGGACGCCGTGAAGCACCCTTGAGGGCTTAACGGGGGAAAGTGTACTAATGCCGTTTTAGACGAAATCAGTCCTTTATTCAGTTGGGAAATAGCTCACGCATTTGGCCATTTCACAAAAGCTTCGAGATCTTGTTTAAATGAATGTTCGTTGCGGACATGCTATTCTCGCGAAATTTCCATAAATTTTAAATGCGAAAAAATGCATCAGAGAATGTGAAGGGCAAACTATGCAATACCGATATTTTCATTTAAGAGTCAAATTTGGTCATTGTCGACGGATTCGATCCCTAATTTCAATGAAATGCAAGGGAGACCTTTGTGCGAAAAAAATTGGATGTCAAAGAAGAGGTATGGCTAGATGACCTCCAATTGAGGATGGAGGAAAATATAGCCTTTCTTTGGACACACGACAACCTATTGTTCGTCAGATTTGCTATGCTCAAATTCAATCACACGGCTATGTCTTTTCTTAGCATGAGCATGACGATCTTTTTAAACGTTTAAATACCCCTTTCATTCATCCGTTTATTCATTTCTTTATTAGCTAAATTTGCACATGAATGGTGTTCATAACTTGTAAGGGAAACTTATTTAAAAAGTCGTATATATTTTAATTATGCTAATTGAATCCCGAATTCACCTATGAAACGACATGCTGCAAACCTCTCTTGCTTCGCAATTCATTTGTTCCCTTTGGTTGTCACCTCTCGCAGCATTACTTTTCTTGAGCAAACATCTTCTTATTGTCGCGGTGTCGAGAAAGAAACAATGGCGAATCCGTGTGACAAAATTCAGGAGGCACTCAAGAAAGCTCAAGGTCCGGCAACAATCCTTGCAATTGGTACGGCAAATCCTCCCAACACCATCTACCAGGCCGATTATCCGGATTCCTATTTTTGAGTCACCAACAGCGAGCACATGACCGTTTGGAAAGATAAGTTCAAGCGCATATGTAAGTCCTAAAGGGAAACTGCTGCTTATACTAAGAAAGATAAAAAAAGGAGGATAATGATTTCCTTAATCGCCATCTCTGATCAATGAATTATATAGGCATGTTTACACATATAGGTCCATTCAAATTTAAACAATAATCTCTTTCTCTATCTGAGTAATGTTCCACCACCGCAGTCAGCTCCTTTCCACCAGATCGCGATCATTGTCTTTGTTGCATTGCACTAAATCATACAAGATTAATGTGATTTCATTTTAGAGCGTGTTGTAGAATTAGGCTTGAAGCAAATGACTTGGGATTGTTAATTTGAATTTCCAATACTCGGAAGTAACATCTTCGTCCGACTATGATTGGAAATAGAACCTTAGGTGATGTGCAGAGGGGGAGAGAGACAATATGGGGATGATGGCGGTGATGGAGAGGAGAAAGAGGGGAAGAGAGAGGGAGTAGAGAAGGGAAGGGGCTTGTTGCATTTTTTTTTTTTTTCAAAGATAGCGTTACATGCGAGCAATGCTGGCAAACTAGAACACATTCTCCGATTAGAGATGGAACAAAAATGACTCTTGCATTGGAAAAGAGGTAAAAAGTCATATATATATATATCGCTCACAAAAATCTCCATTATCGCAAGATATTGTTGAAATGATAATAAAAACGCATGATGTAACTATTGAATTACTTATGTAAAGCCTAGACTTATCGGCTCATGAGACTTACAAGTTACTTCATTAGCTCTTCAGATAACTGAGTTTTTACCATTGCAGTTTGGATTCTCAAAAGAAAAAAAATCACTTATGCAAAAACCTGTAATACATTCATCGCATGTTCAATCAGGAATCAATCAAGCATGGCGTAAAATGTCGGGTGCCATATCTTGGTAATGTTTTGTTATTGCAACTTCGTACATGAAGGCGAGAAAACAATGATAAGGAAAAGGCACATGCACATCACCGTGGACATGCTGAAGCAGAATCCCAACATGTGCACTTATGGCTTCCCATCCCTGAATGGCCGCCAAGACATATTGGTCCCTGGCGTTCCGGAACTTGGCACGGAGGCTGCGGCGAAGGCGATCGAAGAATGGGGCCAACCGAAATCGAAGATCACGCACGTGATATTCAATTCGACCTCCGGATGGCACATGCCCGGTGCGGATTTTTCTTTGGTGAAGTTGCTCGGTCTCGAGCCGTCCGTGAAGAGGATCATGATGTACCAGCAAGGATGTTATGTAGGCGGCACGGTCCTACGTATGGCCAAGGACATAGCCGAGAACAACCCTGGGTCGAGGGTCCTCGCTGTGTGCCCCGAGATCACCCTCGGCTCATTCAACGGCCCTTCCGAGGCAGACCCAGAATTTCTCGTGAGCCAGGGTTTCATTGGGGATGGAGCGGCGGCCCTGATCATTGGCGCCGACCCAAACGCCTCCATCGAGAGGCCCTTGTTCCAGGTAATTTCATCCTCCGAGACGATCGTCCCTGGGTCGGAGGGCGTGATCGAGGGACCTCTACGGGAGATGGGCCTCACGATCCGCCTCTCACGAAGCGTCGCGGCATTGGTGTCTGACAACATGGAGGACAACATGGAGGAGCACTTGAAGGAAGCGCTTCGCCCTCTGGGGATCGCCGGCGATTGGAACTCATTGTTTTGGGTGGTCCATACCGGTGGCAGGGCGACCCTCGATGAGATCGAGACAAAGCCTAGGCTCAAACCCGACAAGCTCGAGGCGACGAGGCACGTGTTGAGTGAGTTCGGGAACATGGCGAGCTCGTCCATCTTCTTTGTTCTTGATGAGATGAGGAAGAGACTGACGGAGGGAGGCAAGGCGGCGACGCAAGGTGATGGAAGGGAGTGGGGAGTTCTCTTTGCATACGGGGCTGGTCTTACGCTGGACTCTATTGTGCTTCGTAACGTGATCACAGGTCGTACTTAATTCGAGTGCTTATTCAAAATGATTAATTTAGTTAGTGTAAGTGAATAAGTGTCGATCTTGAATAATTTTATAACTAAAATAAGAAATTGATCCTAGATTTTTTATAACTAAAATAAGAAATTGATCCTAGATTTCATTTTCGAGGGTTGAACATATTGGAGAAGAGTCCACATCCAATGTACTTGTTATTTCGCAGTATCCATTAAGCTAATAATAAAGCAAGTTGATAAAATTTTGTTCTTGTTGCTCAACGGGATGCATCTTTTCCTTTCTCAATAAACCCTATATGCTTATTTCAATACATGATTATGTTAAATTGCTTCACTGGATTCTCTTAATATTATCGTAACACTCCAAGAATTATAGAAAGGATAAAGTTGGGAAAAGGTGAAAATAAATAAATAAAAAGGGATTATTTTAAGAGGCCTAAAAGCCCATGATAGAAGCCCATCTTCTAACATTACCATCGTCCTTGGGCCGCACTCAGCATTTCACTTACGTCAGTAAGAAAAGTCAACGCCGATGGGCTATGCCGACAGGGCCCGGTCAACGTATGGTCGACCGATTTTGGTACTTTAATTTTTCCAAAGCAGATGAACAGGAGATGGCTTAGTCAGTATAGACGAAGCGTGGGGAACCATCCGACGGATTTGGCCTAACCTAATCAAGACCTGAATCACTCTCCATAACTAAAATGAAATGAACCAAAAACCTAAATATGCATATTGCAACCTATTTACCCTAAACTTTTCTTTATGATATGGAAAAACTCCAGACTTGTGCTTGCATCGTCAATTTCCGTCAATGGACAATAGACGATAGAAGACAAACGACATCGACATGGCGTCCACGTAATATAAAAATAACATCGCTTATGTGGAAAATCATTTGATTGAATCTTGATGAAGGATAATTGTGTCACTTGAGTATAAGCTTTAGAAAAAGAGAGGATAAATGTGCTATGATGTGTATAATTTTGGATTTTTTATGTCACGAAAGGTAGTACAGGATAAAGATGTTGCAAAAAATATAATTTAAGACTTTTAGTGCTTTATTTATTTATTTATTTATTTATTTATTATTATTATTATTATTATTATAAGTCTTTATTCTCGGTCAACTTGTTTTTGGGGTCTCGACACTGTGGTGACGTACCGAATGACCTATGTAGCAGTCCTATTTTGAATAATGAACAGAGTAAGAAGTATCTTCCTACTTCTTCTCTCGCTAAGATTAAATTAGTCCGTACCGCTAACTTTGAGGGAGAAAGGTACCTACTCCAAAAAGGCAGTGACAATGGCCTCGCCTGAACACCCTCTTAATGTCCCCCTAATCGGACGGCTTCAGCCAACACAATGTCATCATCTCGCTATCGGTCGCTCCACTCATCGTTCTCCCCCAAAACCCTAGGCCAGAACTAAAGAATTCGCAAGTCACTACATATTTCTATGTAATTGAGGGAGCTGATTCCCTTTTGAAACGGACAATGCGTAGCCATCACAGCCCACTTAAGTCTGTCGCCGTTACTGTTGCATATTCTATGGGTTGAAGAAGACAATGGAGCCGTGACGTACGTGAAAAAAGGTGGCCTCGGAACTAACATGGGCGTACGTCGCGAGAGAGACTGGGCTACTTGAAATTAACGATCCACGTGGAGGGCAACTGGCGACTTTGCGGGAGCTGCTGATTTAGAAAGCATTTTCATCTGCTTGGTCTTATCAATGTTAGCTGAAGAATGTTGTCTTGAGAAAGTACAAGGAGATCTTCTTCTTCTTCTTCTAAGGTTAAAAAGGGGCCTCGCTCTGTCAACTTCTACGAGATTTTACTGTTCTTGTTTGCCGGAGCAAGTTGGTGGTTTGCTCTGCGTAACTTGGGAAACAACATCGGAGTGAGTACAAGAATTTTTCCTGAGCTCCTCATGCAGCCCCCTTATGTTTCTTGAACCGTTCTTGCAAGCCGGTCGGCAAGTTAGGCTTTTCATTTGTCATGTGCAAGGAGGTTCCAATCATAACTCATAAGGTTAAGACTGGCAGATTTTCTTGGGGTTTCTATTTTTATTTTCCTTTTAATGTGTCAAGACAGCAAAATTAACTCTAGATTAAGTAATTCTTCCCTACTTAATCGAGCTATTCGCTTCTTGATTATAAGGTTCTCATGTGATTGTGTGATGAAAGCCGTCGGCCGATCTGCAAAGTCGTATAATTATTTTAAACTCATTGCCAAGTCTTCTTTGCGTGACTTAGTTATCCACATCAATTAGAAAGGATGGTCAAGGTATCTAAACATTTTCTTTCGTTAAGCAATTAAAACAACAGAAATCAACTAGGGGAGAATCCAATTGATAGGTACTTAGAACAAGGTGAAGAGACGACCCGATTCAGATGGTCAATTCCATTTGTTCGTCAAAACAAAATTCCAATTGATCACTCGCCCGATTTCATGAGTTGCATCGACCCAGGATTAGGGGTGATCGGGTTTATGGTAGGTTGGGTCTAGACCTGGATCTTGTACCCAACTCTGTTATAATTGGTTCCCCTTTTCTAGACTTTATACCCGACCTCGTTTGTATTGGACTCTATACCTGACCCACCATATTTTTCCAATTTGGTTCTAGGGTCAACTCTATTTTCACTAAAACCTGTTTTGCAATCTTCCGATATCCTATACGATTTTGAATTTTATATTAATATGCGAGAAAATAACGTAATCTTCCTAATTTGTATTGAAATATTAAGCACTTGTAATAAATAAATACATGAACTTTTTGACTAAATGAAAAATTAAGGATCCACAGGGCTAACTATAATAAATAAAATCATAAGATAAAGAATTAACAACAAACATGGGTCTAATATTAGTCTTATTCCCACAATTACTATATGAAGCTACTCATTTATGTAAACATAACTCATTCTACAAAAGAGAAATTAGACGAGTCAATCCATGTGATACACAAGAATTTGGCGGCAATGAACATCGTCCATCCATCAGATAGTGCGAGTGGGAGCCGGTGAGGGAGGGAAGTAAGTGAGGAAGAGGAATGACGAAGGAGAAGTGCCGTGCGTGTTTGAGAGAGTCAAGAGGAAAAATATCCTGTGATTACCAGTAAGAATAGAAATCGAGAAAAAAAAAAGGGTTTTTGACTTCTGCTTCCAAAACCGGTCCAAGAACCGGTTTCCAAGTAGGTAATCACTCGGAACCTATTCCTGGACTGGTTTAAACCAGTTCTGAATTTTGGGAATCGGTTTCTGGACTGGTTTCAATGGGAACTGGTTCCCGATCTTGTTTTCTGGGTGGGTCGATCCAGGAATCGAGTATATCCAGTCTGGTTGCACACCCCTACCTAAGATCCAATCTGATGGTTCTTTGATGAAACGATAGGCGAATGAATACCTTTGTTTAATACTGTGATCCCCAGTCGCTCTGGCAACTGTGACAACGAATAAAGTACGACTTGAGTCGTTCTCAGATGGGGGAAGAAGAAGAAAACAAAGAGAAGGACAAGGAAATGCCAGTTCCCAACCGTCCTCAGCACAGCGTGGGGCTCACTGATTTGCCGGTTGTTTAATGAACAGTGCCCTATCGTGGGTCATTTTCCCTTTGGCCGGAATCCCAACCCGTGATGTTGTTTGGATATTATTGCTTATTAATCCGAACTCTCAATCACACTCCCCAATAATACACTTATTAAATAGAGCTGGTTAGCTCCCTCCGATCAGGGAGAAAAGTACATCGTGTTATATATGGATTGAAAGACAATCTTGAAAATGAATAGATTGGTAATGGCGCGTTAAATAATTCTCTTCTATGTACATCCTACCAACCCACGTATCATACCTTTCTTGGGGGGTTTTTGGCTAAGATGGAGTGCCTCCTGCATCCATGGAACTTACATTATTAGGGCTTGCATTACTACATAAGAACTTCTAAAAATATCACCATTAGTGTATAAAATATTGCAATAGGTAAAACCAATCATCGTATACAGAGTGTTAGAGAACCTGCAACAAGATATGCTTTCATTTTTTTTTTTTTTTTTTGGTCTTCCCCACCATAATTGGGAAATTATGAAGTGAGAATTTTTGTTCGAATCCGTTAACATTCTTAATTGAACTCAAATTAAAAACTTAAAAACAATGGGTAAATCAATTCCTCCGGACAATAGCAAATCCAAACATCCAAAATGCGGGGCTCTTCCTCATATTCTCACCTAGTACATGCACCCGAAGAGTTGTAGTACAAGCTGAGACTCATGCACCCCAAGATTTGTAGTACAAGCTGAGACTTTCTTCTTAATTAAATTGATTTCACTTGATACGATGGAAATTACGAAACTTTTGATGTTTTTTTTACAAATCACGTACAGCAATCCTAGGTAAAATTATATTGACCTTTTTTCTAAATTATGTCAAATCACGTGTAAAAATTGTAGTCTGTTCAAACTAGTCCACAGCGATTGAATTATATTTAGACATCTATTCATGATTTTTTAATCACTTAAGACAGGAAATTTTAAAATTTTTTTAGTACATTTAGCATTTCTCAATGATATAATGGGTACAATATGGATACCTCATTTTTTTCCCCTGCTCTACAAGAGTTACTAAATTAATATCTATTCTTTGCAAAAAGAAGCCAAGCTATAATAAATTCTCAACTAATATACAAATTTTATCTATCCGTTTCATAGATATATTTTTTTTTTTTTTTTTTGCATGTTGTTAATCGATAAATGTAATGGCAACAAAATTGGATAGAGAAATGGCAAGATGATAGTTTAAGGTCATGTAAGCACATATATATATTTTAAGTTAACCACGAAGATAAATTTGATATTAACATTATGAGCTTGAATCATATATTGTTGACACCCGATTATATGTTATGGCACAAAAAATTATGCCCATATAACATCACTTAATCATAAGAAAGAAAATTAGGTCCTTCTCAAATGTTCAATCTAGGGAGTTATTGAATCACCTTTATATTAGAGCAAGAACCAAATCTTGGTAAAAATAAAAACCTTTCTCGGGAACGAGAATAATGATATTGATTTCATTTGCATTACTACCTGTCCATCGAATAATCTGTAATGTGATTGCAATCTTCAGCTGAAAATAAAACGGACCATCCTACTAAACTTTCAGAGTCGTATGTTTCCAATGCATCACATGCGCTTCATTTCTAAGTACATACTATGGCCAAGACAACATTTGACTATATGCAAGAACAAAAAAATGATGAGACTTGGCTCAACGGAAGGGGATTCTTGGGCTGAGGGTCAAACTTTGCTGACTCTACCAATCGAATTGCTTCCTTAAATGACAAGTACTCCCTAATGTACTGCGCATGACAAGTACCATTAATGAATATCTTTGGTTTCCCCGTAAGAACAAGGTGTATTCTATGGAGGGAATCTGGAGCTGCTCCAAGGAGACAAAATATAATATGTCATTCTAAGCATATACAAGGGAATCTTCGCACAAAGAATGAAGAAATATTTAATACAGGGGTCCTTACCAAAAAAAAAAATATTTGATACAGGGGTTGACAATCATTTGCATTTCACTATGTCAAAATCTAATGGGCCATTCGCTTATTTATTTATTTATTTTCAGTATATTTAAAGTGTTTCTTTTATTGCACAAATGGGCCACTAATAGAGTTCTTTGACCAGAATTATGTATATGTATAAACCCCAGCTGCTTTCGCTGCCATCCATTCGCGGCATTGATGGCGACAGGCTGAAAATGAATTAGATCAGATTGAAATGACACGAAAAAGGTCATATCCATCCACTAGCACCTAAAAAGACGAGGGACCATCTTCATGTAACAATCATAGATGCATAATTTGAGATATTTATGAGGAAAGCACAGAGATTACAATTTGATTAACTTAAAAAAAATGACTAATAAGCGATGACTTTTCTCAACCGTGGTAAGAGTCTGTGAACTATGGTCGCAAACAAGGAGGAAATGCTTGGGCCATCCATTAGGGTTTATACAATATCGGCAATTCCAATTGAAATAACATGAAAGAATGTAAATTCATCTCTGAATGATCTTAGACATTCATCTTTATTAAAATATTATCTCGCATCACTCGATAACTCGTTTTATATGCTTTACATATTTTATGTGATTTCCCTCCATTCATTAATTTAAGTTTTTGGATTTGACGTTTTAATATGATATTAAAACTAGTGGTATCCTTTTCACAAGTGAAATTCTATGTGGCGCTCTTAACTCGACTTACACGTAAGAGGGAAGAAATATTACCGCACATCACTTAACAATGGATCTTATATTACTTTTATATTCATGGAGTTTCCATTCACCTATTAGTTTAAACATTTGAGTTTGATTTTCTAAGGATCTCAATCCTTTTGCATTAATTGAGCTGTAATTACAAATGTTTTAGACATATATCACATAATTAACCTAATTTTGAGGTACCTAATTAGTACAAAGTTCTCTTTGCCGCTCTTTTGTAAAGTTTTTTCCCAGCATATTTTTTTTTATAATCAATTTCATCACTATGATATAAAAAAGGTTTAAATTGACCTTCTGTTCATTAGTTTTCTTACTTACGAAAACGAGGGACTCAACCTTGTTCAACAACTTGCCAATGAACACGACATTTATGGGGGAAAAGAAATACTCTGCAAAGCAGTTTTTCGAATGGATGGTTCGTCCTGTATGATGGCAACAAAGAAAGGTTACGTCCTCTAAATTGGAGAAGATCCCATGTATCCAAAATCCATGGTTGGCCGAAGGGGGTTTGACGTGAGTGTTGCTTCCATCAGACGCGGGTGTTTCAGCTCCAGTAACATGTCCATGTCGCTTCACTTTATGCCGGCCTTCCCATTTAAAGCGAACGAGAAAACAAAGGATGATGGTCCCCATTTTCTCAGTCCTTCTTCATTGAAGATATGATCTGCCAAGAATTGCCAACCTTAATTCTTTATTATCTTTTATTGTTCGTGGTTCTCGTTCACGAATTATAGCTACACATGTACATCCATGCGAATAAATTTGGTACTTATCATGATTCGTCGCACGATGTGCAGGGACTAAGTAGCTCAGCATGGCACGAACCCAATAGTTTTGTTTTCAGAATCGAGTAAGTTTTGACTCGTGCTCTTAAGAACATAAACATCTGAGTGAGGATGAGTCTAGTTAGGTAGTGGGTGCTTTACTAGATTTCTTTATGCTAAAGGGCAACTGAGTTCTCATTGCATCGTCCCGATGAAATAGTAGATAGTATAGCCAAGTTGATTGGAGGCCCGGTGTTCATCTTCGTGTTGATGGATATCTCAAAGAAGGAATCAGGTTGATCATTGTGGTCTTGGGTAAGGGTGGCAATCCTTGATACGATAAGACAACATGGCTTGAACACAACAGCATGGGTTTAAGGCTAATCAATTTTGTGTCAACCCACAAGACATAACTAGTAACAATGTTATGATCGTATTAACCTGCCACGAAATAGACTTATATTTAAGTTAGCGTCCACATGACCTACATGACCCGTTAAAATCGGTTGGTTAGGACAACTATTATACCCATGTTATTCACTATTAAGAATTTAAGTGGGCCGTTTAATTCAGTTTCACGAAATTTTGTTAATTGGTTATTGTAATTTGAAAATAAACCATGAAAGATTGAGAATACTTCATGTCAGTTTTATGCTGTTGAGTTGATTTCGCGTCATGCTTTGTCGTGGAATTGTGTTGGCCTGTATACTCGTTATGTAATTGTGTTATATAGATGGCGTGGTGTGAACCCACTAATTTCCATGCCCTGCTTGTGTTTCAAGAGCTAGGTCAACACGATTAACTCATTGCGTCATACTCGATTGACCTATAATGTAATATATTATCATGTCAACACGACACGAACATGACCCACGAATATAGATTGTCAATCCTTATTTTAGGGTGATGATTGATGTTAAGGTGCATGGTGAAGGTGCTAACAAAAAAGCCCACATCAAGCAATTAATTAGAGATGTAGCACATTATATGCCTATTCTGATCACAATTCATTAGCGTAATTTTTTGAGTGAAAAAGGGTTTAGTTCACAATCTTTCCATATAAAGGCATAAGATTTAAGCTATTGTCCCCAACAAGTAGTATTAAAGCCAATGATTAAACGAAGGGCCTCCACTGTGATTCGATATTTGGTGAATACTTCTAGGAAGAATTTCACATATCATAACAATTATCATAGTTTGTGTTGCAAAAATAAGTGGTTGAATTATAAAATAGACAAAATAAGAAAATAGATCAAATATTAGATTTACGTGATTCAATCATAGTAATCTACGTCCACCTTATAGATCAAGCGATACAACATGGATTATAATTATAATCAAGTCACATGAACAATCTCAGTGTTTCCTAAGTTCCAATTACACTCAATAATTCATGCAGTGTTTAGCTCCATAATTTCTCGCTAAATAATCTCTTAATCTCACAAATGAATTATACACAAAATCTTACAATAATAATTTAATTGACTTCAACACTAAAATATTGGTGTAATTTCGCAAAGAAAAAAAATTCACACCAAGCACTCAATTGATAATGGCACTTCAAGACCTCTTCACAATATGCATGCAAGCTAACAACACTTTATACCAAACCCATGAATATAAATCTATATCAATCACCGTTGGAGAAGTCTAATAAAATTGATTAAAGAAGAATAAGCAAGTTAGAATAGGAAACATAGTTGACATGTGACTTTCCTTTTGTATTTTCCTTTGCCGACCTCAATTTGGAATAGAAAGTTAGCACTTTTTTTTTTTTTTTTTTTTGCTTCACTCAATTTCGGACGTCCAAAGGAAATCTAAATTTCTGACTTCCGTTTAATCAATCCCGCATTTTCTTATAATTTGTCGTGGACCGGTTTTTGTTCATGGGTTCAAACTCGAGACATATTTTAATAATTTTAACCTTGGCTTGATGTTTGAGCCAAGTCATAATAGCTTTGCCAAAAATTGAAACTCTGTTGCTACTCTCCCATGGTCTTCAATGGACTCAATTGCCACAAACATCTTTCAAGTCTAAGACTCACTTGAACTTTGCCATAATCGAGGACCTCATCAGAGCACCAACTCCACATTCACATTTAACTATTTCGTAAGGATTTTTTCTAACATAATTTCTTCGACCAAAGATAAAGCAAAACCATTGTTGCATAGAAGATCAAATACATGCCTTGTCAATATTAGTAATTACAGTAGCTATTGGCTCTAGTAGTTTCACCTTGGTACACGAATTATATGTGTTGATTACTCTACTAGTGCTCACTAGCACAATTGATAACCCCGCTTACCTTGTGCACAATCTAGAAACATGCACTTTCTTGTCCTTTCATTGAGCTCACCATCACTAACTTCAATATAACATGGGCAACCAAATATTCTAATAGTAGAATAATCAGTGACATTATTTGACCACGCTTTTTTAGGAGTCCGAGATCCAATAATAATTAGTAGGGATCTATTCATAAGGTAATTCATCGTACTAAGTGTATTTGTCAGGAATCTCCTAGTCATCCCAATACTAAAGAATATTTTAAGGGTTGCCCTAGTAATATTTCGCTCATCAACTTCGTAACCCGTTGTAGTTCGTTGGCACTAGTGCAGTGTCTTATCATACCTTCATTCATACAAAATTCATTTAAAAGCTTTAAAGAAAACTACGTTTTATTGTTGGTTCGCATATACTTTATCGTCTTATCAATTTTCTTTGCAAGCAAAGCTCTCAACAACCTGATCTTGATAAAAATATCAAAATTGTGCCCAAGCATAAACAACCACGTTTTCCTTGAGTAGTCATCAACAACTATTAGCATAAATATGGCACTCTTCCTCGAAGGAAACCGCGGCAACCTACAAACATTTAAGTGAATAAACTTTGCAATTTTTGTGGTTTTTTTTTTACAACCATACTGAAATGTGCTTTTCGCCATTGATCTAAATCATAGCACCTAAATATATTTAGTTCGTTAGCAACATAGCCACATAATAGATTCCTTTCACTTAGAACCTTCAGACTTCTCTTGCTAATGTGGCCTAAACACATATGTCACAATTTAGATTCTCGAACAAATCCATCCAATGTCTTCTTGGCAAATTCTATCATTGTCACCTGGAAGCTCATACAAGCCGCTATGCTTGATTCCTCTCATCATCACTAACTTTGAAAGATTTTCAAAATTCTATATTCTGAAATATATCAACACCTAGCTAAAATCAAAGCACTAAAAAAAAAAAGGTTCTTCTTCAACTCTAGAACGTGCTTTACTCTAGTCAATGTCCTCACAATATCACAATGTATTTTGGTTCTAACATCGCAACACCTACAACATCTGTTCCTCAACTGCACTTTTCGACCGTCCATGCATTGATAAGTAGCAAACAAGTTTCTAATTGGTGTAGCATGAAACGAAAAATCAAAATCCATAATCCATCACTATACGATGAATAATCAATGACAGACAAGACAAAATTAGCACTATCCAAATTGTCATCAACTACAATTGCAACATCATCTATAAACTCAACTATAGTTCTGTTATCTTTATCATTTTTTAGCTTAAGGCAATTGCTTCTAATATGCCTCCTTTTGCCACAAGTCAAACAAACAACAGCACTAGTCCTAGCTCGACTACGTCTATTCATGTTTATACTACTTTTGCTAACATGTGTATTAGCTCTTTCTCTATTTTCACATGTCAAAGCAATCGATACATGTTCACTGGCTACTCTTCTATGGATGTATTCACTCAAATCAAATCTTGAACTTCATCAAATGTCAAGTTTGTTGACCTAGAGGAATTACTAACAACAGTAATGTCGGTATTCCAACTATTAGACAATAAGGATAACAAAATCAAAGCATGTACCTTATCTTCATAATCAATCTCAACTAAACTCAATTAATGAATAATTACATTGAATTCAATGATATGATTTGCTATTGACACACCTTCGCTCATCTTTAATTTAAATAGACGACGCATCAAATTGACATTGTTGATTGCATAGGGCTTTTCGTACATATGTGACAAGGCTTTCATCAAACTCACTTTGGTCTTCTCTTTCACGATGTTAAAAGCGATGTTACGAGTCAATATTAGCTATATAACACCTAAAGCTCATCTATCCAACAATTCATAGTCATCTTGTTTCATTGTCCTTGACTTCTCCCCCAATAAGGCCAAGTATAGTTTCATCTAGTAGAGATAATCCTCAATTTGCATCTTCCATAAATCAAAATCCTTCTAATCAAATCTGTCGATTCCCACGTTTCCTTCTTCTATCGCCATTGATTAATTTCAAATCATCTAAGCTTGATTTTGGTACCAATTGTTGTGAAAGTAAGCGATCGAACAGTAAAATAGATGTTATAAGAAAATATATTTGACATTAGATTTACTTGATTCGGTCGTAGTGACCTACGTCAATAATAGAGTAATAACGAATTCTACTATAGATCAAGTGATTCAACGAAGATTACAATCACACTTAGGTCACTCAAACGCTTTTAGTATTTCCTAAACCCTAATTATACCCAATAATTTATGCAGTGTTTAGCCCCACAATTTATCGCTAAATAATTTCTCAATCTTACGAAGGATTTATATACAAATTCTTACCACGCGTATTTAATTGATTTTAACACTTAAACTATTGTTGTAATTTCATAGACAAAAAATCCATGCCAAGTGCTTGATTGATAACGACACTTCGGTACCTCTTCACACCAACCACGGCTCATTTGCAATACGCATGCAAACTAACAATACGTTATATCAAACCCTTGATTATATGTATCTATCAATCACCACCAGAGAAGTCCAATATAATTGATAGAAAAGGAGTGATCAAGTCATAATAGGAAACAAAGTGGACGCGTGACTTTCCTTTTGTATTTTCCTTCACTATCATGACCCAAATTCCGTCCCCAGGGTCATGAGTAGCAAGGGTTATTTTCACGACGTCCCAGGCACGTCGTTGTCCCATTTCTTTTCTTTTTTTCATCTTTTCATTAAGCACATGCGGAAGCGTACATACAACACCTGGACAACAACAATCAATTAAGAAAATAACCATTTATAAACACACAATTACATCAGCTACGTTTACAAGCCTTTCTATCACGGGCCATTATATTTACAACTACCACATCTTCAAAAGGTTGGGGTAAACCTTAGCTCCTCTAGCGAGATTGCAACTCCTAAAATTGATGTGAGACTTCCATGCCTACAAGACTGAAAGGATGAGGGGTGAGTTTTGGGGAAACTCAGTAAGTAAAACTCCTAATTCTCTACGAGGAAGACATTTTATCATCAAAATTTGGTAGGTACAACACTTGCAATGCAACATCGATGGCAAATGATTAGCAAACTTATTGCTACACCTCGACTACATGCAGATGTCCATTGCAACACACTTCAATGCATGCTTACATTCAGCGTGTCAATGAACACATCAGTATATCATACTTATGCATATATCAACACTCATGCAAATTCATTTATTGTCGTCCTAGCTCAACTAGGCCCTCCCAGCTCAATTGAGGCATCCAGCTTCAAGCTAGGCATCCTAGCTCAACTAGGGCATCCCGGCTCAACCGAGACATTCTAGCGCTAGCTCACCAAGGCATTTGGGCTCAACCAAAGTATCTTGACTTAACCAAGACATCTCAGGATTAGCTTACCAGAGGCATCCGGGCTCAAATCTAGGCATCCTGGCTCAACTAGGGCATCATGTTCAATGAACGAGGCATCGCCGCCAACGCTATATGACGCATGTTCAATGAACGAGGCATTGCCGCTAACGCTATGTGATGACGGACGCTTTTTTCACTTTAAGTGCACAAACAAGTGCATCACACAAGTCGGTCTTTCGTCTTTTATCTTAGCCGAACATGCATAGCCCATTGGGCGTGCTCATCCAAGTGATTGCGCCATGATCCTTAACATCATATTATAAAATATATCGAGAGCGATTCTTGGTTTGTGGCTTGGGTCGCATGCTTAGGCCATCACGAATTGACGTCGATTCCAAGCCGAGGTAAATGTGACCTCGTCTCGGGGCGTGAACATGCTAAAATATGCAAACATGAGCAAACACACAAAAGAACATTACAACATACGCATGGCTTACACGAGTGAGCACATAACTAAACTCGACGATGTAGGCTATCGCCTTAGCCAAGAGTTATAGATTCTACTTACTTGGATGAACCTCGAACAAAAGCTTGAACTACACAAGATGGATGGCTTGCCTTGAAGGCTGAAAGAGAGAGAGAGAGAGAGAGAGTGAGTAGGGAGGAGGGGGGTATTCTAAGAGAAGGAGGGCGGAGAAAATGAAAGGCAAGTGAGGAAAATGAAGAGAGCTCCTTATATTTATTGGAGCTATCATTACCATGCTAAGTGCTCCATTCCAATGTTTTCAAATGTCCTGTCTAAATTCTTTGGGTGGTAAGGCTATGGGTTCAATAATTGAAGCGTAAATGATGAGTTGGAAGGCTAAAGGCCTTACTTTGCAACCTAAGCTCATAGGCATTATTGATGATGACCCGCTTTTCACTTTTCCATTGGTCCACCTATACCCCACATTAAATGAGCATCTAATGAAGTTTGACAATAATAATGCCAAAGTTACCAACTTGGCAAATTCTAGAATCTTCGGTCATTAATGAGGGCTCGTGTATCGCTCTCCAATTGGTCCATGTGGATGCCACTTTTCTAGAATATTCAAGATATTTTGGACCACATTCATAACCTTTGAAAAGTCAAGGGACACCTCACATTCTTCATTAAGGAAATCTAAAGTTTTCTTTCTACTTTCATTTCCTTCTTTCAGAAGGCAAATTTTCCTTCCTCAAGAGGGCAATCTAAAAAATTTTATCATCCAAGTTGATTTCAGAGCCGATGAAGAGATCATTAGGTACACCTCAACATGACATTTAAGAACTTGAGTCTAAGCTTAGGCGTGACTCATACCTCTTAGGTGAGAAAAATAGTTTTGAACAATTTCTGAAATTAGTGTCTTTACTTTATCAAACGAAATTGAAAACTTATGAAATTTTAATATGTTTTAGAGAATACCTTAAACGACATTTTTCATGAAGGAAGCCAAGTCAATTTGTTGTTGTTGTTGTTTTTTTTTTTTTTTTTTTTTTTTTTTGTGGAAAGAGTAGCAAATCATTAAACACAACCCAAATATTCGTCTGTCGAGCAGATTCAACAGTTGGAGAGAGAGACTCATATTGAAATCCAAATCTTCACAACACTCTTTGAAATTTTAATATATTGTATATATGGATGCCATTTAAAATTTTATGAAGGAAGCATGTCCAAATTTGAAATTGAAGATTTTATAAGAATTCGATAAAACAACTTGGTCACCATTTCCACTACACGGGACTGGTTCCAAATGGTGAATGATTGGGCCTTTGTCCCTACCATTTTACTTTTAAAAAAAATGAATAATAAGTATGTTTTAGATCAAGATGTTTAGAACAACTTTCATGAAGGAAGTTTTTTTTTTTAAAAAAAAAATTTGCACAAAAAAAATCTGTGTAAAATTGGCAAGTAGCGCAGGTCCAATAATTTCAAAAATCAAAGGTGGCAACCTTAGTTAGCAAAATGAGGCGTCCTACTTGGTCAAGAAGCATTAATTGTCGGGCATCCTTATCTTCCAAGTTTCCAACTAGATCCTAGGTTAGCTTGGACACTTCATCTAGGTATTAAATAACTAGAAGCTAAATGTATTTAATGTGCTATTATCTTGTCTAAGAAGGTTTGACTTGCTTGCTCTTTCTTCCAATGGATGTGTAGTCCATTTATTGGCCTCCAAGATTTCCAAGATTCTGACAAATTCCTTACAATTTCCTTTTAGTTTAGGGTTATAACTAGGCTAGGCTATAGGGACACATAAACCTCTACATTCATCATCCTTATTTAATGCTTTTCACACTTGTTCACATTTATTTTCTTGGAAGGTTTGGGTAATCTAAGGCCTATCTAGCTTAGCCTCCTAGCTGAGACCAAAATAAGAGTTGAAATCGAGGATGTTACCTTCACCGACCCCAATTCGGAATAGAAAGTTAGCGGTTTTTTTTTTGTTTTTTGACTTCACTCATTTTTAAACTTCCATGAGAAATCCAAATTTCTAACTTTCCTTTGAGTTAATGTCAGTTTTCTTATAATTTGCAATATGCATGCTAGATGACAGTGCTTTATATCAAACCCTTGAATATATTTATAGGGAATTGATCAAGTAATGGATCGTTACTCTTTCAACAGTGACAGTGGCATCTGCATCGCTAACTCTTTTACTTATTTCTTTAGAAAATTTTAAAAATGATTTGTCATTTGGGATTGCTCCACTTCCAACGTTATTTTGTCACTTGTAATTTGATTTTTCTTTTTGTTTCTCTGACGTCAAAATCAAGAGATATTAATGAATTTTTTTTTTCAAACTTAGAGAAATTTGAAAGTTCGTGAATCAAAATATTATATTTGCACTTGATATTTAATTTTCATTATACATGAATTTTCTTAAGTATATCATTTATATCATTTTTTTTTACCAATGTCTATCATTAAAAAGGAATAGCTCAATTATCCCTGTGATTTTCTTTTTCCTTCAAGAACTTCATCCATTCGTTTCTTTACATATGAAACTGGTCATCTTCATTAACAACTAAAATGGGTGGCCAGTATTGCACCGTTACTCATTAGGAGTAACAGTACCGTCACGCTAGTACTGCCCATATTTGTATATCAACCATCGCCAGAGAAGTCCAATAGAATTGGTCAAAGGAGTACAAAGTCAGAACAGGAAACAAAGTGGATTTTCCCTTTGTACATTCCTTCGCCGACCCCAATTCGGAATAGAAAGTTAACGTTTTTATTTTTTATTTTTACTTCGCTCAATTTCAGACATCCACAGGAAATCCAAATTTTTTGACTTTCTTTTTATTCAATCCCGGTTTTCTTATAATTTGTCTTGGACCGATTTTCGTTCATGGGCTTAAACTCGAAATATATTTTAACAGTTTGGACTTATAGATAAGACCACTAACAAAATTTGGTATTATGATGTAATAGAGCATCCTTACTTTTGGTGATCAACATCCTTACTTTTGGCATGTGATCACACGTCGATCCAAGAGGGCGTATATGTTTGGAAGGTGGAGATTCCAGGTGATTTATGTGGGTACGTTGACATACATCCGGCGGGTTTTAGGTTATTTTCAACATAACACTTCTGACAGTATTTTCGCTAATACGAATACGAATGGTTTTTTCGACCAAAAAAAAAAAAAAAATTTAACCCAAAAGTGGATCCGACCGGATACATTAACGCGTGCAATCTCGATATCACTTCTGACTGTATTTGGACTTTTCTGGCGGGACCTGACGCTCGATAGAAAAGAATAAGATGAAGGAGGGTGGAAAAGAACAGCTTGTCACTATTTTACTGTTCTTGGCTTCTAGAGTTACCGTCCTCGTCGACAGGCTGTTACGTTTGTTTTTGACCGAGTAGCAGTGCGACCTCTTCCGCTGCCGACCGAGTTAGGATTCTGATCTGATTAACCCATCGAGTTGACTTTCTCCCTTTGTCATCCCCCGTCTTTCGTGGACTTTCCTAAGAACGAGATTTCTCTCCTGGCAATTGAGATCACCAAAGAAAGAATAAGAAATTACCAAGACAATCTCAGTTTCCCCTCTATTTTTCTATTATTTTTTGGGCCGTCGTCCCGCCACACGCGCAAGGCACGACTGATCAACCCAGTAGGAATTAGGATGTACCGTGAGACCTGATCAGCATCGGAAGGTCAACAGAATCAAGATTCATCCTTAACAAACACGACTTAGTACTTTCCTCCTCTCCTATAGCTAGTCCCACGCACCGTGGAATCGGAAACTAAGACTACTGCAGCGAATGTGTATGTAGTGGCGATTGAGTAAGCCAATTTCCCCAACACTTAACTAAAGAATCATTCGGGGAACTTATGTTTGCGATGTTTTCATTGTATTAATATAGCGTCAAAGATTGATGCGAGTGGTGTTTTTGCATGTGAAACCATCGAACGTGTTACGTTATACTCGCATGAACCGAGTGGGCGCAAGAAGTGGTGACATTGGTTATGGAAACCCCGTTTGGGCGAACATCCCATCTCTTGGGGCATGCCATTTGCTTTACTTGTGAAATATATATTTAAGTATGTTTCGTTGCGGACTCGGTTCCTATGAACATTGGGTCGTGTTTAGAGAAATTAACAACAAAGTTTTAAACTTATTACACTTGTGCTATTTGAGTCCTAAACCTTTTAATTTCGTCAATTTAGTTCTAAACCTTTTGAAAATTTGCTAATATAGTCTATCCATCCAATTTTGACTGGAAATTACTGATATGAACACTGATCATCCTATGTGGCATGGTGGCATTGATGTTGACAATTTTTGTTAATTTTGTTAATTTTCTTATTTTTATTTTCATATCTATTTTAAATTTTTTTTTCCCATTCTTCTTGAATCAATCACTTGGCCTTAGCGATGGCTGGCCAAAGGCAATGACTAGTGAGGAGCAATTTTGCCGAATTTGGCGAGGGCGAGCTGAATCCGGTTGTTGTCAATCGTTGGCCATTGCCGAGGCTCGGCGATCGGCGGAGGAAGAATGAAAAGAAAGAAAAAAATAAAAATAAAAATAAATAAAAGATTGCAATTTTTTTTTCCCATTCTTCCTCCACCAATCACTTGGCCTTGGCAATGGCCGGCCAAAGGCGATGACCGATGAAGGGCGATTTTGCCAGATTTGGCAAGAGTAAGCCAAATTCGGTCGTTGTAGGTCATTGGCCATTGTTGAGGCTTGGCGACTAGTGGAGGAAGAATGAAAAGAAAGAAAGAAAACACAATAAAAATAAAGAAAAATTGCAAAAATTGTCCACACTAACGCTAATCGTATCACGTAGGATGGTCGATGACCACATCAACAATTTCCGGTTAAAATTGGTTGGATGTACCATATTAATTATTGTCAAAAAGTTTACAACTAATTTGATAAAATTGAAAAGTGTAAGACTGAATTAATGCACGTGGAATAGGTTTAAGACTTGTTTGCTAATTTGTCCGGTCATGTTTTGTAGGCCATGTGGATAAGAATATTCAATCTTCGTAGGCAAACGATGAAGCTGTCAAGAACATTGTCTAACCATCATATTTTCCGACACTTTTCCGTTCATATAAGCTAGACTCTACGTATGTGACACAGATCAAGGACATAACCCCACAAAGCAGACAAACTCCGTACAGCGATACAATGACAAGAGGACAATTCTACTCTAGATGATTCTGAATTCATACAATGAAAGTTGCACATTGGCGTAGTGGACAGACAAGAAAAACCTCTAATGAATTTCCGGCTCACTAAAAGAGGCATATTTTACATGTTTGATGATAACTATGTATGACCTAAAGGAACAAACATATCAGTTTTAAATCGTAAATAAATTTGGCTCCACTAATGAAGATGATGAGGAAAAATCAGAAAAAGTGGCATGAAACATGAAGAAATTATGACTTTTATTAGGGTGGAAATTATCTGAAGCGATTTGTCGACTGAGGATATTGTTAGGCTCAAAATGAGATCGCCGACGGCATAATATAGACCTGTTAACTTCAACCAAGATCAAAACTAGCAGGTAAACGTAATTTTTAATTATGTCTATTCTCCTTTTTGTCATCGTTGTCAATAATTTTTACATGTATAATATCCGGGTTCTTTATCCATTGATAATAGAAAAAAAAAACGAAGTAAAAACAGTAGTCAAATCGAACATGTAAAATATGGCCTGAAAATTTCAACTCGAAATTAACTGAAACCGATGTACTATTGATAATTTAGAAAAGATTAGCTTGAATATTATTTGTTTCTTCACAAATTCGACTCTTTTTTTCATTTCAGAGCATGTGGATTGCAGTATTATATTCTCTAAATGACATTTTAATTCAATCTCAAAGGTTAAGTTAAAACTTGAGATTATTTGTCCTTATCCATTATTTAAATTCTCTCATATACCCATTTATTTATGAAGCATTTTATATAATTCTCTTTGTGATGATGCATTTTTTTTATTTTTTTTATTTTTTATTGATCTACCGATATTGTTGTTTTGTCAAATATGAGATTGATCCTTTAATGTCATTATTTGTGAAACACGAGTTCAAAATTCTTTATTTTTCAAATAAGAGATAGGTAACCCTAAATTGTATTTTGTTAGATCTCGTCAGAAACAATTACTTTTAACCATATAATATATGGGTATTTTAAAATAGAATCATACACACACAAAAAAATTATTTTTGAATATTTATTACCAAAATATGCATGATTCTGTTATTTCATGTACATTAATTAGAGATTTATTACCAAATTATGTACAAAAATTAGAGATGCATAAGTATGGATTTGCAAAGATTAGAGATTTACTAAAGAAACCATCAAAAGCAAATTACTTCATAAATCTTGTTTGTTATCAAAATATTTGTGAAAATTAGATATGCAAATTAGATACGGAATTATGCATAAGAATTATAGATGTTGAATTATAGATTTGACGATCAAAAGCATATTCATGGGTAAGTTCGCACATGAGCATGCCAAGTGGCTCAGGCCCTCAGCCTACATTTATAAGGCATGTTCCATAATTTTTCTATGACGGCGATCTTTAAATTTTATTTATTAATCAAATATGAGATTGATCTTTTAACATCATTATTTATGAAATATCAGTTTATTATAATTTATTTGTTAAGTGTGAGTACAATACAAGATTCATCGTTTAATGTTGTTATTTGTCGAATATGAGTTAAATATGAGATGGGTATCCCTAAAATGTTAAATAATTTAAAGCCTCATCATACACGGTTATTTTAGACATGGAATATATAAGTATTTCAAAGTAAAATCCTTTTTTTTTAGATGTTTATTACCAAAATATGCATAATTCTATTACTTCTTATACCTATTAGAGAGTTATGTATAAGAATTAACGATTCCTAATTAGATACCAAAAGATATATGAGAATTAGAGATGCAAAACTAGATATGCGAGAAGTAAAGAGTTATTAAAATGACTATCAAAAGCAAATTACTGAAAATAGCTCGCATGTAAGCGTGTCTCGTTACTCAATATCGCATAAACTTTATGAAAAATTAGGGTGACATAGGCAGTGATGTAATCTAGAGTTGACCGCCAAAGGTTGACGTAGATGATCGGGGGTGTTGGAGAATTTCTAATTGGGAATTGGAGTTTACTCGTTCACGTACCGCCAATTTTGTGCTAATACTTCTAGGCACAACCATCTATGCCCATAGGACAAAATTTTGGACTTAATCAATTCGTGGGATTATAGGGTGTTCCATGATTTCTAAGAAATCGAGCTTCTACAATGTGCCACTAAATTATCAAATATTTATTGTTTTCTCAAATCTCAGTTTTGATATGATGACTCCAGCCTAGGAGAGCCGTGGTGCAGATTTTGGTTTGAAATGACTAGATTCACAATTGCACAACCCCATTGTCGCAAATCTAACGTTATTCAAAATGTGTATGGAGATTTAGGCTAATTGATTATATAAATTTGTGGTGGGGCCCCTGATGTGATGATATCTCTACAGGAGCAGACATTCTTGTGTAATCCGAAAGGGAAAGAAAGCGAACTTAGTGGGTGGTGACTAATGAAGAGGTCGAGGTGAGCCGGTTGGGCCGGCCAGATCGAAGAAGTGGTCGTAAGATCGAAGTTGGAGGTGAGCGAGCCAATTTTGGGGGCTTTTCTTCAACTCTTTGTGAAGCTGGATCGTATGTGACATGGAGGTCGACCTCATTCTCATGGGAAGTGAGGTTAAAAAGCTTGCCTTTTTCCCCCGACTGAGCTTTCGTTTTGATGATTTCTACGCGAGATGATTGGCTGGTCGCTCTCGTTCTTTAATCCCACTGAAGTTTTTTACGTTGATACCCTCCGATGATAGGTCCATCTGCGATTGATTTAGTTTGATCATTCGTTTCTAATCGTTTGCCATTTAGAACATCAATAGTAGGTCGACCCAGTCATTAGCTTTACAAGTAATTCTTTCAGGATCTGCCGTTCCTTGGATGTTGTGAAACTCCACGCGTTTGTCGTAGACTTTATCCTTGAGAATTTTTGCCTTTTGTAATATCTAGTGTCTAATTCTTTTAAACCACTCGAATAATTTCAGGGAAGCTCTTGAGAAAATCACAAGCGGATAGTTAGTACACGAGATTTGGCTTAAGGAAAGTTGCTTTTACGGACTAATGAGTAGGTTAAGAGTGCCTGGTGAATGATCATATTAGGTTTGAATTGAGGCAATATTCCAAAGAATTTCTTTTGGTGAATAAAATTCGAAACCTATTCATTTTCCTTATTTTTAAGAAAATTCTAATTTTTGCAAAACTCTCATCCCGTGGGAAACATATGATAAAGCTAAAACATAGTATGAATAAAAAGGACACATTCGTGCAGTTGGTCTTATTTCTAATTTTCCTCTCTCAACACGTCTTGGACACAAGAAAAGATTTTCGCCTTTGCCTCCTTACGTAATACAGAGGGAATATGACTTTGACCCAAATAACCCAAAATGCAAGGGCATAACTGCAAAAGCACGGTCATGGCATTATTGAGAGGAATGATTAAGACCCTTCTCCAGTGGCTATAAATATACAGCCAAAGCCCATCTTATGGTCCAGCGTATACATCGTAGCTCCTTAATTATAACATCTAACCTCGAGCCCTTCCAACAAACACTGTCTCATGCTTTATCTCCATCCTCTCTCCACACCCTTTTGTGTCTATTAATACACTGCCACAAGCACACCTCCACAAGCACCTGACAACCCTTTTCTCAGCAACGTCTCCCATAAACTTCCTTAATGGCTATGGCTATGGTCATTGATGATGCTGCCGAGCTCGACTTCTCGGCTTATAGCACCTCCACCACCACCACCACCACCACCACCACCACCACAGATGATGAATATGGCTGCAACTGGAATGATTGGTCGCCGGTGGTTGATTGGAACACTCTCTCCGGCGGCCAAGATGATTTTCAGGACCTAATTGAGTCCATGATAGATGAGAGTGGGCTTCAACCGGCTCGATCTGCGGTGAATTACCAGGAGGGATGCAACTCTCCATCCACCGACACGACCATGTTCGCCGATGAGGAACCCAGCGGAGATGACTTGAAAGGGTTGAGGCTGGTTCACCTGTTGATGGCTGCTGCGGAGGCCCTGACTGGAGTGAACAAATGCCATGAACTGGCTCGGGTGATATTGGTTCGGCTCAAGGAGTTGGTGTCCCCAACTGATGGAACTAACATGGAGAGGTAAACAGTTTAACCAGCTAAAATGAGTATCTGATTCAGATTGATATGTAATTATGTACAGTCTTCTTCCAAGCAATCACCCTCCCATGAGATTTATTCTCTGTTTCTAATCTGCGGTGGTCCTGTTAATTTTTTTTTTCTAAATATTATACTTGTCAGAGATGAAATAATGTTGCTTTATAATAATAAAAGACCATAGAATTGACGTAAAGGCCTTGTTGTTTAATCAACAGATTGGCAGCTCATTTCACGGAGGCCCTACAAGGATTGCTAGAAGGTGCCGGTGGCGGTCCCAGCAAGCACCTAATAAGCGGTGGGCCCCAACGCGACGACCACCACCACCACCAAACGGATGTTCTAGCTGCTTTTCAGCTAATGCAAGACATGTCGCCGTACGTCAAGTTCGGGCACTTCACTGCTAATCAGGCCATCTTAGAAGCCGTCACTCAGCACCGGCGAGTTCATATCGTGGACTATGATATCATGGAGGGGATCCAATGGGCGTCGCTCATGCAAGCTCTGGTCTCTAGGAAGAATGGCCCACCGGCCCCGCATCTCAGGATCACGGCCTTGTCGAGAGGTGGAAACGGTCGCCGCTCGATTGGCACCATCCAAGAGACGGGCCGACGCCTGACCGCATTTGCTACATCAATTGGTCAGCCATTTTCGTTTCACCAATGTAGGTTGGACTCGGACGAAACATTTCGTCCGTCCTCCCTGAAGTTAGTGAGAGGTGAGGCATTGATATTCAACTGCATGCTGCACCTCCCTCACTTCAGTTACCGGGCACCCGAGTCCGTGACTTCCTTCTTATCCGGAGCCAAGACACTGAACCCCAGACTCGTGACTCTGGTGGAGGAAGAATTGGGGCCTATTGGAGACCAAGGGTTCGTGAGTCGATTCATAGACTCCCTGCATCACTACTCCGCCCTGTACGACTCCCTTGAGGCGGGTTTCCCGATGCAGCGCCGGGCTCGAGCGCTGGTGGAGAGGGTTTTCCTGGGGCCCCGGATAGTTGGGTCGTTGGGTCGGATATACCGGACGCGTGGCGACGAGGAGGGCGGTTCGTGGCGGGAGTGGTTGGGTGCAACGGGGTTTAGGCCTGTGGACATAAGCTTTGCCAATCATTGCCAAGCCAAGCTCTTGTTGGGGCTATTCAATGATGGGTACAGGGTGGAGGAGTTAGCCAGCAATAGGCTCGTCTTGGGATGGAAATCTCGTCGTCTACTCTCGGCCTCCATTTGGAGTTCGCCCTTTGATTCTGATTCGTAGATCTCTTAATTTTACTCAGTTTCTAGTGTTTTTCAGATTAACAATCCCTTGTGAGACCAATTGATGTGATTGACCAAGTTTTTTAATAAATGCGGCTCTACTTTCAGCTTCTTGATTTTCATCCATACATTATTAGTGTTGCCACCGGTTAATTTCGTCAATGATGTGGTTTATTACCATCCATTGTCACTCCATCGACATACAACTTCAAATGACCGTACCTCTTACATTGGTTTGGCTCGATTGGTCTTGAACTTCACCAAACTACACTTGAAGATCTTCCAGATTTGGGACTATAAGTACGAGTTGGCCGACTGAATAGTCAAGAGATCCTACAGTCAACGAGGGAGAACACATAAATCCACTCTTATGTCTGAATGCGTGCAAGATTCCGGATTACGGCAATCTCTTATGTTGTAGAGAACAAAACCAGGTTATCTAGCTCTCAAATCAAGAAGAACTTGAGGTGTATTTTATGGAAAAATGGGTTAGGCTTCGTGAACGTTTGTCGTGAAGAGCCACTATATGATTTACCGTACTTGAAGATGAAAGATCAATGTCAGATTTCGTATTACTCATGAATCACGTTCCCCACACACTTCTGACAATGATCTATAGTAAAATAATTTCCTTTCTTTTTTCCTAGAAAAAGAATCATCCGAGAATCGCTTATGAACTTGTTGGTACGAATCTTCGAATTCTAAACTAGCCAAATAATATGGATCGATTCGGATGAGGCTCAATCTGGATATTTTTTTCTTAATGGAGCCAAGTATGCTTCCAACTCTTGTCACAAGTAACCCTAACCCAATGAGGTTTTTGATATTTTAAACCGCTCTTCAACTTGAACATATCCTTGGAATTCAATCATAAATGAGAGCGAGAGAGAGAGAGAGAGAGAGAGAGAGAGAGAGAGCTTGTTGTCGTTGGCAAATCACAGTCGTCTTCCATGTGAAGGTCTTATTTCTTGAAGGGCGAATCACCAAGAACATTGGGAGATTCCTCGCAATGTTCTTCCCAATCCTATAAACTAATCTCGGACTTCGCCAAAAAAAATGCCCAAATTGAAACTTGGGTCTTATCAACTTGAGAACCACCCCTTGGTACAATGTATTCGGTCCATCTTTATTTTAAAGCTCGAGATGTCACTGTTTCTAGACGGTCCTCTCCCTAAAGATGCTCTTTCGTTTATTAAACTATATCATGTGTGCAATAAATTACACGAAGCGTGCCTTAATCAATCCAAAAATGACCATGTTGGTGGACATTTGTTTATGTGTACCTTCAGTAGTATTATATGCACAGGCACGTCATAACTCTTCCGCATGTTGGGCTGACGATTAGAGAAATTATCTACGGTAGAGGGAAAAACCTGAAGCACGTCATATACCTGGAGAAACTCGTTAAAAGGATCACGAGATATCGCTTTTTCTCTGTATTATTTTACGCTGATTTGTGATCAGCTTTTTCAGTATGTCGCTTATTTTATTGGCTCCGGTTTGTATCCCTTCAGATGAGGCCTGGCATTTTGACGAGTCCACAATTGGAGCAGAACTTGTCTGAGGCTACAGCGATGCTCTCTTCTTGTCAATGGGTAATTTCCGGAATTGGTGAATATGAATGGGGAGAACGGGGGAGCACCAAGCAACCGGGTCGGTTTTGGATCTTCAAGACTTGTTCGGTAGGTGTTGGTGCTAAATCGACCCGAGGCAAATTTGAGAGTCGCGCGATTGGAAGAACAAACGAAAATCTGCTTTTGTGGTTATAACTCTTCTTGTATTCATGCATGTCGAAGTTCCTTCTTTTATTCCTCTAATCAAAGCGACTCTCAGTAGGCATCAAGTTGAGCTCGAACCGAATATGACTTGGTACATCTTTACTTTGACCTATCTCTTTGGTGCACATTTGTGTCAATATTGATCTTACATCCGGACCATGATTTTATGCCACCAACAGTAAAAAAGGGTAAATTTAATCCTAATGGAATAAACGAAACAATGTAATGAAAAATGAAATAAAAGGAAATGGACATTTTAATTCCTTTGTATGATTGTGGCAAGGAAATAATCTAGGTAAGAGAGATGTGACTAGATATGACTAGATATGATTGATTGGGACGTGATTTCAATGATGTACTAAAGTGAACCGATTTGATTTCATAGAGATCAAATCTATTGAAATAATTTCATATAATTTTTCAAATCTCATGACATGATTTTATGATTTTTTTGGGTGCACATGCGCGAGGCGCGAACACCAAGTGTCTATTCATCTTGTATTTTGTACTTTTTCCCCTCCTGTTCGTGTAGTTCAATTGTGGAGGATTGTGGCTTGCTGGTTTAAAATCATAGGATTAAACCGCGATAAAATCTGTTCCACCGTTGGCCGGTTGAACTTCTACCTTGGCCACTCAATCAGATTATGCCGGCCCCTGTTTTATACGGCTTGCCCTTCTTTTACAATGCAACACGAATCAATTAAACCCTAAGTGCATTCTCTTAGAGGTCACATCTACTCATGCAAAACAGCAATTGACTGATGTGTGTTGCACGGGCGACTAATTGAGCGCTTGAAGAGTCTTATGCTCTCACATTATTTATAAGAAAAAGTTACAAATAGTAAGTCATTTTTATGTGTTCCTACGAGATTGTTGATGATTGGATTTATATATTTTTAGCATGCCAGGCCACGAGCCCTCTCAGGTCAAACACGCTTAACTTTTTGTTTTACGGATTTCAGTCGAAAGTCTATTATAAAGTTTGACAAAAAAAAGTGTAATATATATATTTGAGTCTTGCTAGAGCATGCTCACAAGGCATTTATTAAGTATGCTAATTAAGATATAAATAACTTTTTCAATAATAATTAGTGAATATTTCAAATAAGGATATAAAATGGAGCCTTTCTCTTAAATGAAGGTTCACAATGGACATCATTTCAAATAAAGTCATAAAATGGCCTATTTAATTACATGACCACAGATAAGGCAATTTTTGTCCTGGTCATCTTTCATTATTATTTTTTTTTTTTGGTCAAAATCATTTTTCATTATTTTCTTTCTTTCTTTTCTCTCTTTTTTTCTTCTTTCTTTTACACTAACCTCCTTTACGCCCAAACAAGCTAGAATGATGGAGATGTGATTTTGATCGAAATTTCGAGATGAAGCACTGTCGCTGTCATTCCACGGGAGATGAGGGACTAAATCGAAGAAAACTGAGAATAATGGAAAGAAAGTGTAGAATCATTTGATGGAAATCTCCCCATCTCAATCACAAATTTGGCAATGACTCTCTCCTTTGTCGCGATTAGTTCACTTCACTTTTATCACTTTGTGTTTCTTAAAGAGGGCCATCATCGGCACAAATATATTAATGAGTAATTTATATATATTTTGAGATCTTTTCATAATTATATTTCTATATGTGTTCTGACTGTAATCAATCACTCTTATAAGTATCATATAACTCTAATTGGGTTGAGTCACAATAAACATCATATTGTCATTTTCTCTTTGTCTCTAAATATCAGCACAATGTGTTGCTAAGGCTATTTGCATTCATTTACTTTGTTAGCTCAAGATCCCCCTTTTTTTCCTCTCATTATTTATTGTGACAACATCTTTCCCACCTAATGTGTCAACAAAATCTAAATACTTTCTATGGGCGGAACGAGTATAAAGATAGGCCTAACCCCAACACCAATATGTCAATGATCAACATTTTTTTTTTCTTTTATGAACTGGACTCCTGCACCGGCCGCACTACCTTTTCTTATGACCCGGACTTCCGCACTAGCCACACTACAAGGGTCCCATCGTTCGGGCACCAATTGAAGGAGAACTAGCCCGATCTCACATACTACCCTCCATGTAAGTCAAGGATGTTGCTAGATGGAGGGCAGAGGGACTTGAACTTGAAATCAATCACCCACAAGTCCAAGCTCTTACCACTCCACCAACCCCAAGGAGGCGTCAAAGATCAACTTTACAAAGGATGGTTTTAAATTTTCATTGGGAGAGGCTCTTTCCATAACCTCACTAATTTGGGGCACCGTCTTTATGGTGGAGACAACAATGCCCCTAAAATTAATCTATATATATATATATATATATATATATATTCATTTTACCTTTCCTTGATTCAGAAAATCATTAATTTTAATTTCACTTTCTCCCAGACTTTTAGCAGTCCGTCTCTTTCCAAGGTTCATTCTGAGAAAGACAACAAATTGGGTACTTTTATTGCATAATGTTGTTCCTATGCAGTTTGAATATTTTATCCTACACCATTGAGTTTTCCACCATCCACTCATTAATTATTTTATGCGAAAAGTCAAACTGTATTAAGGTTCCGATTCCGTCGTTGTAGGGAAAAGAACAAAGCATAGATGATTGGGTCCCCTCATAACAAGAAGGAACATTCTTTAGGAAAAAATTTATCACAACGTAATGTGATTCAAAAGAACATATCCAATTGGTCGAACCTCTTTCTAATTAATCGGTAAAGTGTTTGTACCTAAAAATTGAGAAACTATGCCAATCTTTCTGAATGCTCAGCTTGGACTTTTCAGTTTTAGAGTTTTAGAGAGAGAAAAACTACAGGAAGTTGAGCAAAAGGAAATCCAAATTGATTATTATAAATAGATCATCTCAAACAAATTTTCTTTTCTGTTCAACCTCTCGCCGCCATCGATGAGCTCGGATTCGTACAAGGAGATGTTGGTAAGATGGGATTCGAGTTGCTCAATACTGTAATCGAAAAATGATAATTGACTGGGGATGGAAAACTGATGGACTGGACGAAGAGTAAGTTAGTAGTGGATAACGAAGGATTTTATTGGAGTACTTATTTGAGGGGTACCTCTGTCCATCTGCCGAAAAGGCTTTGCCGCAGTCGTGGCCGCAAAGTCCGCGGAGAGGACATGGGGAGATACGGTCAAAAACTCTGATGAAACCTGCATACTTTCAAATGCTGAATGTTGATTCGATCCCCAAATCGGTCAACTTTCCATGCATGTCTCGAGTCTACTTTGATATTCTGCCTCATTGAATTTTTTCACTTGGACCTGGCTTGATTTTGTATTAAATGTCCTTTGGTTTCTCTCTCTTTTAGCATGACATTGATGGCATCTAGGATTTCATTTGTTTCGAAAAAAAAAATTAACATTTGGAAAATATTTCCAAGATATCATTTTCCAAAAATATAATAATATTTTCCGGTTCTTTGTTGAAATATAAAAATTAATGGAAATTATTTTCCATCATTTAGAAAGGAAAACTTGATGCTATCTTCCAAAAGAGACATGCACTATTAATGTGATATAAAGGATATCTAGTAATAAGGCCTCGGTCACAAGAGAAGGGGTTTATTGGGCCCGGCCATTGGCAACCCGAACCAAACCTTAATAGTCTCAAGTGTGAATGCCGATGATATGGGCACTAGAGTCGAATACCTGGGCATGGGCCCTAGGGTCTTTGCTTTGGCCTTGAGGGACTTGGGCCCAATCTTTCTTGACCCAGCCTGATCATCGAAGAACTAGGCCCAACTGCTTGAAAACCAAAACTGGGGTGTGGGAATCTGCTACTCTGTTATGGTTGTGGAGGACCTATCTACATCTATCAAAGACTCTAGCATGGGCACTATGGACTTTGGCTCAAGTGTGGGAGCCGTGTACCCAATCATGCTATCGAGGACTTAAGCACAAGTATTAAGGTCATGAGCCCAACCTCCATGGACCCTAGCCTAAACTTTCTAGACCTAACCCTAGGCACTAGCCTTGTATGAGAGCTAGGTACTCACGCATGGCCACCGAAAACCCAATCAAGGGCACCAAGTTCCCGGGCTCGACTTCCATAGACTTGAGCCCAGCCTTGTCAATAAACCAAGGCTTAGGCATTGGTGAGTTGGGGTAGAAGTTGGGTGTCTATGCATGGCCATTAGGAACTAAGGCAAAGGCACTAGGGTCTCGAGCCTAACCCTTTGTAGACATGGGCCCGACCTCGATGAGCTTGGGCCCGACTTCAATGAGCTTGGGTTTTAGGCCCACGCACTAATGACTTAGGCACAAGAGTCAAGTAGTAGGGCAAAACCACTAAGGTTTCGTGCACAAGCATTGGCGTCTTGAGCCCAACCTTGATTGACTTGGGAGTAAGTGCCAATGACTTGGTTGTGGAATCCAAGTATCTTGGCATAGCCATCGAGATCATAGGCATAGGCATAGGCACTAGGTCCTAACCTCAAGCATTGGTGACTTGGCCACTAAAGCCAAGTACCTAAGCATGGCACCAAGATCCCAAGTCCAGCATGTGTGGACTTAGGGCTTGACTTTGATGGACCCACGTACCAAGGCATGGCCGTTGGCCACCTAGGTAAGAATAGGCCTGGCCTTTGTGGTCCCAAGCCATGGCACCAATGACTTAGGGGAGGGAGCCAAGTACCTGGGCATGGCCGTTAGGGACTTGGTCACCAAGGTCTCAAGCCTAGCCTCCGTGGGCCTCCTTTAGGCTTGGTGTTGGTGCCTTAGGCATTGGAGCCAAGTACTCGAGCATGGGAATTAGACTCTTGAGCCCAGTCGTAGGATTCAATCTTGGCCTAGATGGACTCCAAATCGGGCTTTGACTACCTAGGCATTGCTACCAAGCACAAAGGCATGGGGAATGGGGTCTTAAGCACGGGTAGTGGGGTCTCGACCCCAGGACCTAAGGACTCGAGCACAAGTATCGAGGTTCTTATGCCTAGTATTATGGAAAATATATTTTGATTTTTAAAAGAGATATATATATATATATATATATATATATATATATATATATATATATATTCAATTTTGATCATTCTCTATTGATTGTAAAAAGATTTTCATTTGACTAATTGTTCTAAACAATCCAAACACTAAAAAATGCGAAACATAGTTTTCACGAAATAAACCGGGTTGGTATCCATTTAAAATACTTTGTAGCTGTGCTAGTTTGTTCTCATGAATATCCCTTGGTTCCACTGTATAACTCCCTCAGTCCAATTTTCAATAGTCTCATTAAAGTACATTTTGAGATATATATATAGTGGTCGACAGTAGGATGGCTCTGTGAGGTCAAATAAGTTATACATCAAATTACAAAGATGGATATCTAAATTGGATTTGCAAAGTAACGCTTAACCTAAACAAAGGATAGATACTACACCTTAAGTAAGACTCCCCCAATCGAAAGTCTCTTTTTGGGCCACAACCGTCCAATAGAATTGGCACTCCCACCAAAGACGGTGCATTATCGCTATTTAGCACAAAATACCAGAGTCTCTTTCGTTCTCTTTCCTCTCTTCCTCATCCATTGTATCACAAAGATTCCCACACCTCGCCTCCTGCAAGCACAAGACAAACAGCCCACATCACCCAATGACCAGCCCAAAAACCCCATAAGACAACACCCCATCCCCTCTCCGGCCTGCGGTGGCCACCAACAACGGGCTGAACACACCGCCAAACACCACCGCCTGCCACACCATCGCTATCGCCGAGTTCCGCACACACGTTGGGAACAACTCTAATGTGTATATCAATAACACATCAAGCGCGGTACATCCACCAAAGAAAGACACTAGTTCCAAGCCAATTTGCCACTTTTGCCACACTTGGCCTTCCAAAATGCACATCAGACTACAAAACCCACTAAATGTTGAGAAGAATAGATAGAACTCCTCCCATTGAGCTTCCCTATGGGGAAGAAAGTGACCAGGGTCGAAGGCAGCTCGGCAAGGGCATTGGGCGTGACGCTTGAGTAGAGATTGAAGTCCAAGTTCGTGACCCCGAGCGGCATCCCGTAGTACACCATCCCTGTCCCAAACCCGACGAACATGACTGCACGTAGCCGGTGAAAGGCCCATTTCTTCTCCAACTAGGCCTTGATTGCCGATAAGATGTCCATGTTGTTCAAAGGGTCCTCATCAAGCGAGATCGAGGAGAAGTCCTTGGTGAAGGCACTCGCGCTCGGCGGTGCGATGCTCTTTAGGGTTTCCGAGGCCTCTTCCCTGCGTCCCATCACGAAGAGCCATCTTGGTGACTCGCAAACCAAGAAATGGACTAAGACGCAGTAGCCAATGGCTGGGACTGACATCCAAATATACAGAGCTCGCCATGACGAACGTTGGTTCCCGTAGAAGATCGCAAGCAGTGATAAAAAGCCTAACGTGAGAGTGAAGAAATTCATCAGCCCGACGCTCCCTCGCCACTTCTTGCCCACTAGTTCCGATGCTAGCACCAAAGTACAAGTGCCGATTGTCAAGTCCAAATCCAGCGACAAATCTCAAGCCAGAGTAGATCCACACGTTGGTGGAGAAGACCGTGAATAGGGATGAGCAAGACATGACTAACACGAGAGGAAGAGCATGTTTTTGCGGCCGAGGGACAAGTCGGCGAGCGTTGCCAAAAGCAAACCGCCAATCAAGCATCCCATCAAGAAGGATGAAGCCAGTAAGCCCCTTATTGCTGAGTTCGCGCATTGAAGGCCCCACTCAGACACTATAGAGGTGTGCTTCGGATAATCCCATTGCCATGAGGAATTGTCTGGTAGTTGACAAACGTCGGACATGGAGTTGCAATACTCGTCATCGGGATTCACGCAGTGCCACGGTGGTTAAACACCGGTGAAAATGCTAAGGAAGGAATCCAGCAAGTGACACAAGCGACGCTTGCATGGGCTGAGCCCACCCGAAATCTTTCATCGACCGCTCGATCATCGAGTACAATGACGGGTGGTGCTTCTTGAGCTTTGGAGATTCATGCTTGTCGCTGCTGATGGTGGATTGGGAAAGTGATATAGCTAGTGCTAGTACCTAGAGGGGGGTGAATAGGTATATAAACGATTTTTCGCACAATACTTAGACAATTAAGGAATTGCAACAAATAACATTCAATCGTAAGACTCAGTGAATGAAAGAGAGAATTAAACACGCGGTTTATAGTGGTTCGGCTTGATTCAAGCCTACGTCCACTTTTCGCACCGACAGCCAATCGGCTGAATTCCACTATGAACAAAGAGATGTTACAGCGTTGATCTTCCTTGATTTCGGGTGTAGATGAACTACCACACTCACTCAAGGTATCACCAAGTATAGACACTCTCGTATACAATTTCGCTCGATCGTATCGACTAATAATCAAGGTGCTTCGACACGGAATTCTCTATCGATCACTCTCATTGAACAACCGGAACGTCTTCCTTTTATACTCCTTTATGCCATCATAACCGTTGGCACTTACCAAAGGAATTCCTCCAATCTACCCGTTGGACGGAATCAATCAAGAAGATCATCCGAGCTATTAAAGGAATCTAACGATAGCCCATCAATCTTGTTCGCCCATACAATCAGGATCTTGGTTTCCATGAATAGAACCTTCCAAGAATACTTCGTCGATTATCGGATCTTCAATTGATCTAGATACGAATCAAAGAATCCGTTGTATTTGTCCAGCCAAAAGATCTTCTCCAGAGATCAAGATGAAATCCTTAATCATAATCCTCATATTTGGATTTCCTTCGACACTGGATCAGATAGACTGTCAATGAGAATAATTTTTGAGTCTTAAGTCTTGAGTCTTGAATCTTGAGTCTTGAGTTATGAGTCTGGTGGTCAGAAAGTCTTCAGACGCAAATAACCAGACTAGACTGATGAAAACGTTTTGTCAGCTTCAAAATCTTCTAGAGTGATTTCTCCAACAATCTCCCCCTTTTGATGATGACAAAACTTTCCCGTAGATTTGAACAACCTTGACCGCAAAAACATTTCTCAAGCAATATGGCTATCTCATAAAGATTTAATAAAACAACCGGACTCTGCATCCACAGAAAATTGGTTAGACTTTCATGAGTAATACCATATAACAACACTCGATATAAATGCCAAGTCAAGCATCACAATCCACAGCCAAATTCAGTTCATACTCAAGTTCACACAAGTCATACTCAAAAAACTTAAAAAAACTCACAACCACAAAAACAAATTTAAAATCAATGTTTGAAAAAGATGGTTGGTTCAAATTTCTTCTCCCCCTTTTTGTCATCAATAAAAAGGTGAGAAAAGAGTCATGTCTCGCTGGGAATGCGCACGATCCGGAATTCTCCCATGGACTGTACTATGCCTTCGAGCCTCTTCAAGTCTTCCCTTAATTTTACTACATCTTCTCCTTTGGCATTGGCTTGAATCGCAGAGCGAGGTCTTTCATTCCGTCTTCCGGGGTAATCGAAGATGCTTGGCCAGCATTCTTGATGGCTTGAATTTCATAGTCCGAGCATAGATTTGGCCCCGCATTTCCAGTAAGAATATCAAGAATACGATGAAAATCTGCTGAATTGTCTGTTCGCATACTAGCATTTACTTTCTCGGATGGAGTAAATGCGGACGATGGCGCTTCGTATGACCTTGCAGATTTGATGATGTATCATGATGTTCTTCAATCAATGGAGACTCTTTCGGAGCAGCATGAGGTGAGGATTTTCTTGCTCCCCAACTCCCCCGTCTCTAAGACATCAAAATCTTGCTCGCCAACTCCCCCGTCTCTAAGATATCAAGATGGGTGGAGTGATTATCATGCTCTTGATTCTTTCTCTCCGATTCAGCAGCAGACTTTTCTTTCTCTTCTTCTCCTTCTTCTTCATCTTCTTTTTCTTTCTCTCTCTCGCTCTTCTTCTTCTTCAGCTTCTATCTCTTTCTCTCTCTCGCTCTTCTTCTTCTTCATCTTCTTTTTCCTTTTCTCGCTGCTCTTCTTCTTCTCTTTGCTTCGACCGAAGTTCCGTTGATCGAGATACGTAACGTCTAGTCCTTACCAAAGGCGGGAATAGAAAGATCTTCATCGTCTTCTTCATCCTCCAAGATGAGAGTTCTTCTCTTTTTGGATGGAGTACCAATGGGCTCCTTCCTTTTCTCTTTGATGCAGAAGAGAGCGGAGTTTTCACCTTGAACTTTGCCATTTCCTTGCTAAGTTCTTTCGACGCATCTTCGTCAACATATTCAAACCTACCACCATTTTATCGCACGGTCTAACACAGAGAGTGTGTGGCGTTCGATATTCATGTGTCTCGAAGATTTTTGTCACAAGATTTGGGTAAGGCAATTGTCCCTTGTTCTTCGACATTGCTCTGTACATATGGAAGAGAATAGTATGAGGCAGAGAGAACTTCTTCCCAGAGTTGATTGCATACATCAATTTGGCTTCCGAATTGGATACATCAGTCTTTGATGTAGACTTTGGCCTGATACAATTTATCACAATTTTGTGCAGCACAATATTGATGGCATTCATCTTCGACTAGGTAATCTTCGCCTATGTATCTCTGTTTTTGACAAGATCCAGAGTAGCACGAGCAATCGAGACTTTGATTGGTTGATAACGTCCTCGTTCAACACCAATTATGTCCGCCAGCATGTCCACATCTATCACATAATCCTCGATCTCGGACATCGAATGATATTCTATTCGCATCAAGAAAACTTAGATTCGAATAGAAATATGCGATCAAGTGTGCATAACCATCAGTGGTATCGGTGCAAAACCGCTCAAGTTGAAGCGGTTCGAACTTTTCCCTTAAGTTCACATTAATTGCATCCAGGAAATCAAAATCAACACTCCTGGGGTTTATCACCCCTCATTTCAACAGACTGAAGAACAGCTTCTCCTGTTCATTCGATCTAAACAACTCCATCTTCTTTCCCTTCACCTTTGCAGCAATGCCCATTCTCGGTTGAAAATCACTAAACATTTTATCATCTTCGTTCCCCTCATTAGGAATCGGTCCTGAAACACGAGGGTCACTTGGAATGTTCGCAAGTGACTCTTCAGCCTTACCTTTGGGAGCAATTCCCAATTCCTCCATTCGCTTCAAAAATCTGTACTCATTCCCATAATTCTTATCTCTAAGGAAGGCATCTATATAATTCGAGGAGGAGAACCAGAAACTTTCAACGCACGATAGAGCATGTAAATAAATGAGGGTTTTTGTGCTCTCACAGGTTCAACGTCCTCTAGAATGACTTCCTCCTGATGATGACCCGCACCTTGTGGGGTAGATGGAGAGTGATGAGGTGGAGAAGGAACAGACTCGTTGCTGTCTCGACAAATCATCTTCCTCGGTGAGATCGAAGTGCGTAGGTCCCTCCTTCATTCTCTGTGGACCCCGCTTGCGATCCTTGACGACTTTCTCGAAGAAGACATCTTTTCTTGTCAATGGAAGATTCCTTCACTTGCTTTCCCAAGGAAAACGACAACTTTCTCGAGTATGAATACGAAGTAGAAAACAGGGTTGAGAGAAGAATGCCTTTTAGGGTTTTGAGAATCGAGTAAAAAGAGAAAACTTTGTATATATAACTCAGTTTTGAAAAGGAAAGAGCAATCGTTACGAAGAGAAGTGAACATACGTCTTTCTTAAAAAAAAAATAATAACTGCCATTTTAAAAGAGATTATCCCTTTTAAAAAAAAAGGCATGTTTTCGGAAATTAAAGATTATATCAATCAAATATAACTGAACGAAAGATCGTACCTTTTCGAGATTAAAAGAATAACTTACAGTCTATTCAATGAAGGTCTGAGTCTGAGAATTCAGAGTCTGAAGGATAGAGTCTGAAGGATAGAGTCTAATTGATGTAGATTCTTCAGACTTTAACTTCTTCAAGCTTCAAAATGTTGAGTCTGGAACGGATAAAATCGAATTGATTTTTCTCCAAAGGCTTTGTGAATATATCCGCTAGTTGACTTTTTGAATCAACAAATTGAATTGAGATTTCTCCATTTTGAATATGATCTCTAATAAAATGATGTCAAATCTCTATATGCTTTTCTCTTGAATGAAGGATTGGATTTTTGGTGAGATTGATTGCGCTGGTGTTGTCACATCTGATTTCTGTGCATGAGTTTTCAATCCCAAAGTCTTGTAGCTGTTGTTTTATCCATAGAATTTGCGAATAGCAGCTTCCAAGTGCTACATACTCGCTTCGTTGTAGAGAGAGCTACGTGCTCGTTTCCTTGAAAACCAAGACACCGCCCCCGCTTCCAAGCAACCGGCAGTTCGAAGTGCTCTTTTTATCGACTCGCAACCGGCCGATCGGCGTCCGAATATCCCGGAAGATTGAAGTCTCCCTCCTTAGGATATCATAGACCGATGCTTGAAGACGAGGCAACGTATTTAATAACACGTTTTGCAGCCTTGAGATGAGATTCTCTAGGATCCGATTGAAACCTAGCACAGATGCAAACACTCAACAAAATGTCGTCTAGAGGCGTAAGATAAAGAAGTGAACCGATGATGCTTCATACAGCTTTTGATCAACTTTCTTCCCTTCTTCATCTTTGTCTATTTTCAACGAACTTGACATTGGTATATCAGTCTTTTTGCAATTTTCCAATCCAAACCTTTTGACAAGATCATTAGCATATTTTTCTTGAAAAATGAAAGTTCCTTCCTTCAATTGCTTTACTTGAAGACCAAGAAAGAATGTTAATTGTCCCATCATACTCATTTCAAATTCATCCCGCATAGACTTTGAAAATTTCTTGCACTGAGACTTTCATTAGGGGATCCAAATATGATATCATCCACATATATTTGAACAAGTATAAAACTTTTGTTTTCCTTTTTAATAAATAAAGTAGTATCAACTTTACCTTTGGCAAAACCATTCTTTAATAGGAACTTACTTAGTCTATCGTACCAAGCTCGAGGTGCCTGCTTTAAACCATACAGAGCCTTTTTCAGTCTGAAGACTGAGTCTGGCTTCTTTGGGTCTTCAAACCCTGGAGGTTATTCCACGTAAACTTCCTCATGGATAAATCCATTTAGGAAAACGCTTTTGACGTCCATTTGGAATAACCTGAAATTTTTTATAGCAAGCAAACACAAGTAATAGACGAATAGCTTCTAACCTTGCCACAGGAGCGTAAGTCTCATCATAGTCTATTCCTTCTTCTTGCGTATATCCTTTTGCCACGAGTCTTGCTTTGTTTCGTACGACTTTTCCTTTTTCATTCATCTTGTTTCGAACACCCATTTGGTTCCGATAACAGTTTTACCTTTTGGTTTAGATGACGGATCCCGCACGTCATTAATGTTGAACTGTCTGAGCTCTTCTTGCATGGCTTCAATCCAGCTTTCATCAGATAGAGCTTCTTCTATGCTTTTTGGTTCAATTTCAGAAATAAGAGCTATAGCACTAGACTCTTCACGCCTTTTGGATCTAGTGCGGATTCCTTCATTAATTTCTCCAATAATGAGATCTTTAGGATGACTGGATTTATGCTTCCGATTCTTGGTTGATTTGACCGGTTGAAGATCTCTTTCTTTATCTCGAGTCTTCTCGAGTAGCTTGATGCCGATCTTCAGTCCGAGAAGCTTCTTGAGTTGTAATCTTTTGAGGGTCGGAGCAGGTTCCAGACTCTTCATGCCGAGTCCGACTGGATTCATTTTGCGTAGAGTCTTGGAATTTGACATTCATTGACTCCTCCACAGATCGGCTCTTCTTATTATAGACTCGTAGGCTTTGCTTGATGTAGAATATCCAAGGAAGATGCCTTCATCCGATCTTTCTCGAACTTACCAACTTGATCTTTTGCATTTTTCAATATAAAACATTTGCATCCGAATACATGAAAGTATGAAACAATAGGCTTCTTTCCTTTGAATAATTCATAAGGGGTTTTCTCCAGAATAGGTCTTAGAAAAACTCTATTGATTATATAACATGCTGTTGAAACTTGACTTCGGCCCAAAATCGTGAAGAAATTTTACTTTCAATTAACAGAGTTCTAGCCATTTCTTGAAGAGATCGATTCTTCCTTTCCACCACTCCATTTTGCTGAGGAGTATATGGAGAGGAGAATACATGTTTAAATCCAGAGTCATCACAAAACTTTGTAAAATTTTGATTTTCAAATTCACTTCCATGATCGTTCTTATACTTGATATAACACATCCAATTTCATTTTGAATCTTTTTAGCAAATTTTTCAAAATACGAGAATGTTTCAGACTTATTTGCAAGAAAATATACCCAAGTAAAACGGGAGTAATCATCTACAATAACTAGGCAATATTTCTTACCTCCAATACTGGGGTTCGGTTGGTCCGAAGAGATCCATATGCAAAACTGCTAAAGTACATGATTAGTAGAGATATGATTTATTGATTTGAATGAATTTCTTACCTGTTTTCCCGAGAATGCATGGAGTGCATGGATTGGTCTTTTGATATGATAATTTTGGTAGTCCTCGAACAAGCTGTTTTGATGAGATTTTGGCCAATTGCTTCATGTGACATGGCCGAGCTTTCTATGCCATAAGCTTGCTTCGTCTTGAATTGAGATTAAGCAATGTGATTCATCTGGTTTTACTTCTAGGAGGTAGATATTTCCATGTCTTCGACCTTTGAAAGAGTGAGTAGAGTCTTTACCGATTCCAGAACATGTTCCTTCTTGGAAGAAAATCTTGAATCCAAGTATCACATAGTTGACTCGATCCGAGAAGATTGTAATTGAGTCCTTCTACTAGAGAAACATTGTTTATCGTGAAATTTCCAATTTTGACAATTCCAAATCCCACAATATTTCCTTTGTCTGTTTCCTCCAAATGAAACTTTTCCTCCGTTCACTTGAATAAGCTTTATGAAGCTATTTGAGTCTCCCGTCATGTGTCTTGAACATCCTTTGTCAAGATACCATTTTACCTTTTTCTTGACGGAGACCCGCATTCAAATGAAAATCTCAAACTTTCTTTGGTACCCAAATTTTCTTGGGTCCTTTGGTGTTAGCAGAATAATCATTATAAGGCCATGCTTTCTTAACAGGCTTCCAAATCATGGGACACTCTTTTTCAAAGTGATCCTTACTGTTACACTTTGAACATCTTAGAGCATTTCGTCCTACAGATTTTACAAAAACTTTCTTGAAATGATTTTTGTAAGCCTCTTTCGATGGTCTTTTCTTAATTCTTTCTTTTACTTTAGGAAAATCAATCAAGGGAATTGTTTGTTTCGTCATACCTAGACCAGACTTATTGAAGTAAGGTCTTTGAACTGAAAGAACTTTTTCAAGTTTTTCAGATCCTATAGAAAATTTCCTTGAAATATTTGATAAGTCAGTTTTTAGAAATGTATTTTCTTTTAAGAGATTATCTTCTTTTTCTTTAAGAGTGGAGACATTCAAGTCTAAACTTTTGATTTTTTCTTCTAAAACGTTTTCTTTTTGTTTTAAAGCTAAGTTTTCCCTTTTAGTTCGGAAACTCTTTTGAGAGAAGTCTTAAGACTAAAACACAGTTCATCAATATATTTAGAGACTTTGACAGAATTTTAAAATCACTTACCTCAAATTCACTTTCCGAGTCCGATCCAGAATCCGAGTTCGAGTCCGATTGTGCCATCGACACGATTGGCATATTCATCCTCACTTTCTTCACACTCGTATCACTCCAAGTTTCGGCTTTGAGTGCTTTTCGAAACTTTTCAGCTTTTCCTTTCTTCTTCTTCGAAGAGGACGGTTGGGTCTTATGTGTCCCTTTTTCTTACATTCGAAACAAACTACATCCTTGTTTGGTTCCTCATCATCAACAGACTTGGATTGCTGTCTTTGAAAATTTTGTTTCTTGGAGTTGAACCTTCTTCCTTTTCTATTCAGTTTTCGAACCTTCTTATCATAAGAGCAAGCTCCTCATCGTCCGAGATCATCTTCGAATCTGCATCATCGAATCATCATTTGATTTCAATGCAATAGATTTCTTACCTCTTGGATCTTCGTCTTCATTGATTCGTTCCACTTCATAAGACCGAAGAGTTCCAATCAGCCTCATCAACGAGATAGTGGCATAATTCTTTGCGTCTCTCTTATTGAAGTCTTTATATGATTCCAATCCTTAGAAAGTCCACGCAAGTAGCTTGTTCACTTTCATGGGATCGAGATCTTTTGTCCTTGGTTCTCAAGACCATTGACAATATCTGTAAAACGACTAAACATGTCGGTTATAGGTTCTCCTGGTTTCATTTTGAAGGATTCATATTGACCAAGGAGAATGTTGATTCCGGTCTCCTTCACTCGACCGTTCCTTCATAGGTGATGTGTAATCTGTCCCATACTTCTTTTCTTTGTAACACAAGAAGATATTCTGTTATATTCAGTTGGTGACAAAGCACAATATAAAGAGTAAATTGCTTTTGCATCGAGTGCTTGTCTCTTATTGATTTCTTCCCGAGTCATTCCACCGGTCTCAATTGTTTCTTTTCCTCTTTCGTAAACCGATGCAGCAGTAGGAGTGATCCATTTTTCCACAACGTCCCATTCCAGAGGATCCTTTGATCGCAGAAAGGCTTTCATCTTGTTCTTCCAGATGTTGTAATCCTTCCCATCAAAGTAGGGAGGTCTGGTATTGCTTTGCCCTTCCATCAGCCCTGGTGCCAGCATACTAGCCATGGATCTTTTACTCTAAAGTAAAACACTTCAAATAAAGTAAGAACACGAGCTCTGATACCAATTGATATAGCTAGTGCTAGTACCTAGAGGGGGGTGAATAGGTATATAAACGATTTTTCGCACAATACTTAGACAATTAAGGAATTGCAACAAATAACATTCAATCGTAAGACTCAGTGAATGAAAGAGAGAATTAAACACGCGGTTTATAGTGGTTCGGCTTGATTCAAGCCTACGTCCACTCTTTCGCACCGACAGCCAATCGGCTGGATTCCACTATGAACAAAGAGATGTCACAGCGTTGATCTTCCTTGATTTCTGGGTGTAGATGAACTACCACACTCACTCAAGGTATCACCAAGTATAGACACTCTCTGTATACAATTTCGCTTAGATTGTATCGACTAATAATCAAGGTGCTTCAGACTCTGGAATTTCTCTATCGATCACTCTTATTGAACAACTGGAACGTCTTCCTTTTATACTCCTTTATGCCATCATAACCGTTGGCACTTACCAAAGGAATTCCTCCAATCTACCCGTTGGACGGAATCAATCAAGAAGATCATCCGAGCTATTAAAGGAATCTGACGATAGCCCATCAATCCTGTTCGCCCATACAATCAGGATCTTGGTTTCCATGAATAGAACCTTCCAAGAATACTCGTTGATTATCGGATCTTCAATTGATCTAGATACGAATCAAAGAATCCGTTGTATTTGTCCAGCCAAAAGATCTTCTCCAGAGATCAAGATGAAATCCTTAATCATAATCCTCAGATTTGGATTTCCTTCGACACTTGGATCGATAGATGTCAATGAGAATAATTTTTGAGTCTTAAGTCTTGAGTCTTGAATCTTGAGTCTTGAGTTATGAGTCTGGAGTTATGAGTCCGCTGGTCGAAAGTCTTCGGACGCAAATAACCGAGACTAGCGATGGAAACGTTTTGTCAGCTTCAAAATCTTCTAGAGCGATTTCTCCAACAGAAAGCAACGGAGTCGGATCGGCCATTCTTTTATGTGCTTTGCTTCTTGTTGGATTTGGAATTTCTTTCGTATAGTGGGAAAAGAGAGTAAAATGTAGGATTTATATTGGTCTTGCTTGTGTTGAGTGGAGTAAAAGATGAACGGTTCAACCGGGTATCAATAACTCCTATCAAGGTTGCAAACTGAGTAGAGACTTTCGCTTTTTTATTATAAGTTGTCGGAGAGCGTTGAGGTGGACACTAATTAGGCACAAAATGCCAAACGAACTGTTGTGAATTTGGAAAAAAGCTGTAATATCCAATACTTGTTTAAATTGGCGTGGCATCATCTCCCCATCTTCGTGGACCGAAACACACTATTTTACGTTAATTGATGAAACTACCCTTCAATCACAAGATTTAGTTTGATATTTAGAATTGACATTTTTTTTTTGGTCGGAAATAACATTCATATATATATATATATATATATATATCAACTGAAATTACATCCAGCGGCTAAAGCTAAAGCGTCCGCAGTCAAAATAGCAAGAAAAACAACAGGAGGTTGATATAACCAGTGTTGGGTCGAATCAGTTGTGTGATGGGCCTTTGCAGCCCAATCAGCGGCCTAGTTCACTTCTCTCAGGCAGTGTTGCAAGGTTAGGTCAGCGAAGCGGGAGAGCAGGTGGAGCGCCTCCTCAACGATTGGCCGAAGCTCCCACATGGGTGATCTGCCATGGCGCACAGCTTCAACAAGGGGAAAGCAGTCCGTTTCAATCACCATAGTGATGTTATGGAGTTGTCATTGCAGCAGATGGTGCATGGTACAGGTTAGTGTGTTGAGTTCAGTTTCCAGCGCCGAGTGCAACCAAAACATGCTAGAAAATCTGTCCATAAGCGTCCCATGATGATCTCTGCAGACACAGGCCATCGTGCCCTCGGTGCTGCCCGGTTGAAAAGCTCCGTCGATGTTATATTTCAGAGTGCCAGAGTCTAGAGGACGCCACAGATGCGCTGGATTGAGGTGTGGAATCCTGGATCTCGATCCAGTAACAGCAAGGGAGAGGAGGGACTGGGTCTAAGTGATGGCCATGTCAACCACCCGTCGCGGATCAGGTGTCTGGTTGCGGAAGACTGCATCGTTGCGCATTCTCCAAATCTGCCAGAGTGTATTGGCAGTGAGCTCGAGTCCGGGTAGGTTCTTCGGTGTCACTGCTATGGCTAAGATCCATCGATCAATTCGCTGGTTGCTCCAAGGGGGTAGTGTTCTATTAATCTGTTGGTGTGTCCATACAGCTCGAGTCCACTCACATTGGAGGAACATATGCTCGATGGTCTCTTGGCTCTGTTGTTGACACAGCAGGCAGCAAGGGTTAGAGGCAATGTGTCGATTAAATAGGTTGGCCCTTGTCGCAATTGCATTCTGACACACAGCCCAGGTAAATACTCTAATTTTTGGTGCAGTTTGCATCGACCATATTCGCCACCATAGGATTTGAGGATTCTGATATGATGAAGATGCTCTATTACTATTGGCATTGCTTACTGTTTGACTGATGTTGTGGTAGCAACTCTTGACTGTGTATTCTCCATGCTACGTTGCTATCCAAATGAGATGATCTTCAATAGGTAGATGTCTGATAGGTATTTTGACGATCTGTTATGTGATCTCTTCTCCTAGGAAAGGGAGAAAAATAGGTTTTTTTCCAAGTTTGGTGGATCAAATCAATTAGATCCGCCACCAAGATTGGATCATCTTTGTTGGGAGGTCCATGGAGAATGCCCATAGGTAACCAGCGATCACCCCTAATTCTGATTGCCTGACTGTCGCCCACTGACCAACATAGATGCGGATAGATGGCATCCCTTCCCTGTAGGAGACTCTTCCATCCCCATGACGAGCGAGCTGCTGGATGTATAGAGAGGAAACTTTGTGTAGGAAAATACAAACCCTTGAACAATTTACTCCACAACGCCAAAGGCTATTGCAATAGTTGTCAGGCCTGTTTGCCGAGCAGAGCTTCGTTAAATGCTATTAAATCACGAAAGCCTAAGCCACCATAATCTTTGCTTGCTTTCAACAAATCCCATTTTTGCCAATGAATGCCCTTTCTGTTCTGATCATTCTTCCACCAGAATCTTGCAATGCTTTTCTCTATAGATTTGCAAATCGATAGAGGAATTTTAAAAATAGACATAGCATAGTGGGGTAGCGCTTGCACGACATATTTGATAAGAACTTCCTTGCCACCTTTGGATATTAGCTTACCCTTCCAGCCCTCCAACTTGTTATGGACCCATGCTATTATCCATGAGAACATTTCCCTTTTTGATCGACCCCAATCAGAAGGTAAGCCCAGATATTTGCCACATCTAGTTAACATCGGTATTCTTAGCTCACCCGACATATTATCTTGCAATCTAGGGGGGCAGTGATTACTAAAAATAATCCCTGACTTGTTACGATTCACTACCTGACCCGTTGCTAGACAATACTGGTTTATGATAGCCGTCAGGTTCTGACATTCCCTTGTAGTCCCCTCTAGGAAGAATATAGCATCGCCGGCAAAAAAATAGGTGGGACAGGGTAGGACACCATCGATTGAACTTAATACATTTAATGTGTCCGATACTGACAGCTTGATTGATTAAGGTCGATAATACATTGGCCATCAAAATAAACAAGTATGGAGATAAGGGATCACCTTGTCTTAGGCCTCATGTAGTGGAAAAATAAGGAAGGGGCTCGCCATTGAATTTGATACTGAAGGAAGTAGTGGAGACACATTGCATGATCCATCGGACCCATGTAGGATGGAAGCCCAATTTCAAGAGGTAGTCTTGTAGGAAATCCCATTCAACTCTATCGTATGCCTTTTGCATGTCTATCTTTAGGATTGCATTGAATTTCCGTTTTCTCTTCCTGGTCTTAAACTGGTGAAGAATTTCCTGCACGATCAATATATTATCTTGGATTTGTCACCCACTGACAAAGGCTAACTGTTCCTTTGAGATGAAAGAGTCCAACCAATGTTTAAGGCGGTTGGCAAGCAACTTGGAGATAATTTTATATGCGAAATTGCATAGGCTAATGGGGCGATATTGCTCTAGCTTTTCAGGATTTGGTGTTTTAGGAATCAACGTGAGAAAGGTTTGATTTAGGCTGGGAGGCATAAAGCTTGTTAGAAAGAAGTGATGTACCTGAAGCAAGAGATCATCTTTAATAATATCCTAGTGAGTTTGATAAAACAAGCCACTAAGTCCATCAAGGTCAGGGGCCTTTGTTGTCCCTAATTGGAACATGGCATGTCTGATCTCTTATATAGTAGCCATTGCGATCAACTGATCGTTCATTTCAGTACTTACTATCTACAGACACTGGGCAAGAATATGACCGAATCCCGCGTCCCCTGAGTCGTATATAACCTCGAGAAAAAAGTTGTCGTCATACCTTGTAGGGCTCTAGGGTCACGAATCCATTGCTGGTTCTCATCTTGTAACATCGTAATACGATTTCGATGTCTTCTTTGGATTGTAGATGCATGAAAGAACCGAGTATTCTTGTCTCCCCATTTCAACCACTGTACTCTCGATATCATTGCCTAGTACTGTTCTTCCTTCTGCCAAGTCCTTGTAATTTCGTCTCTGATTTTGGAGGCTTCCTCCTTTGGATAATTTAAGTGCTGTTGATTCGTGAGGTCTTGAAGTTGGTGTTGGAGTGTAATGACTCTGGCGCATCCATTTGAGAATTTAGTACCACTCCATGTAGATAGAGCAGTGCTGACATGCTACAATTTGGAAAGAAAAATCGGATGCTTGGGATGTATAGAAGTCCACTCCGTAGAAATAATATCACAACATTCAATATCATCGTTCTAGTAGCCTTCATAAATGAAAGATTTCTTCTTCCTCTTGAACGATGCCAAAGTCTGAATAATCAACGGACTATGGTTTGATCCCATTGCCAGTAGCGCTAGCACTTCAGCCCCTGGAAATCGGATATGCCAGTCCATCGAACATAAAGCACGATCCAATCATTCCTTTACTATCTCGTCCCCATCTCTATTATTCAGCCAAGTAAATTTACAGCCCTTGCTATCTATCTCCATAAGCTCACAGTCATTAAGAATAGATCGAAAAGACATCATACGCCTAGAATCCGCAGGTCTCTTGCCAAGCATTTCCCATGGATAAAGGATTTCGTTGAAGTCTCCAACATATAACCAATGAAAGCTATTCATCCTATGAATCGCCCGAAGTTCTTCCCATAGAATCTATCTTTGGGAATAATTGTAAGGGGCGTGAACACAGGTTAGGCGAATGGTCCTATCTTCCTGCACCAATTTACACAACATATCTAACATGTATTGTGAAGATTGGATCACCTGAATCTCTACCTGGTCAGTCCACATCACTGATATACCTCCTGCTATACCGATTGGGTTAATGATATATGAATGCTGAAGCCGTAGATTGTATTGGATCAATTGGAGCTTTGATTTCTAACTCTTCGTTTCCATTAAGAAAACGATATCGGGCTTTTCTTTGGCCATTATGGCCTTTAGAGATTGGACTGTCAGGGGATTGCCCAAACCCTGATAGTTCCAGCTAATAAGCTTCATTTGTGAGGTGGTGGCTGTTGAGGGCTAGCCACCCAGGCCCATGCACCGACTTCCTTAGCCGCAAACACAGGTGTATCCGTAAGATTTGCTTCTTCCTTGTCAAAGATCATCAGACATTTGTTTTTTTCATCCCATTCCTCTATAAACTGCTCGGTGGTTAGACGGCCAAGCCGATTACAAAGGACCGAGAGCCTCGAAGAGTCAGCATGGGAATCCGATGCCATAAATAATTCCGAATCACAGAGATACTCTGAAACCAGCACTACTACTCGTCGACCAGCTTGACACTCTTGTCATCAAATGAGGTAAAACTTGCTATTTCTTGCAAATTGTCCTTTAGTTGGTGTCGCGACCTACCCCTCGGGGGGAGGGAACAGGTTTAGGGGTATTGCCTAAGGACGGCCTTAAGGCCCATGATTAGGCACGAGCTCTCCCAAGCCCATACTCCGCGTGACATTGGGATATTATTAAGGAATTTTGCACAAAAGGAGTCGCCACTAGCCTATTGGGGTCGACTAGAAATCAAGTGAGGCATGGGAGTGTGCCTCACTTCCTACGCAACCAGAGAATCTAGGATCGGGGACTTGATTACACTAATTAACCAATTAGTGCCCTTTCGGTACCTAATCTTGTTCGTTTTAACAAAATGATATTTGGCAAGCAGTTTAGATTGATTTTATACCATGTGAGGTGATCATGCAGATACGCAGTCATTAAAGTAACAATCATAACTACCAAAATCCTAATTGTAGTCAAATTAAACACGTACAATTAAATATAATTAGATACGTAAATCAAACATGCAACATTATTAATATGCGAGCAAATAAATTCCTAATTATACTAACATGGCAAGATATAGCAATTCCTAACCAAATCCCATCATTTTTGGATTTTCGAAATTTTTAATTTTTTAAAATTTTTTAATTTTTTTTAAAAGAAAATTAATTATTTTTTAAATTTTTTAATTTTTTTAAATTTTGAAATTTTTAATATTTTTTAATTTTCGAAATTGTTTTTTTAAAATATTAAAATATATTTTTTAACCGGACCGGACGGTCGGTTCAACCCGACCCGGGTTCGGCCCGGTCGGCGCAGATCGGGTCCGGTCTGAGACCGGACCCTGGTTCGGTCCGGTTAGGAGCAGGTGGGCCCGAATCGCGGGCCCAACCCAAGAGGCGCCCCCTCCTCCCTTTTTAAAAGAAAGCAGGCTCACAAGCCTATACTAAACCAGCCCAAGCCCAAAAGCCCACAATCAAAAACAGCCCAAACCCGGCCCGATTCACCTAAAACCCTACCCATTTCTTTGACCTGGTTTGTATCTCCTCTTTAGGGTTCTGTGTTGACGGCGGCAGGCGGCGACGCGGCGGGCGGCGGGCGGTGGCGGCGACGCGGCAGCGGCAACGCGACATCTGCGAAGACGAGCGGCACTCGGGCAGAGGAGGGCATCACGGATGTGTGGGCAGCAGGCGAGGGCTAGTGTGGGGCTCGCTCGGCGGTGATTGGCAAGGCAGCTCAGACGGCGTCGGGTTGAGGGCAGTGATGGGTGAGCGACGGCACCGGCTGTAGCGAGGGGGTTCGGATGGCGACTAGAGCAGGACGGCGGCGGCGGTCGACCTGGTGGTGCAGCGGAGTTCGATCAACTCCCAGATCTGGTTCGTCTCCGGCTGGTTCGGCGTCGGGAACGCTGTGGGTGGCGAACAACGGCAGCAACAGCGGGGAGGCAATGTTTCGGCGAGGGGCGGTGACAACGTCAGGGTCGACGAACAGGAGCTCGGCTGCTGCAGGTTGCGTGGCGAGGGGACGCAGCGACCGGCTTGGGTGAAGCGGCGGTGGCGTGAGGATCAGTGAGCAAGAGCAGAGACAGTGTCGTGGGGGCTCGGGATCTGGTGTTCGGGCAAGAGGGGCAGCCGGAGGTGTCGAGTTGCAAGGTCGACGGCAGAATGGTGGCAGGCAGGGGCGGCAAATAGCAACAGCTCGTCAGGGCCGGCGGAAAAACGCCCGTTGGTCGTCGTGGGTCAATTGCGGGAGCGGCAGAGACCGGCGGAGGGTGAGGTTGCTCGTGGAGACACAGCAGAACGGCGAATGCTGGGCCGAGGCGTCGCGAGGTCGACGAGCGACACTCGGACAGAGGGGGGTTCGGTCGAACGGCAACGGCGTCGGCGGTGGCGCCGCCGCCCTTCCTTCCGGTTTTCCCTCTCTTTTTCTCCTCTCTCTCTTTCTGCGTTTTTTTTTCGTTCCAGATCCTCTCCCTCTCTCTGTCTGGTCCTCCCTCCACTGGCCGGTTCTCTCCTCCCTTTTCTCTCGGTCTCCGATGCCCCTCTGTTCACTGTCCTCCTGCCACTCTCCTGCTGCCCCTGTTTCTCTTCTGTTTTGCAGGTCCGCCTGCGAAGGAGGAAGATAGCCAGGCGTGGGCTGGAGGGGAAAGGAAGCTAGGCCGGGCCTAGGCCAGATCAGGCCCAACTCGACCCCTTAAGCATTTGTTGTTTTTTTGTTTGTTTTGTTTTCGTTTTTTCGTTTTTTTTTTTTTAAATGACTAATTCCTAATCTTGTACATAATAAAATTGTAAAATTTAGGTGTCAACAGTTGGTTTTATACATCCACCCTAATCCGATGCTATTTGAACAAAACAAATTTCTAAGCAGAAGTACCTGGGACCAACTGAAATTGCACCATCAGGGACATGCAGCAAGGAGATCAACTGAAATCCATGGCCAGGAGAGTAGATGCTGAGTGGTTCGTCAAGTAGAGAGGGCCAAACTCGCACAAACCCTCAGCGACCAGTGGATGATATCAGCGTCAGGAAGACTCGCACAAAAAACTGGAAGAAAGGGGGTTACAATTAACTGAAGCCCTCATCGCCGATTGGAATGGGTCAATTATCAAGGGGTAGAGAGGATTCATCGCTGGAATTTCTGCAATATAGCAGATTTGGAATGAAACAGTTTAGGAAATAGGGTTTTGACGGAAACTACCATAACGGTAGAAGGGGACTCTTCATTTCGAGAGAGAACTACCATAACGGTAGAGAGAAAACCCTGCGAGCAGGAGATTCTAATCGGATGACTAGCTTACTTAACCAAAAGCTTCCCTACATACCATTCTGAGGATGGCGATTGGAAATACATTTCTCATTGACTTACGCAGAGTCAAGCTGTCTAGGCTCGGAACATATTTGAGCAAAATCAGGCACCCAGAGGGAGTGAGACAGACAAACAGAGCCTTCTGGTGCCAAAAAGTAGTCAACAGCCAAATCACGAAAACTGTGACATTTTACAAGTAATGCACCAGATCTTAACTGGACAAACTGACGAGGATTGTAGTGAATTTGCCACCTACGGAGATGTCCAGGTATAAACCTGACCACCACCAGTAGCTCCCGCAAGCACCCCAACCTCAAGCGGATGTGCATCAAACCTGCATGGGATTGCAGACATGCATGGACTCTGCAAACTCATGACAGTTTTTCTTTGCGACGTAGAGACAACATCAACAGCTCTCTTTGTATTGCCAATGAGGATATATGAATCATCCCAGCCCCAAATTGCTCTGAAAGAGGAGATCCATCTACTTGTCTGGTTATTGTGGGAGACGTGAGAAGTCTTCTCAAAATTGTCCCCACTTGCTATACATATTGTGTTGTCAAAACTTGTCGTTGCAAGGCAGCTACCAGAAGGAGAAAAGTAAGCAGAATGCACAGCCCTTTCATGTTCAATAACCTTTAGACTCTTTGAACCCATTCTCCTCAAATCCCAAATACGAGCAGTGCCTTCTGAAGAGCTTGTTGCAAAGACAAAGCAATCTTGCGATTTAAAGTCTATGGTGTTGATTCTATCTTCATGCAGAGCCCAAAAAGCAGTGGATTTTCCAACCCGCAGATCCCAGATATTTAATCCACCACGACCCTCACCAAAATACAAGCAGCTTCCATCATTGGGTCGTTGAGAGAGAGAAAAGATAGCATCATCACTTGCATGTACCAAATCAAATATCTCTTTCTCGACATCCATCATGCGGACAAATCCATTATAGCGGCAGGTTAAAATCTTTCCAATGTTATGTGGTTGGATTGAGATCCCTCCAATTGGACCGGAATGTGGAAGGTACAAGTATATTCCATCTCCCTCCTCTTCCTTGGGATTCATATTCCAAAACCCAACATTTCCATACTTGTTTCCGACAGCCACCATTCTCATTTCGGTGGTAGGGAAGAATTTCACCACCATTGCCCTTCCCGGAACGACTCTAGCTACATTCTCCTCTTCCAGTGTCAAACAACTAACGAACTTCAAGGAATCATCAACACCTTCACTCTTCATTCCATAACCCGAAGAGTCCTCCATTTTCACTGTACTAACGACCTCCGATGAATCCTCGGTCTTGATGTCTCCACAACCCATCGAGCGCTCGCTCACACCCGCGACCGAATCTCTCAAAATCTCGTCTTCACACCCCTCAACTCCACCACTTTCCTCTCCCGCCGAACCCGCCATGTCGGGTTTCTTCAAGACGCGCTGCACGGCCCGAACGAACGCGTCCCCGGACCGGGAACCATCGTACGCGTCCCCCATCGAGAAAGGCCCCAACTTCCAGGGCGAGAACTCGGGCTTCGACTCTAGGGCTCCAGGGGCGGCCGTGGCAGCGTCATCGAAGTTGCCCTCGAGGCCGGCGGAGTCCGGCGGCATCCCTCTGGTGCGGAGGGAGTGCCGGATGACGAGCGGCGCCTCGTCCTTGGGCTTAGTTTTCAACAAAATTAACCTCATCATCTCCCCCCTTCACCCACCGTATATCTTTGCTTAGTTTTCAAAAATAGTAAATTCGCTAACTTATTTCTACTGTCATTTTTGAATCAGCAAAATATGTCTTTCCTCTAAATAAAGTTACGTTCCGAGGTCAAAGATGAATTTTCCATTTTTTCACTACCCTAAATTCATAATTTTTTTGAAAACATGATGTTTTTAATTTGAGTTGTTAGAAAGTCGTCCATTTCTTCTTTTGCCAAACCTTGAAGTGATTTTGGTAGAAGTCTGAATCCGATCACATCTTCTTCACCTTTAAACTTAATTATATTCATAGAAAAAAATTTGAGGGGTTAGTTGACGAGCAAATGTTAAGAACTTTCTTGATGGTTAAACACTATAAAACACTGTTACTCTCCGGGAGCTTTCATGTCATGTTAGAGTATTTGACACTCTTTGACACTCTTCGATATTCAGTTAACACATATCAGAAAATCAAACACTGGGTCAACTCTACACTTTTCAACACTTGAATCTAGAATTCGACACACAAATTCGAAATTTCGATATATATGTAAAAAATAATAAAATAATAAAAACAATAAGTATGAAAAAAGGAAAATCTAGTCTACTCTTGTCTTCCTATTCTCATTTCCTATGATACACAATTTACCTCTCAAGTTTTTTTTTCCTCTCCTCTTCCGACACGCTCCATCACATGAGTGCAGAACGTGGATTGCTGCTTTATTTTCCTCCAAATTTTATGGATTATTGGAGTTGAATTGAATTTATCAAATTAAATATTAAATGATATTAACAAATGGTGAATTTATCAATATTTTTAGTATAAATTCATTTTAGACTCTTTTTTATTATTTTTTTTTTTTTTTTTTTTTTTGGTGACCCAGGAACCCCCCGCACGGCCGGCAGCCGGAGGAGTAAACCTGGGGGGCTGCGTAAGCGGGAGGACCCACCACCCCCGACAACCCACTTAAGACATGGCTAGCACTTAAGCAACGACGACGCCGTGGATCGAACTCGGGACCTCTCGTGAAAAGTACCCTTGCCCAACCACCTACGCCACCACCACGGGTGGTAATTTTTTTTTTTTTTTTTTTTTTTTATTTATTTGTGAATTTAAATCAAATGTCACGCCCCGATCCTTAGGCACGCACCCATCTCTCACCTTGGTTGATTTATAGCAACGTCCCAGGACGCATCACTGACTCTTTCATTTTAATACGCATGCGGAAGCAGAAAAAAAATCCCCAAACAATAAAACAATGTGATAGAAAAGTAGGGCTATATTTTTCTCAACTGAAAAACCACAACCATACTTTTATATAAGGCAAGCCTCATAGTATATATTACAATACTATTAACAAGAGTCTGATCTATCTCATAACACTTCACACTCAGGGTTTGCAAAACGGGGTGAGGTCTCAATCCTCATCCGGGTCATACTCCGGCTCATCCTCGAGATCCTCCTCGCACTCCTCCGGTTCCTCATCAAGGTCCTCTTCTTCGGGTTCTTTCTCCTCAGATTTCTTATCAAGGTCCTGAAATGTCGTCCCACAATCGAGATGAGACTATGTCTCAGCAAATTCTACCCCCTAAAACCCGATTAGGAAACCAATACACCTTAGGGCTGCATAAGCACAATACGAGTCAGAGGACTTACCTTGGCCTCAGTTCTTTCCTGCAAGTCAGTCTATATATCAGGTATACACGAACACATTGCATCACACCACCCAATCAATTGCGATCGAACTATCGATCAATCGACCTAGTCGATTACATGTCATCACGACCATTTCTTGGTCGGCCCATTCCATACTATCTATAAGTCTGATCAACATCCAAGACTACTCACCCTAGGTGATACATAGATAATATATTATCCTATCTCCATATGACATATAGAGTCATCAAGCTATCAAATCATATTGTCCTGTCTAAATATGACAAAGAGAGTTATCGAGCCGATATATCAATATCATACCGTACTGTCTCAAGATGATCTATAGAATTATCGAGTCGGTATATTATATCGTACTGTCTCAAGATAACCTGTAGAGTCACCGAGCTGGTAGATCATACCGTCATGTCTCAAGATGACATATAGAGTCACTGAACTGGTATACACACAATTTATCATACCGTACTGTCTAAAGATGATCTGTAGAATTATCGAGCCGGTATATCATACCGTACTATCTCAAGATAACCTGTAGAGTCACCGAACTGGTAGATCATGCAATTCTCCATATGATATATGAATTATCAAGCCGTTAGTATTTTTGTTCTGAAGACACACTCAATTTTAGCATTTTTATCATTTTTGATAAAAGTACACGTGTGTGGGCACATGGTTAGCCTTAACCAAAATACAATAATTTCCTTTTTATTCACCCACTCCTTTTAGTAGTACAAAAATAGATTTTTGACGCTGTAAACCGACGCCCGGTAATTTTATAATTAATTATTCAAAATTAATTAATTTAGAAAAATAATCACAACATCATTAATAAATCAATTCAGCACAATCTAGCACTCAATAAATTAAATAGATTACATCACGATAATCAGCATGAAATTTTAGTCGTTGACCATCCCGGTCTAATTTCCGGAAAATAAATAAATAAATAAATAATTCCGAAAATTATTAAATAAATACAATAAATTCAAATTAGGCTGTAATGCTTAATTTGAAGCCGAGACGAGCCTAGAAAATTACTAAGACTTGTTCAATAAATAATAGGACTTGTCTACTTGCTAAGTACACTAACCATTTGCCTAACATGCATAGGTAAATCCCTAATTTAATTATTCTAATCTAATCTATCAACCTAATTGCACTTAATTAAATTTAATCAATCCCTAAGCATCATTAGCATACTGATAAGGGATTAGTGAGCAAAACTCACCCGTATAACAATTTGTTCTGATTGAAACATCAGGAACGTCGCGAGTGACGTTTTTCTCCAAAGCAGGCCTAGGTTTCGAGGCCCGGAACGACCTCAAATTGGACCTAGAAGCCACTGCGATACCCACAAAAATGCTGATCTGCTCTTGCTGAAACAGAAGCCAAACAACTCGGTTTAAAGCGGGAATTGACCAGGAAAGAGGAAATAGGCCAAACCGGGCCTAGATGTGAACTCACGGGGGTTGAACGAGGCCGAGACAGCTCTGGGTGAGCTCCAACAGACCCGAAACAGCAGCTGGAACAGGTGTGAGGGGCAAGCAAGGGTGGTTGGGCGTGGACGGTGGCTCGCGCGGGCAGTGGCTCGTGGAAACGACAACAAAGGCAGCGTGAGCGACGTGCGGCTTGCTCTGGCGCTTTCTTGGTTGCTGCTGGTGGTCACATGGGCTGAGAGGAGGGGAGAGGATGGCTTGGACAGTGGATGAATGAGAGAGAGAGAGAGAGAGAGAGAGAGAGAGAGATAGGAGTGTGGGGCAAGTTTTGCCTCGATGGGGTCTCTTGGCCAATTTTTCCACAAAATTGTCCCCCCTCAAGCTTGTCCATCAAGCCAACATCCAATGGCTGTCAATGAGCCACACACACATTCCTCACAACTCATGAAATGGTCCATTTGGCTAGAGGGAAGGGGGAGCTACGAATTTGGCACCATCTTGGCTTCAATTGGACTCAATTCTTGCTCAATTAAATCTCAATTGGCTTTAATAAATTCAATTGACACCTCAATGCCTCAATTGATATTTTTCCTCACCCATATATCCATCATGCTTCCCAAATTTGCGATCAAAACAATTCCGGCATTTTTCTGAATAAAAACAGTCATATGCTAACTTTTTCCCCAAAAGTCTCAGGTTACACAAAAATCTTCTGAAACTGAGTCCACATTTCTAGAATTTATTGTGACATAACAGGATCTTCAATTTTTGAAATTGGACTTGAATTCGCGGTTAATTTCCATTCGGCGCGTTTTTAACGTGACCTAGGCTATCGGGTAGTTTTCAAAAAAATTTAGTGCAAATGACCCATGGTCGATTTTCTTCGAGCCACAATCAACCCACTCGACTCAATGACGGCTCTCGATTGTTGTGAAAATCCCGATGATTCAAATACGGACATAGGGTACCAAAATAACAGAAGAATTAGTCTAGGGTCGGTCAACAAGAATTTTCCAATTTTAGTGGTGTCACCCACGATTAGCCACATATCTCAGTCAAATAGACCTATCTCTGATCTCTAATCGATTTATATTTGTGCCGTAATGATCTTGACAGATGAGCACGGTTGAGTAACCGATCCTTGATCGAATTCTCAAGTCTATTGCATTAAAATTCCTTAATGACTTCCCCAAATAGTCTAGTTATCTCAAGAGTGATCAGCTCTGAGAATAGCCCTATAGGCGCGTCGATGAAATGCCTGATTTATTCAATAGAAAACAGCAGTGAAAATCTGGGATGTCACAAACGACGTATCGACGTGTCGTGTCATGTTATTTTGTGTCTCTTGTCGAGTGTTAGTGTCAATCTTACTTAGGTTAAACAACAAGAAAACTCCATCCTTTTCTTTCCTATTTTGTCTTTTTTTTAATCTTTTTTTTGTGGTTTTAAAATTGGAAGGAAGAGGCAAATTAAAATCCTGAATTGAGTTTCCAGCATTCAATGCACGCCTGAGTATTGTTTTTCCTATTTTGGATGAAAAAGCAAATGGTCCTCTTCACATCAAGTGCAAGAAAAAATAGGAAAGTAGCCACTAATAGATCATCAATATGCCTAAAAAAATGTGTTTTCAACTCTCAAATTATTCAACCATTGGGGTTTGCCCCAGTGACCATCATTCTAACATGGAAAGAGGATGTGGAGGGTTCGAATCCCCACTTTCTCAGGAGAGTTGGGATGTGGATGATTTAGTTTCAAGTGCACTCTGCAATGAGACAAAGCAAATGTCTGAAAGTAAGAAATAGAGTAGGATCGACAAAAAAAAAACCTCAAATTACTCTTTTACGCTTTTACCTTACGTGTCCAGCAATATATATCTTGACCATTCGTGGGTGGGCATTTAATTGTCTCTCCCTAATTATTGACCCCATCGTTGGAATCATAATTGCTGCCTGCTATGATGCATAAATGTCCCAACCAAACAAAACTCTACTTTTTCTTTTTCTTTTTTAATTATAAACACCAAGTAAATAAGATCATAGTATTCCACCCAAAATAGTGCTGACCAAGCAAACACGTCATGATCTCTCTAACTTCCGTATATATTCAGATTGACATATCAATGGGCAGAAGTACACTCCAAGTACCAAAACTTGACACGGATGGACATTTAAGTGCCAAAATTGAAACAAAATGGATCACTTAAGTGCCTCTCCAACCAAAATCCGGTCAAATTGCTGACATGGCAATTTTCCGGCGAGGTGAGTACAAAACGGCGTCGTTTTGCACGTTGACGTGGCAAGAAAACGCAAAAACGATGTCATTTTGTGTATGATATGGTAAATAATTAATATAAAAATTAATTAAATTAAATTTAAAACTAAATTTAATTTAAAATATTCTAAAAAACTTAAAATTTAAAAACTTAGAATTTAAAAAAATAAAAAATAAAAAAAGCGGGTGCTGAAGGCCGACGATGGAGGGGGGAGGGTCGATCGGGGTCGCCGGCCCTTGGCCAATTGGCGGCGAGGGCTTGGGAGCCCTTGCCCAGATCGGTGGCCCCTGACCGACCTGCAGTGAGGGCCCGCGAGCCCTCGCCGGATCTGGGGCGAGGGTCGGCAGCTCTTGGCCAACCGACGGTGAGGGCTTGCGAGCCCTCGCCCAGATCGTCGGCCCCTGGCCGACCTGCAGTGAGAGCCCGCAAGCCCTCGCCAAATCTAGGGCGAGGGTTGATAGCCCTCGCCCGGCCAGGCCAAGGGCCGCCGCCGCTAAGGGTGATGCGGGCGAGGGCCGTGACCCTCGCCTCAAATCTAGGCGAGGGCTCATGAACCCTTGTCACTAGTCGACCGGCATCGCCGGGCCTTAGCGAGGGCTCGGCGACCCCAGCAAATGCTCCCCCCTTCAGCACCCGCTTTTTTTTTTTAATTTTAACTTTTTAAATTTTAAGCTTTTTATTTTTTAGAATATTTTAAATAAATTTAGTTTCAAATTTAATTTAAGTAATTTTTATATTAATTATTTACCACATAATACACAAAACGACGTCATTTTTGTGTTTTCTCGTCATGTCAGCGTGCAAAACGACGCCGTTTTGCACTCACCTCGCTGGAAAATTGCAATGTTAGCAATTTAACCAGATTTTGGCCGGAGTGACACTTAAGTAATCTATTTTGCTCCGATTTTGGCACTTGAGTGTACTTTTCCAAACTTTTGACACTTAAGTGGTCTTTTGTGCTAAATTTTGGCACTCCAGGTGTACGTACCTCCATATCAATGAGTGCACCTTGAAGAGTATCTTTAGATATTGCCAATGCCATATAAGCACTAAAAGAAGTTGAATTGCTCGATGATATTTATTCTAGCTCGAGATCACGTACTGTGTTTGGAGTTTTTGAGTAGCCTTCTTCGTGTAACCCTAGCTCGCAATAATTCGTAAGACCCAAAAAAGGTTATTTAGTCTAACGAAATTACAGTACCTCACCTCATCAATTGATAAATCGACATAAGCGTACATTTGCTGGCGCTTATCACAATCTTTCTAGGGAGTAATATTATATCAATACATCACAATCCGATTTCCCTCATGTTATATGATTCCAATAATCGACTGAATCATGTTGAGTTTTGGTTTGCACATTTGGGTACAATAATATCGGTGGATTCATATGCGTTTAATTTAATTTTCCTACTTAAAAAAAAAAAGTACATGTCCTAGAGTTGTGAGTTGAATTTAGATGGCACAGGTCTCCGTCAAGCTAACTGTTGATAAAACAAAGGGCAAGAGTCAAGCTAACTGTTGATAAAACAAAGGGCAAGAGTTGTGACGGCCCTAGCGGCGGTCCTCGGACATGCGCAATGAAGGGGTTCCTCTCTTGTCCCACATCGCCTAGGGAGAAAGTCATGGTCTAACTTATAAGACTTGGGTCCCTCTAACTGTACATACTAATTTTCTTGGGATAGTATGAGTTGCCTCGAGAGAAACAAAACCATGAGGACTTGGTGTCCAAAGCGGACAATATGTGTTCTGGGATATTACAAGAGTTATGTGAATCGAGACAGTGAAAATGGTAAGATAACAGGTGGAAGAAACTTCATGCGACCTTCAACTCGAGGTGATAAACATCATGCAATAATTCATTGCCCCTGTTTCTTTATGCATGTCCCTTTCGGATTCATGCGATTGGTTGACCAAAAGAGAGGCCATAGTTATGTACATGGAGACGAAATTAGATAATCATGACAAGAGATGGCGACTTCGTCTAGATTCCAAGATTGGACAAGACCTTGTGCGTTTAGATACGATTGATTCTTTTTTCCTTGGTCCCTCTTAATTCTAAGATTGAATGTCGGCCATCAAACAGAGACTTGTTTGTTCATTGATCTCATCATCAGGACATCGTTTCTCTGTAATTTTTTCTTCAATTTCTTGAGCAAGGGATAATCGGATTTGATGTGCCCACATTTCAAGCCCTCAAAGCATATAATCCTTACCTTCGTTGCCCCCTTTGCTTTTGGAGAACTTCCTTTCATCGGATTCTCTGGTTTGCTTCTTTCCCTTTAAGTTCTTTCTTTTTATCACAAGGTTCTTAAACCTCTTGGTTAATATAGCCAATTGTTGCGGCTAAAAGTGCGGCATAGAGGGGGTTGACAGGTTAATTATTGAAATTTGAATCTTTTTTGCAGAATTATCAAAATCAAGCAACCACTCTTCCAAACTAACAGCAACCAACATGTTTTAGACTTCTCTCGTAATCCTTGGAGTAGCTACAACAGTAGCTTGTGCTGCTTCTACTCGAAGCTAGTAGATACTACTACCAAATCACAAGCAATACTGTAACCCTCGTGCACTTCTTCAATGAGATTACAATCAGTGACAAGTACTTTTAGTAAATGAATATATCAGAGTATGAAATGTTCTATGTTTGTAGTCATTGTATCTTCTTCAGCATGCGTTGATCTATATAGTCTTCAGTCTCCAAACTAGCTATTGAATTGTCTTCAAGAGGATTGATGTAACCGTTGAAGATAAACAACACAATGGCCGAAAATCTGGTTGCCCGTACAATCGAATCTTCTTGGTAATGGTGTAACTTCCACGGATAGAGTTGGCCATATTAGGAAATAATCCTTTTCCTAAGGGATTAACATTGATTGGATTCTCCTTCATAATTCTTTCTAGAGTTCTAGGCCTGAGACTTGCTGTCAAATTGCTAGAAATTTAGATTGATAGTCAAAGGAATATCTAGGACTTCTTTTGAGAAGATGTGATAACGTGAAACGCATGTTCATCTCAGGTGATATATAGCTACTCATAACAGCTATCCATGGGTCTATTCAAGCTTTCTACTACCAGTTGACTTAGATACTGCTTTCCATTGATGTTCCAGAGAACATTAGTCATTAAGGCTCCATTTGGGTCAACATTCCCAAGGGGCTTTGAGCTCCCAAAGTCCCTTGGGAAAAATTTTATGTGTTTAATTCAGTATTTGGAGGTCTCCTTAGCCAAATGCTAGTCTTTGAAATGCTAAAGAGAGGTTTAATGATTTTTTTTCTTTCAATATTGCTCTCACTGATAATTGCGTTTTTCTATTTTACCCTAAAAAATTATTATTCATCGTCTTCCTCATTGGACTTGTTTCTTCAAGAGTGAAGCTTAGCTAGCGGAGCTCAGCCGGCCAAATCTGGTCGCCCACTCACTGTCGTTGCCACACATCGCCGTCGTGTGGGTCGCAGCCTCAGGCAGCGTTGCGTAGGTTGTGCGACCCACGTGACGAGCTAAGCAGAGCTCAGCCAGCCAGATCTGGTCGCCCACGCACTGCCGTCGCTTGGGTTGCGGCCTTAGGCAGCATCGCATGGGTCGCGCGACCCACGCAGCTCAGCCAGCCAGATCTGGTCACCCATGCACCGCCGCCCCGTGGGTCGCGTGGGTCGTGCAGGTTGTCACCTGCTGTCTTCTTCCTCTTACCTCGACATTTTTGACCTGGAGTGGATTGATGATGCACTAACTTTGGTCGATCCGAGATGTCTCGACAACAATTCCTAAAGTCAATTCTGGCTTGAAATCTCCTACCGCCCATGAATCGTGAAAGCTAAATGCGAGGAGTTCTACACACTCACGGCAATCATTTCTGATCTAGGCATAGAGGCTAAAGCCAAAAATTTGATTGTCAAATCAAGCTCTGGCAAAGGCCCCAACACCAGACCCCTGGAGTTTAGTGGGGTGTGACGAATTCTCTACCCCTTTAATTGACGGCAGTGTCAAAATTCGAGCAGAGTTATGGTAAGGTTTTCGTGTCGACGTTGAAGGAGAGGACGTTCAATGCTTTGGAAATTCAATTGGCAGAGCAGAAAGAAGCAATAAAGCAAGATCCCAACTTTACCAAACTATTGTCAATGAAGAAGCTGAACTTTTAGATGAGAGGAAACTCTTGTAATGACTGGCTGCAATCCATCGTCTCCTCGACATCAAGAGGTCTGCTATCGAAAAGGCGGGGAGAATCTTGAAGAGATGCTCTGATGAGTTTGATAAGACTTTGAAAGTATATGATCAGCAGTAAGCGGAGATTGGCGAGCACATCGCGATCAAACAACAATGTATTAGTGAGAACGATGATTTAGATATTCCCCTTACCTCTGGTATTCCCTGCTTCTCTTATCTTTGATACTTCTCGATAAAATGAAAGTACTTCTTCAAACGATTATTGTCCTCATCATCTTGGCATTGTGCCAGATGACAGTGATGGGACATTTTCCATAAACGCATCATTTTTTTTTATCAATGGAGCTACCTTCAATCGCGGGAGTGTCCTGGGCTCTCTTCTTGCTCAAGTGGTAAAACATGTTCATTTTTTCTAGCTCAAGATCTGGTTTGAACCACAAGACTTTGTACATTTTCTTGGAATCACATCCACCAACGCAAAGCTATATTCACTGATCTCTGCAGCCCAGGGGACTAATTGAGCGCTCGAAAACTCTCACTCCCTTATTAATACTTTTAAAAAAAAAAATGCAAAGCCCTACATGTATGTGGGTGTTGTTAAAGCATGCCCATGAGGCATTGGTTAAGTATGCTAATTAAGAAACCAATCGCCATTTTCCAAATTATAATCATATATAACATTAGACAGCCAGTGCACTATAAAGTCTAATATTTTCCTTAACCAGTATCTTAACAAGTGTCTTTTAAGGCATTCGCCAACAAAGTTACAAATACTTTGGTTGATGGATGGACCGAGCATAAAGTTAGGCATGACTTCACAGCCCGTGAACCCGCACCAATCTGGTCGATGATCAACTTTACCAAGAGTGATTCTGAAATTTTAATAAGGAGGGGCTATTTCCACCATCTCACTGGTTTGGGGAAAACAATATCTATTTTAGAGACAAAAATTGCCCCTAAAATATAATATTATGTGTATAACTTATTCTTGAGAATCCTAGAAGACTAGATTAATTTTATCTTTTTGGTCCAAAAAGTCATTATAATTTTTATAAGCGACATAAGTGATTGTTCTTAGTTTGGAGAAAATATTTTTCTAGTCATTCATTTTTCATGAAATAAACAAAGCATAAGAAGTTGCTTATCATTTTTGCTAGAAATACAAAGAGGGTTATCCAAATTGGATTTGCTATTAGACATCCCTTTTAGGCCTCAGCGATAAGACAGAACTGACACTCCCACCATCGACTACCATTATCTCTATCTAGCACAAAACACGGTGGTCCCTTTTGTCCTCTTTCCGCTCTTCCTCATCCATGGTATCACAAAGATTCCCACCTCTTGTCTCCGGCAAGTACATGACAAACAGCCCACAACACCCGATGACCAGCCCAAAAACCCCAAAAGACACCACACTGTCGCCTGTCCGGCCGGCCACTGCCACCAGCAATGGGCTGAACACACCGCCAAACACCGCTGCCTGCCGCACCATCGACATTGCCGTGTTCCGCACGGACGTAGGGAACAACTCTAATGTGAATATCAACAGCACATCAAGCGCGGTGCACCCACTGGAGAAAGAGACTAGCTCCAAGACAATTTGCAATTTTTGCCACACCTGGCCATCCAAAATGCACATCACGCTAAAAACCCCACTGAGTGTTGTGAAGAATAGTAGAGAACTCCTCCTATTGAGCTTTCCTATGAGGAGGAAAGTGACCAGGGTCGAAGGCAGTTCGGCGAGGGCGTTGAGCATGATAATCGAGTAGAGGTTGAAGTCCAAGTTCCCGACCCCAAGCGGCATTCCGTAGTACACCATCCCCACCCCGAACCCAATCAACATGACTGCACATAGCCGGCGAAAGGCCCATCTCTTTTCTAATAAGGCCTTGATTGCCGAAAAGATGTCCATGTTGTTGAAAGGGTACTCGTTGAGCGAGACTGAGGAGAAGCCGTTGATGAGGGCGCTCGCACCCGGCGGCGCTATTCTCTTTAAGGATTCCATGGCCTCTTCCCTGCGTCCCATCCCGAAGAGCCATCTCGGTGACTCACAAACCAAGAAATGGACTAAGACACAGTAGCCAATGGCCGGGACTGCTGTCCAAATGTATAGAATTCTCCATGATGAACCTTGGTTCAAGTAGGCAATCGCCGGCAATGATAAAAAACCTAATGTGAAAATGAAGAATCCAATCATCCCGACACTCCCTCGGCACTTCTTGCCAACTAATTCGGCTGACAGCACGAGAGCACACGCGCCAATTGTCGCGCGTCCAAATCCAGTGACGAATCTCAAGCAGGAGTAGATCCACACGTTGGTGGAGAAGACCGTGAGTAGGGATGAGCAAGACATGACTAAACAAGAGAGGAAGAGCATGTTTTTGCGGCCGAGCAATGAATCGGCAAGCGTCGCCAAAAGCAAACCGCCAATCAAGCATCCCATGAAGAAGGACGAAGCCGGTAAGCCCTTTATTGCTGAGTTTGCGCATTGAAGGCCCCACTCAGAGACTATAGAGGCGTGCTTGGGATAATCCCATTGCCATGAGGAACTATTCGCAAGTAGACAAACGTCGGAAATGGAGTTGCAATATTGGTCGTCAAGATTCACGCAGTGCCACGGTGGTAGAGCGTCAGTGAAAATGCTTATGAACGTTTGCTGCGCGTCGAAGAACCAACCAAGCGACACAAGCAAGGCTTGCATGAGCTGAGCCCACCCGAAATCTTTCATGGACTGCTCTATCATCGAGTCCAACGACGGGTAGTGCTTCATAAGCTTCAGAGGTTCCTGGTCGCTGCTGGAGGTGGCAGATTGTGAGAGCAACGGAGTCGGATCCGCCATTCTTTTTTGTGCTTTGCTTCTTGTTGGATTTGGAATTTCTTCTGCGTTGTGGAAAAGGAGAGTAAAGCAGCTGATTTTAGAGATGAGTGTGACGGAGCAGAATGTTTACAACTTTATATTGATCTTGCTTGGTGTAAAGCATAGTGAATGATAAGCTGTCCAAGTGGGTGATAACTATTAAATGTTGAGAAAACTCTTACCGGTTTTGAAGTTCACAAAACTTTCTTATTTTTGTTCTTGTTCTTACTTTAAAGAATAGTAGAATTCTGAAGTCATATCGCAGACTCTTGTCAAAATCTATCCATTCCACCCTGACGCGATCCAAACTGAAACCAAGTCCAGAAAGGAGATATAATCCGACTCAGAATTGTTGATCTTACGACAATGATTTAATATGGACGTTATAGATTTTATTCTTTAATATATGGCTTTCTGGCAAAAAAATCTCACTTACATATTATAAATACATTGATGGAATTAATCATGAATTGATGAAATTAATTTTGAAGACGAGTTCGTTTTTTGGGAAACATCTACTTATAGAAACCTAGATTCTGATTATATGGACAACCAAAATTAACGGATTTTTATCTTAATCTTCAAACGGCTACAAGATTTTCTTAATCGATTATGTCCAACGAATTGATTGGAAGAAATTTCTCTGGAGAATGTCAATGGCTAGTAAGGCATAGAGGAGTATTTAAGGAGGTCATTCAGTCTATTTGAAATAGAGCGTGAAAATTGAAATTTCAAAGTTTGAAGCTTTTACAAATTATACTCAATAGAGAAAATCACAAGAAGAATGACTTAGTGAGGGAAAAAGAAATCTTCCACTAAGTGTTTGCACTCGAAATATTGTACTTCTCCATTGATGCTTTAGTGAATTTCAACCAGAAAGTTATCAACGTGAAAGAGTGAACGTAGGTTTGATCTAAGTAGAACTATTATAAATCTCGTGTACAATTTTCTCTTCTCTTAACTTTTTTTAACTTTTTGTCAAAAAAATTGTCAAAAAAAAAAAAAAACTCTTTTTAACTTTATCCGATGCAATTTTCTTTTAAATTTATCAAAAATCAATTACATCTCTTATTTGAGTCTAAATTTTCTTCAGAAGTCTAGTGGCGCTTTTAATCAAACCTTGACTCATCCATAGACTTTGCTTGTAACATAATATATTCTGCATTTAATTGTTAAATATTTTTTAACACATATTCACCTCCTCTAGGTGGTAGTACTAGCATTTTCATTAAATAGTTCCTAGCCTCCTATAGCAAGGTAGCAAATTGCGTTGAGACTCCTTACAAGTTGTTGGAGAGCGTTGAGCTGGATACTAATTATGCACAAAATGCCAAATGAAGTGTTGCGAGTTTGATAAAAAGGCTGTAATATCCAATATGTAATTACTAAACCACATCCTTTGTATGTTAACTAGCCAAAATTTAGTTTGATATTACCATTCACATTACTCCTCTCGTTCGACAAAAGCAACCTCAACGTCTCTCTCCTTCGCATACCATATTTGCGCTAAGTTTCAAATGAAATCAATTAAATAACTTATTTCCATTGTCATCTTGAATCAGTAAAAAATAATCGACGTCTTTCCTCTAAGTAAAGTTATGTTTCAAAATCAAATATATTTTTTTTCCTTTTCACGATCATGAAATTCATAATTTGTTAGAATTTGAGTTGTCAGAAATTCGTTCATTTCTTCTTCAGTAAAACTACTAAGTGATATTGATGGAAGTCCAGATCTAGTTACAACTTCTTCCTGTCCAAATTTAATTTTATTCATTGAGAAAGAAAATTTGACGGCTTAATTCACAAGCAATGTTAAGAACTTTCTTAATTATTGAAAAATTAAAAATTAGTCTCGGTCGTCCTCTTTCCTTTTCTTTTGCATTTTAAAGTTCTTTTGTTGTTTATGGTTTCAAGGAAGGAACGAACAAATAAAAATCTCAAATTGAGTTTCTAGCTTTGAATACACACTAAAACTTTTTTTTTTTTTTATGCCAAGGATCCGGCCTAGCTCACCTTCGGAAGTACAGCACCAACTATATTTCAGGGGAGACTGGCCCAACAACCCACCGTCGGGGCCCCCCACTTAAATCACGGAACTACTCTAAGAGTCATGACGACTCAGAGAGTCAAACCCCTGACCTGATGACAAATCAGAGGGTACGCCTCAACCAGCGCAGTCATGTATGAGTGGGTCACACTCAAACTTTGATTTTACTATTTTGGAGAAAAGAGTAAATGCTTCTCTTCAAGCTAGGTGCAAGAAAGAACGATTTTTTTTTTTTTAAGTAAATTAAATCGAGATACGAAAGTAGCAAGGGATATATCATTCATTTGCCTGAAAAAAATTGTATTATTAGCTTACGTGTTAAGTAATAGGTAACTCGATCGTTCGTGGGCTGGTGTTTAATTGATGTTCACCTCATCGTGGACCCCGACTCCGGAATCATAATTGCTGCTGTGGTCACAACCATGTAGGACTCTATTTTTCCATAAGCAACAAGTAATCAAGATCACAAGATATTACCCTTCTGGAAGCTTACCAAGCAAGCACGTCACGATCTCTATCATTGATTGCATTTTGAAGAGTATATTTGAGCACAGCCAATACCACACAAGCACAAAAAGAAGTTGAATTGCTCAATGATACTTGTTCTAGCTCAAGATCATGTACTGAGTTTGGAGTTCTGAGTAGACTTCTTGGTACCTTAGCTCTCAATAATACGTAAGACCCAGGGAAAAAAATAGAGTTATGTAACTTAATGAAATCACGATACTCACCTTATCAATTCTTCAAATTCTTATAAGGGAATACTATTAGATTAATACACTACAATCCAATCTTCCTCAGGTTAGATGACTTCAATAATGGACTGAATCATGTCGTGCCTTGGTTCGCAGGTTTAAATACAATATTTGTGGATCAGCATGTGTATAATTTAATGTTCCTAACTTAAAAAAAGTCATCCAAGAGGTTTAAGTATGGACTGAATCATGTCGTGTATTGGTTCGCAGGTTTAAGTACAATATTTGTGGATCAGCATGTGTATAATTTAACGTTCCTAACTTAAAAAAACTCATCCGAAAGATTTAAGTATGGACTGAATCATGTCGTGCCTTGGTTCGCAGGTTTAAGTACAATATTTGTGGATCAGCATGTGTATAATTTAATGTTCCTAACTTAAAAAAAGTCATCCGAGAGGGTTGTAAGCTGGATCTAAATGGCACAAATCCACGTCAAGCTGACATAATTGTTGATATTTTTTATTAGTAGGACAAGAGCTCATGTGAATTGAGACAGTGACAATACAGTAAATAAGATGGACGGACCCTCGCGCAACCTTTCCCTCGTGGTGATAAAGATCATGCCATTTCCTCGTGTAATTTTCAATCCATGTCCCTTTTGGATTCATGCGCTTGATTTACCCAGAGGGCACACAATGATTATGTAGATTTAGACAAACAAAGATGATCGTGACCAGAGATGGGGACTTGGTCTAGATTCGAAGTTTGGACAGAACCCTTTGCTGGCTATCGGTTTCACCTTTTGGATTTTGGACATAAGGGTCTCGGGTTTACAGCCGCCCTCGTGACCCCTTTTGATTGATGAATAGTATGCGGGTCAAACTGGGTCAGCACTGGTTTAAACAAAAAAAAGAACCGACCCGAGAACTGGACCGGAAATATAGAGATGCACTGACTGATCTGATGCGATATTCAACATTCCGGGAAAAGATCATCTACTCATTTACATGTGATCCTATAGAAAGTAAGACATACATAAGTCTTATAGTTCGAGTATCATTTGACAAATCAATTTCCGAAATTTACAGATAGACCAAATGTTTATTTGGTAAAATAATCTTTTTAGGATATCATACATGTCAAATGAAGATTCGACTATAATATAATTAAAGAATTTTTTATATAGGAATAATATGCAAGTCACCCAATCCATAAAAACAAAGCAATCATCTTTAAAGTACAAGTTTTCGTATTATTCTCTAGAAAAGACCAAGAAATACACGTAAGATATAATAATACTCTTCTAGTGACAATAAACACAAAACAAAAATGCACCTTACAATTTGAATAATTCTTAAATTCATTTTCAAAGTAAAAACGAATTCATACAATCACGCGCAACTAAGGGGGAATATGTGTAGCTAAATTGACATATAATTGAATTCTCTCACTCGTCATTAGTCATGTACAATCTGGAAGTGACTAAGTTGAACAAGAAAAATTATGTTTTCGAAGGCACCTAAAAATTTCCTCACATGGTGGAAGTTACGGGGCGCTCACCCACCAACCACTTTGGTGGCGAAGCAACTTGCGCCAATGGTCCATGCAAGCGCCCACTCAATATGATCATTGGTTGTATTTTTATTCGCTCACCAGACGAATCTTAATCTCAAAACCTCAACATATCCACACATCGTATATACAAAAGCGTGATCATCGTTCCTGATCGGTGGTCCGACTTTCAATGTTTTTCAAATGCTAGGGAGTCTCGACTCTAGATGGAATCTAGAGTTTGAGATGCTGCCGAGGAGCATGTGCGTGCCCATCAGCAAATGCGTCGAGTCGTTTTAGTCACAATAGAATGCACTGTCAAATCCAAACCGGGCCTGATGGGTAAAAGGCGCTCACCCATTTCATATTGATGGTACCGTAAGGCCGAAAAGGTCTAAGGAGGTGAATAAAGCCCATTGAGTTTAGGCTGATATATAATAATCATTTTCCAAACTATACTTGATTTAAATGGGCCGAAGCCTACTAGTGACCCAATTAAAAATAGGACCAAGGATGCGTTTGGAAAGCCTTAAAGGCCTTTAGTCTAAGGGTTTTGATGAAATGCAAAAATTGTTTGATAAACTATAATTGAAAATTGTCTTAAGAAGCAACTTTGAGGGAATGTTGTTTGGTAAACACATGTTTTGGAAGTCCTTTGGCATGACCAATTTAAGCTTTTTTAATTTTTCTTTTTTTTAATTGAAAATAAAAACAATGACTTTTTTTATATTTTCGCACTAAAATGTAAAAGAGATATATTACTAAATTCATAAGTAAAAAAATACATCAATGTTGAATTTTTCTCAATATAAAAAAAAAAAGTAATTTCATTATAATAAACATAGTTACATAGGCATCGAAGAAATAAATAGATTTTCATTGAAAATTACAAGCATCCTTAAGTGTTTACTAAACTCATTTATATTTGATCACGTAAACACGTCATGTCTGAAAATAAATTATCATTTGAAGTACTAACTCCTTTGTACTATCAAGATCAACTGAATATTCATAATTGGGATCCAAATCTACTCTTGCAAAATGTCTATCATTGATAGCGTTTCGACGTATATAATTATGTAAAACAATCACTGCTACAACAATTTTTACTTGCTTTTCAAACAGAAAACTTGGCATATACTTTAGAATCTTCCACTTCTTCTTCAATACACTAAAGGCTCGCTCATTTTCCAATCGTAGTGAGAAATGAGCATGATTGAATACCTCTCGATAACCTGTCGAGGCGGGATCTTGTTGAAATTCTAACAAAGGATATCTAACTTCTTTGTATGATCCAAATAATCCGTTGGATTTGGACATCCGACATCTACTAAATAATATTTACCTACACAAAGATAATGTAAATTTAATCAACATAGACCATATTAATACATATTAATATACAAAAATTATTTATTTACAAACCTGGAGTAGGATGAGGAAATTGCATATCACGTCTCCCTGGGCCGTAATGACAACCTTGATTTTCAGCGATAAATATGTACGAGCGTCTTTTCAAGCAGACAAAGACATGTGCAGACATTATTTATTTATCAATCTATAATGCTTGAAACAGCGACTCCAGGAAATTTGAAGGCAACACCACCAGACCATAATACCAGAGGCAAATTACAAAGAAGAACAGATAAATGCCATGTGGAAAAATCGAATCAACTCACATGGCTCATTTGGGGCCTAGCTCGAGGCGCACGTCGGACACAAAGTGTGGCGGCTAAAACCATTCGCTCCAACTGCTGATGATCATAATTTTCACCCAAGGTCGGATCTAATAGTTCGGATATTTTCCCACCATGAAGAATAGGTCTTGCCTGGAGAAACATAGGTATCTTCTTTTAGTATCTAACAATTAAAATATAAGAGCCAAAGTCAATATTTACATAAAGCAAAATGACAGAAGACATACCCACATAACCAAGCTCTCTCGGCCATTTGGAAAGTCATTGCTTATGGGCTTTCTACCAGAAAGAAGCTCAAGCAGTACAACGCCGGATGCATAGACATCAACCTTGTCATTGACTTTGCCATACATCAAATATTCAGGAGCCAGATAACTGCAGCAGCTCAAGAAGAGGGGGGCTGGGCTTCACGCCCAACCCCCGTAGGCCTTTATTTAAAAATATATTTATCAGAAATAAGGTAAGAAAAAGGATTTAAGTTAGGTGGTCAAATCAATCCCCAATTTTTTATACAATTTTATTTCAAATATTTAGTCAAAATTTAGGTGTCGATGGTAAAAATCCAAAAGACTTGCTCAAATGGTAAATCTATTCATTCTCCTTGCTCAAAGCCTAAGTATTAAATCACCAAACTTATACATTCTCTTGGAGATCACATCAACAACGTAAAGTAATAATTAACTGATATGTGTAGCATGCTCAAAGAGTGTCATGGTCCCACATTAATTTAAAGGAAAAGTTGCCGTTGCTAAGATTCGTTATTTCGTGGAAAACAAATGATTTACAAAATATTTTCTTAAATGATCGCTTGATCTTGAAAGAATTAGTCAATGGGAAATATTTTATTATAATAACAACTTATGTCGACATATTTTTGTGGACAACATTAAGACGGTTGGCAAAAGATTTACATAGTTTGGGCATGATGGGCCACTAGCCCACTAAGGTCAAACGCACCTGAAAACTTTTTGTGGATTTTGAGTTGAGAATTAGCCATAAAGCTTAACATAAACAGTTTATATATATATAGTATGTATTTGAGTCTTGTTAAAGGATGCTCATAAGGCATCTGTTAAGTATGCTAATTAAAAAATGAATCACTTTTCGAAATAATGGTGACTGATAATTTCAAATAAAGATGTAAAGTAAAGTTATTCTCTTAAAAAAAAGGTTCATAGTGAAAGTTGTCTCCAAAATTTCTCCCACTTTTATTTTGTGAATAAAGTCCATGAAGAGAGCATGGTGGAGGCACCGTTGAGGAGTTCAGATAGGACCTACGAACATTCGACTGCGTTAATTTGAATGATGATTCAAATTCAAGTCTTTCCATGTATATTTCCAGTCAATTTTAAGATTGCGCCTCATTAAATTTTTCAAACCAGACCTGGTTTGATATTTGTATCTAGATATCCTTTCATTTATCTCTCTTTTGGCATGATTTTGTTGTCTTTCGTGTCACACCTCGCATCCTATATGAATAGGGGAATTACACAATCGTCTTTCCACTAGAAGAATGTAGCTCGGGTGAGGCCCAAGCCCCGCCCAGCTCGCCGAATTTGGCAAGAATTGAGCTTGCCAACCTCAGTTGAGCTCAGCGCTCACCAGCCTAGGGCGAGGCTAGAGCTTGCCAACAACCGGTCACTAGCCATTGCCATAGCTAAGGACTAGATAAGGCCAAGGAAGAAGAAGAAGAAGAAAAAAAGGAAAGGAAAAAATTTAAAAATTAAAAAATCGAATTTAAAAAAATAAAGTAATAAAAAAATTATTGAAAAAGAGTGTATGTAGGAAAAGATTGCAGAAATTTTTTTCTAGTTTATTTTCAAATTTCAACCGAACAAAAGAAAATATAGTTATTTTCCTGGAAAATGACTTCCTAGAAAATAATCTCCGAAACCGCCACATTTTTCGCAAAACTAACACACCTTAAGTAAGGTGTCCATTTTACCTCCATGTAAGATATCTCTTGTCTTATTCCAAGTCATGGAAAGATTGAGTTTTTCTTTTGCTTTGTAGCTGTGCAAGTATGGTCTCGTGAATTTCCCCTGTTTCCACTGCATAATGACCTCTGTTCAATTTTCAATGACCTCATCAAAATATTTCTTTCACTTATATATGACCTGAGGTAAAGCTATCTTAAAAAAAGATAATGTTGGGAATACGGAGACGATATCTAAATTGAATTTGCAGAGTGATGTAAGTAAACAAATTCTGCGAATCCATCTTCTCTTTTGTCGCATTAACATTCGACCTAAATCAAAGGATAAATAAAACACCATAAGACAGACCCCAACAAAGATCCCTCTTACAACCACAACCATACAATAGAATAATCGGCACGCTCATCAATGACGACATGGATTAGTGGTGTTTAGCACAAAACACGAGAGTCCCTTTTGTTTTCTTTCCTCTCTTCCTCATCCATGGTATCACAAAGATTCCCACCTCTGGTCTCCGGCAAGCACATGACAAACAGCCCACAACACCCAATTACCAGCCCGAAAACCCCATAAGACAACATCCCATCCCCTCTCCGGCCGGCCGCCGCCACCAGCAATGGGCTGAAGACGCCACCGAGCACCAAAGCCTGCCGAACCAACGATGTTGCCGAGTTCCGCACGCACGTCGGGAACAACTCTAATGTGTATATCAACAACACACTCACAGCGGTGCATCCACTAAAGAAAGAGACTAGTTCCAAGCCAATTCGCAACTTTTGCCACACTCGGCCCTCTAAAATGCACATCACACTACAAATCCCGCTGAGTGTCGTGAAGAATAGTAGAGAACTCCTCCTATTGAGCTTCCCTATGAGGACGAAAGTGAGCAGGGTCGAGGGCAGTTCGGCGAGGGCGTTGAGCGTGACGCTCGAGTAGAGGTCAAAGTGCAAGTTACCAACCCCAAGCGGCATCCCGTAGTACACCATCCCTATCCCGAACCCGACCAACATGACTGCACATAGCCGGCAAAAGGCCCATCTCTTCTCCAACAAGGCCTTGATTGCTGAGAAGATGTCCATGTTATTCAATGGGTCCTCTTCGAGTGAAATCGCAGAGAAGCCCCTGGTCAGGATGCTCGCGCCCGGTGATGCTATGCTCTTTAGGGTTTCCACTGCCTTTTCCCGGCGTCCCATCAGGAAGAGCCATCTCGGTGACTCGCAAACCAAGAAATGAACTAAGACACAGTAGCCAATAGCCGGGACAGACGTCCAAATGTATAGAACCCTCCATGACGAACCTCGGTTCACATAGGCAATCGCGGGCAATGATAAAAACCCTAATGCGAAACCGAAGAATACGATCATACTAACACTCCCTCGCCACTTTTTGCCCACGAGTTCCGATGATAGCACAAGAGCACATGTGCCGATTGTCGCACGTCCAAATCCGGTGATGAACCTCAAGCAGGAGTAGATCCACACGTTGGTGGAAAAGACCGTGAGTAGGGATGAGCAAGACATGACTAAACAAGAGAGGAAAAGCATGTTTTTGCGGCCAAGCGATGAGTCGGCAAGCGTCGCCAAAAGCAGACCACCAATGAAGCATCCCATGAAGAAGGATGAAGCCGGTAAGCCCTTTATTGCTGAGTTTGCGCATTGAAGGCCCCACTCGGATACTATAGAAGCGTGCTTGGGATATTCCCATTGCCATGAGGAACTACTCGGAAGTCGACAAACGTCAGAAATGGAGTTGCAATACTCGTCGTCTAGATCTGCGCAGTGCCACGGTGGTAGAGTGTCAGTGAAGATGCTTATGAACGTTTGCTGCGCGTCAAAGAACCAAGCAAACGACACAAGCAAGGCTTGCATGAGCTGAGCCCACCCCAAATCTTTCATCGACTGCTCGATCATCGAGTCGAACGATGGGTGGTTCTTCTCAAGCTTTGGAGGTTCCTGCTCGCTGCTGCCGGTGGCGGATTGTGAGAGCAACGGAGTCGGATCGGCCATTCTTTTGTGTGCTTTGCTTCTTGTTGGATTTGGAATTTCTTCTGCGTTGTGGAAAAGGAGAGTAAAGCAGCTGATTTTAGAGATGAGTGTGACGGAGCAGAATGTATTTTATATTGATCTTGCTTGGTGTAAAGCATAATGAATGATGAGCTGTCTGGGTGATAACTATTAAATAGTTCCTAGCCTCCAATAGCGAGGTTGCAAATTGCGTTAAGACTTCTTACAAGTTGTTGGGGAGTGTTGAGCTGGATACTAATTATGCACGAAATGCCAAATGAAGTGTTGCGAGTTTGATAAAAAGGCTGTAACATCCGATATGTAATTACTAAACCACATCCCTTTGGATGTTAACTAGCCAAAATTACCCTTCAATCACAAAATTTAGTTCAATATATACCATTCACATTACTCCTCTCGTTCGACCAAAGTAACCTCAACATCTCTCTCCTTCGCATACCATATTTGCGCTAAGTTTCCAATGAAATCAATTAAGGGTGTGTTTGTTTTTTTTTTTTTTTTGATGACCCGGGAAACCCCGAAAACCGATAGCAGGCGGGAAGAATCTGGGGCTGATGGGCTGACGTAAGCTGGCCACCACACTCACGCCAGTGGTTAAGTCACCAAGTAACGCCGCTAGGATTCGAACTTTGCACCTTTTGTGGGAGGCACAAAGCTCAAGCCAACAACGCCACCGCAATGGGTGGTAATTAAGGGTGTGTTCGTTTGTGTTTCTTTTTTCTGTTTATGAACACAAATCTTGTTTTTTTGTTCCCGGGAACAAAAAAATAACAAAAACGTGTTTGTTTGCATTTTTTTGTTCCAAATCTATTCTTTTGTTCCTAGGAACAAATTTGGAACAGAAACAAGAAATAAGAAAAACTTGTTTCTTGTTTTTAGAACACTTTGGAGAAACAAATCTTCTCTCTCTTCTTTCTTTTCTTCTCTTTCTTTTCTTTTTCTTTTCTTCTTCTTTTTTCTTTGGCCGATCGCCGGCCTCGGCCATGATCGGCGATCGGCCATCGAGGGCCGGCGACCTCGCCGAAGCTTCGCCAGCCCTCGGCGAGGCCGAGCGTCGCCAGCCCCGGGCGAGGCTTGGCCTCGCCTTGGCTAGGCAAGCTTAGGCTAACCCAGATCCAGCAAGGCCGAGCTCGCCCAGCCACCGGCGAGGCTTGGCCTAGCCGGATCTGGGCAAGCCCGAGCTTGCCCAACCAAGGCGAGGCTGACCTTGCGCCGGCCGGTGACGCTCGACCTCGCCTTGGCTGGGCGAGCTCGAGCCTTGCCGGTGGCTGGGCGAGCTCAAGCTCCCCCCGGCCAAGGCGAGGCCGCCGGCCCTCGTCGGCCGGTTGTCGGCCATGGCCGAGGTCGGCGACCGGCCAAAAGGAAGAGAAAAAGAAAAAAGAAAAATACAATAAAAATATTTAAAAATTAAAAGAACACAAAAATTTATCAAACGTGTTTTATTATTTTTCTATTCCAAGAACAAGTTTACCAAACGCGTTCTTGTTCAAAAATTGTTCCGCGGAATAGAAATGGTTTTTTCTATTTCTGTTCCCTGGAACAATTTTTGAGTAGAAACATTACCAAACGCACCTTAAGTAACTTATTTCCGTTGTCATCTTGAATCGGTAAAAAATAATCAACGTCTTTCCTCTAAGTAAAGTTATGTTTCAAAATCAAATACATTTTTTTTCCTTCTCACGATCATGAGTTCATAATTTGTTAGAATTTGAGTTGTTAGAAATTCGTTCACTTCTTCTTCGCTAAAACTATTAAGTGATATTGATGGAAGTCCAGATCTACTCACAACTTCTTCCTGTCCAAACTTAATTTTATTCATAGAGAAAGAAAATTTGACGGCCTAGTTCACAAGCAATGTTAAGAACTTTCTTAATAGTTGAAAAATTAAAAATTAGTCTCGGTCGTCCTCTTTCCTTTTCTTTTGCATTTTAAAGTTCTTTTGTTGTTTATGGTTTCATGATCGGAAGGAACGAACAAATAAAAATCTCAAATTGAGTTTCTAGCTTTGAATACACACTCAAACTTCTTCTTTTTCTGATGCCGAGGATCCGGCCTAGCTCACTAGCCTAGTTTACTTTCGGGAGCACAGCACCGACTATACCTCAAGGGAGACTGGTCCAGAAACCCACCGCCAGAGCCCCCGACTTAAATCACGGAACTACTTTGAGAGTCGTGACGACTCGAAGAGTCGACCCCTGACCTGGTGACAAATCAGGGGTACACCTCAACCAGCGCAGCCATGCGTGGGTGGGTCACACTTGAACTTTGATTTTACTATTTTGGAGAAAAAGAGTAAATGCTTCTCTTCAAGCTAGGTGCAAGAAAGAACGATTTTTTTTTAAGTAAATTAAATCGAGATACGAAAGTAGTAACGGATATATCATTCATTTGCCTGAAAAAATTGTATTATTAGCTTACGTGTTAAGCAATAGGTAACTCGATCGTTCGTGGGCTGGTGTTTAATTGATGTTCACCCTCACCGTGGACCCCGACTCCGGAATTATAATTGCTGCTGTGGTGTCCAAATGTCCCAACCATGTAGGACTCTATTTTTCCATAAGCAACAAGTAATCAAGATCACAAGATATTACCCTTCTGGAAGCTTTACCAAGCAAGCACGTCATGATCTCTATCATTGATTGCGTTTTGAAGAGTATATTTGAGCACAGCCAATACCACACAAGCACAAAAAGAAGTTGAATTGCTCAATGATACTTGTTCTAGCTCAAGATCATGTACTGAGTTTGGAGTTCTGAGTAGACTTCTTGGTACCTTAGCTCTCAATAATACGTAAGACCCAGGGAAAAAAATAGAGTTATGTAACTTAATGAAATCACGATACTCACCTTATCAATTCTTCAAATTCTTATAAGGGAATACTATTAGATTAATACACTACAATCCAATCTTCCTCAGGTTAGATGACTTCAATAATGGACTGAATCATGTCGTGCCTTGGTTCGCAGGTTTAAGTACAATACTTGTGGATCAGCATGTGTACAATTTAATGTTCCTAACTTAAAAAAGGTCATCCGAGAGGGTTGTAAGCTGGATTTAAATGGCACAAATCCACGTCAAGCTGACTAATTGTTGATATATTTTACCAGTAGGACAAGAGCTCAAGTAAATTGAGACAGTAACAATACAGTAAGATAACAGATGGACGGACCCTCGCGCAACCTTTCCTCGTGGTGATAAAGATCATGCCATTTTCTCGTGTAATTTTCAATCCATGTCCCTTTTGGATTCATGCGCTTGATTTACCCAGAGGGCACACAATGATTATGTTGATTTAGACAAACAAAGATGATCGTGACCAGAGATGGGGACTTCGTCTAGATTCGAAGTATGGACAGAACCCTGTGCTGGGTATCGGTTTCACCTTTTGGAGTTTGAACATAAGGGTCTCGGGTTTATAGCCGCCCTCGTGACCCCTTTTGATTGATGAATAGTATGGGGGTCAAACTGGGTCACCACTGGTTTAAACCAAAAAGAATCGACCCAAGAACTGGACCGGAAATATATCGATGCACTGACTGATCTAGTGCGATATTCAACATGCGCCAAGTTTCAGAAGCCCAGGAAAAGATCATCCGCTCATTTACATGCGATGCTGGAGAAACTAAGACATACATAAGTCTTATAGTTCGAGTATCATTTGACAAATCAATTTCCGAAATTAATAGGTAGCCCAAATGTTTATTTGATTGCAATCAATAGAGTAAAATCATCTTTTCGGGATCTTCATATGTGTAATGATATGATTAAAGAATTTTCTATATAAGAATAATATGCAAGTCACCCGATCCATAAAAACAAAGCGATTTTCTTTAAAGTACAAGTTTTAGTATTATTCTCTAGAAAAGACCAAGAAATACACATAAGATATAATAATACTCTTCTAGTGACAATAAACACAAAACGAAAATGCACCTTACAATTTGAAGAATTCTTAAATTCATTTTCAAAGCAAAAACGAATTCATACCATCACGTGCAACTAATGGGGAATATGTGTAGCTAAATTGACATGTAACTAAATCCTCCCACTCGTCATCAGCCATATGCAATCTGAAAACGACTTGGTTGAACAAAAAAAATTATGTTTTCGAAGGCATATAAAAATTTCCCCACACAGTATGTTGGGATATAATACGCAGAAACGATAGGATCTTGCAATTTACGTCAACTCGAAATCACCAGAGAAATAAATGAGAAAATCAGGACACCGGAAATTTACGTGGTTCGGTCCGAGTATCGGTACCTACGTCCACGGGGAGAGACAGCAGCAAATAATCCACTAAAATCGGAGAATTAGAGTTTACAATCGCTCAATCGCTCAAGTATTTCCCGTACTTAGATTTAACCCCAAACCCTAAGTGTTTATAAATAAACAACTCACTTGGGAATAAACTCACGGCACAAAATTACCGCGCATTCAAGCTCTACTGAAACGCTCTACGTACGTCAAACAAGAACAGTGTCTTCACGTACGTATCCTCTTCGTAGGACTTCTGCAAGCGGCACAGACGTGCAATAAAACTTCTCGGACGTGCGGCTCCTCTTTTATATTCTCGTAGGGTTTCGGCAGTCCCTCTTCGAAAGAGAAAGAAAAACTCCCTACGTTTTATTTTGTCTCATTTCATATTGATGTTACCGTAAGGCCGAAAAGGTCTAAGGAGGTGAATAAATCCCATTGAGTTTAGGCTGATATATAATAATCATTTTTCAAACTACTTGATTTAAATGGGCCGAAGCCCACTAGTGACCCATTTAGAAATAGGACCAAATTCATCCTAAAACGAGAATTATAGTTATATTTATAGTCATTGAATTGATCTAGTATAGCCTCAGGTACGATTCCTACTCGTCCCAATTACTTGCGCTCGGATCATAGAGAAACGATTCGTTGTAAATTCCTTGGCTCGAATATAGCTGACCTGCTTTTCAGCAGATCAGGAGGTGGGGTTAATTCGATGCACAAGAGCTAACTCAAGATGCAACCGGATTGCTAAACTAAAAAGGAGATATCATGCATTATTATCATTTAACTTCAACGTGACTACTATGTTCGCATACGTAGGCACCTTACCATTTAAAGATGGAGATGCAATGGGAGAAGTGCTCATTTGCGAGTGAAAGTTCCCACTATCTTTAGGCTTTATACGAAACCATGACCCAGAAACGCACATTGGTTTTTTATTTTTTTTCCCTTATGAGGAAGTCCACCTTAAGCAACTTAATTTCAAGCAATAAGATATCTCACCGTTTCAAAAACAAGATGAATGTGAGTCTAAAGTTGGGTAGTTTATCCAATGGTGAAATTGTTTGTATTAGTGATGTGAAGAATCGAACTTGTGTCGTGCACCTGATCAAGATATGAAAATTTAATTTGTACCTATTAAGTCAATCTCCAATCTCCAATGATTAACACCACGGTACAAGAAGAATGAAAGTTATCAAAATCCTGTAGCTGGGGAAACCTTTTTGTACCGTGAATGGAGATATCCTTTACTTCTTTGAGGGTGAACCTATACCAATATGGTCCTAAGCACATTCATGCAAAAACGTTGTCTTGCAAGAGAAGTAGCAGCAGAAAGAAACCCACAGGAAAGGCATATCTTCCCAACACACCCAAAAGCCATTCTTTTCTTTCCCAAATATTCATGCAGAAGAATGCGATGCATCACCGCATATATAAGCGTGAGCTCTCTTCCTTCTTCTTTTCTTCACCAACTGATTCTCTTTCCCAATACACGACTTCTAATCACAAGCCTCATTATGTCCTCGAATCCAGCCGGCGATGGCCCCAGCACGACTCCAAACTACCAGCTCTATTGGTGCTACCAATGCCACCGCGTGGTCCGGGTGGCAGCCGCCAATCCGTCCGAGGTCATTTGCCCGCGATGCTTCGGCCAATTCCTTGGGGAAATCAACAATCCTAGCCCGAGATACGTGATTGACTTCACCCAGTTTGATCCTTCTCCAGAAGCCCGGCTGCTTGAAGCCCTTTCCCTCATCCTCGATCCTCCAATTCGGTGGTTCAACAACCTCGGTGTCAATGCTCAGGGATCCGACCTTCGAGGCCGATCGCGAAGTAGACAGCAGGGTGATGTCCATGGCCATGTGGAAAGAGATTTCACACATCCTGAGGGTGATTTCACAGAGCTGAGACCAAGGCCGAGGCCGAGGCCTAGGTCGATGCCAAGGCTATGGCCGAGGAACCGAAGTCTTGACAGTAGAGAGAACCTGGACCTGGATGGGAACGGCATCCATGACAGGCCCTTCACTTGGATCTTTCTCAGGCCAGTCGATCCTTTTCGTCCGATGATACTGCCTCCTGGGAGAGAGGGCCCAGGAGCGAGAGGAGCCGATCCTAGGGATTACTTTCCAGGGCGGGGGCTTGAACAGCTGATAGAAGAACTGACGCAGGACGACCGTCCCGGCCCGCCGCCAGCCCCTGCCTCTGCCATCAATGCGATACCGACCGTGACAATCGAACCAAGCCACTTAAACAACGACACGCAGAGTTGTCCCGTGTGCAAGGAGGAGTTCAAGGTCGGCGGGGAAGCGAGGGAACTGCCTTGCCATCACTTGTACCATTCGGATTGTATCGTCCCGTGGCTGCGGCTCCACAACTCCTGCCCAGTCTGCAGGCAGGAAGTGCCAATTGTTTCTGATCCCGAGGTTCCAGGAGACGACTCGGAGACGCGCGAAGGAGAAGGAAGGTGGGCCCGATGGCTGCGACAGAGGAATCTGTGGCCGTTTCGAACCAGGCACGGGCAAAGTCCCCCACCAGGTAACGCTCCTCGTGCTTCCTCACCCATGTAATCGACACGATAATTGAAACCGCAGATCAAAGCGCCACGCTTTTGATCCTTCTCGAATCCTTTCAATGTCCGTCCAACTACTAATTAGATGCGAAATTACTTTAAAGCTTCTCAATGTATGATACTCTGTATCGATGCAATAGCCAATAAATTCTTTAGCCGATTTTAACGTTACTTCTCGATGAAATAACTTTTATTTCTGCCGGGCTTTCGGATGGCCATGCTTCGATACTTCATAATCTTTGCAGCTGCATGCGCATCATCGTAATCTTTTCATTTCATTTCACCGTCCTCTTTTTTCCTTTCGGCAGCTAACTCGTGGTGGAATTCCTGCAGCATTCTGTAGCTCGTTAGATTTCGCCATTGCCGCCATCGGGGAGTGTTCTTAATCGATTTGTATGATAGAAAACAATGGGTAGGATTAAAAGCACAAAATGTATGTCGGTATTTCTATACAGGGTGTGCTACGTTACAGGATGATCATCATCAAATCCTAGTACGGTATGGATGGACAGATCGACTCGGTACGTGACCTCTTGCTTCAACGATTAACATCTCGTCGTATTAGGAAGATCATTCGAATCTGTGATCATAGCAAAGCCGTTACAACCGACCCCGAGAACCATCATACTCTGAAAGCTGCATCGCTCCGTGGGGCTTCGACATGCTTGTTCATCATGAATTGATAATCGCAAAGGCAGCAGTTTCTTTGAAGTTCACTTGAGCTCTGTTTGTTTCACAAAATATATTTTTCGGCGTTTGCTTTTTTTAAGATAATGAGTCGAACAAATATGTTTTTCTAGTCAACGGAAAACTTATGCTTAAATTCAAGAGAATGATTTCCACATAAGATTTCGGGCTCAAGCACTAATACTAAATCATATTTTAAAAATTGGGAAATCATTCTCTAAAATATGACTAAGTATCAACGCTTGAACTTGAAACTCTACACTTGGGCACAGAAGTTCCCTGCGTCCAGGATTAGGTCTTCTGTGCTTAAACCCTGGTCCATCAATGTTGGGCGAATAATCCCAGTGCTCGAGCCCATGTTCCTATCCATCAAGGTCAAGTGTAGGAGCCCATTGTCAATGTCTGGGGCTTACCGCCTGCCCAAGTCCATAGAGGTCAAGCCCAAAGCCCCAGTGCCCTTGCCCAATGCCCCGGCACTCATGCCACGGTCCATAAAGGCTGAGCACGAGATCTCGACACTCGAGCTCGAATCCCCTAACACTCAAGCCCAGGACCCTGACATTCAAACTCTAGTCCTCGACACTAGGGCTTGGATCCACAAAAGTCATGCCAGAGTCCTCGGCTCAAGCTTGGTGCCCTAGCCAAGGTCTATCGAGGCCAAGGCCTCAGACCTTGAGTCCATCAAGCCCAACCCAAAACACAATGTCTGCGCAGATCCGTCAATGCTAGACCTAGTACCTCGTTGCTTGCACCTCAATCCATCAAGGCTAAGCCTAAGACTCAAGTGCTCGATTCTCGATCCATCAAGCCTGCACAGATCCATCAATGCTAGACCTATTACCTTAGTGCTTGCACCTCAATCCATCAAGGCTGAGCCTAGGACTCAAGTGCTCAATTCTCGATCCAGGCACCCCGATTGAGGTCCAATGAGGGCTACCCCAGGACTCTAGTGCCCATATCTGATTCTCTAGTTGTCTATGCACAAGTTACTAGCATCCATACACAAGTTACTAGTGCTTAAATAGTATGTTTATTGAGGAAAATCTCCATCAATGCCAAACTCGAGACTATAGTGCCTATACTCGGTTCTTTGATAGCCCATGCACAAGTTACTAGGGTTCAAACAATAGATGTCTATTGAGGAAAATCAAATCGGATTTTTAATACCAAACAACGCAAGATATTTTCTAGCTCATTTTCAAGTTTTAGCCAAATACCGAAAAATATCATCATATTCCTAGAAAATGACTTCTTGAAAAATATTTATCTAAAATGTTACATTTTTTGCAAAACAAATTGTTAGCGCCCTGAGATTTTCATCGTTTGGAAACCTTTGGCTCCTAATAGGAACCAGATTGGAGCTATTTTGGCAAAATTACTAAAAATGAAAAGGAAATAACGCTAACAATTCTTAAACCTCAGTCCAACATTCTTTGAATTTTAATTCGTTTGATAGGATAGGATTCTTAAACAATTCCCAAAACATTTTGGTTTGGCGGTGGAATAACTATTAGGCGGAAGAATCAACGATCCCAAACTAGTGAATAAGGATTGCCAAATTGCATGAAGCACATATAACTAATTTAATGTCTCAGTAATTTTTTAGTATCGGTAAATTATGTATATAAATAGTTGAATTGTAGTTTGTACGACTGCCAATCAATCAATAAACACTGGTTGTTCAAATTTATCAACTTGTTTATTATGATATTGCCAACATCTTTACATAGCCGGCAACAATTATACCCAACCTCAAAGAGCTTTAATTTTCTCATCAGTTATATTTCCTATCCAAGAATCAACAAAAGGGACATTCAAAACCTTTATCAATTTACTCATCGATCCACATTTCAAAAGATGATTCATCAAGCACTTCCCGATGAAACGATCCATAATTATCTTAGCCAAAGTGATGCGAAGTGTAAATCAGGGATGTTGCCTCATCTTCTGATTTTTTATTAAAATACTTCTCCAGCCAAGGGAGGGAGTTTGGTACTGACGTGAACATCTTTAATAATATTTTAATAATATTTTCTTCTTTTTTCTCTATTTTTGTTTGGACTAAGGCTCGGTGAGGGCTCACGAGCCCTCACTATGATCTAGCAAGGGCCACAACACACTTGCCAAATTTGGACCAAGCAAGGGCACTATGGCCCTCACCTAAAACCAATAAGAGCATCCTGGCCTTTGCCAGCCCTTTATCCAACAAAAATGAAAAGAAAAGAGAAAAACCAAAAAGTTATTGAAGAAAATTTCACGTCAATATCGATCATGCCACATAAGACAATTAAATTCTCCATCAATCATTTATGGCCTAAATTGATCAAATTGACTCAACTAGTAAAATATAGAAAGGTTTTATGACTAACTGACATAAATAAAATGTTTATGAATGAATTAATATAAACATAATAAGTTTAGAATTTTTTAGGGTATACTTCACCATAGGCCCCGTCCCCCTCCGTGTGCTCCAATAATACAACCACGCCTATTATACTTTGATGGGTAACGGGGCTGGGCTTTCGACTTAGCCTCTTATTATTAGAGTTATTCAAGGTACGGGCTAAGCCTCGTTTCAGAATTTTTAGACTTAGGGGCGTTCAAAATTGTTTGAATAGCTCCATCTTGTCTTAGAGCTCCACTTACCAAAAAAAAAAAATCCTGAGTAATTTCTGTTTAAAAAATTCAAGGGAAATCAAAAGGGCGCTAATCTGATTGTCATCTCAATTTACAATAAATGTTTTTTTCCTGAGAAAACAGCATCGTCTTGCTGGTTTGCTCATGTGATGACGAATTTCATGAGAAATGGTGTCTCCCTCGAACTCTGGGAGTGGATATGTAATTGTAGTTGGATAAAAGGAAGCTGAAATGGTCAAAGGGAAAGTGCATTCCTTTTTGCTGAATATCGGGGCACTAATTCAAGTTTAAGAGATGAATGTTGATCTAACTATTTGCTCACTCAAATGAACTATTTAAACGTGACTCAAAAACTGAGTAGCTTGGTGGCCTAAATCACGGATGGTACACTATTGTTAGGGTGAGCAACCGAGTCAGCTCAACTTGAAAGTCATTCTTACTCAACTGGTTTACAAGGGAACCACTTCAATTCCAAGGTCCAAAAAGCTTTGATTCGTTTGGTCCCAAATTCTATACCTTCAATCGACCGATTGCTCTCAGAAACTTGAAACCTGTGACGCTAGCTCCATAGTAAAACCTGAAATCAAACCGGTTTACCATTAGCCCTATATTTTTTACTAAAACAGAAAAAAAAAATTGATGAAATTGAATATATTTGACATATTATCATTAAGCAGAGAGAATTGTATTCATGTTTAATTCATGCATATTGTATATATAGTAAAATGAAAGGAAACGACAGGAAAAAAAAAATGCCTCAGCTGGTTACCGAGTAGGCCTTAAAACCGACTTGGAGCCAGCCAGCTCAATTCCATAGTCAACAAGATGGTTGGTTCCCAATTTCAAGAACTTAAATAAGGTTAGTTCCCAATTCCAAATCTGAAATTTACTCACTTTGCAACCGATCATCCACACCCAAATGAATATACGGATGACTCCATCTATCTGTATCCACAATAATGAAGACGACATCCTATTAAATTCTACGTTTGAGATGAAAGTTACATAACCCAATCCATTTCCATTATGGGTATGTAGTTTGTCTCTCTGTTCTGAACATCTCATCCTTATGATACTTCAATGTCGGAAGAGCGTGACCAAGTTCAATGTAGGGAACAAACAATAATGGGGGCCCATCCTTAATTAGAAGTCCGCATACGGGCATGCCTTGTGCGGTCATTTGCCTAATCCAAATTATGGGACACGCGATTAGAAAGCCCGTTGAAAGGGATTCTTTAGCGTCAAATAATTGCAAAGAAAAGTGCAATTTTACCCCCAAAAAATCCTTTTCTAAGTCCTTTTGGTGACGACCGATGCCCGAAAAGCATTCCGAGAACAATTATAATGTCAGATGGATTGACTGCTTATTTTGTCACTTCCGGCCCAACATTTTTCTACAATGTCCGATCCGGCGATCCCTAATACTGCTGAGCTAGGGTTGACCTCAAAGATCCCTTGTTCCATACATCCTAGGTATTCTAACATTAAAGTTATCAGTAGAATATTTCGTATTGCCATATGGTGCGATAATAATACGATATTAATAGAGAGTACATCTAAAGTTGAGCAGGCCCGATCACGCTTTTGGCCAACTAAACATAGCGAGGAAGTTAGAAAGAGCTTAAGGGGAAGCGAATCCACTAAGTTAACCAGAAGCGAGAATATATACTAAGATATCGCCTTCAATTGCAACGAGATTGGTATTAAGAATTGATCGTATTTTGAATCTTCTATGATTGTACTTGATGTTTTGAAGAAGCATCTACGAACGGACCGTGACAAATGAAGACAACATAAGCAACGATACATTACATTTTCCACTTCCGTATTACATTCTCGGATAATGAATTTATAGGGCATAGCGTAAGACACACTCCTGGCAGAAAATGATACCTTAAAAAATTAATACAATCTAGAAATACTCATATGAGGGAGTCCAAAAAGATGTCTCTCCCCATGTGGGTTTCTCCGCCTAGCTAGTTAAACCCTCAATAACCCTTATATAACATATTATTTTGGTCAATATCATCAGGAATTTCCCCTTTTTGAATTGATGAATAAGTTTACTATGAATGGTTAAAAAAAAATATATCAACAGAAGCTCCATAGCTGGATTTCTTCAGCTTCTTCTAAAAGCTCCTCAACCGTGGGAGGACCAAATGATGCCGCGGCGATGTTGTTATACATTACTTGATCCACGTACTTCGGCGATTGGAAGGCATCGTTGCACCAATAATCCATCATATCCATCGGTTCGCTGGGAGTGTACGCCCCGACGCATTGCACAAGCGACACTTCGTCGTCCAGTTGATCCGACGGCGAGGAACACATAGATGGGGATGAGACAAATGAGGGAGGGGCGGCAGCAAAGGTAGCAGCAGCGGTGGTGGCGGTGACATTGCTATCAGCACCACCGCCATTTGTGGCAGTGGCGGCCGCAGCGGCCGCTCGCTGGATGGACTTGGGGGACATGGAGGCATTGGGAGGGACATGGTGTTGGGAGGAGGAGAGAGGGAAGTTGAAAGTGGCTGAAGAGCCCTTGATGCAGAGGAGTGCAGCGTCATAGGCTCTAGCTGCAGCCTCGGCAGTGGAATAAGAGCCCAACCAAATCCTCGTCTTCTGGTTCGGTGCTCTTATCTCTGAGACCCAGGAGCCCCAGCTTCTCATCCTCACTCCCTTATACTTCTTTTTCAATGCACTGGATGATGGCATGGATGATGACTCTCGCTCACTCTTCACCATTGGCGAAACAACGCCGGGAGAGCGAGATCAGCGAGAATGTTTCAAAGAGAGAGAAAATATGGGTGATGAGATGGAAAGAGTTGGCTCAATATGGTGGATTTTCAGTCAGAGTATTTTCTCTTCTTGCTTTTGGCTGTTGTTCTTGCGAAACGGAAACGAGTGATGGAGGGTCAGGACACAAATGGAGTACAAAGAGGATGCTGATTTATAGATTCATAAAATTGTAGTCCAAGAAACAAGCAGGCAGCTTCCTCCATACTTATTTTAAAGTGTGGGGTTTTGGATATATGGATGACAGGTGTTTTTTCTCATCTGTTTTTACATATTATGTGAGAAATATATGTTATTGGATTTATGTTCCTGTAGTTCATTCCAAATATGTTCTTACTGACCCATAATTGATAGTGAAAGTGAAGGGACAGGTTTTTGAATGAGTCAAGGACCTTTTATTGCTTTCTGCAAAATCATCCAAGATGTCAAAGACGACACAGAGTTGGCAATTGGCCATGGAAATATATCATGGGCCATACACAAGATTTATTCATAAAATAATGTGTCGAACTTTTATCGGGTGCTTAAAGATGAACCAAATTTGCTTTTACCGTTCTTCTTGCAATTTACCAACCGTGTATGGAACGAGTTTAGTATCTCTGAAATTTACTGCCTGGAAGGCAGTTTGTCAAAGCAGTTACATGTCTGACCACCATGACCACATTGACCAGCAACCCCTTTTTAAAATTCCTTAAGTGCAATGTTTTCAAAGGCCAACATCAAGCCCTGTGGTCTGTGGAAAAAGTGAAGGCCAGACCAGCTTGGACACACACACCCTCCCATATAGAATAATGAATGTTTTCTGGCCCCTTGTGATTCTTGACTTTCTCAGCAAGTCACACCCCCACATGTCATCTGCATCATGCCCCCGGTTAAAAGTCAAGAAAGGCAAAACCAACATGAAAAGAGAACCAAAAAAAAATTAATTAAACACTGTTTCATACATGATTACTAAATTATACAAAGAGCAATGCAGCTCAGGAAGAGAGAGAGAGAGATGAGAGAGAGAGACATAGGATGCTGCGATAGGCAGCTTCCGAGGAGCTGCGCATGATGCTCCAGAGCTTTCAAATTGGCTGTTTTACACACAAAATATTTTAAAAAAAGAGAGACTAGGGTTTACAGTCATTTGATAGAATTATATAATGATATATTCATATCCAGAAGGAAATAAGCAACCCAAGTACTCACCACGCGCATTGCCAAAGAGGAGAAGAGCCCCCGCTCGACGAAAGCACGGGACACTCCAGCTGGGTCTGGCCTGTCCCGCAGACCAAAAACCGCGTCCTCGGGGTGCTGTCTTATCTCATTCTGATGTTGACGCTTCGCACCTTGAGCGTCCGAATCAGTACGAGAGAGATTTGAGGATGGGCGTGCCAATAATTTAATCGGCCAAAGAGGAGGCAATACGTCAACGCATCGCCCTCAACTGTTCGGAAGGCATTGCTTAATTGCTTACGCCATGCACGGCTTGACTTTCAGGGATGTAGCCCCGGGTTCTCGTCAGAGGAACAGGTTGCCTTGGAATCGGACTTTTCAAGGGGCGATGAGATTCGCCTTGGTACGGCGGAACGCAAAGCCTAGTGAGTGAACGAACGTACCTCGTCGCATCGTGGCGCTGTCCAGGGGCGCTCTTTTCAAGACAAGCGAATCCTTGGGGCGCGGTCTCCGGTCGTGCAACGTGCCCGGCACCGTTGATTATCGGAGACTGGCTCATTTGAACACCATGTTCACACTGCGAGTAATCATAGAAAGTGCAATTTTTTTTCTCTAATTTGCAATGGTATCTGTCTGGGGAAGGTAAAGGTGCTCTGTCTAGTGCCATGGGGAACTTTTCTGAGATAAATCTTAATGAAAAAACAATTGAAAAGTTTTCAACTACCTCCACCAGATGCACCTTCGATTTTACATTTTTTTCTTTAACTTCTGAACTTCAATTGAAAACTTACGAAAGTAAACCCACAGTTAAAATCACTTTAAAAGTAAAATAACTCATATTCAAAAGGGTTATATTAACGAGTATCTTTGTAGCACTTATTTATCATATTAAACATACTAAATAAGGAGTTGTCCAATTTTCAACAATTAAGTACACATAAACACAAAAACAATTGATATATTGTAAACACCTAGCTTTCTTTATTCGATTACTTAACAAGTGCCCTAATTAGGGTCACTCATTAACAAAAAGGCTATTCGAAATAACAAAAGGGTCTCCCAGTGACGCTTTTGCATTTATTCTTGACCTCACGTGAAAAGTGTATCTCTAGAAAGTCTTAAACATGTTATAACGAAACTAAGTTTTGAATATACGAACCACGTTATGCGAAATTGCAGCCACAGAAATATCATCGAAAATCAATTACAAATCGCGGTTCCTGTGGACGAAATTCAAGCACAAGCAAATCCTTTAAATAAGTTTTTCATGCTAAAGCAAAAATGAGAAAAGATAATGTAGACGGTATTTAGAAAGTAGGGGCGCTGAGTCAAAGCAGAACCCTAGACCATAATAGTCCTAAGCTGCACGTGATGATGATGGGGATTTCCCATCTCATTAACGTTGCCAGTTGTGGCACCATCAATGTTTCACTGTTGCCTATCTACTCTAAACGTGTAACAGAGCGTGGAAGCAGTCAAAGACGCTGCTTTTCAAAATCAAGAAGCCTGGGAAGCTTTAACGAAAGTAAGCTCCATCTTAATTTTCCTAATCGTGACGTATTAGATGACTCTCCATTTTTCATAGGTAATGCCTGTTCTACCTGGGAAGGAAAGCATTTAAGCAAGATGATCTGTATATCATACATTGTGAGCCCTTGTATTAATCACCTAAAGCTCTTGAAATGGCGATTGACTAGTGCTTACTAAAGGGGCAAGTCTATTTCCTCAAGACTCTTTCAATGCTTGAGATAAATAAATACTTCATACTCTCCGTAATACGATATGAGTTATATTTTCACCCACGATTTCAAACTTTAAAACTTCTGTAATCTATAATTTACATCATGGCCTCTCGATTATTGTTTCTTGACTAGTAAACAAATTAATTAAGTAAAATTAAGTTTGATACAGCAAATTCACATGCGTATGGCTGCCGTCATATGACCGAAGCCTTACTCAGCACATGCGGATGGAAGTAACTTAATATGCCTTTGCGAGGACTAGTCGTACAAATATGTTCAAACAACTCATGCTAAAAAGAATCATCAAGAGAAGTTTTTCATTGTTTTTTACTGTATTTTAGTTAACGAGTACTCGTGAAGCGATTGCGGAGCAATTGAATTGCTTTGTGCCAATGACAAGCTTTGCATTGAAAGAAGAAAAAGGAGAAGACGCACAATTTTATTTTAGATATATTTATTTCAGTCGACATGATACTGCATCATTAAATTTGCTCTATCTTAATCATAAATTTTGCATAAAAAGAAGGATTAGTGTCGTGGATCCGTACTAGCCCCCTCCCCCTCCTCTCTCCTTCCTCGTTCACACCCTCTCAAAACATGAGGCGCCCCTCTGTCATCATTATTTCGGGCTCGTTCGATTCTCAGAAAAAAATAAACTGTACTCGTATTACTTCATGTCTAAAATATCAAATGCTGCTTAAAATTTTTGAAAAAATCAATTAATTATGGTTAGCATAATTTTATCTATCAGGTGACCGATAGTGAGATTCCATATAGATTATTCAGTCAAACCACGTGTCTCTTTTTTATTTTCCTTTTGTTTTTCGCATGTTCAGGCCACACTTTTAGCCTTGAATCAAAGAAATGAAACAAGGGTCTTGGCCCCACTTTCGAAGATGGCACGAAAGTTCATGTTTCACTTAAGGTTTCTTTCCTTTTCACAACAGCTGTGCTTTTCCCTTTTTCCAATTTCTGGAAGAAAGGGAATTTGACAAAGTGAGCATGCAATGAAATTGACCCTGTTATCTCGAGCTTGATTTGACCGTTAGTTTGCGCTTTTCACGAGTGTACATTTACATTACTATGTTGAGCTGGTTTAAGCTACTAGAAACCTCTCTAGGCTTAGCCCCAAAAATACAAATGAAAAGAGGACAGTAACAACTGCTAGAAGCATAGATCGGTCCAAGATCTTTGGGTTTGCTTGCTATTGCCGCTTAGTCCTAGTTGAGATGTGCCCACCTAGACGTGCCCACATGGAATGCAAAATATTGATTTTCTAAGGATATTAGTTGAAACATTCAGGTTTTCACGATTATACGACCCTAAAGTATGTTAGTGTTTGATTACTCCACGTTATGAACCAGCTTTGGGCCATTTTGACTTTAAGGACTTGTTTCATGGGAAATCACTATTTTGAGGATTTGGATTTTCACTCTACTTCGAAAAGCAACTGTAGTACTGTTTAATTGCAATATTATATCATGGTGTGATTTCTGTCAGGCACAAATAAGCAACAGTGAGGGGGAGTAAAGAATTGCTTTTTCAAAAAAATAATACGAAACTAAGTTTGTAGAATTAACTCCCATAAATGTTTTGCTTCTACAGTTCTACGTGCAGAATGAACTAATGACGGGAAATAAAGAATTCTAGGAAAAGAGAAATTACAAAGGAGCTTTTTATAGAGTTCCAGCTACTCCTTCCTTCCAACTCTAGTAGCCAAAGTTGACCGAGCTGCACTAATCAGGCCAAGAGTTCGCACACCATGTATACACAGCAAGATTGATCCCCCTCCCCAATTATAACTACGATTGTAAGTGTTTATAAAGAATTTCTGGCGTACTATATCTTTCACCTAGATAAATACTTTAACTTGGTACAATCACTTCTCTCATGTGTTCATAAATGGGTTTGTCACTCTTACTAACTCTTAAGAACAATACTCAGATGGTTATTAGAAGCTTATGAAAAAAAAACCGAACTCAATAATGCTCATATTCCCTTTTTTCTTTCCCTTCAACTATATGACCGAATTTTCTCCAAATTATAGAGCTCTAAATTCGTACGTTGCACTTGCATCATGTACTCATTATGTCAAAATTCATTCATTGTAAGGGATCTCGGCAAAACTCATTGAAAACACATAGGGAACCTTTTTTTTCCAATATAAGGTTCTCTATTGGAATTTCTATTAATGGTATGTTTTGATCATGCCATGTCACCAATCTAACGAGTGAATTAGTCTGTGATCTTAGGCATAAATAATATTGGAATTTCATACTTTATTGCGATGAGATGTGTATTCAATTGAGGAACTCCAACGGTCATTACATCTACATTTTACTTGCTAGGTCCTATTTTTTCTTCCACAACATCGTGTTGTTGTGGTGTGTAAGGCGCAGGGAAAAAAAAGCTCAACGTCATATGCATCACAAAATGATTCAAAGTCACGATTATCTAATTGATCTCCGTGATCACTTCTAATACAAGAAATGCTAAGCCCGTTTTCATTTGGATATCTCTTAGCAAGTTCAGCAAATGCATGCAAGGAATCATTCTTATAAGCTAGAGAAGGAATTCAAATAAAACTAGAATATTCGTCAATAATAACAAGCCCATGCCCTTTTTTTCCTCCAAGACTTAGTATCCTAGTGGGTCCATGTAAGTCCATGTGCAATAACTCCGCGGAATGACTGGTAGGGACAGTATCCTTAAATTTAAAAGAGATCTTCGCCTGCCAAAAGAACATGCATCACAAAAGTCCCTTTTCGTAAAATTGTCTTTGGTAGGCTTCGTCTTAAGTACGGCATCAAACTGCTTCGTCCAAAATTTCGTGTGAACCTCAACATCTCTTGGACAAACACCTAGAGAGTAGAGTCGAATATAGGGCTTGAAAAATATATTGTACTAACGAGAAGAGATGGGGCATGCCGACACCAATACGTTAAAATAAGGAACGCAGTCTCACAACCCGTCATATAAGTGGACAAGCAGAGACAGCCCCCATCAAAGGAAACTCCTAATTCATGGGGAGGTTACTCCGTAACCAAACACCTAGTATTCAAGAATTACCCCCAGTATTCAAGTTTAGCAAATGCAAACAAAGCGTCATTCTTATGAGCTAGAGAAGGAATTCAAGTAAATCTAGAGTATTCATCAATAATGACAAGTCCATACCTTTTTTTTCTCCAAGACTTAATGTCCTAGTGGGTCCATATTAGTCAATATGCAATAAGTGTGAGGAGTGACTGGCAGGGACAATATCCTTAGATTTAAAAGAGACCTTCACTTGCTAAAGGACATGCATAACAAAAGTCCTTTTTCCTCAAATCTGATCTTTGGTAGGCCATAGACTAAGGCTGCGCATGACAACGCTTCATTCCCGGGAAGAGTTTTTTTTCAGAAATAGTTATTTTCTATTTTGCCAGAACAATTTCGAGTAAAGAACCCCGTTTGATAACGACACAAAATTTCTACTCCTGGAATAGAAAAAGAATAGAAATGCGTTTGGTAACGCAACAATTTCTTTTTGTATTTATTCATTTTTATTTTTGCCGACGGATCGCCGCGGCCGGCGGCGTCGCCGCCGCCGGCCGCCGGTCGCGGCGGCGGCGGCCGGTGGCGGCGGTGGCGGTGGGCGGTGGCTCGGGCGGTTGACGGTGCTCGCAACAAGAAAATAAAATTAAAAAGAAAATCACTTACTTCTAGAAATTGTTTCTAGGAACAAGAAGCAACTTTTTTTTGCTTCTCAAAAGCTTCCCAGGGAACAAAACGAGAACAAAAAATTGAGAAATTGTTAGGAACAAATGTTTTACCAAATAAGTTTTGTTCTTTTTTTTTGTTAGGGGAACAAAAGAACAGTAAATTGGGAGAAACGAAGCATTACCATGCGCTACCTAAATCCTTTCTTGAAAGAATAGTTTCGAACACGCCTGACCTATTTTTTTTATGCCAAAGACAATTTTCGGTAGCTGTGAAAAGAAAACGAGTTTTCAAAGGATCAAAAGCTTATGAAGAATTTATGCAAACATTTTTGTGCCGTTTCACAACAAATTTTTCATAATTAGTTGGTAATTTCATCACAAAAAGTTGGTAAGCCAAATGAGAATTGATAATCCAAAACTAGTTGGTAAATTAATTTGAAAAAAATTGGTAAGTCACTCAAATAAAAATTAATAAATTCATATGAGAAATTGGTAAATTTAAAGCATTAGTAAAATAGATAAATAAATAAAAAAAATCGTAAAAGATAAGAAAGTTGATAATATGTGAATTGCCGAAAAGAACTAATAAAAGTATTAGTAAATTACCAATAAATTATCTAGAAATTACATAACACGGAATTTTTTTCACCATTGGTATTTTGACACTTACCAACTCTTTCGGCAATTTACCATCAATGTAAGTATTTCATTTTTTGAAAATGGAACAACGGTATGTTATTCCTACTGATAATTGATTGGATACATTTCATTTCGAGATAAAGGCAAGATAAAATCGTGACAAGCTAGCCATATATCAAGTTCTCTTGGATTGTACTGAGTTTTAATAGAAAAAACACCAACTTTCATATGACCTCCGTTTTATATTTGATTCTATGCAACATTTCATTCATTTATTGAATGCTTGCCGGTACCATGAGGGAAGATTCATGCATGCTTCTTCGATTCTGGCGTCGACAAGCATTATCTGCAGAAATAATTCATTCCACGGATGAGCTGGCTCCGTACTGTAAGTTCCGTACCAATCATATGGACGGAAAGTGGGGACTGACACTTTCCATTATATATCTCTCCCGAAATTCAATTGAAATCACAAATATGGGCAAGAATAAGAGATCCGGGTTGAAAGAATGGGCAACATGAGCATGTGCCCGAGATGGATTGGTAGGTGAGATCCACAGCATGAATTTTAAATCCGCGATGCAGAAACTTCGTAGAAGTTCATGCGGAGGAGTCATCGACAGACCATATCCTCGAGGATCCGAGCGTGCCCTTTGCTTCCTACATTAAAACTCGTTTAGGAACAATGACAAGGCGATGACCTCAGCTAGCTTCCGATGGAGACGGTGGTTTGTTGTTGGCGATGGAGTCGGAGGACGGTGGTGGCGGGTCCACTATAGGTTGACCGGCCGAGAGGGAGGAGGAAAGAGGAGATGTGTGTCTAGTAACACGATTCTGTTTGGTTTTGATTGGTTTTGATGCAATTCAAATAGAAAAGAACATATGTTGCCATCTTATGTGTGGGACAGTAAATGAATCCATATTCATATTCAGGAGTAGCCTATTTGCATCCACTTAAGCTTTGTCTCGAATTTTAACCGTGACAGCCTAATATTAGCTAAGGAAGTAATGATGTTACACTTGAATAATACACTTTGGCTACTTATAAACGCATTATAGAAGAAATTGAATTCGCGCACATAGCTTGCCTAGAAAGTTTATTACATGAGTCAAGTGCATCTTTCGAATATCGGACTAAGACTAAAGATGTACATCAATTGATGCATGATAATATTACCCCAAGCTAAGGTCCATGGGACAATGATATGATGATAATATTGTGCTCAAAATCATGATGTTAAATAAACTGAAAAGTTGTATCCAAAATGGGTAAAATGTCGTTCTATTCCAATACTTGCTATGTCAATTAAATCAGCCGTGACCCAAATTAGGATCTAAGCCAAGTGGTGAACCAATATCAGAAGCTTCAAAATTTAGTATCACACTAACACTTTTGATCGTGACAGATGGTATCGGAGCTCATTACATTATTGAAGCGATGCGATGGATTCTATGGATGGCCGACTGTAATTAGTATGGTTAAATCTCGATGTCTAATCTTCGGTCGGTCACTTCCGTAGCCCGGGCGCGTGGGTGGTGGTATCCTTTCAGCTTTATAAAAGCCCAACATTTTCATAACTGGAAAGCAATCGTATTGAATTAAGAGACTGCGTTGGAACGATCTGGGTTGGAACGATCCTCTTCGCTTAAGACTTTTTCCACCTTTGACTCTTCCTAATCTTATGCTTGGATGGAAGCTTAATCCTTTGAAGACAGAGACGTTGCTATTTGCAACTGGAGTTTCTTCTGATTTTTAGCACCAAATAGCAGCAATTGGTGGATTTAAATCGGGGTCTCTTCCTCATTACATAGTTTGACTTGCCACTTATTAGTAGCTTACTCTCTGAGGACTGCAACCCATTGACTGATCTGATATGGAGTGAGATTAGAACCTGGGCTGCTGAAAGAGGTTGCATTTGCTAATAAGCTCCAACTTGCTAGTCCTTTGTTGCACAACATTTGGAGATCAAGAAGTTGGAAACCTGTTGTAGCTCTGATTTCTGGTGGGGTGTTGATGGTGGTGCTAATAAGGTTATGTTTTCAGAAGAGAGTAACTCATGAGGATTGCCCAAGCAACCAATCAATCAGTTCGGGTACGGTAGATCCCGTGTTTGAATCGGCATCTCCAGCTCAATGTCATCTTAAAGTCGCGCCGGCCACCCTTAAGGATAGGGCCCTACCTAATACATATGAATGGGATGGTTTATTTGCATCCCCAACAATTAATTCTCCAACTAATTCTTCTTGTGCATCAAGGAAAATTCTTAATGACTAACTTTCAACTCAACCAAAATGTCCTCTTTTTTTAAGCGATATGTTATTATGACAAGGTAAATCAACGCTCTCATTCACTCTTGGAGGACCACATTAATTACAGATAAGCGCTGAAGTAAATAGATATCATCTTACGAATGAACAAAGCTAGGAAAATACCACATTCTTGCAGATGCAATTTCAGAAACAGAAAGAGACTATGGCAAACTCATCAAAGAGATGTCCCTCTTCAACATCTTAGACACTCTTATACAATTTATTCATAGTCAGTAACCTCACAGATGGAAATATGGTCCATACCAGAGCTCAGAACCAAAACGGTTATTCATGTCTACGCTATGGCCAAGACCATCTTATTGCTATGGTGTAATACAAGAAGAAGCTCACAACTTGAGCTTCACTTCAACATGAATTGGCGAATGCCAGTAACATGTGTAGGAGAGCTTTTTAGAGGACAACAACAACAAGAAGCAGCCTTATCAAATTATCCAGATTCATCATATAGATACTGCAATTACAAGCAGCATTAGTTTGCTACTCAATCAGGAGTTAGCTAAATCACATTCCTCTGTAATTCTTCAACATAGGAACTCAAAGTACTAATTATGGATTCATATACCTTTATCCCCCTCAAGAAGACTTTATCCTCCAAAAACTGCAACAACCAAAAAGTTATGGTAAATATTAGTAGTACTGAATGACCAATACGGTCTACATATATGGTTTTCCTAAAAAATCTCGCACCTCATTATGATCATGCAGCAGTATTGGAGTATTGATCATTGGAGAGAACCCAAGAGCAGGAATCCCCAGCTGTCGAATGAATCTTGCATCAGTAGTTGAAGATAAGATTTCAGGCTTTGCAAGCTTTCCTCCAGCTGCCGCAACAGCTTGATTAAAGGCAGACCACCAAAGGTTGGAATCATCTGTTCCAGTCATTAATGGGCGCCCCTCATAGTCTCGAGTAGGTCCTGTCTGAGTTATCTAACATATGAAAGGATAAATATCTTAAATCAGCCATTCAATTCTAGTTTCATCCTTATGAATATGAAATCTATGGATGACGCAAAAACTGTGTTTTATGAATGTCTTTAAGCCATATGACAAGTATCGTGCATTAGCTGATGAGAGTATGACAGTGCCTGTTACAAGAAGGGGAAGGAGGATCAGTTGTCCAAAAAGAAAATCCATTCTTAAACCCCCACAGAATCAAAGTAGAGTAAAACAGGAAACATGTTACACAACTTGACTGTGCCAAGCAGGATGAAATTACCAGAATCAATACCAGCAAAGAGAATCCCTATTAGAAAGCAGCATGATCAGATTCTAAAAGCAATATGGTGTCCCTTACCTTCATGGATTCTGAAGTACATTTAGACATTATCATTCACTCATTAATTAGCAACATAACCCTACTAGGTGAGAACTATTGGTTATAGAGGTAGATTAACTGCAAATTAAACAAGTAAGAAACTATAGGATCCAAAGCAGGCAACTAGGAAAAGCATAACCTCACTTCTTAAGCCACTAATGTATCAATAACTACATGTACACTAATTTTTCCAGCTGTTGCCCATTGATAATTATTGATAACAAGTGAGCAGAAGATCTGCTGAAATTAGCTTGTTCCTGGGCTCACATCGTAATCATGTGCATGCCTCAACTTAAGCAGAAAGCATGAAACATTGTTTAACATAAAATTTTGCAAATCTATACACAATATCTTAAACTTGTGGCTTATTATCATCGATCTCCATTAATGAGCCTTTTTCAAGGATAAAAAATTGAAAGCCACAAATACCAAAGGATGATTTTCCCCTTGCAAAGACTCATCAGTGCACTTCATTATCCTTTTACTGAAGTTTGATTTTGGCTCCAGATCGGATGGTATCACCATTTCTCCCTCAAGAGCTTGGCTGCAATTATTGATTGATCAGCCAAAATATCTACTTGACTGCAAGTCTGCAACCATCACTCAACACCTTTTGTAACAATTCTTCCCTAGATTTGACTGCAACAACTGTTCATGCTATTTTTTATCCTTGCAGTTAATTTGATTTCAACCAAATTTCGTGAGTCAATCTCAATGCTTCTCGACTCAACTGACATTGACTTGACTGACATTGACTCGGCTATCAGTCAATAGATAAAATTTGTTCCTGTCCTGTCGATTCAATTCTGTTGGTTTCTTACAGTTAATGTTGGCGTTTGACCATCAATTGTATTCACAGTCAATATCAGATCAACAAAAGCCAGTCAACAAACTGTTTCTGCTTCCTTGTTCACATCGAACATTTTCTATAAATTAGTCAATACTCATAATCGGCTTTCACTTTCAGTTAATGAATCCACTCTATCATTACGGCCCAACTTAAGAGATTCCCCTTTGTCTCAATGGTTTTAGCACTTTCTCATTAACACTGACCTAAGTTATTATCATATTTAAGGCCATAATCAATAACTTTAGCTCTTTGACATCAAAGTTGACTATTTTAGGATGCCAACAGAAACATCTAAAAACCTAACTTGTCTACTTTTATATGCACTGGGAATGAAATAGTTGTGTAGAAAACTGAAAAGGAAAGAAAGGAATCCTGAGCAAAATAGGGGCAAGAAAGCTATTTTCACATATAGAGAAATAACTTTTGTTCTTTTAAAGTTAAGCAAATAAAGAAGCTCATCAATCTAGCAGAACTACCGTGAAAAGCATTTAACAGTCTACCAGATTCCATTGGAGATTTTGAACATGCACATTAGACTTCACCATGCTGCAGGTGTGAAGACTATACCAATAAGCGAGGCTTCCATCAAGCAGAAGCAGTATAATTGACAGATTCAGAAGAACATATACAATACAGCATTTTATGGAAATATATGGCATCCTGGGCAATTGTCCAAGCACCTCATCTTTACTCTCATCTGCTTCCAGTTCTGAAAATTGAACAAACGACCCTTGTGCAGGTGAAAATATAGATGAGTGTTTACCCGGTATGTCATATTCCTGATAACCGGGGCCCATTCTTCAGCAATTCTTTTCTTCACAAGATCAGGGTCTGCAGTCGGAGGCAGACGGACATCAAAGCCAGCCTCGGCATCTGAAGGCTGCACATTCATGACAAAACCCTGCACCCACGATCAGCCAGTCCATATCAGAGCATGTGCATGAGAAAATGAATTAAGATGAAGTGCGCCATTAACAAAAGAATGCACATGAAGCTCACAGTTGGCGAAGGAATTCCAGCTTTCATGTAGACAGGATTGATTGAAATGACTTCAGAGATTGCTGCAATTCCGGCCTTGACCTTATCAAATTGGCTCTCCCTGAACTTGCTTATGGCTTCCATGCTCTTCATCAAATTCTCCATAGCGCTGTTGTCATACATCCTCGATCCATGTCCAGGTGCTCCCTTAGCCTTAATCATCAGCCCCCAAGGTGACCGGTCAGCATAGAAAACCCGAAACTCATCCGTAACGGATGCCTGCCCCTCATCCAAGACAAACCCCACGTTCAGTTCCTTGAACTCTTCGGATCCCACGAACTTAGCGGCCCCATCAGCTCCACCGATCTCCTCATCTGGCACATATGAGACATGAATTGTGCGAAGTGGTACAAAATTCTTCTCCTTAAGGTTCCTAATGGCCTCAATGTACTGAACGGCAATGCACTTGTCATCTTGCGCCCCCCGAGCAAAGATCTTTCCATTGGAATCTTTGAAGGCAGAAAAGGGAGGATGAATCCACTTGGATGGCTCGGCGGGGACAGAGTCCATGTGGGAGTTGAAAAGGATGGAAGGAAGAGAAGGGTCTGATCCTAACCAAGTCAAAACCAAAACGGGCTTGTTTTGGACGAACTCTAGGATACGGGTTTGGAGGGAAATGGCCTGAGCTTGGTCCTTAAGAAAGGAGACAGCTCCGGCATAGTCAGGGTTAGGGTGGGCCGTATTGATCCTGAGGTACTGCTGGAACCGCGCAATCGGCGCATCGGTTTCTACTTCTCGAGGTTCGGTCGGGGTAGAGAAAAGAAGAGGCAATGCAAAGAGTGCCAATAAAAAGATCGAGTGCAGATGGTTAACGGCCATTGGGACCAACAACATGGATTGACCAGAGACTTTAGTCGGAAAAAAAGATTTTTCAAATCCTAAAAGAATTCACCGAAGTCCAGGTCCAGAGAGAACTGAATATATTCGCGCCTAATGGAATAGGGATTTCGCCTGCTATGAACCAGAAACAGCGCTTTATTCAGACAGCCGAAGCCTGCACAAGTTGCAGCTTCTTAGCATGTAATGAGAAAGAAGTTGATGCCACACCGTCGAGTAAAGAAAGCACACCAACATAACAAGCACAGACAGCGGCAGACTACAAAGCGTCAACCATTTCCAAATCGCAGCAACAGAGAAACTGACCAAAACCCATCAAGCACCATGATCGTGAAGTATCAGGTCGACCCGGATGAGCACCCGCTCGAACTTCTTTTCGCGCAGGCAGCGACGGGAAGAACCAATCGGATAAAAATCCAGTCTTGACGAATCAAAGACGGGGGGGGCAAACGCAGGCAGAGAGAGAGAGAGAGACGGAGAGAGGGGAACCTGCTAAGCGACGACGTCGGATCGACCGGTTCGGACAGAGGGAAGAACCGCCGGTGTCGGAGGGGAGGTCGGAGTCGAGTTCGGGTGTCCGATCGAGCGCTTCTTCTTCTTTTTTTTTTTCAACTCGCGAGTCCGCCGAAATCGTGTCCGTACGCGCCGGAAAATTCGACCGACCAGTTAAGGGACGACACGTGTGGACGAGTTCCGTGGCGCGTGCGGGCGACGCGCCCTCTCTCCTCTCTCTCTCTCGCTTTTAATTACCGACGCAACTAAAAACCGAACCTTGGGGAAGAAGCACAGGAAGCGACCGGGGAGCGGTGCGGACGCTCCGTAGATCTGCTTCGCCTGCTCCAGCATCGACCCTCGATTCTTCTCCTTCTTCTTCTTCTTCGTTGACTGCGTCTCTCGAGCGATGGCGGAGAGGCGCGCCGGAGCGATTCTTCTCTTAGCAGCTTCCTTGCTGTTGAGCTGGAGCGGGCGTCTGGTGCCGGCCGCGGAAGCTGTGTGGTTGACGATCCCGAGCTCGGGGACCAAGTGCGTCTCCGAGGAGATCCAGAGCAACGTCGTCGTCCTGGCCGATTACTACATCGTCGACGACGAGCACGCCCACCTCCACACTGCCACTATTTCTTCTCGGGTCATTCTCTTTCTCTCTCTCTCTCTCTCTCTCTCTCTCACACACACACACTCACATTGCCTTCGGATGGAAAGAGAAGTTTTTGAGTGACTTGGAACTCAAATTATGCAAGTGACCGTTTTGTTTGCGTAATTCTCAATTTGATACATGGATGGATAGATTGTATGTTGAATTTGATTTACGAGAAGAGGACGCATCTGGGTTCTGAGTTCTGATTGACTTGACATTTGCAGCTTCTTGCCATTCTATCTGGCCGGTTGTGTAGAACTGGGATTCTCAGCTAGCTTCGAATTGAACTAAGCTTGCTTTCTTGTTTTTGTACACTGGAGTCTTGATGTGAATCTATACCTATGCGTGAGCCAATTCAATGTTATTTTGGACATTATTAAATGGAAACTTCATAGACAGTCTTTTGACATTTTCCCTGTTGTCTTCTTTGACTGTCTCACTCTGATGCTTCTTAGTTCACTATACTGTTTGATAGCGGATAATTCATCTAATTTGTGTTCTTTTTCCACATCTCCTGGGATGAATCTTGCTCATTGAGTAGGTCCAGGAGGGATCACTCTTGTACTGTCATACTGGGGCATTTGACTTGGACACATCGGTTCTTATTTTGGTGCTCCCAACTTTTCACTAGTGGCACTTACCTGAATCAATACATTTAGGATTTTAGTTTGCCTACACTTAATTACGAACGTAAGTCCCCCACCATTTAATTGTGAAAATGCCAATAAATATGGGAGGTTTTGTAGTTAGATCTTGTGTCCATTTTAATATGGTCTTTTTTATTGGATAATTGTGGAGACTATTAGAGGAAACAAAAAATAAAACTCTATGGGGCATGTCATAGCTTCAAGGTATGCTACAAGGGACAGAATTCGAACTGGGAGGGGGGGGTCCTATTAGAGTGGAGGTTCAGAGATGGATCTACTAGGCTTGGGATCCTTTCATGAGAAAGATTCTTTTGATCCATGGTTGGGGGCAATTCAGATAGTGCTCATCAGTCAAACTCTAAAAGTTAAATTTTGGAGCTATCTGTATTTGCTACTGATAACTGGTAAGTAGGCAATGGATACGCACTGTTGCTCTGTGGCTGAGCCTGAGGGGTATGATGAGTTAGGTTGTTGAGTTTGTTTTAATCTTTGATGATTGGGAATTGCAGTTGGCAGCAGAATATCAAACAATAGAAGACTAGTTGTGCTTGTGCAAATCTGACTACAGTTTTCCCATGAGAAAACCAATGTAGTGTTTCCTTTTGGGTGCCAAATAAATTACTCAAATTAGCATTTCTCAAGTAAGATTTACCCAAAAAAAGTACGATTTGTAAGGACTTGGGGTGTGCTGCTGAGCAAAATGATTTCCCACAGATGTAACTTGCTTGTTTAAGTTATATACTAGAAAATTATTCTCACATTTCCTGCGTGTGCAGGATACAACTGTAATTTAAGGCGTTAGAGATCTCAGTTGAGTTTCAGTGAGGCATTGTTTCTGTAGCATTAGAATATTACACATACCCTGCTAAAGTTGTTGCAGGAGTATACTGCAGAATTAGAAACACTTGATCCAAAAAACCATGATAAAATGGGGAACTGTTTGTCCTCTTCCTTATTATATATAGGCAGGCAAGCAAGCTCAGCTATGCGGCTTTGTAATGTCATCATATCCTTTTTCAGTGGCACTAATGTTCACATCCTACCTCAAGACCAAGGATATTCAGGCTTTGCAACCACTTTTTGGTTCCTATAGCGCTTGATGGATATGACAATATAATTTGTTTTTTGAAAACTATACTGTGGTTTGATATAAGCGTGTTGACGTATTTTACATGCTAGAAATGATCAGGCCATTTGTTTCTTCAAGAGTTCTATGTCAACATCACTAAAATAAAATTACTCAATATTGTGTTTCAAATAACTAACTTTGCTGATTTCCAGTTCTCAAATAAGCAAAGCTGGTGCAAAAGTGCCTATTTAAGTCTGTTAGGAATGGGAAACATTGTCATAGTAGAAGTGTATACTAATACTATAATATGTCGTAATCTTGGGTTTCCTATGCTGTAACATGTGAATATAGTTTAAAAAAAAACCATGTGTGTTTCTACCATAATACACGTGGTCTTTCTCTCCAATCCCATCTCTAGTTCTCACAAAGTTTTGCAGTTTCCCCAGTAGACACAGTTTTTCTGGAGCTGATGTCAACCAATTCTTCTCTTTCCCCCATCTTCCAGGTGACATCTCCTTATGGAAACAATCTTCACCACAATGAAAATGTGACCCATGGCCAGTTTGCATTTACAACCTCTGAGGCCGGGAACTACCTGGCATGTTTCTGGATTGGTGGAGAACATCAAGAAGGTGCTGGATTGACTATTGGCCTTGACTGGAAAATTGGAATCGCAGCTAAGGATTGGGAGTCAGTTGCAAAAAAGGAAAAGATTCAGGTCAAATTTGGGAAATATTATACTTATCTCTGTGTCTTGGAGATTAGATTAATCCTTTATTTTCTTTCATAACGTGTTCAACCTATAACCCGTAGGGCGTAGAACTGGAGTTGCTGAAACTTGAAGGAGCCGTGCAAGCCATTCGTGACAATCTGATTTATTTGAAAAACAGGTAATTTGCTTTCTCTACAGGATATTAATGAGATAAATGAATGATTTTATTTCTTGCTTGGATGCATTTCTGTTGTACTACCCTCGAGTCCTTAAAGCTCAACTTTATGAAGAACATAATATCAGAAGAGGGTAGAGCATCTATAACAAGAATATGATCATATCATTAACAATTGAGTTTCTTCTTTCCTTGTTGTGTGAGAATATGCAAGTTTTAACGTATTTTTTTTGGGAATGGCTATATGTCTAGGGAAGCAGAAATGAGGGAAGTAAGTGAAAAAACCAACGCCAGAGTTGCATGGTTCAGTATGATGTCCCTTGGCGTCTGTATTATGGTTTCAGTTTTGCAGTTGTCGCACTTGAAGCGTTTCTTCGAGAGGAAGAAGCTTATCTAGATCCTGCAATTCATCTTGTATGGTTCACAAATGTTGTAAAGTGAACACAAACTGAAGGGTTCCTCTGCCTTTTGCCTCGAGTTTTACGTTGAATATTAGGATTCTTTTTTACAACAAATCTGGCTTTGGGTAGGATGGGCTACAATAGAAGATATCATATTCCGTGCTAGTTTTAGAATGCACAGCAAATTACGTGGATAGGGTAACAGAATTATCAACACTCACAGCAGATAGTATCAGTGCATCAGAATCTGTAAACTTGTTTATCATACGTGATGAAGCTTTATTTGCTTCCTCATTTCGCAATTGTAAGCTCAACAAAATCCCAAACGGCTGCCTCAACCCCAGATAGGAATTGGTGGTTGCGGCATTATGAATGTTCTGCTTTCTTTCTTTCAAATTCTAAATGTTTCATTAAATGTAAATTCTTCTACAGACTCTCGCTTTGCAATCAGTTGTACGTACATTTTAACTAAGAACAACCGCATAATAGGTGGGAAGTGTCATTAGCAGCAACAATTCACTTCAGGGTTGTCCTTTTCTTCTGGGATTTCTATGTCTTCCAGAAGTTGTTTCTGGTTGAAAAAATTGATGTGATCTAAGCCTGTGCATAACGTCACATTTACAGAACCTACTGAGATCGCTATTATGTCGTTGCACTGTTCCAAGCACTGTTCCAAATCGCTTTTCATTAAAAGTTTCACATGTTGTAACTATCTCAAGTTACAGAGAAATCTAGATGGAAAAAAGCGAAATATTACTGAATATAACTAGCTGTGTTAGTCGAGTTTTCTGATGATGTGAGGGGATGTACATGCCTTATTAATAGTTTCTTGGATAAGAATATTAATGTCTTCCCATGTCAACATCAGTCATTTGGAATCACAGATGAGTATTTACTTGGAGGAACATGTGAAATTGTCATTGGGCTCGGTCCCACGAGTTCCCAAGATCACCCGAGGCAGATCAACATGAGCTATTGACCTTTTATCTGGTGCGCCAAACAAGAACATCAGAAAGATGTGTTCCAAGGGGGTAGGAGAGGAAGGATTTGGCGATTCGTCCTTTCACTCTGGGCCATGAAATGACAGAATGTCTTTGAGACTGTAGCTTGATGCCACATCCATTTAGAGTAAATTTGACACTTAGTAAGCCTTAAGGCAGCGGGACAAGCTTGGGAGTCCGTGCTTGCTAACTTAACATGCAAATAGGTCAAGGGATAGTGACAGTTTCTATCGCCAGGATGAAATTCTCCCTTAACTTTTAAAAGAAATCTGTTGACTATCTAAGCATGTGGCGAGGAGGACCTAAGCTCAAGTTAGATCTCAAGTGTCTAAGCTCTACATTAAAGAAACTCTTAGATGATAAAACCAAACAAGAAGAAAATCGGTATGCACTTTCCCCTAGAAATCTAAGCATCCATAAGTAAGAACTAAGGCCACAAGAAAAGTTGTAATATTGTTTAAGTGATCTTAGAATTGTCTTCCTAGCCTATTGTTATTTTGCTCATCATTGAAATGGGAACTGAATTTTGAACTTCTGGGCTCTGAGGTCTAGAGTTTATAGTTTTAAATTTCTTAGTGGAGTGAACCCACAACATAACTCCCCAGTGATTAAAGGGGTTTGGATCGAGCAGATCTTGTATTGAAATCATAGTATCATCCACTCATATTAATCTCCGTGATCACTCACGTCACCATGTGGGTGGAGCCTGACTAGATGCATGCGAACAGCAAGATTGATTACGTGTATATGTGCATGTATGTATTTGATACGCAAATTGAACATTTTGAGTGGGTCAAGAAACCTCAGCCACTTGACACGTCAATTGAAGAGGTAGTAGGTTAGACATGTCAATTTATTTGGAGAGATCCTTATCGTGATCAAATACTTTCGACGTGATCCTATGCAGTATCCTCCTCGATTCCATCTCCCAAAAGCATAAACGTCAGATGAAAAGAGAATGCCTAATAAAAAAGGAAGAAATCTTCTTATCTGGTCCTCTTCCAGGAAAAGAAGCTGCTTTTGGCAGCTTGGTTCCGGCTTAATCATCGCATGACTCTTCGTCCTACACGACTCGACATAATGCGCATTCTTTTCCTTTCTTTTTTGGGCCGAGACAAAGGGCATGGTGCACTCGAAACAACAGCAGCACGTCGTTTCAAGCCGCCGGCAACTCCCAGGAATGGTTGGCACAGTCCTTCAAGATTCTTGCGCCATCGCCTCGACCCGAAAAAGAAACAAGAACAGGATCGCTTTTTGTCTAAAGCAGATGTTGCGCAAGTACGCACTTCGCTTCTTTTGCGTGGGGCTCGCACTCCATTCCGTCTTCGTTCGGATATTGGAAGACGGGCAGATATTTGCAGTTGCAGCGTTGATCGTCGATCTCCATCAGGAGAGAAGACGAGATTGCGTTCAACCCAAAAACCCCACTCTCCTCTTATTCGTTAATGGACGTCATTCTAGGAGCTAGAGGCTACCCCTTGCCAATAAAAAAAAAGGAATCACGACCTTCTTACTAGCATTATCATAACCAAAAATGTCTTAAACCTATTGCACTTATATCAATTTAGCTTTAAACATTTTGGTTTGATTAATTCAACTCTAAATCTTTTGACGACTAACTTAAATAAGTTGTATATTTTTTTAATAATGTTAGGATTTTTTCTTCTTTTTTTTCTTTATTCATTATTTCCCTTTTCTTTTCACAAATGGCTGATTGTCCGCCTTGCTTGGGTGAGGGTCATCCTTTCCGGCCACAAGCAAGGCATTAGGCAACACTTGGGCAAGGGTCATCCTCGCTGACCCTCACCCTCACCGGGTGAGGCCAATGACTAGACACTGGCAAAAAGAAAAGGGTAAAAAACAAAAGAAAAAAATTAGAAAAATTTTCACAAATTATCCACATTGATCTTGATCATATCACATAAGATGGCGAAAATTCATGTCAAAGATTTTCAGCCAAAACTAATCAAATAAACTACATTGGCAAAAAATTGGAAGATTTAGAACTAAATAGGTACAAATACAATATATTTAAAACTTTCTTTGTAATTTGCCTTTGTAATCACTATCTCATAAAGAAGGTTGTGATTTTCCTTTATAATCACTATTTCATAAAGAAGGTAAGCCTTTCGACCACAAAAAATTAAAAAGAAAAAGAAAAAAAAAAAGGTAACCCTATATATGTCGTGCTTGACATGAAAGGAAGTCATTTAGTAAAGCACGACGCTAGGCTTGTACTTCTTATTGCGGTAATATTGCTTTTGATAGGATGTCGTGCACATACACTATGGTAGCGTCTTACGTTAATCACCACGAATTATTTTAGTGAAAGAAGAATAGAGCAATCGCTTATGGATAAATTATTACCGTGCAATGACAACAATTTATTAAACAAACAAGGGGCAACGTCACGCCACCTCTGTCGAGGTCGTGCTTGCTGAATGAGAGGCAATAAAACCATGGAACGCGGACATGGACTCCGAGACGAGACGTCACCCGGTGCACCAAGGAACAATATCTCAAGCGTCATTGAGCCCGATTAACATGCACAGTCAAGTTAGATCGGTTCCTAGGTTATTAGGTAGGTTTCACCAGCAAACCCACCTTATGCAAACCATGCATGTAAAAATCTATGAGCTCCCGTAGCCTAAAAAAACTAATCGATTTTGATGAGTTCTCGTTTGTCAATTCATTAAGGCCAGGTGATCTGCTTCGCTCAAATTTGGACAGACTGATCCGTAAGTTGAGACACATTGATCCATTCAGGAGGTCATGGTTTTGTGGAATTCTGCCATTTCAAAACCCAAGTTAAATCACTTCACTTCCACTAATTTATCGTTTGTCTAAACCTTGTTTTGTTGTTGGATAAACTTACTATAGCGAAGCTGTATGGACTTCGGAGACTTGGAAACAGGGTGAGACCTCCCAATGTGGCAAACTCAAACAAAGAATTGCAACTTGGCCTGAGTCGGCCACGATCCCCCCCGGCTTCGTGGCAATTTGTCATTGACCCGTCAATCTTATTGACGTCCAGCTTTATCTTCGCAACTGCTGATCATGGTCCCCCCGTAACCTGCTGGTCAGCACAAGGCACAAGCTAGTTTAGATCATAAGCGATCTTTTTTTTCTTCTTTTATCCCTTGATTAGTAACTTTATGATTATCACGTTGCGATGAGGATAGTATCATAAGATTCAGAATAACAATACTGAAATTTCTTCTTTATTAAAAGGAAAAAGGAGAGAGAGAGAATCTCCTTCTTCAACCTAGATACTAATGCAATTATAGAGCTCACTTAAAGGGATGAGCATTGGCCTCGAGTGCCGGAGGACATGGCAAAGCACTGGGAGTGGGGGCTCTGCGCTTGTCGTGCACCCCATTTCTATCGATATCTTCTTCTTCTTTAGATTGAAAACCTTTTTCAAGATTCAAGAAAAACCACTTAAAAAAAAATTGGAGTATTTTCTTTCCTTTCCTTTTCTTTTCTAAGTTATATTATAGTTGTCCTCTCTACTTGCTCGAGCAAATTGTAATATTTCGATGCATGATTGCTTCCTTTTGATATATTTTATTCATAGTGTAAAGCTGAGTGGACTGATCTAGCAGTATTGCGCTGTCGGAGAAACTTCCAACAAGATGAGCTTTTTTATAAGAAATAATTTGGCCCCAAAAGGAATAAAAAAAAAAAAAAAAAAAAGACCTCATTTCGTTTAAGTCAGTCTTCTTTCTTCTTCCCAACGATGAAAAAATTTCAACTTCTCTTCTCTTTTCGGCCATTTCCACATGAGAAATTCAACACTGTTGAGATGTCGACGTGGAGGTGCATTCAAGAATCATCATGTCCCTCACGTCGCAAATTCTTGATAGAGGACCATGAATGGAGTATGTTTATGTGTCCCATTTCAAGAAAGATGTAACCTTGATTAAAAATTTCGTTTAGCACATGCATGGCCATCGGCAAATTATTTCACTAAAAGAAGTGTAATCAGGTAATTATTCGCGTTTCGTGTCGCGTCAATGCATATTAGCCCTTGGGTCAAGGCTAAAGTGAACTAAATGGGGAGGGGAGACCTATTTCAAATTTTGGACCCATCTCCCGTTATCTAAATGGTCTTAAATTCTGACCCCCCCCAAAAAAAGTCTTAAATTTACTCTAGCAACTGAAATTCTACGTCAAAAGAGTGAGATTTTTCACAAGTTAGGTCTAATCTCAATTGGTCACCACCTTATGCGATTATTTTGAGCATTATTTATGGGAGTTTGGCCTGTGTGGTTTTAGTTGATTGATGTCATGGAAGGACCTCTTTTGGTAGACATGTGATTCTTGACCTGACCCGATGAGGGTAAGGAATGACCGCTAAGTTGAGAGGGTTTGAACAAGGTGCAACTCCTAAAGTACTTCTAAGTTGGTGGATGGGGCAACAATGAACAAGACTAAACATCGAATAGGGTGATTATCATGTTCGGTTGCATAGTAGAATTTGGGATAGTCAAGAGAGAGCCCAAATTTGAGTCCATCAACATATATAGTTGTACTTACTTTTACTCAAAAACTCTAACCAATGAGTTATTAGCCAACTAGGAAATGTTAACTACTCCACACCACACATATTTTCTGATGTGGTATTTTTCTAACACAACTCACATGTGCATATCAACCATCTCCCTCCACATCTAAGCACGGTAAAAGGTGTGTCCCTTAATTCATATTTCCTTTTAGATATGTGTCAACTTGAATCTCTACTTTTGTTACCTTGTGAGGACTACAACAACTATAATACCCACCTACAACTATAATACCCACCTTCATCCTTGGTCTCCTTTTCCAAACCAAACCAGGAAGGATGTCATTGAGAGCACATTGCTATACTACAATGCTCACCTTCACCACCAGGGCTCTTTCACCATGAAAGCTGCCCAGAAAATGCGTGATTCACAATATTCACCAAATACTAATACACGTTGGGAGTTGACAACTAATTGACCATCGGCTCTGATATCATTTACTAAATTGCATAATAGAAGTCAGATATCTTCACTTGGAAATATCACAAAGAATGAGCTCAGGTCAAAACCCGTCAACATATTCAGTTGGACCCACATCCACACAAAAGCTAAAGCCAATAAGTTATTGACCAACTAAAGTATATTAACTACTCCACACCACGCCAATTTTCTAAGATGGGACTTTTCTAACACCACTCATAGGTGCATTTCAACATATCGTTGGGTGGTACAAACAACACTAACGAGAATGTAAGCAGTTTATGAGAGAGTTTTTGACACTTCAAGTCCCACGTAAGAAAGGCGAGATCTTGTATTATTATTCAAAAAGAAGATCTATCCGCGGTGGCCACCATTGTGTGTATCTACTTAATAAACTCTTTTTTAGGCTTGGCTGATGTGGAACTGGTAAGATTGTCACATTTACACTAGATCGGATTGTCTCTCATTTTACTCACCTAAAATAACTCCATAGACTATTATCATCACTTATCATCGCCACGAGACTACCACCAGTTTTTTAGCATAACAGTCACCGTCACAATCCCTCTCTCTATGTGTGTGGTAAGTCATGACATGTTCATGGATAATGGGACGAACTATGTACACGTGGTGCCCGTCTAATATAACAATGGATTATATAAGGAATGATCGAAGGAAATTTTCCTAATTAAGTGCTGAGACCGTGCAGCAAAAGTCATATCATCAGGAGGGAGCTCAAGTATGAGTCCATTAACATTTTCAATTGGACTCACCTATACTCTAAGGCATCAATGAGTTATGAGCCAACTAAAATGTATTAATTATTCCATGCTATATCAATTTTATGATATTGAACTTTTTAACGTAATTTACACGTGCATAGAACGGAGGAAACCACAACCATATGAAAGCAGGTCCCTCTTCCATGCATCCCTCTAAGTATTGCTTAGCAATCCACGTGTACAAGTTGATAGATGCAAAAACATCCGTGGGGAGATTTTGGCCCAATCAAACAGAAGTACTGGTAATCAATGGGAAATCTAAAGTAAACGTGTTTCATGCCTTAATGATGTAGATCCATGTGTGGTGAATTTTGTGGGTAAAATAAACCTAGGCCGTCGCTCTTGTGGACTCATTCCTCCAACTCATCATTCAATTCACCCCCCAACACCTGAAATGCTTTTTGGACCTCATAAAACAACACCTAAAATATTATGAACCACCAAAAAGTGGGGGGGCACTCATCAACAGGTGAATGCAATGGTGATTGGTGACCAAAGCAAGCATTACGAGATGCATTTGGCAATGGTCATCTAAGAAAAGAGATAACTGCATGAATCGTTTGTATTGCCCTTTTTCCCATCTATAAGGAGGCACTCCCATCGACCTTTCCATTCGCACACGAAATCAATCGAGAGAGGGCGAGCGAGCGAGAGAGAGAGAGATGGGCGGCGAGAGCATGAGCATGTGCTGTGGAGTGTTTAATAAGGTGAAGCCATACTTACTAATGGTAGGTCTACAGTTCGGCTCAGCCGGGATGTACGTGATAAGCGCGCAAACCCTGAAGAACGGCATGAGCCGATACGTCCTCATCGTGTATCGCAACGCCATTGCTGCTTTGGTCCTCGCTCCCTTTGCTCTCGTCCTTGAAAGGTCCCTTCTCTCTCCATAGTAGTATTAACCATATCTATATATCCCCTCGTGCATCCACAGATTCTCCTCTCCATTTTGCTTTTACTAACTAGTTCCAAACAAGCATGCTTTTGTGCACGGGGGAGGTGGAGACTTCAAAAGCAATGCTAGGTGCATCATAATTTAATCCCAAAACCGGCAAGTCATAGACATATCAAAGAGTGGACATTTAAGCACGTGGGTAATCTCGAAAAATATAATTCACGCATATTGTTCTTTTATCTATCATATGTTCTTCGTGAGTAGAGGGCGCTCTCAAATTTAACGGTTCGGAGGCAATTTGACAGTAATTCACTCATTAGTCAATCACTTGTAGAGAAATTATGAAATTTCGTTTTACTCGAGCTCCTAGAAGGGTTATGAGTCTATGCCATGCTTTTACTTTTGAAAGATTTTTGCCTTTCAAATGGACTGAGCCTATGGTGTGATGCATTAGGACACTAACGATCTCATTTATCTGTGACAGGAAGACCAGACCAAAGATGACATTCTCGATTTTCTTTCAGATCATTGTGTTGGGATTTCTCGAGTAAGTTTTGGAAAAATCTTTTAATTCGCCGAAATTAAATCAACCAATTTCATCCATCGCCTAAGGACTTTAATATGGCATAAGTAAAATGTATATTAAAGTCAAGTTACTTGGGCATGCCAACAGAAGCCTGGACTTAACCGGCTCTTCGTGACTGGCAAAATGTTCCATGGGCCTCATATAATCGAACTGCTGCACTCAGGCTTCAAGTTTATAAAAGATAATACAAACTAAAGTTAGCTGATTATGCAACTATGCACGTTGCAGGCCGATCCTTGATCAGAACTTTACGTATCTTGGGATAACATACACCTCGGCATCGTTCGCATCGGCCATTATGAACGCAGTTCCATCGGTCACCTTTGTCATGGCCGTGATGCTCCGGTGAGATAATTTTTGGTGTTCAATCTCAAATCACCTAATCAAGATCTTTTACTATGCAAGTGTGACGCCGGATTAAAATTGGATCTTTACATAAGCTCGAGAAATACTGAGAATTGGCAATATCTTGTCCTGATTGATTAGATTAGAGCGAGTCAAAATCAAGGAGACACGCGGGATTGCGAAGATCGTCGGAACAATCGTGACGTTCCTCGGAGCATTGGTGATGACACTGTACAAAGGCCCTTCGTTCCACTTGATTGGGTCCGCCAACACGGCCGCAAGCGGAACCGGCACCGACCCATCCGAGAAACATTGGGTCTCTGGCACGCTTTTCATCCTGATCGGCTGTTGTGCCTGGTCCGCCTTCTTCAACCTCCAAGTAAGTTTTCATACTCTTCTCAGAATTCGAATCAAATCGTCTGCGAAATGACATAAATCGAAACTTAAGTTCGTTCTTTCTTCCATCTTCTTCTTCCTCTAATCGATTTCTCAGTCTATCACGGTGAAGAAGTACCCAGCGGAGCTGTCGCTGTCGTCGCTGATATGCTTGACGGGGGCGATGCAGAGCGCGGCGGTGGCGCTCGTCGCGGAGCGTCACCCTGCCGCATGGAGAGTCGGGTGGGACTCTCGGCTCCTTGCTCCAGTTTACACCGTAAGTCGCAAGCACCTCTCTGAACTCGATAAAAATCTTCCATTCGAAATCGAGTTAACTTAGATCTTCGGACGTGCCAGGGCGTAGTTAGCTCCGGGATCACGTACTACGTGCAAGGTATAGTGATGAAGACGAGGGGTCCCGTGTTCGTCACGGCCTTCAATCCTCTGTGCATGATCATCGTCGCCGCCCTCGGTTCCCTCATCCTGTCCGAACGGCTTTATCTCGGAAGGTAACGCCCTCTTCGCTTGACTCTCCTCGACTTCCAGGGTCTAAATCTAAATCTATTTCTGGGATTTCATTTCTCCTCGTACGTCGGACGAGCAGCATCATCGGAGGAATCGTCATCGCGATCGGTCTCTATTCCGTGGTATGGGGCAAAGCCAAGGACTACTCGACCCCATCAAAAGAATGCGTCGACCCGAAAGCTGAAACCCAGAAGCTACCGGTTTCAGTGGCAGATGGGGTTGCTGTTGAAAATGATGATATCAGGAAATGATTCAAGGTTCGCTTAGATGTATACAGAGTTGCAATTTGCTCTGACGTTTCAATGTTAGGGACTGTGGGAACTGCTACTGTATGATCAAGTTTGCAGCCAAAACATAAAATTAGTGCTTGGACCGCCACATCTTTCTTGATTTCTTAGAGCTTCAGGCTGTCCTAAATATGGCAAGCGTTCAGAATATTGAACGATGTTATGTTGAGATTGTATGGAGTCGCAAATTCGATATATCTTTGTTTATGCTGTTCAAGTCACAAATATATAAGATGGAACCAAATCTTTTAGATGAGTGCAGGTGAAAGGTTACGCTGAATGGAGACTCCCTCACTCGACACCTTAACACCAAAAAAAATAGGACCATTTGTAATGTCTTAATAATCATCTAGGTTCCGTTTGTTTTCATCAAAATAACTTTCGAAAGAAAAAGGTTTTCGAATTTTTCAATACTTGGTGTACACAAAGTGGACCGGTCGAAGAAAACATTTAAATCAAAAGACTTCTATAAAATTAAAGAAGATGGCGTCCCCTTTTCAACGAAAGAAAATCATTTTGTCCCGTTCATTCTCTCACGCAACCGTAAAATATGTGGAGACTACTTTTCGCATTTGTTTCCTAATTCTGGTTGGAGATCGGTAAGGTGGATGAAGACCACCACACCGGCGACAATTCTGACGTGGGTGTTACTTTGTCTCTCCAGGTCAGCATGGCACACCATCATCAATTAGGAGCGGAGCTCAAGTAATTATTGTCCAAATAAAAAGAGTTAATATTACGAAAAACTCTAAATTAATATATTTATGACAATTTACCTCAAATTAATTTTTTTTTACTACTAGATACTTTAAAATAATATACCTGTGACAAATCTCGAACTAATCTTTTCACTATCAAAAATCTCAAATTAGTACATTTGTGACAAATTTATCATTCGTTAATTTACGTTTATCACGAAAACCACAAATTGTATATCTTCGAAAAATGAATGATAAAATCCCAAATGGGTATACTCGTCAATTGTCAAATGACATCCAACTAAGTAATTTGATGGTAAAATTTAACAAAAATACTCATTTGAGGTTTTTAGTGGTCAAAAAATTAGCATGGAATAAATTTGTGATTTTTCATAATATTAACCCAAATGAAAAAGAAGTGAAGGTGCTTGTTTTGTTTTTTTACACTAATATGTGAGAAGATAAAAGAGAAATCATCAGATGTACGCAATTTGATTGACTCGATGATGGCAAACTTCATGCGATATAGCGGAGGATAAGGGCGCGTTTGATAACGATTCTGTTCCCGGGAACAAATTCTGATCAAAAATGATTCTGTTTTATTCTATTCCCAAGAACAATTTCTAAGCAAAAGAACACGTTTGGTAACTGTACAAAATTTCTGATTCTGAAATAGAAAAAGAACATAAATGTGTTTGGTAACTACATAAAATTTCTATTATAATTCTAAAATTTTATCAAATTATAGAAATTCTATTGATTAATTATATTTATACTAAGTAATAAACATAATAACTAATCAAATAAATAGTAAATAATAAATTATAGTATAAACTATAAATATAAATACTAAATAATAAATTAAAGTACAAAATTAAATATGTATTCTATAAATAGCAAAATTTAAATTCATACTTCAAATCATTTTTTTATTTTTTAAATAATTTTATTAATTTCTTCCTCTTTTTTTTTTTTTCCTTTCTTCCTCCCCTTCTTCTTCTTCTTCAAGGTGGTCAATTGTCGGCCTTGGGATGACCGGTGACTAGCCAGACGAGGGCCAGCGACTTCATTGGAGCATCGCCGACCCTCGCCGAGGCTGGCCCTTGTTGGTCGAGCCTCGCCGGTGGCCAAGCGACCTCACTAGAGCTGGGCAAGGCCTACCTAGCCACCAACGAGGCGCGCCCAGCCTCACTAGTGGCGGTGAGCGGTGAGCTCACCTGGATCAACCACCGATGGTAGTGGCAGTAGATGAAGAAGAAGAAAAGGAAAAAAGTACAAGAGAAAAGAGAAGAAGAAGAAGAAGAAGAAAATTGCTTGATTCTTAAATTTGTTCCCAAGAACAAGAATCAACATTTTTTTTTATTCTTGATTCTATTCCAAATCTACTTCTAGAAACAAAAAAAAAAAAAATTTGTTCCTGAGAATAAAAATTTTACCAAACACGATTATATTTCAAAACTACTCCCAAGACAACAAAAAATCATAATCAAGGCTTGTTTAGATGGTTACCAAACAGTTACTAAGTAGCAAAAGTATGGTAAAGTTAGGGGCATAAGAAAGAATCGGCCGAACCTGGAACTCGAGCGAGTTGGAAATGATGGGCCCGGATTCCTTAAACACATCAATGTCATAAAAGTGAGACAAAATGCCACGGAACATCAGATTGTTCTACGCGAAGTTATCCTCCGAGGCTAAGGCAAAGACGGACTCTGGCTACATTACAATCTGCTCCTTCCGATAGAAATACCCCCTTTGGCATCTGCAACTGCAACTCTGTGCGTGCGTGTGTGTGAGAGAGAGAGAGAGAGAGATGGGCGGCGAGAGCATGAGCGTGTGTTGTGGAGTGTTTAATAAGGTGAAGCCATACTTGCTAATGGTAGGTCTACAGTTCGGCTCGGCCGGGATGTACGTGATAAGCGCGCAAACCCTGAAGAACGGCATGAGCCGATACGTCCTCATCGTGTATCGCAACGCCATTGCTGCTTTGGTCCTTGCTCCCTTTGCTCTCGTCCTTGAAAGGTCCCTTCTCTCTCCATAGTAGTACCTGTATATGTGTATATCCACTCGTGCATCCAAAGACTTTCCTCTGCATTTTGCTTTTACTGACTAGTTCCAAACAAGCATCCTTGGTGCACGGGGGAGGTGGAGAGTTCAAAAGCAATGCTAGGTACATCATAAATTCAATTTCAAAACCGGCAAGTCATAGACATATCAAAAAGTGGGCATTTAAGCACGTGGGTAATCTCGAAAAATATAATTCACGAATATCGTTCTTTACTTCTGTCTGTCATATGTTCTTCATGAGTAGAGGATGCTCTCAAATTCAACGGTTTGGAGGCAATTTAACGGTAATTCACTCATTAGTCGATCGTTGAGAAATTATAAAGTTTTGTTTTGCTCAAGCTTGTGGAAGGGTTATGAATCTATGCCACAGTTTTACTTTTGAAAGATTCTTGCCTTTCAAATGGGCTGAGCCAATGGTGCGACACAGCGGGACATTAACAATCTCGTTTATCTATGACAGGAAGATCAGACCGAAGATGACATTCACGATTTTCTTCCAGATCATTGTGTTGGGATTTCTTGAGTAAGTTTTGGAAAAATCTTGTAATTTGCCGAAATTAAATCGACCAATTTCATCTATCGCCTAAGGACTTCAATATGGCATAGGTAAAATGCATATTAAAGTCAAGTTACTCGTGCATGCCAACAAAAACCTGGACTTAACCGGTTCTTGTGACTTGCAAAATGTTCCATGGCCTCCTATAATCGAACTGCTGCACTCAGGCTTCAAGGTTATAAAAGATAATGCAAACTAAAGTTAGCTGATTATACAACTATGCACATTGCAGGCCGATCCTTGATCAGAACTTTTCGTATCTGGGGATAACATACACGTCAGCATCGTTGGCATCGGCCATTATGAACGCAGTTCCATCAGTCACCTTTGTCATGGCCGTGATGCTCCGGTGAGATAATTTTTGGTGTTCAATCTCAAATCACCTAATCAAGAACTTTTACTATGCAAGTGTGAAGCGGGATTAAAATTGGATCTTACATAAGCAAGAATTGGCAATATCTTGTCCTGATTGATTAGATTAGAGCGAGTCAAAATCAAGGAGGCGCGTGGGATTGCGAAGATCGTCGGGACGATCGTGACGTTCCTCGGAGCATTGGTGATGACACTGTACAAAGGACCTTCGTTCCACCTGATCCGGTCCACCGACACGGCAAAAAGCGGAACCGGCACCGAGCCATCCGACAAGCATTGGGTCTCCGGCACGCTTTTCATCTTGATCGGCTGTTGTGCCTGGTCCGCCTTCTTCATAGTCCAAGTAAGTCTTCATGCTCTTCTCAGAATTCGTGTCGAATCATCCAGAAATGACATTAATCGAGACTTAAGATCGTTCTTTCTCCATCTTCTTTCTTCTTCTTCTTCTTCTTTCCTCTAATCGATTTCTCAGTCTATCACGGTGAAGAAGTACCCGGCAGAGCTGTCGCTGTCGTCGCTGATATGCTTGATGGGGGCGATGCAGAGTGCGGCGGTGGCGCTCGTGGCGGAGCGTCACCCGGCCGCGTGGAGAGTCGGGTGGGACTCTCGGCTCCTTGCTTCGGTTTACACCGTAAGTCGCAAGCGCCTCTCTGCACATGGAAAAATCTTTCATTCAAAATCGAGTTGACTTACATCTTCCGCCGTGCCAGGGCGTAGTTAGCTCCGGGGTCACATACTACGTGCAAGGGATCGTGATGAAGACGAGGGGTCCCGTGTTCGTCACGGCCTTCAATCCTCTGTGCATGGTCATCGTCGCCGCCCTCGGTTCCCTCATCCTGTCCGAACAGCTTTATCTCGGAAGGTAATGCCCTCTTTCTCTCTACTCTTCTTGATTTCCAGCATCCAGATTCAAATCCATTCTTGGGATATTTCATTTCAATACTGATTTGTGCGCCGAATCCCGGTACGTCGGACGAGCAGCATCATCGGAGGAATCGTCATCGCAATCGGTCTCTATTCGGTGGTATGGGGCAAAGCCAAGGACTACTCGACCCCGTCCCAAGAATGCGTCGAACCGAAAGCTGAAACCCAGAAGCCACCGGTTTCAGTGGCAGATGGGGTTGCTGTTGAAAATGATGATATCAGAATATGATTTAAGGTTCTCTTAGATGTATACATAGTTCCAATCTGCTCTAGTATTTCGATGTAAGGCACTAATGGGAATTGCTATCGTATGACCAAGTTTGCAGCCAAAACATGAAATTTGGTGGTTGGACCACCACATCTTTGTTAATTTCTTAGAGCTTGAGGCTGTCCTAGAGATGGCAAGCGTTGAAAATACTGAACGATATTATGTTGAGATCGTATAGATCACGGGTTTAATATGTATTTATTTGTAGGGTTCAAGTCACGGACTCAACGATATTATGTTGAGATCGTATAGAGTCACGCGTTCAATATATATTTATTCGTGGGGTTCAAGTCACGGACATATAAGATGGAGCCAAATCTCTTAGATGAATGCAGGTGAAGGTTACATTGAATGGGGACTCCCTCACTTGACACCTTAATACCAAAAATAAAGAAGAATTTGTCATGTCATAATAATCATATTTGAAAGAAGACAAGAGGCAAAGGAAGACAAGAAGGACCGTAAAGGGGAAGAGAAACTTTTGGGAGAATTTTTTATATTCTATTCCATCCTTTACTGACGTACAAAACTGTGTAAATATAGTATAGGATGTATACGGAAGAAAGGAAAATATATTCAATAAATTAAATCTAATATTTGATTGATCAAATCCAATCCTTGATTGATTTAATGAATCAATGCCAATCCAAATGGATTTTGTGCAGCGCGAGATTATCTTCCAACAATCTTGGCTCCGTTTATTTCTATCAAAATAATTTTCAACAAAAATGTTTTTGAATTTTTCAATATTTGGTGCACAAAAAGTAGACCGGTCAAAGAAAATATTTAAATAGACGGAAAAGCCCGATAAAATAAAAGAAGGTGGCGTCCCCTTTTCGAAGGAAGAAAATCATTTTGTCCCCTAATTCTCGTCGGAGATCGGTAAGGTGGACGAAGACCACTACACCGGCAACAATTCCGACGTGGGTGTTATTTTGTCTCTCTAACCATCATCATCTATTAGAGGCGGGGTCAAGTAATTATAGTTAAAATGAAAAGAGTTAATATCACAAAAATTCCAACTGGATACACTTTAAGCCAATTTACCACGAACTAACTTTTTATTACAAAAACCTCAAAATAGTATACTTATAAGAAATTTATCCCAAACGAATATCTTCACCGTCAAACCCAACTACTCTGTTAATTTACATTAAATTGGATTAATACCACAAATTTGTATTCCTAAAAAATCTTAGATCGATACACTCATCAACCATCATATGTTAGCTAACTCAGTAATTTAACAGTAAAATTTAATAAAAATTATGTCACATTGGAATTTTTTTTGTGGTCCAAAAATATATGAGATTAATTTATCATAATTGTATCAATTTTGGATTCTTCGTGGTATTTACTCCATTGAAAAAGAAGTCGAGGTACTTGTTTTTTTCAACAATAGAATGTAGGAAAATAAAAATAAAATAAAATAAAATAAGTCGAACAGTGAGCAATTTGACTAACTTGATGGTAGCAAACTTCATATGATAGAGCCGAGGATAAGTAGCGAAGGTGTGGTAAAATTAGGGGCATATGAAAGAACCGGCCGAACCGGGGAATCGAGCGAGTGGGAAACGATGGGCCCGGATTCCCCCACGCACGTTTATGTCTTAAAAGTTAAAAGTGACATGACACGCCACGGAACATCGGATTGTTCTACGCGAAGTTTTTCTGTGAGGCTAGCGCAACGACAGGGATTGGCCACATTACAATCTGCTCTTTCCAATAGAAATACCCTTTTGGCATCTGCAACTGCAACTGCAACTGAGAGAGAGAGACAGAGAGATCTGCAACAGCAACTGAAACTCTGAGAGAGAGAGAGAGAGATGGTGATGTGGGTGTTCGGGTACGGCTCTCTCATATGGAAAGCCGGGTTCCACTACGACGATCGCCTCGTGGGTTTCATCAAAGGCTATCGTCGGGTGTTCTATCAAGGTCTCTTCATTGCCCAGTATTCATCTGCATATCAGTACGATAACCAATGCAAAAAGCTCTGCGCTTCACAATGAAATGATTCGCAAATGCTCTGGTGGGGTTCTTGTTTTCTCTTTAGGGAGCACTGATCATAGAGGCACGCCGGAGTTTCCAGGACGGACCGTCACTCTGGAGCCTGCAGAGGGAGAATTCTGCGTAAGTCGCTTCCGTGTCTTTAGCAAGATAAAAATGTAAAATTTAATTTCAAGTTGTTTGCTTTATGATATATCCATACATGATGTGAGGTTCTGTTTAGACCCCATTTTGTATTATCGTAACATGGATCGCCTCGCGATCAGACTCTGTAAGTGGATCTGAATTGGCATTTCCGATCAATTTCAGTAGAAAAATGGGATGTTGGTCCGGTTTTATGTTGGCAAATCTTCTGTTACTGAGAGTTAAATACGTGGTACGGATACTCCATCTGATATGATAGCGAATGCTTTTGCGGAAGTGAATCAGATTTGTGATTTTCAGATGTGAACAGGAGTTGCTTGGGAAAGTAAAACAGTGAAGTGATCTTCGCAGAAAACTTGCAGCAGATTTTCACATATTCCTAGTTTTTGGCTTGTGATTGTAGTTAAACCACCTGCTTTAGTTGTGTACTGGATTCTTGAATTCCTCGAGTATCTAGGAAAAACAAAAAGAACGGTTAAGATTTGGGCATGGGACTTTCTTATAGCGAACAAGTAGTGACCTGCCTGGGCTCCAAATTGGTTGGCTTACTCTCCTAAGATTTGGGTATGCCATGCTGCATTTGAAGACTAAATGTTCAACTGCAATAGGTGCTTCGTTATTTAGCATTACGGAACTCCTAGTCACTGTGCAAGACCAACTTTTATTAGCTTCCAGAATTTGTGTCCCAAAACAAAGGTTGATCTGGACAAAATAGTTCGCACACATTGTCACTTTTGTTTATTCTCTAGCTTGATGGTAATCAACTTGTAGATTCAACTAAACACAAGCAGTATTTCTCAGTAAAAGTTTTCTTGAAGTTTAGCTTGTGTTATCTTGAATGACCTGGTTATGAATTTAAACATGCGGTGCTTTTGGCTCTTACTATCATCAAATCAAATTATGTATGGAGTTCTTATTTAGTACTTGAGCATTACTAAATTATGTATGCTTCATTCAAGGTTATAGTGGGGAGTTGCGTACAGAATTTCTGATGAGGAAGATAAAAGAACTGCAATAACGGTATGTTTATTTTATTCTAAGTTCTATTAGATCTTGTAAAAACAGAGTGTTGGAAACTTGCTTAATGTCAGTACATGGCTGTCATTTTACTTTCTATGAAAATATTTTTAAAGGAACCGACCGAGATGATGTTTCACGGTTATCTCATTTCTTGGCTTATGAGTAACTGCTGTCTTATCCTATGATTAGAGTATTTATTAGCTGTAGTTACCGTGTAATTTTCTCTGTCCAAAACTTTGCAGTTGTACTAAATTTATGCTTGCGCTCGTTGCCTAATTCTGCATGTAACCTGCTTTAGGAGAATGCCTGGCTGTAGCAATCTCATTCATTGAAGGCGATAAGTATACATTTTTCCGTTAATTCTAATGTGGATAGTAGAAAGAAAATGCATTGATCCTATTTTCTCTATGTTGCCTGAGTTTAACCATGATCAAGTTTGTCAGTCCTTGGGAAGAAATTTTCTAGTAAAGTAGTCGAAGCCCAAAGCTTGGACTCTGTGGATATTAACACTGGTAGAAAGGTGGTAAGTTCTGGCTGGCAAGCTTGTTAGTTCAATCAAATTCTAAAAGTGACCTATTAGCCTTCTTGTTGGTCATATAGTGCAGTGAGGTTCTACATGTGTTGGTAATTTGAAAATGAGTGATGTCTTACTCAATTGTTTTAGCATTCTTTTAAACCTTGCCACCAAAAATGCCATTGAATCTGTATATTTTGAATTGCAACCATCATTTTTTTCTGATTTTTATTCTTCTCTGAGGATCTTTGACAAAAGGGCAGCATCAAATTTAATGGCACAAAACCCATAACCATCTTATTACTTTATTGGATTTTATAGTACCTGAGCTTAAGAGATGTCCGAGCATACTATGTGGCTGCTAGGCTGCAGATTGATGCACCGTTCACTTTGCCTGCTAATAGTCAGGCTCAAATCACTCATTTGGGATCTTTCTATTTGTTATTGTTTTTCTTTTCTCTGTGCAAATGAGGCTACCAATTGGTACGAATGTTTTGCATGGTCATTTGGTCTCTAATTATCTTTTTACTCTTTACTAATCTCTGTCCTTATCAGTTGAATCTTTGCTTTGAATGATCTGGAATTATCTTGCTATTAGAGAACAAACCGGTGACTAACCTTTTTGAATCCTCTGTTGGTTCACCTTACTAGATCATTTTCTCTTATGCCGCAGCATCTCGAAGTAAGGGAGAAGCAATATGATCAGAAAGCTTCTCTCGACTTTTTCACTGTAAGTTTTATGTCTTTTTCTCTTCTTTCTTTTAATTTTGCTTCTAACGAACTGAAATCAAAGACACCAATATTAAATTTCATTAGTCCTGCTGCGTTACTTTTTCAGGACCCAGCTGCTGTAACTCCGGCTGTATCTGGAGTAATGGTGTGAGTAGGAAAATTTGAAGAGACTCCCTTGCTTATAGTACTTCTTTTCATCTAAATATATTTAAAATCAACCCGTGGAAAAGTTATATTACTTCTAAATTTGTTATCTTGCAGATACATTGGTTCTCCAGATAAGAAGATCAACACGAATTATTTGGGCCCTGCACCTCTTGAAGACATTGCTAGGTTCGTATCTCTGTTGTTCTCAGTCAGAGCACGGGAACTGGGACGAAATTCAATGGCTATACGTCACCAAGTATTCATTGGTTGTCTCCTTTTTCCAAATGTCTTCCATTAGAGAAGTTATTTGGTTTTGCCCGCCGATTCCTGATCTTAGCAATGTTCTTGCTGGAACACATTTTTTTTTTTTGGAAGTCTTAATTCGCGTTTGATGTTAGTCTCGGACACATATCTCTGATGTATCTTGTTGGATTGCAGACAGATAGTGCTCGCCGAAGGACCCTCAGGACCAAACAGGGATTATCTTTTCCAATTAGAGAAGGCTCTTCTTCAAATAGGTGAAGCTTCTAAGGGGAAACTTGGCTTATTGATGGCTGGGCTCCTATTGACTGTGAATTTGTTTCTTTTCTCTCTTTGAAGGGTGTGAAGATAAGCATATAAAGGATCTTGCAGATGAAGTGAGACGTCTCCTATCAGAGAGGAAACTGAAAGGTGAAGAAGTATGAAGCATCTTGGCTATTCTTCCAAATTACTAGAGAAGCCCTTCAACACACATTGACATTGCCGAAGTTATAGACTTGGTCATACAGTCGAGTACTTTCATTCGGCCATTGTTCAGATTTTGATGGTGTTGATTTCATCTATTCTTTTGCTTGATCGCCGTTATAAAACTTTAATTAGTTGTCTTCCGCATTCCTGCCCGGTCTGAGCACCGTCGAAAGTTTCACAATGAGAAGCAACTGAGAAGAGTTCATGGGCGACTTATCGATTTTGGTTGCATGTGTCACTATAGTAGGAGAATCATAGAAAGAATCGACATTAACATGTAAACTGTTTGAATCAGATACAATAACGCAAGCCAAAAAGTGCCATGGCATGGGGATCTCTGACCGCACGATGAGAGAGAGCCAGGGTGCAACTCTTTTTTCAGCTTTTATTCCTTAGGTCCAATCTAAACTGCTAATGTAACTTAGTGTATTTCGGTCATGCTAGCGGAGTCCCAATGCAATAGATTTCATGACCAACTTTACCGCCATCAGGTTATTTTCATAAGTCGTGATTCAATTGCGCACTTGATTTCCCATATCCTCAAATGCAAAACGATCAACAACTTACAAATAAATATCCCGACACAGAAAATTGCTAACAAGGGCTTTGCAAATAGACTATCCTTGCGGCAATATCCCAGCAAGTAGCTGCTAAATTTGCACTTCAAAGGGTTCGAGCATAATGTCCTGCTCACCGACTAATAAAACTATCAATAATAGGTGTGAGACATAATACCCGAATTTGCATATAGAACTTTCCCCGGGAAAACAATGGACACTCCTAAAAGTACATTAACCACACTATAATTCTAGTACACAGAACTCTACTTACTGACTCGTTAATACCCATCTTCTTCAAACAACATATTTTATGAAGTCCTACATGAAATTCCTCAGCAGCAACGATACCGTTAAGTCCCCAAATCAGGGGGCACATCTGCAGACTAACAATTCCATACTAAACTGAAACTCAACCGCAGTATTCATCTGTACACATTCATGGTTGATGCTTCGATTATGTTATCCTGCTTGTCAGGCGGTGCAAAAATCTAGTCACTGTCCTCCTGACCTGGACAAGAAAATAGAGGAAGCCTATTAATGAGATGGAGAACAGCTCAGATGCACTGGTTAATGACAGAGGGCCAGAAAAAAGAGATTATCATCATTCAATTTTTCAAAATATCAACCAGACCATTCATCGTAGTTTAAGAGAGATTGTCACTCGATTTGACTTCCTTCCATTAATTCGTTCCTTTTCTTTCCACACGAAATTTTGTATATATCGCCCTAATTACAACAGCCTGCAGTAACTACTAGGACTCTTCTGAGGAATGGAAACCTTATAAACAATTCCATGATAGTCATAGGAAGGACAAAGAAAAAATATGAGTCATGATTCAATGACAGACTTTATATATCTGCACTAAACTCGACAATATTCAACACTCTCAAGATGTAGGCCCAGGAGAGTTCGCTGAAGTGCACAAAAGCGAACACAGTGAAATGGTGCCATGGAATGGATGAAGCAAAAAATATTCTTGTAACTCTACTGGACTGACACTAGCATCTCCAAATATAGAACATACCAAAAAGAATTATCATGGGGAACACTTACCTTCACTGAGTTCCTCACTTTGGCTCTCATCATTGCCATCATCATCATCCTCTTCTTCATCTTCCTCATCATCATCACGACCAGCGTCTGCATCAGAATCTCCTGCTTCTTCCCCATTACCTTCTGCTGGTAGTATTTCTGGTTTTGGAGGAGCTACATATCTAGAAGTCGTCCGCCTACGCGAACTTGACACTATATTGCTTGTGTCAATGCCTTCAAGTTCTTTTGCTCTTTCCTTTCTCTTCTTCACTTCCTTGATCTCTGAACATACGAAAAAAAATTACTAGTATTCTTGAAAATGCAGCTAGGTACATGTAAAAGCTGTTGCTTCTCAATCATCTGTTGATTATGCTATTGAACATGGACTCCACATAGCTGATGTACTCTTTATCAATAATAGTAAAGATGGCAACAATCAAAAGGGTGTGGTACCAAAGAGATTGTAGTCTTAAGGCATCTTGAATTATCTAGAAAAATATATGGATCTTAACTCTTAATCTCTCAAAATTAGCACTCAATAACACATAACAAAAAGAAAAGAGGAAAGAGGAAAGAGGGATAAAGCAGCAAAATCTCTCATATACGTATGGAGATCCCCCAAACTAGAGTGCCTATTGATTGATTTGTTAGGCCATGGACTTAAACAATGGCACGACATTTTTTGTATCTCCTGCCAAAGCAAACAATGCTGTCTACCAAATTTCTATCAAAACAATTGAGGTGGTACTAGAGATAACAAGCTGCCATTTTCTCCTGCCAGGAGATATCAGATCAGTAGTCATTGGCCCCAAACCTGACTTCCAAGCATCCACCAGAATATGGTAACTATTCATGCCTCCATTTTAAAATTACATATTAATCAAATCTACTCAACAAATCCAGTTGCACGAATTTTGAGCAAAGGACCATATGTCTCACCCTTATCAGCAGGATTCGTAGACAATCCTTCTCTTGAGAGTATCTCCTCAAGCTCCTTCATTAGAAAAGCCTCGCGTTTATCCTCAGAGACCTGCTTGACTTTTTTATAAATTGAGGGTGGGACACTGCAAAGAATTGTATTTCTTACCACATCTACTTTCATAAATGGCGAAGCCCTTTAACTTTCTAACAAGTTGTTACCTCATCCCACAGGACTTGATAATTGATTTAAGACGATCCACGCCTTTTCCATATGTCGGGGTCGAGACCTCTTTCTTCTGCAAACACAACAAGATGAGTAGAGCAAAATATCTACTTCAATCCTTTTTAAAACAGGAGAAGAAATATCACCTTTGTGCGTCGCTCTGCAGATGAATGAGATTCACCATCCTCAGAATCATGTCCACGGTCTCCTGAGTCATCATTGCTCTCTGATGCAGCTTCTTCTGGCTTTATTCGCTTAGACACCTTATTCTCCTTTGCTGGGGGTGCTTTACGTTTTTTCAGCCCTTCTGCTTTCGGCATCCTTCCTCTGGAAACAGTTTTCTTTCTCAGTTTTACTTCATCCTCCTCTGCATCTTCTTCTTCCTCACTGTCTGACGAGTCAGAACTTCCTTCAGGGCTGACTCTTTTAGGGGTTTTCTTCTTTAGAATCTCCTTAGCATCTTTCTTCTTAACTGTGTTTGCAGATTTAGAAACTTCAGGAGATCGCAGTACCTAAGGAATAATCAGAAATGGCAGTAAAATAAATCAGGTCCTTCATGCGAAAAAGTAAAATTACTGCTAAAGCAACTTCTTAATGAAAACAGCATAATGTTGTAATCATTTTTGCTCACCTCTTCTAGGTGCTCACTTATAAACTTCTTGTGGGGATCCAATGTATGTTTTTCAAGCTTAAGATCTTTCTCTAGAAGACGACGAACTCCAGCCATTGTAACTTTCCTGCAGAAATTATGTAAATGCCCTTTAGACAAGACGAGAAAAGCCACCCCAACATCCCACGTTGTTAAGCAGACTGCACAGAAGCACTTTTACAAGAAGCTAAGGACAGGAGATATAAATAGACATACTCTGAATTTGCTCGAAAATAAGCAGCTCTCTTCTTAATGGCTTTGTTTATCATGCTCTCAGTTATACTGGCTTTACTTCCATTGCCTTGAGTTTTCTCAGCCTCTGAATGAAGAGCTTTTTTTGCAGTCAAGAGACCCATAACTGGCGAGTCTTCCATTTTCTCTTCACTTCCAGAGTTAGATTTCTTAACTTCGTTCTTTGACTGAGGACCTTCAGACAATTCCTCCATCTCTCCTTTAATAGAAGACACGTTATTTTGCAGAGACTCACCAGAACTCTTAGAGGCATTATCGTCACCTCCTTCCAGGCACTGATATGTGTCACCAAAAAAAAAAAAGTATTTGAACAAATTAGAAACTAATAAACAGAAGTGTGCTATAACCAACAAACGAGAATCAAAAGAAAAGCAGTCAAAAGATTCCTCAAAAAGGTATTTGCTCTAATATCTGATGACAATCATTAGAAAATCACAGGTTCATCGTTTTACAGCAGAACTCTTACTCTCCAGCAACCAAAACTAGAGAAGGCAAAATTCTCAATCATTAAAACCAGGAATTCTTTTCTGAATATAATCCAATTCGTTGAAATTTCCTTGGATGGCAACATGGACTACAGAAAGAGCATTACTCTCATTTACAAAAAGAGTAAAAGCCCAAGCAACTTGACCTTCTCATGCCATCCCAGTGATCCTGATTCAGAAACTTAATCAACTGAGATCTTTACTGTGGCTGAGATCTTTACAGTGGCAGGAACTAAATATGAATGTTATAATCCAGAAGGATACAATCTAATAATCAATGCCATCCCAGGGTCCTGATTTGAAACCTAACTGCTTTGATACAGTCCTAAGAGAGTCTGCACCAGCTATCACTTTTCTTACACTAAGAAACAATTAGCAACATTTCCACAAAATTCCATTCAATCTTCACTTTCAAAATTTAGAAAGAAAAACCACTGGTGATGATGGCCCAACAGTACAGGCTAATATTCTACAAACACGAGTTTATGAGGTCAAACCCACTTACAGTAGTAGCACAGGCATGTCTATATTGGTTCTAGACCTCTAGCACTTCAAGGGTTTACATTGACGGGACTTGCCTACTTGCTACAAAGTGGTTGCCAGTGTAAGTGAGTGATGATTTCACCGAATCTCACATTTGATGATATCATAGTGAGTTCATTCTATTGAAAATGTAGGACCCTCATGGCAATGCCTTAAGAGAGTAGAAAAGCTAGTTGCCCATTTCTGCCCTTATCTTCCAACAAAAAGATACTTCAGAAAAGAAAAGACAAACGTGTCCCCAACAGAAATACCACACTTGGATGAAATGGAATATATTCTATGAGAATAGAAATAAAAGAGCAAAGCATCGAGGGAATAGCTATCTACAATTTGGTTTGTAAAATAAAAATAACTATGTTATGCTTGACTCATCAGAGTTGCAGATGGAATTATCCCAATAAAAAAATAGTATAGCCAATATACCTTTGTGCCAGTTTTAATCCATCTGATGATAAAACCTAATCCCCTTCACAATCTATAATACCGAATCATCTTTTTACAAGGTTAAAAAGAATCTAAACAATGTCGCTGTGATGCATTTACATAGTTCTTAAATAGAAGCCAGCAGGAATATAGGAGAAATAAGAGCACTAGCAACGACTTCCCATGTTACCTTACTTAAGGTTTTAATTTGTGATCCAATTAGTGTAAAAACTATAGGTGCCTTGAGCGAGCACTAAATGAAGTGATCTTTCTTTTTAGTATCCCTTTCAAGAAGACCCTCAATAAAAGATCGGTGCTGTATATGGTGTGGGCCTCATGAATGTCCAACAACATACAATATATAGCTTTATCACAACACTATTTCTTGAATAATTCAAGCCACCTCTCTTTACTGCCCTATTGGGACCAGCAACACCACCTAATTAGACATTACTTAGTTACCATCCTCTAGATGCGCCAAGATCGGTCCTTAGAAAAGTATAGTTACCCCGCACACTTGGAGGTAAACTGGCTAAAACTCAAAATGAAGCTTCATATAAATGGAGGAAGGAAAAAGGAAAATAAGGACATCAAATTCACCAGTAAATACTAATAAGTCAGGCGTGGCGATGTCCAACAAAAAGCACAATATCCAGTCATATGTGGTGAATTTATCATGTCCATCTTTCAACAGCAGATTCTGGCTAACAGAAGGCAGAGTACTGGTGGCTTCAGCATTCTTGAATGATAAGTCAACAGGCTCTCCACCTGTGATCTCAGCGGAGATCTCACTGTCATGCCACTCGCAGTCTTAGGAGGCATTTCACGTCAGGAGAATAACTAAGTTCGGAACATCCACAATTTTACTCATAGCTATCTATTTCAATAACTTATATCATCTGGAAAGTTCCAATCAATTTCTTAAAAGAGACATATTCATCATTGCACATAAGCTTCGCTACTTTCTTTACTCTTTATTTAAAGTTTAAATTACTCACGTGAAGTGGGCTCCAAACACTATACCAAAGAGCATGAGCAAGGATCATTGCAAACTCATAATTGCATGGCACAATGGGAGCAAGAAAATCGAATTTCAAAAGTTACCTCCAGTAAACATTGCTTTATAAATCTCTTATGAATATCCAATGCATGTGTATCCAGGCCTAAGTCCTTCTCTATTAATCTCCGCACGCCCTCGAAGGTCAACAAGCTGCATTTAGAAAAAGTTTATACATTCCAATTCAGTCTTTATTGAAGACATAAAAACCAAGCTCATCAATTTGTTCATAAAACACATCAAACTAACAAGTTCCTAATTCAAAAGCACGATTACTAGCAGAAACCGTAGAACAACGATGACAGAGAGACGCATTTAAATCAGAAAAACTAAAAAAGGTCCCAATTTGAGAAAAATAACAAAAACCCACCGCATGTAATTAGAGGTTATCTAGATTCTTTCCACGACAAGAGCCCACAATTTCCGGCTATTATCATCAGATCACTCGCCAAAACAAATTACTGTCAAAACGTAAGTATTAAGAGCAGTTTTTCTACGCGACAGTCCAGACACCAAACTGCCATTCCCTTGTAGATTATCTCGCTTACTACTTCAAGAGCAAAACAACACACGACGACCCGACACGCCGCCCCAGCACTAGGGGAGAAAAATTCAAAACTCCACGAGATCATCCGCCCCCCACCGCAAGCAAGCACCCCCGACCGAAAACAGCCGCCTAATCATCACATGAGATAGGGAACAATCGACGCCGACGCTAAGCACCACCTCAACCCTATCCTCGCCCTACCCACCGTTCCAACAACTACGCGCGGACAATCGAAAGCTGAAAAAGGGGGGGCAGAGAAGCCACGCACTCGGCCTCCTCCTTGAAATGAGAAACGCGAGACTGCATGGCGGCCTTGATCTGCAACTCCATGTCCTCCGGCGAACCCCGGGCCCCCGCCGCCGACGCCGCCACGGCGCCGCCGCCGCCGCGCGCCTCGTCGTCCTCCATGGCCCCGCGCCGGCCGGCTCCCGGGGGCGGTAACGGCGTGCGGAATTCGGCTGGATTCGGGCCCCGGAGACGGGAGCGAATCGGATCGGAACGCGTGTTGCGGTGGAGCGTTGCGCTGTCGGGCGGGGGGCGTTCGCTCCGAGTTCAACAAAGCTTTCGAGAGTGCGGAAGAAGGAGGAGCGGAGGGCGGTGGGAGTGTGCCCGAATAGAGGGGAAGACGGTGCGAGCGAGATCCGTAGCCGTACGATCGAAACCTCGGGGGGAATCGGTCGGTGGTCCGATGCGCTCGTGAACTCAAAAATTTCAAAATCGCCTGCTCGCTCGTCGATAGGGTTTATCCCCCTTTTTTCCAACTCCTTTCCTTTTCCCCTTTTTTCTCCGGAAAAATGGTTTAAAAATAGAGTGAATACCATGATAAAATCTAAACTCATATAAATTTATCCCAAACTACTCCTATGATAAATCTTTACATTTAAATTGCTAAATTGAATAACACATAACAGTTGAGGTTGTGATTTTTATTTTTCATTTGTCATAGGTGTACTAATTTATAATTTTTTTATATTAGTCTAATTAACGAAAATCAACAACGAAAAATAAAATTGTCATAAGTGTATCAATTTAAAGATTTTTAAAATTTTTCTGGTTAAATTTATTACAGGTATATTAGTCTGGGATTTTTCATTATATCAATCCCAAAAATATAATTTTCTACTTTTGAACCATAAGAAAAAGGATCAATAACATAAAAACCCCAAATTATACCATTGTGATACAAATAACCAATTTTTTTTTTAGCTTGCCCATTATAATACAAATACCTCATACCTAAAAGTCCCAAACTTAAATTAGGATGACAATATATCCTTGATGAAGCTATAATAAATAATATCTGTATTTATTTCAATTTTTTCGTGACAAAAAAAAAAAGGTTTGGATATTTGTAGTACGGTAAGCAAGTTTAGGTGTTCAAGGTTTTTGGTTGTACTTGTTTGAAAAATAAAATTAAAATAGAGCTAGCTATGAGAATTATTGGATTAGTCAGATTGATAAAATATGAGGAATAGATCACAATTTCACAATAAAATATTAGGTAATTTCATTTCGTACTCCCTAAATTCAAAAACATGATTTTTCATTCTCTAGGGCTTTTTTGTGGACCAGATAAAATTCATTTTTGAAACATTACCTTTTTTATGGTGCGGGCGCTTGTGCATTCAAAAATGAAACCTTTTAATTACACATTCTTGACATAACTCTTTTCGGGAAAATAATATTGATCTATGTAAAAGGTAGTTTAATTGTCATTTGAATTTCTAATTGAAGGTAAGTATCAACATCTCAAAGCTTATTAAGTACTAGCGATTGCTGGTGCTATGCACTTACACCAACAATTTTATGTCGGTGAAATCTATGGTAGTTTGAAATCGAAATTACAATATGGAAAAAATGAAAAAATGTGCAACTATGAATTGACTAAAAAGAAATAACTAATGTTTTGTCGTTGTATTTTGGGCAAAATAAATCTGTACAGTGATTGTGTACATGTAGAGATTATATCGGCATGGTTTAGGGGTGGCAAATTGGGCATCGAAGCTCTAATAAGGCACCTCGTGGATGGCCTATTCGACTTCGAAATATTATTATATTCAACAGGTATGTCTAGCTCGACACTTCGCACCGAACGAGCCGGAGACATCGATGATTGAATGTATTCGTGAATAGACTCCGAACAAGATCGGAGCTTCAACCGGCAAAACCCGGAACAATTGAAGTTGCAAGAGAGATTTAAATGCATTGTTTGCTCACTTTTGCTCGTGCATTGCCGGGTCCATATTTCCTACAATGGCTAGTCGCTGGACTGGGAATCTTGTACTCGGGTACCGGTCATTAGACGAAAGATAGGAATGGGCTAGTTGGTAAACGACCCGGGAACAGCTTAAAATGATGTCTTGACTCTTGATCGAGACGTGAGCACGAGCGCGAGGATGGATGGGCCAGGCCAGCACGAAGCACGAAACGGACAAGGCTGAGCATGGCCTAGCCCACACGTCGCCACTGGTGTGCAGAAGGATCAATTGCTTCTTGTGGACCATAGGATGTTGGTTACAAATGGCGCGTTTGTTTGTATTTTGTTTAAAAAAGTGTAGAAAAAATCTCACCACAAAAAACGAGTAAAAACTTATTAAATAAAAATGGGGCCCCTGTTTGGATAATTTTTTTATTTCTTTTATTTTTTCTATTTTTTTCTTTTTTTCTATTTTTTTATTTTTTATTTTTTATTTAATTTGTAAGGCGTGGTGAGGCCGAGGCGGGCTCTATGGATAAGTTCATTCAGCCTCGCGAGGAGGCGCGAGCGTTAACGTGTTGTCGCCCACATGCTCTATGCCCCCAATTAGTGCAGTATGTTTTTCTTGCTCTATACCCGACAACACCCTCTCTCGAAACAAAAACAGAAAAAGTGTTTAAAAACAGAAAAAGAAAAAAACGCCAAAGTGTAATCTCACCCCGAAATTCTGTCCATTTAATTTGTAAGTGTGGCGGGCTCTATGGATAAGTTCATTTAGTTTAATGTGTTGGCGCCCACATGCCCTATGCCCCCAATTAGTGCAGTATGTTTTTCTTGCTCTATACCCGACAATACCCTCTATCTGTTTTACGAGCGTCACCAATGAGAACCTAGATGAAATAAGGAGAGGTCCCACATCACCACTAGTGGAGAATGATCAACTCCCTCAACATACAAGCTTTAATATATAGATTTGGAGGTTCCATCAGCTTTTAATGTCATTGTAGCATCTTTAAGCATGTCTAGATCGCATGAAGTTCAAGCCATTTATTTTTCTTAGTTAACTTCCTTGTGGTGCTAGTCAATTCTTGAAATTTTTCCTACAGGTGACAATTCAAACTCATGAAATGTGCTTGCATCGTGTTAACTTTGAGATAAACTGTTATATAAGTCGACCAAAACAAGACCTATTTAATAATCTCATCCGATACGCGACTAAATGGGGTCATTTGATCAAAATAGGTAAGTACAACACCACCCGCATTAATCCGCTTCAAGTAAATGAGTCCGACATCGAACTCAAATGTGAGCTTAACAGTTGAATAGCATCTTGGAAACACCAATCCCCCACTCAAAAAAAAGAAGAATCTGCGGCTTATTCACAAATGTGATGTGTCTGGTCAAACACAGCTAGCTTAAACACAATGAAGTAACTTCAGGAAAAATAATGAATGCATTCACAAATTTTCTTACCTAATCGATGGAAAATGGTTTAATGCCCGTTGCAGATAACCAACTAAAATGCCCGTGATTCCCATTACCCACGGGACAAAGATTCACGTCGATAATTCCCGCATAATGGGTAAGTCAAGTGGCGATCCACGACGCCACGGATCGCAACTAAAAAACAATACACGACAGGAGCACCAAGTCACGTGAGCTCGAATCCGTCAACCTCTCGCGGCGTTCGAGCCGGGCGGTCCTGGTCGCGTTATAAATTGCCATCCCCGTTGTAAAGGGAAGGTTTGGAAGAAGAAGTGAGGGGACCGGGCTCTAAGAAAAAAAGTGAATGAAAGCCACCGGCCAAGAGAGAGAGAGAGAGAGATGTTACTGCTGTCGCCATGCACGACGATTCACGAGAAAGTGGGGAAGAGTAGGAAGGGAAGAAGATGCTGCTGCCGCAGCACAGCACTTGCTGCTGAACGCTAAACCGTCCGCATTCCCCCTCGACACAGCTTCCCATGGAACTGAACTGATACCGTGACGCCATGGATAAACCCCCTTCCCACACCTCCCCCTCCGTCCTTTCCTTTCCTTTCCCCCCCTTTTCTTTTCAATTCCCTCCCTTTAAAAAATTCGTTCTTGACGTACAATATGTCTTTCCTAATTTATATCGCCTCATCTGTCGCGCCCTGGCGCTGATTAGGGGCGAGAATTGGGGCCGTGTCGTTTGGGGAGGAAGAGCCAATCCCTTCCCACTTCCCGCCTTTGGCTCGACTCGCCTCGTTTGATATGTATTGTGAACCCGTAATTCACGGCCTCGCTCGACCCGAGTAGCAGCCCCTCGAGCGTTGCATCTGATGTGTGCGTATAAGCATGGAGCACGATACGGCCCGGCTTCGACATGGATCGGAATTCCCATTCTCCAAGTCAGAAACAAGTGCTATCTGGACGTTCCTTACTTCTGGCTGGACTAAATTGTCTAATTTATATCTCACGCAATTTAGCGAAATCTTGTATTACGGCGTCGTTAAAGTCGACCACCATTTATCAATCGCATATTTTGAATTATTTCTAACGGGGATTCCCAGATAAGCTTTGGCCATCGTTCATCAGCCCAATCTACCACGCTCTGATAAACTGGGATGGTTGCATGGTGAAAAAGTCAACCCATATATTACCGATTGGCCGTGCACCTAATGTGCTCGAGCACCCATATCAAGATTAATTCACGTGAGATTCACGCGATTCAAAGACATGATGAATTGGATGCACATATTTGTTCGAGGATTACTAGACCGGGTGTTCTAACTAAATAAGAAAGATGCGATTAAGTGTAAGTTGGTGCTTGTGTTTCACTTATGTAATTTTTATAGAATAGTCACGTCGTGCCAAATAAATTTCATATTCCGCACTGTCCTAAATGCTATCTAAAAATTTAAAAATTCATCATTCAAAGTAGTTAAGAAATTCTATTGAAACACATGAGTTATTGTTTTTCATTTCAAATATCTCAAAAAAGGTGCTATTTACACCTCTAATTGTCCTTAACAATATCATCAATAAATTATGCGACAAGAACCTCATATTAATAAAAAAAAAGTCGAGATGCTAGGGACCATAGAATTTTCTAAACTAACTGGTAAATGTGCAAACAACAGCCATTCTATTTCAGAAATCAATTTCTAATAAGAAATAGATTTTTTTTTAATTTCTATTCATTACACAAGTTTATGAGTAAAAATATACGTTTGATATTGATAATTTTTTTCCCATAATAAAAAATCGTTTAATAACAACACTAAATTTTCATTTTCGGGAGATGGGGGCAAACAATGACTAGTGGCAGTCGGCAAGTGAGCAACTAGCTAGTAACGAGATGAACGTGATGATATTTTTTATTTTTCATTTCTATTTGAAAGAATTATTCAAATTATTTCAGAATTAGAAAATTAAAATTTATTACCATACAGATTTTTGTTTCAAATCTTTTATCCAAATTAGAAAAATAGTTTTTGCTAAAAATATAGTGATTATTACGTGCGTTCTAAATAGATGATTTCGAGATGAAACCAAAATATATATATTTTTTAAAAAGTAGAAGGGCATGGGAATAATTCACCACACCTACCCAGCAGATCCAATCCGCATGCAGCGAGTTTTTACTGGGGGAGCAATTATTTGGAAGTACGACTTCCCCGACTCGAATCAAACCCCCAGAAGGACCCCGATCCCGCGACCTGGGCCCCACTCCCCGTCATTTTCCCCCGCTTTAATTCCCCCCCATTTAATTAATTTATACGTATTTTGCATCTCCGTACGTGTGTTTTCCGCAGCCCTTTTTTTTTAATCTTTTCTAATTTTATCTTTCTTTTTGGGTGAAGTCTCGTGTGAATTATTGTAGGCTGTCCGGACGGGGATTCTTTACTGAGGCCTGAGCGCCTGGCCTGATCAGAGATTTGAGTGATTGACGGGGAGATGAGAAAATCAGTACATAACATTGCCAAAAACAACAGTAGACTGAATTGACCGTAGTTTCGACCCCCCTCCTTTTCAATACCGGCCCTATAAGGAAATGTATCACAAATTAAAATAAAAAAGAAATAAAAAAAACCCTAAGTCTTTTAAATTTATGTTAATTCAATTTTGAATTTTGCAATTGTATTAATTTTTTATTAGAAAATCATGTCGATTGAATCGTAAATCTTCTTATATTTTGTCTATTATTTTTATCCATATAATTTTGACTATAAATTATTGACATGGATGCCAATCATCTTACGTAATACAACTAACTTTGATATGAGCAATTTTATTAATTTTATTAATCTTTCATTATTCTTTTATTTTCATTCTTTTCTCTTTACTGTGATTGGCAAGTAGTAACGCCCATAATGATAAAAGAAGAAGAAGAAGAAGAAAAGCAAGAAAATGGAAAAAATAAAATTTTAAAAATATATATCAAAATATTATTAAAAATTATCAATATTATTGCCGACTGTGTCACGTAGGACATTTGGTGTTCACATTAACAATTTTCAATCAAAATTAATAAGATGGATTCGATTGAAAAATTATATAATTGTGTTGATTTAATTAGCCAGAATGAAGCTAAAAAGCATGCAACTCTGATAATAAAGTGATTTGTGCGGTGGGCTTGGCGAGTATGAGATCTAAAGTTTGATCCTTATAAACACCGCATACGTATGTTTATGGAAGAGACGATTGGGATAAAAAAAATTAACATCATTACAAGATTTATGACTAAATTAGTACAAGATAATATATGTATAATTTTTTCGGTAATTTTTTTATTAAAATCTGAGTTATTTATTAGGGTCAGGAGAAAGGGGAAATTAAAAAAACTGGGAATCAGGGGAGTTAATTTTAAATTGATTACACTGAAGATGCAGTTGGATCCCACCAACCCTGGTCCGTGAATATTACAGCCCTGCCATCCTCTGTTCATCATTCTTGATGCCGTGGAGATAATGCTGGGATGAAAGCTGCTTAGGCCTGTAATCTCGTTTGCAGTTCTTGGTTTCACCAAATTGAAGCAGTGAACATTTCATGCCCATTGAAGTAAAAAGCCTCGAGACCAATAAAAAAGAAAAAATAGAAGGAAGAGTTTTTTTTTTTATTAGTTCCTATTTGTGGTGATAATTTTTGTGGAATGTAGATAATGGCTCTGATAAAAAGGAAGGAATGGCGTGTACTTTTTATTGGGATCTCTCGAGAAAATTAAAAAAAGAAGAAGTAAAAAGCCTAGAGAGAAGAGTCGAAAAAAGTATATGTCCTTCCTTCTTTTTTATCAAATCAATTATGGTGATCCTTACCTATGTTCGGCAAAAATTACCGCGGCAGATAGGAACAAGTGAAGAATTTGTTAAGATGGAATGGAAGATCTCGAATTCTTACAGAAATAATTGGAAGTTCCGACTAATATGAATTCTACCGGACAAGAAAAAAGAGTGAGGTCCAGGAACTCAATTTTGTCTATAGCCGAGCCCCCATGACCCACGGCGTAGTCCCCGCTATGTGGGTCATCTGAAAAGGTACTGCTCACGTAATTAGAACAGCAGCAGCGGCAGATTGAATGAGCTAATAAGACGAAGGAAGGCGGAAAGGACCAGCACGACATGAATGAAGGAAGAAAACCAACCCCCATCCATTCATGAGGCCCCTTTGGTCGCCAGCAGAGCGCACTTCCCAGATGGGGCACGAAATACCAAACGTCATCAATCCATCAAATTTGAAACCAACAGCAAACGTATTAAAAGACTACAGATCAAAATTTGCAAGAATAAAACTCTTTTCCTGGGGGGTGTTTTGCCTGTCAGAGGTTCCAAAAAGCAGATCATGGGCAAGGAAATTGAAAAGAAGCAAAGGAGGGAGGATCTGAAGCGTGTGTGGAGAAGAAGGTACAAAAGAATCCTCTCCACTTTCATCATCACAAAACTGACCAAAACCCCAGTTTTTATCTCTCTGGTAAAAAGGGAAGGAAAAGACGCAAGAAGACAGAGCGGTTTCCCGTGAACTCCTTTAACCTTGCTGCAGCAAACGCGAAGAATCATGGCCTTTTCCCCATCATCGTTCATCAAATCCAACCCCTCATGCGCTCAGTGAAATAGCTAAACGGACCCGCCTTATTAAATCTTTTTGCAGAGAGGTCCCTCGTGGTCTTGCGATCTATAAGATAAGGAAGAGGTCCCGGTTTAGGGAGTCGAATGCATTATATGGTCTCGTGATCCTAATTTATTGCCCGAAACCCTCCTCATATCCTGCTGTAAAGTCCACGAAACTATATAAAATAAATGTACACGGCCCCATCTCTACATCGCGGATGTAAAAAGACAATACCAGGACTGGTCCAAACCATATCGAAGTTAGAATCGATTGGATGATGAGATTATGTAATGAGTAATGTAGGACCGAAAAAAATTCGTTACGGGGCATCGATTTCTGAAATTTGTCTCACCATCTGTTTTCATAACAATAGTACTAGATATTTGTAGAATTAATTTATCAAGGAAAGTCAGAAATTTTAAGCAAATATTTAAGTTAGGAACCCACTTATTATAATTATCATTTATCTTTGTGTAATTGATTTTTTTTTTTTTTTTATAAAATGTTCATTTTGGCTAAGGATATCAAAAATTTTCAGCAAATATTTAAGTCAGGAACCCATTATTTAAATAATTATTTATCTTTGTACGATCGATTTTTTTAATTTTTAGAAAAAGTTCAATATGGCAAAGGATATCAAACATCATCACTGTCCTGCTCACCATTGCAGTATATCTAGCAGGAAACAAACCATCTTCTCTCTCTCTCTCTGCTGCAGGCTCACAGCAAACTCTCTGACCGCCTTGGGTTCACAAACTCTTCTGCACAGGAGCTCTCTCTCTCTATTATTGGCACACGCATAGGCCAGAGAAAATGCCAAGCTCGGGTTCGCTTCTGAGGCAGCTCAGTGGGAAAGAAGCTTGGAGCTCGACCTCGAAGAGGTGGGTCGCAGGCGTCGGGAGCGGGAGCGGGAGCAAGAGGTACGGTTCCGCCAACGCCGGGAGGAGCTTGGACCCGATGGAAGGGCTCGACCAGATGTACGGCGGGGGCGGCGAGAACGGCGGGCTGGTGATGAGGAAGCGGGTGATGGTGGTGGTGGACGAGAGCTCGCATTCCAAGCATGCAATGATGTGGGCCCTCACTCATGTCGCCAACAAGGGCGACTTGCTCACCCTGCTCCACGTCGTACCTCCTGGAGCCGAGAGATCTTCTTCTCCTCCTTCCTCTGATGCGTCCTCTTCTTCTTCTTCTTCTTCTTCCTCAACAACTTCTCCGTATCTTGCCAATTCACTCGGGTCTCTCTGCAAGGCTTCTAGGCCGGAGGTGAGCGCGTGGATTAATGTTGCTTAGTTTGTTTTGCTCTGCTTTTCCTGGTTTTGACGAAATGCATTAACCAATGTTCGCGTTCCGGTCATTTTCCATTGGCTCCAGCCTGCCACGTTTTGGTCGCCGGTGACAAGTGACAGATTAGGCCTCAGATCTGTAGATCCTTTGGAAATGCAGAGTGGTTCACTCATTTTTAGCCAAATGAAGACGTGCGTTTTTGCTTAATTATGCTGTCAGATCCAATGCATCTTCTGGGCTCTGGCGTAGTATTCCTGCTTTCTCTTCTTTGGAGGTTGCATGCAGGGGACATTATTATGCGAGCTCCATTCTGTCTTCGGTCATCTTTTCTCTTTTCTTTTTCAGAACTTGGTCTGTCCTTCTCCTCCGGGTTCTTTTCTTTTTCAGATTCTTTTCTTTATTTCCATTTTTTTCAAAAAGAATCCCCCTGCTCTCAGCCCAGCTCAGCTAAGCTCACAGAGAGAGAGAGAGATAGATTAGTCATTCCTATTGCCAAACTGGATTTGGTTTGACGGGTCAACGACGGTTCGCGCAGGTGGACGTGGAGGCGCTAGTGATTCAAGGTCCCAAGATGGCCACAGTGATGAGCCAGGTGAAGAAGCTGGAGGTCTCGGTGCTGGTGCTGGGCCAGAAGAAACCGTCGACTCTCGTCCATTGGTGGGTCAAAACATCTCCTTTTCTCCACTTATTTAGTTCGCAAATCGTGGCTTCGCCTCCCCCCACGATCCCGCACATCAAGATCTTTGACCTCTCTGCTGTTTCGACGTCGTTGGGAAACCCCCCACTTTGCGTATTAAAACCATTTTTTTAACGGGCTTCTTCCTCTTCTTCTTCTTCTTCCGGGGCAGCCTGTGCGGGGCCAGCAGATCTGAGGAGTTCGTGGAGCAATGCATCAACGGAGCGGATTGCCTGACCATTGGAGTGAGGAAGCAGAGCAGGGGCGTGGGTGGCTATCTCATCAGCACCAGATGGCAGAAGAACTTCTGGCTCTTGGCCTGAATTTGGGTCCCCTTTTTCGCCTGTGTTTTTAATAATCATGTGAAGTTGTTAATTTCCTCCAGTCTAGCGTCATTGCTGTATTTGTAGTATAGTAGCAGTAGCAGTTGCGGAATCCCAAGAAGGGGTTTAATATTTAGATCATATGATATGCATTTTAGCTGGTTATGTGTAATAATTATAGAAATCTAGGACCAGGGGAAGACCTTTAATCATGTAGAATCTTAAAAATGGGTAGGCGTCTATCGGATGATGTAGAGATCTGTGGAGATGGGATGAGACTCTCTCTCTCTCTCCCTCTCCCTCCTTGGAAATGGAAATGGCAGGGGTGCAAATCAATACCCTGGTTTCAAATTTAGATGATTGGAGCAAATTTTAGTCTTTTTTTAATTGTGTCGTTCCTTGGACTGAAAAATTTGCAGTCAAAGCACTCAAGAATAATGGATAAAAAGAGTATTGAAAGCTTATATACAGAGGTTATATGGGTCGTTTATGAAATGTCATGTGGCCACGTTGGTGATGGTAGAAATTTGGAAGTCAAATTGCGAAAGTAATGAGATGAACTATTTCAACAAGTGAATTTGGAATTAATTTTACCTCAATGTCATACCATAGTCGCGATTTGGACTGGTGGTTAATGCATGATGTATTAGCACATCTTGATGCGTACAAATGGAATTGGTTGAATGGTCAAGTGTTTTGTTTTGGTCGCAAAATGTTACGATGTATTAGCACATCTTGATGCGTACAGATGGAATTGGTTGAGTGGTCAAGTGTTTTGTTTTGGTCGCAAAATGTTGAGAAATGGAATCTTATGGGGTGACACAAGCTGATCGAATCTTACGGGGTGACACAAGCACAAGCATAATCAATCTTGCAATTACAGGGTGACACAAGCTGCCCTAACCATAATCAATGCTTGCGATGCCTGAGATTTGGGTTAATGTTATATATCTTTTTTGGGAACAAGTGAATTTTGCATATGCTAAGCAGAACTCGCATGGAGTGATTGTTGATCGGGTGCACGCTTTTTCCGGAGAGGCCCCTACCTCGAATCCAATCTAACGTCCTTGTGTCTGGGGTGGACTTGCATCAGCTACTCTCATCAATGCTTCCGCGACCAGCAATAGCAGCTTTTAGTTCCAAACGAAAATCGTGATTGTTGAGATATTGAATTAGTAAATTAACATTCATCTAAAAGCTTAAACTTTTAAAATAATTGGTAATGTTCTGACAAGTTCACACGTGATATTAAAACAAAATATTATGAGTTCAAATATTTTTCAATTATATATGTTCACGTTCAGTATTAGACAAAAAGATCCGATTAAGTATGATGGTAAAGTGTTGGAATATTTAAGTATTAGACCAGTCTTTTGATCTAAAAAGTTAAATTTTTAGAATAATTGATAATGATTTGACAAATTCTCGTAGCAACGCATCTAGCTTAGCTTTGTATGGTTGATCCCCAACTGAACAGTACGCTTCAGTACGAAAATGTTTCGAAAACCTGGTTTTCCTCGATGATGAGGAGGACGTCTTTTTGGCCTTCACGGTTCTTTGTTTTTCGATCGTCCTTAGGTTGTCGATCTAGGATCCTTAGCTTCTTGGTCCCATGCCTCCAATCCGTCACATGATTCATCAAAGATTCTTGATGCATCGGAAAAGATCGAAATGATGGTCGAACTTTGACTTCTCTGCATTTTATATGTCATAATTAAGATGTCGGCGATAAAATCACAATTAAATTTTAATAACCTGGATTTAAGGAGATTTTAATTTTTTTCGTGGCTCAATGAAGTCACGTTGCCTATTTATGAATTTGTCGGTCAATATCTTAAATATTTTATACAGTTAATGCCAAAAGAATTCACAGATGTGGGTTAATGTTGACATTGAAACTAGACACAAGGTTTGCTATATCATATATGTAAAAAATAAAAATAATTGGGCCTAATTCCCTTAGAAAGAGCACCAATTTTATCACTAACCCCAATTTTGACCCATTTTATTTGTCCTGTAAAAAACACTTACGTTAAGTTGGATTTCAATTTTCATCCAAACTTTTTGTTTTCTCATAAAAAAAAAACTTTTAATCGATATCCAAATATGGCCTCCATCAAGTTTTTGTCAAATGATGCCATTAAAGATTCAAGTGTGTACTTGGCGGAAACTTGATGGAAGTAGAAGCCGGATTTGAATTAAGTGGTGTCATCTAACATATCGACCCCAATCCAATTTTAATAATTTATACATTAGATTTTTACTTTGCTAAATTTTACAAGAGATTTAATAAAACAACTTGAAATTTTGCTCGATCTATTAAAACGATATTCATACTTTCAATACTCTCGGCAAAAATTAGATTAACCATAAATTGTTCCATTTACACGACCATGCATATTTTTCTCGGTCACTTATTTATATTTTCAAGAACATATTGAAAAATCCATGCACAAATCGTGCATGCAAAGAACTTGGTCTATCCTTAATTACGTTAATGTGCATGAAATATTAAAAAAATAAGTTCAAATGACAAATTTTATTTATCTCAAAATTAGGACGTCAAATATAATTATTAACAAAAATCATTATTCTCACTCGTCTTCCAAAAATCTGTCAAGCTGTATGTTTCTGCAACTCCACGCGCGATCTGCGAATATTGCCGACTTCCATTCCCTCGCCCGCGGTCGGAACTCGATTCGAGAAACGCGAGCATCTTCCTCGCGCGGCACCAACCTGCGATCCTCGCGAGTTCCGCGCTCCGGCGACGCAGGATTCCCAGGCTTGCGAGGTAACATTTCCATGTCGGTCGTGCTTGGCTCTGCCGCGTCCGCGAGCGAATGCTGTCTGATCTGTCGAGATTTCGCAATCTCTCGTCCTGGTCGACTGTGAAGCGTCGGGGCAGTTTCCGATGCTTGCGGCCTCGGAGGGCGGGGGTGGTTTGTCGCGTCGGTATTGCGTCTGGGATTTGCGTTTTCCCGCAGATGCTTTGATTCCTCATGGGTTGGACGCGTTTGATTGTTTCGAAGGTCGAATTCCATATTCGAGGCGATCCAGCTTGACTCGCACTCCCGTACCAGTTCAAAATTGGTAGTTTTTTTTTTTTTTTTTTTTTTTTGGGTTCCTATGGTTTTGGGCCGACACTCGTGTAATTGCATTTAGAGCGCTCGAGAAACGCTTACTAAGTAACGAGTGCTTCTGACAATTTGTGCGTATTGGCCTTCATCAAGACAATTTCTTTCTGCCGGACAATCTCTTTTCCTATTTGGTTTCGGAGGATGAGAAGGGGAACCTTGTTAGGATCAAAGGGTGTGTGAAAATCTTACCTTTACCAAAAAAAGGGTGTGTGAGAAAGGTGGAAAAAATCTTTGTTTTTTTTTTTTTTTGGACGGAGGACTTGGGACGAGGAGCCTTTCAGAATGCTCGTGCTAGCTAGCTGAAATGAAGTATAGCGTGTGTAGTGCATATTGCTTCTTTATCTGAAATTAGTGGATCATTAGATGCCGGCTTGCCAAATCAAAACTCTGCAGCTAGCTTGACACTTGCAAGCTCCAGGCCTGCTTCACAATCGATATTTGGCAACTTATAGTTTCCGGCCTAGATTCAACCTCTATTGGATGGGCCTGTTCACTGATAGAAGTTCTTCTGAAGGGATGAAACATGAAAGCTGGGAAGTTTTCCAGTGGAGTAGGGTTTCCATAAAACAGAAGGGTGGAAGAAGATCCGTGTTAGGTTACTGAGGTGCTTGGCAAGCTACGGTTATCTCAAAATTCAGCTAGATCATGCTGGACGTAGCATTTCTTCAAGTTTAATCTCTGTCTAGATTAATGTTACCGAGAGCACTTGACTCCCTCATGAACTGCAATTTAGGTTCATTGTCTCGATTTGGGGTACTTATGCGAGATCCTACTGCCCCCACCATATTATTAATTGGTCTGTATAGAAACATGTTTGTGCTAGATTAATATGGAACAAAATCTTGTACAGTCTTATGCATTTTTGGTAATTTAAGTTAGGTGGGAAATGGATGGGAAAGGAAACAAAGGAAACAAAGTGAATGGAAATTGTAAAATCACTTGTAAATGTGGAAGGCGGGCGCTACTATATGTGCAACCGAAGAGAATGCACTTGATGCAATCTTTCCCGGTTTTGTTGGAGAAAAGAAAAACCCATGAGGATATCGTGTTTTCATTGCAGTTAACAAACGGAGGGCAATGTGATTATTTCTTGTGAAGTAAAAATACAAATCAGTGAAACCACACACAGACATGCATGTTTATTGCAAAATTACCTGTAAATGTGGTTGTTCTTTGAGCTGCTTTCAAGCTTTTCTGGAGGTGGCTTGATTTCAGGCTTTGCACCCTTTTTGGTGTGTGATTGCTGGAAAATTTTATGGTGCTAATTTAATGTGATCTCATGTGACCATGGAGCTGATTGCTTTGGTATGTTGTTATGTGGATTTCCCCTTTTTGCTGTATTATAGTATCCGTGAAGCTGCTTGGCCTGTCTTTACCTTTGCATCTCCTCCTGCTCTCTACAACGAGTTTCTGTAATTATTCTTTAGCTTTTTCTGCATGCAGGAGCAAGATGGTTGAAGACTGTGGGAGAGTGATTGTTCAGGAGCTGTCTGGACGCCTCCTATAGACATTAACTTCATAGACCTTATGCTAGAGCAGGTGAATAAAGGAAATAAACTTGGTTTCACTTTAAATGATGAGGCTTGGAGAGGTTGGGTTTATCCATTCAACATGGTTTTCAGATTGCACTTTATAAATGATTTGGTGAATGGTCATTGTGATTGTCTAAAAAGGCACTATGAATACATAAGGAATCTTCTTCGGCGAGGAGGTTTCCCATGGGAAGGACCGAAGATAGTCCCAGCAGATTATGATGCCTATATTCAGGTGCATCTCAATCCCTGTTCTAGTTATATATAATTATCAGATTCTGTTCGATGCATGTAACACATGGTTCGTGTAGGAAAATTCAGATTTGAACTCACACCAGACTGAATCTGACCCAAATCAATGTGTTTTGAGTCTGATAAGTGGAAATTCATCATCTGTTATCCAGAGGCATCACCATATTAGCTATTATGATGGTAAGCAACATTATTTCTTAGAAAAATTGCTCTTCTTCTTCTTTACTGGCGGTTTTGGAAGTTTCGGATAAGTATGTCAGGGTCATGTATAGTCTTTAAGTTCATAATTTTTCGCCCTCATGTGTGTTTCTGTTTTTTTCAATTGGTTAGGGAGTAGATCTGTTTTGTGGTCGTTGATCAAGGTGCATGCTGCCCTAATATTCTGATTGATCATTATTCTGAAGGGACAAAGCGAAGCCACTGTAATTACTGGAGGAGTAATTGGATGTCACCTACAAGCCTCTTTATGGAAGTTGACAACCATGGCCAGGGAGGTTCTGGTCTCCGTCTCTCTTTTTCGTCCGTCAAGAAATGCACAATCTTCCTTGTTATCCTCTCAGCTCTCACCTTTTTCCTTTTTATTGTCCCACCACCCTCTTCATCTTACATTCTTCCTTTACCCACAGTTCCCCGGCGATCCCTTAGCAGCAATGTCAACCCCATCATAGCCAAACCTTGTTCTCTCTTGGCTGACCAGAATGGGATTTTTGACTACTCTGCTCTCCACTTTTGTCTCTTTGACCAAAACCCATATCTTTCAATCCCTTTTCTATCTTTATTTCTCCTTATTCATTTCTATATCCTTATCAAAACTGCACAAGACCATTTCTCTATTGTCACCACCAAGCTCTCCTCTCACCTGAATTTGACTCCCAGTATGGGTGCAGTTACCCTTCTTGCCCTGGGAAATGGTTCCCCGATGTGTTCTCTTCGGTTGCTGCTGTCCGATCTGGACAATATAGGACAGGGTTTGGTGCTATACTTTCTGCTGGCACATTTGTATCGGCATTTGTCGTTGGTTTTGTTGCAATTTATGCTGCACCTTTTTCCTTGGATGCAACACAGTTCGTGAGAGATGTGCTCTTTTACATGATTGCGACGTTGTTTTTGTTTTGGGTATACCTGAGTGGGGAGATTTTTATATGGCAGGCATTTGGATTTGTTGGATTTTATGTTTTTTTTGTCGTCTTTGTATTTTGGATGGATTTGGGATCAGAGAGAGCGAAGGGTGGGGCTGAGGTGGGTTTGGTTGGACACAGTGAATTATCAAATACAGCATCTGATTGTGAGAGGGGAAGCATTGATGGTAGCATGCGAAGGCTCAAAGCAACTTCCAGATTGCATCGCACTCTTAATAAGGTAATTCAGAAAGGTTGACTTCATGCATGACATTTTCTTCTTTCTTCAGAAAACTAATTCCTTCTCTGAGGAATGCTATAAATGCCTGACAGAAGTCACTTATTATAGGTTGGAAACTGGAATGAAGTTTGAATGGTTTTGTTAATAAGAGTAGGGGAAAAGGTTTACTTAATAATGAGATCCATACCTTTTCCGTGACAAGGATTCTTGAAGCTAACTAGTTTGACATGTTTTATTACTGTTATGGTTGATAATAACATTTTCATCAGAAAGTAATTTGGTGGTTATATATTGTTAAAGGGCCGAGACTTTGTTTTCAAAGTTCTGCTCCTTGATACATAGATTTATTTTTTGAGGGCCATCAAGTAATTCAGATCTGATTATTTGACTTACATCAAGAAGGATCTTCTCGGGGAAGTTTGGAAATAGACACAGATATTGGGGCTCAGAGTGAAATTTCCTGGCAATACCATTGTTGATACGACATTGTAGGGGTTCAGGGTGATAATGGTGTGTTTTGAGAGTTTTCTTCATTAACAAACCGTTAGTATTATTTTAATTTCAGGGACTATGCTAGAGCAATGTGACAAGTTGTGAATATATTAGTTTTACTTAAAAATATTGTTCTGCAATGCTTATTCTATTGACTACGGAAGCAAATCCCACCATATGGGTATGTATAGAAGAGGGTGCTGCTGCTCCGGAATCTTAGGGTCTGAAGGAATTTTTGAAGGAATTGATGAAATCTGTAAGGATTCTGAGAAAGAGAGTTGAGAATAAAGCTGTTGAACAGATTACATTTATAGCTCAATCAATGTTATTGAAGTTGCAATTTCCTTGTCATTTAACTGCATCGAGTGAGGATAAAGCTGATGTAAAGGATGGTTAAGATGTTGGAACACAATCATGTGTCTAATAGTTTGCGAAGAAAGAGTAGGTATCTTACTGACATAAATGTTGACAAAGATGTGAATGACATTGAAAGAATAAAAGATGGGACTAACCTCTGGCCATCTAAGAAACCCTTGACTTGGCTAACTGTGGAGTTTTTTCATCTAGACTTGTTTTATTTTGATCTTACTTGTATTTTCTAATGTGAACAGATTTCTAAGGCATGGGAAGTTCCTGTCTCTTTTCTTCTGAAGCTCACTATCCCGCAAACTTCACCTTCAGAATGGAACAGATTATACTTATCTCTCAACATTATTTTTTGCCCATTGGCTCTTTTATACGCTTGCAACTCCTTCATGCCAATAGATCATCCTATCGTTTTCCTTGTTCCGAATACCCATTTTCCACTGTGGCTCATTGTTCTCTTCACAAGCTCCTCTCTCGCCATTCTTCACTTCATCATGGAGAAAGAACCACCGAAGACGGAGCAACTGTTTGTCATTTTGGTAGCATTCGTGATGAGTGTCTTCTGGATATCCACCATAGCAGGAGAGCTTTTGAATTGCCTTGCAGCTCTTGGGACACTTCTTGATCTGCCCCCCTCACTTCTGGGGCTAACAGTGCTTGCATGGGGAAATTCGGTGGGGGACCTGGTTGCCGATGTGGCCATAGCTAAGGCTGGCCAACCGGCAATGGCCATGGCTGGGTGTTTTGCTGGGCCAATGTTCAACATGCTTGTTGGGCTTGGAACTGCTTTGGTTATGCAGACTGCCAATATGTATCCAGAAGCTTATGTACTTCACTTCCATGTTGGTATCGTTATTGCATTTGTGTTTCTGCTTCTAAGTCTGATGGGCTCTCTCTTAGTGATAACATGGTGCAGATTTCGGGTGCAAAGGTTTTGGGGATTCTCTCTTGTGGGTATCTATGTTCTTTTTATGATAGTTAGTGTAGCTATTGCCAAGTTTTCCACGTGACAGTTGCGGAAAGTTCATCCATGAGAATTTACTGCCCCAGCTTGCAGTGTCTCTACTTGGCAAAAGTAAAAACATCACAGGGACACCAGACTATACAAGAAACACCTGATGAAGGCTACTCAGTTTTTTATGTAGATGGGCAGATTTTGAGGATGGGGACAGTGATCATCCTGATCAATATTCTGCTAGTCTTTCACAATTCATTGATATACTAGCTTTGTTAATTATTAGATTAAAAAAGATCTATTCCAATGAAAATGACATTGGTAAATGTCGAGTTTTATGTTTATTTCTGGAGCTTCAATTTCAAATATCTTGCAATGGGGAGTAGTATTAAAGTGTCAATAGCTATTTGTTGAGTTTCTACGACAGATTCCATGCAACCTGCAGTCAATAGTCGGCCACATGCTTCTCCTGTTACTTTGTGCATAATTGACCGTAGGTTTACTTCACTATAGTGTGAACACAAATTTATGGTTTGCTTGGTGACAAAGGAACAACTGCATAGTGGGGGATAAATTTTTCAAGAGCCCCCCCCCCACCAGTGAAAATGTGATTGCTGCGACTGACATTAAGTCACTTGTGTCATCATATGGCTGAGGTTTAAGATGGTTTGTATTCACATTGAGGACTGGAACAACAGAGATGCAGCCTATGTAGCATCTGTTTATTCGGATCCTGTGGTCTGGCAACAATGTTTTATTAGCTACCCTGCAAAGAAATGGCGACTCTAGAGTAGTACATGTACATTAGGGGCCTGCTGCGACTGCTTAACCAGGGTATGGCTCATTCAAATATGTGAAGCTTCAAATGTAAGACGTTGAGCAAGTGTCCGTTTCACAATCGATGCATCTTTGGAAAGTCCATTCGTCATTGTAGTCTCCCAAGACTCTTGTGGCACGACAGTGTTGGATTTGCAATTCGAGGCTACTGGGTTGTTTGGATCCTCTGGAATGTCAGGTTTCTTGGTCAATATGCCAGTAAGGATGATGAGGGATGATTCCTAAGAGCAAATATAGAGGGCGATAAGCCAGCCTATGACAGGAGGGAGATGAGATTTGGAAAGGATAAACGAAGACAAATCCAGATAGAAATGAGACTCGTGCATGTCAAACTGTCGTTGCCGCTTCATTTCAACTTCCATAGCCATGGCTTCCCGACCATTACCATTGTTGCTTTCGACGAACGCCACTACCGCGAGTCTTCTGTAATTTTAAGCTAGCATTGTTGTCGTATCCTTAACATTTCCTTGCATATGAGGGGCAAATCCTAACTTTAGCCATGCAAATTTTGATAATTGAATTCTCAGTAACTTTTCACATGTTGTCGGTGAGGCGAATAATAATCTAACCATGAAAAGAGCGTCTTCATCGCAAACCTTTTTTAATCAGGACAGATGAGCTAGGGGGGCATATGTTTGTACCTAAAACCTCCATACGTTTTATGCCCAGCATGGAATGCCGAGATTGCCCGCTCTTTGTCCACTTGCACAGATCATGAAGGTTCAAGGTGACTTCACCATCAGCTACCGTACGTCCATGGATGAATCTGACTTGTATGGATTCATGGGGATTACTAGAGTAGAAAATTTGGCTGCTCCAAAGAAATGAAAAAAGACGGGAATGGATGAACACTTCTCTATCGTGGTGATTATCCTATTTATCCAAGGGAAAAAAGGATAGACATTTCAGTCTACTATTGTTGCTGTTCTTGTACAATATTCTAGTAAGGGTAGGTGATGAGACATTGTAATCATAAAAGACTTGCAATGACGGCTCATTATTGCACCTCTTTCAATGGTACTCGATAAGCTTGAATGAGACGGACATTAACTTTGGGATGCATTTCATTTTCTCGAGATCAAACCCGACTAGGAAGGCCCGATTTGGGATATCGGATCACACCATTTGGGATATCGAACGGTTCTAGCAGCACAGGAGCCACTTGATGGTCGTGCACTATGGGGTGGTTTAGCGACTCTTGAACCGTGTGGGTACGGGTTTCCTTCTACCGTGGGTTTGAGGAAAAATCCTCATGTTGTTCCTCAAACTTTGACTTTGGAGAATGGCAAATTGACCTTAAAAGTTTCAGGTTTTGTTTCGATTCAAATCACCCGTCAGCTTTTCTATCTACTCACGTCTCACTCGCACATAAAGTTTCCTTTTAGACCAATTCGGTCAGATCAATCATGGAAATTTTATCCATGGAAGAGTATTGCGCTAAGTAATTTGGGAAGAAAATGGTATGGGAACATCCCTATACCACTTGAAAATCAAGTCAAACAACATTTAAGAAGTATAATAATTGTGAGTTTACAATACAATCAGATCGACACTTACTTGAAGACCGTGGCCTCAGGGGATAATATGATATAATGGAAAACAATATTTTGATGAGAAGAACTTAATGCAAATAAAATATGGGAGAGCATTGCACTAAGTAATTTAGGGAGAAAAAGGTGTGGAAACATCCCTACACCGGTTGAAATTCAAGTCAAACAACATTTAAGAAGTATAATAATTGTGAGTTTACAATACAATCAGATCGACACTTACTTGAAGACCGTGGCCTCAGGGGATAATATGATATAATGGAAAATAATATTTTGATGAGAAGAACTTAATGCAAATAAAATATGGGAGAGCATTGTACTAAGTAATCTGGGAGAAAAAGGTGTGGGAACACCCCTACACTAGTTGAAATTCAAGTCAAACAACATTTAAGGAGTGGGTTTAAAATACAATACACTTACTTGGGAACCGTGGCCTCGAGGGATGATATGATATAATGAGAAATAATATTTTGATGGGAAGAGCTTAATGCAAATAAAATATGAGAAGTGACAAAAGGAAACTGACTCAAAATGATAGATGTGATCATGAGATTGTGGTTAGGCCAGCCTAAACCCGTTTAGGCTGAAAGTGCAAATGCAATGGCTGAGTAAATCATCTATATCGATCGGCAATGGCTAGCTCAGTTTGATTCATTGGTGCCCGAATTCACGAGAAAAAAATGATATGTACATATCTTTCAAAGTTATTTTGTCCTGTTTGATTTTCCCAAAAATTTAAAAAAGTCATGAAAAGTACCTTCTGGAAAGGTCTCTACTTTTACTGTCATGATGACAGAGGAGTTTCGATGATTGGATCACACATGAATAGGGGCCTCAAGTGCCACATCCAAGACATCAAGTTCGTGGGGTCTCAAAATGCATCTGCCTCAGCCCCAAACGTATGGCCCCAGGGGTTGCCAGTTGTGTTTTGTGCATGATCCCTTCTTTTTGTCTTCTCCTTGGCATGATGCTAGAAAAACAGATAATAGAAAATTGGTTTTTTTTTTTTTTTGGGTCAGTAATTGGTTTCAAAATGATATCTTTCTACCTATTAAGTGAAAAATCGAGTGAAAATGATGGTCGGTCTCGCTCTTAATTTTTTCCAATTTATTCTTACATTGTTTACTATCTTTGAAAGAAAAAAAAATTCATTTTTTTCTTCTTTTACTTTCAGAGGTTGAAGTTTTAAAAGAGCTGAAAAATAGAAAATTGTCCACTACTTTTTAGAATTAATAAGAAGTACTTGATGCCTTTAAAAAAAAAAAAAGAGGGGGAAAATTGCTTGTGTTTATTGAAAAAATGCATGCGGTGTGGGTATGCGAGTGTCTTGCAACCCTAGATCAAACGTGTCTTGACCCTTCCCTAATTATCCCCTGCATCGAATGAAGGAAAGGATGTAATAAATCCAAGGCGTTACCATAATTAATCACATTTTTCAAACTAATAACTTTTTCCGTTTACAAAAGATAACTGGTGGGAAGTAGAAGGAAAATTCATTTTGTTAAGATTTAATTTACAATGATTATAAATTACGAAGATTAAAAGTAATTTAATAGTTGCGAGTAGACGGAAACATGTTACATGCGTGCAAAATACTAAAATGATGTAATTTATTGAGTGAGAATATAATCACTAGGCAAATTACTAAACTAGACTTTGATATTTTTATCTTCTTTCAAAAAGAAATATGAACAAAGGAGAGAAATATTGGTTGTTTAAATTCTATTGCAAAAAAGAAAAAATCCAGACCATAAAAAGAGTTATTTTCATAAACTGACGTGAAACTCATACGTTAAAATACTAAAGTATTAATGAATTAATTAATTTTAGGAAAATACACAATATTTGATGGAAAAAATTAATGACATATAACCGCCATAATTCCTTCAACCATGACTTTGGGCGCCCAAAAAAATTCCTTTAACTATGACAAAAATATTAATGCTTGATTAAGATCAATCAACCCCAGTAGCCATCCTTTTAACGTGGAAGGGGGAGGTGGAGAGTTTGAATCTCCACTTTCTCAAGGATTGGGGTGGGGATGATATAATTTCAAGTGTGGGTTTCGACTCACACGTCCTGTCCTGCAAGAGTTAAAATAAGAATAGAGTATGATACATCGGCTCACATTCACTCATTCAGACTTGTTGTATTTTTGAGTGAAAGTTTTGGCGCCGATCTTGTGTACATTGGTTCAAAGTTATTTATATATTCTTACCTTTATAAAAAAAAATAAGAATAGAATAGAACCGACTAAAAAAAATTAAGATTGATCAAACCTAATTTCATAAGATAATTTTTTTTAGGGTGTTTTTGTGGGGGCCTCCTCAAGGAAAAGGAGGGCAGGAGAAGACAGAAAAAAAACAGGAAAGAGTTTCAAAAGAAGGGGCGAGCTGGAGGCTACTTCTGAAACTCCAACCTCCAGCGCTCTCGAAATCTCCGTCGTCCCTTCTCTCCTCCATTAAATACAACGTACAGCAGCTTCCGTCTCGGCGGGGACTCCCTCACCTGCCACCGCCGCTCCACTCAATTCCCGCCGCATTGCTCGGGGCCTTCGCCGTCTCTCCCTCTCGAAGGTATCGTCGTCGTCGTCGTCGGTATCATCGACCGCTTGGTCCGCACGCGAAGTCGGACGCGATTGTTCGAGCTTGCGGACGTCGTTCTGTGCAATGGCGCCCTGAATGTGCCGCGCCGGTGCCTTGTCGTGCGGCGTCGATTGGGTCGCGCTCCGGGTCGTGTGCCGTTGCTCTTTGCATGCGCTGGTGATTGATTGTGCTGTTTGTTCTATGGTCTAGAAATGCTGAGTCTCGGGGACCCAGATTAGCTCTGTGGTTCGATTGGGAAAAAGGTCGGTTCTTTGCGGGAAAAAATGGAATTTTTGGAAGAGGGTAGAGGAGCTTGGCAGAGTTCGTGCTTCTGTATTTCGTGCTTTACGTGAGTCCTCGGTGGTGACTGGGGAGTCAATCCATTGAGGATGCGATCGTGGTCCGGAGAAGAAGTTAATTTTTGAGTGTGTTGGTGGTCTGTAATGGTTAATGCTGGGCTAGGCACTCGCGCAGGTTCAGTCGTGTGTTCATGGGTCATTCGCCGTAGCCATGGATGTCCTGACTTCCTGACAGGGGCGTCCACATTTTGTGATGCCTTTTAAGATAGTTAATTTCATGGCGTGATGTAGGGAATGAGATGCTGATGCAAATCTTAATGAGGAACATGTGATCCTATAGCTTGAAATAAGCAGAATAATCTTTGGATTGATCCTACCAAATTGGATCGTGTTACTGATTCGTGTAATCTGTCATTTCTCAATGTTCGTTGTGTCTTCTCTTGTTCACTGTTTATTTGGATCCTCTTTCCAAATCTACCTCGACATGATAACACAGTTTTTGCTGTGCTGATGTTATGATGAGACACTCACTGACGTTTTGGAAAATTTCAGTAGTTTTTTATCGGTTCGCATTTATTGGACCTTGTGATATGTTCATGCTTCTCGTTGGCCCAAGCAGATTTTACACAACTCATTTCAATTATCAGTATTTAGGCATCCAGCGTGAATCATTCCTGGGAGTTTCTTTTATAAGTTGAGGATGACAGTTGACTCCAGCATGCCTTATTTAAATCCTGGTATAGTCTGAATAATCAAATCCCAAAAGAAAATTTTCAAACATTTAGCATACTAGAATGCCATTTTATGCTGAAAAGGGGTATCAAGACCTACCAACATTCTTTGAATGGAAAATCCTTCCGCCAAGCTTTTAAAGTGTATTTTGCTTAAAATTAAGCAATACGATTTGTGGTATTTAAGTTTTGGGCGTTCAATGTAATTGTTGGTACTGGCCAAAAAACTGGCTTGGCAGTGTGTGCTCCTATTTGAGATTTGACATGTCGTTGAGTGTTGCATGCCCTCCTTATGCTATTCTAGTGTATGCCTTCTCTATATTCTAGAAATTAGTCTTTCCAATGGTCTCATTTTTTTATTATTATTTTTTTTTTTTTGTGGGTTCTTTTTGAAGGATCTAATATTTTGGGGCTGTGTATCCATCAAAGATTCAAAGATGAGTCCATATCTCGCTGGCATTCTTGTTCCTCTTGTAGTTACCCTTATTTTCCAAAATTCAAAGAAAGGAAAGAAGCGGGGATTGCCCGTTGAAGTTGGTGGAGAACCTGGGTATGCAATTAGAAACCGTCGTTTCACAGCCCCGGTATCTAGTTGGTGGGAAGGAATCTCGACTCTTGCAGAACTTTTTGAACAGTCATGCAAGCAGCATCCAAACAAACCGCTGCTTGGAACTCGGAAATTGATTGCAAGAGAGACTGAAGTTACTCCAGATGGAAGATCATTTGAGAAGCTTCACTTGGGAGACTATGAGTGGCTAACATATGGCAGAACATTTGAATCTGTGTGTAACTTTGCCTCTGGTTTGGCGCAGCTGGGACATAAAAGAGGAGAACGTGCAGCAATCTTTGCTGATACTAGAGAAGAATGGTTTATAGCATTGCAGGTGCTTGTCTTTTAAGTCACCAGATAGTCTAACACGTCATATTTCCTCTCTTTTGGTTCAGTTATGCAATTTTTACAATTGTACTGCTTTCTTTTCTCCTTAACATTCATAATTTATTGGTTACAAGTCAAATGGAAGATAGGTCTCTGAAGTGTTTAAATTGCTACAACCATTTTATCAGCTTGTGTATTGCAGTTGTGTATGCCTGCAGAATATATGAGATATCATAGAATTCTTATATTGTCACTCCTTTTTCCCTTTGTTAGGCCTGCTTTAGACGGAATATAACTGTTGTTACTATATATGCTTCCCTGGGAGAGGAGGCTTTGTGTCACTCGTTGAATGAGGTTCTCTCTCTCTCTCTCTCTATCTTCTCTTGCGTATGCACAGATGTTCTCTCATACAATGATATTTTTTTAGCATATTTGATTCCCTTTTCTATCGAAGGGGTCTTGAAGCAACTGAAAGAAAATTTTCTGATGTGCATTAAGACAACTTTTTTTTTTTTTAACTGAACCAACATGTAGTTGTTTGTAGGTGATACCAGAAGGATAAATGTGGGAGTTGTCATGTATAAGGTTGGGTAGAGCTATAATTTCTTTATTGCGATTATAATAATGCGATGATGATGTCGTCATGTATATGAGCTTGTTGATTTTTAAGGTCATAATTAATGCACATGAATTTTCTTCTCAACATCATGTTGTTTCACCCATGTGAGCTGCACCTCGCTTTTATTTCTAAATAACTAGTTTTATGATTCTTCTCGATTTTCATCTGATTGATATAATTACAGACTCTAATTGCGCAGTAAATGAAACTAACCTAAAAAGCTAGGCCCATCAGGCCTAAATTAAAATTTAATGTTCATTGTCTAAAACCCTTGAAGACAGAATGGATTTTAGGATCACTTCTTTTTCTCATCCAACATTATCGTATCTGCATGTGAGATGCAGCTGACAAATGCTCTTCTAATTTCTCATTGAAGTCCTAATGGCAATATTAATCATGTATTGGGATTCCAACATCATGAGAGGACTCGACAGTTTTTTTTTTCTTCTCTTATATAATAATCATCAGAAAGTGCTTCACTAGCTTTTTGAATGTTTTTGTAGACGGAGGTAACGACTGTCATTTGTGGCAAACAAGAGCTAAAGAAGCTTGTAGACATTTCTGGACAGCTTGATACAGTGGAACGTGTTATTTGTTTGGATAATGAGGTACCTTCTAATGTTGCATTGGTTGACCGGAGCACTAGCTGGATCATCAGTTCTTTTCCTGATGTAGAAAGAATTGGCCGAGAGAACCCTGTCGATGCTGATTTACCACTCCCTTCTGATGTAGCTGTCATAATGTATACAAGTGGAAGTACTGGATTGCCTAAGGTTAGTAAGGCATTTACTTCTTCCTTAGGAGCATAAGTAGACCAATTTTGTTATCCAAACATTGCGCTGCATCATTAGTGTTTTTTTTGGCTGGTGCATCTTAATCTGCTGGAATATTTTACTGTGTATGTAGACTTAATATGTGAATGGAGTCTTCTTCTTATAAGTTTTTAGTTGCACCTAATTGATGCTTCTCTTTTATCTTTGACAAGGATTCAAGCATGACATGCGATAGAAAAATGTATGATTATACTGTGTGTAGAATTGCTAATAGTTTGTGAGCTGTTAGTTATTGTTGGATAATATCTAGTTTATCATATAAAATTCTCAATGTCCATACTGATTCTGTCTGAGCCATTTTTACTGAAGGATAAAGGTGCTGAATGGAAGTTGGTCCCTGCCAATTGTAGCAGAATCAATGTTTCCATCCAATGTACAACTGCAAATGCGTCTACAAAAATCAATATACATATCAGCATTTTGTTTGGATAGTGACCTAGAATACTTTTCTAGTGCTGTCAAATATATGAGAAAGTACAAAATATTTTCTTTGTTACCGTTTATTTTTCTTTTGAGTCTGTGGGTAGATTTTTGGCTGGGAATGTAACTTTTTACTTAAGTCATTGCAGCATACGTACCGACGATGTGCATGTGCTATCTCCAATCATTATGCTTCTTAAAATTTGTTACGGGATGCAAGATACTGCTGATGTACAAGTCAGAATAGCTAGTGACTTGGTATCAGGATTTATATCTATGCTTACACTATGAGAAAGCATAATGTCCTTACAAGTCAGACATATTCATATTGATTTCCCAATTGTTGCCTTCTTACTTTCATACTTCATGCAGGGAGTAATGATGACACATGCCAATGTGCTGGCTACTGTTTCTGCTGTAATGACTATTGTTCCTGGCCTGGGAAGCAAAGATGTTTACCTGGCATACCTTCCCCTGGCTCACATCCTTGAATTGGCAGCTGAGGTATCTCATCTGTCAACTAATAAGTCACAGAATAGGGTCCTTTTTTCGGTAATTTTTTCTCTTTCCATGATAAATTTTTGATAAAGTATTTCGGAATCGGTGTCTGTGCATACTATAGAATGTCATTGCTGCTGTGGGAAGTGCAATAGGCTATGGAACTACATTGACTCTTACTGACACATCAAGCAAGATAAAGAAGGGAACGAGAGGGGATGCCACCGCCTTGGCACCAACAGTGATGACAGCTGTCCCAGCAATTCTTGATCGAGTGCGAGATGGGGTGCGGAAGAAGGTTTGTCACTTTCGTTGCACTACCTCTTTTGATGAAATAGATAAACTGAAGAATGTTCTTAGAGTTACTTACAAGAGAATCTGAGAGAATGACCAAAATGCCATCTTTACTCATTAAAAAGGAATATTCATTATGTATGGCAGTTACTGGACCTTTCCATTTACTGCAGCTAGATGCAAAAGGTGGATTCTCCAAAAGACTTTTTGATATAGCATATGCTCGTCGGTTGTCTGCAATAAATGGCAGCTGGTTTGGAGCTTGGGGCCTTGAGAGGCTTCTGTGGAACATTCTGGTGTTCCGGAAGGTTCAAGCAATTCTTGGAGGTCGTATCCGCTTCATACTTTCTGGAGGCGCTCCTCTTTCTGCTGATACCCAAAGATTTATCAACATATGCCTTGGGTTAGTATTATCTTCATGATGCCTGGTGAATTTTCTAGTGAGACTTGCCTTTTTTATCTCTAGGCTTTGCATATATGCATTTTTCTGGGCACTCTAGCTCATGTGCTTGTCACTATTTGGTTGCTTTACGTATGAAAATTCGTGTTTGGGGAAGATTTTTAACTAGAAAAAGAATTCTGTTGGTAACAAGCTACAAAGATGCAATCTTCTGTTCTTGGCTCTCAAATCTTACGACAAAACGAGAAAGTTGCTTTTGTCGAGCAACAGAAAGGTAATTGGTGGTTGTCACGGATCACCATTTCTCCTGACAAATATAAGATGAGAATATCCAAACATAGATGGTGCCAATCTCCACAATGAATAGTGACATACTTTTTGGATGTGATGCCAAGTGTTGATGGGCCTAACTATTATGCAAGCAGTAGCTTAGCTCTGATGGTATCTCGCGTCTGGATGCCCTTAACCTGATTGCCAATTCTCCTGAATTTGAATGAGTACCAACATAGGTAGGTTTTGGATGCACAAGTTGCGTCAAGGCTCTATTTTGCCATCTAACAGATGAGTTGCGTGAGTTTGTCAACTGCCCTTGGGCTACAGGTGACCTAGCTCTTATGTTTATAGCTTCCCTAAATAAATTTCATTCATCTTTCTTTTACAGTGGAAGTCACTGAGAAGGTTATCAGTTTTGTCTCTGTATTATTTATGATGATTACCTCTCCAATGTGTGATAAATTACACTTGGCTGTTTTAAGTCATTTCCATCCAGCACTACTTTTGTTTGTGGTAAAATTCTATTGATACATGGAGAAGAGGTTGAACTTGAATATTCATAAATAATCTTGTCTCTCACAAAATTAGATTGTCTTTTTTAAGCAGACACATTAGGTCCCCTGATGAGTTAGACTGTAATTGGCCTGACCTGACTCGAGAGTTTGTTCAGCGAAGCAGATAGAGAAGATACGTAAATTACCACAATGAAACGATATTAAGGAGGGTGGCTATTGCCCTTGTGTTGCTTTTTGCTTCAATCCAGCTGATAATTTTCCTTCTTACATACAGACTGTTAGCCCATTTAAATGTCATCATGAAACAGATGCATTGTGACCTATAACTGGAGTCACAGAAAACAATTATGAAGAAAGATCATTGAGAAACCATGTTAATTTGAGAACAGATGGGTGACTTGCCATCCATGTTCACTTGCTTACACCAGACTAAGAAACCATGTCAATTTGAGAACAGATGGGTGACTTGCCATCCATGTTCACTTGCTTACACCAGACTAAGGGTCATAACTGAGACCAGATCTTTTCATGGATGCTTTTTCTAGATTCTGAAAGCCTACTTGCTTATTATTTTTCTTAACATCACATGCTAAGTATGCGATGATTTCAAGGGCTCCCATTGGTCAAGGGTATGGACTCACAGAGACTTGTGCTGGCGGGACATTCTCCGAATTTGATGATACATCCGTGGGCCGTGTTGGTGCTCCACTTCCTTGTTCATTTGTCAAGGTGAGGAAAATATAATGAATAATTTCTTTCTTCGACTCTGAAGATGAGCTCTCAAAGCTGGTCTGACCTTAAGGAGTTCAGAGTGACTTCTTGACATGAATTTATATTAACCTTGTGGCAAGAGAAGATGTTTGGGAAATTTGTTTGAAGTTTATCATATAGTAACATCAACTCTTCCCAGTAAGCATACTGTTGTGACTTGAACAGCATGAGAATTAATAATCCAACCTCGTCCCTTGTTGTATCCCCTTTGTGGCACAAGCTCCCTTGACCTTAGTCATCTGATTTGTGGTTTAATCAGACAATGACATGAGGAAAGTAACACAACAGTTGGCAAGCTCTTTTTTCCTTATATTCACTTTATCAACGCAGAATCTGCCCTCCTGCCCCTCACCCTAAAGGGACTATGGGATTAATTCTTTTGATAAATACTGAAAAGATTTAGAGTTTGCCATCCCGAAGTTCTTAGTCACTAGTAGATGCTACTTATTTACTTGAATGTCATCTACTTCAAACTTTATTTCTGCAGGTTTTGTAATTTACTTGGTCATAGAAGCTATCCAGCTTTCTTAGCTGGTCATCAATTTCCACTATGTTTTGCTTCCAAGTATAACAAACCATGCATTGGTAGGATAAACTGGAGTTTAAAGAGAGTGCATTCCTTTGATATCTCTACCTACAGCTTACTGGTCAAAATGAATGGCCATTGTTTTGCTTTTCAACTATTGCGAATGGCCATTGTTTCTACATATGACCATTCCACTGTCTTTTTCACATCCATACATTATCCATGTATTTTTCATGCTTCTCTTTGCTCTAAACGTGTTAAATGTGGAGTGAGTAATGCTACTTATCTACAACGTGTAGTTTAACATAGGATGTAATGTGCTATGTAGTCATGACACTCTGCATGATCCATGTTTAATTCATTTTTCACATATTTAGTGACATGAAGAAAGTATGAAATGTTGATATCCTCTGTTTCAGGTAGTAGATTGGCCTGAAGGTGGATATCTAACAACTGATTCACCAATGCCTCGTGGGGAAATAGTAATAGGTGGTCCTAATGTTACACTTGGTTATTTCAAGAATGATGGGAAAACAAAGGAAGTATATAAGGTAGTCTTTCTCGTATAAGTGAAATTTCATGGTTTGAAATTGATTGTTAAGATCCTTATTTGGTGAAATATTTTCTCTGTAAAGGTGGATGAGAGAGGAATGAAGTGGTTCTACACAGGAGACATAGGACAATTCCATGCTGACGGTTGCCTTGAGATTGTTGATCGCAAGAAGGATATAGTTAAACTTCAGCACGGTGAATATGTCTCCTTAGGGAAGGTTTGAATTTTGAACTCTCACTGATGAACTTATTTTCATCAAATCTTCCCCAGGTACTAATCTTGCCTAATCTGTAGGTTGAGGCTGCGCTGGTTGTGAGCCTATACGTTGATAATCTAATGATCCATGCTGATCCTTTTCATAGTTATTGTGTGGCTCTTGTGGTGGCATCACAGCATGCAGTGGAAGAGTGGGCTTCAAAGAAAGGAGTTTCTTTCTCTGATTTTGCTGAACTTTGTGAGAGGGAAGAAACAATAAAAGAAGTGCATTCTTCACTTGTCAAGGTATGCTCCTTTCTTAGAAGAATACTTGCATGTGAGTTTTCTTTTCCTAAATATAAGTGGTGCAGATGGGCGATAATGGTAGAGGTTGTCGAGTTAGGGACTCATTATTCAATTGAACTGTAGATTGTAAGCTTCACGCTTTTTCCAACCGTCAGATATTCTAGAGCTCATGGATTCTTTCTTCTTAGTTTATCTTGTTCAGTGGTTCGCACCCTCTTGGTTCTTTATCAATGAATTTTTGTTTTATAACTGAAAAAAAGATGCTAGATACAGTTTTTGCATAGTGAGATTGGCCAGATAGAGATGTAGGGATAAAAACTAGAAGCTCCATGTAGTAATTTCCTGTTCTTAGGCCATATTAATTACTTGTGGTAGGCTATGCATGGACATACTAAGTGTGAGTCAATGGGACACAATTTTAAGCTGGGTTTTATTCATGCGGGCAGTCTTGTATAATGAGCAATAGTGCAGCTTAAGAATATCATTATAGAAGATCTTTTTCATTTGACTGATTAGCCTGTTTGATATACATAATGAGCTTTCAAGAATGACAATGCGGCCCCTTCCTTGAGTGGATTCACTTCGTCCTATCCTGTTCCTAATCTCTTCGATTACTTCATAATTGACAGGCAGCCAAGGAGGCACGTTTGGAGAAATTCGAGATCCCCGCAAAGATTAAATTGCTTCCAAATCCATGGACTCCCGAATCTGGCCTAGTTACAGCAGCTCTCAAGCTCAAGAGAGATATCATCAGAAAAACATTCTCAGAGGACCTCTCCAAGTTGTATGCATGATTAATGTACTAAACAGGGGCTGGTTCTTACAGAATCTTCAACAGCGCACCATGATGTCGAAATCTTTCTCAATTTTGCTCGTTTACTCAATTTCATACCTGCTGTCTTGTCAGCAATCTCTTCTGTGATAATAGGGCACTGTGCTCAATTTGCAGGCTGAGTAAAGTGTAAGCTATCACACCAGACAGTTGAGTTTACGTAGCTTCCCCGGATCAATTATTGCTGTCTTCCACATTCATTGTCTTCTAGAAAGAAAAGTACTTCAACTATGGTTCTCACTTCCTGGACCATTGCCATTTATAATGAACATTATTTTGTTCTCTGTTCACTACTGATGGGACTTCTCCAGATTGAACAAATCCCACTACTTCCCGTCTATTTGCCTTTTTCCCCCTCCGGCACATTTGTGTGTTATCGTAGAAAGTAGAAACAGAGAGCAAAGTTGTCGCCAGTACAAAAGATTGCCAAGTCTTTCCCACTCTTTTTTGTGTAATTTTGGATCTTTAGAGATTATTACATGGCGGAACTGGATACCAGGTATTCCTGTATTAAAGATGGCTACCCTGCTCTTCCATTTTCTATATCGCGGAACCACCTTGTTTTTCATTGGTTTAGGAATACTGTTGTGAGTCTTGGAAAATCAAATGATTTCTTTCGTTTCCGGGGTGATATAACAAGTCAATGGTGATATAATAAGTCAATAAGAACCGGAAGCATAAGAAGACGTGATTCGCTTGAGCATGTCCCTCTGGCACAAGACATAAGAGTCTCTGGAAGTCTCAGCTTCATCTGTTAATCTCTTCTCTTTCTTAAGAGATCGAAAGCATTTTATTGTACCGAGGCTAAGCATGCACCTGACAATACATTGCCTCATGATTAAGGATGGTCTAACTTTGAACAGTCTCTGCGAGCCTAGAGGATGTAGCCATTGCTGTCCTCATAGGTTTTGAGCAAATAAAATTACATTGAGGAAGAGAAAGAGGCTACACCGTGCATGCGAAAGGCAGCATCTAACTGAATTCCTTTAGGGCGGGCTTATCTCAATGCAAATGCAGCCGTTGTTGTATGGTAGTGAGAACAGCCCACTTCCAAGCCGGTTACCTCTTTGTGGGCAAAGCCACAGCTCAACAGTATGTGAACGGGAAAAGGAGAAGAGAAAAAAGGAAAAAGGAAAATTAAGGAAAAGGTAAAATGGGGGGAAGTACCTATTTAAGAAGTTTGGAGGGGTTAGTTGGAAGAAAAGGGAACGTGTCTTGTCGAGTGAGAGAGAGAGAGAGAGAGAGAGAGAGACCCACATTCAACTTTGGTCCATGATGTGGAATTGACTCGAAGCCAACCAGAATGGAAACAGCTCTCCTCCTCCTCATCCCCGCCCCATGTGACCAGTAGCTTGTTTGTTCCCATCGCTTTTGAACCCTCCCCCTTTTCAAGCTTGTTTCATCGACACTCCTTTCCCCCACCCCCACCCCCACCCCCTCACCTTCACCCCACTCATTGCTTTTTTGACTCCCTCCCTCCCTCTCTCTCTCTCTCTCTCTCAACACATTGTCGTGGACGTGAAAGCTCCATGGAGAAATTACTCAAAAGTATGGTGGTCCATTTTGCAATGCTTTCCGCGACCAAGCATTTCTCTTTCTTTTGGATGCGAATTCGACGCTAGACGAAGCGAGGAAACATTGACCATCTCGACTGCTCCGCGGATTGCACCGTGGAGCTTATTAACCTCGATCGTGGAGGATAAGGTTACTTGTCATCTGGTCATTCGACCCTAGTCATAAAACTCGTTGTCGAAAAAATGAGGCCACCCGTTTTGGTTGAAAACCATCGGATAGCTTGAGAAAGAACGAACCCCTTGAGCGTCCGACTAGAGAGAGTACGTGGCATGATGAAGATGAAGATGAAAATGAGTTGTTTTTCTGTAGATTTCCACTGTGTCTTCTTTCGGACAGGGACCCCTCTCGTCCTCTCTTGTGGAGGTCGAATCCAACATAGATTTATGAACTGTGCGCAACTCTCTTTTCGCGATCCTGTCGTTCACGTGTTCCTAGTAACAAAGTTACCATTTTCCTCCCCTTTTCAGCTTTTCAGAGTCAAGCCGAGAATGAAAGTGAAAAAACTTTTTAAGGCTGCCATCTCTACCTCGAGTTCGTGCAGCCGACCGAGTTTGTAATCCAGTGGAGGTGGCCATTTCGGATTTGGACACGACAACATAGCATGATCATGGCCAAAGTTGTTGTGCGAAATGTGAATTTAACATGACACAAGAACCATCGATTCAAAATCATATAGGCTATAACATGACCCCGAGGAGGGAACTCGACTTGTTTGGGGAATGCTTTGGCGTCGAAACAACAGCGCATGGCACGAATTATCGTCACTTGCATTCAACAAGGGATGGAAGTGAGTATGGTCAGGTTGGTGGTAATGCTTTGGTTTCGAGTCTTTTAACCCATTTTTAGAGATCAAGTTTACATCATTTTCCATCCGGTGTAGAACTCCATCTCACTCTCACGAGCTGACATGGGAAAAAAGGTTATTAGTCACTAATTCAAATGCTAATGTAATTGGGGCGCGCGCGCGCGTTTTACAGAAGCCTGTTGATTACTTCAACTTAAAAGTTAACGTATCTTTCATGTGCATAGTTTATTTTAATGTATTAAGTTGGCAACTTGGAAGTAGCCCGGCAAGGCTGATGCCATTTTTTTTCTGTAAAGTAATACAGGAGCATGGCGTGGGATTTGGGTACATGAAGAACTCGTGGTGTAACAATCTGATCCGACGAAGGTAAAAAGTGGTTGCGGAGGTCAAAGGCTAATATGGTGAAGGAGGCAGAAATGAACCGAATTACACATTAAAATGGGAGAGAGTGAGCGTAGAATATATTCGTGAAAACTAAAATTAACTCAGACATATTTTGACTGAACAACAAATTTTACTTTGCTTAGGTTAGGGTATTATTAGAATGGGTGACTTTTGAGGAAAGTGCCTGCCTATATGCTCAAAGACAAAATTGCGAGGTTTGGTATGAAACAGGCCAAAACTAACAATACCTCAAGCGAGTTACTAATGATGTCACAATATGATATCAAAGTGGCTTTCCAGTAGATGTGTGGTTCAGGGACACACCGTGCAAAAGTTGGTGAGCCTATAATGACCTGGTCTAACAAGAGTGGGGAGTGGTTGTTAAGATCAAATGACTCAAACAAGGAGCAGCTCCTAACAGGCTTTTAGGATAGTGAATGAGGTAGAAATGAACTAAATAACACACTGAATCGGGGGAGAGCTAGTGGGGATAAATTTATGAAAACTAAAATTAATTTACGGAGATACCTAAGGGCAACCTTAGCTTTGGAACTTCATTTTTAAGTGTGTTTAGGCTAGAATACTATCAAAATAGGTGATATTCTGGAAAAGCGCTTACTTGTATGTCAAATGACAACTGTGAGACTCGTTATAAGATAGGTTAAGACGGATGATATCTTGAGTGAGTTAACTAGGGATGCTATACATGGAATCCCTGCAACCCGCATGTAGAAGGATTAAACATCATGTCGCGATTTTATGTCTCATGTTGATTTTAGATGATTCCTTTAATGTATGTGCAAGCACACGGTATGGTTTTAGATGGTCTTCTATGTCTTAAAAGATAAAAGAAAGATCCTAAATGATATTAGCTTAGTACGTATTTAGCAAGAGATATGGTATTTAAAATGTACTTGGCAAGCCGAAAAAAAAGTCAAGAGTTGTATTTAGCTCCTAGCTTTCCTGAATTCAGGTCTATGTTTCCTTTTGACTGGTCTTGATTAGAGAGCGACATGTCCAAATGCTAACTCATAGCTGCCTTTAATCTCAGTTTTGATAAATGATGAAAAGACAAAAATAATCAGCCTAATCTTTCTCTTTCTATCTTCTTTTCTGCATTCGCCTTTGTCCTAGGACCATGTAGTTGCACGATCACCACATTTATTCGTGACCGAAACTAGCGACCTCTGTTTTCCACATAGACTAGTTAATCATCTTAGGTATTTTTTCGGTAAAATATCATCTTAGATTTGATAGAGAGAGAGGAGAGAGAGGAACAAAAGTTTTTTGGTATGCCTAATTTTTGGAGTGGAAGTCATTGCCTTTAGAAATACTTCTTTAGCATGCCTAACCTTTGGAGAAGTATTATCTATAACGGATGCACCACTGCGACAGCACACATATTCTAACCAACCCAATCGAAAGCTAGAGCAAAGTATCACTTAATTAAATATATTCATAACACGGGAGTAATGATGATTGCTTGATTGGTCCACGTTATCACTATTGCCTTCTATATCCGTGGTACAGAAATATTTCTTGTAGATTCAGATATCCTCTTGCTTGCCTTGCCTTCTTCTTTTCCCACAAAATGAACAAATATGATGATTAATAAGTTGCTAATTAGTTGTCCTCACTCATAATCACCGCATCCGGTTTGTTTGTGGGCATTGCACTGGAAAAACATAACTCGAAACATTTCTTGTGTCGCAATCTTTAATGCTTTATTTGGGCAAGGAAAGGAAAGGAAACGTGGAGAATGAAAATTTGAGCTGAATTTTCAACGAGAGGAGCCAAGAGGAAAAAATGATGGGGTTGAGGGATTTGTTGAAGCAACATAAAATTTAACGGATAATTTTATAAGAAGGGTGATCTACGTTTCTTCCTTGGTCCTAAGGCTAAAGTAGTTGGTATGATAAGGAAGTCGCATGGATTTGGCCTTGAGCTAGATCAGATTATCTTGTTTCTATCCAAGCCTTTTTCTTTTTTTTTTTAATGTGAAGTTGGCTGTTAAAATCAAAATCTTTGATGCATAATTGCATATGAAGTGGGGAGAAAATGATGCAGATTGATGGGATAATATCTTCATATGCTTAAAATGGAGAGTTTTGGTTGAATGATTCTGCAATTCTCCGAAGTCTTTTTTTTTTCTTAGCTTTTTTTTGCTGCTATTCTTTGTTTGGTTTTTCTTGGACATTGAGTTGTATTGAGACTTGCAGCGGGTGTAGTCTCCCACTTTGTTTTGTTTTGATGAAAAATCCAACTTAACTTACGGAAGGATGTCTTCTCTCACAATTTTCTGTACCTAGATGTCCCAAACTTAGCATAAATAACGGGGTATAAACTTGGCATGTAAATCAAAATGGCAAATTTGAACAACGAAAAACCAATTCAAGGGTTGCCTCATCAAGCTAAGTTCCGACGCCTATGATCTAGATGAGTCACCTCTTATTACTTAAAATTGCCCTATAACAAATATACATATATATATATATATATATATAATAAGAAAGTTGGATAGAACGAGGTTTGATGGCTGTCCCACGTGTCAAAATTCCATGTATTCTCATCTTTTATATGATTATCAACCCATATAACATAACATGTAAAGAGCATAAAAATATATATTAGATGAGTGAAAAAATGAAAAGGGAAGGATTAATTGTTATTTGAGAATATTAATTAAAAAAATCATAAGTAATTAAAAATCTTCCCAATTGGATAAAATTCAAAAAATATGTATTTTCTGCATTCCTTAAAGAGTTTTTTTTTTTTTCCACACATGCAATAGACATGATCAGGCGACTGGAAGAGGACATAAATTAATAATCAATAATATGAATATGTAACATGTATTCATGTTCCCAGTATATGGGCTACCATGGAGAATAAAAATAATACACAGAAGCCCTAATTCATCTGATTAGTATTTAGATTATCATACTTCCTCGAGCAACCCTATATTTTATATTATCAATATAAATTCAAAAATTTGGCAATATCCAACACTGAGTCATAAAATTTAAATTAAAGAATAGTCAAAATGCTGCAATACCTCTATTTATATATTTCGGCACAACAAAATTCTCAAATCAAAAGAATATGTCAAAGGAACACCGATGAAATTGAAGTTTTTGAACATTTTCTTTGTTTCAAATTGATTTTCATTTGTGTAGATGTCATAAAATATAAAAATTATGTACTCTTCATATAATTCTCAGCTCTCCAACTAAACTATAATGAATCAAAAATCAAAACCGTGCAGTGCACGGGATTTTGACTAGTGCAATCCAAGTCACAAACTTTTATATAAGATCTGCTTTGGATAAGAAAAGGAATCAAAAAAGAAAAGGAAAGAAATTGTAAAAGAAGAAAGGGAAACGGGCAAAAGCTTCATCAAAAGGACTTTTGCATTATCAGGAATCATTTCTTCTGGAGGAAAAAAAAGATATTGCAATAAATCTGTTTCTTTTTCTTTTTTTTCCCCTAAAAGGGCATTAGAGTCAAGCTAAAGTGTGCCTAGCACCTGCTTTTTCTTGTCATTTATATTTATACTTTTCTCACCCTCCATAGTCCATACTACTTTTCTGCAAATGTATTTTTTTTTTAATTTCCTTTTTTTTCTTGCTTTTTATGGTCCACAACCCACAGGGAGCAGTCTCAAGCTGCAATGTTTGACTTAATCCACAGCCTTGCCCCATTATAATATCCTCCTTTAGTCACCCTTTATTGACATGGTTACAACTTCAAGCGAAATTTGACCTTGGCTTGAGAAGAAGCGCTGCGATCCAACCGCTTCTTCTAAAAAGACGTGTCTCCGAGATGGGCACTTTCCTTCCCCCTCGTTCAACTAAACAAAAAAACCCTAGTCCAACCTCCTCCTGCAAGTTCTGCCCGTTTCTTGGGTCGACGATGTTTAGAATTATCAATGTACATTGCAATGAAGGGGAAACTTCTAAGGCACACTTATTGCTCTGTATAATTACACTGCACCATTTTAACTATCATAACACATCACAAGATCATCTTAAGATAATGTTGTGCCGTACAATACTATGCCTTATAAGTATCCAATGAAAGGTACATGAAATACCCTTGTTTTTCTCGACGAGATATCACGATCACGACATGAGTATAAACGGGAATCTCCAAGGACCGGACGGCATCGAATGATGAAAATTTTCCCCACGGTGGCAATGCAAGTTGTGCTTGAGATTATGCCATGATAAAAGTGCAACCTAAAACAGATCCAAGAAGAGGGGGGGTCCAACTTTGACCACCTCCTCCAAAGGAAGACCGGGCATGAACCTTGAAACAGATGGGTTCTAGATGCTGCAAAAGATCAGATTGTTGCCGTTAACAATCGAATGTTTTCCCACGCTTAATATTATATCATAATCTAGACAAGACAAGCGATTAGGAGGGTTTACTGCACTCATGTGACTCCTTTGCAGACACTGCAAATCTCGTTGCCCCTTATGAGGGGGTCAAAGGTGAAACAGTACCTTTACCTAACCTCTCCACCTCGTTGCAACCGAGGCGCACAGTAAAAACCAGTAAATAAGACAAATGCGAATTCTGCTTCGGCTGGTAAAAAAAAGGTGAAATTTGCCTCTGGATTGTGGCCCTAACGCCTTGGCCTTTGCCCCGTCCTTACCTCTCCCGAAGATAAAATATTCCTTTCCTTTTTCCCATTTCATGACAAGGGTATCCATATCCAATGCCTCCTAATCGGATTAAGTTTCACAAACCATCTCGTTCATATGTATCGATTAAGATTCTAAATATTGAGAGAATACACGTGACTTTCGAGATTATCATAAATGGAGAGAAGTTATTAAAAGGATAGGAGCTACGTCGCATTCAAATTTATGTGCGTCTAACTAAAATTTCATTTCCAATTTTTATTTTTTTTAAGTGCCTCTTGAGATGAAATTTTTTGCGGGCCATAGTGTGTGGTGATGAACTCACCGACTCCTACAGACTCCATGTTTCATCCCAATATAAATGAATAGCAGCTCACACATTCTTGGACTATTCTCTCTCTCCTCTCTCCCTCTCTCTCTCTCTCTCTCTCCGCGCTCCCCCTGCACAGTAAGCTTCAGAAAGCAGAGCATGAATGACTACAGAGAAGGCAACTCGACATGCTGCTATTTCCATCCTCAAGAAGTAATTGTTGGGGTCTGTCCCTTGTGCTTGAACGAGAGGCTTCTAGTTTTAGCAGCAAAGCAGGCGCACAACAACCACCACCACCATCTTCATCCCCATTCAACCAGAAGCAGCCATGGCCACAGAGCTCAGAGCCAGAGCAATAACCCCAACAAGAAGCCACCTGTTGCTGGTCTTCCCAAGATCTTTGCTTTTGGATCTTTCCTCAATCGCCTCGAATTCCGGCATTGGAAATCTGGTTCTATCGCCTATGAAGAGGCTTCCCCTAGCCCAGAAGGTAAATTTTTCTCATTTCTTATGGTTTTTCTCCCTTCCTTTCAAGATCCCAGAGTTTGAATCTGAGAAAAAGTTTGCACCTTTGCAAGTAGTGAATAGGTGGGAGTTTTTGCTAGGGCTGTCTTGTCTCGGCCATTGCCATCACTTGCTGTGTTGTCTGGGGAAAGAAATGATTGCATGCATACAATGGGTACAAGCCTACAAGGAAATAAGGCCAAATAGCTCACATTGGAAGGAGTGATGCTTGGGTTTGGTTTGATCTTCTGTCCTCTTATTTTTGTACAAGAGTGAATATTTTAGATAATAAATAGGACGTAAATCACTCTGGATCTGATGTGAAATTTGGTCTCACATACAAATTCACAGCCTCGAGAAAAAAAAAGGTGGTAGAATTGCTTAGAGATAAAAAAAGAAGAAAAATTAAATAAAAAAAGATGACTATTCACATTAAAGTGAACAGATAGAGTTAGATGGTTGAAGATGGGATCATTCAGGTCGGTGCACTGAGAATTCGAGGGGGACATGTTTGCTGGGCCATGGCCAACATCCATTTGATGGGATTTCATTACCCATCATATCTTGAGCAGAGGGCTACTTCTGCTACAAGTTTCATAAAATATTGTTAATAGGATTGTGTTCTATGTTTCTAATACTGAAACAGAAGAACTGTAAGAACATACATGCCAGCCTCCAGGCTTTATTTAATTCATCATAAATCGAGATTCTCCTTTTTTTTTTCCTTGTTAATGATCACTAAGAGAGTTCATGATTCATGCAGATTCTTTCATATCAATCAAATTTGAGGACAATGGTCTTGCGTCGTGGGAAAAAAACACAGCTTCTAAGGTGTCCTTTGACAATTGCAAGGCTTCATGGCCTCACAGCACGAGCAAGAAGACTATCCCCGCTACCACAGCCTCTAAGGAAAGCAGTACCAATAACAAGACCGTGGTCGAGCATGCCAAGCCGCGCGCCTCGCTGAGGTGGCGGAAGCGGATTGGCCACTTGTTCCAGCTCATGAGATGGAAGAGGTCCAGCAAGAGCAAGGGGAGCGTCTGCCACGTGGGCACCAAGGTGGAGGGGGTGAAGGTGAGGAGTGGCTGGATGAGGACTCTCACAAAGAGGAGGACCAAAGAATGAAAAAAGCAAAAGAGGGAGGGTTTCAAAAGAAAAGAACGAGTCCCCTTCTTTTTGGGTATTTTCTTTTGGGGCCTGCAAAGTGTGACTGTAAAGTTTGATACTATTGAGACCGACAGAGTCAAAGAATAGCTTGAGTAAGTGCTTTCCTTTCTGAATGCTCTCCGGATTCTTGTATATTTATCTAAAACCCCTTTTGCTTCTCATGGTTGTAGCCAGAACAGAAAATCAGACAAAAAGAAAAGTTGTTTGGGGCTTAAAATGGCACATGTAATTTCTTAAAAACGTCATGAAAGGCATCATTTTGATATCCTCTGAAGATATGGGGCAAAAGTAAACAATGATGGACCATGTGTACAATGCTAAAGAAGTGCTTGTCCCATAGTTGTCTTGATGGAGCAATACCTGTCCCTTCGTTGCAGAGCACTCAGATGGTTCTAATTTTGATTTTAAATTACTCATCTATAGCGGATAGATGCCAAATTCCATTTTTTAGTCTTCCGAAAATTTGATTGATGGACGTGAAGAATAATCATTTCGCTACAAATTTTCTCCGCACGTGCAAGGTCCATTTAGGCCCTCTTTGTTGGGTAGTGCAAGAGCCCTTCACAGGGGCAATCTGTATTTGAAGGGTTAAGAGCTTGGAATATGGGACCAAAAGCTGTTGCTTTAGGACCACAATTCTGTTTGTTTAGTTTCAAATGGGGTGGACGAAAATGACAAGACATGAATGTGCACCCAACTCCCAACGACTGTCCAAGGGGAAGGTGAACGAAGCCTAACGGGGATTCATGTGGTTCATGCGGTTTGACTAACCTAACGAAACTTAGGCAATATCTGCCGCCTCCCTTTGGCTAATAAGGGGGGGAAAACTCACGTTTGCGAAGGTGCCGTGGCCCATGAGATTTCCAAGAGTGTTGTGAATCATCGAGTCCTGCCTCGTTCGATGAGATCGAGCGAAGCATCTGATGAGGATCGAAACCTTGTGCCGCGTAGGCGTCGAGGCTGACCTCCTAACGCGACATTATCACCTCGTGGGGCAATTAGGGCAACTTGACAAAGGACCCTTAGTTGCATAGGTCTTTTCAAGAGAGTTCTGTAAGAAAGATTAAGAAATAATAATATAAATGATTTCTGAACATTCTTAAACTTTTAATTTATATAATGTGATTCCTTAACTTACAATGCCATCTCTTCATTGGATTAGAATTTATTGTATCATTTTTACAAAGATTAAATGGCTTTATATACCATAACGTTGCACTAAAGAACAAAACAGTTACTTTCAGAAAAAGTGATGACAAATCTTGTGGCACGAATATAGCTGACGGATAGTACATATATCTTCAACGAGGCTACAAATAAACCTAAACCTCGGTAGACTAATTTTAAAAGGAAATACGTTATATCTTTAGTCTAAGTAAGGAAATGCATAGCTCCTATAAATTCGGTGGCGAATTGACTATTTTAAAGACAGGGGTGCATTAGTGTCACATGGAAGTGACTGATGGATGTTTGAAAAATGTCTACATATGGAGCTAGTAGCTCCTAGCTGGGCTAGGCTGAGGGCAAATATGATTCTCAATAGAGCTCCACACACTTCATCCCCCCTAGACAGTAAATTTCACTTGCCAGTCTTTCAGATGCATATCATATCAACCTTATATCTAAGCATCAAGGTTATTGGCCTATTGAGGAGAAAAATCATCTCTTTTCTCTTCCAAGAAACCATCCAAATTCAATTCACATCATCAAAGAATATTTAAACAGCTTTTGTTGCATTGCGTAACTTTAAAATATCTCGTGTGAAGAGATTTCTTACCTACTAATATCTCAATAAGATTGCGATGACAAGGCACCCTCAAACATTTAGATTGCAATTAATAACAAACTTCATAACGGAGTGAGATAGGTAATGCTGAGGGGAGGCCACTAGTGATAGTTGCTTTTTCCCTTCATTTTTATCATGAAAAAAAGCATTAACGGTATGTCTAGAAAAAGCTCAATTTGTGCTTGTGGCTTTTGCAACTTTCGGTAACTTTTGTTTCATGTGTAATAACACTTTTAACGTTTTTTTAACAAGTACAATGTTAACACTTGAATTGATTAAAAAAATCGACATTCTTTAAAGTGACAGTGATTTTGACCTAGAGACCACAGGGCATGAGCCCTCAAATTGGTCCTAACTTGAAGGGCAAATAAGCTGCACAGACTGTTACCTCTTAGCACCCTATGTGCCAAAAGAAACATATAATTTTCATCACTTTCCATTTCATTTTTACCAAGGCCAAGAACTCCCATTTTCTTAGTCTTGTGTTCTGTTTTGTAGGTAATATTCTGCAAAAGGTTCTCTTTGCCCATGGAGAGAGAGGGAGAGAGAGAGAGGGAGAGAGGGACTGTATTTGGACTCAGGCCAAAGGACATGCATGTGCCTATGCCAAGCAAGTCTCCGGTAGGGCAAAGCTGGTCACCACCACCTATATCTCCTCCATCCAACCAGAGAGATCTAAAGATGGGATAAAGATAAAGGGTCAGAGCCAGAGCATGAAAGCCTAGCGAGAGCTTTAGCTCCTTTTTCTTGTAAGATGACTGGAAAAGAGAGGAGAAAAAAAGCTTCTTTAGGGAGCGCCTCAAGTCAAAACAACTTTTGGAAAGGCCATATCGTTTGGTCACACCAATATCAAAGAGTGATATGATATTCTTATCCACACAGATCCAATTCCCAAAATGTACCCAAATATATATATATACGGCCCTTGAAATGAAAGCTTATAGCTACCCCTGTTAGGCCTCTAGCTGCGCCTTAGATCCTCACCTTAGAATAACCGGACCAGAACAGTCCACGCCACAGGATATTCTTTCTGCTACTACCAATAGAAAAATGCGGCTTTCGCTTTCTTATGTAGGCTTCTGACTGGTGCCTAATTTGAAATTCTGGAGTACTTGCATTATCAACCCGAATTATCATCCTCTTTTTCGGGTTAATTTGTCCCCTAATTGTTAATTGTTGGGTGAACCATGTTACCCAAAACACATTGGCTGCCTTAGTCATGTGTTGCACAGAGAGAGAGAGAGAGAGAGAGAGAGAGAGAGAGAGAGGAATATACTGTTTATTTGCATGTGGCCTTAACAGAGAGAAAGCAGACAACAACGGGGGGACGACGTTGTCTCGTGACTCTTTTCACCATAATGGAATGTTTGATTGTTGGATTTGATGATTTGTCGGTTTCATCGTCCTTTGACAGGCATGCAAGGCTAAATTGAGGTTAGGAAGAAAAAGGAGAGTGAAAAATGGATGTCAGTCTCGACTTGCATGCAATGTTGCTTCAGTTAAAATGACCACACTCGATCAAGATCCACCATGCCACTATATGATCACATCGTTCATCTAGGAACGAGAACAAGAATGCATAATCACCGCAATACTGTGGAATTGTTGTTTTCATGGCCCCAACAATTTGATGGTTCAACATTGAGGAATGCCAATCCATACAAGATAAAAGTTCCGATTGGTCGATGCCCCAAATAGCACTTTACATATCGACAGAATGTGAACTTGTGTTGACAACCATCTCATGTGATAAACAATTCTATCTCGATACAAGTCTGAAAGCCAACAGATCAAAGAGACTGAAAGTAACTAGAAAGAGTTTCAGAAAAATTTCAGAGTTTGCAACCGGTCCGTATCACTAATAAAGGAAAGCATTCAGTGATTTCACCAGCATTATATGACGACTTGTATGCTACACAACCTCAACTTCATAAGGGTCAATTAAAATTCCATTCAAGTCACCAGCTCCTTCCAGTTCCTAAGCAGTAAGTGTAGACTAAATTGACAATGGGATTATATGCCACTAATGAACTCCTAAGTTCCCAGAACTATGCTAGCTTGGAGGTCGTTCCACATGAAAAAAATATTGGCTCGTGCAATTGCAACATACAAAACTGCAGTCTCTACACAACGTCGAACACAAAGTTCTGTGTCTACTTGTATCTTTCTCAGTATGTTTGTTCATTAAATTCACCAAATCCATGTCAATCACAAAACCAATATGCACATGCTAAAGCGTGTTGATCAGCAAAATTTAACAATGACCTGCATCACTTCACAAATTAGTTTTCCCCACAGAAGCATGGTGATATCCATTTCCGTATGTAGCATCTATAATTTCGATTAGTAAAAGACAGATCGACCCTCAGAGTAGCAGCATCACTTCCCAAATTCACGGGTAAAAATTAAACACAGCTTAATCATTCAAATACCTCACAGTTCCCAGCATCCAGTGTTCTTTGTATTCTATACATGTAATCCCTTATTACAAATGCAAAAGTTACAAACATGACAGTAGCATTCCACCTTTAGACAGGGAAAAACTCTCAGGGGAACTTTTCGGTTGCCTTGACTTGATCCAACCCAATGGGAATTGTGTTTATCATACAAAGGGGGACATCGATGATTCCTCAGAGGATGATGGCTGTAAGGCACGAATTCTTACATCGTATTTACGTTGACTAGGAACTTCACTGGACGAAAATGATTCTAGTCCATCTGATACAAGTGAATCAGATGAAGTGATTGGATCATATGCAATTCCAATACGGTTGCCACACTTGCGGCAAAGAAGTTTGGTTCTCCGCCTAAACAAACCCCATGATCGTTTGGAGAAGTAAGGTATGCACTGCAGCTCATCAACCAGTGTAAATCTACTCTCATCAACATTACGGAATGATATGATCCCCTTCTTTATGGACTTACTGTATTTAGATCCAATTGTTGACATGTTCCGATTTAAGGAGCTGAGGTTTAGCTCATATCCACAAGAGCCACAGCTGCAAAGAAAAGAGGATATTACAAACAGCTTTTGTGGTTACCTTCCTATTCACACCACATCAGAATGCACAAACATGTTATGTGTATGTATGATTGCACAACTGTGCATGCAAGGGTGTGCACACATGTAGTAAGTGTGGTGAGAGATTAACAGTAGTGCGTTTATTGGTCAGGATTAAAAACAATGTCTATCATGTGGAAAAGTCAAGTCAAATTTCTCAGGAAAAGGCTAGCAAACACTATCCTCACCCACTATGATTACAACAATTCTAACCCTATCGAAGAATTTCAGCCCAAGTACTGCAAGAGACATGAACGTCTAGTTTATACAAAGACAGACGCTTGAGTCCTCATGAAGCAGTAATAAACTTCTGACCCTGTGACAATTGTTGCAAACAAGTTGCCTCCTTAGGTAATATTTTTAGATGACCACCACTTGTTGCATTTTCAGTTGTTGAAAGTTCAGCAACCCAGAATCGGCGGATCAAAAAATGTGCGCATTCTTGGACCATTGCTAGTCAGTCATTCAGGGCAAATCACATAAGAATAAAAGATTTGTGATGCCCCTGTTTTCAGAAATACAACTACATAAAGCAAAGTGACCAAGAATCAAGAAAACATGCTTAGACAGAGAGCTTTAATTCTCAAGGATTACTTTCGTAAAGACGGAAATTTTCATTTTACAATACAAGCACATGGTTGATTATGCATACACTTGAAACTAGAGGCAAACCAAGGTATTAGTGCTCCCACACCCCCCGAAACCCTCTCCCTACCTTGGGGGAGAAATTTTTAGGCATAATCTAGTCCTTTTCGGATGTTCAGGCAAAACTTTAATTTCAGTGCCTCACATTCAAAACAATACTCCTGCCGTTCGAAATCATATATTTGCATCAAGAATCGATTTTGGGTAAATCCAGCAATTGCTTCGCGGAACATTCATCAAAAGAGCAGTAAGCACTTCAAACTGGAAAAAACACTATCAAAGATGATCTCGAGATATCACAAAAGTAGCATCAACAGCACTACAAGGGAATTCAGCTAACGAATTAGTTGAAAAAGGTTCTGGTAAAGTGGCTTATCAGCTGAACAGGCTCCCCTTTCACCAGTTCAATCGCGAGAAGCAAGCTCGAGAATCGGCTTATCCTCAAAGAATCGATTTCTCCAATCTCTGTGAGACGAAATGTCAAGCATCAAGAGTCAACCGAAAACGATCGATCAAGTTGACCACAACCTTCAATCAATCGCGCCATATCGACACCCCACCCATCCACGAACGAACAGAAAACCCCTTCTTCACGCCTAGCTCATTGACCATTCCACGAACGAAAAGAAACCCCCTTTCTTCACGACCCGAGAACAAAAACACGAAAAAAAACGAAAACTTTACCGTCTCCCAAGCTCAAAAGAGTCCCGGATTCCCCCCGAAATCAAACCGAGCATATCAGATAGCCTCATGCAACGGTTCAATCTCCAACCCATTAACCCGAAAGCGAATCGAAGGCGAGAAGGAGCTGGAATCGGTACCTGTAGGTGACGTCCTTGACGGAAGCGGAGCGCGAGAAGGGACTCCGCGTCGCGCCCCGAGGCGCGTCTTCGAGAAACATCGAATCCGCCATGTCCCCGATCGACGCTCGCCGCGGTGACAACTCGACGGGGGCGAAAGCTGCGACGGAGGAGGAGGAGGAGGAGGAGGAGGAGGCAGGGGAATCGGAGAATCGAAGGAGATGACGACGGTGAAATCAGTGCGGGGGGGACGGAGGAATCCGCGCTGTCGAACGTTGCTGGACTCGGGACAGCACCGACCGAGACCGAAAGAGCGGTGAAAGCATCCGAGGTGGCTTCGTTTTAAGGACAGTCGTTTTCTCTGTGACCCTGTGACCGAGCGCGTGGACCCACCCGTCATTTCGTGTCTTGATAAAATGACCTACCTCTAAAGTTTCATCCGACTTTTAAACTTCAATCAACGTACAACATCATCTTGAATTTATAATTTTTTTTTATGTGATCCTTAAATCTTGATAAAATATCAGATCGAAAAAATTAAAAATTTAAAGACGACTTTACACATTAAATTAAAATTCGAAGATCATTTCTGCTATTATTTTTATATATTTTTCTCTTCATCTTTTGGCTTTTTAATACTGATAGGTGAAGTGACCTTTATGAGAGTTACGGATGTGCTACTAAATGCTCGAATTTTAGATTTTGTGTCATACTTACTTAGTTCAAGTGTAAATGTACAACCCGTCATCATGGCCCACCGACATGCTAAAAGTTGGGTAATCTTTTCGCATGATGTGCCAAATATCTAAAATATAAGCTAGCCATTGCTTGTGACATATTTCGAGCTTCTTGAATACGGATGGTGGTATTCCATCTTTTGTTTAGGTGTGATTACCGAGTTTATTTTTTGATAGGCGAGTTATGTTTGCTAATATACTATACACTACTTGATACGAGCGCGTGCTTGTGCACAACAATTTCTGAAATAATATTGTGAATCAAATTCAATGAATCTGTCCTGTAATTTCATTATGAGGACAAGAAGTATAAGTTGCAAAGTGATATAGTCCATTCGTTGCCGTAAAGAAGTGTCATGAAAATTTTTGCATTCACAAAAAGTGAGACAAAAAGGTGGTTATACTTGAAAATAAAAAGGGGCAATCATTCAGTAATTGTGCATAATGACTGTAAAGAGTAATTTTGAATTGAAAAAAAAAAGTGAGAATGATGACATTTATTTCTTAGATAAAATTTTCCATCCCACGTCCACGTCTTGACTTTATCCCCCCTTTCCATCTCATGCCCCGCGCAAGGAAATTTCCCTCGCTCCATCCCTTGGTCCGAGTAGTAATATATGACGTGGCAAACCGTCTAATTTACTTCGGGAAAACTTTTGGAAAAAAATAAAATGAAAAAAATTGGCTGTCGATGCATCATTCTTACCTCTCCCTAATTAAACTTTGAGGTAATTATTACTTTTTTGTGAAAAATTCCAAATAAGAGCATCAAATGCCTTTATTTTTTCAAATAATAGTCTAAAGTAAATATAGTTTCACATAAGGGCTCGAAGCATGAAACGTCTTTACTTTCTTAAATAAAAGCTTAAACTGAACATTTTTTAAATAAGGATATGAAGCATATAAATCAATTTCAAAAAATGGCCTAAACTCACAAAATGTGAAGGGCAATTCCTTCTTTTTATTTTTTTTTTAATTTTGAATTTTTTTTCTTTTTTCTTTTCAAAAAAAAAAAAAACACAGGTGGGAGGGTGCTCCCTCCAACCTCTGATTGCTGCCTAATCGCCGATGGGACAAAGGCAAAGGTTAGCAAGGTTGCCGGTGCCTGGGGAGAACTAGTGACATTGGCTAACCAGAGATGAAGGCTGGCAGGCAAGATAGGGTGGTGACCCTCTCCTAGATCTAGGTGAGGGTTGCTCGCCCTCGCCTGGTTTGGGCTAGGTCACTCGCCTTCTCTCGATTTGGGCGAGAGTCGCCGATTGTCACGTCGGCCTAGCACCCATAGTCAGCATCAAGCGAGGGTAGCCCTCACTTGAGTTGGGCGAGAGCATCCTTCGCTAGATCCGACGAGCGTGAGGGTAGCCCTCACCTAGGTGGGCAAGGGTAGTTCTTGACCATGTTGGGCATAGGCATCCCTCGCTAGGCGAGGCTGACCCTTGTCTCACTCTTGTGAGGCCATCCCTCGCCCTCGTCAAATTTGGCGAGGGACCCTCTTGCCCTCGCTAGCCTAGGGGAGGGATTGCTTTCGTCAGATCTAGTGAGGGCTACCCTTGCCCAATGCTGGCGAGAGCGACCTTCGTGGCCGTCAATGGTCGAGGGAAGGGAAGAGGAAAAAGAAAGAAAAAGAAAAAATGATGAAAATATTTAAAAAAATTAAAATGTTGTTAGAATTTTTTTATTTACCAAAACACCCATTCTCTAATGGTCGTAAAAGTCACCACCGGCCAAAGGTACTTATTTGAGATGATTTAGCTACTTCAAGCCCTTATTTAAAATAATTTGGTTACTTCACATCCTTATTTGAAATAATGTCCACTTTAAACTCTTATTTGAAAAAATTAAGGTATTTCAGGCATTTATTTGATTTTTTTTTGTTGTTGTTGTAATTTCAAGTATTATAAATATTGACAAAAATGCAAATATCGGTGGAAATATGAAAATATTAATAAGCATGCGAACGGAGCGGGGGAGGGCCCATCCCCACCAACCCTTGGGGCCCCTCCACGCGTCGGCCAACGAGCGAGTGAGGTCGGCGCAATCAGGTGGAGCGGCGTGTCACCCCTTGCAATTGGGTGCCACGCTCCAAGGAAATAGTTGACTTTCCGAAATTATTTTGAGACTGAGGCGTTGCTAAAATCATCATGTCTCGAAAATTTTTCACTTGACTGCATTTTGAAAGAGAGAAAATCTTGTACGTTTCTCGATTTAAATTTGACGTGAGTCTGATTAGACTTCTAGAAATTTCAAAACGGTATCAAAAGGTCTTGCACTGTCGATATAATGTGCGGACCATAATTGCTTCACACAAAACTTTTTCTACTGTAGGCTTGTTGGAAATGGTTGCAAACCGTAGTGCCTTTTGGAGACTGCGGTTTTTTGGCCCTATGATTGGTGTTGCATGTATCAAGTGATTTTCTCTATGGTATAAGACCATTTTGAAAATAGTTTCTCTAAACATAACTTTTTTCCGAGAGTTCATCGCACTATATATTAGAGAGAGAGAAAATCGTTTTTGTTTTCCATACGAGAGGAGTAGTCCGAGACTTACTGAAGGTTTGTTAACTTTGGTATTCCTAATGTTGATGTGGCCATAATGTGCCCTTTAGTGGATAAAGGGGGAAAATGTCAAAACCAGAAAATGTAATTCATAAGAAAGATTTTGAAAAAAAGAAAAAGAATATGGAACAAATTAAAAGTTTGAGTATATTGCACATTAAACCAGAGTTTAAAGATCATTTGTGTCATTTTTTCTTTTTATTCTCTCTTTATTTTTTGTTTATTTATTAATTTCTTTTATGATGACGTAGCTTTTCTAAATGATGGAGCTAGATCCACATAAATTTGCCGACTCATTTAGTAGACTAGAGCTTGTTAAACTTTTCATTAGCATATCATTACTCTAATCATGGAATTTAGACAAGCTCCTTGATTTCGAAATTTGTGAAGCTCTGACAATTGTTCGATGTTAGAATGAGCTCCTTTAATTAATTACTTGAATAAAATATACATAGAGCGAAAGACCTCAAGCTTAGCTCCGGTACCAGGATAAACAATCGGCTTAATTCATTTTCTCACGTAATCAAATTATTCTTACGTTGAAAAAAAAGAATAGTGCTCCCGTAAGGAAAAACTCTTTATTTCGTTGCAAAAGATATCGATTGACATTGCTACAAACATTATGATGTCTTATGGAAAGACTGAGTTGCACGAATTTGAAAATCCTAAAACTATATTGAAATTATCATAAATCATGAGCTAGTTTTCGGACAGTGATGGGGAACCCTTAAAAGTCGTAGATAGCTTTTTTTTTTTTTTGGGTTTGCTAGCTTTGGGGAAAAATAAACAACTCCGGAGGGGACCCAAAATCAAATGGAAATTAGATTATTATATAGTTTAGTCAAATTGGCATGTTGACACTGTGGAGAGTGAGAACTTGGTCACATCAAGCTAACGATTATTATATAGATGGTCGGTTCTTCCTTTTAATCAAGCAATATTTTTTTTTGTTAGTGTTTAGAAAGCATGAAAGATGCCTTATGTTAAATATTCTGTTTATGTAAATATCAACAATACGTGTGTTTCTTTGTTAAAGATCCCAACTTGCATGTCCTTTTGGATTTTCTTCATGTGCCTCCATTGAACTCTTATGAAGGTTGTCGTTGCTAACACGGTGCTTGTGGCGTCGACTAGGCATCATTTGTCAATTTTTTTTTACCACGTTAGTAATAAAATTATAGCAAAGTAAGAGAGTTCCTAACGATTGCTAGGTAAAAGTCGAAAAGGCTCGATTGCACTATTAGAATGATTTACAGTATTTAACTGTACCGAACAAAAGTTTAAGAATCCAATCACATGATAGTAAGCAAAGGAAAAATAAACTTTTTGAAGTCTGATGTGTAAAACAGTCCTTTTAAATCGTCAATTAAAAAGACCTTTCGAAGTAACGTGTACGTAATAACAGCTTAAGCTCGCGTTCAACTCTCCTTTTCGACATGGCGTTGCAATAATATCACATGCCAGATATTCTTAGAGAGAAGCCAGCCAAAACAAAACATTCACTTGCATTTTCCTATCAAGAAGGTGCCTTTCTTTTTGGCCCGACTTGGCCACTAGGATGTGCGGGGGAACCTGTAGAATCTACGGGCCTTGTAAAGTTAAATTATCAAGTAAATTTTCAAGGTAATTTTAGAGGTTGCAAGATAAGTTGTAGGTTCTAAAATACTTGAATAATAAGTAAGGCTTCTCTTTTAGGCCCGACTTACCCATTGGGATGTGCTGGAGAACCTGTAGAATCTACGGGCCTTATAAAGTTAATATGATCGGGTAAATTTTTAGGGTAATTTTAGAGGTTACAAAAGAGGTTTTAGGTTCTAAAATTTTGAAACCAATGAGTATAAAGTATGTGCCCTCTCCTAGGCACTTACTTGCTCACATTCATGGTGAATTTATTGTTTATTTTGTCTTTAAAAAAGTTAAGTCTCTTTATTTACTCTATTTTATAATTGAAGTTTTGTTTATATACTATCGGCAAAATGCTTTTATATAAAATATATAAAAAGTTATGATATAGAAAAGCAATGCAAATCGAGGCAATTTGATAATTTTTATTATAGAAACTCCGTGAATGATACTAAATTTTTGTTAATCTAAAATGAACAAAATTTAGCTATCATTATAAAACTTCAACCTACTTTATACAAAATTCTGACTTTATTTTATATTTAAATTTTCTCGTTGGGACCGCAACTGTGTTTTTATTTTGGCAAATCCTTAATAAGGATTCGTTCTTCTTTTTCATCGGTCATCCCATTATATCAAGATAAATGATAAAAAATAGTTTGATGATAAATTGTCATAATAAAAATATAGTTTTATAAAAAATGGACTTGTTAAAAATATGTTTACATTTTTCTACTCGACACGATTAATCCATAAGTTTTACTAGATAATGTGAAAAAAAAAAACTAGATTTATAAAAATTTATTTTTTAAATAAAAGCTAATATGTACAAAGGTAGAATCTAAAAATAAAAATAGGATGACATATTGCTATTATTAGAGGAAAGATATGATATTCTTGATTATGTCAACGACATCTCACATAAATAAAAGGAAATGATTACTTTGGGTTTAATTGGAGTGAATTTAGTTATATACATAGATACGGCCTTTATAAAAAAAATATTTTGCAGAAAATGAATGAAAATAATTTCTTGAAAAGGGCTGTGCTTGTATCATTTAGAACAAGTAGTCAACTACATCTTACATAAATAAAAGGAAAGAATTCTTTCAATTGAATTGAAGTGAATTCAGTTATATACATGGACACGATCCTTATAAAAAAAAGTTAATTCGTGAAAAATAAATGATATAAAAAATAGTTTCCTAAAAATGGCCGCACTTGTATCGTTTAAAATAAGTAGTCAATTTTCATTAGATGAAAATAATATATGTTCATTCAATAAAAAAAACATTTTTCTAGATTACTTTTTTGGGAAATAAACAATGGCCAGAAAAGAAAGGGTTAATTATATGAATGTTTCCTAAATTTTTTGGTCTCCAAACTTTTAATCCATTCAATGTAACTCTTGAATTTTAGCCCGGTGCAATACCAAACTTGAACTTTAAATTTGTTCAATATAATTTATGAATATTTAGTGAATATTCAATCTAGTTCTTGAATTATTTAGTTGATGGATTAAATTGAACACGTACCAAAAGATCGAAGATAGTATTGAATAAATCAAAAATTTATGAACAGCATTATGCATTGAATTAAAGTTTACAGATCGTATCGAATAAATTAAAATCTTAGGGGCTTGCATTAAATATCGAGCCAAAATTTAATGACTATTTACCAATTTTTTTTTTTTTTAATAAAAAGGAAATATCTACCACTTGTTCTGCCTAATGCTTGCGAGCAAAACAAAGGAAGGTCGCCTTCCATCATTTTCTATGGATCCGACTCTGGCGATGCCTTTCGCTCTTTCTTTTTTCCAGGCTTTAGCTTTCTGAAAGCTTCCATAACAAGGTCACGCCTCACGAGACGCCCTCTGCCTCTCCACCCCTCTCTCTCTCTCTCTCTCTCCTTGTGCGACGAGTGCGGCTCACTCTACTCGTGAGTCCCAAGCCAGCACGGAAGCTTGAGGGAGAGTCGGAGAACCTTGTGGAGAAGCGAAGGAAGCTCGGGCCGCCGCCGAACCCAGCCGCCATGGCCGATTCCAAGGTGGAGACGCTGTCGCGGCTCGCCCAGTGGAGGATCGACGGCTTCGGACCCTCCTCTTACCGAAAGTCGGAGCCTTTCAAAATGGGCATCTGGAACTGGTGGGTGGGTCGGGGGGCTCTCCATCTCTATCGATCGAAGATTCACCAATTCCTGCTGCTCCCCCTTTCTTTTTTCTTTTTCAAGAGCGGCTCGTGCTCATTCGCTCTCTTTCTCTTTCTGGGCAGGCACTTATCGGTGGAGAGGAACCGCTATCTGAACGTGCGCTTGTTCCCCGAGCTCTCGAGGATTTCCAAAGAACAACCGCCCCTCGCGCGATTCGTCGTGCGCGTCTCGGTTGCTGGTTCTGGCCGTAGGCTATTCACTTCGCAAGGTGAAATGTTTTCTCCAATCTGATGATTCCATTGTTCTGGGTCTCCGGGGGATATTCCTGAATGCTTGGTGATCTGCTCTTCTTCTTTTTTTGTCGTTTTGCTTCCAGCTTTTTTCTGGGTAGTGTATTGGGTGTCAAGATTCCATGGACCTGTTTATATACTGTAAAAAGGGTTGACATTTTTATGACTTTTCGAAGGAATCAAGTTGCTCTTTTGGGCGATTTCGTTGTTTGTGTTTGGTGTGTTTAAGTGCTCTCTGTTTTTAGGGGATCATCATTGCGGCATGCTGCTCATTCCATGTTGAAGAGGAGTCGTTTTTTTTTTTTTCCCTTTCTTTTCTTTTCTTGGCGCAGGGGGAGGGGGTGTGTGAAGAAACAGAAAATTCACCTGCAGCTTGAAACAGCCTAATGCAAATTTACCTTTCTCTGGCCTTCCAAAGTTGCATAGGATGGTAGAACTAGAGAGCTTACTCGTAGCCCTGTGTAGCTTTTCATTGATTTCAAATTTGGCACTTTGAGTCCCATGTTGCTTGCTGTGCTGGTGGCAGTTGAAGCTAATTTGTCGGAGTTTTGGGTCTAAATCAAATCATTTCTAGCTAGGCTAGTAAGACATGGTGGTGCCATCCGCATTCGTATGATTTCCTCCTTGCTTCTTCTGTTAATACTGTGATTTGCATGATTGAGCATGCATTTCTGGAACCAGAGTTCCAAGGCAATAAAAAGGCTTCTCTGACATGCGATATTTCCCCGAGCACGGTAGGAAGCAATAATTGCACGATCTCAAGAGGAAAGCACCACTTTAGACGACATAGGTGTTGATGAAACGGACTGATGGTCTTTGCTCTTTTATAGTGATTTTGATCATATTCCAATTCAAATGTCATATAGTTAACTGTTGCAGAAATGATACTAATGTTACATGTAAAAGTCTTTGTTGGCAGTAACAGGCACATGATCTCAAATTTCAATATACTGGCAAGCGTAGATGCTATTGCTTTGAGAACTTTCTAATATTATGTTGGTACAGTCATATCTTTATTTTAATTGTCTCGCCTATTAAATTTCATCTGCAGTACATGACAAATTACTCCGGACATGTGACGACTTTGGTTGGTCTATCGATTGTGCCTTCCATGGACGTTTTATCATCGATGTAGAGTTTTTGGATCTGAAGATCTACCCATTGAATGTGAGATTTTATCAATAATCACTTCAATCTTGTAGCATGTTGGGTTTGCATGGCTTTATAAGAATTTCTGAAATTTCTGAACTATGTCAACAGCATAACAAATTTGATGTTGGTTTATTCTTTTCTTAGTAATCAGAAATATCTCTTAAATGTGCTGTGTCATAACTATTGTTGAATTGCCGATATCTGCCAAGTTTGCTTCATTACCTCTTCTACTATATAATTATTTATATTAAGTACCTATAAAAGAAGTATATCATTTAGAAGAGCTGTATATGAAGGAAAAGTAATATCGCTTTCTGAAATAAAAAGGGAGCAATTTGATATGTAACTTAACTCTTTTGGCGTTCTAATGTTGCTCTTTTGCCAATTGACCATCAGGGAGGGGAGCCCACTCCTGTATGGCTCGGAGATGGGAGTGGGTTAATGCAATCTGCAGCAATTCAAAGGACTCTCCATTGCCTCTCACGAATGCTCGAAGAAGCCATCCATTCTGACATCACCATCAATACATCTGACGGCTCTTTGAGGGCCCACAAGGCCATCTTATCCGCAAGCTCTCCAGTTTTCCAAAGCATGTTCCATCACAACCTAAAGGAAAAAGAGTCTTCCATGATCTCCATCGAAGACATGTCCCTCGAGTCCTGCAAGGCCCTTTTGAAGTACTTGTACGGATGCATAAGCCAAGAGGATTTCTGGAAGCATCGTCTCACGCTTCTCGGGGCAGCCAATAAATATGGAATCGCAGATCTAAAAGATGCATGCGAGGACAGCCTGTTGGAAGACATTAGTTCGAACAACGTCCTCGAGAGGCTGCAGGAGGCTTGGCTGTATCAGCTGGACAAGCTTAAGAAGGGGTGCTTGATGTTCCTGTTCGATTTTGGGAAGGTATACGATGTCAGAGAGGAGATGAATAACTTTTTCAGACAGGCGGATAGGGAATTGATGCTGGAGATGTTTCAGGAGGTGCTTACTGCATGGAAACCCGTATGAGGTATCTCATAAAGTTTTCACCGGTAGTACATTCTTACCCTAGAAATTGTATATACTGGCGTGGATCGAAGTTATGGTGTTCTGTCTGAGCCGCCCGGGGTTGATGCGAGACAGTGACATGTTTTACACTTCTTTAAGTGCTTATTATGGCAGTGAAATCCCAGTTATCAACTGAGATATCTTGACAATGTAACGCCCTAGTATATATCTGTGCAGTTCATTAGTATGGGTGTGTTCTTTCATCACTTTGATTCCCTCCTTCGGTAGGGGAGTATCACGGTTGAGGACTGTTGTGCTAGAAAAATGGTGCGGTGGGCAATTACCAAGTCTTCATGTAGATGAATTTCCTGGATGTTGCAGATAACATTGCTGGCTAAGCAAAATGAGATGTGTCTGAACCGAAAAACAACTACCAATCTTGAGATAGTGCAGGATCAGTCGGCGTGACTGAATTGTTCGAACCATTAGTTGGTACTGGTGCAATATGATCAGCTCGATATGACCGAACATCTCAGATCGATATATCCAAGTTTGATGGCCACGACCTCCGGACAACACGGAAGGAGGGCGAAAGACGAGGATGAGAAGTTCAAACTTGCGGTTTCGAGCGATGATGGCGATGGAGAGGTGGGAAAGGGAAACAAGTAATGGTAGTAATGACTAATGGTAGCAATGGAAAATCACATCCAATCAGCTAAAAAATAAAAGCTAAATCTGGTTATGCTCATTGACTCAAAAGATAGAGACGAGGGTGGATCGGGCCGTATTAAAATCCAAACTTAGGGTCTGGTCGCCTAAGGTTGGGAGTATCTTTTAGGGAAAAAAAGAAGTTGTCGAAGCACAAATGGGACTGAATTTAAAGTTACTTTTTTTGTTCGGATGAAAAAGGGTTCGGGGTAGCAATAGAACCAGACTTAATGTGTGGATTTTTCGTTAGATAAAAAAAATTAGGCAAAATTAAGATTGATTCGAAAGTTGAGATTTTTATTTTATGGGTATATTCATTATAAGTCTTAAAATTTGTCACGAAAGTACAATTGAGTCTTAAAACTTACTACAATCAAATCTTAAAGCTTATAAAATTTATACAATCAATTCTTAAATACCATCAATTTGATTAACAAAAAATGTTAATGTCGCATTTTTAAATTAATTTTTATTTTCTACATGATGTTTTTTTATTCATTTTTTTTTAAAAGTTAGATTTAAAAACTAAAAAGGAAAAGCTAAAATTTATTTAAAATGAAAATTTGAAAAGAAAAAGAAGAAAATGACAAGATTGCTAGTAGACGCTTTTGTGGTTGTTGCCCATTGCTGGAGGGGTTGATGATGGCATGGGTGAGGGTGGTTGGCCCTCGCTTGGCTAGGGTGAGGCCTTGCTAGCCCCAGGCGAGGGCTGGCAACCCTCATTAGGCTCAGGCATCTAGATCTGGGCATGTCGGCCCTAATGGGGGAAGTGCTTTTGATCTGGGCAAGCCTCATCAACACAAAGCAAGGGCCGACGAGGCCTTGTCTAGGCCTGGCAAAAGTCGTCAAACCTTGCACAGGACTAGCGACCATCTCTAAAAATAAAAATTAATTTAAAAATGCCATGTCAGCATTTTTTATTAGCCAAATTGACGATGTTAAGTTTAGAATTTGATTGTATTAATTTGATAAATTTTAAGACTTAATTATACTTTTATAAATTTTATGACTTAATTTTTAATTATACTTTTATAAATTTTATGACTTAATTATATATTTACGATAAGTTTTCGGACTTTTAATGAACAAATCCCTTTATTTTGAGGAAATGAGGCCCAAGTAGTTAATTCCATAGGTGAGGCCTTTCGAGCGTGGTCCGGGGGTGGGGGTGGGGGAGGGGGAGAGACGTACCGTGCCGACAGCATCCGATCCCGGTCGGGTCGGGTCGGTGACGATACGGTTCATGCCACATTCGTACGGCCACGGCCAGAGCAGAGGCCACGCGTTGCGGAGGGGCCCTGAAGCGATGGCCATGATGGTGACGTTCGGCGTCGAAATCCAGACAATACAACCTCTCGAGAATCGACCGCCTCCCGTACCGTTCCGCAGCAGCGCTCCTTCGCTCGCGAGGGAGTAAAGACGCCGCTCCGGAGAATGGCGAGGAGGACGGGCCGCGAGGGGGGCGAGAACAGGGCCGGGGCGTTCTTCCTGGCGACGCTGATCCTGTGGCTGGTCTCGGTCCTGTTCGAGATGGCCTTCAACGGGAGGACGGAGCTGCTGTCCGTCCTCGCGGGGTGCTGCTTCTACCAGGCCGCCAATTGGGTCGTCCGGTCCCGCGTCTCCCGCGACCCTCTGTTCGTCAACACCGCCGTTTCCCTCCTGCACGCCACCGTCACCTCTTCCTCAGGTTCTCTCTCTCTCTCTCTGGCTTCCTCGCCTCTGTTTCTAACGTCGTTGGTCGGAGCCGGTTCTGTCGTTCCGTTTGAATTGGGTGGGTCAGTGGCAAGCGGGTACCGGCAATTATACCTGTGAGACTTGTAACGCTCCGCCTCTCTATCTCCGTACGTGCTTTGTGGGATTATCTTACGACGAAATTCAGGACCTGAATGACGGCAGGTCCAAGTTCACATTTTGATCGTCCTACTAGAGAACTGCACTGCAATCTCCAGTACCCAAGTTTTCTTGGCATGCATTATTCGCGAATTCACGGTCCATAAGAAGCCACTCTGCAGCATTCTGTTCGCATTGCTTTTGTCCTGCCTTTCCTTGTGTGGTGGAAGCTAAAAGACTAAGTCCTTCTCCGGCGTTTCCAGCGAGTTAACAAACTGATAGTGTCGAGTGCCTTGTCACTGAATTGTTAGGAGTAGATCAATGCTAAATTACTGATTTCCGAATAATGGTAGGTGCAATCTCCTCTAATTTGGAGTTTCAATTGTCTTGAAATTGTACAAGTCTTTGGAAGGGGTTTCACTTCTATCTGGTTTCTTGGACAGTTCGCCCTCCACGGAAGAGCATAAGGACATCTGAGGGAGCGGCGATAAGATATCAAGGACTTGAGGACAATTAGAGATGTGTGTGTGTGTGTGTGTGAGAGGGGAGGGAGGGAGGGAGGACCGTTAAAATACTAGCCTCGTTGGAGCATCATGTTAGCTCTGATTGTAGTGAATTGAAGTATCCATGTTCTTTTTGGTGTATTGCTTAGGGTTGTTGAAACTTTAGGGAGGGAGGGAGGACCGTTAAAATACTAGCCTCGTTGGAGCATCATGTTAGCTCTGATTGTAGTGAATTGAAGTATCCATGTTCTTTTGGGTGTATTGCTTAGGTTTGTTGAAACTTTTCCATGCTGAGGATTTCTCTTCTTTTTCAAGGCTAGATGTCTGCTCACTTTCTATTGACTTCTATATATTTTGCATGCTTGACATCCGTTGAAGTGTCAGCTGCATTCACTGTATTGATTTGTTGGTTTTATTCATATATATATATATATATTCGACCATAATAGATATCTGTTTCCTATGCAGTGGTCTTCATTTTACTTAATTTGTGGTTAAAAGATGGTTATAAGGACATCTTTGAGCATTCAAAGTTGGTCGGGGCTACCTGGCCTTGGGCATACAGGGCATTATGCTTCTCCTGTGGTTATTTTGCGTATGATCAATGGGATATGCTGCAGTACCGACTATATAGCGGTTGGATACCTTCCATCCTAGTGCATCATTTGATACTCCTCATATGCTTTACTCTCGCTCTATATCGAAATGTGACCATCAACTATCTTATCTTGACCCTCATTTGCGAGGTATGGTATGCTTTCTTTCTGAAATTTAGACATACTTAGACATTCTCTGCCTTGTATGTGTGCTGTCTTTTTCCAATTTAGATCACAATGGGCCCGTGAGGTAGTAAGAAACTAGGCAAGTATATACAGGATATGCCTTGTAAATAAGCCCAAGAATGTCGTGTTAGCTGTTTACAATGTGTGTGACTGCAAACAAATTGATTATGGTCTATGTGATATCCTTTTTCCTTATTGATATCCTGCATCTTGCAAGAAAGCCCATACTTGTGCGTGTCTCATACTATGATATTTTTTTCCAAGCATTCAACCTTTGCCTTAATGATGCATTGTTACCTTACCGGTGGGTAAACTAGCTGAAATTGAAACTACCTGAAATTGGGCCCAAAAGGAAAGAGTAGCTGAAATTGAGAGCGGCTGTGTCAAATGAATCCAAGAATTCTGTGCATGTAATTTCAACCAGCATATGTATGTCGTGCATCATGATGCACATGTGAAAATTTGAGAGCAGCTGAAACTGAGCCTAAAAGGAAAGAGTAGTTTGAATTGAGAGCAGCTGTGTAAAATGAATCCAAGAATTCTGTGAATGCGATTTCAAACAGCATACGTAGGTGCATCATGACGTGCATGTGAAAATTTGAGTATCTTTTCCTTCTGTGCGATTCACTTTTGTTGTTTAGACACTGCTGATGTTTCTTCCTTGCTATAGCTGTCTCTGGTTAGCTTCTATTGATTCCTTTGAAAGATCTGTTTTACTTTATGCCCATGGGTAATTTTATCTCAAAGTTCCTTTCTTTTAAAGGCCCAGTTTTGGGTCAAGTCAAACACCCAATAGAAATATTCGATCTCCGCAATAGTCTGCCATTAGCATGCGAGTCTCAGACATGGAGCAAAGAACTTTTTGGCATTCAAGTAGAATCCGAGCACTATCTGTGAGAGAAAATTTTGAAGTTCAAATTTTTATGTTCTAAATTAGGTTTGCTAGAACTTGGTGTTAACTGCCAAAGCAAAAAACCACAGGCGTATTGAGTTTCTTTCATTTATATTGCTAAACGTGGTTGTTCTCTCCTTATGGCACAGATACATTCCATATTTCTACACATGAGGAAAGTACGGAGAATGGCTGGTATTCGCGATGCCAAGAGCATGGTTGTGAAGATTGAGTGGGTTCTGAATTGGGTCTCCTTCTTTGTTGCGAGGCTAGCAGCTCATGTTTTCATAACAGCAAAGCTCATTATAGATGCTTCCAAATTCGAGAAGGGCATTGAGTTGCCACTTGCCTTGTTTGGAATGGCTGGAATGAACATGCTCAATATTGGTCTTGGCATCGATCTCTTTGGTGCTTTTAAGAGAGAGATGTGGACGTCGAAGAGTAACCATCGCCGTGATTGAATGCCATTGCCAAGCCCAAGAGTAGATGAATTTGTTCTATCTTGTAAAATCTGATTCTTTACATTGTCGTGTGTTGAAATATTAAATTGATGCAGTTTTGGAAAACCGTAATGAACATTGTAAATCTATTTAGATCATAGTTTACCGTTGGTAAACCGACTACGTCTTCGGTACTGCTGTCGCATGCAGGTAGATGAGGACTGTCTCAAGAATCATTGACAAGAAAAAGACTCCAGTAGAAACACTGATGGACTCTGGAGTTGGTGCAGCTTTATTCTTATTTAATGGAAGTATGATATACTAAGACAGATCTAAGAGATTAGCTTACTAGCTGATGTGATTAAAAAACAAGTGTGCATGCTCGATAGGCGGACCGCATTCAGCACTCAGACAATGATCCGCCGCATTACTAGTCCCTAGCATTTTTCAGAAAAAATATTGGGTCATCTGCAGACCATTCCACTATCATATAGTTTTGTCTCCCTCACCTTTTACATTTTTATATGGCGTAACACCAGAAAGGCCATTTGACAACACACGACGAAAACTATCATAAGCTGTCTAATTCTGATATATACGCCTGAGTCACCAACCAGATACAATCGCCCATCAGAGTGGGGTATAGGCTGACACAAAAAATTGGCCAACAGAAATAGCAAAACAACAGCACTAAAACAGATCACTCACACTTCACATCTACTCTAAAACAGATCACTCACACTTCACATCTACTTCTCCTGCTGAAGATACCCTTCACGTATCAATGAAGCAATGATATAAAACATTTAAATGTGGCTAACAGCAAAAGTTAGCCAATCCCAAATGACCCAAAACTTGCAACTGCTGTCTTGAAACTATCGTACCGAAGTTCTTACGTTTCCTCCATCTTCCTAGATTTCCAGCTGAATTCCATTTTTTGTTCGGGAGAAGAATTTAGCAAATCCGTTTCGATTCTTCTCTGAGCTGACTTGAGCCAATGGCGCAGCAGATGAAACTGATGACAATGAAGATGCTGGCGGCTTTGCAGTATCACTCGGATTTAATGAAGGACACGTACTGTCACCTGGCATTTTGAGAGAACTGACATCTCGTTTAGGCGAATAAGTTCCGTTCGAATGCAGCTTCCACATCTCTCCATTAGTTCGGGGAACAATAGATCCGCCTGCAGTGAATTCTGGTATGTTGGTTGTATCAATAAGGAAGTCTTCAAGTGTTGCAAGAGATTCCAACTGCTTTCTGAGAGACACTATTGTCTTCTGGCAGTCTGAAAGTCTTCCCGCGGCCACATCTAAATCCTCCTAAAACGTCACAGAGCCACCATTAAAATGGTATTGTCAATATTTAGTTTGATATGCCCGGTAGAGTTTCAGTAGACCAATTAACAAAGTCCTTTGTCATGATCAATACAGATTATCCTTCCAAGACTCTGTATTAAAATTAACATAAGTACACTAACATGGAAAGAAGAAAATAAAAAAACAATGAACCCCACTTGATACCTTTTCATTTTCAAAGCACCATTAAGCGGCCTAAACAAGTGCCCTTGAGGCTTAAAAATATCTGGTTGAAAAAATAAATGAAACCCACCTGCTTTACCTTTGGTTGGCCAATTGAGCTTGCAATTTCCTGGGAATCAAGCTCCTCTTTTTTTCTTTCTAACTCTTCCTCCATTTCTTCACACTTGATTGTAAGTTCGTCAAACAATGCTCTCTCCTTCTTCACTTCTTCCTCCAATGCACTAACCTTAGTGTCCTTCACCTGAGCATCTGTTTCCAGTTTCCTCAGTTGGGACTCTATGGCTTGCTTCTCCTCATTGGCCATATGTAGCTCCTTTTGTAGCTCTTCTATCTTTGACAGAGCCTCTCTCAGCTTTAGCTCCAATGCCTCAAGAGAGTCACCACTTGCAGTTAGAGCCAAACGCAACTCATCTTTCTCCTTTTCCAGCTGCTCTCTCTTCGCTTCCCATTCTATTGTACAACTAGTCGCTGCATCAAGTTCTGCCCTCAGCTGAATCTCTGATGCATTAATGTAGATTTGGCTCTCAGCTAGAGCCATCTGGAGTTCAGCCTTCTCTTTTTCAAGCTGCTCTTTCGTTGCTTCCATTTCAATCGTATGATTAATGGCTGCATCAAGCTCTGCCTTCAGCTGAACCTCTGATGCATTTATAGAGATCTCTCTCTCAGCTAGAGCAATCTGGAGATCAGCTTTCTCCTTTTCCAGCTGCTCTTTCTTTGCTTCCAATTCGATCGTACGGTTAGTAATCGCGTCAAGTTCTGCTCTGAGCTGAAGCTCTGATGCATTAATAGATATTTGGCTCTCAGCTAGTGCCATGTGGAGTTCACCTTTCTCCTTTTCCAGCTTCTCTAGTTTCTTTTCCAGTTCTGCTATAAGATTGAGAGCGATATTAAGTTCCTCTTTAAGAGAGCTTCCAGCATCAATGCTCTCCTTTGGAACTGCTTCTGATCCTTCTCTGCTAACCTCAGGTAAGGCAGCAAGCTGTTCCATCTCAAGGAAATCATCCATAAGGTCTATCTCAACAGATGTTCTGTTAACACCTTTTTCGCTTTTGAACCGATTGAGTTCAGCAATTTGGGCTGATGGCCAAGTGTCAGAGCGGCCTACCTCACTTTTTTCAGTCTCCACATTACTCATTTCCACCATATTAAGCCGATCGCCATTGTCTGATTGACTATCTGTTAAAGATTCAACATATATCGATGAAGCAGCGGCAGATCTATTATCAGCACCTGAGGGTGACTTAGTAGCCATAATTCTTAGCTTCCGGCACTCAGCCTCAAGTTTGGCAACTCTCTTTATGCTCTCAAGATTTTGCTTGCTTGCTGCTTCTGCTGCCTGGGTGCTTAAGTCCCTCTCGATTGTCCTAATCTCTAACTCTTCATTTTGTTGTTGGAGCTCGCGCCTGAGAGAAGAATTCTCTCGCTCCAAAAGCTCGAGCTTTTGGTAAAGATAAGGATCTGCATCTGCAGGAGGTTGATTTTCCAAGGCATCCGCTTTCTTTTGGAACTCGAGAATTTGATTCTCCAGTTCGGTTTTGGTCAACTCCCATTCCTTTGTAGTCTTCACTACAGCTTCATGAATCTTATGCTCCTGCTCCTCTCTACCTTGTCTTAACTGCCTAACACATTCCTTTAGGGCCCCATCAAGGTGACTCACCCTATCCTCTAATGATTTCTTCTGCTGTATTGCGACCTCTAGTCTTTCCTTAAGAATTGCTGCTTCATTTTCAGCCTTTTCCCAGCCTGTACATATTTAACAGTTATTACATATATTTGAAACAAAGCATAACTTACAAGTAAAAAATCAGATGGAAAATGTGAATGATGTAGAAAATTGCAGGAAAAACTGTACAAGTACTTATTTGTACCTGCAACAGCTTCTTCGGCTACTTTAGCATGCTGTTTTACCAAATCCTCTTTGGCACTTACATTCACCAGTGCAGCTGACAGTTTCTCTGTCAAACTCCTCATGACTTCATTGACATCATTTTCAGCCATTCCAGCTCTAGACATGACTTCAGGGGAATGACTGTCATGACTAGGAGATGCCTTTGATGCTTCCTGCTTTGAAAAATTAGAGCAACAATCATTAATTCTATAGGGATGGGCAAGTTTGACAGAAGACAGCACTTATGACTCTAACGAATGTAGAACAGTTCAAGCAAAAGTGCATGGCTCGATTAATCATACAGCAAACTGCAGCTTGTTCAAGCAAAGGTGCGAGAGGAGCCGCAATCACATGCACTCCGATGGGCAATATCCTTACTACTTCTCCTAGTCATTAGTTGATATGGAATCTGATGCATCATATCCGATGTCGTACAACATAATTATATCTTTAGGAAAAAGCACATGTCATCAAATACTTTAGACTTCACACTACCAGCAGTTTTGGTCTATGATTGGCAGTTTTACTGAAAGCTATTAATAAATAATCATACAGCACAATTACATATAGATTTGTTACCAAGTGAACCCCAACAAGTGAGACTGTTTCCCACCTCTAAGCTAAAAGTGGCCAGAATTATTCACGGAGGAAATCAGATAACATAATCGGAAAGATGCCATCTCAACTAACAAAGCACTTCCAGTATAGAGAGTACATTTTCTATTATCACAGTGAAGCTAAGATTAACAGCAGGGCAAAGTTCTCATCGTCCATATATCTCAACAGTCTTACTCAACCATACCAGAAGGATCGAGGTTTGCACTGACCAAACAATTGAATGCATGTCTAGAATCCAGATATTTATGTGAACATTATTACTTCAGAAGAAACATGGTCGAAAATCTGTAACGACAAGGAAAAGATAGAAATTGTGTGACTATCTCCAATCTGTGGTAGTAGAACTTGCATAGAGCAATTTGATACGAAGACTGGGAAGACATAACACCATTATCTTGGGAACTCCAACGACCTAAACATTTCATGACAAGCTAATTAATAAATACGAAAAAACAGGCCCTGCACTTGGTTACTGCGATTTAATCGGTCAAGTACTGGGAAATCCAACCTTAGCACCAGAAAAATAAAAAGAACTAGCAACGCCTACAAAAGAGAGTATCGAGCTGAAAAATGTGCAGAAGATGGATGCGATCCCAACCTGACCATCAGAGTCTTTCTCAGAAGGGGAAGAAATTGACTCTGAACTCTCGCTATCACCAGGGCTCTTATCAGAGGATTTCCTCTTCCACAGCCATTTTCGCTTTTCCATCACGCCTGCCTTTAGTCAATTAGCACTACACAGGCAGGTCAAATCTGCATCAATTTGCAATTTTGCAACATCCATTATGGAATCTACAATCTTTCCAGTACAATCACGAAAGGACATCCTTTTCAACTAGCCCTCAAGCCGTCATTATCTCACCTAAGCTCAAATTCAACCTCTTTAGCCCCCCACCAAAAAAAAAAAAAAAAAAAAAAAAGAAGAACGAAAAGCAAACTAATGATAAAAGGCACAAAAGATTCCCCCGTAATTTACTAAACACTGATCATATTGAAAGACTAGCCACATAACAAAGTCCAATGCAAGATAATATCTATCCAGCTTCAGTTAGCCCATAAAGAAAAGATTTTTATTGGTAAGCCACTGGGGGAGTGCCCTTTGCTGAAAATATTTTTTAAGCCAGTTGCTAGCTCCAGCGCAGGAACTACAAGGAAAGCCTAACTGAGCAGAATCAAAGATGGGCACTATTCACCTGCTAAGAGCAACCATTTTCAAGATCGTCTTGCATGAGAAAACAAGATCCCAGAGGCCTTCACAAGAACAAGAGAACAAGGAGTGCAAAAACCCTAAACGCCCATTCCCAAGCACGCTCTCTCTCTCTCTACTTCAATGGCCAGCCACGCATCAACCTCGAAAGCTCCACTCTAACTCCCCAGAACCCAGAAACACATCTAGGAAATGAACACCGCTGCGCCCCATTAAAGGAAAAAAGAACAAACAGTCGGAAGAATGCAGGAGCAGAAAAGGCTAAAAAAGCGAGTACCTTTGACTGGAATCAACAACGGCCCAGAGAGATCAGTCGGGTGGTAATTAACTAATCGGATAAAGAAGCCCCCCGAAAATGATGGCGCTGGCTCAGACGTGAGTTAAAAGATAATGCAGAGCGCCCCCCCCCGAATAAAATAAAGAACTCTGCAACTGCAAGAACCCTCCTTTAGAATGTCAGTTGACTCGTTTACAGATAGATTTGCGAGCGAGGAGGAACCCACGAAAAGCAACAGCAGATAATTCGTGGGTTCCCCATGAAAATGCAGAAATCAAGAAGGAGAGGCCACGTGATGGGGAAGGCAACCAGAGGGAGCGACACCCAGAGAGAGATAATGCAAAAAACAAAGAGAAAGAAAAAACCCCCCAACTTTTTCAGCTTTTGGGTGCTTGCTTGCTTCACATTCAAATAAAAAGAATCATTTGTTTTGGGTTTGAATTTAATGGAGCTGCCCCTAATTCCCGCCCGTGCATCACAGCCTATAGCTTAAATCAACGATTTTTAAGGAGGTTCGGTTAGTGGGTGGAGCGTACTCTCTGTTCCGTTCTCTGTTCTCTTGCACCGTGTTATTGACCCCGGTGGGTTTTTCTGGCAGCTTTTTTTCGCATTATTTTACTGTCTGTCTGTTTGTAGAACGGAAGGCAAAGAAGCGAAAAGCACGTAGGTGGGGCCCCTACGAGAAGAAGAAGAAGACGCATCGCATGGTAGCGACTAGCGAGGAATCTCTCTCTCTCTCTCTCTCCCTCTCTCTTGCTCGCTCGCGAAGCTGGACGCGCTCGGAGGTGGCGTGTGCTCTGTTCCATAGGCGTGCGTTGGAGCCTGCATTTTCTGGAGATGTGCGAGCGAGCGAGGGAGCGAGGGGAGGAGCGTCTCGATCCGTCATCGAACGGTGCACGATCCAGCGCTCTGCACGGAGGTGTCCTGTCCCGCACGATGCTGTCTGCCTTCGAGCGTCTCGTCTTATCTCAACCGTCGACGCGTATCCCCCTTTTTGGACATTAACGATTGAGGATTTGTCGCAATACCAACAACGGGAGCAACCGTGCAGGCTGGAGTGCCCAATTTTGCCCCCCGGCAAAATGCTTTCTTTTTTCTTCATTCTACGATGAATATTAGGATTAGCTGTTCAGTCCATCTATAAGTGTACGAATATGTTTTCATTATCTTCAAAATGCGTCAAAAGTCAAGACATCTTTTCACTTCATGATTTCGTGAAAGATGATGCAAATTATTGGGTTACCATATTTGATGTGGTAAGTCTTACTTGAAGCTTTGATCAAAAGTTAGAAATTCATTGGATCTTTCAAAATGAACTTTTTGAGCAAAAAAAAAGGACTTGCTGCAAAGGCACTCTAATGACGTCTTTTTCACCTTGCCAAATGGTTGGTTTAGGAGTGTATTAGATCGGGTGATTAGCGACCCACAAATTTGGCGGCACATGGGTCCACCGACAATCACAAGGGCTGAATTTGGGGGAGTCCGAACAAATGGCTTATGATTATACGGCTCAACCCGACCTTATTTGACCTCCGTCCAACCCACAAAATTATGACATTTTTTTCTTAATAGGCAGGATTGGGCAACAACTCTTGTGAGCACATAATTCTATATTGAATCGCGTGATTAAATTCTCACTACAAAATTTGATCAAATGGAATAATTGGAGCTTTCTAAGTTTGCCAGATTTTGTCCAAATCAAACAGTTTGATCTAGAATCGTTCACCGATATTCAATCTTGGTGATGTCAATACACTCATGACTTTGAAAATTGTTTCTCATAAATTTCAAGTCGTGACCTTTCCAACGTATCCAACGTATCGAGAATCAGGTCAATCGGATTTAAAATGGAGGATAAATCAGGAGCCAAAAAGTTTTGATCAAATTCCTTGACGAAAGGACGGCTCAACGATGAGGCAAAAATAAAACAAATAAAGGGGGTTGGTTTCAGGACAGACTTTGAAACCCAACCAAACTCAGGAAAAAGAGAAGAAGCTCGAAACCAGCTAAGGACGAGCTGGTCATTATCAAAATATTAATTCCCTAGACTCCATTCGAGTGCTTTTGGACAACAGCATAGGTTCTCGTTCACATTCCGACCATATCATTGCGATACACGGAAAAACTCCGGATTCCGTGGAAGAAGGCAGAGGTGCGGCAAGTACATAGAAATCAAGGAAGTCCTAGTAACATCATAGAGAAAGGTGACCGAGTGCCAGATTCACAGAGCGCGATTCCGGACTTGTCGACTTTGGGATTCCACTTGCCACAGTAGAGAAGGAAGAGGGACGGTAGAAAGCCTAAAAACCCTAGAAAGCAGGGAGGCCGAGACCCGATATTACTAGGCTCCTGCCCTGGCTAGTACCTACCTTCCTTAAAGAACGTCACTGTAAATGGCGCACTGCGGATATAGCAGGAGAAGTATTTTATGTGGTCGGGATTCCCTTGTCTGCATATCGTCTTTCTCCATCGTATAGGTACATTTTTCGGGTCATTCATAAGTATTGGTACATCATTAAGTCATAATATTAAGGTTTCCCTGGTCCGGAAATTTCAACCCCTCAAATTATTTGGTACTATCAGTCCGCCACGGTTAAGAAACCTTCCTTGTTTTTCGGCAGCAGATGCCAAAAGGCAGATTTCTTCTGGCATCCGGCTATAATCACGCAGAATTACGCTATCTCATCATAAGTATTGTTATTAGGCTTAACGATAATGCAACCTTTCCCATTTTCGCAATTAATCTCCCAGCAAAAGGAGCAAAATCCCCGGCAGAGCACAAACTAGAGCTGTCGTGCAGAACTCTGAACAAACATCAGGACTAACAGGAGCATTCACGATGTACAGACCTTCCTTCTGCATTATGGAAAATACTAATGGCAATCACAATTATTTGGCAAATTCTTTCAAATCGAACTGCTGTTTAAAAAGCATGACAATTGCCTCCAAATCCCCAAAACAGGGGAAACAAGAAATATTCCATGATGAGACAACACCAACATATTTTGGAGGACCAGGTACGAATATGCCCAACTTGCTTGCGGGATTATTTACAGAAACACAAAACAAAGCCCAAATGCCTATAAGAACCACAGTTTTATTGTCAGCCAGGTACGAAGAAATCCATCTTATCGACCGGAAGATTAAGAACTGATTTTTCCACCTGGGTACAGTGTAAATATACGTCAAGCACATGAATCAAAGGCAAAAAAGAATCATCCACTTCATTGAAAAAAACTTGCTTAGATCCAAGAAAAGAGAAAAGAAGGGGGGGGGAAGATATGGCAAGCATTCAAATAAATCGTGATCAATTTGTACTAAAAAGGCGAATGTAAAGAGATGTTCAGCTGTTAATATGATGCACTTCGTAGCAAGGCATGTAAGGATGCACATCTTTTACAACCAATCAAAGTTTGCACTTCTTTTTATTAATTATTGCTAAGTCAACTGAAGTTTCAGTTCATCCCCCTGAATTAGATGATGGGACAAACGATCTTTATTTACCAATGTCGGGATATCTCAGAAAACATCCTGCAGCTGCAGGGAGATTGTTTGTTGAGCTACTAGGCAAGTTCCCAGATACACTTTTGACTTATGTCTAACTATATATATATGGTTTGTTTCATTGTTTGCTTTTTCGCAAGATATTATAGGCCTAACAAGTAGGAGCATCAGGTAAAGCCCATCAATCTAACAATATTTCCGTGTATCAACTGCTTCTGTCTTACTCTCTTTAACTTGATTGCTACCACAATAAAGAGAACCTAGGAGCAACTTCTCAGTAGTATATGACTTTTCAACTGGATCAACTTTTGGATAGGTGGGATACGGAGCGCTCACCTCTTCAAACGGAACAAAGACAAAGGGTGTTAGACCCCTCTTGTGCAATATGGCAGGAACATCCGGATTGTGAGTTTCATCATCCTGCCACCCTTCAACCACTCCAAGGATTGCTTCTCCATCACCCTGGAACTCATCATCGTTCACTCCGCTTGTAACAAGGGATAGCATATCCATTCTGTTGTTGGCCCCTGCAGTTGTTCCTCTCAACCTATAAGATGAAATATTTCAGCAGCCTCATCAAGAAAACAAGAGAGGATTCATTCTTCCTTCAGAGTCTCAAGCTAAGCACCACCTGAATCTTTTTTCCACGCCCTTATTTCTTGGGTCTTAACAAGAAGGGAAAGCAGGAGAGAGGACGCAATGGAGTCAGGAACATCACAACTTACTAATGGAACAAAACTGGAAATGTTATATTGTCCTAAGGATGTGATGCCAGTTCAGTTAACTTCTGCATCTTCAGTCCACTTCCCATTTATTCCATTATTTATCTAGTACTAAAGGAGTTTAGGGAAGTGAAAGATAGGCAAGTATGCAAAGAAAAAGAACTAATTTCATGAATTCATAAATCATCATCTCTGGCATGAAAATATTTTAGGCTGTTCATAACCATATACCTGAAATGAACAAAAATTGATTCTCATGTTACCCAAAAGAATATATAAAGATCTTAGAATGAAGGTGATGTTTTTTTTTTTTTTTTTGGACGAAAAATGAAGGTGATGTTAGCGCACCACAAAAAGTACCTTAGTCGGATTCTTAAAACTGTAGGCCGCGTGCCCGGATACAAAAGAGCAGCTTCAACCTGCCATTAGCAAATGACTACCAGGTGAGCAGAAGCACACCAAAAAAAAAAAAAAAAAAAAAAATTCAAAACAACCCCCTCTCTCACTCCCTCCCTGAGACAAAATATTTTTTTCACTGCAAAAAGGAAATAACAAAACCAAACCTTGTCATCAGACAATGTGTAGTGGCCGCCAAAAACAGAATCCGTTTTAGATGCACGAAAGTTCATGGATTTTGCAACGTCTTTCACTTTTTGAGAGGAATTCTGAGAATTAAAGATGAACACAGAGTTTATCAGATACGACCTTTCCTCTCACACACACACCCGCTCAAAGCAAAAGTTCAGTATTTACACGTAACAATCAATTTGTTAATAACCTTGTAAAGAAACCTCCCCGAAGGAAAGAATCTTATATAACGGAAATAGCAGACCTGAAACACGTAAAGGAAATTATTAGTATCACAAGAAGGATGACATGCAAAATGGGTTTACTGATTAGAGCAATGATTTGAACCCTAGGGAAACAAGTACCAAAGCCCTTGATAATGCCTATTACAATCAGTGTGATATGAAGGTTCAGGTATAATGGTACGCTCAGTGATGAATACAGCATACAGGAATGCATACAAGTGCACATTGTGTTGGTAATTAGCTTAATTAGCATAGTATGAACTCCACTGAGTGCATGTTGTTAATCGTTAGCTCCATTAGCATAGAAGGAACTACTTTTGAGTGCACTTCCCCCTCCTTTTGGGCTTCGTGCCCCAACGATACCCCCGTGGTTTTAACTTTTCCATAAGACCCCAGTTCTGCAGTTCTAAAGTCGAGTAGTGTTTTGAGGTTAGTGGCTAGGCTCAGCATCTGCCTTTTAGCAGCCTTGAACATTTAATTGACAAATTTCCATGATTAAAATTTTCTAGATTAGCAAAGTTCATGATCGCTAGATCCTGTCCAGCACAAGTTCCATCTCAAAGATCAAACTTAGTCCACTGCTTTTCCCTTTCAATCATGTAAGCATAGACTAAAATCGGGCTAGTCAAGTCACATGACAAACTGCGCGTGATCAGATAAAAGAAGCAAGCACAAGCACATCATGATACCATTAAGTAAAGCACAAAATGAATGTTCTATCGATAGGCTCAACCCTCTCGACAATTCAGAGATCCTTCTAAGGAACACGATGGTCACATAAACTGAGAGCCTAGAAGCTTGCTTGACCAAATTATCTGGAGTTCCCCAAGTAAACTTGCTTCTGCTTCCAAGTCTTTACTATGCATAATAAGATGCTTAGACTCATTGGTGCATAAAATATAAGCAAAAACTTGAATACATACCAAATGCACCGGGTTGGTAACCGTCCACTCAGCAACTCCAGTACGAATGTAGGTATTTCTACTGACATACAGACCTGAAATACAAAGATCAGGATTTCATTTGATTTTCTCAAAAGTCAAAGGAAATACTTAAATTTATTAGAAAATGCATCCTACCCATTTAAACAAATTGAGAGCAAAAACACCCATTAAATACGCTCCACATGTAAATTAGGCAAAGATATGGAATATTAAGCAATGTTCTGCAACAAGCGCTGGTTATTTTATTGATGAAAATCAAATACATTAAGCTACAATCTTGAACACCAATGGATGCTAAAAGAAACTTGCGTTATCAGAGGAACACAAACAGTAACTGCATAAAGGATCATATCTGAATTTTAAGATGAATTTACATTTGAACTCCAGTTAGTTAATCACAGGTCAAATCTGACCAATGTGATGCTTGGGCAAAATTGAGGACCCACCACATTGCCCAACTTACACATCCTTCCCTCTTTTCTTTCTGTGTCAAAAATTTGGGAAGATGGTTACTCAGAGTTGAACCTATATCTTGTACTAGGTGAAGGGGAATATATGGATTGGTCTCAACCCAAGCATTTACCCAACACTATAAATACTTTAACATGTCTCCCAAAAATTGAACATAAGTGGAATATATGTATTGGTCCAACCCAAGCATTTACCCGACACTATATATACTTGACTAAGTGATTTCTTCATTAGTTTACACTTAGAGAAGCTAGCTAGAGCTCACACTGTTTTGCCAAGTCCAGAGTGGCAGCTGGCTGGACATTGAGCACAAGGATGAAGACAGCATTTTCGACATATCTAACCTCAACAAATTAAAGAACTTTCAATTAGAGTGGAAAGTCAATGCTTGATAATCCCAAGGTAATATGAGCAACCTTCAAAACAAAAAGACATGCATTTGCAGCTTTCTGCTGAGATATAGATTTTCGGAAGAGGTTATTGGGGATTACACAGAAATAAGTAGTCACAACTTTTGCAGACTACTTGATACCACGATATACAACATTCTTGCATCCTTCACTATACCAATCCATGTCAATTACCCTGCCAATGATTTATCCATTAGTCTGATCGAATATCTTTCTTTCCTCAGTATTGATTCATGCAAATGCACAACAGTAGAAAGACACAAGCTATGATGACTAAATTCAACCTCTGACCCTTTGTACCATTTCAAAGTTATTTTACGATGCTCCACAAGAGCTCCAACTCAAAAGGATGACTTACCATCAGTACGAACCCTTGGTCTGTCAAGCCACATCTTCCTCCAAGAGCCTGCGTATTTTTTCTGCAAAATCTCGTAATTTTCCACAACTCCCGAGACCTTCATTAGTGAGGCATCAAATAAACAATTTAAGCATCAGATGATAGTTCATACAGATGGACAATAATAAAAAGTACTGGAAATTTACCTGCCAAACCTTCAAGCATGCATTACGCCAAAATATGGGGTTCCGAATGCTGTACCTCCATTTTCTACACACACAAGAAGCCCTTCCTAAGTCATATGGAGCTAATCGCGCAAAGACCTGCAAAATAACCTTCATATAAATACTCTCTAGGACAGTCGCGGCATTGTGTTATGTAATTATCGTGCAATTTGATGCCATACAGTAGTAGATGAAGTTATTTGGACTTGTCAAAGGATAAAAATAAAAGATATAGTTCTTTTGGCCATTATATCGGCGGTAGCAAGTTGATCCAGATTCACCATCGCTTACCTCTACAAGATATCGAATGCCACAAAATTGTCCCACCAAGAAACAAAGTAACCTGAAGCAAACAATCTACAGTACCTTTATGTGTATATGAATAAACTCTGTGAATTCATGTTTATATTGACAATAGAACATGATTATCATTATGCCTACACCAACTTCAATGAATGAGCACAGGATGTCAAACTTCAGAGTCCTAGGATTTCACCATGTGCTCAACTTGTTTTCAAGGTAACCTAATAAAGACCAGCAATCATATATCATATGGTGCTTGCTGCAGAGCTCCCAATGTATGACCAGAAAAAACCATGAAGCCTTCTCACCGATAATACCCAAGTGTGGGCACTAGGAAAAAGAGAATCTGACCTATATTTTCTGTATCAACTAAACATTTATTTATACACAAAATACACCTTGTACTAGTTCCACATATACTATCCAGCTCTGGTGGTTCCATTTGGTAGGAAAAAAAAAAAAATTGCTCTGTCTACAGTTCAATTGGTTAACTAGAGCAAGAATAGCAAAACATTGAGAGAATTTTGACATTTGATATAATAGAAAGATGAAAGAAATGAATTTCTTGATACATGGTAAATCTAGTGAATCATCATTGATCAGAAACTTTGCATTTTTTAGTGGGCTGTAGGAACATAAAAGTCCATATGCTATGAGCCTGTCAAATGATTCTGAGGCTCTTAGTCTAGATGCTCACAAACCAATCACCCTTCTTCACTGATTCACGCACACACAAAAAGATCATATAATACAATTCTGGCTTAGGATCACACTTCTTCTCCCCACCATATAAAGAACCATAGCTTTCTAGTATTATATTGCAATACCTCATGAAGAAGCTCATCGGGGAGGCAACGATGGATTGGGGCTGGATCCACATAGGGTTTCCTACTCACACTCCCAAATGGAGCAACTGGTCTGACATGTATTCCATAAAGATCTGGAACAGAAGTACCAATAAGACACCATATCAATTCCCCATGCAGCAATTGAGCCAAGAAGTCGCCAGAACAGATAAACACACGAAGAAACCTCACTGGAAAGATTATGAACAGCCGAAAAGTACCTAACCACGGCCTTTGGGTAACTAAATACTGCACGTTCTTCAACCGCAGAGCCGATTCGAGCTCAGCCGGAACCGACAGCGCGAAATCTGCAGCAAGACGACGATCCATTACTCGGGAACAACCAAAAAAAATCCCAGAAAGCACCCGCCTTGTCACCGAGAACTTGCTCGCGGGTAATCAACGCAGCTCCGACGAATAAGGCCGACGGAGCCTCATCCCACTTAATGCGGGATGGCCATACGGATCATATCAGCAGGCTTCGCTCGGTGCAAATACGGCTCGATATCTCTCGCTGTCTCCTAGATGACGAGAATTTTGAAAGGGGAGAAAAAAGGGCGAACAGAAGTTTCAAAGACAAAACAACAATCGACGTGCACAACTCCCCCCGACCGCGTCATTCCCGCCAAACATTACGTCAGCACGCGAAAAGGGAAGGGGGAAAATGGAAATGGCCCTCCCTCGGCTAGAGAAAAATTCAGATCAATCGCCCGACGACGAAACCACGCAATCCGTCCGTCCGCCGTACATCGTCGAGAGAGAGTCGCGCCGCCGACACGCGAACCGCGGAGCGGTCGACGTCGTCCGTACCGACATTCCGCGAGCGGCGGAACGCGCGCGCTCGACGGATCAAACCAGAGGAAAAGCCCGAGGAGGAAATCGAGAGACGGAATGAATGAACGTCGAATTCGACGGAACGATTTTCTCACCGGAAGCCATGAGAGGACGGGAGAGGTCGGCGGCCGTCCTATTCCGAAATCCTCGAGCTCTCGAGGTCGGGCGCTCTCTGCCTATGCAACTTCGCCGGAAGCATCGAGAGGAGGGAAGGAGGAGCAGAGGTCGGTGAAGGGAAGAGAATTATATGAATGGATTTTCTCACCGCTTTCTTTCACTTTTTTTTTTTTTTTGATCTTTTGCGGTCGTTTTCTTGAGTGAAGGGGGAGAGGAATTAATTACCGGCTGTGAGCCTGTGGTAATTTACTAATTGCTGACCGCCATTCGTGTGGGACCCGCGGTGGGAGTTTGGGGACTGGATAGCTCTTCAGGCCGAATTCACGGCTCGATTCTTTCGAAAAAAGAAAGAAAGAAAGTATTTTGTAATAAATGATTTGATCATGTCTCTTAAAAAAATTAATCAATAAAAAGATATTTTCACAATTCACAATAATTTATAAGTAATACAAATAACTATTTTTTTAGAACATATTATTCAAATCATGAGTTCTTCGATGAATAAATGCAACCCTAATGCTAATGATATAATTGGATTTAAATTTACACGGTGAGGAGGTTTTTATGGTAAGTTATCTTCACGGAGGCAACAGTTGTGTTCAAGAAGAGGTCATTTACGATTTTCTCGCGATTGATCGTGCTAAGTTAAAATAAAAATGAAGAAAAGGAAAGAGAATATAAAAAATTAATGAAATTTTAAAAAATTGTCCACATTAACACAAGAAAGCCAATACTAATTGAATCGTCACATCAATAATTTCGAATAAAAGTTAACTAAAAGGACTACATTGATAATTCGTTAAAAGACTTTAATCTAAATTTGCACAATTTAATGATTTACAGATGGATTGATAAATTGTCAAAGGGTTTAGAATTAAATTAACACAATTAAAAAATTCGAAAATGAATTGATGACCATATAATAGGTTCAAAACTTTTTGGACAATTTTCCAGCCTGAAAGGAAATTATTGTTAAGTGCACTCGGAATATTTTCGGAATTTCAGGAAGTGGAAACTGAGACGGAACGGAAGTCATCTGCGTGTGGGGCGCCTGCAAACGCCGTGACCACATGGTTTTCTAATCTTCACGCCGCGCACCTCAATCTGTGCGGAGCGAATCCTACAGAAATCATCACCTAGATATGGAGGTTCTCTGCTAACGAGAGAGCTGAGAAAACTGTCGGGTGAAAACTCGTGAGCAGGAGGGTCTTTTCTTTCAACGAAGGAAGATCACCTTCCTGAACATGAAGAGGAATTATATTGAGGAAACCCGAGACAAAATGTGTTCAAAAAGCTGAACAAGAACAGCAGAGCCCGAGGATTCGATCGAATGAAAAAGGGTTCGGGGATAAATTGGAAAAACAATAAAAGTTCAAACACTAGCGATGCCTTCATCGTAACGATGCACAGTGCATGCAAGATCAAAACTTCCACAGTTGCGTCTTTCTTCAAGTGCAGAGCACTCTCGCAAGGCTCGTCTGCTCGACTAGAATTGGTAAGGTACATTTCTATGTCAGTTCAGCAATTTGATATCGAAAAATGCGATACATAAGTCAATCGAGAACTTCGTTTAGAGGGGAAATAATGAACTTCTCTAGGCGAAGATTCTGGGAGGAAACCTGAGTATTCTGTCAATATGAGTAGGGCGGAGGTAATTTTAAACGTAAGATTTCATGCTGTTCTTATACCATACTTTTGTGATGCAAGACTCTAAGTAAATACAAATAATAAAGCACGATTAATGAAACATCGATAGTCAAGTAAGAATTTTTCCAACGAATTGAGGTATAAAATAATTCCTTTATATTCTGAGTAGCGTTTTAGGTGAATGGAAGTGTTTTTACAGGAAAAGTTTATCAGAAGTCCTAAGCCTTGGGTATAAAATCAAATTCCAGGACTCCAAGGAGACAGTAAGATATAATTCCGCACTCATGCAACCGAGGAATCTGGCGAAACTTACTGAAGTTGCTCCCACATACAGAGGATCACTTGACATGTTCACTGCGCTTTCCATCACCAACTGAAGTTATGGTGACAGCCTTCACAGCTGCCACAGCTGAATCTCCCCTTTTAATAATTTTTCGAGCTCTTCAACCTTTTCTAACAGCAATCTGGCATTCCCGTGTGTTGATTGGACCAACTTATTAGCCACTTCCAGAGAACTGCACAACTGCAAATTTTATGCTAAGTAAGAACATGAAATGCCAAAGTTGACTGAAATAGCTAAAACACCCAAGTTCATGTGAATGGATTTTTCGAAAATAGACTGATGGTGAAGAGAAATAACAAGCACCGAGTCGTTGGACGAGAAGGAAAATTACACCTTTCCTCAGAGAAATCATTTCATATAATAGAGAGATGTCTCAAATTACATCAAGCCCTCTAAATATTTCATTCTGTGAAAATTCTATTGGATGGAAATCAGGAGTGCTATCCACATATAGAGGAGGTAACAGAGGATGGTGCAAGAAAATGGCAAGGAAATATGCAATGAAGCATGCATAGTTAGTGAGAACCACTAAATGAGCTCTGAACTAACATAAGAGGGACGGAAAAGCAGAGAACTAACTAATGCTCATAGACTAACTCCAGTACAGTTTTGCAACAATAAACTGAAAACAGGCTAATTGCTAATGCAGATCAATGAATCATTTCTTAGCCAGGGAACATAACATCATCACCTTTAATGTCAGGGCAGTCCATGAGTGGTCTCCTCTTGCAAGGGCTTCATTCAACTTGTCATAGTTTTCCTACAGGATGACAAGTGGATTCACCCATTCAAATCATTGATAGAGTCAGCATACAAACTAGCAAATACGCAAGGCAGAGTGGCACAATACAATGACATATGATTTGAAAAAAGGTTCCTGTAACTTGTGAGTTCACATCATATCTAGGACATTGTTGTTATAGGGTGATGCAGGCAAATAAGTGGTAACAATTATTCAGTCAGGCCAGATGATCAGGATATGACTTAAAGCCAAGTGCCCTGTCATTAAGATTCAAGACATCAACAGGATATCAAGCAATTTATGTAAGTTGATGTAAAATTCAGGGACAAAGCAGAGGACAATAACAACCAGATATTTAACTGATACAGCCATTCATGTTCGACAAGCAATTTATGGGTGTCCCTTGCACTGCGGGGTCTGGGAGGTAGTTGATGCACAAGCAACGAAGACAGCACTCAGAAATTCTAATGCAGTTTGATTCGGACTGCTAGAAAATCATTCAAATCAAAACTCTACAGGCCTCATCCACATAGAATAGCAGCTGAGGAGGCAAAACCCAATCTGCGGCAAGACTTCACAGCTTATCGAGCATGGACATCGGTGATTACTATCACAACCCTGGACAAAAATCAACACTTTCCATAGAGTTTCACAGCTACAGTCGCGAACACGGAGAGACATGGATGCCGCTCAAGACACCGCCCTAATCCACGGACGTCCCTTAAATTACCGCCACAACCACTTTCAAACTCCGACTTATAATTCATCGACGCGCCATCTCTGGAGTCCGCAAATTCCTAGCCCTACACCAGCAATACAAAGCAAAAGGACTAGAGCTTCCCTTAAATCGACCACGAGAAAAACCGCCTCCAAGATCAGAATAAACGAGAATTCCACTTTTTTCATTCACTTTCTTCAAGGTAATGGAGGTTAATCACATAAAAAATAACCCTCGATCACTCCAATTTCCAATCTGACCCCCCGCACATCCTCAACGCCTCGTGATCATCAGCAAGTTCAAAGCGTCGATCCATGCTCGCTTGCGCACCTTCCTTTCTCAAGTCAAGAACTCGCCAATCGCCATAACCTAAGGCTAACGCAAATGTCTGGCTCGGGCGAAGAGGAAATATAAGCAAGAACAACAGGTAGAGAGATTCTTTCAGCATCGGAGAAACCTGGAAGAGCCTGGGCAGGTCCGAGGGCTGAGCGGCTCTGGCGCCGACCTCAGGGAGCGAAGGAGACGAAGGCGGCGGCGCCGGAATAGTCTCGGGGGGAGCGGCGTCTTCTCCGACGTCGCCGAGCAGATCTCCGATGCAGAGGAGCGGACCTCCGGTTGCTCGCATCATCTCCGACGCGCTCTCTCTCTCTCTCTCTCGCCCTCCTCGGCTTCGCAAGCTCCGTGATTTAGCTCGGCCCGAAACTCCATTGGGCCCATTGAGCCCTTCGTATGGGCGGGCCGAAACGGCCCGAATCCGGCCCGGCCGGCCCATCAGATTGACTCTATAAAGGCTTTCTTCTCCGCGCTTCGCAACGACCAGAGAAGCTCCTAGAATCGGTGATTTCGGCAATGGCGTACGTCGAGCGAGGTAAGCTGTATTCCCCAATCGGAGATGTTCCGACCGGCTGCTTTTGGCCTTCGATCTTCCCTTTCTTTGATCGTCAATTTGCTTTGATTCGATCGAGAAATTCGATGTCTGCGAATCGCGCGTTCGGTTTACCTGTCGAGGCTGAGTGTTGTAGGTGCTTGAAGGCGTCTGTTGGATGATGAATTCGTTGAACTGGTGAAAATTTGCTTCATTTTTGCGATTTCGACCTCGTTTTGGGGAAACGATCCATTGGTTCCGACCATGTCGGGGTCAACTGTCGAATTGACTTGGGCTCATTATTTCGTGATGAAAAGATCGAGGCTGAGCACATATATGACATGTAAATCTGTTCGATGTGCAAATCACCCGGCTCGCGGTGTTTTGATCCTGCCCCTGCTTGCGAATTTGAGGTGATGGTCGGCGGTTGGCTCAGCTCGCGTGCGTGTGTTGTGTTTTTGGATTTGAGTGTTTTTGTTAGGTCCAAACTGTTCAATTCTATTGAAAGTACCTGTAAGCCAGCTGCATATACCTAGGAAGTGCGCAAATTTATTTTGCTACCGGGTCATTCCTCTTGTCGAAATCTGTCTTTGGAGTTTGATCGGCCATTCTTTTGACCGTATGCTACCGGGCAGCTCATTATTGTTTCCTTGACTCCTCTGGCGTGAAAAATAATACAATCCACCCCATTAGAATTGAGATTTTATGAGGCCGTGTATTGCCACAGAAGCTGCTCATTCATTATCTTGGCCTCTCTGGGCTTACCAATGTGAGCTATCATGCATTCGTGGATGCCCAGGAAAGGTACTTATGATGAGTGATAATTTAGTCTTATGCCACTGCACTGGAAACTTCTGATACATGAGTTGTTGTGTTGGCATGCTTAACCTGAAGGAGGAGTCCAATGTACTTTAAGAGTAGTATGACTTGGGACAATTATTCTTGTCACCTGCATTATACATTCTCCTTGAGTTCTGAATTTCCTATGTTAGCCCTTTGCTTGCTAATTTTTACATTCCAAGCTTCTGTTATTCTCGGCCAATCTTACGCAGTGTGTTTGACTTATCCTCAATGCCACCGAGTTTTCTTCTGTTCATTAAAGTTTCATGAATCTTGGTTAATCCTGAAAAATCGTAATGATCATCAAGTTTCCCAAGTGGTTTGTCAAAGCACCCTCACATATGCTAAGGAGCAAACTCTTAGAGGTTAAATGATATCTTTTTACAGATGCTTGTCACTATGACTTTGAAAGATGATGAAACAAGACTTCCTTTGGCATTTACTTCAAGGTGTTTTGAGTGGTTTTTCATAAATTACTTCGTTTCATCATAAAATTACCATGTCTCGTTGTTCATGTGAGATGTATTGCATAATCTTCTATTCCAAGTGTTTCCTCTACATTGAAAGATGTTTCCTTTTGAGTTATTGTGTTTGGATCGGTTCATAACAGCACAACAACGAGAAATGCTTAACATGTTTAGTTCTATTGCGTTTTGTGGATTTACAATCTTCTGTCATCTAAGTTTTCATCACAACATTTTTTGGGCCACCTTTCTTTCCTGATTGTCATCAAGTTGCTCTATGACAATACTTTTACCTTTTAGTGCCCGGGTTACACTGTTTGGAATCTGTTAGAATGGAAGGTAGAGCTAGATTAGTATGAAGAACTTATGAGATCAATATATTTAGTTTGATGTATGATGCAGCGGTGTTTTCTGGACTTGCAGGTGTGGTGAAATCCAAGAAATCAATATGGCGACTTAAAACGATCTCAGACTTATTCTGGGCAATTGTTAATTATATAGGCGTGTTTTTCGCTACAATGTTTTCGGTAATGTGATCACTGTCTTGATTGCTCCTTTGGAAGTAGGCACTAGCAACTCATTATTGTCTTAATAATTTGCCTGTTGTTTCCATATTGTGTGAATAGATGGAAAAGTCTGACGCTTATAGGAAAGGCCTTGCCTCTGGCAAGAAATGGGATGGTGGCGGCGGCCCGGGAGGTTCTGGAAGGGGTCCGTACGGTGGTGGTCCTCGTGGCCCACCACGTGGATTGGATAATGTCCGTGGAATTGACCACAGTAAGTTCGATACCATTCTTACGAGTGCTTATGTTTGTTACCGTCAGAAGGTTTTCTTCAGTTTCTATGTGTACTTAACTAGTAATTTGTCTTTTGCCTAGGTTCGTTGCCTGCATGTGGTTCTTGCTGTGGTTGAGGGTAGGATGCCTCTATTCTCCTGCTTATGGAAGCCTTGAGTGTCTATGATGCCTATATTTGAAACGACAATAGCTCAGTTTACGTCTATGTATACTTTATCGTGACTCCTGGATTGTGTTAATGTCAGTAAAACTTCTAAGAGGACAGGAATTGGTACTTGCCAGATTTTCTTGCTCATCAGCACATAATGATTCGAAAGTTTGTAAGTGCTGTTTCTAAATTAGCACGATTGGTCTATTGAGGATATGCTGCTGTGCCGACTCTCATCTTTTGTTCTGATAGTTCTTTTGAACAGACGGTGAAGGCTAATCATCTATCATAGAGTTGATTAAACAGAAGGATAGGGCTTACGATGAGATTTTGATATCCCCAAATATTTTTGCTCTTAAGCAGGCAGCTTCATTTATAACTAGTGATAACTTGTGAACGAACCGTGATCGAAGTAGCATACCGATGTTCTGCTCACAGTGAGTTTTTAGGTTGAACGTTTGTGCACTTTGATGTTGTTTGGAAATTGCTTTTGTTAGAATATTTATATAATAAATCACCTCTTTATTTAATAGTTTAAAATTTTGGAACAGTTAGCGATGATCTTATAAAAAATTCACATAGTATCAAAAGTTAATGTTATGCCTTTTACGAATGTGCATCTGCAGCTTATTAGTCAAATTTCATGTCTCGCTGCATCCATCTAATAGCTGAAATTCGTCAAAAGACTTGAGACAATACTCCAATGACGTTGTCTTCATTTCAATGAGGGTTTGATTCAGCAATTCATTTATAAACAATTAGACGAATACAACTTAACTCGACAATCACGTATGGTTTAAGCGGTCTTCTTTACTTCAATCCTAAAAGTATGCAATGTACCTACGCGATATGAGGAGAACGAATCTCGGGACTTACTTAAATACTAATTATTAAGTTCAAAGAAAGGGATATCAATTATCTCGTGTAGCGTAGCATATAGGGTTAGAAATGAGAGAGATGTCTCGTAAGCGAAATACTTTTTTACCATAAAGATTTGTAAGTTTGTCCGTCCAGTAGCTTTTAGGCTAAAACTGCATTGGTACACCAATCGCAAGGCGTCCACGTGCCGCGTGCCCATACGACCCGTTCTAAAGCGAGAAAAAATTTCCGCTGATTTTCTTGGGGAAGGTCTAGTGGAGCAGTTGATAAATGTAACTTTGTTGTCTTTTCCGCATTGACCGAGTAAAACACTGGAGATCTTATTTGATGCTTTGGAAAGAAACCATCCGCTTTCGTTCGTTGTTTCCTAAGCCGTGATTGTCGGGTCCATCGCATTGACCTGGCGATTCTCCTAGCTCTCGTCGCAAATCATACATGGGAGGACCACCCACTTGAACCCAACAACCACATCACATGCACATTATACAATGAATTCAAATCACAAACAGAACATGCCAAGGCAATTGAAGCGTTTTTCACCATTTATGTGCATTCTTAAACAAATCCTTTTTAGGGGACAAGTATAGACTTCCCCTGTGAGGGATACTATAAGTTAGGCATACGAGTAGAATGAAAGGGGCGAAAAAACAAGGGAAAAGAAAAAATCAAACGGCTAAGAAAATATTCAGTGATATTTCACCAACAAGTCATGTGCTGATGTCAGAGCCTTATCAAAACCTCACCCGCATCAATTTAAAGTCGGTCCAGTAAAATAAATGCAAATTTAATGTCTACTGGGTTAGGAATGCAAATTAAAGCAAATTAATTGCATTGGCGGCTTTAATAGATGCCTTCGAGATTGAAGTGTACGCACCACCCGAATCAATTTTCTCCACTCTTTTACGTTTAGAAGTTTTGTCCTTTTATTGACTTTTCTCGATCCTCCTCGTTCGCTTCTGGAGGAAAAATCTCCATTAGATAGGTGGAGGTGTAAAGAAGAATTGGAAAAACAAAAGAGAAATAGGTAAAAGTAAACGAAAGGACAAAATTTCTAAACCTAAAACGAGTGAGTGGAGAAGACGTCTCCATTAGGCGCTGCGCGAAGCTTCCAAGCTTCAATGGATAATTTTCCTTGACAAAAGTAAACGTCAAAGAGTGAAGAAGTGGCGAAACAATTTTCCAATTTTGAAGGCGTTCGCTGAAGTTGCCAACGCAATCAATCTGCTCTCTTTTGCAACCCAACTTGACATACATTTAATTGACACGGGTCTAATTTTCCAGAGGTTTTAGACTAGGCAAATGCCTGAAGGGGGTGGCATAAAACCACTGAATATTTTCTCCATGCACCTGGGTCTGAATAACCGAATCGTGCTCTGTCAAAGTTACTACTTAACTTCGCACCAAGAGACCAGTTTAATCTCATTTTGAAAACTCCAAGCGGATTTGGGCTCAATTAGCTCGCCTTGGTTTGGTACAATCGTATTGACCCTCTGGGAAGAATACTCATTTAAATCGAAGTCATTCATTCTTTCTGGTTTTAACATGCTCATCCACACAAGATCCATCCACTAAACATAGAAGATCAGATGGGTAGGGGTGTAAAAAAAAGGCAAAAGCAGCACACACCAGTAGAAAGGAAATCAACGAGGCACCAGAAGGAAATTGGAACCGCGAACTGACTAAGAAAATTTTAAAGATGATGGATATCTCGAACGGCCGCTGCAGAGATACACGATAGATTAAATAAAACTAGACCTAATGTAAAGAGCTAAATCACTCTACAACCCCAAAAACCTAATCCCCTTTTTATTTCGAAATCGCCAAAAAGTTCATAGGAAGGAGAGGGAGGGCAAAGGGGGTCAGACACGACGATTCCTAATGTATTACAGCATGAAACCTGTATGCAGCTGTGTACACCAGTAAGCAAAACTTCCTGCACAAAAGGGAAAAAGATCAATGAATTCTCAATCGTTTAAAAGAAACTAAGAGGGAAACATCATTGCACATCTAGAGATTGGATTATCACACAACAAAGAATTTTTCATCAGCATGCTAGACCATCATCCGCCAAACATGAGGGATGCGACATGCGAGCTCATGGCTAACAAACATGAGGGATAAGACGTGTGCTATGAAAAAGTGACCAGCCAAATACCTTCATCTAGAGCTCATCCTTGCCTACGACTTTCTCTTCTTCGCCTGCAACTTTCTCCTCTGCTTTATCACGGTTCTTCTCAATGAAATCTATTATACCTTCCTTTGTCCTATCGCCATCATACTGCACCACCTTCCCGCTTGATGACCTAAAGTAAAGAGTGGGGTACCCCTTGACATCGAAGGTGTCACTTGGGATATCATTTGCGGTTGCGTCCTGAAAAGGAAAGCGTAATATTGGTACAGACATGGTTGTGAACCCAAATAATATTATTGGGTAAGGGCAGCCAATAAAGAAGGTGAAAAACAGTACTTCATATACCAGGTACATGTACCTCACATGAAGCATATTTTATCCAGAGAATTTACCCACTAGGTCAGGATATCTCTTTGCCTTCTCCGAAGAGGGGAAAAAACACAGAAATATATTAACAGTAGTTCAAATTTCTAGCATTGTTCTTTGGAAAACATATGACTTTTACGTCACTTCAGTTTCTATAAAAAGGTCCCTAAGTTCATCATTCGCGCCTTTCTATGATTCAATCACGCATTGTGTCCCAAAACCAATCAGTACCAACCCCCACACCAGAAGTGCTTTTTATAGGTACTCAAACAATAATCACTAACATTACTAGACCAGTTTTGAAAAGGTTAGATCACTGTTGCTGCAATTCGGGAAAATTATCAACCTAGTTTGAGCGGGAATACTTACAAGCTTAGCAATAACGACATTGGCATCACTTTCGTAAGAAAGTGCAACTTCATCCAAGATAGGTGCCAATTTTTTGCAATGTCCACACCAAGGAGCATAAAACTCCAGAAGAACTGCAGAAAAGTTTTCCAGCATGTTAGGTGAAAGTCTTCCAACACTGAGTCGGGAATGCAATTAAACATGACAGATTATATCAAACTGAAAATAAAAGAAATTACACAACCTCCTCCTTTATCGTCCAATTTCCTCAAACTATAAAAGTATAATAAGGTGTAATAAGAAAGCATACCTTTTTGACACCGACAAAAGACAGGAAGGCAATTTTTCAACAGAGAAAAGTAGATAGAAAATAATTCAAGACGAAGATCCCCATCATTTCTACCGTATGAAAAATACTTACTCTATGATCAATTAAAGCGTTTGCGAGCAGAAGACATCCATGAAAAAGCCAATAGATATCAAATCGATACAAAGTATATATCAATGAATAAAAAGATCCCTGTGCAGTATGCTTGCAGGCAACACAAAACAACACAATGCATAATGCTATGTACCATTTTTGTCAGAGTTCAGCACCATCTCCTGCAGGCTCTCAGCTACAACTACTTTCACAGGCTCGCTGTTATCTTGGGGTATGGGTTCAGACTTCTTGTACTGTGAAACCTTGCCTTCCTGCAATTAACATAACAACATTAGATTAAAGCTTACAAAGTGCTTTAGAAACTCTCAAAGGTGTAAAAGTTCTAATTTAGATGTGTGAGACTGAGAGTGCGTGGATGTCTCCCACATTTTGTGAGAGACAGAAGCAGAAGACATATATGTAACCTTGTAGTCCTTCACCCAAGGGGCAATATCATCAGGTTGCAGATTTGGTTTCAAGTACTTTTGCCCATCATTTGTCTGTACTACAATAAGTGGCACTTGTTCCTCCTTGAGTCCAAAATACTGCACGTAAACATTAAACAACAATTTTTTATCTACATAAGTACATGTGCAGCATCAAATGAAGAGCTCAAAAAGAAAAGAAAAAAACTAACCTGGAAAGCACCTTGACTAGCTTCAAGATCACCTATCAAAAAGATGATGCCCTGTCCTTTATATTGCTCAGCAACAGCGCGGTATTTTGAGGTGAAAGATTCAGCTTCTTCAGTGCTAACATTCAAAAACAACATTGCCTATGCAATGCAAATGGAGTTGTCAGATGTTATCCATGAAACCAAATAAGGAATAACAGACAAATCCGAACTATTGAAGAGCGATCTACTGAGTGGAAAAGCAATTGTGCCTGAATTTAACTACCATGCCCTCGATTAAAAAATCGATGACCAAATAACAATCTGCACAGAACATTCTCACAAATAAAATTAAAGATAAACGATTAAGAAAGCATATTGAGCTTCAAAAGAGAGAAGAAAAATAATTCAGGAGAAAAGGTTTGCCAAATATTTGACCATTAAAAAGAATTTAAAACCAACCAAAGATAGTAACAATGATCACTCTCGTGCTGGACATGAACTATCTAAAATTATGTCAACAAAAAGATTTGACACATTGCACAATTGAAATACCCTATAGTACAAGCATATCCAAACAATAGGTGCAAACCACATTTTATTGCTAGAGATATATAGCAACACTTACAAGGTCCACATAACATCATACTATCACCTGAACGCGCAAACGGTTTTCACCAAGGAAACAATGAACGACATAGAGATCCGCAAATCAAACAGCAGTACCAAGTGTAAAAGAATAAAATAACAGCTTGCTACTATCTACCTTAGCATTTTCACTGTTAAAAAACTTGATCACAAAAGGGTGGTTGCTTGGGTCATTGTTAAAGAGAGTGACAAGAGGCACACTGGATTCTTCAACAAACTTCTCCAGAGCATCCACATGGAATTCCTGCAATATGTTTGTCCACTTATTAGTGCACCATGCATCCGTGAAAAGGAGGAAAAGATACATCTATTCTAAAAAAGAAGTACCTGTAAATCAACGAAGAGTTCATCAAATGGCTTAAAGAGCCTAACAACAGGTCCAGCAACTGATGACTCTCCCCGTGGAAGCAGTTTGGCATCCAAAGTGTGACCAAACTCATAGTCAGAGCGCAAGGTCTCAGCTAAAGCAGTGAAATTCTCATACTCTTCACCAGAAAACTTTGGGAATATCCCAACCTGTGAGTATAGGCCCCAATAGCATATAATCAGATATTGTAGGGAAGTCATCAAAATAGAAAACCCAAGGCAAGAGCACTTACAATCACTATCTTTTTATCTCCTATCAGAGTGCTGGCATCTTCAACGGATTTAATTTCAACAGAAGCAGGACCGCTTTGTTTCTTCAAGTATGAAACAATGCCATCCGCTTCGCGGGGACCTTTGTACTCTTGAATAATCTTTCCCCCTTTTCTCAAGATTTTAATTGTGGGAAAACCCTTGATGTCAAATTCGCTAGCAAGCTCCTTGTTTGCTTCTTCATTAGCATCAACTTTGGCTAGAGCTATGGGAGGGTCATGACTGCTCAATGCGGCCGCAGCTTTCTCATACTGCGAATAGAACAAAAGCCGTTGTTACCAACCGAACACATACAGCTATCTATAGAATTATATTGCGTGTCTAAGAGGATCTATGAAATCTTGTTACCTCAGGTGCAAGCTTCTTACAATGACCACACCTGAAAAAGGGATAAAAAGCTAGTCAAAATCCCATCAGTAGGTGATTATTAGTGTGAAATGTTCTACCTGGAAAGAGGGAACAAGACTAGATGGAACAGAATGAAGGTAGGAAAATGCCATCCCTCTCAGCATTAAATTCGGTAGAAGACAATCTCCCACTTCCCATCCTCCATTCACCCTCCCCCCTCCCAAAAAAGAGAAAATCAGCTCTACTTCTTATCATGCATGAATGGGCAGAGTAAAAATGTACCCATAAAGAACATTTCTTCACATCATCACCGTTGTCAACAGTAATTATCACTCCACCAATGTTAACCGGAACTCGGGGGTTAACAGAAACCCAGAATGAATTAACAAACCCACGCGGTAACTGCAATCAAGTGCAATTATGATTCCACAAAACTCCCCCTCGTTAATTACGGGTTAAACACGAATTGCCCCAAAAAAAAAAGGGTCTCGACAATGCATTTACTGAGCCCAAAAAAAAAAAAAAATGCGTAACCGATTTGATTACGCCCAGCCCTGACGGACATGAGTATCAACAAATTTCTCGACGATCAGATACATGCTGGGTGAATTCCAAACAGGAGTAGAAAGCGAAAAAGGATAACTTTTGCTGTTACAGCTTCCCACACAGAGAGAAACCAGCGAATAAAGCGATGTTTATCTCGTGCATGCAAACAAAGGCAGAAAAACTTTTGCCTCCGGAAAGGCCCAAAAATTTCACGAACAAAGGAGACTTCGAGCGATCGCTAGGCTGAGATTCGTTTCGAACAAGAAAAAGGGGGGAAAAAAAAAGAAACCTTTTTTCCGTACAATTGTACATAAACAGTAAGCAACCAGAGAAAAACCAGCCAAGAACCTCGAGATCCGAAGCGGATCGATCGCATCGACCCGATTCGAGCCGCCAGAGGACTAAAAGGGAGAGGACGGACGGAACTTTACCAGGGGGCGTAGAACTCGACGACGATCAAGTCGTGCTTGCCGACGGTGTCGGAGAAATTGGAGTGATCCAGGGTAAGCACGAACTCCTCCGCCGGCCCGGCTTCCTCCTCGGCGGAGACCGCCGCCGCCGCCGCGAGGAGGAGAGAGAAGATCAGCCAATTCGCAACCCTGGACGCCATTGCCGCAAAGTCCTCGGAATCTCCGCCGCGCCGCGAGAAGGAGAAGAAGGAGATGGATTTCGTCTTCGAGTGAGAGAGCGAGAGAGACAGAGAGCGTTGGTGGGGTTTTAAAGGTTTAAAAGAGAGATGGGGAGACTCGCACGTGACTCGCACGTGACTCGCACCCCGCGTGTTTCGGCTGATATTTTTGAGATCCTTGCGAGTACGGGATTTCCAGTACTCGCCCTCGCATTGGGCAATGGGTCCACGTGGAATGCTGTGGTTGGCCCACTCATGTCACCCTTATTTGTGCGGGTAACGCGCTGTAAAAGGAAAGCGCGATCCCCTTTTGTGGATTGTAATCCGAGGGTTTTGGGTAGTAAAATTAAGAGCATGGGAAAATCGCGCGGTGCGTCCATTCCCAGCGTCAGCGAGGCGACGGGGCTAACCACGTCGCGCCACGTCGGCGACGGCCGCACACGTGGCGAGCTCTGCTCGTGTTTGCGTTCGTTCTCGGGAAATTGGTGATGTCTATGGTGAACCTGCGGGGTTGATCTGGTGCGTTGATTGGGACCGGCGTTCTGATTTTTTTTACTTTTAATGGCGTCGGGTCGATCGCGGGGGATGATTTTTAATCTTTAGCATAATATTTTATATTTATTAAATATTTTCATGCAATTCACAAATTCAAAAGATCTCATTTAATAATATAAAACTTTAGTAACAACATTATATGTTAAGCCAAAATTTGAGAAAATTAAATATTTTCATATAATTCATAAACTAAATTGAATATTTATTAAAGATCCATAGGATCAATTTAAAATTTCTAAAATAATATTGTACATTGGGTCAAAATTCTAAAAGCACATTGAAAAGATTAAAAGTTAAAAATCATATTATGTATCGTGCTAAAGTTTAGAAAACATACATATTGTGGATATTAAATTAAGTTAAGAAACTCTACGGTGACATATCTAATTTATATGATGTTTGTGAAAGGTGAATTGAAGATGCTTGTTTTAAGCATTCTAATCTAGTTAGCTAAAACTTCATAGGTCTTCGCTACGGAAAGACTATTCAACACCCCCAAAAAGAATTTCACATGCCCTTTTAGCGCTTAATCCTATAGATAGCTTTTATAAAATCTCTTGCAACATTTTAGATGTGTTTCTAAGTGACGTCATCTTAGACCTCCATAGATCCCTATGGGAGCTTCAAGATCGATATTCCAGGCAATGTATTATATTAGGATGTTGACTTATCAAGAATCATTCTTAAACCTATGATAAGAAGGTAATATATACATTAGAATACAATTGTGGTCCAAATTCTTGACGTGACTACACAAAGGATGACGTTCTTGTTGCTTTATCAAAATTCGTTTAGATTAAGATTACTTAATTGATGCCTCAACCAAAAAAAAAAAAAAGAACATTTTCGACTCAAATAATTTAAAAGCTTAAAGTAAGTTAACTAGATGTATATTGCATTTTCATAATTTGGATTAAATATGAGAGTATTTTAGTAAATGAATTGGGTTGGATACAAGTCAAGTACCAGTCAGGTTGAGTTGAATTTGGGTCACTAAGGCCGCATTTGTTTGTATTTCTTTTTTGTGTTTTTAAACACTTTTTTCGTTTTTTGTTCGAGGAACTAAAAAGGAACAGAAACGCGTTTGGGTGCGTTTCTGTTTTTTGTTTCTTTGTTCCAGGAAAAAAAAAGTTAAAAAATGTAAAAACAAATTAAACACTTTTTATTTTTTTCTTATTTTCTTCTTCTTATTTCCTTTCTTTTTTTCTTTCGCCGGTCGCCAGCCTCGGCCATGGCGGCGAGGGCCGGCGAGCTCGCCCGGCCACGGCGAGGCCGCCGGCCCCGGCTGGCGGTCGCCGGCCATGGGCGGCTGCGGCCGACCGGCCAAAAGAAGAAAAAAAGGAAAAATAAGAAAAAAATAAAAGAAATAAAAAAATTATACAAATTTTACCAAACGTATTTTTTTTTTGTTCAAAATTGTTCCTGAATGAAACACTTTTTTCTATTTCGTTCGGGAACAATTTTTAAACAGAAACGCAAACAAACACACCCTAACTTTTGTATTACATATAAATAGATTAAAACGGTTTAAATGATCAATTTGGATAAAATCATTTTCGTCTTAAGCCAAACCTGACACGATTCACTTATTTAACAGTCCTATTATCAACTTTCATGTCTCTCGTGATCTATATAGTCTATCACAACCTTTAACACCCCACACCCGCGCCCCCGCAGCGAATGACATTCCATATCACAGGGAACTCACATCATTTCCTCGTTCCCTAAGGTGACTGGGTCTCGTGAACCTGCAGATTTTTCAAGCCCGCTTCTCACGGTAGAACGGTCCACAAGGCCTGTCCGGCGATCACTCGTGGTCGAACACCTGTCACAGCGACTGCGAGTACTCATCATTCAATTCGGCAGCCCACGACCAAAAAGTCCATTGCTGTACCCTCCGTTACCATTTCGACATAGAAAGAAGTGGTAATCACCAGGTCTGTATGGTCGTCGAGAAAAGGAGAACTTGACCTCAAGACCATATCTGCCGCGTGTCTAACAACGTCTCAAGTGCTTGGCCCCATAAGTGAGAACAATTTCGTAAACGTGAGATACCAGCGTCGGACAGGGAAACATAGATTGTGGATAAGATAGAAAAGAAAATTAAAGCAAGCTGACTCGAGCGACATGAAGATCTTGCACGAGATTTTTCAGATAATTAGTACTAGCATCGCGAAAGGCGCTGCGCGCGCGTGCCTGAAGAAGAATGCTGGTAGTCAAATTAGACTATCCTAAAGTGACACCAAACCCACCTTTCCAGTTATATCCCGCGGACCACTATACATCGTGAAGCAGTTGAGCCCTTCATTACCGGGCTCCTAAGGGGATGTTAGAGAATGACTGGTATAGTTGCCTGCTACAAGTCACGCACGATGCTTATCGTCCATTCATGCTGTAGCAAGATGTTTGTTATCCTCGGTGTGCAGCATAGGGAAATAAAATCACTTAGAAGTGAGTTCTAATAGGAATAGAAATTCAATACTCCCTGTGAAAGGAATCACAGCAGGACAAAATGTAAGCGTGGGTTGCCTTATGAGGAGGGTTTAATTTGATCAGAGTCAACAGGCGAGGACACGAGCTGGCCCGGGTGACAAAGAACTGGTGAAGCTTCCATGTAAAGAAGCCTGGAGATTCTGAAGGTGTATACAGGAAGTGACCATACATAAGTTGGCATATTGAAGAGGCATTCATCAATCAAGGATTGCTTTCCTCACTGCTTACTCATTAATTTGTGGAATGGCTTCTGCTCGCACTACATCTGTACCTGAGTAGCTAGTGTCTTGCTCAGGAGCGAGGACAGCACGTTTCTCAGGAGCGAGGATAGCATAAGCTGCAGCCGCATGATACATAATAGAGTAAACAGGCCACAGAAAGTAGGATTAAGAAGGATACATGTTGCAACTTGCTAAAGTGACTTCGATTGGATCTCTTTATCCTTCAATTTAAGCTCTCTCACTCCAACAATTAAGCTTGATTGCAAGGATTATATTAAACATTTTTGGAAGAAGTTGAGCTAGTTCTGGGCCCCTTGATGATGATTGGAGAGGCGAGCTCATTCATTACCTTGAGGGGATTCACCATAAGCAATTTAGCAGTGAACTCTGTTTCTTAAGCATTCCAAGACTAATGACTGTTGGAAAGCTCATTAACTCGGCTGATGAAGAACTGCCTCAAAAAATAGATTGAAAATCAAAATTATTCAAATGCAATCGGATTGCATACAAAAAATTGCCGTACTCACAGGCTCAAACACCAGTTCAATTTACTACTAGAGATGACAAGAGTGCCAAAGCAGCAATGACAATGATTATGTTCAGAAAATAGTTGGATTGCAGCGGCTTATCTGGGCTGCCACCGAATCCTTCATACTCAGCTCGGATCTTCTGCTTCATAGCATCTGACAGCTCTCTCTGCAATTCAAATACGCAACACGCATTGAATTTTATTCCTCCTTTCGCTAAGACTCCCCAAGTTTTAAGAAGTGGTTTCACAAGATTGAAAATATCTTCCATCTTTTATTTATAAAAGACACGGCACAGAAAACGGGACATTGTTTTCTAATCCTGCAGCAAACCATAAGAAACAAGGAACATGAACAATTTGCAAAGAAATAGTCTCTCCGTTAAAGATCACATAATGAAAAGGAACTCTCTGTAACAATGGAAGATCAAGATGTAAGTTATTTCTTAGTATAACCTTTCCAGATGAGTAGGTGGCAGCCACAAACTTCTCCGGTGCAGCTTTAGCAGGACCATCTATCACGATACCCTGAAAGATTACTCAACGTAAGCTTTAGTTTTCACCACAACTCTAACCCACGTTCTGTATAAGTTAAATTGCAAACTAGTAAATCTAGACTGAAGAGAAACTTGTAAATCTAGACCCAAGAAAAATTTGTAAATAAGTAGAAGCGCTTGTTATCTACGCACAAATTTCCATAACAAGCCAAACATCAATGCTGATAAGATGAACTTGATGGTTATTCATGCCGTGCAATATTTGGCAATAAAACTACAATTGATGCGTCTCCAAATGGGAGGCCCCATCAGCAAATTTCACTTGATCCAGAGGCCAATGCCATCACAACAGATGGTCGAATAGCCAATACGAACATCATGGAAGAATTTCAAATATTCGGACAGTTCTTACAGAACTTTGGCCATTGGCTCCATAAAAACTTAAAATTAAGAAGGCATTGGAAATGATTTGAACATGGTCCAGCGTCACTACAATTAGCAAAGTAATGACCATAAGAGAGCACTGACAAACCTCTGGAGGATCAAATTTTGCACCAAGGTTGCTGAGTTTTGCATGTGCTTCAGCATAATCCCTAAAGAATGCTTCCTGATCTTCAGCGTATTTCTCAGCATAGACCTGCAATTCGCCAACATTCTTTAGAAAGATAACTCAAATTTAGAGACTTCTTCTTTTATTTTGGAGCTTTCAGAAAAACTCTTATTACCTTGAATGAAGGATCTTCAAAAAGAACACCATCAGTTGGCAATACCAGCAGGTCTTCGTCCTTCCGTTCTTTTATATCCTGCATGAAACATCAAGTTAGCATCCCACTTGATTCTGAATCACCACCTTCCCATGGAAAAAGTACGTATGGATTCAACTCGCAAACCTTGAAGTATGAGTTATCAAACTTCAACCATTGCATGGTCCACGACTGTCCACCTGGTGCCCCTGGTCCATCTTTCTGTGACATGATGGAGGCCATTACGATTCATGAAGGCCATTTATACTATTCTTAATCATTTCAACTAAACTATATTGTTGAAAATAGTCATATAAGTTCAATTCAAGCAGCCATTAATTTGTCCACTGGGGAGAAACTTTTCCCAAGCTTCAATGTCCACAACCATTTCTACTGTCGGTAAGAAAGGCACACGTACGAAACTAATATAGCTAAGATGATAATGCCTAAGGATATTTGGACACTAACACAAGATCAAGTTAGAACAGATTATAGCTGAAGGGGTGGCTTAAAGTGGGAATAAGATGAAAAACCTTTCTAAAGTAGTTTGGACACAAAAGGCAATGGCCTACAGATGATAAAGTAAGAAGATGTGACATTACAATGGACACATGTAAAAGAGGTAAATAAGACCTAAAAGACGTGGATGGATACTTTTTAGAAAGATGCCGAGTTCTTGAATTTTATAGAGGATTTGATACTACACAGAGGGTAATGATGTAAACAAACTCTTTAAGCTGACCAACTAACCCCTAAAATGCTTGCTTGTTGTACTCCTAGAAGAAAAGATCTGCAAATATCAGTTGATATGGACCTCCTCTATGGAAATTAATAGTCAACTGTCATCCTTAACAAAAGAGATTCTGAGGCGCAAATCCCATGGCAACAAATATGGCTATTGAGATTCGTTAACGTGGTCACAAGCCACACTGTAAATGGCTACTTTTTCTGGGCATCATCGTGACCATCAAGCCAAAATATTGTAACCCAAATCATGAGTCGCAACTGTGTGAGACAATGGAGATTACAAGCACATAAAAGAATTTACAACAACATCCTTGGGAATATCAATCTATTTCTGATGGTTGATCACTGATTGAACGCCATCCTACTGCACAGCTCCTTAAGTGCTTGGAGCTCAATGAAATATTGTTTCTAAATCCAAACAAAACATTTCTGTAGTTTTTCACGTTTAATGGACAAGACTATGACCATTGGAGTCCTGTTCCCTGTTATTCGTTTAAAGATGATCAAGAGTTCATAACTCTAATTGTATATCGAGGATAACTTTCAATTCACCAATGGTAACCATGGAAAATACATTCTTGACACTATGCATGCTGTTTCAGAATTCCTATGGCAAGTTGAGTTTGTCAAATGATTAGTACAGAGCATTACATTAATAAATAGAAAGTAATTAGTTACCGTGTACTTTGTTTCTGGCTTGCCCCACCCACTACGTTCTGGTCTTGACCTTCCAAGAGTGTGTGCCCCAGATAAAGCAACTATTTCCTGCGGAACAGAGAATTCATAGTCTCAAGCACATGAGATATGCACAAATAGCACACAACATCCCATTAGGTAACAATTACAAAAACCTTGTCATTTAGTCCCATCCTGTAGAAAACTTCCCGGAGATGATCGGCTGGTGAAGGGGGGCCAGCATCTGAAAGAAAGAACTGTTCAGTAAAAAGAGAAGAAATGGATTGTTCCAAGAGGAACCGACAAAAACTTTTTCTGGCAGAAGTAGAAAGTACACTAATAAGTGAGACAAAAGGATCCGAGAAAGAGAAGAAATCAATCACCGGAGACAGAATAAAAAAGTGAAAACTCCAGACGAGAGATAGAAAATGACTTCTGACCATAGAAAGGACGGGATATTCAAGTTCATTTATGTGTGATAATGCACATCTAAATGCATATTCTTTTTTTTTCCAAACAATGCTTTGTTTCAAGAGCTTACCATGCATACGAATGTGATCCATTCAGAAACAAAACGCAGACCTAGGATGAATACATCTCTTGTTGCTTGAATTTTTTTAGTAAATGCCTAAATGAATCAAGTCATCTAGAACTTCATCTGTTGCCCAAATCAGCAAATTACAGTTCTTTAAAATTACCACCTTCAACCTTAAGTACAAATCTCACCTAAAAAAAAAGGCCTTTGCATGTTAGGGTGCCCACTCAGATTTATCATAGAAAAAGCAGTCGAATAATCGGCAGATCACAACAACTTGTGCGAGATAGTTACAGTGCTTCATAGAGCCAAATTAGTGATCCCCTAGTACGACAAAGCCGAGTGGATGTCTACTCTTTAATGAACAACAATGTTTCACTTACCAGGAAGCCTCCCTTCTTCAGGGCACTCCTCAGGTTTTGAGATATCAACTCTTCCATACTTCATGGGAATCTTGGGACCACCAGCTTCCTGAAGAATAAAGTAAAAGGAAGAACATTTTCACAAAGAACGAGTGAATCTCAGGTTACGTATGGCTTCAAGAAATCTCAGGTTAAGCAATTAAGAGCGCAAAAACTGACCTCGATAGCAGTAGCGCCAGCCAGCTGAAACAAGTCTGCATATGTCACACTGGGATATTTTTCTTTGATTGGCTCAATAAGTTTTAGTGCATTTACAAGACCTGTAAAAGCTAGTTTTGAGAGAAGTTCAAGAAACAAGTCATGCCACCCGTAGTATCACTGCTAAATTATTACCAGCATTAGCTGCATGCTTAAGCTCAATTTCAAACCGAAGACTCCCGTTAGCTCCACCTCTTTTAGGCCATTCTTCGATGTTCTTATTATAAGTACCGGCATCATGCCATCCCAACCGCACCTGTAAAGTACTCATATGTCATTAACAGCAAATTCTATTTCCTTTACCTATAAAACACATGTAACACAGAGACTATCAGGCCTAGTAAATTGCATAGACGGGTGGGAACATGGTGATTAGCCACTTCAGGATTAACAGTTCTCTGTTGTCAGCTAGCTAAACGGGTGGGAACAATGTAATGAAGTTTCAAAATCTCAGGCGCTTCAATTATCCATAGCATCTCAGGGGTGTATTTTCTCAACTGAGGGTTCTTTCCAAAAATAGATACGCTTTCTTCAGGGGATAGATGAATCTGTGCAGTAGGCTAAACACATTACAATAGCAAGAGCAATTCCGTTCATTCAGCATCATCTCGTGACGAGATCAAAGCATATATCTTCCACAATCACTGAAAATCAGAACCGGCTAATTCAAGCGAACGACACAAACAGGCAGAATAAGAACTAATCCTTCTGCAAAGGAATACGAAGGCACGTTACCAGAAGAGGATGACAGAACTTAGTCTTGAGAAGCTCCTTAATTTCTTCCCTGGCGCCCTTCAGCTGCTCTGGATCGGACGCGGCGCATTTAGGAGACGCGGCTCCGCTGTACTGCGCGGCCAACAGGTGCATGGACGGCCTCCTCTGCATTTTCATCACGAGTCAAGCCGAAAACCACTACGGCAGCAGTACGAAACGACGGTATCGAAACAGCAATGAGGGAACAGGACCGGAATGTACACGATCCACACGTGCTTATCCAACGTAAACGACTTAAGCAGAGCTACGTCCGGACAGACGCACTCAGAGAGAGACCGAACCGAAACGCAGCTAATCGAAGCAAAACAGCGGCGCACGATCACCACACGCGAATGGTTCGCTCAGGTCCTCCTCGACACTGAGAGAGGAACGCCCAATCCTAAGCTCGAGCTGGTCGAGGAAGACGCGAGACGCGAGATTCGAGGAAAGGAAGGAAGCAAGCGCGGGCGTACCTGGCTGAGGAAGAGGCGAGAAGCGAGCGGGGACGATCCGCGGAGGCATCGGAGAGAGGAGAGGGGAGAAGCAGGGGAGCGGCCGGCGGAGGAGGAGAGGGAGAGGCGGGCGCGGGAGGCGGAGGGGAGGAGGCGGGAGGAGGCGGCGGCGGCGCCGGTGAGAGAAGCCATGGTCGCCGTTGCTGTCGACGCGGATGGTGGCGGTGACGAGGAGAAGGACTGCGGTTGGAGGGGGAGGAGTTGCATTTTTTGTCGTCGTTTTTCGTGGGCCGTTGGAGGATCACACGCGCATTTATTCGCTGACTGCCCTCCTCCCTTTTGTGGCTTGTGCTCCAGCCCAGTGTTGGACCGCGAGTGGGTCGCCACTGGGGATAATCTCGTCCTTATCACATCTCCAAAAGACAACATTCGGGGGCATCTAATCTTCCAAAGTCCTAATTGCGATTCCACGCCTTCATCGGTCGCCAACTAACTAGGTGGGTCGAGTTGAAATTTTAGTAATATATATCCGACCCGATCTATATATGAACCAAGTTATATTACTAAATATTTTCATATTTAACCAGTTTAGAAAAAATCGTACCCGAATTGATATAGAAGCATGGAGTGAATGAAGGAGAGAGAGTAAAAAGAGAATCTACGTATAGATTAGATTTAGATGAGTCTTGAGCTCATGCCGTTCTGAACTTATTTATAATTCATTTATTAAATGCAAATAATCTACATAACTATACCATCAGTCGTTGCAGCGTGGATGGTAGATTATTTATCCTCCACCGAGGAGGCCAAGGTTCGAAGCCTTCGCAGGGAGGCTGAAGCGCTGTGTGGTGACTTAAGCGTGGCGTCGGGGTGGTGGTTTCTCCGCTAACGACACCTAGGGGTTTACGTGGCGGCTGTCGGCCAAAGCGGTTCCCCCAGCAACCAAAAAAATAATAATAATAATAATCTACATAACTACTCGACTTATGAAATATGAGTTAAAAAATTGGTCATGAACCCATTTTGACCGGTCTGCTTGTGCCATGGGCCTATGGCTTCATGATATAAATTATCGTGCAAAATTCAACTGATGACATTCACTGTTAATATGGGAATGCCAAGATATGTTTTGTTATATGATGATTGAACATCGCATCTCCTCAATCCAAAGATGAAAGACAAGCTGGGCAAAGAGTTAGTCACGCAAAGGGTCCCGGCACCCTAGGAAAGCTCGAAGACCATCTAACCCTGTGTTTGTACTACTTGCGCCATAATAGCATGCTTTAGGGTTTGTCGGGCTAATTTTATTTCATAATAATGTAACTTCCTTTGAACATCATTTGGGAAGGGTGATCTCCCCACCTTTTCAAATATTGAGGTAGGAATGAGTGAGCGAGCAGAATTTCACAATTTGCGCACAGAATATAGTATGCAAAGTGATTTGTAAAATACATATAGGATAAGATAAAAGAAAGAAAAAAGTCATTTGGAACTTTTCCATAATGTTTAAAAATAATTTTTCGACTAAAAAACTGATAAAAATGATATCTTTCTACTTCAGCTTTTTATGCTACAGTATTATTTTAGCTTTGAAAATGGTGATCGGAAGTGGGATTTGTTTAGGCGTGGCGTCTGGACACTGTTCGTGGTAGTCGAAGGGGCAAAATGGAACACCACCCTGATGACGTAAGCGCGTTCGCATGCCTCCAGTAATGCCGCCGTGTCTATTTTGAAACATTTGGAGATTAGTGGGCCCCATTTAATTTTATTTTCATCTAATTTAACCTTCTAGCAAAATCTTCTTTGAACATATCATATCGCGTGACCTAACTTATCATTTCAATAAAAAAAAACGGAGTTGTTCACATCAAAATTAGAAAATTCACAAGATTTTACTTTTTTGCGACTCAACATCGAGTAATTAACTAAAATCTAAATATTTTGTCATTGGATTGACTTCCTCATCTTAACGAATCGTTTTAGCAATTCAAAATCGGGGGTTCTTAGCATGATATCAGAGGTAAAAGCTCATTTTATGTCAAGCAAAGATTCGCAAGTAAAGCTTTAAAAAGTAAGAAGTCTTAAGAAACACGCACTTGCTCGATAAATGTGGAACTTGACACGGGTCAAAAGATCAAAAGGGAGTAGGAAAGTGAAGACATTTTCCTAGTCTCTACTCCACACGATAGAAGTCAAAAGTTAGGCTCCAGGGAGTAAAGTCGACGACCGACTCGAGGTCCTCATCCCTTTTCATGATTTGATGTTTTAGTGCAACTTTTGTAAAGGTTAATTCACATTGAATATTTTTTTTTTCAAAATTTATTTTTCTGACCAAATTAGCATCAAATAATTGATGTATTTTGGAGCAAATATTAGCATGTTGATTCATGACTCATTGATTTAAACTTTTGATTATATATGAATTGCAATCGAATTCAATAACTGGCTTACTTTTCTTTTAGTGATCTCCCCAGAGCTAAAGCATCGAGTTTATACCTCACTTTCCAACAAGTGATGCCACTGCAGATGGTTGATTGATGGGGCTTACAAAATTGATGTCTCGATGAAAGTTCTCGAAAAGGATCCTTTATTATAATCATGAAGGTTGTTCGGTGAAAATTGATGTGTTGTGATGTTCAACAACAAAACAAAGAATCGAGTCAAGATGAATGGGGACATAAGGACACTTGGATTTAGGGGAGAAGCTCTAAAACAAAGAGACTCACACGGTAGGAGGAGTTCATTAAAATGAGCACACGGGAAAGGGTGTTAATTGAATCCCACCTTAGAAAATTGTTGTAATCTAGAGCAATTGATTGTCCAACAATTCACTATCCTAAAATTTTGAGGAAAAGCTATCCGATTGGGTATGTGAATGAGATCGGCCTATTGGACATCTCTCTTGGTGATCTCCTTGAAGTGAGGTGTCGAGCTTTCATTGCATGTTCCCAACACCCCAAACTCGGGAATTGCGACTTTTTTTCTTTTTGAGCTTGAGTTTTTGCATCAAATGGAAATTTACGATAATGATGGAAGTGTGAATGCAAAACATCCTGGCAGATTCCTTGGTACATTATTCAACACGAAACTGTAGAATGATTGTCATTTTCCATCCAAGTTGCAAACCTGTTATCCAAGCCCAGCGCTGCATACGGATGAGGATGTTCTCTCGGACAAGCTTTGTGGATGCTAATGTTTCAGAGTGCCTGTCTTCTCAAAGAGAGAATACTTTGGCAATGGTTAGAAAAAACTAAAGAATAGCTAAACTTTCATTTAGAAAAACAACACCAAAAAAAAAAAATGGTAGGGCCCTGCCCTGCCGACTATTGTCATAAAAAACGATGGAGGTGGGGGTAATAATGGTTGGCCCTTGCTAGCCTCGAGCCAAACCGGGGTCGGGCTGATGTTTGGGGGCTAAGGAGGCTTGCCTAGATTTGGGTGACGTTAACCCTCACTAGTTTCAGGCGAGGGCCAACCACCCTTGTCATCGTTGGCCCCTCCAGTAATGGTCGGTGGCAGCACCATTCCTCCTCCTTTTTTTTAAATAAATTTTTTGCTCTTTTTCTTTTTAGTGTTTAAATCTATTTCGAATAAGGTTCGGAGAAGAAAATATCACATAGGGTAGAGAAATTAATTAAAAAATGCTACGTTAACATTTTTCATTAAACAAATTGACGATGTTAATGGAACCACGTAATTGCATAAATTTTATAATTTTTTAAGATTTGATTATACTTTTTGAAAATTTTAAAATTTGGTTGTACTTTAAAAATTCTAGTTCACTCATCCCTTTTTTATCAAATTTTTTTGACACTTATTAATACAAATTGAAATATACCAACATATAAAGAAATCTATATTTTCGAGCACAAAACAAAGAATTCTGCAAGCTTAAAATGTTTCATTCGAGATTAATTTGACACCTTTATCGATGTGTGCACAAGATAACTTCTTCTTTGGAAAATGTTTTTTATGCTGTATAAACTATTTAAACCCAGTCTTTGTCTCCCAAAACAAGAGGGAGGACTCGGCATTCGTAATCTCCGTGATTGTAATACAGCAGCGATGTTGAAACATATACGGATCCTATTTATAAATAAGGAATCTCTTTGGTGTAAATGGATCCACTCTATCTTTTTAAAAAAGAACTTCCAGGTAGTAAAAAAGCCTACTTTTTTGTTCCTTGGCGTGGAGGAAATTGCTGGATCTCATAAGGGACTTCCAACAATGTTTTAAATGGTAGGTGGGTGATGGCCATTCCATTTCTCTTTAGTTTGATCCATGGCATCCCCGCAGACCTCTAAACTTGTTTGTTACGGACTCCTTTATCTATCAGTCGGGGCTTCCTAGGCATGCTAAGTTAGTGGACTTATTCTTTGCCTTAGGCCAAGCGACCAAAGATTTCCTCCAATCTTGGACGCATCCCCTGCCTATTCTCAACCAGACTCCTGACAGGCTAATATGGCTGCAACACTCTTCATATATGTTTTCTATCTCTTCAGCTTGGGAAACCATTCGCCGGAAGAGCAATTTGGTGCCTTGGTCCTCATTTGTTTGGAATAGAACGCTTATCCCCCGGTACCGATTCCACCTATGGCTCATCTTATGGAATCGATTAACCACCCAGGTTATGCTACTGTCATATGGTAGAATTGCCAATGTGTCTTGTGCCTTTTGCAATTCTACACCGAACTCTAGAGACCACTTATGTTTTGGGTGCCATATTTCTACTGGCCTTGCTACTTTTTGGGCTTCAAGATGCAACCTCCCGTGGCAAAATAGGTCGTGGGTGGAGAATTTACAATGGGCCATTAATTTCCTATCAAGCAATGAATTCTATCAAGCTATTGCTCATTTTTCTTTTGCCGCTCTCTGTCATATAATATGGAAGGCTAGGAACAATATACTGTTCCATAGGCAGGCTTTGTTCGTTCCGGCTTTGAAACAACACCTCTCTAAAGTCGTCAAGGACAAGGCTCTCACTTTCAAACAGGTTGCGGACACTCCAAGAAACAGAAGGATACAAAGAAGTTGGGGACTAGATCCCTCTCTTTTCTCTTTATAGGTGTAAGATCTTCTTTAGATCTTGCTTGAGGGTCGCCGCTATTTTGGTTTCCCCCCCTATTTTACTCTCAACACCCTTCCACTCTTAGTGACTTGTTTGTCATCACGAGCGTAAGTTTTTGGTGCCAAGACTTACTTTTTGTAAAGTTCTATTGGTAAAAGTCAATATACATCTTATCTTACCAAAAAAAAAAAAAAAAAAAAAAAAACTATTTAAACCAAGTCCATGACGACCATCAATTATTTTGATCCTACGGTGAATCTCACAAAATCAATGGTAGAGATGATATTGATATGGCCTCTAAGATATTTGAAGAAGTCCAAGATTGTTGAATGTATCCACTCAAGTTACTTGAAGATTCAATGTAGAATTATGCAGTAACTTTTCTCTCAAATAAGGAAAAGATGCCCTCTCGTCCCTTCTGAAAGAGGAAGAGAAGAGAGATCATTAGCAAGAGGTAAGGATACACATGCACGAACTTTGACAAGGAGCAAAACCCAAACCATCACTAAAAGTTCACTCTCTGATCAAGCAAACAGCTTCGGCTCTACAAAATCTATTGCAATGCCTGCTTTGACTTCTATTGTAAGCCTATACACCACTAAATCAAGTCCCTCAGCTATGTAACTTCTACAACAAAACAAGCAGCGATGTGTTACGTAGAGAGCCGTGACAAAACCGAGGCTTCTCCTTCAAATCGACCCTTCCAGGATGCCGACGATCTCGGCTCGCTGGTCGGCGGTCAAGTCCGTCGGGAAACACACTAGGAAAATGACCTTCAAGTCGCCCCTCCGGCCCTGCTCTTTCGACACGGGCATGCCATGCCCTGCGATGACCTTCTGGTAGCCAGGGTATATGATCTCATCCAGCGTCAGGTCCAGGCTCTCGCCGCCCAGCAGCGGGACCGAGACGTCGCACCCGGTCAGGGCCTTCACCAGCGGGATCTCGACCACCAGTTCCAGGTCGTCGCCGTCCCTTCTGAACAGGCTGTGCTTTTTCTCTGCGATGACAAAGGTTATGTCGGCCGGCGGGACGCCGGGCCGCTCGTTGCCCATGCCCTGGAATGTTATTTTGGTCCCCTTTTTCCACCCCGACTTCACTTTTATCGTCAGTAGCTCTTCTTCTTGAATTATTTGCCTGCAAACAATATTTCATTGTTTGATAAAAATTACACCTTGCCGTCTTTAGGGTGTATCTTGCTGAACAAACCATGTTTCTTAAGAACTTTTTTAGTTGTTTCTCTGAAAAATAGAACATACCCATCATTCGTAAGGACGTCTCTTGTCACCTTGATCTTCTTCATGCAACCGTAGCACAGCTCCTCGAGGGTGCACTGCAAGGTCCGCTCGATCGCCGGAGGCTTCAGCATCCCGGTCGAATTGGAGAACATGATCGGCGTGGAGCTCATCCGGCTCGAGCTCCTCGAGAGCGAGGTAGGGGCAAAGGTGACGGCATCGGCGGTGCTCCTCCGGCTTGTGCTCCCGGAGATAGAGGAGTGCGCTGCCGGCAGCTGGCTCCTCCGGCTCGAGCTTCTTGAGAGAGGGGACGGCATGGAGGTGAAGAAACTCTCTTTCCGGGGCCCGAAGCGTCCTCCCCTAGGACTCCTCGGCTCATCGATGCTGTTCGGGTGACTATATCTGTAGCTGCGGATTCCATTCATGTTATCTTCTTCTTGATCGATGGAACCAAGTTCCTGGAATTTATAGGGATCATACTTTTAGATCATTACAAATTATTTAACCAACAACCATCATGGTTCATTCATATTCATCGACCAAGTTATCGAAATCCCATTTTTTTTAAATTCAGTTTCATGTTGGCGCAATCGACATTGAAGAATCCTAGGGTCATTGGCTGGTAGAAACTTCGTTCATAATCGATCCCTTTCCATCACACACATCGATCTTTTAGCCTAACTACCACGTAAAAAGGAGAATAAACGCGCACCTCGTCGTCCTCTCTAATGGATATATAGGTCGGATTCGCTTCGACGTCGCTCGATGATGAATCCGTGGCAGCTTCCACGGTCTCGGGCACGTTTCCAGCTCCGATGCGGCGAGGGGACGAACGCCTATTGGGATGCCATTTCGCCCGGAGCGATCTGTAGGCTTTGGAGATTTCAGGAATGCAGCCGACGCGGACGGCGTCTGAATGATCAACCATGAGTGAGAGGGAGAAGGAGAGGGAGAGGGAGAAGGGAGAGGGAGAGCATGCGAAAGGATTGCAAGGTCAAGCATGCGCGAGCCGATATAAGAGGGCCTTAGATTAGACAAATCCGTTGTAGAAAGATGAGAGAAGGTTGTTCGTTCTCCTTGGTATTTTAATATCGGCTTTTTGCCAAAAAATTTCAAGCATGAAAAAATGAACAATAAAATTTTCCTTTTTTTCGCCCGAAATCACCAATTTATTGGGAAAATTTCAAATAAGGATCTACAGTGCCATCATTTTCTCAAAATAGGACCTGAAATGAAGTTTGTCTCAAATAAGGACCCAAAGTGCATTCATTTTTTTAAAAGAGGAACTAGAGTGAAGTTTGTCTCAACTAAGGACCCAAAGTGATCATTTAGTCTTAAAGAATGACCTCATTTGCCAGCCGACCAATAAATGCATCTCCGATGCATATTCCTATAGCCTGATCAGGGATATTTTTGTCCAATTTTTTTTTTAAAAAATTCGGTTGTCTTGTTCTTTATTATTATTATTATTATTATTATTATTATTATTATTTTGGGTCAATGGTGGCACCGTTCATCATCTTCTTCATCCCATGTTCGTCTTCTTCTCAAGAACATCGAACTTGGGAAGGGCCAGCGAGCATTGGTCGTTGGTGAGGGTTGGTGAGGGTTGAACGCCTATCGCTGGCAGTAGGTGAGGGCCACCAAGCCCTTGCCGGCCGTGGGCGAGGGCTTGCAGGCCAACCCTCCCCAGATTTGGCGAGGGTGGCCTCGGTTATGGCTATCGAGGGCCATTGAGCCCTCGTTGGCTAAGGGTGAGGGCTTGCAGGCCCTTGCCGACCCTTATCAATGGCCGGTGAGTCGGGCGACCCTCGCCCAAGGCCGACGAGGGGTGACCTCGTTAATGGCCGTGAGGGGCGACCTCCCCCACCTCCGCCCGCTGCTCCACCAACAACCCCATCTTCTGCTATGACTACAATTGGGATGCTCACGTCACTTTCTTCATCCCTTCCTCCCACCACCGTTCCCAGATCGACAACTTCTTTGACTACCCTTTTTGCCCTGGAGGACCTTCTTGTAGGACCTCGATTTGGATAGCTCCCCTCCCCCATGGCCAACGAGGGCTCGATGGCCCTCGCTCACTGCTAGCGATGGGCGTCGAGCCCTCGCTCGCTGCTGGAGATAGGCGTTGAGCCCTCACCAGCCCTTACCAGCGGCTGGCTCTAACTAGCCTTTCCCCAAGTCTGGTGTTCTTCATCTGGGCAAGAAGAAGTGAACTGGGGACGAAAAAGATAATGAACAAGGCAACCAAAAATGAAAAAAAGAAAAAGAAAAAAAAGGACGAAAATATCGTAATCAGGCCATCGGAATATACATCGAAGATGCATCTATTCACCAGCCGGCGAGTGAGGTCCTTCTTTGAGACTAAATGACTACTTTAGGTCATTCTTTGAAATAAACTTCACTTCAAGTCTTCTTTTGAGAAAATGATGTCACTTTGGGTCATTATTTGAAACAAACTTCACTTCAAGTCCTCTTTTGAGAAAATGATGGCATTTTAAGTCTTTATTTGAAATTTTCCCCGATTTATTTTCATCTAAAACGAGTGTTGACGCCACGGCTTGCGTAATTTAATGCAATTTACATTTGTATAGTGATGAATTGCATGGCTACTACACCCGAGGTTATTGTGCATATGATTCTTGGCAAAATAGAGCATAATCCTGTTCACCAAAATAATCCTCAAGCTTGTTGAAACGCATGTGATAAGAAGCTTTCCATTAACATGAGATCCGATTGATTTGACTGAGATATCGAGGTAACTATCCAATCAGTCCTATAATTATATACGGATGTTGATTCCATTCTAAACTTTTTGATTTGGTTGATTTAGTATTGAATTTTTGTGCGAAATTTCAATATAGTCATTTGGTTAGCGTATTTAGGGAAAGAATAGTTATATTGTATAGTATTCATTAGAGAGTCCCTTTGTAATTTATTATATATGACTCAGTAAGTTTTTTATTTTTAAATTTTTTTTGCCGAGTAGCAAGAGAGCAAGCCATTTTGCAAGGCAGAAACTGTAATTTGCTGCTATGATCATGTCGTACACTAATTGAATTAGGGCCTAATCCCCTAAAACTTAACTTTAGGTCTATTCCTAATTCTACCTTCTTTTTTAATCTCATAAAAACCCCTCAACTTTAGGTCTTGCATGAGATAAGGGTCTAGCGGTTTTTCTATTTTTAACTTTTAACTTGAGTTATTTCTTGACAAAATTTTAGCATTCTTAATTTTTTTAACCTAATTTAAGTATGATTTAGTGGGAGTGAGCAAGACAATCCGATCAAACTGGGAATCGTTCGGATTGGACCGAAACGACTGGTTATGCACGTTTCCAAGGAGTGTTGTTGATTCCCGATTGCATAAAATTGGAGTCGGTAATTTTCGGTTTGGTTCTCAATTCCAAGGTGGGAATCAAACTAATCAGACCGGACCAACCATATATGTATTTTTAATTTTCTTTTAGTTTCTTAAAACATGAACTAAAACCCCTAATCTCCTTCTCCACTCCCCTCACGCGGCTCTTTCCCTCTTGGTTCTAGATTTTTGGTTGCGCCCATGTCTTGCATTTGTGCTTGTTATTTTACAAATTTGTGTGGTTAATTGCGATGAGCGAACTCGTAGTTCAATTTGGTTCATTGCAACATCTTTGGTGCTTCTTGCGTGGTTCTCCAAGCACTCGCAGTATCGTAAGTTGGCCGTCGGCGGAGGTGTCGCTTGGATCAAAGTCATGATTTTGGGAAATTCAGCTGAAGGTGAACTTGAAGTAGGAATTCATGGTTGAAGTAGATCATCAAATTGTGAAGTGATTGTTTTTATCGGACGGGACGAGATTGGGCCCGATCCCTAGTTCTAAGCTATCTGGTTCGATCCCCATTCTAGAAATCAGGAATCATTCTTCTTAGTGTGATTCTTAGTTCTTGTGCGGGACTTGATCGAACCGATAATTGATTACCTCTAACATTTAGGGAAGAAACTAATAAAAATGTCACGTATAAGAGATAAAATAATTTAAAAAATGCCACATTAGTATTTATCGTTAGCAAAATTAACAAAGCTAATAAAAAAATTTGAAATTTGATTGTCCCTTTTAAAAGTTCGGCTAGTTATAGCACTAACGGTTCACTTATCTTTAAATTAGGCCAATGACAAGAAAGTGACAATTAACGTATTTGCACTAAAGAAGACGAGTATAAATAATAATCCATGCTTGATTCTTGACTTAATTGGCGTTTAAAGGTAAATTAATCAATTAATTAAATAGGATGTGTTTTAGCCCCCAAAAAAAAGAAAAAAAAAAGAAAAGGGGAAGGACTGGAAATAAACCCCGACAAAAAAAACAAAAACAGAGAAACCCCAAGAAATTCCATTGGCGCCATTTCGACTCCGGACAAGAAAAACCTTCCCCTCCCTTCCTTCCTACTTCCTAGCCCCCATCGAAAGAACCGGCGGACGCCCCCTGCTCGACCCGACCGACGATCCGGACCCGGAGGATGACGACGGAGGTGCCCTCTCTCATGGACATCGACGGCGGCGACGAGGGGCACGCCGACAACAACCACGGCGGCGGCCCTCCGAAGTCGGACAAGGGCAAGGGCGCCGCCGTCCCCGGCGCCTCTCCGGACGGCAAGGCCGCGCCGTGGGTCGAGAAGTACCGGCCCCAGTCGCTCGCCGATGTCGCCTCTCATCGCGACATTGTGGACACCAGTGCGTCTCCCCTCTCTTTCTCTCTCTCTCGCATTCCTCCTTTTTTCTACTGAGGTTTTTTTTTCCGGTTTCGCTCTGATTTTTCGCTTTGTTTCTGGAAATAACGCTGGAGAAAGAGGGGGAAAAGAGTGAGCTTTAGGCCTGCGTAGGGTTTTTGTTTCACTCCTATTGAAGGGGTTTCGTCGATTCGGTGGTTCGCTGAATTGGTTCAGTCGTATCCCGGTCGGTGTTAGGGTAAAGTTGGTGTCCAAATTAGGGGATTTCGATGCGAGCTCTTTAATGTGATGCGTTCTATGTGATTTGAAGTCTCTTCATTCTCTAGTTTTGAGCTTTGACTTGTTCTTATGTGGGTATTGGGTGTTTTGGGCAGTTGATAGGCTGACGAATGAGAACAGGTTGCCGCATTTACTGCTGTATGGCCCTCCCGGCACGGGCAAAACGTCGACCATCCTGGCGGTGGCTCGCAAGCTTTATGGGGCGCAGTATCACAATATGATCTTGGAGTTGAATGCGTCTGATGATAGAGGCATCGACGTTGTGCGGCAGCAGATTCAAGACTTTGCTAGCACTCAGAGCTTCTCATTTGGGTAACTATGAATTCGCATTCGCTGCTACAACCTGTACTCTTTGAGTAACTGGTGTGATTACTGGCTTTTTGGCTCTTTGGAACTATGATTGGCGCTCTTCCCCATGCGTAGAAATTTACTCGCTTGAGATTTTGAATGTGCTTCAGTTTTATCTATTCCCGGAGTCATGAAACAATCTTTTGTTTGCAGTACGTTTGATATTTCACTGCACTTAGAGATGTTATATACTCGTACATGTTCCTACACTCTACTTTACCATGCTATCATAAGTTCGAGATGGCATCATTGAAGTACCATTACTGGAAAGAAACAGTGGCACATGAACTCAATATTCCCAAACTGCTTAAGAGTGAAATTTGGATCTTGAGGGCTTGTATGTATGGGTTGACGCTGTCTGTGTAGCATCTCAGTTTAAGTTTTGAAAGTTTGCATGATTGTGAACCAGTTGTTTTTGTTAAGGAAGTGTTACTTGCGTAAATGATGTTATGTACTGCTTAATTTCTCTCTAATCATGCTTAAAATAAGTAGGTCTTAAGCAGCTATATTGCACTGCTTTTTGTTGAATTAGTACGGGCAATCAAATGGTTGGGAGTGCTGTACTATTTTACCAGCTTTCTAATGTAAACTTAAATAGGCAAAATTCAACCGTCAAGCTAGCCCAAGGGTCTGCAGGTATGCAAGTATGCATTGCAAATGAAATGGCATGGTTCCATTGAGTGAGCTGGGAAACAGTGAAGGTAGTACAAAGAAAAACTTGCATGAACAGAAGATGGAAAGAACTTGCTTGAGATGTTTTTCCTCTTTCCATAGATAGATGAGTGCCATCGGGAAAAAAAAGATAACCTGGAGTTGACGTGAGGCCCCTAAAAAACAAAAGTTAGAAATTTCTGCTGGAATGTAGAATTGCTGACCACCGTGCCAAGGTTTTGGAGACTGTTGGTGTGGATATAGTGTATGTGACAGTTCAGGGTTATTGAATCCGCATCTGACTTTACCAAAGTTGTAGGAAAGCTCTGTTTGATTGAGATTGGTGAGGCTGAGGGTGAGCTGATCTTAGAAATTAGTTTCTATTACTTGCTGCTGGGATCTTGGAGCGTATGTTATTAACATTAAAGCCCTAGACTGTGACTGTGAATACCTTCTATAAGAGTCTATTTATTGTTTGGCTTATTTTTTATTCAAATTTTTATAGAGCACTTCCAAATGTTCTTTATTGCCAGAGATGGCTTAGAACTCACATGAATTGCAACTGCACTCTTCATTTTAGTTTGTGAAGCATAAGAATATCTTTTTCTTCTGAACTCTTTGCACTACTGGATGACCCAATTGCTTTGATGCTCCTGACTGTCTATGTAAAGTCCTTGTCTAGAATCTAGACGAAGACATCTTAGATGAAATGTACCGAGTACGGATGCTTTGCTTGAACATTTATCCTGGCATTACTTCAAACATTTTGTTCTTGAGAATTTCTACCTATATGATGGTCATCTGAAACTTTATGCATATGTTGGTTAATCTTGCAGTGCTAAGTTGTCTGTGAAGTTAGTTCTACTGGATGAGGCTGATGCCATGACAAAAGATGCCCAATTTGCACTACGTAGAGGTCTGAACATTATGAGCCCATTACCACTTCCAACACAAGTGAATTTACTATTTTTATTGTAAACTTGACTCATTTTATTCCCATCTGTGTAGTGATCGAGAAATACACGAAGCACACTAGGTTTGCTCTTATCGGTAATCATGTCAACAAGATTATTCCAGCTTTGCAATCTAGATGTACCAGATTCAGATTTGCTCCTCTTGATCGCATCTACGTTGCAGATCGACTTAAACATGTCATAGCAGCTGAGGGGTAACTTTGGCTGTGCTCGATTTACATTTTTCTCGTCTTTTGTGTGTTCTATGAGAATGTGTAGTAAGCATACCATTTTCAACCAAAATTTTTTCGATTGACTTTTGAAAGCAGATTATTAATGCCATGGCTTGGCTTGTCCTTCACCCTTTTCTTATATCTTATGTGCACCCTGGAAAGATTTCCTGATATGAGTGTTTTTTGGTGGGTGAACTCATTAGATTTTTCTTAAATGACCAAATTATTCTCCTTGTTCACTCATGGAGACAGTCTGCAGGGGAAAAGTGGCAGACTGATCTTTACTTTCACTAAAGAACTCATGATGCATTTAAGGGATTCGTTACAATGGTTTACGTAATAACAAAACATCTGATCAATGTGTTGGGGTTTAGGTTGATTACTTCCAATGCTGGGGTTTTTGGCCTATAATGATCTACTTGTGTCAGTCTGGCAATAGTTATGTTCCTGAGTGTAACAAAAGTTGAGAGTTATCTGATTATTGTTCTTTCGATAGGCTTGATGTAACCGAGAGTGGCTTGGAGGCACTTGTACGGCTCAGCAATGGTGACATGAGAAAGGCTTTGAACATTCTACAGGTTACTCTCTAGACATGTCCATGACCAGTGGATTTACATGTTCAGACACATTTTTCGAAAATTTAGTAACTTACTGTCTAGAAAGTACAGTGAAACCATGCATCTGATGCTAGATGCTCATGATTGCTTGTTTTTTACCTTTGCTTGTTGCATCCGTGTTTCAATGCGTACAATTTTTTTCTCAAAGCGATTCTCTGTTCAGATGCGTACACACAGAAGCACGTTTTTAGTTGCTTCTGCTCACCTCTCAGTGTGCATGTTATGTTATTTGTGTTCTTCTGTCCGAATTATTTAAATTTATTATCAGCTACATTATCGGGGATGGTTTTACAGTGGACACTGTTTGTGCGGAACGCTGCTTTGGATCCATGTTCATATGGTGGGACTTGTCCTGCTGTTGTAGTTGAACTGCAAGTTCCAAGTATGAGTGCGCATGATATATTACTCATGTTGATATGGGTGAAAGAAAGAACACAAACTGCACTTTTGTTCAATTTCTTTTAACCTCTTTTGCTTAACTTAAAAATGATACGTAACTCATGAACAATTTGCCCCTGGTGTCAACTGTATGCTTTAAGTTATACCAGTTTATGGTTCTGCTGTTCCGCTTGTGACCTGCTTTTACAATGCTCTAGCAGTGTAGAGCTGATTCCTTGAGGTGATGAGTGATAATTGCTGTTGTTCCTTTAGCTGACCTATTGTTGTTGTCATCCCTTAAATGTAGCATCTTAATGATGCTGCATGGGGGAAGATGTTAACTGCTGAAGTTTCCTTCTGGTGCCTTTCTCAATTGATGCATCTCCCATGCTTCTGTGTCACTGGATGTAAAAAGAAATTCTTGGACCCTTATCTTTTGTGCAGTCCACGCATATGGCTTCTCAACAAATAACTGACGAAGCTGTCTACCTCTGTACCGGAAATCCACTGCCCAAAGACATCGAGCAAATATCTTATTGGCTTCTAAATGAATCTTTTGCTACAAGTTTGAAACGTAGGTTATTGCCACCTCTGTTTATCACGAAACTCTTGTAGTGGGAATATTTGTTTGAATTCATGTTAACTTATTTTGCTTTTGGTATTTCTTTATAGGAATATCTGATATTAAGACAAGGAAAGGTTTGGCCTTGTTGGACATTGTTAGGGAAGTGACGATGTAAGTACTGTGTGGCTTTTGAGGGACATTTTCTCTGCCAATGAATGGATCATGACATCCAAAGGTTCTTTCTTGTAGGTTTGTATTTAAAATCAAGATGCCATCAGATGTTCGTGTCCAGTTGATCAATGACTTAGCAGACATTGAGTATGGTCCCCCTCTTAGTTCATCTTGTGCATTTTATGATCTATCAATTGGTTGCTACAGGAGTAAAAAGTAGAGTTGGGCTGACAGGATCAGTTGCAATGATCAGTGTGTAAAACCATTAAGATTCTTAAGGACCATATCTTACGCAGTGTATATCAATTTTAAATCCACGTAGATAAGCACTTCTGCCTATATGAAGAATCTGGAAACGAGAAGTTAAGAATGATACCATAAACAAGTGATATAATAGATTTCTGAATTTGAAGGACGAAGGGTTCTTAAAAGTTGAATAGGGTACTGCCTTTTCTTTATCCAACCAATTAGTCTAAAATCTTCTCAGCCTGATCTAAACTGATCTACATTGTGGCAAGCACTTCTGTCGCTAATTTAATTGTCATTACTGAAATTGTGGTCCATTCTACCATGTCTTAGCCTAAGATGTCATGCTTTAGTCGGTAGAATAGTTTTGTTCTTTTCCTTTTGGCCCAATCCTGATAGGCAGTATAGGTAGCAGCTGTCACCGATAGTGACCTTTCCCTGTTGATGGCATCTTATCTTTGTTATGGTGCATTTTGGTTGGTTTGATCTGCTATGCCCATGGACTGGAGTTAACCTGGCATCCACAGAAGGGAATCGCCAAAAGGAATGATGGTTGTGTTTAGGGTTTTCAGATTTCCTTACTTTCCATTAGCCAGACGCTTGTGGTACTGAAAATTATAAATTAAAAGCATGGAAACTCTAGGAAAGAATAATGTTGACGGTTCTTACGGGTAGAGGAAAGCTTTTATGCTTTGATGTTTACTTCAAATTGCTGGTAAATGTGATTTGACATTCGTGGTTCATCTTTACATCTTCAAACGCGACTATGGTTTCGCTGCAGGTACAGGTTGAGCTTCGGATGCAATGACAAATTGCAGCTTGGATCGCTCATTGCCTCTTTCACGCATGCTCGCGCTGCGCTGGTTGCTGCCGTTAAGTAGACATGCCGTAGCTACAACTTGTTTCTACCCCTGGCCTTAAAACATTTATCCGAGTTATATTTTCTGTATCGTGCAATGAAAGTTGGATCTATATCTTTAGAGTGCTTTTGTTCAGTGGAGTAGTAGCGGTCTACAGTAATTCACAAGGGTGATTGCAAATTGATATATTATCAAAGGTCACAAGCAGTGCTTGATGCGGTGCCCATCATCTCCGGCATCAATCTTGGAGTCCGTTCATGTCTTGCTAGATAGAGCAAAATGCATTTCAAATATAGATAATTTCATTATCGGTCGTTAGATACAATTACATCTTCTCAAATCCTCTCTTACAGCCTTGGATATTGCGCTCACAAGAAGAAACGACCCTAACTTCATCCATAGACTAATGGTTTTTTGTATGCATACACGAGACATGCATATACACAGATGATGTACACAAGCTATAGGCGACTAAATCTGCTGCTACAATTAAACGTCCAAACATCGCTGCCCGGTCGAAATAATCATCTCCCGGATGCCACGCCCGCACCAGCGCACTCATGGACTTTGCGGTCTCGTGCTACCGTCGCGTGCTCCGCCAAATTTGGCTCGGTACGCTCGTGGTTGTCGAACGAGGAAAATTCAAAACGGCTTCTGCAGGTACATAAACATGTCCTGCAGCGGCGACATCTGACCGGCGGCGGCGCCGCCGGTGAAGTACCCGTAGCTGCCCCCGCCCCCGCCCCCGCCCCCGAAGTCCAGCATGCTCTCCCATTCATTCTTCCACCGGGGCTCGCTCTGGACCTCGCACGCGAGCTCCGGCGTCACCACGTGCTCGGAGCAGCTCGAGTCCGTGTGCAGCCTCGGCACCGAGTCCGACGTGTCGAAGTGCACCAGATCGTTCAGCACGGGGGGCGGCGGGGGAGGCAGCGCCGGCATCGTCAGCACCGAGGGCTTCTCGTCCTCGTACTCCGTGAAGCTGCTGGCCGCCGCGGGGGGCCCCAGAGACTGGATCGCCACCGGAGCCGGCGCCGGCGCCGGCAGGGGCTGCGGCTGCACGTGGGGCTGCTTCTTCTCGATCGCGCCCTTCTTGTTGTATATGCGGCACAGCACCCAGTCGTCAAGCTGCGGATAGAAAATTAACCCAAAGAGTAAGACCGCTGATTCAAATTACGAAACGGCCCCCGAAGTCAACATTATCCGCGCGAACGGTCAACAAAATTTTTTAAAAAAAAGCCATCTTTCATTTTCCGGACATCGTGGTCGTCACCCGTGACTTGACGCGAGAGAGAGAGAGAGAGATAAGAAGGGAACAATTTTTCCCACCACTTCGCTTGCCTTAATCGAAAAGGAATCGCCGTCGGCACACGAAAACCTCGTGCCATAAAAAATGAAAAAAAAAAAAACATTCGCCCCGTGGGAATTCACCCGTCGCGCCGTCCCCGCACGTGCGCTTTTTCAACGCGGGTCGGAGTCCAACCCGTACGATTCACGGGGGACGCGAGGGCGGCTTATGCTGGGGAGGGCGGGGGGGGGGGGGTGGGCCCAGATCGAAGAGGAGCCCGATCGCGATGGCGTCATGGATGACGCCAACGCAAATTCCACACCCCCGGAAGCATATTTTATTCCTGAGATCAGCGGGCGGGCCGGCGCCGGGGACCCGTGATCTGCGAGGATCCGGGTGGGATTCCGCAGCGAATGTACGTTTCTACCCCTCCCCGGACACGACCCAATAATAACAACCGACCCCCAAAAAAAACAAAAAACAAAAAACAAAAAAGAGGAGGAGGAGGAGAAGGGCGGGCAGGACGTTGTTCATACCCTCAAGCTGTTCTTCTTGCGGATGGATCTGTCGACGTCGGCGAGACGGTACTCGTGCATGATCCAGTTGGTCTTGTCCCCACGGGGGGCCTTCCCGGCGTAGAAAACCAGCGCCTTCTTGATCCCGACCGGCTTCGGGCTCCCGATCGGCTTGTCGGCCCCGGTCGCCTTCCAGTACCCGCTCCCCGCCGCCCGGTTCGGCCTCGACCCGTTCGGGTACTTCCGGTCCCGCGGCGAGAAGAAGAACCACTCCTTCTCCCCGTACAGCGCCAGCCCTGCACGCTCATCCGAAACCCGAGAGACCCCGTTAGACATCGGCCGCCGGCGGCAACAAAAAAGGAAAGCAAAAAAAAAAAAAAAAAAAAGAAAGAAAAAATCCGGGAGTTCCGGTCGATCGTACGTACCGGGGAGGTCCCAGGGGTCGTGTTTGTAGAGGTCGAGCTCGGCGATGATGGGGACGGCTATCGGCTGCGACGTGCAGCGCCGGACGAGGTAGTGCATCACTAGCTCCTCGTCCGTCGGGTGGAACCGGAACCCCGGCGGCAGCTCCATATCCACCGTCATCTCTCGCCGCCTCTCTCTCCTTCTCTCTCTCTCTCTCTCGTCTGGAGTTTTCGGTCTCCTCTAATCTTCGCCGGAGCGTTGAAACTTAGGAATGAAGGGAAGGGAGAGGATATATAGGGGAGGAGAGGAGGGGGTCGGGCGGTGGGGCCCGCGGGACACGTGGCGTGAGGAGGGGGAGAGGGCTCTAGAGAACACGTGGACGGTACACGTGGAGGGCGGGAAAGTGGTGTGCGTGCGTGTCCGTCGCCCACATGGTGGACTCGATTTTGTCACTGCTTACGATACTTGTTTTGGACTCTTGTGCCTTTTTTTAAAAATCATTTTATGGTGTAGTGTGTGCGCCCAGTTGGTGCCTACACTTGCCTAAATACCCAAACAGACAAAAAAACAAAAATCACGCGTATTATTTTGTGCTTCTGCTTCCTTTTTTTTTTTTTTTTTTTTTTTTTTCATGGCATTTTATTTACCCTAATTGTCTTACGACAGAACAAAATAGATATGTTTCATTGACAAGGGTATTCTGAGCTTACTATGAACAGAATTTTTGTTTTTGTTTTATGAGGTGTGTAATTCATACTGAGGACATTAAAGCTCCCCTTGTGACCATGTCTAGTAATTGTCCAAAGACATCATTTGAAGAATCCACATTCAATTGCCAAAGTTATCGTCTGAGTAGATCATGTCCCATTTTTCCTATTTGATTAGAAAAAGAATTAAAATCATTAAAAAAATTGAATTATGACTAATATGACATAAATATCTCAAATTATGATTATACATGTGCGTAGTAGCTGACATAATTTGAGGATTTTTTGCGGTATTTGTCCGTTTAAAAAAGAAAATTATGTATACTGATTACTGCGTGTGAAACTGGGGGAGCTTTGGACGTAGACAAATTAACGGTGGAGCAGGGGGGGACAAGTCAGCAAGTATGCTTTCCGCGTGGTCGTGTTGATTTGTCAGCATCCCACAACCTAAACTGACAAAAAGTGTGGTCCTGGTCCTTGACGTTTAACAACCATTTCGTCGCAGCGAAACATGCGCTGCCACGCATGTATAAAAATAAAATTAAATATTGTTCCGTGATAATTGCAGAAATCGCAAAAGGAAAATCGTTTCGCAAAATACGAATATTCAATTCGAATGATTATCTGACCAACAAAAAAAGAAACAATTCGAATGAATTATGATTTATATATATATATATATACACACACACACACAATTATTGGGTCAAATTTTAAGCATGTAGTTGCTCATCGAATTTTCATATTCCAAAGAATTGAGATTGTAAGGGAGAAAAATCTTTTATGGGTCTTCCTTATTTTCAGCTAATTAACCTTTTAGTTAACACGTTTTTTCACCTTTTGTGAAATTGTCGATGTTATGTGGTTCATTTAGAGAAAGGTTGAATTGAGTGTCATAGGTAACCTTTGTTCCGTCTTAGTAAAATGAGGGTTTTTGAAATGGAGATTAAAGGTGGTGAGGAGGATTGGCCTATTTTTTGAAGAGGAAATTGGTATTTGGCCTATTTTCTAAGTACTCACAAATTTAACTGGATGAAAGAAATACATATAAGATAATATATTTAATAGGTGATCTGACTACTTGAATGGTGGAGGTCTAAATCTGATACTTTGAAAAGGTTTTTAGGTTATCTAGAAAGATCATGTCGCCGGAGCAACAAATAATGCAAATATGATGCATTTCATTATTCCATCTAAGAGAATGATCAACTTGACATTTTTATACTCCACGATTAGTTGGATGGATGGGTGTCCTGATTTGCCTAAAATTTTTGTTCAATATGTTTAATTGTCTCTTGACCTTTTCCTTTTCTAGGTGGGTGTTGACTTCTTCGATGATGGTAGAAGTTACTTCAATAATCATTTAATCTTTTGTCAAAAGATGATTATTTGATAACAAAAGCCGAAAATCGGATTACTTTGCAAAAAGAAAGAAAAAGAACATTGTTTCTTAAATAGCTTCTACTTAAAAGCTTAGATCTTTATGGCATCCAAAGTTGGCAAACTTCCTTTTAGATCTCTCCATTTTAAAAATCTCATGAGCATATTATACTCATTTTGAACCGATAGTCCACATCATATTCATATTATGCTAACCTAGTAATATTTTTCATCAAACATCACTACCAAATGGAAATTACCTGCCTATCTATTTATTTACATTTATATGATGTATAAAGCCAAGTGTTGCTCTAATAGCATAACTCTCGAATTTGGTGCACACTTTTCGGATGATCAACTTACATCCCTTCTCAATTTTAAAAGAAAATAATATATAAGCAAAAGCTCGATATAACTTAGTAGAGACGTAACAAATCTTGTACTATCATGTACTACTATCATGTACACATAACCTCACACTTTGAATTTATATTTATATTCCTATGCTGAAAAAAACCTATAAATTCAATTGAACTAATTCAAATAAATCGAGGCAACCTTATTACTTTCAATGTGCTTATTTTTGACTTCAAGAAATTAGAAATATATTGATGCCAAATTATCATTCTCTATCTTGTATATTACATATCTACTATTTAATTTATCCTTTTGACACCGTCACTTGGTACATGGATGGATTCAATGAACCTGGATAATAAAGGCGGATGTCAAGCGTAATTAAAGGAAGGTTTGTCCTGATATGGGTTATTAAATTATTTTGGACAATTTGATTATGTGAGAATTCTGTCACATCCGTCAGGACAATTTTACTTTATTATGCAAAAGAAGAGACGACGTAACTTTTTACTTGGAAAACAATTATATAAACTAAAAAGAAAAGAAGAGGGGTCGGGCAATTTCATTTTTCAATGAAGAAAAAATTGTAAATAATGGGTTCCCATTTGATTCTAACGCCGAGAATTCCTTAATTAAAGAGCCCATCTTAATTCAATTTAATGTCCCCTCTAGCATTTCTCTTCGTTTTTATTTTTATATTTGTATTTTGAATAAGTTATATCCCAGAAATTTCGATTCACACTTGGAAATTGGGCACATGCGAAAATTTTAAGAAAATGATAGACAACCCATCAATGAAAGCGAAATGAATTAGTCATCCACAGCTGTAATTATTTCCCAAAATGTTGTCTCCTTCTTTCTAATAAAAACAAGTAAAAAAAATTAAATAAGTAAATTTGATGAACGATGACTTTCCGCATAAGTTTGTAACCCAGATAAAGCGGATAAAGATAACGCTTTTCCTCCGCTAAAATCGGCCTTGGCATTCTAATATATTAGTTATATTTATATATATATGTATATGTATTTGTCAACTAATCCTATCTCCTTTTAGAAATTCAAACATCCCTTTTGGAAAGTCTCCCATGAATAGCGGGATCCCGATTTCTTCGCGAATAAGCTTTCGGGACTTTGTTCTTAGCTTAACCTAAAGCATCCTATTCTGGAAGGATGTGGACTTCTGTCTTATCGAACTGTTAAAAATCTTAATAGCTCCTTTCCAAAATATTCGAACCAGCCGTCATCACCCACATAATTTTTGCATATGAACTTATTTTTGTTGGGCCTTTTCCCCCCTCTCATTTTGCTTTTTTTATTTATTTATAGGAAAATAACACAAATTATCCCCTATGATCTATATGGTTCATGAACTTTTAGTATATATTTAACTTAGTCCATAAACTAATATTATCCATGAATTTAAATCAATAGAAGATAACACTGAACATTTTCCCATAATTTAGAATTAAGTTAAACATATATCAAAAGTTTAAAGATCATATTAAACAAATTAAATATATTTGGGGATTGCATTACACATTGAGATAAAAGTTCGGAGATCATATTGAACAAATTGAAAATTCAAGGATTATATTAAATTGAGCTAAAATTAAGAGATTATTTATGTTATTATTATTTTAAAATTATTCCATAGAATTATTCCTTTATTCTTTTCAGTCAAAGGAAGGACAGAATGCCCACCGAAGGCGGCGGGCACACGTGGTAAAAAGGATTAGGGCAACGTTGAGAAGCTTCCCGGCTACTTCCCTCGTTCCTATCCTCAAGACGGAGCCGCGTAAAGGTCGTCCCAAATCGACCATCATTGTCGCTGGTATTGAAACGTGAAACGAGCCATGAAGAATTGAAAAGAAGATGTAATAATGGCGTCGACCAATCTCTATCGATTTCGACAACTTTGGTCGTATACATGGTTGAACCACACCAACCCACTTCCCCAGACGGCGGTCCTTTCTCGATCCTAATGGTAAGAATTGCATGATTGCGAAATTGACTCGAAAGTTTTGACATTTGACAAATTCCGTGGACGAACGTGGATTCATTCTTAATTTTTCAATTTTGTCTATTTGATCTTAAACTTTTACGTGAAATTCAAATACAATATTTCTGATTAATTTTCATTGGAAACGGCTGATATTGAAATGTGTCACGTTGGACGGCTGGTAAAGTATATCATGATATCGATTGTCTTTACCTAGAACAATGGTCCCCCAACAGCACATGAAGGGCGGGCTTAGACTTTACAGTCTTTTTTTCTAATCTTTCATGCGTTCCCATTACCTTTGTTTTGAGATTTGTCTAAGGAGGAAAAGATTCACGAAATCCACAAATCAAAGCATATGCGAAATCGAGATCCGTTCCCAGAACAGGAAGACCAAAAAGCAGATTGATTGCAAATGCGAAGGCGCCGGACGATGGGAAAATCTCCCAGTTCTTCGCTACCCACTTCGAAATACTCGACGAGCGTGCGCAAATAAGCTTTTTCGACGTGCATTTTTTGCGTGCTGGGGTCGAATCTCGGACATAGATCCGTCGTCCATCAAAGCTTGGGGAGAAAAAAGTTGCAAAATTACCACATTCGCCTTTCTTTTTTATTATTATTAATGTGGACAAGCAGATGATTCTCTGCCATGGAATATTGGATTGCTTTGAACAAACCACTTTCCGGCATGGACCCCAATCTGCACAATTCACATAAAAAAAAAACACGAGAAGATTCGACAAGCGTGAAAGCAAATTAGGAACCATTGAACTAAGACGAGGCGATGGATGGTGCAAGATTGTAACGTGTGAGAACATGCCGAAAGGAAAACCGAACTGAGAGATCATGGCACTGATTCAGAGCACTCCGGCGCCGCAATTTGGGGTGAAGCAGACCGCAAATTTGGCACAATGTCGATTGTCGACGAGAGCGACAGGCATCGTTTTCTGTTCTTGCGGTGGCGCTCCTGCCGCCTTCTTCAATCTTCTTTGATGTGTAATCTGAGCTTGAAACCTCGAACTTATTATAGCTTTTTATCTACTTTAGCTTGTGCTTTGATTTATTAAGTTAGAATCCTTGCGGCATCACGTGGCTTTTGTTTTTTTTTTTTATGTCTTACGTGACTGTTGGTTATGCGACGGAGCACTCTGAACGAAAACCATGATGCGTTTGTGGAAAAGAAGAGAGAAGGCAAGGGGCAAGTGCCGGCCCCTCCTTTGCCGGCGACGGCCAACGTCCCTTGCCTGACCACTTTTGATTGGCCTTGACCCTCCTTACAAGCAAGCGGGGGGCTTTGTTCCCCTTTTGCGTAGCTAGATGGTGGCGCCGTGGCTGCCGGTGCCCGGAGAGGGGGGCTAGCCCTCAACCCGGTGGTGGCAAGGGCAACCCCACCCTCGCTTGATGATGGGGGCCGTGCGCCACAATCGAGTTCCACAAGGGTGCTTGTCCTCCCAGATCTGGTGAGGGCAAGAAGGTTAGTCGGCGGATGGGCGAGAGTCAGCAACCCTCACTATGACCCTGGCGAGGATTGCTAGAGCTAGCGCCCCTTGCAACTACCACCTAAATACGCTGCTTTTGTTTTTTTGTCTTTTTCTTTCAATTTTCTTCATTTCCTTTAGTTTTGATTCTCCGTTGTTGTGTTGAATTTATGTTGTTTTGATACCGAGAATTGAAAAAATGATTAAGAGAGCCGCATGTGAACAAAAAAAAAAAAAATCATAAAAGGAGCCACATGACATCTTCCGTTTACTCAAAAAGTGACGGAGTTGACATAAGGACGCAAATACATATGTTAATAACTTGTAGAATTTAAATACATGAAATGAAAATTTTAAGACTACAGTGCAAGAAGCGTCTAAGTTTTTACTAGCTCTGCAATCTTGATAGTTGTGGAAGCAGATTGAGTTGGTAAGCAAGAGAAATAAAAGTTCATAACTTGATAAATAAATAAATAAATAAATAAATAAAAACTAGATAAACGTTAATGAGGAACTCAAATGAGAGTTCATAATTTACCAGCCGAAGTTATTCGAAACGTGGAGATAATTGAAGGTCGGTACGGGATAATGCAGATATGGTTGCCCTTTTTCAGTGTCACCCGAATATGCATAATGCGCGAGCACTAATGGACAGTTTGCTTTGAGTGACCCTGATTGTCAAACCTAATTGGCGTGCTAAAAGCATAACGTGAAGCGAGAAAAAGAGAGAAAAAGGGGTTCCATTGTCTCGTGTGGAGTGTGGCAAAGAAAAACAAGAGCCTACCTGCATTGCCTGTAAAATGATTTGCCTCGGTATTCAGCACATACTTTCTACGCATCCAATAGCCGCTGTCCTATTGCATCAGCCCCTGCGTAATCCCAGCAAAAGACAGAAACGACCTAAACAACCATATCAAGTCATTTTCACAGGATTCGGTTCTGAAGGCAATATTGCTCAATGATGTCGTGCGCAGACACTAACGAGCAGGTTCACGCTTCTCCTGCTGAAAATACTACAGAAACCAGAGCTCACGCTAGACCTTCATTCTAAAATGACACGACAGAGAAAAAGGTTCAGCGCAACATAACTTGCCCGTTGCCATCCGGCAACAGGTTATATGGCCAGTACAGGAAAAAGGAATCGCCATTCAAACTAAGTGTTCTTGTTGAACTGGTTTGCTCAAACTGCAGTTTTAATTCCCATTAACTGATGTCCAAAGGGATGAGGGATTGTGATCCCAGCATCGAGATTTCAATCACCTTGCAGACATTAAAAAGAGTACAGCATAATTAATGCAAAGGAAGAAAAAGGAGCAAGCAGTCCCTAATTGATTCACTTTTTTGGAACAAAGTGAAAAAAAGGATGATGGAAAAGCTACAGGTGGTTGAGGAACCCTATGAATGATCAGCTTCCAGCTCCAGAGAAAGATCAGTCCATTCTCCCCTTCAGAATTCGTTCTCTGATTTCAGTTGGTGTTCTGCAGGAGGAAAAATCAAAAAACACAAGGATGGCATCAGCCATAGTAATGCTGTCACATTCAAAATGCCAGTTTTTTATTCTTTTCATCCATCTTAAGACAGTTGAATAAGCAAATTCCACCAAAAAAGGAAAATCAAAGCACTAGGAAAGTACCGACCAAACTTATTAGTGGTTGTTAGGGTGGACAACGGAGACACTATAATTATAGGCCTTTCTTGATATTCTCTTCCCGGGGTGGGGGTTTTGTTTTCTTCATCTTTCTTTGTTTTTTGTTTTTTTTTTTGGGGGTTGGGTTTCCCCCAGGGCAAGGGGGGAGGGAAGTGGGTGGAAACCACTATTTTGTCAAATCCTTACAAGGCTAGCTTACTTCAGCCATCCATTTCTCTCCCAAAAACCTCCCCATGAGTGAGAAAAAGAACGTCTAGAAACTGAAGAGGGCCATGGAATTTTAGATTTTACCAGATCCATGAGGAACCAGAAACTACAATTTAACCTCATGCATGTAGATACACTGCTCACACAGGAGGCTACGATATCAACAATTGTCCACAGAGCCACATTCATACAGATAGTCATGAAGACATAATCTAGTCATAAAAAAGACGAGAAGAAGGCTTACACAACATAGACATGTCCTCCCCAACCACTTAGACAGTCCCTGTCTACTGATGATAATAAAGCTTGAGAGATAGTTTCAAACAATTCCTCAGGTTCCTGATAAAAAGGCCAAGGCAAATTGACAAAGATGAGTAGTTGCACATGCAATATGTAACATTTCTGGACTATTATGAGCACACAGCTTGTGTAAAGAACTTTACACGAGCCGTGTTGGATCCATGATGTGGCATCTTGAACAACTTTTTGAACCAAACATGACACAAGTCATGCATCCAACATAGCCTGCATAAGCCTTTCTCTACATAGATTGTGCGCCAAACATTAATCCTTATGAAAGTACAAACCAACCATGTCAGGCTTGAACATTGACTCGCAGGCACCATAAAGAGATTCTGAGGCAGTGCCAGCAACAACAAAATCTTTAGCTAGCTCCCTGCAAAACAGAAGCAACCAAAAGAAATCACTGGACTATAGAGAAGCTATAACATATAGCAAGAAGAAGCTTACGGTATTGTAATCATCTTTTAGTAAAGTGAATTTACTGAAGAACACCGATACAATCAACCACAAAACAAGATGGGTCAAAAAGAGCTCCACATGGTCTATTGACAATTTTTGCTCGTAGGTAATACTTGGTTATATTTGGATATTGAATGAAGACAGCAGCATATGACCTAAAAAAAAGTCATTTCCTAGCTCAAGAGAAGCAAAATGGTATGGAATCACCAAAAGTTAAAGAAAGTACTGTCATTTGGTGTCAGATGAAAGGAAATTTGAAAAAAGAAAACACAGATTAGTCGATTAAAAGAAGATAGAACCAAGGACTGAAACTTGGCAAATGAGAAAATCAGCACAAGGACTGAAATTTGGCAAATTAGAATATCAGCACATTCTCACTTACATGTACACATGCCTATTTCTCTTTCAATTGATCATGGAGGTACCGTTCACACTCCTTTTTATAAAGTAACAATTGGTCTCAAACTTGATCTAACAACCTTGAAAAGCTTTGTCAAATGTGAAATCAAGCTAGATATGCCTTGACAGAAAAGTTAAAAGGACTCATTTAACCAGGTTATTTATTTTCTAATCTCTTAGGTAAACCACATGCCTATTTTCAGGTAAGAAATAATTGGTCTCGCCTTGATGTAACAACCTAGAAAAACTTTGTCAAATGTGTACCAAGCTAGATATGCCTTGACAGAGAAGTTCCAAGGACTCATTTAACTAGGCTAATTATTTTTTCACCTCTTTTGACAAGTGTCAGCAGTAGAAAAGTTCCCAAATGAAAATTTTTCACTCCATCTTCATAATAGGAGAGAGATATCACTAAACGGTAATGAGTTTTTACAGCAAGTTCTGCTAAAGACCAAAAGACATAGGATTCACAACCTATACAAATATGATGACAAACATTGAGAGGACTAAAGAAAAGAGAAAGCATGGATAAGGATTTGATACAAACCTCAAAGATCAGACTTATATCATAAACAAGACATTTAATGAGTGGCTATCACATGCCGTGAAAAATTGAAGATGTCGATACAGCTAGTCAGATGGTGCAAAAGTAAGACATGGAAATATGGATGTTCAGAGTCATGCAAAACAACACCATAACCTCCTAATAATTTTCCAACCAAAAAAGAGAAACCTCCTGATAATTTGTTTAAGTTGAATTAAATACAACTCAGACTGCAAAATGTCACAGGACAATGGAGAAAGAGCAAGAAGGATAGGTGTTGAAAAAGGAATATGAAAGCAAAATTTGAGAGAAGATGCAAAAAATACTGAGATAGGAATTCTAAAAGTACAGACGAAGAAGTGGGATACCTATAAGCTACATAAATATGCTGACCAACAAAACAATGAAACAAACTCATGGCAAATAAACATAATTCCAACCAAGAATTCACAAATACATCTCTAGTAAGGCTATGACAACATTTATCAGCAAAGTTACGGCTCCATTGCAGAAAAAAAGAGAGGCGACTACAGTAAAGTCACATAGACAAAACCCAAGAGATGGCATTGAGTTGACAAAGCAAAGAAACACAAATCATACATCCTTTTCAGTGATTACAATGTAGAATATTGAACAGAATAATCAAGATAAGTACATGAAACGATATTCTGTGGAAAGCACAGGAATGTGTGGAAAAAAACATGATAATATAAACAACGGGGGCAAAAAGTATAGCAGGAAATTGTTCTTAACCCGAAAATTCTATTTGTTAATTACTACACTTGTTTTTGCCCTTCAATCTAATGATCAAGCAGCTTCTTCATCCAAAAAGAAAACTTAGATCCTGTCAAAAATATTATGATTGAGAAAGTGGGAGAGAGGACTTGATCACCATCACAAATAAGAATTAGGTATCAAAGGTCATCTTAGCCATTACTCAGAGTCAATGGGTCGATTTGGAACTTATTAAGGGATTTCCTCACTCGTGTGCAGTTTAACCACCTAGGATAACTAACTAGATGTCATTGTATTTTTTTCTTCAGTATACAATAAGACAGAATTCAACAAACATACAAGCAGTTGATGGTACAAGCAATCCATTTGTGCTACTCATTTCAATTGAAAATTTAGGATTTCAATTCAAATTTCACAATCCAATGGTTCTAAACAGAAATAACTCTAAAATAGTAGAGATACATGGCAAAGTCACAGCTACCACAAAGATTTAAGGGGGGAAAAATTAGGAAGTGATATAGTCTAAAGACGATGATAATAATTTAAGTTGCAAGGATTTCACAATTAGCAGTAACCAATGCGGCAGAAAAAGAAGAGTAAACCGTAACATACTTGGCTCCAATAGAATCCATCGTGCAAATGAAGGGCTTGTCTTCATCTCCCAGTCCAGCAATTACAGGTTGGCAAAAGTATGGGCCAAATCTGAACAGCAGACAGAAGCAAATTTAATTTTAACTAAGACCTGCCTGCACGACCTGAGAGATAAATAAAAGATGCCAATACTTGGAAATTTTTTATAGGTTTTTCTAATCATACTCATAATAGAAAAGAGGAACATACAGTAAAAAGAGTATGCTAGTTAAAGAACATACTGAAGAAACCGCATTCTACAGAATTAGCTTTTAAAACCCAGTGAATTAATAATCACAAATACAAGACCATCAATCTCTACACTATGAAGGAAGAATTCTGCAAAAGCATCAATACTCTGCAACGACCCAACACATATAACTTAAAGATCACAATGGCATTTCACATCTCAATGTGCATCTCAATTTTTTTCTAATGGGGGGGAAGGGCTGACCAGTATGTGGCTGGACCAGTCCAAGACAAGCCAAAACGAGTCTAAAATTGCAGGAACTATTCTCTATCGCTTGTCTGCCCATTATAAGTCGAATGTGAACACCCAAGCACACAATTTTGAATATTTTCCTACACAATCTCCATATCTTATGGCTTATAGGACCAAAAGCAAAGGAGGATCCTCGAGAAGCCAATTTCCCATCCGACGTATTGGTTCCAAGTGAATACACTTGTAACTATCCCCGCAAGTCAAATTTTCCGAACCAAAAAGGGGGAAAAAGAAGCCCTGCGAAGTAAGAGTTGAAGCTAACCTTTTCTCGTAGAGAATAGACGAAACAAGGTTGGCAAACGTCTCGGGCTTCATGTCCCTCTCTTCCCGAAGCTGATACAGCTTGTGCCTAAACACCAGCCTCTGGTACCTTCAAAATCACACGCCACCAAGACTCAGTCAATCACACAAGCAGCTAAACCCTCAAACGCCAAAAAGGAAAAATACTACATTCAGTTAGCGACTGAGCACCGAAACCGAGCTTAACGAAATCGACAGCTCTTACAGAGTCTGGGCATCGGTGGCGAGCCCGGAGAGGCCGAGGAAGAGCTTGTCGTGGACCTTGTAAATCTTCTGGAAGTCGGTGGCGATCGTCTGGAGCTGCACGCCGAGCCTGCGGTCGCTGGCGATGGCGAAGCAGTTCTTGCCCACCATGGCGATTAGGGCACTCCCGTTGTACTCGAAGATCTGCAGCACCGGCGTCGCGCACCGTCCCGACGAACCAATCCATCAATCCATCAATCAATCAATCAGTCGATCGACAACATTCAACGGGATCGGTACTTACCGACATCGGCGATCCGGCGGGCGTATCGATCCGGCGAGGGGCGTCGAGCTTCGCAGGAATGGGAGATCTTCCAGCTGAAAAATGGAGGTCGAGTGAAGAGGGGAAAGTTTAAAGAAAGCGCAGGATTCATTGGCTTGGTGGTCACTCCAGGAATTGTTTCTGGGCCGGGCTTGTCTTTCTTGGGCCTGGGCCTGGGCCTGGGCTTGGTCCACGTCCAACCCGTCGAACCGAACCGGAGGCTCCAAACCGGTTCGGTGTTCGAACCGGTGCCGGTCGCCGTCTCCGCTAAAACCCTTCCGTGCTCCATAAATTTCGTAAACCTCTGCTGTAAAACCCCTCTCCTCCTTCTCCTTCTTCACCTTTCATCTTCTTCATCGCGCTCTGCAACTCCAGGGCTGGACGATGGGTTGAAGCAGCAAGGCGCGCCGTCGGGTATCGTCGTATCCTTATGCGCTGGTGTCGCCACGAGATTGCTCGGTCAGCCCTCCCGAGACTTGCTCTTTTCGCTCGTTTCGCTTCGCCTGAGAATTCGTGTTTGGGGGGGAGGGGGGGGAAGCTCATTCTTTCTCTGTCTTTCTCTCCGAATCAACGGCCATATAGAACAGATTTTAATGCAAAGTTTGGTCGCGTGCTTTGTGTTTGGCAACTCGTGCTGATTTTATGGTGTCTCCCATGAATTAGGCGGTGGTGATTTTGCTGCTTTAGAAAGCTTTATTTTTAGGAATGGAGCTGAGACTAGTCTAGTTGGCGTGTGCATTGAGAGATTATGTTGCCTATCGCGTTAATGTGGAAGCGAGCGTTTTTGATTGGCGGCTCTCCTCAAGTTCCTCACTTTACTTTGTCATTCGCATTGATTAGTCTGCCCATTTGTTTTCCTCTATATTTTTCTCGTATATATGTGGTGTATGTTGCATTGGGTATATCCGCTGATCATATTCACTTCTGGCAGTGAAGACGTCTGTTCTTGCTTCCTCTGCATAGCACGACCTTTATATCTTGTGCTTAAAAGTAGCTGCTGTGCGGGTTCTGTCGATACTGCTATTTGCTACCGCAGAGAGTTTAACACCCGGGCTTGGTCAGAATCGCATAGTGGGAGGCTTTCTAACCACAGTCAAGCTGTAAATCTTCCATCTAGAAGGGAGTTGAGCAATCTGGGCTGTTCTCTGAAGGCTGCGCGTGATGGACCGGACTCTGTTCTCAAAGCAGATTGTTTACAGCACTGGTTCAAAGATTGGCAAGAACTAAGGAGAAATAAGCTCACAGCAAGCACTTTTAGTTCAGCGATTGGTTTTGGCGTAAGCGAAGAGTCCAGCTCTGGTTAGAAAAACTTGGCTTGATTGAGCCATTTTCTGGTAACCTGGCTACCTGTTGGAATAATATAAAGGAAAAGGAGGCGCTTGAAAGGTACAGGCTTATCACTGGAAATGACGTCGAGTTACCTCAGTTTCAAGTTTATGGAAACAATAATTCCGAAGACAGTTGGCTTGCTGCTTCACCGGATGGAGTTGTTGAGCAATTTGTTTATGGCTTGCCCTGCAATGGAGTTTTGGAGATCAAGTGCCCATTCTTCAATGGAGATATGAATAGAGCTTCCCCGTGGTCTCGGATTCATCTAAATTACATTCCTCAAGTGCAAGGTTTGATGGAAATTTTGGACAAGGATTGGATGGATTTCTATGTATGGACTCCAAGAGGCAGCAGTCTTTTCAGAATATACCGCGATAAGGAATACTGGGATCTTTTGAAGTTTGCTCTTTCTGATTTCTGGTGGAAGCATGTGCAGCCAGCAAAGGAACTGTGTAGTAGATATGAGATAACTGATCCCCTATATCAACTAAGATCATTTCGGCCAGCACCGAGGCATGAATTATGCAGTCGTATTGTCTGTGAAAGCAAACGCATTGTGGACTCATCCCAACTATTGGTTTATGAAATTCATGGGAGACTCCAAAATTGACATCTGGACAGCCATAAAATGTATTATAGAAACATTTGGTGCAGCTTAATATGGTCGAACATCATCTCATACATAGTGGAAGATTTGATCAGAAATTTAAGATATAGAAGCATATGTGAACTTCATGTTTCTGGACTTTGTGATAGTGAAGCAATCTATGCAGAAGGCAGGGTAAAGCTTCAGACTTTTCCTTTCACTGGACCTAAAATGCTGGAGCCTATCACTCCAAAACGCTGATTTGAGGTAATGCTGAAGTAGACTATTTGATAATACCGTGAGAGGATTGGTAGCATTCTTGTTCACTGAAAGATTATTCTAAGAAGATGGACAATTTTGTATAAGCGCCGTTGGGCTTGAAGCTCATGTAGGTTCCTCTGTCTCTGTCTGTCTCTGTCTCCATCTGGCTGTCTGTCTGTCTGTCTGTCTGTCTGTCTGTCTGTCTGTGTTCATGCACATGCATGCAGGGATTGATTTTCTTTGGTCTTTTCTTATTCAGTGCATTTTTTTTCTCTCTCTCTGGTTTTGCGGTGCTTTGGGTTAACTCTTGTCATTGTCCTATAATGTTTGAGGATCACCTGTCAGAAAAAGAATGTTCGAGGATTAGGAATAGTACCTTGTTGAGGTTATCGTTGGTACCCTGTGCTTACAGCTCTCCTTTCTTGAAGTTCGAACCTTTTTCTTAATTAATGTCATCAAGAAAAACAGAGCCTGGCTCTACTACTTTTCTGTTCTTCCTTGGTTTAATGTTAGTTTTTATCTAGCTTGGCACATTAAGAGACAATGTGTGGTGATCTAGTGATTGTAACTCATATAAAAAGACCTTTTTTTTCTGCTAATGGTCCTCACTCTTTCGTTTTTCATTTGTTGGCTGTTCAAGAGCATGGTACTTCATTAAATGACGTAGATATGGTTCACGCCAATCCATAAGAATCCCCACAACTATATTATGCTGGTAACCAATAATAACATGACCTTGTGTCATAAAGGGATTTCTATGTTGGTGACCATTTTCTTTGCAATGAACTTGAAGATCCCAGTAATTCTTTGGAAATTTGATGATTTTCTTACGTTTCTTTGATTATCTTGACACTTTGATAATCCACATACCATTCTCCATGCTGGCATCAGTATGATTTTATGGTGAAGTTTCTCGTCTCGAGAATGCAACTGTCTTTCCTAGTACTCAACCAATTCGTTGTCACATCCTCAGACTTCCTCCCTTCTCCACCCCTTCCTCCCTTCTCCACCCTGCTAAAGTAAATGAATTAGTTAATAAATAAAAGGCAGCATGAACTTCGTGAAGGTTGCTTGTGGTTCTGCTTTTGGCCTATTATTCAGGTGTTTTGCACTTCTTGACTAAACTTCTAATTCTATTTTTGGCCTTTCATACAGTTGTATAAAACTTCTTGACTGAGAGCATGGAAATCAGTGGCTCCCCTCATTTAAGAGCAAATCAGCAAAACCCGGTTTTGCTTCCTTCCGGAGGCAAAAGCCAGTTGACTATGGTCCAGGCTGTGCACCAGTTTACCTCAGTGTGTATGATCAGACCAAATCAAATCGATATGTTTCCTGGCTTGGACTTGGCATCTTTGACTCTGGTGTAGAGGGTAAGCCAACCTTATTCAGTTTGTATTTTATGGACATATTACGTCTGATTGTCCAATTGGACTCAATATGGGAGCTTATAGATTAAATACTAGAAATGAAGGTTACATACTTGGGGATATTTTATTTTCACAGGTAGAACAAAGTGCAGTTCTAATGGAACATAGAACTGTGCTTGATGCTGGGTGGTTTCCATCTAAAATGCACGAAAAGACTAAAAGTTCAGGTTATTGTTGGTGTAATATGTATATGTGGGTCTTAACACAATTCTTCTTTCTCTAAATGCTTGAAAGGATGACAGGTGGATATATCTTTATTGTACCTTCTGACAAGCAATCAGTCAGGAAGTTGTTCCTTTTATATAATTTTTTTCAGTAGAAATATTTTGAACAAACTTCCTCTAAATATCGTAACCCCTATTGGGAAGGATGGAATGGGGTACTGTTTGGATGAGTATAAACAAGTCCAGAATCCTCAGAGAGTGAAATTGACAGCTGGATGTATACCTACACTAAGATTGCTGTCCGTGTGTCCTTGAGGAAGCTGTTTTATATCGGAGAAAGACATACAGAATTAATTGTCTTTTTGCTGTGGATGAGCAATCACCGTGCATTGTAATGTAAATTCAGATATCCTGCACTTAATATTTCCAAACTAAGTTCAACATTTTGACAATTGCAACTTCTTGGCAGTTCATGGTGAGGAATATGCATTTTGAGACCATGACTATCCAAGCAGTGGCGTATTTGAGGTTGAACCTTGGCAATCCCCAGCTTCAAGTTTATCAAGTTTAGAAAATCAATATTCATCAGGACATCCCCTTGGACCCTACTCAGGTTAGGGAGTTCATGGAAAACCATGCGATAAGCCACAATGGTGATATCACTCGACTTTAAGAATTACAACCACTTCTGCAATGATGTTTGTTACAAGCTGGCGGGAAAAATGATTCCAAAATGGGTCATTTGGCTTCCAAAAATAGGTATTCAATTCGTATCTCACTTCTCTACCTGAGTTTCTTCTGAAATATAATAAAACCCAAAAGTATGCTTCCAGAGTGATTGAGTTTATGCTAGATTTTTTTCTTTTTCCTTTTCTTTTGCTGCTTATGCCTTCTTGCACTTTACAAGTCAACAATAAAAGAGGGATAAAAAATATGCATGGCCTTCATTTCCTTTTTAATTTTTCCCATGAAACCTCACTATTCTAGAAATTGGTCATCACGGCCTACAAAGCCTTTAAAAGTCACTTTTTGAGCTATTAAGTTGCAGCTTTTTTGTCAAATAAAATAATGCCCCTCTTTTGTAATGCTGCTGCTTTATTTTAATTTCTCTCTTTCACTCTGGAGGATTGAGAAGTTATTGGCTTTCCAGTTTACCACTTCTTAAAATTGCTGCATTCACTTGTTTCATCTGGACTTCTTTTTAATGTTTTTCTCTGTTTATCTTGCTTCAAGTTAATGATTGCAATAAGGAAAATTGTCGAGTATTCTTGGTTAGGAAAATTCTAAAATATTGATTGTACTTGTCAAAACAAGAAATAGGGCATAACTGCAAATTTTCCTTATTTGATTACATGATGAGTCCTAAAAGGCTCTTCTAATGAACAGAGCATCGGGTGCGAGGATAACGACTCCTGGACGAAGTCACTGGTCTGCGATTCCTGCGGTAAGCGGGATGGCCCGAGCAAGCCCTGGGTTTGTTGTGATTGCTTGGAGGAGATCAATCCAAAGATAGAAGAGCTGCAGGTCAAGAAGGAATTCTTGGTTTTGCCCAATGAACCCAATGAACTGTTCACTGATTTCAAGTTGATTGTCAAGGACGAGGACGGTTCCGAGGGGCCTCTGATCGCATGTCACAAAAAAATCCTGGTAAGCATTGCATTGTCATTTTGGATTTGAACTTCGAACTTTTCTTTGATTTTGCTCAAACAGACGATCAGATTCAGTTTCTAGGTTTCCTCTTCCACGGGTTGACCGCTCGCCAGTTTTCGATGCCATGTTGAGGTATTCATCAGAGAGCAATACTAGCATGGTTATTATAGAGGAAGCCTCGTATGAGGCTGTCAAACTCTTTGTTCGATACCTTTACAAAGGTAAAGAATCCCTGATCAACTTGATCATGAACTAGCTAGGAAGCTATTTTACTAGCTAGGAAGCTATTTGTGTTAGCCGATAGGTATCAAGTGATGCATCTGAAGGATTATTTTGAGGAATTCATAGTGTCTCATCTAACCTGGGACAACTCAATATTGAGTTTTTTACTTGGGCGCATACACAATGCGGAGCGTATCGTTGAAGCCGTCAAGTCGTTAATCAGGTTCAGCAACTTGGCTAAACTGAGCGATCATCCACACTATAAGGCACTCACTAAAGTTGACCAAATCCTTGCGTGGGAGGTATTGGAAGCATGTTATCTTCGATAGTACGAAAGGAATGAAGCAGCCAAGACTCTTGTATGATAATAGGCTGATAGTGTTGTAAGTGCTTTTCTTCATTTCATAGACCAAAGGAATCAGTAAAAATTTCCTCATCTCCAGATCAAAGGAACTGGTAAAATTTTCCTCGTCTTTTCATACATGTATTTTTTTTTTTAAACAACTCATGACTCTTCCCAAGCCGGTTTTATCTTCTCATTTGTACCATGCTTTCTTTTCATTTAAAGAAGACACTCATTTTCTAGTAATACTTTGAATCCTGATCTACTTGACATATTATCATTTTGAAATGGATGTTATCTAAATATTGCTACATATATGCCTCTACAATCTATGCATATATGCCTACACTAACATTGGGGTACTGTTTGGATGAGTATAAACATGTCCAGAATCCTTAGAGAGTGAAATTGACAGTTGGATGTATACCTACACTAACATTGCTGCCTGTGTGTCCTTGAGGAAGCTGTTTCGAGGAAGCTGTTTTATATCGGAGAAAGACTCATCCAAACAGTATCCCAATATTAGTGTAGGCATATATGCATAGGTTGTAGATTTAGATAACATCCATTTCAAAATGATAGGATTCAAAAGTATTACTAGAAAATGAGTGTCTTCTTTAAATAAAAAGAAAGCATGGTACAAATGAGAAGATAAAACCGGCTTGGAAGAGTCACGAGTTGTTTAAAAAAAAAATACAGGTATGAAAAGACGAGGAAAATTTTACCAGTTCTTTTGATCTGGAAAATTTTTACTGGTTCCTTTGGTCTATGAAATGAAGAAAATCACTTACAACACTATCAGCCTATTATCATACAAGAGTCTTGGCTGCTTCATTCCTTTCGACACTGTCGAAGATGACATGCTTCCACACCTCCCGAGCAAGGGTTTGGTTAACTTTAATGAGTGCCTTGTAGTGTGGATGATCGCTCAATTTAGCCAAGTTGCTGAACCTGATTAACGACTTGACGGCTTCAACGATACGCTCCGCATTGTGTATGCGCCCAATAAAAAACTCAATATTGAGTTGTCCCGGTTAGATGAGACACTATGAATTCCTCAAAATAATCCTTCAGATGCATCACTTGATACCTATCGGCTAACACAAATAGCTTCCTAGCTAGTTCATGATCAAGTTGATCAGCAAGGGATTCTTTACATTTGTAAAGGTATCGAATTTGACAGCCTCATACGAGGCTTCCTCTATAATAACCGTGCTAGTATTGCTCTCTGATGAATACCTCAACATGGCATCGAAAACTGGCGAGCGGCGGGTGGAAGAGGAAACCTAAAAACTAAATCTGATCGTCTGTTTGAGCAAAATCAAAGAAAAGTTCGAAGTTCAAATCCAAAATGGCAATGCAATGCTTACCAGGATTTTTTTGTGACATGCAATCGGAGGCCCCTCGGAACCGTCCTCATCCTTGACGATCAACTTGAAATCAGCGAACAGTTCATTGGGTAAAATCAAGAATTCCTTCTTGACCTGTAGCTCTTCTATCTTTGGATTGATCTCCTCCAAGCAATCACGATAAACCTAGGGCTTGCTCGGGCCATCCCGCTTACCGCAGGAATCGCAGACTAGTGACTTTGTCCAGGAGTCGTTGTCCTCGCACCCGATGCTCTGTTCGTTCAGTGGCTCCATCGCTGAGTGAGCGCTGCGAACTGGCACAGCGAAGTTGGGTGGTCGAGGGAGAAGTGGATGGGAGGAGAGTACTGCGCAGGGTAGTGCAGGTTGACGCGCGTCAGGGAGGCAGATCTGTGGAAGGAGGTGACGGTGGCAGCGGAGGCGCGGGATGCAAAGGTGGAGGAGGAGGAGGAGGAGGAGGTGAAGGAGGAGGCGACAGCGGACGGCTGGCGTGAAGCTGCCGGAGGAGGAGAGGGAGAGAAAATGAATTGGGATTGGCGTCGACGGAGTCTTCTTAACCGTCCGCAACGACCAAGCGGCAATCGGCAGTTGTGGTCGATCATAATCAAGAAAGACATCTTGACCTCAAGCTCTTTCTTCATTCGATCGATCTCCTCAGGGCTTGCTCGTGCCATGGGCCGATCTCACGCCTAATGGGGAGTGGTCGCTCCATCACCGAGCGAGGGAGTGAGGCAGAGAGGCGGACTGACTGGTTTAGGATTTAGGGTTACGAGATAACTAATTTGCTTCGCAAAACCTCGAGTGTATTCTTTCTAGTATTGAGCTCATTTGTATTTCGAGAGCATAATACAAAGAAGATACGGAATGAATATATAATTATCTCATAAAAGCGAAAAATATTCAAAAAGTCATAAACCTATTAAATTTTTACCAATTCATTCTTAACTTTTCAATTTTATTAATTGAATTATAAATATTTTCATAATTTATTAATTAAATCCATTCGATTAATTTTATCTTGAATTCATTGACGTAGACGCTAATGACGCGTTTGTTTGCACCGTGTTTTGTTCCTAGGAACAAAAATTTCTGTTTTTGTTGTTCGGGAACAAAAAGGAATGTAAACGCGTTCTGTTCGCGTTTACATTCCTTTTTTGTTTTTTGTTAAAACAAAAGGGAACAGAAATAAGAAACAAAATTTCTTGTTTCTTATTTCTGAAACATATTTGAGGAACAAAAAAAGAAACAAAATTGTGTTCTCCTCTGCGAGCCTCTCCTCCTACAAGCATTTCCACCGTCGTCTTCTCCAGCGCCTCCCACTCTCCGGTGTCGATAGCCGCCTCTAGACCATCCGGATTCTCCACCGTCGTCCTCTCCGGCGTCGACAGCCGCTGCGAGCGTCTCCACCTGCGAGCGGGTGACGAGCCGGGTCGCGGGTCGGCCGGGCGGCGGCGGCGGCTGCGGTGCGGGGCTCGGCCGTGGGGTCTCGAGCGGCGGACATCTAGGAGCGGATTGGCGAGGACGGCCGGTCGAGTCGTGGGCGGTGTGGGGTTGACAATCGAGTGGATCTCGAAGTCGTGGGTCACGGAGCGGTGAGAACTGATGCGGCGGTGGCGAACGGAGGCTCGAGACCTGCAGATGTGTTGATCGGGCGTGAGGTGGAGGGGCGGTTGCCGATGCGGTGGAGGGAGATGATGGTGTGGCTCTGGGTCACCGTCGGCCTGGCGCGGCGAGGCCGACCTCGCCCGGCCGGTCGGCGATGCCAAGCCTCTCCGGGGGGCCGGCGATGCCGAGCCTCGCCGGGGGCCGGCGAGCCTCACCGTGGCTGGGTGAGGCCGCCGGCCTTCGTCGGCCGGTCGCCGGCCATGGCCGAGGCCGGCGACCGGCCAAAAGAATAAAAAAAAAGGAAAAAGGAAAAAGGAAAAAGGAAAAAAAAAAGAAAAAAAAAAAAAAAAGAAAGAAAATAGAAAATAGAAAATTAAAATATTAAAAAATTAAAATAAATAAAAAAAATTATATAAACTTACCAAACGTGTTTCTATTCTTTTTATATTTCGAAGCATTTACCAAACGCGTTTTTGTTCAAAATTGTTCGCGGAAAAGAAACACTTTTTATTTTATTTCTATTCCCGAAACAATTTTTAAATAGAAACGTTACCAAACGCACCCTAATTATCTTACCTAATACGATTAATATTGACTTAGACAAATTTCATCAATTTTTTAAATTATTTTTGGAATTTTTAATTTTTAATTTTTTCTCTTCCTTTTCCTTTTTTATTTTTCCCACTTCCTCCTCCGCCGGCCCATCAAAGATGTGAGCCTAGAGACCATACCAAAAAGAAGAATCATGGGGAACACTTACCTTCGCTGAGTTCCTCGCTTTGGCTCTCATCATTGCCATCATCATCCTCATCTTCATCTTCCTCGTCACGACCATCGTCTGCATCGTAATTTCCTGCCTCTTCCCCAGTACCTTCCCTAGGTACTTCTGATTTTGGATGAGCTGCATATCTGGAAGACGTCCTCCTACGTGAACTTGACACTTCATTGCTCGTGTCAATGCCTTCCAAGTTCTTTCGCTCAATGACTAGCACTCTTGAAAATGCAGTGAAATCTTCCATTTACGTATGTAGATCCCCCAAACTTAAATGCCAATCGATTAGCTTTTCAGGCCATGGCCTTAAACAATGGCATGAGATTCTTTTATCTCCTGCCAAAGCAAACAATACCGTCTACCAACTCTTTTTATCAAAACAATTCGGAGGTGTTATTAGAGATAACAAGTTTCCATTTTCTCCTACCTAGAGATACCAGATCAGTAGTCATTGGGTCCAAACCAGACTTCCAAGTATCCACCGGAATACGGTAACTGTTCATGCCTCCAATTTAGAGTTACCTATTAATCAAATCTACTTAACAAATCCAGTTGCAAGAATTTTGAGCGAAGGACCATATTTTTCGCCCTTATCAGTAGGATTCGTTGACAATCCTTCTCTCTCCGCAGCATCTCCTCCAGCTCCTTCATTAGAAAGTCTTGCGTTTATCCTTAGAGACTTGCTCGACTTTTTTTTTTTTAATAAATTGAGGGTGGGATAGTGCAAAGGATTTTATTTCTTCTCAAATCTGCTTTCTAAATGACGAAGCCCTTTAACTTTCTAGGAAGCCTCTTAAAAAATAATATGCAGAAGTCACAGGATTTTATAATTTACGTCAATACAAAATTATCAGAGAAATAAATAATAAATAATGAGGACGTAAGATATTTATATAGTTCTGTCCAAATATCGATATTTATGTGCATGAGAAAAGTCAGCAATAAATAATTCATTATAATCGAATCACTCACATACTTGAGTGTTTTCACTCATAAATTTAATCTCATATCCAAAATATTTATAAATAAATAACCTAAATTTACAGCACAAAAACTTTAAAACGCCCAAGCCCCAAGATGGAACTTGGGGCATCCGTCTTTTTTTTTTTTTGCGTCCGTGTTCGAGGCTTATGCGGACGTGCGGCTTTCTCTTTCTTCAAGGAAAAACCCACGTCTCTTTATATTCTGCCCAAAGTCAACAACTTCGACCTTAGGCCTGCGTAACTTCAACAAGAATTTGGCTTCTACAGTTGGGGATAGAGTTTCTTTCCTTTCCTCCTCTAGCAAAAGACTTATCTACCCCTAAAAGTTAAATAGATAAAAATAACAGATAGTGTGCCCATCTTTTATCCTTTAGTGCTTCTTGTTTTCTTTTGTACCTCCAAGGCAAGTACATAAAACAAGAGCTTCTTCATCCTAATTCAAATCCTCAAGAGAAAATATTTCTCAAAAAATTTGATTTAACAAATTATTATCCAAATTCAAACTCAAAATATTAATTTTAAAAAATAAATATATCGTATCCATCTTTCAACTGCAGATTTTAGCCTAATAAAGAGCAATATATTATCATCTTCAGCATTCTTGTATGATAAGTCAACAGGATATCCACTTGTGATAGGTAGATTCCACAACAATCTCAGTAGAGATCTCACTGCCATGCCATTTGCAACAGGATGCCTTTGTTTCGCGGAAAAATATTTTTCATGAAAATGTTTTTTTTCTCATTTTTTAGCATTTGATTCCCTTAAGAAAATGAGTAAACATATATTTTCTTAGTTAATGAAAAAAATTTCCCACCAAAACTTAAATTCAGGAAAATGATTTTTCTTTTGAAAAAAGTAGAAAACATTTCAAAATATTTTCCTAATCTTAGAGTCCTTGATTAATAAAAAAATCATTATAAAAAAATTATTAAAAAAATTGAATTTTTAATTATGTTTAAGGATTATGAATTTATTATTATTATTTTTTCTTTTTCTTTTCTATCTTTTCCTTTCTCCTTCTTCCCCTTCTTCCTCCGCCGGCTAAGTGTCTCGACTACTATTGACAACCTGACCAGTGGCTAAGACATGGGCCTACAAGCTCAAAGCTTGGTCATTCTGGCTAGCTCGAGCTCCATCAAGGCTGGCGAACATGCAGCTCACCCAATCTTGGCGAGGTGGAGTTTGCCTATGGTCATTGCTGGTAGAAGGAGGAAGAGAAAAAAAGAAAAGGGAAGAAAAGAAAAAAGAAAAAGAAAATAATTAAAACATTCGAATTTTTTGTTTGAAATAAAGTCATAAAATTGAAATCATTTTTTAATATTATCCAAACATCAAAAAATATCTTTAATCATATATTATCAAACAAAGGAAAATTAACTGTATTTTTATAAAATAATTTACTGAAAAGCATTTCCTTATATCATTAAATTTTTCGCGAAACATACACACCCCAAAGAAGAAATACTTGAGAAATATATAAATATATATTTATATATAAGAGGAAAACAAAAGTGAGATTATCCTTTTCTTGATAAGATACTAAGTTTGGTTGAACATAATTTTTGTCTTCACAGTTGTTAAGAATCGTTGCGGAAATTAATTGTGGATGAGTTATCTTACAAGGATAAAATTAGTCAAATGCAAATAGAGACTTCAGAGTCGTGAGAGGTTACTTTCCATAATTATATATTATATCTTTGGTCGTTTTGACCGTGCGCTGCAAAAGATTTCCGACTTTTTTAGATTTTATTTGAGTCGTCTCCTGACCGACTCGTCTTTTGTTGATTAAATAGGGAAATAATATATTAGGTACACTAGTGATGCCATATCATTTGGTCCATTCATTATGGAACATGTGCTTATAAAGGGCTCACTTGCTAGGTTTTCCTCTTGTTTTTACCGTCTCTCTTCTCTCCGTAATTATAAATGATATCTTTTGTCGTTTTAGCGCCTTTTTACTTGACCGTGCGCTGCAAAAGATTTCCAACTTTTTTAGATTTTATTTGAGTCGCTTCCTGACCAACTCGTCTTTTGCTGATTAAATAGGGAAAGAATATATTAGGTACACTAATGATGCCATGCCATTTGGTCCATTCATTATGCCCACTTGCTAGGATTTCCTCTTGTGTTTATCGTCTCTCTTCTCTCCGTTTTCTCTGTTTCGTTCTTGCAGGTCATGGACAACGCTCCCTCCTCCGTTACCCCCTCTTCTCCCTCCGACCTCTCCCTCATCTGCATGGTGCGCCGATAACGTCGTTGACCTGACCTCTCCCTCACCTGAGTTTGACCTCTACGCCTTCCCACCAGTGACGGCACCACCATTGAAGTCGTCCACCGCCCCCCGGGTCCAAGGACAAGCCCATGTCCCTGCCGTCATCACCCATGACCCCAGGCACTCCCTTTCCCTCAACCCTGCATACTCGAGTCCTCTATAGCTCCGATGTCGTCACTTCTCTCCATAGCTTCTGGCTTTGACGAGGGCGTTCGGCGCTGTCGACCCTCGTCTAAATTTTTCTGTATTACTCATAGATTGAAATATTACTATATCTCCAACTCTCCAGGTCAAAACACATAATTACAAAATAGCTGAAGGGTCTATTCCTTTAACTATTGTCTATAAAGTTCACTATAAAGCCATGGTTTCATATTCTGGGATTAATACATTTAAAAATAGTCCAAAAGGAGAAACTCAGTTTCTCCAAACCAATATCACTAGGGTTAATACTATTATTTCTAGATCTATAAATTAAAATGATATTGTTTTCCCGAACAATGGGAGTTAGAAGACCAAACTCCACCAAAGGTTGTTCGTAATAGTGAACCAACAAATATAATTCAACATCCTAAAGGAAAAGTAACCATTTAATTCCCAAGAAGATCATTTGATATAAGATCTATACTTTTCTCTTCCTCTAGGAAATCAGTTGATCTTCATCCAAACCTCTCCCCTCTAATTACTCTTCCGCCAAATAATCAAGATGGAGCTACAACTTCTAATCAACCCAATAATCCTAGCATTAGTGGTCTTGATAATCAATCTAGAATTCCTAAGCCTATTTATCAACAAGGTTAAAATGAACAAAACTTTGATAATTCAGACTCTCGCCATCACTCTCCTACTTATTCACAATTAGTAGCTCCCAAGGTTCTTGTTATTTAAAAAGAATTTGAACCTAACCGTGGGTTTCTAAATAAAGAATTTAATTCAGAAGAAAACAAAGAAATTAGACAATGGTTTTTTTAATACTTTCCATAAGCAAGCCAAAGAAATTAAATAAAAATATTATGATTTTCTCTATGAACATGAAACCAATATCTTCTTTTTTATTTTATTTTATTGGTTTGAAGAATATTTTCTCCAACCTAGAGAAATTTACGTTTTAGATCATGCTTATAAATGACAACTCGATAATGGCCAAACTATAAAATCTAATCATCCTCCTTTGAGAAAGATTAGAATCCAATATAGGGACAGTGAAATCATTTCTACTCCTTTGAGAATCACAGCTGATAATGATGAATCCCAAACTTCAAAGATAATATAGCAAAATAATAACACCAACTAGCATTTCCATACTATTGGTAATCAATTAAATAGAATAGATTCTTCTATTCAATTGTATTCTACTCAATTACCAAAACCTGAAAACTTTAAACCATCGATTTTTTAACATTTTGAATTTCCTAAAGCTTATATAGCCCAAAATTTGCTAAAGCTTTAGAAAATGAAAGGAGGTCTTTAGGAAAGATACCCGTCTTAGACACTCTTAATGTTAGGGGACCTCGTCCAACAAAAGAGACTTCTAAGGTCAGAGGTCTAGTTATCAACGATACTCCTGACCAAATAAATGTCCTTGAAAAATCCAATGAAGAATTTGAAAATGAATTAGTTCTTCAAATAAATATATTTTCATGGAAAAATCCTTAAAAAACTTTACTATCAAGGGGCCGCTCCTCCTGATATTGTCCTTGAAGAGTCATTACAAAGAGTTCAAAATAAGTATTCTCCTAATGCCATTTATGAATGAGATATAGATGGTGTCTCAAAAAATAATATTATTAATATTCCGAATCAAATGGTCACAGTAGCCAATGCCTATAAAACTCAACAAGAAATTTTATTATTGGAGTCGCAATTACTTCTGGTTAATGAGTATGACATAAGCTACGAGGCACTAGCCGAGGGAGTTCCGTAAGGAGGAAAACACTCTAGAGAACAGAGCACTAGACTTTTACAAAACCTCTTTCCTAATGGACTTAATCAGGAAAAGTTCTAAGGCGATGGAAGTTCCCTAAAAATCATAATCTTTATACGTGGAATGCAATTTGTTCATGAGCCTTCTGTTATGTGTAATCAAATCCTAATATGATTGATATTGGAAATTGCTTATTAGGCCATCACAAAAAACTTGCGTGATAATCTTATGTTTACTTTATCAATAGAGGCTTAGGATTTGATATCAATCTTTTAGTTTACGCAGCATCAGGCCTAGTATATACTTATTTATAAAGTTTAGCGCACCTTAAGAAAACTAGAAGTATATACTTAAGAACGACATCATCCAAAATACGCTGCTCAAGCCCCTAAAAAGCAATACTCAACGGCAAACTCTAGGGTATACCTCTTCTTATGTCTCTGCATCACTGAAAATTGCTCCTTCCGAATGGTCAACTCGAGAATGGAAATAATCGGGATTTGACAAATCGACGATGCTGACCAAACATCAATGTACTTTTCTATTCGTCTTGTAGCTAAGAATAAAGTGTGTTGTGAGGAGAAAGATTAAATAAAAAAAATCTTCTCTTTACCCATTCCCTCTACCCTTCATGTGCTTTTCCACCGCATTCTTTCCAGCACGAAGACAAAAAGTTTCCTCGAAAAGTAATACCAATTTCATCATCTTGCGTCTGGTTTTTACCTACAAGATGTTATTCCAAGAGGACCATTAATAGCAATGCCGAACCCATTGAATCATGCAATCTAATCACACACGTTCGTCCGTCATACCGTACTTAAAAAACAACTAATGATGGCCTAATTAAGTGCATCTACTTCACTATCTTTGTTTGATGACGATCCATGTGGATTGGTGAAGATAAGATGTAAACTATAGTCGACGGACAAAGTTTAGTCGGTCACCAAAATAATTAGTCAGGCTTATATTAGTTAAAATATGGAATGGAATCGTCGCTTGCATGTAGCTAAGGTTGTTAGCATAGACTGCTATATATTCTGATAAGAGACATGAACGGGTCGTTACGTGATTGACCAATTATAGAGAACGAAATGGCTTCGAAAATATCTCTGGAGATAAGTTCGGGGATTAGGTTGATTCCATTAATATCATGCAAAGTTGTTTCAAAGGTAAAAGCAGATGGATAAGACATATATCTGCAAGACCCACCTCTTAAGGTTTTATTATTAGAACCGGAATAGTGTATGAGTATGGCATTGCCTATGAAATCATGTAATATGGGTTGCATATGTATCGTTAGTTTATCTCTGAGGATTTATAGTTAATTCTTACATCTTTTAGCATCCATACGCTCATTTCAATCGAAGTCAACTGGCAATTAGATTGTTTGGCCAATAAACTAGCAATTAGAATTCGGAACGTTGCAATTTGATTAGGGAAAATAAATAGAGATAAGATGGACGAAGAGTCTTACGATTAAGTGACTAGAAATAATTCTTTTAAGTTATGATCGGAGTCTGATAGTTTAATCCCAAATGCACATAAAGCAAGCAAATCGTGTTAGAGCTAATTACAGCTTATCATGCTCAAAGCGTCCCCAATTATAGCCAATTTAGGTTGCTTATTTTCGCAAAACCTTATGGTCTGTTTGTTTCATGGAACATGAGTGGATTGGAAAATATTTTTTTGAAAAATAATCACTTGTATTGCTAAAAAATATAATGAATGAATTTTTTTTTTCATTACCCATAAAAATAGTTAGGCATTAATTGTTATATTTCTCGATGACTAAATATGATCGCATGTATCGCTTACAAGATAAATTAATGAAAAAGCTATTTCCATCATCACAAAAATGTTTAGACATAAATTATTATTGATAATAATATTTTTTTTTTGTTAATAAATTATTTCAAGTGATATAAGCGATTATATTTTAAGAAATTATTTTACAAATCATTCATATTTCAAAAACAAATGAAGAGAGACAAACGCCACGAAAGAAATAAACCAAGTCATAATCATAGCTTTTCGACTCTAGTAAGGGCACATATAATCTCGATCAATGAGGCGTCGCGCCCCGATTGGGGCGCCGTTTTTCTTGGTCATCTCCAGAAAATTTGGCGGTTGACTATGGACTAAGTCATCCTCCAAGAAAGAAATAAAATGAGGCACATATTACAAGGCTTGGCATATTGAAAATTTGAAAGTTACGACGTCATTAATTTTGGTGTTAAACATGGCTCCTCACTCACAAGCCACGTTACAGTGCTTGTCACGAGATTTACAGCATCAAATTTAGAGACCCGTTTTAATATGGACATTTTTCAGACGGGAATAGTATCTGCATGGTCTTGGTTGCATCCTTCCCTACAGTCATTTGGCTCTCTTTTTCCTTTCTTGCGTTTGTTAAGTGACCAAATATGGGTGACTTGGGTATACGAAGCATGCTGTACAAGTCATAAGCTGTGTTTGGAGTGCAACAAGAAGCGAAGCAGGTGAGAGAGAGGGGGAGGGAGGGAGAATATGTCGGAGGAGAATAAGATGACAAGCGTAGGAGCACCAACAGTAATGGGAGAGAGCAGCAGTATAGTGGCCATTCAGGCCGAGGGCATGACCCCGCCCTTTGATCTCCCTAATTCTACGCATGGTCGATCTGATCAAGAGGACTCGCATGATTAGGTTTTCTCTCTCTTTCTTTTCTTTTTCTTTTCTTAGAAATTCGTGAATATAAACCTTCCATAAGTCCGGCAATTCTATGGATATACAATAAAGAAATGTAATCCAATCACAAATCAAGACAAATCGCAGAAATCATAAACAAAGTAAACTCTATATAAGGAGATGAATTATCATAACAAGGTTGGTAGTCACATGCTCAAAGAGTAGATCTGTGATTTTTCAAATTAAAATTGGTGACCATCATCGAGTTCGTCTTTAGTAATGAACACACACCAAGATCTCCATCCGTTAGTGTGATTTTGTCTTTTGACAGTGTGTGCCTAGATTCGGCGACCTCAACACCATCGTCATTCAAAATAACAATGTTGAACACATACCGACCATCGTCTTCATGAAACTCCTCTAATCTCTTTCGAAACTAGAGTTGTGCACCAACAAAGCCCGAGAAAAGCGAAACCTCAAAATCATAGAAGCAAAAAGTCATTTTGAGTGACATCACTCATGAAGCCATGACACGACCTGTTGTATTGTTCTCCGGCAAACGATCTAAGCAACAATTCAACAAGGGAAGATCAAGTTCGCCGATGGGAAAGATAAACGCTAAACGGAGGTCGATATTGATCCTTTCCCTCAGATGGTTGGTATGTGGTCGGCGAACTTTACTCTAATCTCTTTCGAAACTAGAGTTGTGCACCAACAAAGCCTGAGAAAAGCGAAACCTCAAAATCATAGAAGCAAAAAATCATTTTGAGTGACATCACTCGTGAAGCCATGACACGACCTGTTGTATTGTTCTCTGGCGAACGATCTAAGCAACAATTCAACAAGGGAAGATCAAGTTCGCCAATGGGAAAGATAAACGCTAAACGGAGGTCGATATTGATCCTTTCCCTCAGAAGGTTGGTATGTGGTCGGCGAACTTTAGGGGAAGACCATCTCCACATAACCTGGCAAGAGATAAGGCAGCAATATTTCCTTGATAGTAACAAAGGGAAAGCAAAGGTTTGGAGGCAGCCCACACACGAGGTACGTACCACCACCAGTAGTAAACGCTCCTCAAACGCCCATGATGCAAGTTCCTCGGCTAGTGATATATGAGTAACCAAGGAGTTCCCAGAAGAAACCATTAAAGTCATTTAAGCAGCGACGCGAAGAAGGAGATCCCAAGATCGTTAGGGTTGGAGATATGAGTGGAAAATCGACTTCTGCGTAAGGTACTCGAAGTCAGCTAGCTGGAAAATAAATCTCAGGACGTTGTACCCGCAAGATGGCGCAAGAAGAAATGAACTGTAAAAAAATAAAGTGCATTGACACAAGTATATTTAATTCTTCGGATGTTTGTGCCATCCTTTCCTATTCAGATGCGCTCCTTTGTATAGTTCATGGGTGGCTGGCCTCGCCAAGTAACCATTCCCGCTCATCAAAATCAAGTTTTGGCTCCATATCAGACGGTCTAATTGTTCTTGCCTCGAGCTCAATTGCAACAACTGATTGACTTGACTGCAGTAACCATTTATAACTATTTGACTACAACGATAAATCGACACTTTTTGTGAATGTTTGCGTAAGAGTTTGACTGCAATAACTGGCCCCGATATTTTTGGTTCCTGAAGTCAATTTTATTTCATTCAATCTTTGTGAGTCAAAGCTAACGCTTTTCAACTCGACTGACATCGACTTGGTTATGTCCATGGGCGAAAACCTTTTCCGACCTTTTCGACTTAATTCTATTAGTTTCTCACCTCAATACTAATGTTTGACGTACTCACAGTCAATATCAGATCATATGTATTGTTCAATATACTCTTTACTGCTTCCTTGCTGGCCCCCGACATGTTTTGTCAATTTGTCAATAATCATAGTCACCCTTGACTTTGTTTGCCAGATCTATTTTGTCACTACAACTCAAGAGATTCCTCTGTGTTTGAATAGTCTTAGCACTTTCTCATTATTATCGGCCTAAGTTAATGCAATATCTCTAAATTAACTAAGGTATTATTCGCTTTGACCTATTTCATATTGAGTTTTATGGTTTTATCCTTTGGCGTTTGGAAAGCTAAGCATTGCTATTACATCAAAATACACGTCCAAGAGTTAATTCTAGTTTTCATATATATATATATATATATATATATATATATATATATATATATTGTCTAGGCCCTCTAGTCTTGACGATCACTGCCCGCTCTCGTCAAATTGAGTTGTTACAAGCCCCTAGCAGCTTCCATGTGATTCATCCCCAAACCACACACCTACTGGAGAGGGTCCTGCTTTGATACCATATTGTGATATCTTTAAATCAACCCACTGAGGAATCGTCCACTTTAGCTCATCCTATACTGAGTCTCACAACATTGTCCTTTGACGTGCAAGTTATTACATTCCCAATAGGTCACCCATCTCAGGAGTGCTCCCATCTGAGCACACTCAACTTTGAAGTTTCAAATATAAGCATTGGTATTATGTCAAAAGGCACTTCCGGACATAGTTTGATTCATTCCCTCTCCATTTGCCATCCTAAAAATCTACGAAAAGCCTTTTTTTGTCTAAACCTTCTAACCTCCACGACCATTCCTTGCCCTCGTCAAATTGGGTCATTACGGTTAATATCATATTCGAAGCCATAGTCGATGTATGGCCAATGACATCAATTCATACTGACTCTTTGACACCATAGTTGGCTTTTTCATGTGCGTACAGTCTCACATTGTTCCATCTTTGCCATTAAGATTTTACAATGCCTAAAATGTGCTGAATATTTTCAGATTGTAACGTTTTTTTTTTTTTTTTTTTTCAGGGAAAAACATTTTTACACCTTGAGTCACATCGCGAAAGTCAAGGTGTTATTTGAGGTGCTGACCAAACTCCCGTATCGCCATCGACCATTGTCGTCTGTCCGGAGGATGGTTATCATCACCCTGTACCATTGCGAGGAACTATTGTAGCAACAATAATATGTGTATGACTCAATTTCGCTCTTCTGCTCAACTTACAAATGACTTCCCTACCCAATCACTACCACCTTTGATTCAAGGATGCTGACCGAATAATGGTCAAGATCTCAAGAGTTCTGGTGATAAATTCTCGTAACTGAGAAAGAGTTTTTTGACAAGAAAGATTGAACAAAAATCCCTCAATGTACTCCATTCCCTCTCGCCCTTCACGTGCTTTCCCATCGCGTTCTTTCCAACATGAAGACAAAAAAAAATTTAATCTAGAAGGAAACCCAGTTTCATCTTCTTGCATGTAGTTTTTACCTGCAAGACGTCATTCAAGGTCACTATTAATAGCGATGCTCAGACCATCTTTTTAGGCAATTCAATCCAGCACGTTCGCCATCGTTCCAAAATTATCTTGTTGTGACATTATTTAAATTAAATCTTTGATATGTTGGGGTAGTTGAGTTGATACGTGGAATGGAATCGACACTTGCATGTAGCTAAGCGTGAAGCCAAAGATGCTATATTTTCTGAAAAAGCTCTTATCTGCAAAGAGACATGAGAGATTCTTGTAATAGTCTGGGGTTGGTTTTGGTTGCAAGTACGTCAATTTTGAACGATCCAATTCGTTGCCGACCAGGAACAGAGAACTAAATGGCTCTGAGATTAGGTTGATTCCATTAATATCACAGAAAGTCACCTTCAAGGTAAAACCAGATACATAAAACATAGATACGCAAGACCCACCTCTTAAGGCGTGCATGACATAATTTATGTTTCTCTATTTCTCTATTTTTCTGTTCTCCGGAATAGGTTTGGAATAGAAATCCGTTTGATAACGCAATTTCATTTTTCACAATTCTCGTCACCGCCCATTGCCCACTTGCCGCTTGTGGGATGCCGGACACCCACCGCTGGTTGCTGGCCACCCACCACCCGCCCCGACGACCGTCGGCCACTAGACGTTGGCCGTCGGTCGCCGATCGCCAACTGCTAGTCACCAGATGCCGGACGCCCACCAGTCGTTGGCTATTCATCGCCAATCATTAGATGCTAGAGGCTCATCACCAACCATTGGATGTCAGCCACCCACAACCGGCCTCCTATCGCCGGACTTCGGATGTTGGACATCAGACATCGAACTCCGAATGTTGGACGCTGGTAGCCAGTCGCTGAACTCCGGTATCGAACTCCAAACTTTGGCCGCCCGCCGCCGGTCACTAGACTTGGTGCCAGACACCGAACGTTGAACTTCGGCTACCCCTCGCCAGTCACTGGACGCAGAACGTCGGACTCTGGCCATTGGACGTCGGTCATTGCCGCTTCTAAAGATAAAATTTTTATTTAGTTATCAAACGAATTTTTATTTCAGAAATAGAAATTTTGAATTGTTATCAAACGCGTGTCTTTACTCAAAAACTCGTCCTTGGAATAAAAATTGATTTATGTTCTAGAAATTTTGTCATGCGTGCCCTTAGATTTCATGATAAGAGTCAAAATTGCTTATAGTGTAATGACCCGATCCGACAAAGGTGGGGCGTGGCTGCCTAGGTTAGAAAGCTCAAGTAAGAAGCGGCCCTTGACAAACTTTTAGGATAGTGAATGAGGCATGAATGAACTGAATTTTACACCGACCAAGAGAAGACCCCGCCTAGAATGTGTGTGTGCACACACACGTGTGTGAAAGCTAGACCATCTTTATATGTGTCACAATAGATCGTGAAACCACCAGCTCCTAAAGGTAAGGTCAACATAATAGCCAAGACTAACCCCCAACTCTTGAAAACTATGCTCACACTGGTCTTACCATAGAATTTAAGGGGGGAAAATTAGGAAGTGATATAGTCTAAAGACGATGATAATAATTTAAGCTGCAAGGATTTCACAATTAGCAGTAACCAATGCGGCAGAAAAAGAAGAGTAAACCGTAACATACTTGGCTCCAATAGAATCCATCGTGCAAATGAAGGGCTTGTCTTCATCTCCCAGTCCAGCAATTACAGGTTGGCAAAAGTATGGGCCAAATCTGAACAGCAGACAGAAGCAAATTTAATTTTAACTAAGACCTGCCTGCACGAGCTGAGAAATAAATAAAAGATGCCAATACTTGGAACTTTTTTATAGGTTTTTCTAATCAGACTCATAATAGAAAAGAGGAACATGCAGTAAAAAGAGTATGATAGTTAAAGAACATACCGAAGAAACCGCATTCTACAGAATTAGCTTTTAAAACCCAGTGAATTAATAATCACAAATACAAGACCATCAATCTCTACACTATGAAGGAAGAATTCTGCAAAAGCATCAATACTCTGCAACGACCCAACACATATAACTTAAAGATCACAATGGCATTTCACATCTCAATGTGCATCTCAATTTTTTTCTAATGGGGGGGAAGGGCTGACCAGTATGTGGCTGGACCAGTCCAAGACAAGCCAAAACGAGTCTAAAATTGCAGGAACTATTCTCTATTGCTTGTCTGCCCATTATAAGTCGAATGTGAACACCCAAGCACACAATTTTGAATATTTTCCTACACAATCTCCATATCTTATGGCTTATAGGACCAAAAGCAAAGGAGGATCCTCGAGAAGCCAATTTCCCATCCGACGTATTGGTTCCAAGTGAATACACTTGTAACTATCCCCGCAAGTCAAATTTTCCGAACCAAAAAGGGGGAAAAAGAAGCCCTGCGAAGTAAGAGTTGAAGCTAACCTTTTCTCGTAGAGAATAGACGAAACAAGGTTGGCAAACGTCTCGGGCTTCATGTCCCTCTCTTCCCGAAGCTGATACAGCTTGTGCCTAAACACCAGCCTCTGGTACCTTCAAAATCACACGCCACCAAGACTCAGTCAATCACACAAGCAGCTAAACCCTCAAACGCCAAAAAGGAAAAATACTACATTCAGTTAGCGACTGAGCACCGAAACCGAGCTTAACGAAATCGACAGCTCTTACAGAGTCTGGGCATCGGTGGCGAGCCCGGAGAGGCCGAGGAAGAGCTTGTCGTGGACCTTGTAAATCTTCTGGAAGTCGGTGGCGATCGTCTGGAGCTGCACGCCGAGCCTGCGGTCGCTGGCGATGGCGAAGCAGTTCTTGCCCACCATGGCGATTAGGGCACTCCCGTTGTACTCGAAGATCTGCAGCACCGGCGTCGCGCACCGTCCCGACGAACCAATCCATCAATCAATCAATCAGTCGATCGACAACATTCAACGGGATCGGTACTTACCGACATCGGCGATCCGGCGGCGGGCGTATCGATCCGGCGAGCGGCGTCGAGCTTCGCAGGAATGGGAGATCTTCCAGCTGAAAAATGGAGGTCGAGTGAAGAGGGGAACGGTTAAAGAAAGCGCAGGATTCATTGGCTTGGTGGTCACTCCAGGAATTGTTTATGGGCCGGGCTTGTCGTTCTTGGGCCTGGGCCTGGGCCCGGGCCCGGGCTTGGTCCACGTCCAACCGGTCGAACCGAACCGGAGGCTCTAAACCGGTTCGGTGTTCGAACCGGTGCCGGTCGCCGTCTCCGCTAAAACCCTTCCCTCCTCCATAAATTTCGTAAACCTCCGCTGTAAAACCCATCTCCTCCTTCTCCTTCTCCATCTTCGTCTTCTTCCTCGCGCTCCGCAACTCCAGGGCTGGACGATGGGTTGAAGCAGCAAGGCGCGCCGTCGGGTATCGTCGTATCCTTATGCGCTGGCGTCGCCACGAGATTGCTCGGTCAGCCCTCCCGAGACTTGCTCTTTTCGCTCGTTTCGCTTCGCCTGAGAATTCGTGTTGTGGGGGGGGTTGTGTTGGGGGCAAGCTCATTCTTTCTCTGTCTTTCGTCCCCGAATCAACGGCCATATAGAACCGATTTTAATGCAAAGTTCGGTTGCGTGCTTTGTGTTTGGCAACTCGTGCTGATTTTATGGCGTCTCCCATGAATTAGGCGATGGTGATTTTGCTGCTTTAGAAAGCTTTATTTTTAGGAATGGAGCTGAGACGAGTCCAGTTGCGTGTGCATTAAGAGTTTTGATTACGTTGCCTGTCTCGTCAATGTCGAAGTGAGCGTTTTTGATTTGCGACTCTCCTCAAATTCTTCAATTTACTTGTCATTTGCATTGATTAGTCTGCCCATTTGTTTTCTACTATATTTTCCTCATATATATGTGGTGTATGTTGCATCGGTATATCCGCTGATTGTATTCCCTTCTGGCAGTGAAGAAGTCTGTTCTTGCTTCCTCTACATAGCACGACCTTTATATCTTGTGCTTAAAAGTAGCTGCTGTACGGGTTCTGTCAATACTGCTATTTGCTACCGCAGAGAGTTTAACACCCGGGCTTGGTCAGAATCACATAGTGGGAGGCTTTCTAACCACAGTCAAGCCGTAAATCTTCCATCTAGAAGGGAGTTGAGCAATCTGGGCTGTACTCTGAAGGCTGCGCGTGATGGACCGGACTCTGTTCTCAAAGCAGATTGTTTACAGCACTGGTTCAAAGATTGGCAAGAACTAAGGAGAAATAAGCTCACAGCAAGCACTTTTAGTTCAGCGATTGGTTTTTGGCGTAAGCGAAGAGTCCAGCTCTGGTTAGAAAAACTTGGCTTGATTGAGCCATTTTCTGGTAACCTGGCTACCTGTTGGAATAATATAAAGGAAAAGGAGGCGCTTGAAAGGTACAGGCTTATCACTGGAAATGACGTCGAGTTACCTCAGTTTCAAGTTTATGGAAACAATAATTCCGAAGACAGTTGGCTTGCTGCTTCACCGGATGGAGTTGTTGAGCAATTTGTTTATGGCTTGCCCTGCAATGGAGTTTTGGAGATCAAGTGCCCATTCTTCAATGGAGATATGAATAGAGCTTCCCGTGGTCTCGGATTCATCTAAATTACATTCCTCAAGTGCAAGGTTTGATGGAAATTTTGGACAAGGATTGGATGGATTTCTATGTATGGACTCCCAGAGGCAGCAGTCTTTTCAGAATATACCGCGATAAGGAATACTGGGATCTTTTGAAGTTTGCTCTTTCTGATTTCTGGTGGAAGCATGTGCAGCCAGCAAAGGAACTGTGTAGTAAATATGAGATAACTGATCCCCTATATCAACTAAGATCATTTCGGCCAGCACCGAGGCATGAATTATGCAGTCGTATTGTCTGTGAAAGCAAACGCATTGTGGACTCATCCCAACTATTGGTTTATGAAATTCATGGGAGACTCCAAAATTGACATCTGGACAGCCATAAAATGTATTATAGAAACATTTGGTGCAGCTTAATATGGTCGAACATCATCTCATACATAGTGGAAGATTTGATCAGAAATTTAAGATATAGAAGCATATGTGAACTTCATGTTTCTGGACTTTGTGATAGTGAAGCAATCTATGCAGAAGGCAGGGTAAAGCTTCAGACTTTTCCTTTCACTGGACCTAAAATGCTGGAGCCTATCACACCAAAACGCTGATTTGAGGTAATGCTGAAGTAGACTATTTGATAATACCGTGAGAGGATTGGTAGCATTCTTGTTCACTGAAAGATTATTCTAAGAAGATGGACAATTTTGTATAAGCGCCGTTGGGCTTGAAGCTCATGTAGGTTCCTCTGTCTCTGTCTGTCTCTGTCTCCATCTGGCTGTCTGTCTGTCTGTCTGTCTGTCTGTCTGTGTTCATGCACATGCATGCAGGGATTGATTTTCTTTGGTCTTTTCTTATTCAGTGCATTTTTTTTTCTCTCTCTGCGGTTTTGCTGTGCTTTGGGTTAAGTCTTGTCATTGTCCCATAATGTTTGAGGATCACCTGTCAGAAAAAGAATGTTCGAGGATTAGGAATAGTACCTTGTTGAGGTTATCATTGGTATTCTGTGCTTACAGCTCTCCTTTCTTGAAGTTCAAACCTTTTTCTTAATTAATGTCATCAAGAAAAACAGAGCCTGACTCTACTACTTTTCTGTTCTTCCTTGGTTTAATGTTAGTTTTTATCTAGCTTGGCACATTAAGAGACAAGGTGTGGTGATCTAGTGATTGTAACTCATATAAAAAGACCTTTTTTTTTTCTGCTAATGGTCCTCACTCTTTCTTTTTTCATTTGTTGGCTGTTCAAGAGCACAGTACTTCATTAAATGACGTAGATATGGTTCATGCCAATCCATAAGAATCCCCCAACTATATTATGCTGGTAACCAATAATAACATGACCTTGTGTCATAAAGGGATTTCTATGTTGGTGACCCATTTTCTTTGCAATGAACTTGAAGATCCCAGTAATTCTTGGGAAATTTGATGATTTTCTAATGTTTCTTTGATTATCTTGACACTTTGATAATCCACATACCATTCTCCGAAATTGATAATGCTGGCATCAGTATGATTTTATGGTGAAGTTTCTCGTCTCGAGAATGCAACTGTCTTTTCTAGTACTCAACCAATTCGTTCTCACATCCTCAGACTTCCTCCCTTCTCCACCCCTTCCTCCCTTCTCCACCCTGCTAAAGTAAATGAATTAGTTAATAAATAAAAGGCAGCATGAACTTCGTGAAGGTTGCTTGTGGTTCTGCTTTTGGCCTATTATTCAGGTGTTTTGCACTTCTTGACTACACTTCTAATTCTATTTTTGGCCTTTCATACAGGTGTATAAAACTTCTTGACTGAGAGCATGGAAATCAGTGGCTCCCCTCATTTAAGAGCAAATCAGCAAAATCCGGTTTTGCTTCCTTCCTGAGGCAAAAGCCAGTTGACTATGGTTCAGGCTGTGCACCAGTTTACCTCAGTGTGTATGATCAGACCAAATCAAATCGATATGTTTCCTGGCTTGGACTTGGCATCTTTGACTCTGGTGTAGAGGGTAAGCCAACCTTATTCAGTTTGTATTTTATGGACATATTACGTCTGATTGTCCAATTGGACTCAATATGGGAGCTTATAGATTAAATACTAGAAACGAAGGTTACATATTTGGGGATATTTTATTTTCACAGGTAGAATGAAGTGCAGTTCTAATGGAACATAGAACTGCGCTTGATGCTGGGTGGTTTCCATCAAAAATGCACGGAAAGACTAAAAGTTCAGGTTATTGTTGGTGTAATATGTATATGTGGGTCTTAACACAATTCTTCTTTCTCTAAATGCTTGAAAGGATGACAGGTGGATATATCTTTATTGTACCTTCTGACAAGCAATCAGTCAGGAAGTTGTTCCTTTTATATAATTTTTTTCTATAGAAATATTTCGAACAAACTTCCTTTAAATATTGTAACCCCTGTTGGGAAGGATGGAATGGGGTACTGTTTGGATGAGTATAAACATGTCCAGAATCCTCAGAGAGTGAAATTGACAGTTGGATGTATACCTACACTAACATTGCTGCCCGTTTGTCCTTGAGGAGGCTGTTTTATATCGGAGAAAGACATACAGAATTAATTGTCTTTTTGCTGTGGATGAGCAATCACCGTGCATTGTAATGTAAATTCAGATATCCTGCACTTAATATTTCCAAACTAAGTTCAACATTTTGACAATTGCAACTTTTTGGCAGTTTATGGTGAGGAATATGCATTTTGAGACCATGACTATCCAAGCAGTGGTGTATTTGCTTCAAGTTTATCAAATTTAGAAAGTCAATATTCATCAGGACATCCCCTTGGACCCTACTCAGGTTAGGGAGTTCATGGAAAACCATGCGATAAGCCACAATGGTGATATCACTCGACTTTAAGAATTACAACCACTTCTACAATGATGTTTGTTACAAGCTGGCGGGAAAAATGATTCCAAAATGGGTCATTTGGCTTCCAAAAATAGGTATCCAATTCGTATCTCACTGCTCTACCTGAATTTCTTTTGAAATATAATAAAACCCAAAAGTATGCTTCCAGAGTGATTGAGTTTATGCTAGATTTTTTTCTTTTTCCTTTTCTTTTGCTGCTTATGCCTTCTTGCACTATACGAGTCAACAATAAAAGAGGGATAAAAAATATGCATGGCCTTCATTTCCTTTTTATTCTTTCCCATGAAACCTCACTGTTCTGGAAATTGGTCATCACGGCCTATCTTTTCTGCTGCCTTTAAAATCACTTTTGTGCTACTTAAGTTGCAGCTTTTTTGTCAAATAAAATAATGCCCCTCTTTTGTAATGCTGCTGCTTTATTTTAATTTCTCTCCTCCACTCTGGAGGATTGAGAAGTTATTGGCTTTCTAGTTTACTCTCAAGGTACCACCTCTTAAAATTGCTGCATTCACTTGTTTCATCTGGACTTCTTTTCAATGTTTTTCTTTGTTTATCTTGCTTCAAGTTAATGATTGTAATAAGGTAAATTGTTGAGTATTCTTGGTTAGGAAATTTCTAAAATATTGATTGTACTTATCAAAACAAGAAATGGGGAAAATTTGCAGTTATGCCCTATTTCTTGTTTTGATAAGTGCAATCAATATTTTAGAATTTTCCTAGCCAAGAATACTCAACAATTTCCCTTATTGCAATCATTAACTTGAAGATTGTCGGTGCCGGGCTTCCACTCTTTGTATATTCGTTTGCCTTTACCAAAAAAAAAAAAAAAAAAAAAAAAACTCGAAGCAAGATAAACAAAGAAAAAGAAGTCCAGATGAAACAAGTGAATGCAGCAATTTTAAGAAGTGGTACCTTGAAAGTAAACTGGAAAGCCAATAACTTCTCAATCCTCCAGAGTGGAGAGATTAAAATAAAGCAGCAGCATTACAAAAGAGAGGCATTATTTTATTTGACAAAAAAGCTGCAACTTAAGTAGCTCAAAAGTGATTTTAAAGGCAGCAGAAAAGATAGGCGGTGAGGACCAATTTCTCTCTTCCACAAGAAGGATCAGAAGAAGAAAAAAGAATGGTTTTTTATTTTTTGGTGTAAGGTAATAATTCATTTCAGCTTTGAACCAACAATTTACACAAGATCCGGCGCCACAAAAATTGCACTCAACAAGACAAATATATCATAAATGACAGATCCCCAAATATAGAGAAAAGAAATAGTACTCCTTTTATTCCAATAAAATTCTTAAGTTCTTGCTGCTGGTAACTTTCGTAAGTTTTTGAGTATTTCATCTGTATCCGTCCATCATAGGTTCTGCTAGCAACTTACTTCCCGATGCCCTTAATGTCACCGCAATACATCATGACCCTATCTGCCAATTATGCGAAAGTGAGAAGCAGAGGTCAAGAAACAACTTCAGTTGCCTGTCTTCAGTATTGATGAGGCAGAAGCAGGTTCCCCATCCTCATTATTGTTCTATTCTTCCTAGGGAGGCTGTCCACTGCCACTCATCAAAAGGTCTAACAATGTCTCCTTGAAGGAACGGTGTGAGAATGCCAGGGCTGAAACTGCAGCGGGAGTAATCACGAAGCTCTGGGATGTTCAGTATCTGATTTTGTCTATAAGCTCAAGCAGTGTGGCTTCTCATATTATGCTGCTCTGGTTAGAGAAGAAGCTTGTTGCCAAATTTTTGGACATGTCTAAGAAATCCCTAATTCTCTGCAGAAGGCAATCATGTGAATTCAGAGAGAGTAATCTATATACAGTTAGTGATTCTATGAATAAGCGGGGTGCTTGTTCCCTAGGTTTTCCGTACCAAGCTCTTGTAAAGCATGTGCTAACATGCTTTGTGCCAATGGAATAAGAAAGGATTATGCATGGCCATCTTGTGATGTGCTTACTCTCTTTGGCTTAGAGGTTCAATTGTCTTGACTCTTAAATGAAGAAATTCTGCACTTATCCTCCCATTGGAAGTAATTACTTTTAAAGCGGTCTTTGACAAGGAAGAGGTTTGGATCTTTCCATGGTTTCCTTGCCCTAGAAGTCTGCTTTGGTCATTTTCAAGATGGACAACTTGCATCATCTGAGAACTGGCTTCAATCTGAAATTTGTTTTAGACATAAATATGCGTGAAATACAGTGAATGATACTCCTTATGCGTTGGTTTAAAAAAATACATTTTCGATCGATTTCAGTGTATGCATTCTGGTTCTGCACAGGATCTTCACCGATGACTTCTAGGTTGTGCGTATTAATTGAATCAAGCAATGAAATACAGACAGCATTATCCAGACTGGCATTGGTAAATCAAACCTGCAGGACAAAGAAAGAGGGGCGTCAGCATTACAGATGCATATTGCTGCCTACAAGGTTTTATTTAGGGGCTTTGCATAATCCAAAATATAGGCCAACAAAACCCGTGAAAAAGCTGCATTACCACCTCCGATTGCATTTCAGATGTCATTTCAACTTTCCATTGGTAAAATTTACTGTTAAGTTATAAGATCAGATTAACGATTTCCATTTCCATGAGCGGGACATAATGATAATCTTTGCTTTGGCTGCAAGAGCCAGAGCAAATATCACCGTATATTAAAGTCAACTGGAACAAGAAATCAATGGGAGCACAGCCATGAAACAATCAGTCTTCTCTCTGATGCAAAGCACTGGGCAGGCTACCATTCCCATTAAGGGCCGCTCGATGTACATGCTTCTCAGCAGGGTAAACATCTGATAGAATCAAATTACCCTGAGGGCAAAACAGACCAATATTTCTGAATCAGATGAGATTTATGTTGTGAAACATGCCATAGACCGAAGCAAACCAAAGCATTTGTACCCAGCTTAGCTGCAGCTATATGACATCAGTAAAGGGTAGGTGTTCCGGCCTAGTTCTTCACAGCCTTTTCCTTTATGGCTAGGAGGTTCTTGAACCATTGAAAATGTACAGCACAAGGTAAAACAAGGGCCATGGAGCTTCCACAGTACGAGTTTACCATCTCTTATAGAAATACACGAGGGACTAAAAAAATGCGGGTGTTCTGATCACTGAGCACAAGGCCTTGGGTATTGTTTCATAAATAATAAGGTTGGGATGATGTAACGGGTATAGTGCTTCTCTAGATATAATCTGTGGAATCTTCTTATGAAAGCTGGAATTGCTAGCATCTCTCTACATTGTCTACTTCTCATGTGGATTTTTTTTTTTTTTTTGGCTGAACCTTCTAATGTGAGCTTTCTAGTCTTGTTTATTGGTATTTCTTACAGCGCACCCCATTGTCTGTTATACATAATGATTGAGTCAGTAGAAGAGGATCTTGAATCACATTTGCCTATCCCTATCCGAAAGGATATAAAAAGATAGGCCTATTATCATTACGAAGAGAAGCAAGGGAGCGGAGTAATGATGTTTGAATAATTTTGACACTACTTATGGGTTTACTCAGCTCAAGGCTAGCAACTCTTCCATATTCACGGGATAGATTCTGAGTACTAAAGCGATGTGCAGGGGAAAAGGAATCAGTGCTTAGTTCACTTGGTAGGGAAGTCAGTTCATCGATTCAACAAACTGAATCCCGTTGTGGCTGTAGTGCAAGGGAAGTGGCATGGGGACAGGGTTTGGGGGTTTCGACTTTGCCGTTTTGGGATCAAAATGCACCAGCAAATGGGCATTGCCATCGTTCACCTTTAGAGCTTCACATGTTTGTTTTATCAGCAAACAAATTTTGGGAAGTAGGTGCGACTTCATTCGGGATGAGATTATCAGACTGCTGCTTTCTTTTGATGCAGAATCTGTGCTTTTGTTGTGGGTGATATAACGGGTGAAAGGTGGAAGCAGTCTTTTCTCTCTCGTGTACTCCTTTGTACGTGGCCTCTGCCTTATATTAGAGTTCACGTCCTTTCTCATTTGTTACTCGAACTGTTATGCATTGACGTTGAAGAAAAAGCAATGACTTTAGTAGGCTAATATGCACTGAAGATAAAATTTAAGAGGAGTCAGATTAACAATTTGAAATTGCCAAGGCATTTTTGCTCCGATGTTTTGCCTGGTGGCTTTGCTAAAAATAGCAGCAACAAGAGATTATTTATGAATGATCTTGACTCTAGCTATGATTCTAGTGACAGTTTTTCGGCCGTGATTCTACTAAATAGGTTTAACTCTAGCATCTCTTTGTATTTAGACATTGGGGGATTGCATCTTGAGGGTAAAGCGATGCGATCCAACTATTCTGGAAAAGGAATATCTGCTAGGTCCTCTTGATAAGGAAGTTGGTCCCCTGAGATGGCAGTTGATGTCGCGTGCTTAACAGGGTCATCAGTAAATGTCACGATACTGGCTTTTCTGAAAGTTAAGTAGATCATTGCAATGATTTAGACAGCCATGAACGGGAACACTAGGATTCCGATGAAAACGTCAGCGACTTTTGGAAGATTGTTGTGGATTAGTCAGTTGACAAAGCCTGTGCTGAGGTAATAGACGTTGATAGCAATGAATCCCACTTCAAGTATCCATGAGATCACAATAATCTGCATCGACAGATGCAAAAAGACAGGATTGTCATTTAGCTCATAATTCACGTTTTCTTCTGCATTACTTCCAGTTCTTGCACGTTTTTCCAATTGGTATCTCTTTAGGACTTACTGAAATGAAGAACCAAGTTTGAAGTTCAACTGTGTAAAGATCAAAAGACGAACTTACGTGGATCGAGTTTTTGTAAGGTCCCATCTTTGTTGCACTGCTGCTGAACTTGAGGAGTGGGATAAGAGCAAATGGAAGCTCAAACGATAGAATCATCTGAAAAACAACATCGATTTCATCATATAACAACAAACGGAATGAGGATAAAATGCCCACATAGCTTCATCAGATGATGATTGAAAGAATTCAACTTTGGGAGTGGCAGGAGATCTAGTAGGAAATTGCGTACCGACGCAATGATAATGAGCCTACCGGCTCCTGAAGATCCACTGATGGTAGAGACGATGAGACTCGGCGTAATGGCCATGCATCAAGTCACTAGCTTCCGTTTCCACCTCTTCATTTTGAGTTCCAAAAATCTCTAGGCAATTAACCAACACACAGGAGAAAAATCAGATTTGTTCGAGTGTTCACTTTGAACAGCTAATTACATGATATCTTTTAATTACCAACCTGCATGATGTATTGTCCTGCATATGTTCCCGTGATTGAGGAGCTTTGCCCCGAAGCTAGCAAAGCAATGGCATAACTCGTCGAGCTATATCTTCCCAACACATCCTGTAAACACATGCATGTAGAAAAGTAATAAGAATCTCATTCTTAGTTATGACGTTATCCTGTGGTCCAACTGTTTTAAAGTCAGTCGTTAGGAATTGGAACCTTAAGGAGGAATGAAGGAGAATCGAGAGTTAAGTTGCTGCATCGATCTGCATTCTCGCTCGAAAGATTCTCACCCGAGCAGATGGTGCCAGACACAGACATAACCGAGACGTTGATCAAGAATGCCACGAATAATGCGAACCCATTTTCTATGAGGAAAAATCGGCAGGCGTCCTGCAAAGATCGATGAGATAAAATCATCAGTGCATGGATTTTCTTTTGAATAATTGAAAAAACAAGTGCACATTTGAAAGCATCGACAAGAAATCTTTCTTAAGACATGAAGGTTAACGTTAAATAGGGAAATATGCTTGTTGCTTCATAAAATAAAAGCATGTCTGGAGAAATTGAACGCGCCGAATTGCTTTATTGTATGTTTTACCGAACATTACTAGTGAAAACAAAAGTGACGACCATCGAAGGCGCATTATGCTGCCTAAAGAATGGCCTTGCCTTTTGAGCAAGCAATAAGATCTTCACCAAAGCAAACTACAGACAGAAAAAAAAAAATTTGAAGGTGAAGTCAGCATTTTCTTACATTGATGCCTCGGACAGATCTCGGAACTTTCCTGGACAAGACCAAAGCAGAATGGAGGAACAGGTTGTGCCTGTTGACAAGCAATAGAACTCTCAAAATCTAAAAATAGCACAAGCGATTACCTATATATCTAAGGAAATAGACAGGCGTGAGATTTAGTATAAAGTGATATCATACGGCATCACGAGTGCACCGAGCAAGGAGATGGTGTCACGGACGGCATTGCTCCCAGAGAGGTTGGGGATGAACATCCCCTTCAGGACCTTCGAAGCGGGAGGCTTCACGTGGCCCAGTTGGCTGAAGAAACACGCCGCCATCATGAATACGAATGTAGCTATCAGCATTTCCAGCTTCCTAATCTGACAAATGAAAATCGTGAACATTGTTTGCAGTTGATTGAAACCGTCACGGTACCATAATCACTTAACAACATTGAATTAAACAATGGCAAAACAAATTCGTCTGTCATCAAGCTACTGTAGCTGTAATATAATTGGCACGTGTAATTCAAAGGAAATTAATCCACACACTCTAAATTGATTAAAGAAATTTCAAGTAAACATACCCCATATCTCTGCAGGCCAAGAAGCACGAGCGTGCTGCAACCTGGGAGCAAAACTCCAGCCCACACTGGGATGTGGAATAGTATGTTAAGTTCAAAGGCTGTCCCAATCACTGCAAACATCAATTTGCTTGGTTAGTAAATTTGATTAATATAAACTCACCAGATGAATGCGATTGTACATAACTGCATTTGACTATCATATGACGCATTTGATGAGCATAGAGGTTTAGAACTATGTGAATGCGAAGCAATTTTCTACTGGGTGTTTTACAATGTATATGTGATGGGGATGAATAAGAACTATACCAGCTTGCTGATGCATTATCTTTGAGCAAGTTGAAAGGTTTCAATTTATCCTTAGACCGAAAGTTAGCTAATCCATGTTATTGAGCATTGTCATGATCAAAACGGTTGGTCTCCAGTATTAATAGTGCTCTTGGAATAGAATCATTCCCCATTTTAGGAATTGGGATCCTCTCTAGATTTGAGGGTGTTATGAGGACAAGCTCAGATGTTCTGCAATCTCTTTCCATCTGCTTACTTTTCCTTTTCTTTTACTTTTTCATCTTCCTTGTTACAATCCCTATTGAGCTCATTCCGTGCCATCACTGCAGCCCACCAGGATTGTCAGCCATCAGTCGTCTCCAAACGGGCCTCCAGTCACCACCACCATTTTCGTTGTTTGATGTCCGTCGTAAGCATGATATGCGGTTGCAACCTCAATCTGGGGGTCCCAAAATTTAGCCGACATCCGATCTACTAACGCTCGATGTCGTGACTGCAGTCTGCCTCTACATTTTGGAGAGAAAGAGAGATGACCGACGCGAGAGAAGTGGTGATGGGGACCAAGTGACGGGTTTATGGTGCAAGTGAGCGATGCCTGCCTAGGTGCCGCGAAGAGGCGAGGGACCAGAAAAGCAAAGAGAGAGTAGACAAATGTTTGGAGAATAGGTTTTTATGTGTGATCTTCATGAATGTGGAGTGCTTTGGGATCCTACTCATCTGTTGTTATGTGCTGTGCCTTGTAAACTTCAGTCTAAATGGATTTGGGGAGTCATTGTACTTAACAGATTCGTGTAATGTGACACCTATTTTTTTTTTCTTCTTTTGTTGAACCGCGCCCAAGATGAACGGTTAATTTGCATCACACCAAGTGCTTTGTTTTTCTACTCATTAAACTTAGGATTAATACCTTGAAAAATTCCAAATTGGTATATTTATAACGAATTTATCCCAAACTATTTTTTTGATTATCAAAAACTCCAAACTGGTACATTTGTGATAAATTTATCCAAAATTAATTTTTTCGACCACTAAAAATCATAAACTGGTATACTTGTGACAAATTTACCTTCTGTTAACTTCCATCAAATTTAATCGTTAAATTTGCTGACCTAAACGACAGATAGTGGCGTGGCAAGTTCACGTGAAAATCCATAGGATAAATATTATGAAAAATACCAAATTAGTACATTTGTGACAAATTTAACAGTACTCCTATGACAAATTTAACATTACATTAACCCTATGGATTTCCACATGGACTTGCCACGTTACCATAACCCATCACCTTGTGTCATCCATGTCAGCAAATTTAATGGTAAAATTTGATAGAAATTAATAGAAGATAAATTTGTTATAAATGTACCAATTTGGGGCTTTTGAAAAAAAATAGTTTGTGATAAATTTATCATGGGTGATTCATTTGTGGTTTGTGATGGTAAAAAAAAAAAATAGTTTATGGTAAATTTGTCACAAGTATATCAGTTTGTATTTTTGATAGTCAAAAAATTAATTTGGAGTAAATTTGTCACAGGTGTATTAGTTTGAGATTTTTCAAAGTATTAACTTTTAAAGTTAAACCTTTTACTTTAATAGTTTTGACTATCATTTCATATCTTGGCCCTATCCTAAAGATTAGTAGAAAGAGAAGAGCATGAAGAGTGCAACCTCAATATGTGTAGATGAAATAGTTGATTGTGATCCATGATAACTCAATAATAGTTGAAAAAGAAAATAAGATATGGAAGATGAGCTCTATGATTTGATATTATATAGAGTGCGATCATTAGTCCCATATAATAGAGGTGGACGATTCTAGGTTTCGTATAGTTTCCACTTGGAATTTGAACATACTTGCTGAAATAGGTTTCTCATTTTTTGGAATTTGGAATCCACCATACATAATCTAAAAACCTAGAACCTATCTTGTTATAGGTTTCGGGGTCTACCCAAATTCCACGTATATTATTATTTGAATGATTATAATTAAACACACAAAAAATAAAGTAAAAATCTTAGTCATAAAATGAAAATTCAGAATAGCGCTTCTAGATTATACACACATCATTGAATGATATCGAATATCGGAGGATTGCATAGAGACATAGACTAAGAAAAACATTACAACTTGTTTTCGGTTCTAGGTCCTAGGTTCCAAGTTCCTCTAAGAACCTAAAACTTATTCGTCGAAGTAGGTTATCATTTTTTGAAACCCGAAACTTACCCTGTATATTTTAGAACCTGGAACCTACATGTTCTCACCAGTTTGGTTCTCAGGTTCTAGGTTCCACCTTGGAACCATGCTCATCCCTACTATATAGACTTACTCTAAATATCTAAGAACTCTTAGATCTAGAATTAAAGTAGGAGAGTTCAAACTCTCAGATCTAGAATTAGACCGAGAAAAGAGAGTTCCTAGATCTAAATCGAGAGAGAAGAAAAAGGAAGAAAAGAACTAGAAAATTCAAATAAAATCAACAACTGATAGAGGGTAGCGTGAGACTGGCTTAAAACCTCCCCATGGTTGAAGGCTGAAGAAGACGATAGAAAGAGAAAAGAGAGGGAGGTTGAACGACTTTTCGGCTACAGATGGAGTCCTTTTTTAATTGCCAGTTGACTTCGATTAAAGTGAGCTTGCGCGGCTGTGGAAATAAGTAAGAATTAATTATAATCCTTGGAGATAAACTATTGATAACTACGCAATCCATATTATATAATTTCATAGCTTGTCATACTCATACACTTACGCGACTCTAATAAGAGGTGGGTCTTGCACATTTATGTCTTATCTGTTTTTACCTGTAAAGTTACTTTTGCATGATGTCAATAGAATCAACCTTATCCCAGAACTCATGTCCAGAGATATTTCCGAAGCCATTTTGTTCTCTACCTTTCGGTCGACAACGAAATGGACCGTTCACGTCTCCCATCAGATAATTGCTTTTCAGAACATGCGGCAGTCCATGCTAACAAGCTTAGCTACGTGCAAGTGACAATTCCACTCCATGTATCAACTCAACTACTCCAATACATCAAAGAGATGAATCATGCACGCCATAAGAAAAAATGATTTTGCTAATCTAGGAGTGGCTAACTATTTTGGCGACCGACAAAACTTTGTCTGCCTACTGTAAACTAGTTTTATCTTCACCAATCCGCTGGGATCGTCTTCAACCAAAGATAGTAAAGTAGATGCACTTGATTAGGCCATGATTAGTTGGTCTTTGAGTTTGAAATGACGGACGAACGTGTGAGATTAAAATGCGTGATGAGAAGGTCTCAGAATTGCTATATAACATCCAGTAGGTAAAAACTACATCCAAGATTATGCAATTTGGGTCACTTTTTGAGTGAACTTTCTGTCTTCATGTTGGAAGGAATGTGGCGGGAAAGCACATGAAGGGCGAGAGAAAATGGAACAAAGTGAAAAGTAGATTGAGAGATTTTTTATTTTATTTTTATTTTATTTAAGTTCTCTTCTCACAACATACTTTGTTCTTAGTTACAGGAACAAAGAGACAAGTACATCGACACTTGGTTTGGATCAGGATCATTGATGAAAAATTACCAAAGAGCCCTAAACTTATTATATGGATGCCAATTCAATTTTGAATATTTTAATTCGTCTAATTTAGTCCTAAAGTTTTTGACGATTTGCTAATATATTCATTTCGACCTATTTTAGCCAAAGATGGTATTATGGCCATTACCTAGAGTCAGTGAAGGCCTTGACGCCCTCTCCCAATGCATATGAGGGTTGCTAGCTCACAGTAAAAAGAAAAAGTAGAAAAGAAAAAAAGAAAAAGAGAATGGATAAACAGAAAAATTATCCATGTTAGCGTCTACCATGTCAAGTAAGACAACCAGCATCTACGTCAGTGATTTTTGGCTAAAATTAACAAGAATTACTATATTGACAAATTGTCAAAAGGTTATATATTTAAATTGGCCAAATTGAATGGTTTATAATTAAATTAATATGCATATTATAGGTTTAAGAATTTTTTGGTAATTTTTCCATCAATGATTGGTTGAATTCAATTGATTTTCATTGTGGAGTTGACAATTTGAAAAGAGCGATTTTTGAGTGAATTAGAGACATAAGAAGGGATCTACCCTAAAGGTTGTCGTCCAGTATTGCTTTTTAAGGGCTTAAGCAGTATTTTGGATCGTATCGTTTTTAAGTGCAATTTCTTAGAAATAAGAAAAACATTTTTTCCTCCCTAGGCATGTCGCCTGGTAGACTGAAAAGTTGCTATTAAATCCTAAGCCTTTTTTGAAAAACTAAACATAAAGTTATCATGCAAGTGTTTTGCGATGGCCTAGTAAGCAATTTCCAATAGTGACGATAAGAGGACTTGATTGCGCTTCTCCAAAATTGATTTAGATTTGATTGCACATAGCAAAGGTTCATGAACAAATCGCTTTCCGCATATTAGGTCTGTGGTTTTTAGAGTTCTTCCATTGCCTTGGAAATTTTCCTGATTAAGTCTATTAAGAAAGGGGTTTTGGGAAAAGTCTTGTGCATTGTTCTCTAGTGTGTTTTCCTCAATTCAGAGAATTGAATTCCCTAGAGTAGTGCCGTGGTCTCAGAAATTTTCTTTCTCCTTTTGCCTTTTCTGATTAATCAAATCGATGAGTTTGTTCCGAAGGCAATGCACCGCAATAGTAGAGATAACTTAGGAGGGCTTTTTGTCCACACGACTTCCATCGACGGCTTCCTCGAAGTTAGCTATTGTTTTGCTGTTAAAATGTTGGATTTTCAGGTGAGGGTGCCATACCTTTTTCCGTTTTGGCCGTGAGCTTCTCAAACCATTGAGAATGTGCAGCACAAGGAAACAAAGCGGGAATGGGGTTTCCATTATATGAGTTTACCATCTCTCACATAAATACACGAGGGACTCAAGAAAAGCAGGTGTTCAGGTTACTGAGCACAGGGCCTCGTGTTCTATTTCATCAATAATTAGGTTGGATGAGGTAACTGGCATAATGCTTCTTCAGATGTAAACTGTGAAATCTTCTTATGAGAGCTAGGATCGTTAGTCTCCCTCTGCTTTGTCTACTTGCTGAACCTTTTAATATGAGCTTTCGAGCCTTGTTAATTAGTCCTGATTACTACGTGCCCCATTGTTTTTTATGCGTAATGATTAGGTTAGCCCAAGAGGATCTTGAATCACTTTGCCTAAAAGAAAGGATCCAATAAGATAGGCCTGTTATCCTCGACGAACAACAACAAGAGAGGGGATTAATAATGCTTAATTACACTGTGCCTTTCTACTCAGTGTTTTATCAAATTGATTCTGCATAAACATTTAGAGTTCATACTTGTTAGAATTTAAATGTGCGCGGAAGCATGGTATAGTTTATATTTGATAGAGAATGGATAAGGATAGGATATTTTGAGAAGGTTTATGGGACAAAGATAGTTTTACTAATTTATGAAAATAATTTTACAATAGTTGAAGGAGGTGTTGGTGAGGGAGCTATGTGGTTTTTATGGTTAGCTCCCCTCATGGTGGAGGGTTCACCTCACACACAAGGTGGTGGAGGGTTTGCCTCTCACACCTTTACATTTGTTGTTTTGCTACGCTCCCCCCTCTTTCCTATTTATAGGGACTAAATACAATATTCTAGATTTATGTGAAATGTTGTTCACTTACGCTTATTCTAGGAAATTCTAGATTGTAGTTTATCCTCTCTTCTTTTAGAGAGATCTACACATGTGCTTCTACATTTTTCTCTTTCTTCCAAAAACTTCATCTAGGAAATTCTAGATTTTTAGCAACTCTAGGAAATTCTAGAAAATGGATCACCATTTCCAACAATACTCCTGACAGTGAATAATTTTGACACTACATATGATTTTACTCAGCTCAACTCTAGCAACTCTTTTATAATAGATTCCAAGTATTAAAGGGATGGGAGATACGGTGCAAGGGAAAAGGAATAATTGTTAAATCCACTTGGTAGGAGTCAGTTCAGCAATAACATTCTGTATCCTGTTGAGGCTGTAGTGCAAGGGAAGTAGCATCGGGTTCTGGTGTTTCAATTTTGCCATTTTGGCATCAAAATGCACCGACTGACGGGCATTATCATCGTTCACTTTATGGTATCATGCCTCTGCCTCATGTTGAAGTTTATGTCCTCTCTCAGAGATTACTTGTATGGTTTTGCAGTGACGTTGAAAAAACACAATGATCCTGCGGAGTTTTATATATACTGAAGATAAAATTTAAAGGAGTCTACTAATAACTTAAAGTTAGAGGCATTTTTGCTCGATGTTTTGCCCAGTAGCCCTGCTAAAAAGAGCTGCAGCAAGAGAGTACCTTAATGATCTTGACTCTAGCTATGATTCTAAGGGCATTATTTTTTACCACATTTCTACTAAATAGTTTCACTCTAGCATCTGTCTCTGCATACATTGGGGGATAGCTTCTTGAGTTGTTAAGCAATGTGATGCCAACTATTCTGGAAGAGGAATGTCTGCTAGATCCTCTCGATAAGGAAGTCGGTCTGGTGACTTGCCAGAATTGCCATAGCCAAGTTCGATGGCCATTGTCGTCGCATGCTTAACAGGGTCATCAGAAAATGTGACGATGGTGTCTTTTCGGAAAGTTAAGTAGATCACTGCAATGAGGTAGACTGCCATGAGTGGGAAAACTAGGATTCCAATGAAAACGTTGGCAACTTTGGGAACACTATTGTTGATTAGCCAGCTGACAAAGCCCGTGCTGAGGTAGTAGATGTTGATACCGATGAGTCCCACTCCTAGTATCCATGAGACCACGATAATCTGCGTCCAGAGCCATAAAAGATTTGAAAAGACAGGATTGTCATTTTACTTTAATATCCACATGTTCTTCTGCATTTTTTCAATTCTTCCTTTTTACCCCCGAATTTGCATCTCTTTAGGACTCCTGAACTAACCTACCAAGTTTAAAGTTCACTTGTGTAAAGATCAAAAGACAAGCTTACGTAGATTGAGTTTTTGTGGGGTCCCATCTTTGTTGCACTGCTACTGAACTTAAGGAGTGGGATAAGAGCAAACGGAAGCTCAAATGATAGAATCATCTGAAAAACAACATCAAACTCATTATAGAATGAGCATAGAATGCTCACATATCTTCTCCAGATTATGATACAAAGAATTTAAATGTAGAAGTGGCAGGAGACATCAGAGGAATCTGCATACCGACGCAATGATGATGAGCCTACTGGCTCCTGAAGATCCGCTCATTATAGCGACGATGAGACTTGGCGTAATGGCAACACATCGAGTCACTAGGTTCCTCATCCACTTCTTCATTTTGAGATCCAAGAATCCCTAAGCAATTAACCAACTCGTACACAAAAAAAAAAAAATCAGATCCATTCAAGTGTTCACTTTAAACAGCTAGTTAACGTGAAATTTCTTAATTAACAACCTGCATGATATATTGGCCTGCGTAGGTTCCTGTAATTGTGGAGCTTTGTCCTGAAGCTAGCAATGCAATAGCATAAACCGTTGAGCTAGATCTTCCCAACATATTCTGTAAATGCAGGTAATAAGAATATTATTCTTAGTTAAAATGTTATCTTGTGGTCCAACTGGTTTATAGTCTCTGTTAGGAATTGGAACCTTGAGGAGGAATGCAGCAGAATTGAGAGTTAGATCGTTGCATTGACTTGCATTCTCGCTGGAAAGATTGTCGGCCGAGCAGACAGTGCCAGACACGGAAACAACGGCGACGTTGATCAAGAATGCCACGAATAATGCGAACCCACTTTCGATGAGGAAAAAACGGCAGGCGTCCTGCAGAGATTGATGAGATGAAATGAAAAGTGCACGTTTTTTTTTGTTCTTTTGGATAATTGACTAAACAAAAATACATGTTTCATAACATTGACAATAAATTTCTCCTATATATTGCACGTTTTACCAAATATAATTAGCGAAAACAGAAGTGACGATTATTGAATGCACATTATGCCGTCTAAATAATAGCCTAGTTTTTCAAACGAGGAATAAGATCTTCACTAATAAAATTTTGACAACAAAAGAAAATGAAGACGAAGTTAGGAATTTAGTACATTGACGCCTCGGACCGATCTTGGAACTTTTCTGGACAAGACCAAAGCAGAATGGAGGAACAGGTTGTGCCTGTTGACAAGCAATAGAACTCTCAAATCTGGAAAATCAGTTTCATGTATATCTAACGACAAAGACAGTGTGTGATGAAGTATAAAGTGATATCATACGGCATCACGAGGGCGCCGAGCAAGGCGATGGCATCGCCAGTGGCACTGTTCCCAGAGAGCTTGGGGATGAACATCCCCTTCAGGACCTCCGTAGCAGGAGGCTTCACGTAGCTCATTTCGCCAAAGAAGCATGCCGCCATAATGAATACCAACGTAGCTATCAGCATTTCCAGCTTCCGAATCTAGTAAATTTGAAGACCACAATTTTTTCAGTGGATAGAAACAACCGAGGTTCGGAAAATAGTGAACAGCATTGAATTAAATGACGGTGAAACAAATCTGGTCTTCATCAGGTCAGTGTGACTATTATATAATTGGCATAGGCAATTCAAAGGAATCTAATACACACGTTCTCATAGAATCAATGGAATTCCAAGTACGCATACCCCATATCTCTGCAGGCCAAGAAGCACGATCGTGCTGAAACCAGTGAGCAAAACTCCAGCCCACACTGGGATGTGAAACAGTATGTTAAGTGCGAAGGCCGTCCCAATCACTGCCAACATGAATATGGTTGGTTAGTAAGTTTAATTAAAATATGATCTCACCGGACAATCTGCGTATGACTATCATACGGCACATTCGATGAGTTACTGCACAGAGGTTTGGAACTATGCGACTTCGATGCGATTCTCGATTGGGTGTTTCAGGACTATATTTGCGATGTGGATTAATCAAAGCTCTACTGTATTAGCTTGCTGATGCTGCGGCTTGGAGTCAGTTGAAGGTTTCAGTTTATCTCTAAACAAAGAGGTAACATGTTACTGAGTATTAATAATATAGAGAATCAATGCATATTTCAGAACTGGGATCCTCTAAATCTGAGAGTTCCGAAGGGACATATGAACAAGTTTTTCTCCCATTTCTTTTAATTTATATTCCTTCTCTTGTTCTTGTACTCTTAACGTCTTCCTTGTCATAATTCCTCTTAAAGCTCATCGCGTACCGTCACTGCTGCCCACTGGGATTGTCCTCACCGGCAGTCTCCAAACAGACCACCGCCATTTTCGTTGTTGGATGTCTGTCGTAACGATATGATGTTGCAGCCTCAAATTGGAGGTCTCAAACTATAGACGACCTCCAATCTAGTAACACTTGGTGCCGTGACTACACTCTGCCTAGGCGCTGTAAAAAGGCGAGGGACTGTAAAAACAAAAGAAAGAGGAGACAAAAATTTGGAGAATAGGGTTTTGTGTGTGACTTTCATAAGAACTAATATGAGGCATGCATATGGGCAGGCCGGAAGTTGTGAAAGAAAAGTTCGATATGTTCTTGCAATCACATGTTTTGTGTTGTATCTATTTGAGATGACATCCTCGTTCTTCATCTCTGTCTCTATTTAGTGTTTCATTCGTTTAACCCATCCATATATATAATATATTAGCCATAAGGGTAGTTGCGAAATTCATGACTGAATGATGAAAAATTGAGATTTGTTAGGACATCAAACGAGACATTTGTGCAAGTAGAAGATTGCTGGTCCTTAGAATATTGTTATGTATTTTACCTTGTGAATGTCGATCTCTATTGATTTGACAAGTAATTATACTTAACATATTTGTGTATTATGATGCCTAGGTTTTTTTTCCTCTAATTTTTTCTTATTGAAGCACATACAAGGCGAAGAATTTCATGACACTAAATGCTTTACTCTTCTACTTAGTAAAGTTAAACCATGTATTTTTAGAGATTCAACTATCATTTCATATCTTAGCCCTATCCTTAAGATTAGTGGAAAGAGAAAAGCATAAAGTGCCAACTCAATATGTATAGATGAAAAGGTTGACTGAGATCCATGACAACTAAAAAATGATTGAGAAATGATATATAAGATATCGAGCTCGAGTTCTATGAGCTGATGAGAGCAGAGAGAGAGAGAGAGAGATGCCTTCTGGTATATCGGCGGCTATGACGGCCACTTCAGCCAAAAACCATAAGCAATACTTCACCAACGGTGGGTATTCAGCTTTACATAGCTCAGATAGGTGTTTCCCTGAAATTTCGATAAATTTACAACAGACAAGTGAATCATCACAACAATAAAGAGAGAGTGTTCACGAGTAGAAAAAAGTTGTCATATTCCTCCTTAATTTCTCTAACGAAATAATTACCAGTGCTCACTCCGAGATTAGCAGCCAGCGATTGGATGATGAGAGCAAATATTAACCCAATGAGTATGATCCACAGAAGCTGACCATATGATCCAATATATTATAAAAAATTAGTATAAGATTTAAATATACGCTATATATTTGCATAAGTATGAACGAATATATGTTGGGTATTGTCTGTTCTTTTGTGTTACCTCATATCCATGATTCGCTCCGGCCTGCAGATCAGTTTCTACTGCAACATTAATTGTAGAACTGTGAATTCAACATGAACTCATTCAAAAGCTTCATGTAGGCACGCACGCGAACAAACACACACACGGAGAGAAAAGGTGGGGGGGGTATGAGAGAGAGATTACAGTTTCCAGGGTCAAGATATGCGAGGGAAACGAGGAAACCGGGGCCAACAAATGATAAGAACTTCCTCCATCCAGGTTTCTGAATAATCACAAGGACAAATGCAATTAGATGAGAGACTTAGGTCGCAAGTTTACTGATCCTGCATGTATTTTAACTTTTCACCCACACTCCCTGCAAGAATAGTGATTTACTAGTCCCATGTGACCGAGGACATGGTGAAAGGTGACCCGACGGGAAGTCCCATAGCAAGTGACATTACGCCCAATATTTGCCTTCCTTCCCTCCTTCCTTTCTCTCTTTCTTTGTCGTAATGGACAACGGAAAAGTCTTTATCGAAGGTTCTATTCCCTGCAGTTCTTCAGACAGAAAGAAGAGAGAGAACCTGCTCGGGTGAGTCCTCTTGATCAGATTGACCATCCGTGGAATTAGGGAGATCGAGTGGGGGGGTCGTGCCCTCCACATCGACGGCCACTATCCTGTTGCTCCCTCCCCATATTGTTGGGGCGCCTACGCTTGCCATCCGATGCCCTTCCTCCTCCATACTCTCTCTCTCTCTCTCTCTCTCTCTCTCTCTCTCTCTCAATACACTCTTGCTTTTGGTGAAGCAACTGATGAGCTTGATTTATACCTGCCTCACTCCATGTTGTGCTCCAAACAACAGCTTAGGACAATTGGCAATGTCCTTCGTGCTATAAACACGTCACCATCTTCGGTAACTCAATAAACAAAAGCAAAGCATAAAGTAAGTCCAACTACCATACGCAAGGATATAACTACGAGCATGCAGACGAGATTTATCTCATAAAATGTCCTTTTGTTTTCCATTTGGATTATTGGTCCGAAACTCTGCGAGTTGCGCCTGACATTTGGCCCTCTTGGTCTTCTTTCGAGTGACATCAGATATATAGGACCAGACTCCAAATAAGATATTCTTCGAATTGGCTACAGAAATGCTTTTTAGATAAGCGAGCAGCCGCATTTAATTACCCAATTACTAACAGTCGGCCGTGTCATTGAGCATGCTAACTTTGCAAACCAATGTCGACGTATACCCAATTTGATTCTTTTCTTCGGAATGACTCGATCTAAACCTAACCACTCGTTAGGTCAAAATCACCTAGATATGAACAAGAAAAATTGAGCCGCACTCAGGGCTTGCCGCCTCATTGATACAATTACTTTTCCCTTTTCTGGGTCGAATGGATGGAATCATGACTTCATTTATTTGTTTACTGGTGTTCGTCTTTTTATCTATTCCGGATTTCCTACACGAAGTATAGACCATGACATATGTGCTTTGATCAGAATATGCAGCTGGCTCTGTATGATAGTTTTCTGGGATGCAGTATTGAGTCCATACATTTGCAACCAGGCGAAGGGAGAAAAACAAATGATTCTAGCTGTATGCATACACGGTGGAGAAAGATTTCACTAACAGGTTCAAGAGGATAACCATGCCCGAATTCGCCCGATCCCAACAGAATATGATAGATAAGAAATTTAAACTTTAAATTTAAGTATTTATCTTTGATAAATCCCAACGCATAACGTGCTAAAAAAAGAAGATTCAAGGCTGAAAATGATCTCGAACACCTCTGGAAGTTGGCACCATGGCATCGAGCTTTATAGGGGAAAAGTACCAAAAAAAGAAAAAAGAAAAAAAGAAGGTAACCATTCCGACCAATTTTGATCAGAAATCGTTAATGTGGATGCCACTGCCTTACATGACATAATTGGTGCTGGTGTGAACAATTTTATTAAGATTTTCTGATTTTTTATTACTTTTTTTGTTTATTTTATTTTCCCCAACTATGGGTTGGCAAGGTTGTCGGTCCTTGTCAACCACGAGCAAGGACCTCTATGCCCTCATTGGCCATGGGCACAATGCCCTTACCCAAACCAGGTGAAGGTCGATAGACCTCGCCTATGCATACAAATAGTGGGCCGGCGACCTTGCCAGCCTAGAATTGAAAAAAAAAAAAAAAAAAAAAAAAACGCAAAGAAAGAAAGGACAAGAGAGAAGAAAGAATAAAAAATATTTAAAAATTTAGAAAAATTTAAAAAATTAGAAAAATTTAAAAAATTTAAATTTTGTCATCATCATTATTGATAGTGTCATGTAGGATGACTAAGTCCATGTTAGTGATTTTTGGCCAAAATTGACTGGATTAACTATATTGATAATCATTAAAAAATTTAGGACTCAATTTATATAATTGAAATGTTTAGAATTCAATTGGTACAAGTACAATAAGTTTATAATTTTTTGGTACTTTTCCCGACTTTATAGATTGTACTCATGGGCCTCACAAATTTGACCAGGATTAGAAATTATGCTACGTTATAGCCAAGGTGCTCGAATTTTATTTCTTCGGATATAAGATTTATAAATTTTTAAGTCGATTACGAGTTAGAGTTTTAAATTTAGTAGTAAATAAATTTGTATTTCGGTCAATTCATAATTTTTTACTATTTCTAGCTAGGTCGATAAACAGTCAAAAGTAAGACTCTTTGCCCGTCTGATGTCTTTTAGTTTTCCCTGACAACTTGCCAAATTTTAATTGCTAGTTTATTGGCACTAGCATTCTAATTGCCAGCTTCACTTAATTACAAATGCTGAAAAGAATTGATTACGGATGATCTGAAATAAACTAATACTAAACATGCAATATGATCAAACTCATACACTTGTGAGAGACCTAATTAAAGATCAGATAAACCAGATATGACATTTTTGAATTAACTCACTCTATTTATTATCTGTTTTGACTTGTAACTCACTAAGTTTAATGGTTTTGTCCTTTGGCGTAGATCCAAATACCTTCCTAGGAGGTCACCACTACTGGTTGTGCTTTAACCTAAGCATGCTTAATTTTGGAGTTTCAAAGCAAAGCTTGCCGTCATGTTAAAATGTATATCTGTAAGTAAAATTTCTGTTTATATATATATTACGTGCACACTTTCCCTTGTTCATTGAGCAATTCAGTTCATTCCTATCTCCTTCGCTATCCTAAAAGTCTACCAAGAGCCACTCTTTGTCCGAACTTTCTCGCTTTAGCGAACACTCCCAACTCTCATTGGATAGGGTTGTTACAAGTCCACTAACTTCTGCGTGGTTTGTCCCCGAACCGCACATTTGCTGGAGGGGCTCTCGCTCTAATACCATATCGTGACATCCTTGTATTAACTCACTTGAGTTATTGCCCGCTTTGGCCCGTTCCATACTAAACCTTATCGTTTTGTCCTTTAGCGTGCAAGCATACACTTTCCTACGAGGTTATCCATCCTAGTAGTGCTTTATTGCCATTTTTAGTTTGATCATATAGAATTCTTGGGTCATGTGATCTCAAATCATGACATTTCAGTTGATCTGAAGAAAGTCGAATCAGTTGTTTAATGGAATTACCCTACCAATGTCATAGAATGGAGAAGTTTCCTTGGGTTAGTGGGTTATTATAGATGATATGTGGAAGGATTCTTCGAAATTGCTAGTTCACTTACTCACCTAACTTAGAAGATGGTTAAATTTGTATGGTAAGATCAGTGTGAGCGCAATTTTCAAGAGTTAGGGGGTAGTCTTGGCTCTTATAGTGACCTTACCTTTAGGAGCTGGTGGTTTCACGATCTATCCTGACACATATAGAGATGGTCTAGCTTTCACACACGCGTACGCACACACACGCACATTCCAGGCAGGGTCTTCCCTTGTTTGGTGTGAAATTTGGTTCATTCATGCCTAATTCGCCATCCTAGAAGTCTATCAAGGGCTGCTTCTTATCTGAGCCTTCTGACCCAAGTGACCACGCCCCACCTTTGTCGGATTGGGCATTACACTATAAGCAATTGTGACTCTCATCATGAAATCTAAGAGGTTGGTCTTGCGTATCTATGTTTTATCTATTTGTTTTTACCTTGAAGGTAACTTTCTTTGGTATTAATGGAATCAGCCTAATCCCAGAGCCATTTATTCTGTGTTCTTGGTCGGCAACGAATTGGATCGTTCAAAATTGACGTACTTGCAACCAAAACCAACCCCAGATTAGTACAAGAATCTCTCGTCTCTTTTCAGATAAGAGCTTTTTCAGAAAATATAGCATCTTTGACTTCACACTTAGCTACATGCAAGTGGCGATTCCATTCCACGTATCAACTCAACTACCCCAGCATATCAAAGATTTAAATAATGTCACAACAAGATAAAACGATTTTGCTAATCATTTTTGTTTTAATTAGGCAACTAACTAAAACTTTCTCTGCCTATTATAATCTGCCTTTTATCTTAACCAATCCACTTGGATCGTCAACGACCAAACTAATAAAGTGGATGCTCTTGATTCGGCCATGATTAGTAGTTCTTTAATTTTGGAACGATGGCGAACGTGCTGGATTGAATTGCCTAAAAAGATGGTCTGAGCATCGGTATTAATAGTGACCTTGAATGACGTCTTGTAGGTAAAAACTACATGCAAGAAGATGAAACTGGGTTTCCTTCTTGATTAAATTTTTTTTTGTCTTCATGTTGGAAAGAACGCGATGGGAAAGCACGTGAAGGGCGAGAGGGAATGGAGCAAAGAGACGAAGTACATTGAGGGATTTTTGTTCAATCTTTCTTGTCAAAACACTCTTTCTCAGTTACGAGAATTCATCACGAGAACTCTTGAGATCTTGACCATTATTCGGTCAACATCCTTGAATCAAAGGTGGTAGTGATTGGGTAGGGAAGTCATTTGTAAGTTGGGCAGAAGAGCGAAATTGAGTCATACACATATTATTGTTGCTACAATAGTTCCTCGCAATCGTACAAGGGTAATGATAACCATCCTCCGGACAGACGACAATGGTCGATGGCGATACGGGAGTTTGCTCAGCACCTCAATTAACACCTTGACTTTCGGGATGTGACTCAAGGTGTAAAAAATGTTTTTCCCTGAAAAAAAAAAAAAACTTTACACTCTGAAAATATTCTGCACATTTTAGGCATTGTAAAATCTTAATGGCAAAGATGGAACAATGTGAGACTGTACGCACCTGAAAAAGCCAACTATGGTGTCAAAGAGTCAGTATGAATTGATGTCATTGGCCATACATCGACTATGGCTTTGAATCTGATATTAACTGTAATGATCCGATTTGATGAGGGCAAGGAATGGTCGTGGAGGTTAGAAGGTTTAGACAAAAAGAGGCTTTTCGTAGATTTTTAGGATGGCGAATGGAGAGGGAATGAATCAAACTATGTCCGGAAGTGCCTTTTGACATAATACCAATGCTTATTTTTGAAACTTCAAAGTTGAGTGTGCTCAGATGGGAGCACTCCTGAGATGGGTGACCTATTGGGAATGTAATAACTTGCACGTCAAAGGACAACGTTGTGAGACTCAGTATAGGATGAGCTAAAGTGGACAATTCCTTAGTGGGTTGATAATATGGTATCAAAGCAGGACACTCTCCAGTAGGTGTGTGGTTTGGGGATGAATCACATGGAAGCTGCTAGGGGCTTGTAACGACTCGGTTCGATGAGGGTGGGCAGTGATCGTCAAGGCTAGAGGGCCTAGACAAGGAGCAGCTATTGGGAGGCTTCCAAGATGGTGAAGGGACAAGAATGAACCGAACTATATATATATATGAAAACTAGAATTAACTCTTGGACGCGTATTTTGATGTAATAGCAATGCTTAGCTTTCTAAACGCCAAAGGATAAAACCATAAAACTCAATATGAAATAGGTCAAAGCGAATAATACCTCAGTGAGTTAATTTAGAGATATCACATTAACTTAGGCCGATAATAATGAGAAAGTGCTAAGACTATTCAAACAGAGAGGAATCTCTTGAGTTGTAGTGACAAAATAGATCTGGCAAACAAAGTCAAGGGTGACTATGATTATTGACAAATTGACAAAACATGTCGGGGGCCAGCAAGGAAGGAGTAAAGAGTATATTGAACAATACATATGATCCGATATTGACTGTGAGTAGGTCAAACATTAGTATTGAGGTGAGAAACTAATAGAATTAAGTCGAAAAGGTCGGAAAAGGTTTTCGCCCATGGACATAACCAAGTCGATGTCAGTTGAGTTGAGAAGCGTTAGAGTTGACTCACAAAGATTGAATGAAATCAAATTGACTTCAGGAACAAAAAATATCGGGGCCAGTTATTGCAGTCAAACTGTTACGCAAGACATTTACAAAAGGTGTCGATTGATCGTTGTAGTCAAAATGGTTACTGCAGTCGAGTCAGTTGTTGCAATTGAGCTCGAGGCAAGAACAATTAGACCATCCGATATGGAGCCAAAACTTGATTTTGATGAGCGGAATGGTTACTTGGCGAGGCCGGCCACCCATGAACTATAAAAAGGAGCGCATCTGAAGAGGAAAGGATGGCACAAACATCCGAAGAATTAAATATACTTGTGTCAATGCACTTTATTTCTTTGCATTTCATTTTTTCTTGCCCCATCTTGCGGGTACAACGTCCCTGAGATTTATTTTCCAGCTAGCTGACTTCGAGTACCTTACGCAGAAGTCGATTTTCCACTCATATCTCTAACCCTAACGATCTTGGGATCTCCTTCTTTGCGTCGCTGCTTAAATGACTTCAATGGTTTCTTCTGGGAACTCCTTTGGTTACTCCTATATCACTAGCCGAGGAACTTGCATCATGGGCGGTTGAGGAGCGTTTACTACTGGTGGTGGTACGTACCTCGTGTGTGGGCTGCCTCCAAACCTTTGCTTTCCGTTTGTTACCTTTGCTTTCCGTTTATTACTATCAAGGAAATATTTCTGCCTTAACTCTAGGCGGCACCGTTGGCAAAGGTTATGCGGAGATGGTCTTCCCCTAAAGTTCGCCGACACCATGATTGTTGAATCTTGCGAAAACGTGGTACAAATATAATTTACAAAATATGACTTTTACTATTATAATATTTTCTCACACCACATACAATACTCAAACAACTCTACACAATTTCTCTCACTCACGTGCATACATAACACACTCTACTCAACACTCTCAAGACCCCTACACACACCCACACACCCCTTGGACTTCTTACTCACACACTCTTAGTTTGGACACTCAAATGAGGAGTAGCTTGCTCCTATTTATAGGATGGAAAGTTGGTGACTTTCCTAGCTTTCTATACTATTCTAGAAGTATTATTATTATTTTATTATAGCCTCACAACTGGATTTCTATGGAGAAGTCTGGAAGTGGTGCAGCTTTTCTTGATGGATTTTGCTAGAACATTCTAGAGAAGGGAGAGATCTAGAGAAATCCAGAGAGAGAGAGAGGCGGTGCCTTTTTCTTCTGACAAGGATCAATATCGACCTCAATTTTGCGTTTATCTTTCCCATCGGCGAACTTGATCTTCCCTTGTTGAATTGTTGCTTAGATTGTTCGCCGGAAAACAATACAACAGGTCGTGTCATGGCTTCATGAGTGACGTCACTCAAAATGATTTTTTGCTTCTATGATTCTAAGGTTTCGCTTTTCTCGGGCTTTGTTGGTGTACAAGTCTAGTTTCGAAAGAGATTAGAGGAGTTTCATGAAGACTTTGTTCTCACAAGTGTTAGATTTGTACGTGTTAAACCTCGTTATTCTAATGACAATGGTGTTGAGGCCGCCGAATCTAGGCACACACTGTCAAAAGACAAAGTCATAGTAACAGATGGAAATCTTGGCGTGTGCTCATTACTAAAGACGAATTTGATGATGGTCGCCGATTTTAATTTGAAAAATCACAGATCTACTCTTTGAGCATGTGACTCCCAACCTTGTTCTAATAATTCATCTCCTTATATAGAGTTTACTTTGTTTAGGATTTGCCTGGGATTTGTCTTGATTTGTGATTGGATTAGGATTACATTTCTTTATTGTATATCCATAGAAATGAGTGAGTTTTTTTCTTTGACAAAAAAAAAGGTTGGAGATTGCCGGACTTATGGAAGGTTTATATTCCACGAATTTCTAAGAAAAGAAAACGAAAAGAAAGAGAGAGAAAACCTAATCATGGGAGTCCTCTTGATCAGATCGACCATGCGTAGAATTAGGGAGATCAAAGGGCGGGGTCATGCCCTCGGCCTGAATGGCCACTATACTGCTGCTCTCTCCCATTACTGTTGGTGCTCCTACGCTTGTCATCTTATTCTCCTCCTACATATTCTCCCTCCCTCCCCCTCTCTCTCACCTGCTTCGCTTCTTGTTGCACTCCAAACACAGCTTATGACTTGTACAGCAAGAAAGGAAAAAGAGAGCCAAATGACTGTAGGGAAAGGATACAACCAAGACCATGCAGATACTATTCCTGTCTGAAAAATGTCCATATTAAGACGGGTCTCTAAATTTGATGCTGTAAATCTCGTGACAAGCACTGTAACGTGGCTTGTGAGTAAGGAGCCATGTTTAACACCAGAATTAATGACGTCGTAACTTTCAAAGTTTCAATATGCCAAGCCTTGTAATATGTGCCTCATTTTATTTCTTTCTTGGAGGATGACTTAGTGCATAGTCAACCGCCTAATTTTCTGGAGATGACCAAGAAAAATGGCGCCCCAATCGGGGCGCGACGCCTCATTGATCGAGATTATATGTGCCCTTACTAGAGTCGAAAAGTTATGATTATGACTTGGTTTGTTTCTTTGGTGGCGTTTGTCTCTCTTCGTTTGTTTTTGAAATATGAATGCTTTGTAAAATAATTTCCTAAAATATAATCGCTTATATCACTTGAAATAATTTATTAAAAAAAAATTCATTATCAATAATAATTTATGTCTAAACATTTTTGTGACGATGGAAATAGTTTTTTCATTAATTTATCTTGTAAGCAATACATGCGATCATATTTAGTCATCGAGAAATATAACAATTAATGCCTAACTATTTTTATGGGTAATGAAAAAAAAAAATTCATTCATTATATTTTTTAGCAATACAAGTGATTATTTTTCAAAAAAATATTTTCCAATCCACTCATGTTCCGTGAAACAAACAGACCATAGGGTTTTGCGAAAATAAGCAACCTAAATTGGCTATAATTGGGGAGGCTTTGAGCATGATAAGCTGTAATTAGCTCTAATTCGAACGATTTGCTTGCTTTATGTGCATTTGGGATTAAACTATCAGACTCCGATCATAACTTAAAAGAATTATTTCTAGTCACTTAATCGTAAGACTCTTCGTCCATCTTATCTCTATTTATTTTCCCCTAATCAAATTGCAACGTTCCGAATTCTAAGTGCTAGTTTATTGGCCAAACAATCTAATTGCCAGTTGACTTCGATTGAAATGAGCGTATGGATGCTAAAAGATGTAAGAATTAACTATAAATCCTCAGAGATAAACTAATGATACATATGCAACCCATATTACATGATTTCATAGGCAATGCCATACTCATACACTATTCAGGCTCTAATAATGAAACCGTGGGTCTTGCAGATATATGTCTTATCCATCTGCTTTTACCTTTGAAACAACTTTGCATGATATTAATGGAATCAACCTAATCCCCGAACTTATCTCCAGAGATATTTTCGAAGCCATTTCGTTCTCTATAATTGGTCAATCACGTAACGACCCGTTCATGTCTCTTATCAGAATATATAGCAGTCTATGCTAACAACCTTAGCTACATGCAAGCGACGATTCCATTCCATAGTTTTACTAATATAAGCCTGACTAATTATTTTGGTGACCGACTAAACTTTGTCCGTCGACTATAGTTTACATCTTATCTTCACCAATCCACATGGATCGTCATCAGACAAAGATAGTGAAGCAGATGCACTTAATTAGGCCATCATTAGTTGTTTTTTAAGTATGGTATGACGGACGAACGTGTGTGATTAGATTGCATGATTCAATGGGTTCGGCATTGCTATTGGTGGTCCTCTTGGAATAACATCTTGTAGGTAAAAACCAGATGCAAGATGATGAAATTGGTATTACTTTTCGAGGAAACTTTTTGTCTTCGTGCTGGAAAGAATGCGGTGGAAAAGCACATGAAGGGTAGAGGGAATGGGTAAAGAGAAGATTTATTTATTTATTTATTTAATCTTTCTCCTCACAGCACACTTTATTTTTAGCTAAAAGACGAATAGACAAGTACATTGATGTTTGGTCAGCATCGTCGATTAGTCGAATCCCAATTAATTCCATTCTCGAGTTGACTATTCGGAAGGAGCAATTTTCGGTGATGCAGAGACATAAGAAGAGGTCTACCCTAGAGTTTGCCGTTGAGTATTGCTTTTTAGGGGCTTGAGCAGCGTATTTAGGATCATGTCGTTCTTAAGTATATACTTTCTAGTTTTCTTAAGGTGCGCTAAACTTTATAAATAAGTAAATACTAGGCCTGATGCTGCGTAAACTAAAAGATTGCTATCAAATCCTAAGCCTTTATTGATAAAGTAAACATAAGATTATCACGCACATTTTTTGTGATGGCCTAGTAAGCAATTTCCAATATCAATCATATTAGGATTTGGTTACACATAACAGAAGGCTCATGCACAAAATGCATTCCACGTATAAATAGCTAATAATTTTTAGGGAACTTCCATCGCCTTAGAACTTTTCCTGATTAAGTCCATTAGGAAAGAGGTTTTGTAAAAGTCTTGTGCTCTGTTCTCTAGAGTGTTTTCCTCCATATGGAACTGCCTCGGCTAGTGCCTCGTAGCTTATGTCATACTCATTAACCAGAAGTAATTGCGACTCCAATAATAAAATCTAGGAGCGTCTAGGATTGCCTTCCGGAATCCTATCACATTAAGGTAAAGACTCATTCGTATTCCTAAAGGGCTCCCAGTATAAGGACAGACTTTCCAAGTCTAAATCAGGATGAGATAATCAGATGCGTAAATCTATGTGCGGTCATATTTGAGACAGGCTTTATTTGAGTAAAAGTTTCTTCTTCTTTTTTTGCAGGTTTTTGGGTTAATGTGATTGGAGGTCATGCTGCCACGAGATGGCAAAAGATTCAACCTCCGACCAGAGAGGAAGGTAATTTGAGTTACAAATGTGTAATACCTTTTTCTGAAGTAGGTAATTAGCAAAGTAATACACCAAAGTCAATGGGTAAAATCCATTTCAAACGTAACCCTTCTGCTCTGACCATGATTGCTCCACTTATATGTCTTAAGAAGTCATTCATAATCACGCAAGCAACTTATTCTATCTGCACTCGAGCAGAATATACGATGTAACCTAAATCAATACAAAACGGAGTAATCATACATGAGATTTGTCCATTGTGTTTAGGATATTCGATCCCTACGAGTAACAATATTAGGTTCACCTGTCGATTCTAATTACATTCACTCTAATTAGTAATTGAAAACGATTTGATTTATATCATAATAAAAATGTGGAGCATTTATTTAGAGCGATATTTTGCTAGTGTGCCTTTATTTATTCTAGCATTCCAATTTAGGTCTTTTCGACAATCCAACGATAAATTTTGTGTTATAAGTTGACTGAATAGAAAAGTACCGACATGTCATAAATTATCATTCCGGGTAATATAGTTTCCATGTAGCGTCAGTATCCGGAAGAATATGTATAAGTAGTTTCTTTCCTTTTTGGCCGAAGATACGTTGGACTAGTTGAGCAGGTTTAGTTAGCCCTGGATTTTGTCCAGAATTTGGTTAAAACTATCGTTGACGTGACATAAGCTTGTTCACAATTATCTTCTTGAGAAGTTTAAAATCATACGCTTCAAGGAAAATGACAGACCTGCGAGGAAACAAGCGTGTTTCATGACGACCATAATTATGACAGATTCCTGCTACATAGTTTATATCGAGCGCGCGTAAATATATCCTAGGGAGCTCATTTTATTGGACTACTTAAGTTCGCGCCGTCACGTCGACACCCCTCGAGTTCAACTATTAATTTATTATTCCAATTCCAACTGCTTTTAGATCATTGCTTATGTCTACATTCCTCGAATTCAACTTCTACTCTAATTGTCTCCAACTCGTATTAAATAATCACATAACATACAAGAAAACGTACTTTCTTTAGTAAAATATTGCATTTTGGCAACTATCAATCCACCTATTAAACTTCTTTTTAATTACGTAGTCCTCTCGAGAGGTTTTCATTGTTCTTTGTTTAATAGTCAATGAACCGAGCGCAAGGATAAGGGCCACAATCGTGGAGTTCAGATTTCAGATATAGCTGACCACTACGTAAATTTAATAGGAGTCAACCATCCATCAGCCGCACCATTCATAAGAAAAAGGAAAATATCAGATGGACAACCTCTCACTTGTCGATAATGATACCGCACTAAACAGGGCCAATTCTCATGCTAGATCCCATGTTCTAATGTTTAAAAAGGAGACAATCATTGGCACATACAAGTCTGATATAGACACAATAAGACATGGGAGAGAAATAAAAACCAAGGATCTGAACATCCTCTCAGAAACTCAGAGAAGATCATCACGACATCTATATTTTGATGATTATCAAAGAGAAGCTCTGCATTCTGCAATGTCTGTATAAAAATTCTCATCCTTTCCGTCTCATACTTTCATTTGGGTTGCGTGGCTGTCATTGGGGAAGTCAATGGAACTAAAAATCCATTTCTAGATCTACATTGCTTTTGCTGTAACGACCCGGTTCGACGAGGGTGGGAGTGATCAGCGGGGCCAAAGAGGGCCTGGACAAGGTGCGGCGCCAATTCTAGGATGGTGATGGATGTAGGAATGAACCGAATTCATTATCATATAGATGTGGTGAGGTGAAGTGCCATATATATGACAATACTTATCCTAACTTGTAACGAGACATTTTCTGGGCGAACCCAGAAGAATAAAACCATGCGGCCTCTAGCCCAAAACGAACAATATCGTTATAAGTGGGACATGGGCTTAACATTGCAGACAAACGAATATCTACAATATTGCATGTCAATGACATCTAATCATGTAGCTACATTGACTCTTTTCTTTCTCCCATTTGTCATTGATGGATTTATGAGATGGGCTTAAGGCCCGTCCGCCCATGCTGGGCCCAAAAAGCCCGACCCACGGGAATAAGGCCCGTGGATGGGGGAAGGTATAAAAGGGAGGAGAGAGAGAGAGAAGACACCTCTTGGCATTATGAACGTACGTACGTTCCTTTTCCTCTCCCTCTCTCCCTCCAAAAAAAAGAAGAAAAACGCTTAAGGCGTCCCGTCTTCCCTTCAAGGCAAATTGACATCATCGGATCAGAATTTCTTCCTCGATCTTCGGCATTAGTGTTTAATCTATGGCTAACAAGGTACGCTCGAATCCGTGGTGTGCTTTACGATCGGTGATACGTGAATTTCCCGGGCACGTCTTCCGCATTGATTTAGGGGTTCGATTCAGTGTCGAATCCACGTTTTCGGGGATCCGTTATTCCCAACATTGGTATCAAAGCCCTAGTTCATGTTTTCCCGACCTGTTTTTGACGTTTTTTGATTGATTTTTCGCAAAAACAATTCGGCCGTATGGATTGGGGCGACAGATCCCGACACCCGAGTGCTGTTCGGCCATTTTTCCGAGTTTTCGTAAGTCGAAAACGAATTTTGAAGGCACTGGGTGAAATGTGACGTCGAGACGAGTCCGAGGACAGGTCGAACGCCGCTGGGCAACGCCGCACGCGCCCACACGCGTGGCCGGAAGGCACTGCGTGTGGGCGCGACGCGCCCGGAAGCACTGGGTCGCCCAGCGCGTGCGGCACACGCGTTGGTCGGCGAACCGGCGCGTGCGCACCATCGGCGGGCGAACCGGCACGCGCCGGTCCACGGACCGACGCGTGCTGACGGCGTCGCCAAGATGACGTCACCCAACGGCCGAACGGCCGGGGTGACGTCATCAATGATGTCAGCAATGACGCCGGTTGGCCGAGCGGTCACCGGCCGGCGACCCGACCTGACCCGAACCGCGACGCCCGGCACGCGCGCAGCACGCGCACGCGCACGGCACGTGCCGACGGTTCGCCCGAACCGACCCGACCCGCTGACGATGGCACGCGCGCGGCACATGCCGCTGACGTCTGCGTGACGTCAGCCCTCGCACGCGTGCGGCACGTGCGTCGGTTCGTCCGACGCGGTTCGACCGGTCCGACTGATCCGACCCGCTTGCTCGTTGACCCGACCCGTTGACCGACCGTTGACCCGTTGACCGACTGTTGATCGACTGTTGACCGTTGACCCGGAAAAAAAAGAAAAAAAAAAAGGAATTTGTTTCTTTTTCATGTATGCCTATGTGGTTTATATGTAATCCATTATTTATTCTGCATTTGTTGCATGAATTTTTGAAAATTATGTATTTTCCCTTATGTAAATTATAGATTATAAGTGATCCATTTTTAGTTCTGCATTTGTTGCAGGAACTATGATGCGTTATGCACGGATACCTGCAATCCCGAGAATGGACGAGGGAAATGCAAGACTTAAAAGGCTGATGTCAGAGTTAGCTGATTATCGATGGCATGACGGTGATTTAGTATCACATGTGATCAATGTCAATCAGATGATACAGGAAATCATCTGGAATGGTTATCTTATGCCGGATTTTGAGAAGGTACCGGCTTTGATGAACACTCTTCCACCTGAATGGAAAGCAGTGTTAAATCGGTTATGGGAGGTCAACGTGGTCCCGAGTTATAGGGAGCTAGTGGAAGCTTTTGTAAGAGAATACTATAAGATTGAGTTTGCCAAAACTTCAACCCTTAGATTGAGCGCCACATGGCGCAGAGTGAATGCGCCTTGGTGGCGACATGACAGCTCTCCAAAAATTTTTCCATGGTTGGCAAACGTGTCTTCAAATTTCTTAGATATTTTGACTGATAGATTAGAAGGGACATTCCCTAATTATTTCTTAGATTAATTATGAGATGTTTTATGGATGTAAATATCTCTTTACGTGTTGAGATTTTTCTCTATATATATTGCTTAGTGTAATGTATAATTGTATTATGTGAAAGCACCGTTATTCTATTGGATGTTAGATAATATTTGCTTTATGTTACTGCTGATTGCTGTGGGTAGTTAGCTGTGGGTAGTAAAAGAAGTTTTTGTAACTTCATAGAATGTATTTAAATAAGACAATTATATTAATAATAATTTTGAGTTAGGATTTTTGGAGGATGATTGGAAACATAGTGACATTTTGATTCTGAAGCCTTACTTGTAATTATTCATTGATATGATGGGTCTGTGCAAATAGGGATGCATAAATGATAGGCATTAATAATTCATGCATGTATGTCTGATGTATTCAGATCGATGTTTTCAGCAACTAAGAACGTTATTGCTGATATGAACGGCAACTATTGTGAAATATTGAATATGATGATTCAATATGTGCTGGAAAAGCAAGGAGCACTAGAAGCTCTTGACCATATTATGGAAGATCTTGAGGATGCCATGCGCCACCTTGAGCTAGTAGAGGAACCCCAACGGCATTTGAGTCGAAAATAGATATTTGCAATACTGGTTCTAGCTCAGAAAGGGCTTTGTGCTTTAAGCGCAAGTGTATTGATTCGTTCAATATTTGAGAATGCAAAGGATTAAGTCATTGTTGTAAGAAATCAAGAGTTAACCAACACAAGAGAGGAAAACGTCCTCAAGTGAAGAAAATGTCAAGGGTGAGGTGTTACAATTGTGACAAAAAGGGTCATTATGCTCGCGACTATCATGAGCCAAAGAAAGTAAACACCTCTTGCACATTTGAGGACTTTGCTTATGTGTCGAGTTCTGTATTATTGGTTGAATCCAATCCTTTGTGGACTGTAGATTCAGAAGCGACAGACCATGTAGCGAAGGATAGAGGATCCTTCGTTGAATTCCGACAAGTACCAACTGGAACTAAGTGGATCTATGTGGGATATAACTCCAGAGATGAAGTTAAAGGGATTGACGCCTGCCAATTGAACATGCGTGGTTGACGCACCTTGTTCCTACATGATGTTCCATATGCTCCAGAGATTCGTCGAAATTTAATGTCTGTTTTGGTGTTGGTTAAGCTTGGTTTTAGTGTGAACTTCCATAATAGAGGTGTAGATTTGTATTTGGATACAAACTACTATGATTTTGGTCACTTTCTAGATGGTTTTATTATACTAAATGTTGACTGTGGTGATGTCAATATGTTATTCCCTTGTTTCACGTCTTCTACTTTATATGATAATGATGTGAATATGGTGGCATACTAGACTTGGTCATATGGGCCAACAACATATGAAAAGACTAACCAAATAGGGCTTGTTGGGCAACATTGAAAAAGTCGATTTGCCCAGATGTGAGCATTGCCTAGTAGGGAAAATGACAAGGAAACCATTTGAAAAGGTAAAAGAGCTGAATTTCCTCTGCATTTAATCCATTCTGATGTCTGTGGTTCAATGAATGTGAGAGGAAGGCAAGGGACTATTTATTTCATCACTTTTATAAATGATTCTACTCGATTCGGATATGTCTATTTGATTTCTCATAAATCTGAAGCATAAGTTGTTTCAAAAGATTTATGAACTTGGTAGAAAATTAATTAGACAAGAAAATAAAAACATTGAGATCCGATCGAGGTCGAGAATATTTATCTGATGAGTTCAGAAAATTATGTGATGAAAAGGGAATAGAAAGACAGTTGTTTATTCCATATACTCCTCAACAATATGGTGTTGCGGAGAGAAGATATAGAACCCTACTGGAAATGATTAGGTCCATGATGGCGCATGCTAACTTACCTATCATTTTTTTGGAGTGATGCGTTGTTAACTGTTGCCTGTATACTTAACTGGGTGCCTTCCAAATCAGTTGCTTCCACTCCATATAAGTTATGGACAGGTAGAAAACCGGACTTAAGTTTTTCTTAAGCAATGGGGTTATGCTGCCTATACACATGAGTCCTCTCACAAGTTTGGGAAATTGGGTCCCAGAGGAAATAAGAGTATTTTCATGAGATATTCCGAACACTCGAAAGGGTATGTGTTCTTAAGTGAGCAGGAAAGTGGGAGTATAACTGAATTTTGAATCATGGGATGTCACATTCTTAGTGGATGAATTTCCTAAGAATGGAAAAATAGGGGAACATTGTTCCCTATTTGAAACCTTTGATTAAGATAATGATATTAGTGGAGTTCGTCCAAGTGGGAGCATGATGAGAAATGATGTGCAAAGTGTGCAATCTCCCATACGGCGAACAAGTCGCCAAAGTATTCCCCGTCGACGTTTTGACATTGAAGGGGAAACTTTCATGGTTGCTCCGCAAGATGAGGATAAGCCAAGAAACATTAATGAGGCTCTGAATTGCCCTAGTAAGGAAAAATGGATTAATGCAATGGAAGAAGAAATGGAGTCAATGAAATCAAACCAAGTTTGGGAACTGGTTGATCTTCCAAAAGGACGCAGAGCTATTGGAAACAAATGGGTTCTCAAAATAAAGCGAAAGGCTGATGGCTCAATAGAAAGGCATAAGGCTCACCTTGTAGCGAAGGGGTATAATCAACAAGAATGAATTAATTATGAAGATACTTTTTCTCCTGTAGTAAGATTTACCTCGATTCGCATTATTTTGACAATAGTGGCTTGTATGGATCTTGAGTTACATCAAATGGATGTAAAGATTGCTTTCCTCAATGGAGAATTAGAGGAAGAAATATATATGAAACAACCTGCTGGTTTCATAGTGAAAGGCCAAGAAGAAAAGGTATGTTGACTTTGGAGGTCGATATATGGACTTAAGCAGTCGTCGAGACAATGGTATATACGTTTTCATGATACCATAATGGCATATGATTTTACAATGATTGACGAGGATCATTGTGTATATATCAAAAGATCCAATGATCAATTTGTAATCAGATCATTATATGTTGATGATATATTAATTGTCGGAAGTAATATGGAGTTTGTTAATACTGTGGAGAATTCGTTGTTTTCCAACTTTGAGATGAAAGACATGGGTGATGTTGCATACATTCTTGGATTTAATATTTCAATATTGTAAACCCATAAATACTCCTATTGCAAAAAAGTGAAGGATTGAGCCATAGACTGTGTCCAAGGACTCCATAAGAGAAGGAACAAATTAAACATGTTCCTTATGCTAGTGCTGTTGGAAGCTTTATGTATACTATGATGTGTACAAGACCTGACATATGTTTTGCAGTTGGAATGGTGAGAAGATACCAATCCAATCCAGGTCAAGCACATTGGAAGGCCGTTAAGAGAATACTGAGGTATCTAAAGGGGACTGCTGATTATATGCTGAGTTATTAAGGAAAAGATCTGCAACTCAAAGGCTATTTTGATACTGATTGGGAAGGAGATTTAGATGAAAGAAAATCTATCTCTGGGTTTGTTTTCTTACCGAATAATGGCACCATATATTGGAGCAGTAAGAAACAAAAGTGTATAGCCTTGTCCACGATGTAAGTTGAGTTCGTGACATTATCAGCAGCAGTATAACAAGGTGTTTGGCTTAAGAGATTTTTTGGATTATTTAGGTGTTATTGGAAGTGCTGCAGATTTGTTATTGGTTAACTGTGATAGCCAAGCAGCAAAAATGTACACCAAATATCCAAAATATCATGGCAAGACCAAACAAATAGATACCAAGTATAACCTTGTCAAAGATATGATTGCACGAAAAGATGTGAACTTAGAGTACATACTACGCATAGAATGATAGCAGATCCTATGACAAAGCCAATACCTAGAGATGTGTTTTGTGGCCATATGAAATCTCTAGGACTGCGTAGAGGCTGATGTACTGAATATTGCAATTTCCCTAAGTGTTCACATTTGATGAATTTGTGTTTTCATCATTAATACCTATGAATGTTTGTTTGATCTTTATGCATCTTAATGCTCAGTGCATTATTTTGAGTTGAGAAGTATGTCGGACAGATATAAGATTAGCCCACTCACACGGGTAATCGCCTCTGTTTACTGTGTGATAAATAGAGATGAGACTGTTTTTTTTAGGCTTATTATCTAGGTGATAATCGAGAGCTCAAGCTTAAAACACGTATGTCGCCTTAACTGAGTGTTAAGATGATGACATAATTCTTACGATGTCCGAAAGTAAAATACCCCACATATTTTACTTTATCTGTATATGATGTCAAATGTGAGTTCTGATGAATTTTGTGAATGAGTAGATACGTGAACTCAAGTTAGACATTGGGTATGTCTGAACTATCATCTGTACAGTATTGAAAGGTGTAGACATACGCTCCATGGAAAAGGAGTTAATACCGTAATACGTATTTCATACTACGTATGCATGAGACGACCAATAAGAGTGGCAAAAAGTTTGATCTCAACTTTTATGACGTATGAGACTCTTGAGGAAAAGAGTTCCTCAATTTTTAGTCCCCTCATGACTCTTACTTATTCTCAAGATTTCTATTTAGTGTTTGCTATCTTAGGATGTTGCCAATGGTCATGAGTTTGATTCGATCTAATGAGGCATTTCTAGAAAAGCAAGCTAAACTGAAATTGAGAGTTTGAAGGAAAGAGGAAGATCGATTTTGGAGAATCACATCATAGTTTTGTATTCACCGGTTAACCAATTATGACTGTCTTTGGGATAATCATAATTGTATATATATATCATTGTTTAAAAGAGATCAAGAGAGATATAAATGTGATCGATCGATCTAGGGTACTGCATACTATATCTACTCAGGATGTGATGCCCATTATGAGCTGCTATATATTCCTAACAGATGTATAACAACGAGCTCTCAAAGTATGCTGGTCGCACGGATTATTCACCAGTATGAATGTTGAAGAGAGGAAAAGAGGATTCTGTTCGGCCCACCATGTTAAGTGAGAGTCTATGATGGATTTTTCTCCGATGGGGATGAGTAGGGCCTGTCCGTCCATGTTGGTTTTGGACCACCATGTGCGAGTGGGAGATGATGGATTTATGAGATGGGCTTAAGGCCCGTTCGCCCATGCTGGGCCAAAAAGCCCGGCCTACGGGAATAAGACCCGTGGATGGAGGAAGGTATAAAAGGGAGGAGAGAGAGAGAGAAGACACCTCTTGGCATTATGAACGTACGTACGTTCCTTTTCCTCTCTCTCTCTCCCTCCAAGAAAAAGAAGAAAAACGTTTAAGGCGTCCCGTCTTCCCTTCAAGGCAAATTGACATCATCGGATCAGAATTTCTTCCTCGATCTTCGGCATTGGTGTTTAATCTGTGGCTAACAAGGTACGCTCGAATCCATGGTGTGCTTTACGATCGGTGATACGTGAATTTCCCGGGCACGTCTTCCACATTGATTTAGGGGTTCGATTCAGTGTCGAATCCACGTTTTCGGGGATCCGTTATTCCCAACAGTCATACAACTTAATAAACTTCACAACATAGTTAAAGGAGAACTACAATCATAGACGTACACTCTTTTAAACTCCTGCTTTACGTAGCTATGGAGACACAAGATGCTAAATTAATTGAAACCCCAATGGAAATCCAAGCACAACGGATATTCCAAGAAGAATCGTAATCTCATCTGCGTCAACCAAGCGAGTTTACGATCCAGCTCTCAAAGCATATAACTGAAGCCTCCTATGTCTGCCTGGTTTTGAGAACATTCGAAGCCAAAGTGAAATGCATATTAGGTTGTCTCGCCTTTGGGTGAAACCAGGACTATTCATGCTCCAATCCCTTTCTCTTTATCTCTTCCTGAACCAAACCGAAGCTTCGAGAGGACATTTTATACTTGAGAACCCCTGGATCTTCTGCCAAGAATTGGCTTGAGGCTTGTCACTTCACATCTTTCTCTGTATTTTGCTTCTGCGTCATATTAGAGTTCATGTCGTATTTCATAGGTTACTTGTTCTGTTATGCAGTGACGGTGTAGATAAAGCAACGATCCTAAGTAGGCTTGTATTTAATGAAGACAAAATTTATAGGAGTCGATTAACAATTTTAAGTTACAAAGGCATTTTACTCAATGTTCTGTCCAGTAGCTCTGATAAAAATAGCAGCAGCAAGAGATTACCTTTGAATGATCTTGACTCTAGCTATGATTATATTGATAGTTCTTTTACCACAGCTCTACTAGATCGTTCAACTTTAGCATAGCTCTCTATGTACATTGGGGGATACTTTCTTGAGGGTTAAGCAGTGTGATGCAAACTATTCCGGAAGAGGAATGTCTGCTAGGTCCTCCCGATGAGGAAGTTGGTCCTGCAACTTGCCAGAATTGCCACATCCATCTTCAATAGTCATTGAAGTTGCGTGCTTAACAGGGTCATCAGTAAATGTCACGAAGGAGTCTCTTCGGATGGTTAAGTAGACCACTGCAATGATGTAGATGGCCATGAGTGGGAACACTAGGATTCCGATGATAACGTTGGCAATTTTGGGAAGACTGTTGTGGATTAGCCAGTCGACAAAGCCCGTGCTGAGGTAGTAGATGTTGATACTGATGAGTCCCGCTCCTAGTAACCACGAGATCACAATAATCTGCATCGACAGTCACAAAAGATGCGAAAAAAAAGGATTGTCATTAGCTCATGATTCACATGTTCTTCTGCATTACTTTCAGTTATTTCATCTTTTTTAACAAGTGGTATCTTTTTAGGACTTCTGAAATAAAGAACCAAGTTTAAAGTTCAATTGTGTAAAGATCAGAAGAAAATTTACGAAGATTGAGTTTTTGTGGGGTCCCATCTTTGTTGCACTGCTACTGAACTTAAGGAGTGGGATAAGAGCAAACGGAAGCTCAAATGATAGAATCATCTGACAAACAACATCGGTTACATCATAAAACAAATGGAATCAGAACGAAATGCACACACATGTCACCAGGCGATTGTAGGAAGAATGCAAATGTAGAATTGGCAGGAGACTTTGGAGGAATTTGCGTACCGACGCGATGATGATGAGCCTACCCGCTCCTGAAGATCCGCCAATGATAGAGACGATGAGACTCGGTGTAATGGCAATGCATCGAGTCAGTAGGTTCCGTTTCCATTGCTTCATTTTGAGTTCCAAGAATCCCTAAGCAATTATATAACACACACAATAAATATGAATAAATAAATAAATCAAAATCAGAGTTGTTCTAGTGTTCACTTTAAACAGCTAATTACATGAAATTTCTTAATTAACAACCTGCATGATGAATTGGCCTGCATAGGTTCCCGTGATTGTGGAGCTTTGTCCTGAAGCTAGCAATGCAATGGCATAAACCGTCGAGCTTGATCTTCCCAACACATTCTGTAAAAACATGTATTTAAGACAATAATAATAGTCTTATTCTTAGTTATAATGTCATGTTGTGGTCCAACTGGTTTATAGTCTTCGTTAGGAATTGGAACCTTGAGGAGGAATGCAGCAGAATCGAGAGTTAGATTGCCGCATCGATTTGCGTCATCGCTGGAAAGATTGTCGCTCGAGCAGACGGTGCCAGACACTGAAACAATGGCTACATTGATCAAGAATGCCACGAATAATGCGAACCCACTTTCTATAAGGAAATACCGGCAGGCATCCTGCAAAGATTGATGAGACCAAATCAAAAGTGCACGTATTATTAGATAATTGCAAAAAAAGAATTCGTGTTTGCAAGTGTCGACAAGAAATTTTCCCTAAAAACATGAATGTATAACGAAAGAATGGCGACTTTTCATGTTGCTGTATTAATAAAAACCTGTCTGCAGAAATTGAGCTTACAAAATTGATAATTTGTATGTCGTACGAACATAATTAGCGAAAACACAAGTGATGATAATCGAACACACATCACGCTGTCTAAAGAATGATCTTGCTTTTTTAACAAGGAATAAGATTTTCACCAAAGAAAACTTCAGACAGGAATAGAAAATCGAAGATGAAGTTAGGGATTTTGTACGTTGATGCCTCGGACCGATCTCGGAACTTTCCTGGACAAGACCAAAGCAGAATGGAGGAACAGGTTGTGCCTGTTGACAAGCAATGGAAGTCTCGAAATTAGACATGGCCTGAGCAATTCCATGTATAAAATAGACAGTGTGAGATTTAGTATAAAGTGATATCATACGGCATCACGAGTGCGCCGAGCAAGGCGATGGCGTCGCCAGTAGCGCTGTTCCCAGAGAGCTTGGGGATGAACATTCCCTTCAGGACCTTCAAAGCAGGAGGCTTCACATAGCCCATTTCGGCGAAGAAACATGCCGCCAATGCGATTACCAATGTGGCTATCAGCAGTTCCAGCTTCCGAATCTGCCAACCGAACATTTAAGAATGAGTTTTTTAGTGGATCGAAACGATCACGGTACCGAAAATAGAGAACAACATCAAATTAAATCACGACGAAACAAATTCGGTCATCGTCAAGTTAGTATGGCTATATTATAATTGGCATAGGTAATTCAAAGAAAATTAATACCCATGTTCTTAACTAATAAAACGGAATTCCAAGTATACCCCATATCTCTGCAGGCCAATAAGCACGAGCGTGCTGCAACCAGTGAGCAAAACTCCAGCCCACAATGGGATGTGAAACAGTATGTTAAGTGCGAAGGCTGTCCCAATCACTGCAAACATTAACAGGTCAGTAAATCTAGTTAATATAAATTCGCAGGACAAATGCAATGGAACGTAACTACATACAACTATGACACGACGCATTCGATGAATCATCGAATCAGAGTTTTAGAATTATGCAACTGCAACCCGATTTCTGGTCAAGTGTTTCAGGATATATTCGTGATGTGGATGAATCAGAACGCTACTACGTCAGCTTGCTGATGCGGCGTGTCTTTGAGCAAGTTGAATAATTTAGATATGAAGAGGTTTAATACGTTCTTGCAATTAAATGTTTTGTGTAGAGTCTATCTGGTGTTTCGTGAATGTAATCTATCTAAATAAGGTAGTCGTGTATATTGAAGCAAACAAAAGACAAACATTTAACCTAATTAAATGACACCAAATGCTTGATCTTTTCACTAATAAAGTTATGCCTTTTATTTTAGGGATAAACATATTCAAAGTCTTAGGACTTGTCATGAAAGTACAATCAATTCTTAAAATTTTCAAATACTACAATCATGTTTTAAAACTTATCAAATTTATGTAATCAAGTCCCTACTTTCATTCAATTCAGTTAATGGAAAATATTAATATGCCTTTTTTATTACTTTCTTAAGAAATGTGCCACCCATATAAGGCTCACCAAGCAGTACATCAGGAAAAAAAAAGAACTTGAAAATATGAAAAGAAAAAAAAAAAAAAAGGAACAAAATTATTTAAAAAAAATTAAAAAGAGGATAAAAAGGATTAGAATTAAAGACATAAAAAGGTAAAAAAAAAATTGAAAAAAAAAAAGGAAGAACATAATATCATCAATTATTCTACTTTGCTGACGAGGGCCAACCACCCTCACACGGATCAAGGCAAGGGTTTGCAAGCACTACCATTGTTTTTAAGCACATCAATGTCATAAAACTCTATTAACACTGTAACGACTCGATTTGACAAGGGTGGGAGTGATCGCCAAGGCTAGAGAGCCTGGACAAAGTACGGGCCAACTCTAGGATAGCGATGGGGGTAGGAATGGACTGAATCCCACATCGTCTGGGTATGGTAAAATGAAGTGCCATGCAATTGTCCTAACTTGAGATGAGGCCTTTTCTAGCTTAAGCCCAAAAGAATAAAACCGTACGAGCTCTGACCCAAGCCAGACCAATGTTATTACGAGCAAGACTTGGATCTCTTTACAGACACATCCTTATTGTGAAAACCACCCCAAAAGAAGAAAGGCCCTGATAAGCATATCTAAACCCCACCCATCTCAGAAAAATGTTCATTTCCCTCCATTTCAGGACTTTTTCGTACACTTCCGACCATAAGTTTATATCTTAGCCCTATCTTCAGACGTTGTAAAGGAAAACACCCTATCCTAAGGTCAGTAGAAAGAGAAAAGCAATAAAGAGTGCAAGTCCAATATGTGTAGATGAAAAAGTCGATAAAGATCTGTGACAACTGAAGAATAGTTCGTAAAAGGAAATATGAGATACCGAACATGAGTTCTACGACCTGATATGATGAAGGGCATGGTAATAAGAGAGAGAGAGAGAGAGATGCCTTCGGGTATATCGGCGGCTATGACGGCCACTTCAGCCAGAAGCCATAGACAATACTTCACCAACGGTGGATACTCGACCTTGCATAGCTCAGCCAGGTGTTTGCCTGGAATTCCGAAAAATTCATAAAAGACAAGTCAATAATCACATTCAAGAAATTGCAAGAGTCATAAATTTCTCCTTAAATTTCTTTAACGGAATGATTACCAGTGGTCACTCCGAGATTCGCAGCCAGCGATTGGATGATGAGAGCAAATATCAACCCAATGAGTATAACCCACAGAAGCTGACCATAAGATCCAATAAATTATAAATATTGGCACAAAGATATATGGATACATTATATACTTGTATAAGTATGAACTTATATACTTTGTGTATCGGTGTTCTTTTGGGTTACCTCGTATACATGATTTGCTCCAGCTTGCATATCAGTTTCCACTGCAACATCGATTGTAGAACTATGAATTCAACACGAACTAATCCAGACACCACACTAAAGCACGCAGTCAAACCGAGAGAGAGAGAGAGAGAGAGAGAGTTTACAGTTTCCGGGGTCAAGATATGCGATGGAAACCAGAAAACCGGGGCCAACAAATGATAAGAAGTATCTCAGTCCAGATTTCTGAATAACCACAAGGACAAATGCAATTAGATCAGAAACTTATACTGCAAGGTCAGTGGTCGTGCATGTATTCTATTTTTTTAACATGCACTCCCCTCAAGAATAGTGATTTATGAGGCACTTGGGACATGGGACACGGTGAAAGATGACCTGACATGAAGTCTCATAGCAAGTGACTCAACTATAGTGTTTCTTGCTTCCATACTCTCTCTTTTTTCTTTTTCGTAATGAACATCATTAGAGTCTAGCAAACAAGATAGTCCCGTAGAATTGTGATTGGTTTGGCCCATCTAAGGTTGGAAATCGGGGGACTCATTGAAGGTTATGTTCCGTGAATTTCTGAGAAAGACGAGAGAGAGAGAACCTGATTTTGTGAGTCCTCTTGATGCGTGTTATCAGGGGGATCAAAAGGTGGCATCGTGCCCTTCACATTAATGGCCACTATCCTGTTGCTACCTCCCAAAGCTGCTGGGCCTCCTACACTTGCCACCTGATGCTCCTCCTCCATACTCTCTCTCTCTCTCTCTCTCTCTCTCTTTCTCTCTCTCTCTCTCAATACACTTTTCTTCCTTGGAAGCAACTCATGAGCTTGATTTTATGCCTGCTTCATTTCAAGTTGCGTGTCGCGTTTCAAACGCAGCTCGTGACTTATAGGGACAACCACTTAAATTATCTTGCAGCCAATTGGCAATGTCCTTCATGCTTTTATAGACGAAAGTTACCCTCTTTGGTCACTCAATAGACAAACAAAAAAGCCAAATTACTCTGGGGAAGGATTTAACTAAGAGCATCCAGAGAAGACTTCCCGCTTAAAAATATCGTTTTGCTTAGTAATTTGATATTTGGACTAAGGTTCTATGAGATGCACCTCACATATTCCCTCTTTGTATTCTTTTGGGTGATGTTAGATACACTGAGACGGGTCTCCAAATTTGATGTTTATAATTACTGTGATGGATTATTAACGTGTGCCTTTCGAAGAGCCATATTTAACCCTGATTAATTACAGTCGGCCACGTCATTTGGTATGCGAGTTTTGTGAACCAATCTCCATATGTCCTCGACTTTATTCATTTTCTTTAGGATGACTTAGTCTATACCTAACCTGTCCTTATGCGCCAAATATTATAGGTTTGACCATGGAAATTTGAGCCCTTATGAAATAATTTATTTGTTCGCTGGTGTTTATCTCTCAATCTATTCCTACTTCCCCGGGAAAAATATAGACGATGACAAGTATCCTTTGATCATAATAGGCGGCAGGCTCTGTATGGAAAACAGAAAACCGAAACGAAGGAAAACAAACGGTAGATTCTAATTTTACGCACAGACGGTCGAGAAAGATTTCACCGCCGGGTTTAAGGGTTTTTAACTTGTATGTCCAGCCTTCCGGACAAGAGATGCCCCATGTCCCAATTAGCCGGACCCCATTAGAATATCAAAAATAAATAATCTAAGGCTTCAAAGTGCGTTATTCATCATTGTTAAACCCCAATACATCAATGAAAAAATGTGAAACTGATGATCCTACATCAAATGGGCTTAACTAAACTGTCAATCGTTTGTTCTTCAATTTTAAGATGACGGACGAACGTGTTGGATTAAATTGCATCGTGAAATGGTGTCGGCATTGCTATTAGCTGTCCTCGTGAATAACATCTTGCAGGTAAAAACTAGATGCAAGATGATGAGATGGGTTTTAGTTATTGAGTAAACATCCTATTGCGAAAAGCGAGCGATCAAACAATAAAATAGATATGACAAGAAAAAATATCAAACACCAAATTTATGTGGTTTGGTCTTAGAGACCTATGTCTATGAGAAGAGCAGAGACGAATTTCACTATAGATTAAGCGATACAATGGAGATTACAAACTTGAGTCACTCAAACATTTCAATGTTTTTCAAACCCCAATTATTCCCAACAATGTACTCAATGTTTAGTCCCACAACTTCTCATGAAATAATCTCTCAATCTCAAGGAACATTTTTACAAATCTTACCGTAAGATTTCACCGCTACAAACACTAGTCTTCCTTGGATGTAATTTCACAAACAAGAACAACGAGTCCACTTTCAGGCACTCGAGAATGGTGCTTCAATTTTCTCTACGTATTGATCAACAACTGAGCAAAACCTCTTGATGTATAAAGAATATACATAATGTATGTATGTATGCATGCATGCAAAACAGGCCACACGTACTGAAGATAGGAACAGATCCAAGTCAACTTCGGTTAACAAAGTCCAAGATTTTGGACTTTTCTATTTTGATCTCTCTTTGGGCGCGACTTCAACAGAATCAAGAGATTGCATTTTATCATCAATTCTTTCTTGCACCCACTTTGTCAAAGTCTTCCCTTTTCTTATTTTGCTTGTAATCTTTATCCAACGAAGCTCATCTGTACGGAAAATATTTGGGCATCTATAAATAACAATATTTCATGATTCGGGATTTTATTCACAGACCCAAACTCGAGACATATTTCACATTTCCTGTCTTCGTGTTGGACAGGATGTAGTGGAAAAGCACATGAAGGGCGAGAGGGAATGGTGGAACAAAGAGACAAGTGCTTTCTGCTTGATCTTTCTTCTCACGACTTCATAGTAAGACCTCTTAGGATGATCACCATTATTCTCCAATAACTAGGTAAACATAAATTAATAGAGGTAAACATCCTTGAGCTAGAGAGGGCAGTGGTTGGGTAGGGAAGTCACAATAATGGTTTCTCAACAATGTTACAGGGGAGGTGGCGGTGGTTAGTTCGAGGTAATGGTATTTGTCTTACAACGGACAATAACGGTCGATAATGGGACGGCATTTGTTCGGCGCCTCTATAACACCTTGATTCACAAACGTGTTGATCAAAAGATGTGATCCGATAGCAACTACGGAAATAACCGACGGTGAAACACCAGCATTATTTAAATTTTACCTACAGAGTCTTGACTCTAAGGCGCAACTGTTCATTCATTTTAGCTCTACTGACGCCCATGCTCTTGTGACAAGATACCACATATTTTCACCGAGATCGAATCAATGATAGGTATCGGGCCTAATTGAGACAGTAGATATTCCTTGGCCGGAAAGTGAAAGCATAGATACTCCCAAGTTGCAACTAGGTTGTTTTGTAGGTACATGGGAAGGGCCAGCATTAGGGGACCAATTTTGCCCTACGCTGCTTCAAAACCCTAAAGTAAGAGACAACAAAAGAGGAGTGGTCTGGCCAGTTACATCTGATTATAAAATGACAACAAAAGACGAGCACGACATCAATGGCGTAGGAAAAAGAATTTCTTCACGTTGCCAGAGGTCTCGCATCACACAATCTCTCTTACGTATTTCCATTGACAGGTCCTCATAGAGCATCTAGGATTGCATTTTGACTTTTGAGAACACCCGCCGACCCATGCACCCACGAGACTTCTACAACCCCATCTCGTTATTGCAAGGCTTATCCGTATTCCTGAAGGGCTCGAGACTTTCCATGTCTATTTCAGGATGAGGTAGTCACATACGTAAACTTTGTGTTAAAGATTATAACTGAGACAGGCTAACTTGAATAGAAGTTCGTTTTCTTGCAGGGTTTTGGGTAAATGTGATTGGAGGACATGCTGTCACAAGTTGGTCAAAGGGTTTAACCTTCTGACCAGAGAGAAAGGTAATCTGAGATTCAAACGTGTAATCTAAAATCATCTACCTTTAGAAGTCATTGAAAATCATGGCAGCATCTTATTCTATCCGAACTCGAGTAAAACATATGGCCTAATCTAAATGGATGCGAAACTGGGTAATCATACATGAGCTTTATCCATTGTGGTTAGTATGTTCGGTCCCTATGAGTAACAACCTTAGGTTCGCCGGTCGATTTTATGGAAATTTTACATTCACTCTAGTTAGTAATTGAAAACGATTCAATTAAAATATCTTGTCTTAGAAAGATGGAGCATTCATTTAGAGTGATACTTTGTTAGTGCCTCTATTTATATTTCTGGTATTCCAAAATAGGTTTTGTTAAACTTCCGACAGATAAAAATGTGTTATAAATTGACTTAACGGAAAAGTAATTATGCGTCACACATTATTACCCGGATGATATAACATCCATTTAGCATCATTAGTCTGAATACTAATTCTGAATTTGAGTACAACTATCTTAGACGTGACATTTGCTTGTCCCCAGTTATCATCATCAGAAGTGTAAATTTTATATGGTTCGAGGAATATAAAAGAATTGCGAGGAAGATAGCACGCTTGTTTCATGTCACTTATGATTTTGCAAATTGCAAACACAGTCCCTTTCAAGGCCTTCTTAAGTTGACTCAACGATTCAAATTTTATGACAGATTTCTGGCACATTATTTATATTGAATCGAGCATGCAAATTCGAATGCTCGTATATCCATGGTATCCCCTCCTATTGAACTATTTATGTTTCACGTCATCATGTCGACATTCCTCGAGTTCAGCACATAATCTATTGTTTCGAACTGCTATTAGATGATCGCATTATCGTGCACATTCCTCCAACTAGCATTACATCATCACATAACACTGGAGGCAAATGTATTTTATGTGATTCAATTGATTGCATCTAGCAACAACTGTCAATCCGTTTAACAAATTTCTTGGAAAATTATCCAAAATTACATCATCACATAACACTGGAGGCAAATGTATTTTATGTGATCAATTGATTGCATCTAGCAACAACTGTCAATCCATTTAACAAATTTCTTGGAAAATTATCCAAAAATTTCTTTACTCAGTGCATGACGGTCAATTCAATTTTAAATGTTTTACTTGTGCTAATTTAATCATTAACATTTTGACAAATTGCCAATCAAATTATAAACATTTCAATTGTATCAATTTAGTTATAAATTTTTTCGCCGAAAATAGCTGATGTGGTAATTTAGTCAGCATCGGCCGTTCTACATGATGCAATTGATATTGATGTAGACAACTTTTGCAATTTAATTTTTTTTATTGTTATTTTCTTCCTTTTAAAATTCAAAAAATCAATAAAAATATTAAAAAATAAAAATTGCAAAACTTGTTTATGTTAGTACCAGCCGTACCACGTAAGATGGTTAGACCACCACATTAGCGATTAACGATTAAATTGACAAAATGTTAAAAGGTCCGGAATTAAATTGGCACAGCTATCAAGATGAAAAGAATTAAATTGGTACAATTGAATGGTTTAAAACTCAATCGGTTGCCGTATAATAATTTTATGTTTTTTTAAACAATTATCTCCAAATTTCTTTATTAAATTGTCCCTTCGTGAGAATTTTAGTTTGATTTTTTTTCCCCAAAAAGGCAATGCCCCGCCACCATGAATAAAATGTCACGGATAAGGACGTCTATAGAAATTAGAATGACAATGAAAGCGGCGATAAACATTGAGATTAGGTTATAATATAGTCGAAAATTAAGTAAATATAGTTGAAGTCAGCCATACATCCGTTTCGATGGTGAACTGACTATTCAATGGAATTATAGATCCATTTCTTAATCTAAAATGCTTTTGGAGATAAACGAATATCCGTAATACCACATGCCAATGTGATTTGACATTGTAGGTGCATTGACTTCTTCTTTCCCCCATTTCTCGTAAAACTTGATGAACTTCCCAACGTAGCTGAAGGAAGAATTACACCTAGAGGTGTTACAACATAGACTCATATATGGTCATAAATGGGTCATATATGAGTCACTTACTTTTTGAAGAGACTAGTTAAATGGATTTGAAAATTGAAAATTTAAGATAAATAGGTTGGATTTAAAACTCATTTTCAACTCAAGACTCACACTCTCTCTTTCCCTCTTTAACTTTATAAAAATTGAAATTATAATTATAATTATTTTTCTTTTTCTTTTTTCTTTTTTCTTTGTTCTTTCCTTTTCTTTTTCCCTTCTTCCTCCTTTCTTAACCAATAACTAACACGGCGATGGCCGATGACTAGCTAGGCGAGGCTCAAGCTTGTCAGATCTAGTGAGGCAGAGACCTTGCTAATCTAGTGAGACTCGAGCTCACTAGCATCGGGCGAGCTTGAGCTCGTCGATGCCAGCTACGACATAGAAGAAGAAAAAGAAAAAAATTAAAAAATATATTTACAAAAATAAAAATAATTAAATTTTTAATTTTTAAAAAGATAAAAAAATAATTAGAATTTGATTTTTTTAAAAATTATAAAAATTGTCCGTTAAATTTGTATTTACATGAAAGTATTTTAGCAATACCATTTTAAAAAAAAAATCATAAGAAATAAGCTTTTAACGTTTAGTTAAATAGGGAGGATATAAGTTCGGTATGGGTCAGGTTGAGTATGGGTCAAATTTTACACTTTGATAAATGGGTCATAAACAAGTTAAATGGATCAATTTGGGTCGAACCATTTATGATCCAATCCTACCTGACCCACCCATTTAACAGGTCTAACTACACCATATATACATCCTCTTTTAAACTCCCGCTCCTTGCACCTACAGAAACGCGAGACCGCTGAACTAATTAAAATCCCAATGGAAATCCAAGTGCAATAGATGCTCGAAGAAGAATTGTAATCTTATCGGGGTCAACCAAGCGAGTTTACAATCCAGTTCTCAAAGCATAATGAAATTCTCCTAAGTCTGCCTGGTATTGAGAACATTCAAAGCCAAAGTGAAATGCATATTGGTATTGTCTCACCCTTTGGTAAAACCAGGACTAATCATGCTCCTATTCCCTTCTCCTTATGTGCTTCGTCAAACCGAAGAGCTTCAAGGGGACATAATGTACTTGAGGTACCCTAGATCTTCTGCCAAGAATTGGTTTAAGGTTGGTACTTCCCGTCTTTCTTTAGGACATGTTTAAAACAGTATTCAATTACTGCAATCAGCCATTTGCCTATTTACCTCCCAAGACAGGCCTAGTGAACAGAAGCTTAACTACGTCAGTTTTAACCATTACAAAAATTATTACGGAGATGCGATTATGGGGCAATCAAGCATCAACCTAGTGTACCAAATGAGTATAACAAAGATGAGAATGCTACATTGTGTGGATACTCGAGGAAAAATTGTGATGAGAGAAGCTCATTCATACACATGCCATGGCGACCTTAGAATGTTCGGGTGAGAAAATGCAACTTTACAATGGACATGCAGATCAAAAGGAGTAGGGAAGATCTTAACATGCATGGAATAAGGATATAAGAAAAGATTTTAGTATTTGGATCTTTTGAGATAGAGCACAATGATGCACGAGGGTTATGTAGCCAACTCCACTTCATAGTATAAGCACTTGGTGAGGCTGGTTGATTTGTTGTACATTTGAACAGAAAATCTGGCTGGATTTATGGAGCAAAAAGGATATTGTTCTACTAATACAGCCAGCAGTATCATGGTAAGAATGATCTAAGAGCAGACCTGACTACAGCGGAAAAAGGCATAGACGTTTTCGTACAAAGATCCCAAAACGTGGATATATTATCAAGCAGAGTGAGACAATTGAATAGCCTCCTACACATCCTTTGGGATTACAGTAGTATAAAAACCAGCACAAAATTAGGAAACTCAAAACCCCAACAAGATCATTTTTCCATGTATCATGGTACAGTCATAGCCCAGCATTCCCAAGATTTAACATTATCATGCTACTATTCAGAGAATGTGAAGTCATCGCCATTCCAATGGGGACCACAATTGAGTGCCTGCAAGCTGAAAGGTTAAGGCATGAATAGGGAAATCAGACATTCAGAAAACAGCTCTTTCCTTTTTTTCTCTCCATAAGATAGTGAAAACTCATAGCAACAGAGGAATGAGCAGAAACTTTGGCTTTTCTCTAAGCAACGGGTGCAAAAATATAGATAGAGGAGTTCGTCCTTGAACTTGACACTCCTGCCACCATTCACCTTGCATTGGATACCTACAGGTAAATCAAAATAAAAGCAATTCACTCTTTACCAAACAAAAAATTTTCCCTCCTTATGCTCCTTCATTTCAGATAAAACTTTTGGCTGATAGCTCCCCAGAACCTGAAAAGCAAATCAGAAAACCCCACTACTCATATGAATGAGGTAGATGGAATGAGCAAAGTAAAAGGAATCAGAATCACAAATATTGTGCCGTTACTAAATTTAATACAGACATGGCCATGGACCAGAATCTTTGTATGATTTGCCACTAAGTGAGTAGCTATTTTTGGACCAAAAAAACACACTAGTAGTAGCTATTTGCTTCAACACCATAATATGAAAACACTTGAAGATTGATGAATATACATGGACCAAAAAAACACACTAGTAGTAGCTATTTGCTTCAACATCATAATATGAAAACACTTGAAGATTGATGAATATACATCAACTATTCAAAGTGGAGATAGCACCTGTCAAATTTATCTTCTTTTTTCCTAGTTGGAAACAATGCTATCCACGTAACTCACAGATATATTAATGAAAGAGCAATTATAAGATGTGATTCCCAGAAAACTTCATCGAAGAAATAAGAGGAAGAGGGGAAAACATATGATGCGATGAAGATCCTTGAATGACAATACAATGATTGCTTTTGTTCGCTCAGTGCTGGAATTCTGATTTTTATCAGTACATGTCTGCCCAGCAACAAAAGCAGGATCATGGAGACAGTTTTACTGCATGTGAATGGTGACTAGTTTCTATTCCTGTCATTGCATGTAACCAAGCATCTTTATGAAAGGAAATGAAGAACCAATTCCAATTCCACTACTTTAAGAACTATTACCAATTCATGCCAAGGTACACGAAATCAATCAAACAATTTAGATATGTTGACGACCTTAGGCTTGCATCTAACTAGAGAGGAGCCAACCACCATTCTGGCTACAATCAAAACTCCACAGTGGCATGAACGAGCTTAAGGTAGAACCTTTGACTTGTCGAAGAACTCAACTGTGTCTGCTAGATCAAGAAGGTGAACGCAAAGGTAACTGACAAAAGCGTTTTCATTCGCCTTACAGAAACAGACCGCAGTTCTATATTTTAATAAACCAGTTCTGACACCTCAACTAAGTTAAAAGATCATAAAGCATCTACATTAGATCACTCATGTCACAACAAATTACGGGATTGCGACAAACACTCCAATTCCCCCCCCTCTTGATCAGTTTTGGGAGCTTAAAAATTCCCAGTATATGGGTTAGATGCAGAAAATATTCAGAGGAAATCATTCATCTCATATAGTTTATTTTTAGTCTCTGAAGGAAAGATGATTGAAGATGTGGAATTCCTTGACAGGAAAACATACCAGATCTTCCTGTCTCGTGCAGAGGGCAAGCCAGTGAAAGCATGGATCAAGATATCTAGGCATACAAGAAAACTACAGAAAGAACTTTGCAATAGCAAAATATGCTTCCAAGCAATTTACGCTAGCAATATAGGCTACAGACTGACATCCATGTTACCTGAACAGAGAGAGAACACCAGTCAAATGAGGGGTGACTGGTGACATAGCTTGTATGCTTGAGTAGATTCGATTCTGGAATTTCAATAGAAACATTACTGTTTCGCAATGCAGCGCCTCTTAGCAAGGTATATGGACATGTTCAACTTCATTCCTTGTTTTTATCTATTCTCCCTGCTGTGTGATATAGCTTGCTCAGACAAAAGATTTAACCTTGAGGGCTCATCCATGTGTTTGGAACATCCAATTCCACATACATGTTGAATCTTGCTAAGCAGTCAGGACAATTGGCAAGTGACCAATGGTTTCACCTTCATCACCTGCCTAAGCCTTTTCTCTATATCATCTTGAATCTTTCTATGCAGTTTATCATCTATCAGACCACTTGCTCCAGAAGAGTTGATCGCATCACAAACTAATTTATATGTATACTCTCTGGGAACTGAACCTCCATCAACCAACTCAATGAGGAAACGGTACGCATCAATCACTCTTCCTGCTTCGCATAAAGCATGAATAATAGGAGTATACGAGCTCGAGGTGGGTATGCCATGATTCATGCTTTGCATCTTCCTCAACATCTCAATAGCTCTATCGATCTCATTAACAGCACTATAGTATCTAATAAAAGAATTATATGTGACTCGGTTTGGGACACAAGCTCTTTTATTCATGTCATCAAAAAGTTCTAACGCCCTCCCGATCCGATTCGTTTTGCAGCACCCGTCAATCAAACAGTTATACGTGACCACATCCGGGACAAAACCTTTGAAAAGCATGTGACGAAACAAATGGTTTGCCTCCCACATCCTCCTCCGAATGGCCTTCCTGCAACCAGTTTGCATACTATACTTACAGTATGAACCGATCATTATCGTATATGTATAAGTATCCGGGGGGCACCTGAACCCCGGCAATTCCATCTGCTCCAACAGGAACCTCGCCTTCTTGAAATTCCCTACCCTACAAAGCGCGAGGAGAATGGTATTATACGCATGGACGTCCGGCTTGCAATGAAACTGCTTCATCCTATAAAACGCGGTCGTCGCCTCCTTAACGAAGCCCTCTTCTCCTAGGACTTTCATCAAACAGGTGATGGTGGGAGTCGTGACGAGCTCATTACCTCTCTTATCCATCGTCTTAAGAAACTCCCACAGATCCTTCAACCTGTTTCCTCTGGCCAGAACAACAGCCATCTCTCTACAAGTCATCTCATTGTGCACGAAGCCGAAATGGGACTCGACCCAGAAGTAGAACTCGAGCGCTTTGTCCAACCCAAGCTCGACCCTTTGCGGGTCTCTGTGAGCCGCGGGACCAAGAAGGAGCGCACCCTTCCGGAGCTTCTCGGACTCGCGCCTCGGGTCGCGCTGCCTCAGGGGCGCCCGGTGGCGGAAGGTCTTCTGGCGACCGATGGAGCGAGGGGATTGGAAGAAGCATCTGGGTATCGACCGCAGCACCTCGGAGACCGAGTCGGTGTCCCAAGGAGGCGAGGTGGGCGCGGCGGAAGCCGCCAGCTTTGCGTCGAACTCGCGGTTTTGGACGATGACGGCGAGGACTTGGTTCACGATGGAGACGTAGTTACGGTTCAGAGGTCTGGAGGAGATCATGGTGCTCCGGAAGACTTAACAGATTTTCGTGCTCTGTTCAACTTGCACGTCAGAGATTTGATGACGGCGATTTCGGGAACGCTGCAGTACTGGCGAGGAAGAGCGAGATGCGATTGGGCATGAGAACATGGGAGACGACATGTGTCGTATGAATCTGACCAGAGACTTCTTATGTCGGATTGAGAGTTTCCGGATGACATAAAAATGTGGACTTTAATGATAAAGGAGCAGTAATTTGAACAAGCATGTCGATCCCAAATTGCAATTCCCTCACAATTCTTCGTTGTCGGATTGAAATGCAACGAATCTCAACCGTTCAAAGAAGTGATGATTAATGATCACGTGGACAAGGAAATATCATTTGCTTTAGAAAGTCAAGAGTGGCTTAAAACATTGACTTGTCTGCATAAGGAAGCGGTAGCTGAGTTTGATATTTTATATGACGATGGGAAGAAGGGGGAGATCACGTCGACGCGGCTGGATGAGTGGAGTTTGTAAGAAAGCTAAGATCGATGCGCATTGATTGAAGAAAGATAGTTCATCGAGTTTTATTAATGTCAACTTTAAAAAGTCTGATCAGAGTTCGATTGAACAACTTTTATTGCGATTTACAACGTGGTTTCGATCAAACTTAAACGTAAAAGTTGACATTACATCTGTTCTAATACAACACATACAAAGATCACAAGACCAATCTTGTGCAGGTTGTCTACTCTGCTAAATCACTCACTTTCTGATCACAAAACAAAGCCTCAGCAATTCCCTTCGCCACAGTGCGTATGTAAACTAGTGTGCGTTCTGTGTCGATTTGGTGAACACCGAGGATCGATCTCTACTTCAAAAGAGCCCGAACCCAGCCCACTCTGGATCACCCATGCATCGAGGTGACGACTGGTGAGACCTCATGTACGAAGAAAACGACAGCCTCGGCGATGACATGACGGACAAATAGGATGACGCGCACGGCGATTCGCGGTACGGCGAGAGCGATCTCTGGGTCGAAAAAGAAAACCGGGACGGTGTCCCGATATCAGAGCAGCTGTCGAGCTCGGGCTCGGGTTCGGGCCTGGTCCTGCGGGACCTCCTCTTGCTCTCCTTCCGCTTCAGCAGCGGCGCGGTGGGGAAGCATCCCGGCCCGGAGGAGACGCATTCGGGCTGGCCCAGCATGGGCGGGCCGAGCCGCCACCGCTCAGAGCGGGTGCGAGGAGCCGACCGGAAGGACCCGGTCCGCAGCTCCAGCGGAGAGAGGAACTGGGGTCCGGGCGCGGCGGGGGGCGGCTTGAGCTTCGGCAGGGACGGATGGCCATGTCGAGGAGGAGGGTCCTCCGGGAGAGGCCGCGGGGGTGGGGGCAGCTGCCGGTGGTGGTGGTGCTGGATCTTGGGGACACCGGGCCGGATCTCCCACTTGAACGGGATGGCTCCTGGCTTCTTGAAGTACTCATCGACGTCCATCTTCCTCAACGGCAATTTCAACCGCTATTAACTGTACCGCGAACTGACACTGGATGTCTAGGAATGAAGTGTTGATGGGCGTATGTATATATGGAGGTGAGGCTGCGTCAAATGGAGGAGTTGAGTGAGGCGAGATTGGAGGCATTGAGTGGGGAATTGGTGGGCCATTTTTTTGTTATCCTTGACTTAGCGAGGGACATCTCGAATACCAAGATTTTCTCCATGTGAAGCTTGGATTTTTGTTCGCATGGAGACATGATTTTTGACAAAAATTCAAGAATTCCGGTAGTACACCACTGCAAACTTTCCCTCCCATCACTGTTGTAACTTCTGAATTTTCTGAATTCAAAAGGATGGGTCCGGGTCGCTGTCGACCAATATACATTTGCTCTCCTGATTGATCACGGAACGCTTCCAATCCGCCGACACTGATGCCGCAGGCAGCCCCCTACTTGCCCCCACAACGTGCAAATCTACAGGTCTCTTAGGAGTTTGAAATGTCCATGATATCCGCTTTATTGATATACCTTTTTTCAAAAGTAGGAATAATGGGTTGGGGCAGAAATCAGATCATGCTTCCCGAGCTCATAAAGGTTTTCCACATATAATATGAGATATACCAGCAATGGTATCGAATTCTATTGTATTTTACCAATCTACATGAGGATCATACATAAAATTATGTTGCACAGCCTTGAATATGCAGGAAAAGAGTAACATTTTGAATCGATTTCATGGTTCCTTTCCCTTTGAGCAGACTTAACTGGTTATGAGATTCGAAAGTAAAATCCCTCCAAACTACTGGGTTAAGCGTGCCCGTTATTTCAAGTCTGAGCTCGGCTCAATCGAATTCTCTAAGCCACCCTAAACGCTCTTCATCGAAATCAGTAGCAATCATGCGGTTCTTTCAAATTCAAACGTGAACATTATGAAGCTGAGTGGTGGTGGGTTGCACACTAGCATGGACAAACGATGATGATTAAAATGACATAACCGCAACACTATGATGAAATGCAATAGATCATTTTGGGGGGCGTGGTGAACAGAAGAAAGTACTTTGCTTGCTCCATTTCATTACTCAGGAGTGGACAGATCTGATTATATCTCTAGCAGGCCCACAGAAAAGCTACTCGAGATCTCATACATAAATCAATTGACTATTATTAACGCAGCACATGATAAGTGCGAGCAAACAAAATTGCTGGTCCTAAATAACATTGATCCTGATGTCTCTATCTCGTGCCTCCAAAGTAGAAATTAGGAAGAATAAGCACTCATTTTTCCCAAAAACAAAGATTAAAAAAAAAAACCAATACTTAACCACAAGCGTATCAATAATTAGACCTTTGTATCAGCTAAGGAGGCACAGTTCTGGCAGGCTAATCATGATAAAGGAGGATGTGTTGCAAAATATAATGAAAAAGGGGGCAACCCGAAAGTCCCTCATCACAGCAATGGATCAGACCTTTTGCATCAGCATCCAATATAAAAAAAATTATAATCTCTTTACAGACTTAGTTTCCAATTTCTCCCTAGACTATTATCACAAACTTTCTCTGAATCTGAAGGTTTCAGGTCCCTCAAGTCTCATAAGAGAATTCTTGGGGCATGTTACACAGAGCTCGCATGGTGTTGCTAGCCACGTCCAAAAGCTGCAAGTACTCATCCGCACCGTCAACAAGACACTGAACAAGAAAAGAGCCAACACTTACTTATAAAAACTAAATTGTCTAATGGCATAATTTTTCTAAACATGATCAACTCTCCATGTACTTCGGCATGCAGCATCAAACTATAAAATTTTTGTTACGGCTCAACATATGCGCAGTCATTATGCTTTTATGAAACATAAAGTTGACATGTGTTTATGTACATTTGGATAGACACATTATGAAAGGCCTGTATTTGAAGAAACTGTTCCTTACAAGTGCCATACATCTTATATGGTGTGACTCGTCATATAAACAAGTCAGTGTTCGGATGGCAACAAACAAGTTTGATTGATAAATGCGTTGTTTCCAGGTTCAATAGCTCACTATAGTGGAAAGCATTCAATGAAATGATTGATATAACATGAGAACACAGCTCGCTCGCCTTGAATGTTATCCCATAATATCTTGAAGGTTGCTATAACTACAAGGCCTGAAATAACTATTTACTGTTGCAGCATGATCTGACAGAATTTTGTACTAATTCAAGGCATCATAATGAGGTCAGAAGCAACAAGTGGAACATCGCACAATTAGCCAAGTGGAGATGGAAAAAGGGAAGCTAAAAGAACTTAATATCCTTACCTGCTGGAAACACCGGTTGGAAAGACCAGGTGATTATTGTTTTTGTGTCATGGTCATATGATGATCAACCATTACTCAGGTTGATCATATATTCAGTTACTAGTTACACCAAATTTAATTTGAAAATATAAAACAGTTCACATAATTTCATCATAGGCAGCTAACCTTATCAGCTTCACCCAATCTCTTGCATATCCTAGCCTTCTGTTCATCCGAAATATCGTCTGCTTCTACAACCACCTCAAATAACTTGAACAGGACAAAATTTCAGCTTAATGTAAGTCCATAAGTTGACATTAGAAAGGACGCATGCCTAGATATAGCTAATTATACCTGAGAAAGCATCTGGGAGACCGGATATCCCTCTGCAATGACGTTATTGACCTCCTTGTTTGCCAAGTCAAAGTTGCCACTCTTGCAAGCTGCAAGAAGTGCCCCAACAACCTCCTGTGGGATTACCTGATAAATTAAGATGTAGGAATCATATACAAGTGATTCTGAGATGGAAAAATGAGAAAGAAAGGAAACAGAGATAATAAGTCTCGAAAGAATAAAAACAAGAAGGCAACAGTTAGAAAGTGCTGTCCTTCAGCTAAAACCAATCTGTCTAGCATCCAGCAGTTATAAATTCTAAAAATCGAATACGTGACCAGAAGACTATAATCACCTCAAAAAGGAAAATGAAAAGGAAAACAACTTCCTAGCAAAGGATCACTGCTATTTTGTCCCAGATTTTAAGTTCCCATTTGAAAAGGAAATCTTTTGCTTAGATATCCAGTTTATAAAACGATACTAATCTAAGATGCAGCTAGCATAGAAATATCCTGAATGCTACAGAATTGGTCCCAAATTGGATTGAAGAGGGACCAAAAGTAGGACTACACTATCATGCAGGATTCCATTATACAAGCTGAAGATCCTTTGCCTTGAACTCAGGCCTCTTCCAACCACGTCATAGAATCGGACCCGATACTCATAAACCAAGATCCTTTGTATTCTTCAAGCAATCTTTAAAGTCCATTTGACCAATTAGGATGAAGAAAGTGCAGCTACCACGGATGCTTTGTGGGGACAAAACTATTTGGGCGCATGGTTTATAAAAGACTCAGACAAACAAAACTGCATAGCTTACTCATTTAAAGAACAAATATCTTAGTTTTCATATTAAAATCACAAGCAAATTTTGATTGTTACACCAGAACAAAGGCAAAGGAGTCCAGGATCACTTTGGAAAAAGAGAATCAAAATTAACTTACTGAAGAAAAAACACTGCCCTTTTCATGTTTAAAGACAGCACATGACTGTCATCCAATTATTCAGTTTGATATAACCTTGGTTTCTGATAGTAGCACGCTATTGGTATACATATATCAAAGGATAATGAATGACCAGGAATTCAGAAAGTTAAGTATGAAATAACTACCCCAGAGACACTTATTAGATCCTTTGAAGTAATTGATGATCCAAATAATCGAGCAGCTCCCTGCAAAGCTCAAAAATATCAGCTTACTTTACTGAGGTTGAAAATACTCAAGGGGAGGGGAGGGAATTCGCACACCACACAAAATATTACTATTTTAACAGTAAGACTAGATTAAACATTTCAAGTAGCACCATAAAAACACAACTAAAAACAAAATAAATTGTATGGATAGCACAACATAAAATGCTTGATCCTATTTCTTTTATCCTATCAAGTTACTGGCTGGCTATCTTCATAATAATTTCTTCCATGGCAAAAGTCTTACAGCATCCATGTTCAGTATCCAAGCAATTCGAGATGCCCTCCTGTTGCCATATCTATTTCTGGTTGTTGGCAACATTGAGATGCCATTAATTCAACAAAACCAAGGACCAATTCATAGTTTTCGTGTATAAAACTGAACCACCACAAAACATATCAACCATCAACTGAAATGATCAAATTGATAAAAAGCAGATTAAATGATCCATAACCCGTTTCTTGCCAGCCTGAGATATACTTGAAAAAGAAGTCCAAATAATTATCCCTTCTCGTGTTTTTTCCCTTTTATATGAAAACACATTTCAAAAATCTATCCTCTCATGTTCAAAAGAGAATGTTCTCACAAGATGACATCTGCAGAAAGCTTCTTTACATGCCACAGCTCTTAACAAGATAGAAGCTTTTATGCCTTGCAAGAGAAGGTGCACACAAGTCAGATACGTCGGTGTCCCTTTCAGTGATCAATTCAAGTCGTAATCAGCATCTGGCCAGGTAATTATTAGCAAATTTGAAAGCAAGGACTCCCAATGGTAGAAAAACGTCAAACTTGGCTGATGTCTTAAAGTCCTCTGGTGTTATTTACGTAGTACTGACTGACTAAAGATTTAGCAGATTAGATGCACCAAGAGCAGGAGGTAGAGTTGGCAAGTATCAGGCATGAACCATAACCCATATACTAAGAGAAAATCTTCTGCTGCATATTGGAGATACCACTTGAGGACAAAATCAGCTAACCCACCCCCCCCAAAAAAAAAAAAGAAAAACGAAAACCACAAAGAAATCAAATTTGGATCTCTCGGCATGCAAAACAGCAACATTCTAAAGGTTTAAAGTATTCAGGAGTTCAGGAGCTCTATTTTGTAAAAAACACAATTTATAACAGCTGCAAAGGTATCTTATCCTGACATGAAAACCACATCCTCAAAGAATGGAGTTCATGCACCTTGTGACCCTCCTATACCTGTAAGTATGTGATAGCCCGACGCAAATCACCTTGGGAGATTGTACTTAAGGTTGACAAAGCCTGCCGTGACAGAAACATTCAACAATGTCAAAAAGAAAAGTTACAAAACGGTGCGACAGACCATCTTTAAAGCCAGATAAAAACAATCAGAGCCAAACCTCTGCATCCAGATTGAGACCTTCTTCCTTGCATATGTGCAATATACGGCTAGTCATTATTTCTTCTGAAAGAGGCTTGAACCTAAACTTTGCACATCTTGAAGCAAGCGGTTCTATGATTCTACAAAATTGCAAACACACATGTCAATTAAGGCCTTAAAAGATTGTGGCTAACCTTCCACGTATGATATTTTCTAACTAAGCAAAAGCAAAAAGTCACTTTGTCACTCCAATTTGCCTAGCTATTTTAGAAAGCCTTCTCCTTAAAGTAAGCAATAGTTATAAAGCAAACTGGAACACACTCCTGTTTTTTATTGAAAACGTGATGCTACAATGAACAGAACCTAAACATGTGTTAACTAGGATTCAAAAGAAAAGCTAAGAAAGAAGTTGCACCTGCTGATATAGTTACATATAAAAAAGAATCTTGTGACTTTAGAGTACGTCTCCATTGTACGCCTCAGAGCATTCTGTACAAGCTGTCTGACATAAGCATAATGAAACTGATAATAAAGCTATTGGCAGAAAAGAAGAGGGGACCAACACATGCCTGAGCATCCTCTGTCATTGAATCTGCCTCGTCCAGGATGATAATTTTGTATGGTGGACACGGATAGCCCCTACATAGAATCAAAGGAGAAGACCAATTACGAAGGAATAAAATTCACATAGGGAAGAGGGTAAAAATGTGGATGTAGAGCGTATACCCTTGACGTTGACCAGATCCCACAGCCACGGCTGCAAAATCTTTTATTTTAGTTCTAACCACATTAATCCCACGATCATCACTCGCATTGAGCTCGAGCACTCTAGATTTGTAGAGCTCAGGCCTGTCAAAAGATACTAGTGAACAGATTAAAACAAGAATATACACATGGACGACGATCGCGCTTCATATAAAACTATAGGAACTCCTGTATTGCAAAATCTCAACTTTTGTTTGTGCTTTCTAATCCTAATAGCTAACAATTTAAGCCAGACAATAATGCAAGAACATGAAAGACATTGAAATAGAAGGCATAATCTATAGCCTCTAATCTCTACACCAACAACCCAGCATCATCACTTGCATAAAAACCAAAATTCCCTACTTTAGTCCAGTGTCTTACCCAAAAAGCTGGTGAGCAATGGCGAGCGCGGTCGTCGTCTTCCCAGTACCCGGCGGGCCATAAAAGAGCATGTGCGGGCACTAAACCCAAAAAAAAAAAAAAAAAATCCCACTGCTTGATTACGCACGTACATTCGTAGGGCTCGAACGGAAGAACGAGAAAAGGCGACGAACATCGTCGTCAGGGGAAACGGACTCACGTTAGCGGTCTCGAGAGTGTTGGTGAGGACCCGAACCACCTCGTCCTGGTGCGCCACGTCCTTCACTTGCTTCGGTCGACTGCCGATTGCCAGAGACCAACACATAAAACAGACGAAGATTAAATTTTGACTAAGCAGCGACGGAACTGAAACGAAGGGGAAGATGAAATCCAAGAAAGGAGAGGAGGAAAAGGAAGGGAATTCCTACTATTTCTCGACCCAAGGCTGCGAGCTCTGCAGAATTGGCGCCATTCTCGAGCTCCTGAAGAAGAAACCCTCTCGCTCCTCCTCCTCCCCTCTCTCTCTCTCTCTCTCTCTCTCTCTCTTCTGTGAGAAATTTTCCCGCTCTAAGGGACAGCGGAGAGGCGAGGGTTGGGGAAGGAAGGACAGGGGCAGTCGACCGGTGACGGGTCTACCCGGTTCGGTTCACGGTAGAACCGGTTTTTTCTCTTTTTCTTTTTATATTATCAAACAGTTTAAGTTGATTAATGAGGATGAAGATATGATCCTCGTGACACCGTGCCCTTATAATCTTTCATCATTGGATTGAAAAGCAAAAGTTCACTACCATCCAAGCTGAGATCTGTCAAACGTGGAGAATATATTGCATTCACTACAACAGTAAAAGATTATGCGATATGTTGCATCATGAGAACTATAGATTCGTCTTGAATGTCCGACGGTATCAACATTAGTTTTCACACACCCAATTGCTTCACCTCCTTGGACGATTTTAGGAGCACACTTTCTTATAGCAACATAGTACTGGGATTTTTATTCTTGGAGTTGGAGTACTCCCAACCATACCAAAACCAATACCATATTGAGAGAAACAAAACTCCATTGCCATCTAAGCCATGTTATTCTATCCATATCTAGATCCATCTAGATTACCTATAAAGAAAGAGATTAGAGGAATGATCGATTACAGAATGATCATTTTGCTCTTCACTATAATTAGGGATGACCACTGGTCCAAGGTAGATCTTGAAATCGAATTGAACGAACCATACCCAGTCAAATTTGATTTAGTTTTAGGTTCTTAAAACTAGGAACCAATCCTAACAAAACAAGTTCCGGGTTCTAGATTTGCAACCTACGCACATTAGAACCGGCCACCCCTATTTGGTGTATGTCCATTTATTAGTTGTAATCTAAGGGATGTTTTACTAAAATTTGTTTTCTCAAGGGATAAAAAAAAACAAGAAAAAGGATTTGGCTAGTTTTATGAGTAAACCTTAAAACTAGACCAAATTGACAAGTTTAGTTCCAGGATGTAATGGTTATAGGTTTCAAAAAATGAGAACCGATCCCAACACGTGGGTCTCAAGTTCCAAGTTTGAAATCTACACAGCTTAATACCACTCACCCCTATCTATAACTTCTATAAGTTTCACATCCTTCTTAATTTCATTTTTTGTTTTGTGTTACTCATTCTTTTATATGTTTACCACCATCTCTTCCACTAATAGAATTTTTTGAGGGTCTTCAAACTTGCACATAATGGAGTATTGTACTATACTATAAAAATGATACTTCAAACAATGTGAATTTTGAGTAAATTCGCTTTTAAACTGGTTTTTTCTTTCATTAATTTTCAGAAGGAAAAGGAAAGAAAATTAGAAGCCTTCTTTCCCTTTCTGTTGACATTTTCATTAGAAAACTCAGATCAAAGGTATTTTTTCCCTTTCTCAAGGATCCCTTTCTGTTGAACAGGTTAGGCAGGGAATTGCATACTTGTAATGCTGGCAAAGATAATTAGAAGAAGCAACGAAGATGTTGGAGAGGCAATCACGGGGGGATCAAGAATTCAGCATGAAAGAGACGGAACACTTGCTTGATGAGCAGCAGGGTATCGGAAGTGAGACTTGAGTCAAATACTTTCTCTCTTCTGGATTTCGTTGCGAACGGAACACTCTTGAGTCAATGTACCATCCAAGTCAGAAGGTGTTCGTTTGGAATTTGTCTCGAATGTGCTATCTTCTGTCTTCAATATAAAGAGTTGCCAGTCCCTTAAGTTGCTTCCTCCGGGTGATATGAAGCATGATGATGTTGACAGCTTGCTTCTCATTCCCATAGAAACTTTAGGCAGCTTAGCTGGAACGAAACTAGCAAGCTAATATATACATTGGGAGCTCTGATGCCGAGAGTGGATTTCAGCCAGCAAGTATAATGTAGATGGGAGCTTATTGAGAGTCGTGATAAGCTGTTTAAGTGAAAGTTTTCTTATCCTCTGAAGTGGAGATTATTTTGCTCATCTGTTTTTCGAGTTTTGATTAGATAAAATTAACTTTGGTGATTATTGGTAAGTCCGTTCATGTGATTTATTTCAGGCATCCTTGTGTTGCTCGTTCGAAAGTCCACGGCTTGTTGTCAATTGATTCAAAATACTGTTATTTTGGGTGCTGTTGTTCAAGATTTAAGACCTACCGACGCCCCATTAAATACTGTAATGCTGCGATGTCGAAGCTAAGCATAACATTAGCTAGGGGATGTTGTCTGTCTTTTTTACTCTCCCCCCTTTTTCACTTCAGAAGATGCTTCTTTTGCTTTCTTCGCCTTAAGTGATAACGCAGTCAACTTCTGGTCAGGTAAGAAGTGAGAAGTTTACAACTCTAAGATATGTTAAGTAGTAAACGCATTCCACTTCATGCGCCGGAAGAGAGCAGTCATCAGATACCGCTCAAGTGTAGGGTTTCTTGCCTTACTAGTTTCTGTAAGGCTTCGGATGAATACAGAAGATACTCTACGCATCAAAATGTAACTGCTTTCTGGACTGGCCAAACTAACGACTCTGAAATCACAATTTCTGTTAATCTGCAATTTGTTTCTCCAATGTTTGCTCGAGTCGGCATTTACTCTCGACTGACAAACTCGACATTGCAGAGATAAAATGAGAATTGCCACAGAGGTGATCTGAAGAAACCTCGTATTTCATTGAATGAACTAACGTCTGACGGATGACGAAACTACATCATTCGAAAATACAGGAAAGGAATGAAAAGGTACATCAGATAACTGGTATCCCCTTCTTTGCCATCCACTTCTTCCTATTATTTTCTACTATCTCTTCCCTAGGGGACAACAGATCGAACGAACACTTCAAGATCTGTGCGTTCACGGAGGCCAGCGGCTGAGGCACTTGTTCTTGACGCTGTTCAGAGGCACAAGCTTTCCAACCGGGCACCATCTTCACGATCAACCGGTCCATCAACTCGGCCACGACATCAGCATCTTCTTTTGGCAGATCAAGCTGCTCCATCATCTCCTGAGCAACTGAGACCACCGTATCGGAATCCAGATAGAATGCAAACTGTATCTTGTTGGCCCTGCCTTCTGGACCCACGATGTGCAATGTCAGCGAAATCGATGCCTCATCGCTCCTTTCCCCTGCTAGTCGGAATTCATTACACCCAGAGGAAATCCTCAACTCAAAACCCGAACTTGGACCGGTTCCTCTTCCGCCCTCGTTGGATGGACATAAGCTTTTTGGCACAGTTTCCGGCTTCTTCAAAGCTTTCGAGTCCACAATTGCAAGGAAGGGATCTCTCAAAAGCTCTGCCGCAGATGGCCGCGAAGTCGCGGGCAAAAGACACTTCTCAATGAACTGCTTAACATCAGGGTCCTTCACCTTCCCAAGGGACACGGGTTTGACGCCGGAGAGGACCTTCTTGTAAATCTGCGCGGAATTCTTGCATTCTCCATAAGGGCATTCTAGAGTAATCATCTCCAGCATACACATCCCGAAAGAGTAGATGTCGACGAGCTCGTTGTAGTCCTCCTCGTAAAGCTCGGGAGCCATGAACTCCGGAGTCCCGATCACGCTGTGCGCGGTCGGCTGCTGCATCACGATGGCCAACCCTAGATCACCGATCTTGACATGCCCATCATACCCATTCACGAATATATTCTCGCACTTGAGATCCCTGTGGATGATGGGCGGGTCGTGGCCGTGGAGGTACTGTATCCCCTGGAGGATCTGCCTCCCCCAGTTCTTGATCGCCTTCATGTCGACATGCTTGTGCTTCTTCCGGTACTGCCGCAGATTCCCGGACGTGAAGAGCTCGGTGATGATGTTGATGGTCCTCGTCTCCTCGTCGACCCAGGAATGGTAGAACCTGATGATGTTCCCGTGCTTGACGGACCTGAGCACGTTGACCTCCTCGTAGAGCCGCCGCAGCAGCGCCGGCGACTCGGAGAAGTGCTCGACGTCGACCCGGTTCCACGCGACCTCGATCCCCTGAATTTCATCGAACGCCTTGTAGACAGTCTTGAAGGCGCCCTCGCCCAGGACCTCGTCGTACCTGCCGTACCTCCCGGACGGGTCTTTCTCCACGAACTCGCCGCCGTCCTCGGCCTCGGCCTCCATCCGTCAAGAACCCAAAAGGGAAGAGAAAAACGAGAGAGAGAGAGAGAGAGAGAGAGAGAGAAAAGGGGCAAGAGAGAGAGAAGATCGCGATCGAGGGAGAGAGAGAGAGAGCGAGCGCGAGAGATCAAGAAACCTCGAGCGCGGATCTGCGGGGGACGGGGGGCGGAATCGAGAGGGGCTGCTCGGAGAAGGCTTCGCAGGCGATGGTGAACGAGTCGAGGGCCGATCGGAATCGGTGCCGGCGGCAGCGGACGTCACAGAGATTCATCGTCGACGGCCAGAACTCCCGATTTTCGCAGATCTTCGGTCGGGCGGAGGGCGCGGTATGCGGGACGGGACGCGGATCGTGGGGGGCTTTCTAGGGTTTGCGAGAAGGTGTTGACCGGAGGGGAGGAGGATTATATTTATCTGGAGCGGTAGAGAGAGAGAGAGAGATAAAAGAGAGAGTTTTACAAGATGATGATGATGTAGAGTGCGCTGTGTTGTGGTGTGTGGAAGAGGAAAGAAGAGGCTTATCGGTTTTAATAACAAACAGGTGTTCGTATCTGCGAGGGCTCGCTCTCCGTCCGATTCCGAGTAAGCAACATTGGAAGTCAACGTCCGCGCTACCAGCGCAGTCTCTCTCTCTCTCCTGAGAAGGAAAGGACACGGTGTTTCCATATTATCTCGCATATCCAAGACTCCATCCCAAATAATAACAATATTCTTTTCTTAAAGTAATCGTTCATAAAAAAAAAAAATTAATCAATAAAAAGAAATTTATAAAAACATTTACACATGAACTGTAATTGATAATGAAAATTTTTATCATCAAGGCCTCGTTCGATTTTCAGAAAGAAGCTTCCAAAAAACCGTTTTTGGGATTTTTTGATATTCGATTCATAGAAAATAAATTGATTGAGGAAAATATTCTTTCGTTAATTAAAAGTGAAGAAAATGTTGTTCACTTCTATCTCACCTTTAAACCAAGCACTTTCTTGCCCCAAATATATTTTTCTTTTTTAAAAAAATTCGAGTTATTATTATTTTTAATTCTTTTTTCTTTTTTTTTTTGTGTGCTTCTTCCTTGGTTAGTTGCCTCCAAAGACAATGCGAGGATCAAGCTCGCCAAAATTGAAAATATTTCTAGTGAAATTGACAATTATTTTTAAAGAAAATATGTTTTAATTGCTTGTTTTCGATAAAGCAGATAGAGCCAATTATGTCAAATATATCTTTAAGTTGATTTTGCAACTCCTTTCTTGATTTGTTTCTTTAATCGTGTGATAGGATCAATTCAAGAAACAACTTTAACTTATTTATCTGTCTATCTTTTTATTAAAAGATTTGATCTGATCAAACTTTGGATTTTCCATTGCTCCGTTTGAACTGAGCTGACTTTGAGGGGAATGTATCTAATCAGTTCTCTTTACGACACCACTACTAATCTAATAATACCAACACCCATAGAACAACACAGCTCGTAATTAGTAAACACGCATGCCTTTTGTGTTTCTTGCAGTTCATGTTTATTATATAAACTTCTTTTTTCTCTCATTTATGATAGTCTTCCCTTTTATTTATATTTTCCGTTTCCTTTTCCAAAACTCTGTTTGCTTGGATTTTTTTCTCTTATACTCGAAAGCATTTTTTCCCACGATAGTTATTTTCATCAACTCATAAACAAGATAGGTATCGGAAGACGCATTTTGGAAAGTTTGGCTATCACGTGATTTTATTATCTTTTTCATGATCTTTTATTTTTTTAGTTGTTAATTCGCATATCTTGAATATAAAGCAAATAGGAGGAGAGACAGGTGTTGGCATGCAAGGAGCAAAATAAAAAAGTTGGCGAGTTAAATTAAAGGAAAAGGTGCTTTTCCTACATCTACATGTAATATTCATATTCTGTGAAAAAGTTTTGGGAGTTTTGCATTTTAAAATGGTCAATATGCGTCCATCGCCAGATTTAGGTTAAGTAAGAATCAAAAAATAAAAATTAATTCAGGCAGGCTCTGATCACTTAACATAATCGATTAAGGTGGATAGAATTTGTACTCAACCTAGGCTTTTTCATTATTGACACGTATGAATCTAAAGGGCGAAGGAAAAACTCACCTATGCTAACTAGTTTAATTTCGCCACTTTTATGATGTTTTGCTATTAAACTACCAAGTGTAAGCTAATCATATTAGGGAAAAATTACTAAAAAAGTCTTAAATCTATTATGATTTTTCTAATTTAGTCATAAATCAAATTTTTTTTGCCAATTTAATCCTAAACTTTTTGCAATTGTTTTAATTCAATCTATTTGCCAAATTTGGCCGGCCAACTAGCACTAAGTGGATGTCGGCTGACATTGGTAGACAATTTTTTAATAATATATTTTTAAAATTTAAAATTTAAAAATTTTTTCTTTTTCTTCTTTTTCTTTTCTTTCTTTCTTCCCCTTCTTTTAAGGCAACTAGCCAAAGCAACGGGCCAGTTGCCAACCAGTGGCGAGCTTGCCTCACCGTCACTAGGCAAGGGCAAGCTCGCCTCACCCAAATCTAGCGAGGTAGGTCTCGCCTAGCTATCGATGAGGCAAGCTCCATCTAGCAAAAGCTCACCTCATTAGTGGCTGGGCAAGCTCGCCTTCTCACCCAATGACGATGAGGCAAGCTCACCATTGGTTGGTGACCAACTCTCCCTTTTGGCTAGTTGCTAGAGCAAGAGGAAGAAGGAGGAGAAAAAAATACAAAGAAAAAACAAAAAATAAGAAAAAATAAAATATTCAAAAAAATAAAATATTTTTAAAAAATTATCCGCTTGCATTGGTTGACGTCCATGTTAGCGCTAACCAGCCAAATTTGAGCGGATGGGTAAATTGGCATAATTGTAAAAAGTTCATGACTTAATTGATAAAAAAAAATTAGAACTAAATTGAAAAATTATAGTAGGTTGAGGACTTTTTTAGTAATTTTCTCATCATATTAGCGTCAAAACATGTTAACCATGTTATCCGGGATCAACCAATGTATTTTGTTCTAACTAAATGGGTCATGCCCGCTTAATAGCCTAATCTTTATTTAATCTTGGTTTTTCTGGTAAATTACCCATATAAATTGTTTACGTTCTTTGTTTATAGCTGTAGATAAGGTGAAAGGCAGCAAAATCATCTTTCATTGGTGACTCTTAATTTAAAATCCCCAAGTGATGATAATCTCTATGTTGATTGATTGGAATAATTGTCGAGCAATATTAATATTTATAATCTGAAATTATAATCTATCTTACACATTAAGAAAAATATAACTTTAATTGTATCTGATGCATCAGATAGGGACATAACTGTACTACTCAAGGCTCATTATCAACGCGATGGCATTCTTGCCTTTTTATGGGGAAAAACCCAAGGAAGGGAACCAAATGAACAGACTTCAAAAACCAAGGCGAAACGACTGACCGTTCAAGTTGAAACTCAGCAATCACTAACATAGGAAGACATAGGAACATGCCTCAGAGCAGCTCATGAAACTTGCCCGAAAAATTCACTCCGATTTGTGATCACCGGATACTAGTCAGCGAGAGCGAATGCATGATATCGGATCCTCCTATACGGGTGCTGAATCATTCTAGTCAAAAGCCCAGTATCGATGGTCGATAACTGGAAAAGTTAAGCATCTAGCAGATTCTCACAGTTCACAAGGATATTACCTATCTCAATCAAGTGAAGCAACAGAAGAAAGACTTCGGAAACATCCATGAACGGCCACTTTCGGTTAAGGGAGGATACTTGGTTTCATGGGGGTCAGCATTCTAGGGGAGGGTCTAATTTAGCCGATACAATAGAAAACTCAAACTTGACTCCGTCCATAAACTTGATGCATACCAACTTGAGCTTGATTGAGTCTCGCACTTGTGCTCGAACTCAGCTCAATGCCATACTCACGATCCACTTAAAGTCGATCTAAACTCGACCAACCGCGTTTAACAACTAAGCTGAAGCTCAAACACCTGGAGAGCCATCAGCTCAGGTTTAATCTTTGAAGTTATGACAGAACAAAGAATGCCCATGCTTTTCTACGGTGAAGCTAAACGAGAAAACCCCCAGAAAAAAACTCCAGAAAATCTCTCAATCTAACCCAACATAACGGATTCTAATACAGAGATTCTTACTACAAGTATCAAACAAATCGATAATGACCATGAACTAAACATTCACTTATGATTCTTTTAAAGCTAATTTAAAGCACAAAACTGTGGTTCTTAAAAAGATCATTTTTAACTCAGAGACGTCATTCTCCTTAAAAATCTGCAATAGAATAACCACAAATAAGAAGCTGGGGGCTCAAAGTGAAGACCACCATACATGAGCTGCTGGGAAATTCATCTTCAATCAAATCAGAGAGGGAACAGAATTTTTTTTGACCTTAATGAACCACGTAATGACTCTATGTGAGGTTTCAGGGACTTCACTCAGATGCAGTTCTTCACAAATTTTAAATCCAACTTCGTCTTGGCAATGCCGTAATCTAGTCGAATTTACTGATTTTAGCAGTGCCATTGCCCTTTGTCACCCCAGCTTCGCTACTGCAAGCACCATCATCATTCTCCTCCCGCAATTGTTGGAGAAGCGGCAAAGAGACAAATGCAGTGAAGGGCAATGGCACAGCCAAAAAAGAGCAAAAGCTGATAAAAAGAAGTAGCAAGATATTGAAGATGTTTTAAAGTTCAGTTAAAGGCTAAATACCACTCTATACTTAGCTCGGATATAATTCTATCCATATATGAGTTATAATAAACGCATGCAAAGGCCTGGCAAGATACCAGTACATGATTGCACTAATTTCTCGAATCTTCTAAATATCTCAAGTCTCAATAATCCAAAATAGACATATAAATAGCAGTAAGCAGAACTCTTATCTTTAATAATCATGTATATCAACAAGTTATACTAGTACAAACAGACTAATGCACGGCAAGTCACGAGCATTATTTATCTGGATATGGTCCTGATATGCATTTTTACAGAGAGAGAGAGAGAGAGAGAGAGAGAGAGAGAGTTCAAGCGCCACATTGAGCCTTGGCCGAGTAATTTGGTGCACCTCCAAAGCTATCATTTGGCATGCGGCTAAGCCAGTGGCAGTCTTCAAATGAGCACCTGGACCCATAACTTGGCCACTCCACATCAGCTGGCTTGATGAAAGTGGGTCCCCATGCGGGTGTCCCATCTTCATAGGAGTTGTGGGTCAACCGCTTCAAATCAGAGCCGTCCAATTTTATCGTGAAGATCTCACCATAAGGTTGATAGTGATGAGAGTTTGAGATTGGCTCAGCTGATACTGCTGCATAGTCCGATGTAAACACTATGCTCTTCCCATCCGGGCTGAAGTACGGATGGTTAGCCCGCCCAAGGGAGCCGCTCTGAATCAATTTCCTCAGCCCAGTACCATTCGGGTGGATCAGGTACAAACTGAAGCTCCCGCTGCCAGGGTCTTCCCGGTCGGATGCAAACGCAATCCACTCACCATCAGGGGACCAATTACACATAGTATCCGACCATGGCCCTTCTGTCAGTCTGTAGAGCCCGCCCTCCTCTCCCTTGACAGCATCCATTATGTACAAGTTTTTATGGCCTGATCGGCCCGAACGGAACACAATCCACTTCCCATCAGGCGAAGGGGCAGGGAAAGCATTGTTCTTGCCATTGGTGGTCAGCCTCTTCACCCCCAACTTGTCAACATCATCGACGTTGATGGATATGACATCAACTTCAGTCCTCTCAGTAGCGAAAGTAGGACCCGTGCTAGTGTAGATCACCCCTCTTCGAACCGGGTCCCATGAGGAGGAGAAGGCCATACCAGAGTATACCTCACGTTGATTTGAACCATCTCGGTCGACTATGTAGACACCTGGCATGTTAACATAGGCAATTCGATCACCTGCAGGTGAGAAAGATGGGAAAGACCCATCGATTCGGAAGAGAGAGAGGCCTGCCACTGGGCTTTGAAGATTTTCAAGTAACAAATGGGGACTTTGAGTCTCTCTCCCATTGTCATCACCTCTGCACCTGTGGTACCCAACTCGGCCCGAGTCGGGGGAGATAAACGGGTTGAAGTGGTGAGCATTGGGTGACACATGCTGAGTTAACTCCCTGAATTCATTTTTGACAAGATCAAAGAGCTCTATGTGACGATAACTCGAACCAGGTCGTCTTGTAGCAACAGCAATGAACTCCTTGTTACCTGAAAAGGGAAAAAACGGAGGATGTCATATTGGAGACCTGACAAAAAAGAGAGATATCATGGCAGAACTTTAGTAGTCCTCTGTCACAATATAAAGAACAGAGAAAAGAATCTTGCAAAGATACAGTTGAATGGGTCTATAAGAAAATTTCATTGCATAATCAACTCTCCAGTCATACAGCAAATGGTGCTTGCTTAAATATTTTTGAACTTATTGAAACTAATTTTGTTCAAGTAACACTAAGAAATACAATATATACGAGTTTCATATCCATCCTCGTCAAAATCTATGTACTAATTTTGTTCAAGTAACACTAAGAAATACAATATATACGAGTTTCATATCCATCCTCGTCAAAATCTATGTACATCATCAATATTCTTACTGTATCAAACCAAATCCTTTGCACTGTAATTCGGTACATAATCTATCTATACCCTCTCTCCTAATTTAATTACCAAAGTCTAAACACTGGATTTTTTGAAGCCCCAACACTCAAAAAGGAACTCTAAAGAAATTGGGACAAACATTAGATACTTCCGAAGCATAACGTATCGCTTTACATAGTCCATCTGACCAATCATCTTGCGTCAAGTGTCATCAATGGCTTTACTTTCGTCTCGAAAAGAATACCATATCACTTGATATCAGATAATCAACACGGATAAACCACATCAAGTGACGAAAATGCTCCCAAATCAACTTGAATATTTCCCCGAAAGGAGATAAGGACACCCACAACACCAACAAAACAAGCCAAACCTCAATTGCACTCGTTCGGTTTTAGCACTGGCATTTCTAGTCCAGATTTGTGTTGTCAATGAGCCTTCACCTTTCAATTCCCTTTATCATATGGACAAAGCTCGTTCATTTATTGTACTAATTGCATTTATAGTACACTGCCATTTAAACGACAAGTTTAAGTAAAGCAAATAGTATTGTCAACACAATTGTCACCTGGAGAAGTGGCCGGAGTGAACGCGTGAACGCCCGGCGGCGTCACTCGCTCAGTCACCACCGACTCGGTCGAAATCGGTCCCCGGCTCGGCAACGTAGCCATGTACACGCTCCACCACCCGTCGTCGCCCCTCCGGTGGAAGAACAGCGTCGTGTCGTCTACCCAGCACGGCCATCCGCCGTGCTCCACCACCTTGGCCCGCCGGCTCCCGTCCCGGGTCAAGAACACGTACACGTCCGTCGCGAGCTCCTCCACCTCGCCGCCCCACGCGGCCCCCTCCCCGTACGACGCCACGGCTGTCCAGGCCCCCGACGGCGACACCGCGGGGCTGTAGTCGGCGGCCCCGTACGGGGTCAGCCTCCGGGTCGACCCGGTCCGCACGTCGGTCGAGTAGACCGCGGCCCAGCTCGTCCGCGGCACGCCCGTGTCCTCGTGAGTGGACACGTAGATCAGATTCTCCCCGCTCAGACTGGGCCTGTCTTTCATCGAAATCACACTCGTGCCACTCCCCACCAGAGGCACCTGAACCCTCGGCGGAGCAGCCTCGAGCGCCGATCTTCTGCGGAGGCTCCCTTCGGCGCCGCCGCCGTCGCCGTCGTAGACGGCGTCGTAGTAGATGCTCGACGACCCGTTCCGCTCGGTGACGTAGATGACGTGCAGGGAAGGCAGGTTCTGGTCCGGGGAGAGGGCGAGGAGAGAGGAGGAAGCGGCGGGCGACAGCGAAGGGAAGTGGCCGTTGAAATTCACGGAATTGCCGTCGGTGAGCTTGAGCTCGTCGGCGGGCTTCGGGGATCGGTCCGGCCGAGTCGGGAGGGCGAATATGTCGAAGGCGTAGTCGGAGCGGCCGAGCGTGGCGAAAATTATGCTGCTGCTGCCGCCGCCGCCGCCGTCGCCGCCGACGCCGCCGTTGGGACCGTCGTGCTCCGCCGAGGGATGGAATCGGGCAGAGAGCACGTGGACGGAGAGGAGGAAGCAGAGCGCGAGCGGTGGCAGAGTTGTAATTTTCATTTTGCAGAGGGAGTGACGAAGCTTTTGGGCATACTCCTTAGTTTATTACTCATTATGTTTTTTATATTTTCGAGGTGAGGAAAACAGACAAAATGCCGAGAGTGGCCCTCGTATTTTTGGAAATTTTGTGTAAAAATTGTCTTTGTCTATAGCATTTTTTTGTGGTATTAATTCATCGCCTCGAATTTCTCATCCGGCTGGGAATATTTTCGAAAGAAAGAAAACGAGTGAGATGACGATCGCTTTTTGACAAGTCCATTTTTTCAGATCATAAAATCTATGGACAATTTCAAAACGAGGCTCAAAATACCGAGAGGACGGAGTGTGTTTATTTAGTTTTTCCTTGATCTTGTTTTTGATTAATTTGATAAACATCCTATTATTAGTAATTTTGAACATTTATTACATATTTATAGGGATAAAGCTACAAAAATTTAGATTTTGCTCATTGTGATATATTTATCTTAAAAAAATTTTATGACGCAAAAAATTCAAAACTTATACTTTCATATGACATTTACCATAAACTCAGACAAGTGTGACATATTTACTTAAAATTTATTTTTTGTGACATAAAAACTCTAATATTTTTCAATGATACCAAAAAATCCCAAACTTATAATTATTGCCACATAAAAAAATTTGGAATTTTTGGATGTTACAAAAAATAATTTTACAATAAATGTGTTACACGAGTAAAATTTTGAATTTTGATGTCATAGAAAAAGTTTGAGTTAAATGTTTAAGTGAGTAAAATTTGAGTTTTTGTTGTAACAAAAAATAATTTAGGGTAAGGCAAAGTTTAGGAGGTTTTTTTTTTGGTAAGGCACTTTCAATGCATTTCTTACATACAACACGGAAATAATTAATATATTATTATAAACTGCAATGCGTTTTTTCGGGTGGTGGTGTAAGGGATGACGTAAGGATGGGTGAGTGGTGGGGCCAGTCTCTATCGTCCTCCGACACGTGTACGATCCTGATCCATGGAATTCTGAGGATAATATCCTTGGTGGGGGCCCACTCGGTGGCAGTCAATTTTTATCCGGACGTTTGGAAGCATTTGTTTTTTGTTGGGTGTCGCATAATTTTGCTAGGACTGGTCCTATTTAATTATCCACCGTCACTATCTTTCGATTTTAATTCGAATTTTTTCATTTAAGCTATTCCACTGGAGTTTCACTTATAACAATGACGTCACTCATTAATCACCTAGAATTTTTTTTTGGTCGTAACAAGAGATTTCATTCAAATAAAAGTAGAGATACACCCCATTTTTAAAGCATCGGAGAGAATGAGGTCTAACAAAATGGGGGAGGAAGAACGGCCCGAGACGAAGTTAGTGACCAGCGGGAATGGGCCTTGGCAGCCCAGTCCGCAACAGCATTTGCCTCTCGACGGCAAAACCTAATCTAGAGACGAGAGAAGCAGGGGAGGATGGCGGCCACTTTAGCAAGTAGTGATCTACCTTCCCAAGGCATCTTTTGTGGGTTAGCCATAGCCTCTACCACTGTGAGGCAATCCGTTTCAATGATCAAGGGATCTGCGATCTTGTCGATCCGCACAAGATGGCGCATAGCTATGTTCAGAGCTTGGATCTCAATCTACAAGGCGGAGGATGCTTCAGCTTTGCGGGTAAAACCTTTTGTCAAATTGCCTGTATGGTCTCAACATATGTAAGCTATTGAGCCTGATTTACTACTAATCTTAAAAGCACCGTCTATATTGATCTTCAGCACACCAGGGTCGGGGGCCGCCATAGAGAACTTGGATCGGCAAGAGAGTGAGTTGAGCCTGTCTTGATGGAAGATAGTTGCTGTGCCAAGCTAGATTGGGCGAAGGCCGCTTCAACTACAAAGAAGGGATCTGGTTTTTGGCGATTGAAGATGAACTTGTTTCTAGCTTTCCATACTTGCCAGAGAATAGTAGTAACAACTTTCGTACCTGGTGAGATCTTTTTCCGTGTGAATCTGTCTGCAATCCAAGCTTCGATCCGATTTATTTGAGTAGGGAGTATACGTGTGTTAACCCGAGGGTGAGACCACATGGTTGAAGTCCACGAACAGAGGAGAAAAAGGTGCTCCATCATTTATGGGTTTGGTTTGCGCATAAACTGTATGCTGAGTCTGCACTAATGTGTCTGTTAAATAGATTCACCTTAGTGGAAAGAGCATTCTGACATATAGATCAAAGAAAAAACCTGATTTTGGGTGCGACATTCAGTTTCCAAATGCTCTTCCAGAGGATTGGAGGTAGTTGGAAGGAAGATGATGCTCTGTTTTCATTGATGTGGATGGCTGGTTGTCTAATTGAATGATATCCACTCTTCACGGTGTATTGGCCATTAGTGGTGTCTATCCAGATTAGCTGATCTTCTGTATATGTAGGTCTCGCTATAATTTCATTTGTGATTTCTTCATCGAAGAAACAATGAAGAAGATCTTCATTCCATTTATTATGTTCCAGTAAAATTAGCTCAGTCACCATTTGTGGCTTTTCTCTTTCCGCTAGTCCTCCAATAATTCCTCTGCGCAACCAGTAGTCCTCTTAGATTATGATCTTTGTCCTGTCCTCTATCGACCATTGTAGCTTAGTTGAAAATGAGTCCCTCCCCATTAGTAAGCTTTGCCATCCCCAGGAGGGGCGGCCACCTTTAGTAGCACTACTAAAGTCGTGTGAATGAAAGCAGAGGCTTTTAAACAATTGACTCCATAGAGATAAAGGATGATGAAGAAGTCGCCAAGCCTGTTTTCCTAGATTTAATCATCATAAAATGGATTCAAAACTTCCTGTGATTTTGACTTTAGGAATTGTTGAGTTAGCTCAACTCTCGTCTTAATGCCGACTCTTTTCCTTTAGTTCGTCTTTCAGCTAAATTAGAGTCGGGATCAAACTTAAGCGTGTTAATTAGATTGAAAGTTGAATGACCTGACTGAAGACGAGGGCGTAATTTCATGACCAAGAAACTAGCGGTTTTTTTTTTTATTTTTTTCATCATTTGAGCAACACAACTAGCAGAACATAAAAGACAAGTCTCTAAACATAACATATCTCAAAAGGTTTTGGGAAGGCTTAGATAGCCAATTAGGAGGAAAGGTCCGGAAGTTCGTTTGCTTCTCATGGGCAGTGGATTATCATAACTCCTTTCAGCTAGGCCCAATAGCTATTACATTCCTTAACGAGGTTCTCAAGAGCCCATGGGCTTTGGGATTTGTCTAATAAGAACCCGACAATTGATACACTATCGATGAGAACTTCCACGCGCAAATCACTCCGACACTTTAGCTTGGCACCTTTGTTCGGACTTAACAAAGTGCCTCTTTGAGTGGAGATTGATATAGTCTCCACAATCTTTATGGAGTTAGATTTTAAGATAAATATACTTTTTCGGGGTGCTTTTTTGGAAGGCAAGTAAGGGATCTTGCCCTTCTTGAGGGTCACAAAGCCCGTATTGCGGTTTGACGGGGATCTATTTTCTCTAATTCGTAGAATGTCATGCCCCATGAGGTGGGTTTTCTTTTCTATCGACATGGCAATAAAGGTTATATAAATACAATAATTTCGTTTTTCTTTTCATTTTTCTTTTGTCTACGGGTGAATTGATGGTCCGGACCCTCAAATGACCCATTTGATTCTTCACTCATCACCACGGAGTCTATTGCGCTTGCTCCTCATGTCTAGATGGAGGCCATGCTCATTGCTCACTATCGACAAGTTTAAGAAAAAATACAATGTGGGCTTCAGTCATACCTCAGGCCCACCAAAATGTCTCGACTTGAACTACGCATCGACAAGCTTATGAATGGTAGCAACCAAACTCGATCGAATGGGTGGATCAAGCCAGGCACTTGGTCCAGGCTGGTCCATGACTCGAAAACATCGAATCTTGTTTCCCAAAAAAGGGCTTGAGCAGGCCCAAATGAGCTTATATGGGCGGGCCCCCAGCTAAGAAGGAATTTACTTGTCCATGCTCGCCCTAGCATGTGCTTCGAGCCTTATTGGCCAGGACAAGCTGTCAAGCCCGTGATTAGATCTAGTTCGAGTGGGCAACGAGATCAAGCGTTAAGAAAATTCAGTGGTCGCAAATTTGATCCAACTCATAGTTGAACTCGGTGAGTCCCATATGAAACCCGATTGACAAACGTCGATAGCTGCGTATACTTAGCTTGAGTAATAATGATTCCTCCCAGTCATGTTTCTAGCAATATGAGCCGGAGAGAACCCATTTTTTCAAAGACTAACTGCTAAGGTGGAGTTCATGGTCTACGTGAAGATCACCGAATCACTGGCCATTGCCTCGGATCCACGGAACAATCGTGCTCTTTTGGGTAGCTCTTTGAAATTGGGCATGGTGTTGGACGACTTTCCTCGTGGCTAAAACCAACTGCCGACTATAATATATATATTTTATGACGTGAACTTTACAATTCAGTTGAAATCACGTAATTCCAACAGAAGATTCGAGCTGCGACTTGTTTAATTGTATGATGTAGAATTGGCACCATTTGGACCTATTCAAATCTTGGGTTGATTCATATATATATATATAAGCTATAAGCTATGCTCTACCTGCTCATTGATAAAAGCGTACAAGAAATCGATATATGCAATTATAATACTAAAATTCGAAGGACTTATCTTATTTACCTTTTTTTTTTCTTCCGGAAATGTCATGATCGGCAGCCATTAAATAAGAACATTTAATTCTAGTGGACTCTTTGCTCTTAGTCTGCATGATAGGGATCGCTTTTTGGAAACATGTTTTTCCAGACCTTGACTTCGGGGAGCGCACATGCACCTCGGTCAGATCTAATTATGTCAAAAGAGACTGTCAAATTCATATCTCCATCGATTTCCCTACATTTAATTATTCCGTACAGATAATATATATATATATATATATATATATAGTATGTATGTATCGCCAAGATTATATTGGGGTTCTCTTTTTCAAAGCTTTTGCAATATACAATAAATAGCCGCAACCCTCTTTACGTAAAAGTGCATTTTGATTACCTATCTTGTCATATAAATTCACGTAAAAAGAAACAAAAGTGACACGTTACACAATGTACTTTTTGATAATTACTCGCCTCACATGATGGGTTTTAAAAGGTCATTTTATTTTGTGTATTCGAAAAAGCACGGTTGCAACAGAGTTAAGGAATGCTGACGAGGGGTTTGCTTGCTGGCACACTGAAATTATGTCTTACGGTTTGAACCCATAGAGGGAAATCCTAAGCCTGCTAACGATCCTAGTTGGAACTTGATTCCTAGTCTGAAGAGGATCTTAGTTTTGATCTAATTATTTTTAAGAAAAAGTGCCAAAAAAGTCTTAAACCTTTTATTTTTGTGCTGATTTAGTCATAAACCTTTTTTTGGTGCTGATTTAGTTCTAAACATTTTTACGTTATGTCAATTCAGTCTTTTTTTGCCGGATTTTGCTTACTGAATGCCGGTTGGCTGATGTGGCCTGATCGGCGCTGACGTGAACAACTTTTAATAATATTTTAATATTTTTGAATTTTTGAATATTTTCTTTTTTTCTTCTCGTCTTCTTCCTCTAGCCGATCGCCAGACTGAGGTAGCCAGTCGCCAGACCAAGGCGACCGGCCAGAGGCAATGCCCGGCGAGATCGAGGTTGACCTTGTCGGCCACCTCGCTAGTGGTCGCGAGGACAGCCTCGCGTTGGGCAGCGAGGCTTGCCCTCGCCAGATCTGGCGAGGGTCGAGTCTCTCTCCCTCCCTCTCCTTCTCCATGTCGCTCTATAATCTCATTTCCATATGCACCCTCTCCTTCGAGGGTTTCATCTTTGTTTTCTCTTCTTTTTGTCCTTCGCGATTTTCTTTGTTCTTTGTTTCTTCTTCTTCTTCGTCTTCTTATTCGTCTTCTTTGACCTCGAGCCCTAAATCCGATGCAATAGCTCGAGCCAGAGGAAGATGCAGCATCAGCAGTAGTAGAGGCTGAGGCAACAAGCGATGATGTACCAGTCCTTGTACCTTCACCCTGGCCTCCTCGTTGCCCCCCAGGCTGCCTCCTTGCGCCGAGCTGGCGGGGCTAGCCCTCGCCGGCCATGGGCGAGGCTCAACCCTCGCTAGATCCGGCGAGGGCAAGCCTTGTTGCCTAGGCCTCAAGGGCGACCTCGCGCCGGGCAAACGAGGCTCGCCCTTGCCGGCCATGGGCAAGGCTCAACCCTTGCCGCCTAGCGCGAGGTCGCCCTCGCGACCACTGGCAAGGTTGCTTGCAAGGTTGACCTTGACCTCGCCAGCAGTCACCTCTGGCCGGTTGCCGAGGTTCGATGACTGGCTGAAGGAAGAAGAGGAGAAGAAAAAAAGAAAAAGAAAAAAAAAATTCAAAAATATTAAAATATTATTAAAAGTTGTTCATGTTAGCACCGATCAAGCCATGCTAATTGGCTGGCGTCTAGTCAGTAAAATCAGGTCAAAATTGGTCGGAAATGACTGAATTGGCACAACGTAAAAATATTTAAGATTAAATCGGTATAAAAAAAAGGTTTATGACTTTTTTGACACTTTTCCCAATTATTTTCTATATAAAAAGTGCATCTTATTCATGAAAAGCATATAAAAGGAGCTTTCAACGATGATGATCAATTGTGTGGCATGCTCGTGAATTACATCATGAGTGTCTGAGTTGGTGAAAATCTTTTGTTAAGATTTTGTGTAATTCCTTTTTGTGAAACTAATAGATTGTTTCGTCAAGGATTGTAAGGATTAAACACCCTATGGGTGATTAGAGATAAATTGGGATTGAAAAATTTTAAGAGCGTGTGAGTGACCCAAATGTGATTATAATATTTATTTTATTGGATAATCTGTAGTAGAATTATGTACCGCTCTCTCTGTGGAGTAAATCAATTAGGAGGGTCAAGGCCGTGAAGCACGAGTACCAGCATCATTGCTGAAGGCACTTACATACTGGCCGAAAAAAGACACCCGTACGTAAAGACTTGACCAGGAGGCCATCCAATTCGACCAATCCGCCGCATGAAATGTTGAGTCAACAACCGAGTCTTCCTCCTCCTCCTCCTCCTCCTCCTCCTCCACCACCACCACCACCACCACCACCACCACCACCACCTCCACATGCAGAAGACTAGGAGTGCTCGATGGAGGGGAAGGCAGCAAGTCAGGGAATTAGTCAACGACTTACGATGTACAGTCGGTCAAAAACTCCACTCAACGTCTTCAATGAACAAGCACACATGCCCATACATGAAAAGAGCTGAGAAGGTTTAAATTTCGTCGAGAATCGATATGAATTCAACAGGTCGCACATGACATGATCTGTGTCATGGTGTTTCATTAAATTTTCGCCATAAGCATATGTTTTTGTAATGTAATAATCTAGCCTTTATCATCTTACCACTCGGACCAACTCTTACCTCGATTTTCACCAACAAAAATTAGCAACATATGTTCCAACAAATCGTTAAAGTGGACAACATAGATACATATAGCTTGTCCACTACTATAGGTCAGAACAACAATCATGTGAGGTTTCAAATCAGGCTCGATTCATTGTTCTGTTTCCTAGATCTTTATCATACTTTCTCGTTTATTACCCTTTCCTATGATTCTGAGCTTATTTTATTTCTACTTTTGGCCAAACGATACTTGATTACTAAGCACTTCCGCTCTCACTTATCGTGTGAAGACTATATGCTGCATTCTATCGCTTATGTGGAGCACATTGCTCAATAGTGATGTATAGCTATTAAAGATATATTTAAGATAATTTGTGTTTTTGTAAATTACTATTTGATTATGTATATTTTTCTCGATCGGTCCTGATTTGTTACTTTAGATACTCGCTATGTAGTGGTCCTGATTTGTTACTTTAGATACTCGCAATGTAGTGGTCCTGATTTGTTACTTTAGATACTCGCTATGTAGTGGTCCTAATTTGTTACTTTAGATACTCGATATGTAAAGCTTACATGTAGGCATATATACTACTTCATTCATAACTCTCAACTATAGCCACAAAGACACATCGAAATCATTTGCATCAACATCATTGTAACTTGTCCCGAGCATGCACATTAAAGAGTATTTCTATCAAATATATTGAGGAAAGATCAACTGAACAAAAAAATCACGGCATCAAAACCTACACTCAAAATAACTCATAATGAGTGGAAAGATGCCGAGATATAAAAGCCACAGTCGCAGCAACCCACTAACAACTAGAAAGGAAAAGCATGGCACGCCCTCGGGTAGGGATAGAACCATCCTCAGGCTGAAAGGAAGGGAATTAACGCTCCCTAGAAAAGATGACCGGGTCAATTCCCCAGCTCCACTGCAGCCTTCTATTCTTGATGTTATCCTCAACATTGCTAACAGTGATCGACTTATCTCTAACCACATTAAAGAGATGGTTCTGGATAGCCGAAACAGAAAGAGGCTGTTCTATTAAGAGAATGTTGTTCTTGTTGTTCCAAATAATATGACACAGCGTGTTCCTGTTGATATTTCCTCAATATATTTATTACATTTTAAAAAAAAAAAGAGAGTATTTCTATCAAAGAGTGCATATGTTAAATAAAAAAATTCAAAATTTGCAAAATATTTTTGAAAAATGATTGGTTACATTATTTAGAAAAATTAGTTAACAGAAAATATTTTCATAATCAACAATAATTTATGCCTCAATATGTTAGTGCGTGATGAAAATATTTTTCATCCATCATTTTTGTAAACAATAGAAGCATTATTTTCCTGAAGATATTTATCAAATCTTGTGTTTCTTGCTAAACAAAACACACCCCGGATTTCAAGGGTTAGTCAAGTTAGGTTGCTAAGGATAAAATAAGATGGGGTAGGAAATCTTCTAATTATGATCGCATCTTATCTTTCTTTTACAAAATACATGGATGCAAAGTTACATATTGTCATATTCAGTCTCATAAAAAGTCTTTAGTAAACCTGGGGGTAAAATTGGACAAAATGTAAAAACTTAACTAAACGAAACATAGCTTCTATAACAACCATCTCTGTGATGTGGTGATGGTCACCGTCATCCATGGTAAAAACTACTTTTGATGGTAGCTTTGCCACGAAGAGATAGAGAGAGAGAGAGAGAGAGAGAGAGAGAGAGAGAGAGAGAAAAACCACTCCACGGTAGTCACTTGAGCTGTGACCACCCCATGGTACGGTGGTCTAGGGGTGGTACCATGGTTGCTAGCGACGCCACCAGCACTTTCATGGCGGCAACGCTGAAATCCAAGAAGAGTGAATTTGTTTTTTAATTTTTGTATTCAATCTGGTGTCACTCTTTAGACTTAGACAAGTAAACTTCTTCTTCTTCTTCTTCTTCTTTTGGTTGGAAGTAAACTTCTTCTTACTTGATGGATTTACGCCGTTACAATTGATTACTAACACTAACGAGGATAACTTCTATCTTATCCGGTTTTTTACCCCAAATATCAGAGTCGGCCTTCGTTAAGTCTCAACAACAAATTGTCCCAAAGAAAGCATCGTCGTGGATTCAAGTCTCAATGGAGCTTTGTTTTTGGGTCTCCAAGACTATCAATTATTGAGTCCGGTGGGACACGAGGATTGCCGTGACGAACAAGACCGATCGACTTTAAGCAGCTTGGATATGCCGAAATGCCATAAGAGAGAATAGTGTCATGCAAATATAGCTTAAATCATTTCCACGGTATAAGCAAATTCAGTTGCTCTTTCCTTACTCATTCACCCTCTCTACATTACACACCGTTTTGCAACAAATCTCTGCTTATTTCTCTCCTTCACGGCTGCTTTCAAGTCCCCATAACATTGCCCTATTTCATAGGGGTGTCACTGGGTCCGGTCGTACTTTCATTATACCTTACCCGATTGAAACCTTACAAGTGTGCTTGACACAACCCGATACCCGAATATCATACAACCTTAGAGAACGGGTCTGGTTGGGTCGGGCCGACACCGATTAGCTGGCCTCAACTCTATGGTTTCACCCTCGGTGTGCACACAAAAAGAGAGAGGGAGATCGGGTTGTGGGAGCGTAAAAAAACCCACACCGGCCCGACTTTACCCGACTACAGCCCTAACAATACCAACATCTAAAATCCCTACCTGAATAAGACTAAGTCCCTGACCCCAAAATAATCTAATTTTCGGGTTGGGTTAGGTCGGCTCGGCTTGGGCCAGCACGGATTTTTTTGACAGCCCTTCTCTTTCAAGGGACCACTCTCAGTATATTAAAAAAAAATAAAAAAACAACGGCTATCGTGTAGTTTAATGGTCAGAAAAATAGAAATAGCCAAGACATAGTCCCATAAAATAAAGTGCGGTCCTTCAATACACAGGGAAGCAAAGTGAGACCATGCGTACCACTAGATATCAAGTTCCAAATAGTCGGCTCTCCATACCTAAGACCTCATGACTAAAAAAGAAAAACACCCGTTACTTTTTCCTACATTTCTAGAACAAAATATTATGGCTACATTATACCCCGAGTTCAGATATTTTCAGATTTCAGCTAGAAAGCTGACTTTCTTGCTTTGTATGTTCAAAAGTAATTGGCTTATGTAACATCAGTTAATGGCCTGACATAAGAAATATTGACGGATCTTAAATATCTTTAGTTTGTTAAACTGTATATCATCACTAATTACTATAAATAATGGGATTGGGTAAAAGTCAGTTGGCCCATTAGCTTATGCTTGGCTCTGTCATGCTTTTGTAGGCAAGAATAAATCCATCATCATCTGTTGAAATTTGGGCATACCCAACTGACAAAACATAAGTGAAAAGGGCTCTCCAAACGACTTTGCAATAATTCAAATATAGCTTTTCAATGCAATTTATATTCACCTTTTGTCTTCTACCAACAAACAAGCCTTGGTTTTTTTTTTTTTCAGCAGTTCAAGTTCACCGTTTTATCTTCTACCAACGAGCAAGCTTTGGGAATTCTTCTCTGCAGATTCCTCGGCCACGAAAAATCAACAGCACGTGCCAACCTTTTTTGAATGCGTGTACCCTTTATGCCCACCCCCACACGGTGGGCATGGCCTTTTAGAATTCATTGAATTCGTATTTTTGTGGGGGAAGGGGCGCTGCTTTTCCGAGTGTTTGACTTTGAGGGTCGAATGTTGACCGGACCTTTCCATTTGCCGTTGTCTTCACACATGCGGCGGCGAGGTTTTCGTTTTTTTCGTCTGCTACGGTCGGTGCAGAATCCAAGAAACGAGACACGGGTCGATCTAAAAGACTTTCCGAGCTTGACCCAATTGGCAATTGCTACCTCCACTCGCTCGAACCGAGTCGCCTCGCGAGAGCAGGGGAGTCAACACCCGTTCTCCCCCTCCACCACCTGATGATGCAACGCCCCCAAGTTGACGGTGGTGGGGGCGGTGGAGGTTAGCCACATAATACTCGACGTCAACTTCGCGGTCCGATCTGTCAATCGGTTCGGTTGAATAATTCGTGCCGACACGCGAAACAATTTGCAGCCTTTGGAGTTTTTCCTCTCTTTTGGGGTAGTAGATGGGTCCGGACATCCTCCATGTACTCTGACGAAATTGAAGGACCCTTTCGCCCAGTTTGGAGAGACCAACCTAACGTCACCTCTCACGACATTTGCCCTTCCACCATATTCCACTATACTTATATTGAAAAGATGCACACCCAACCTCACCTAATGGGGCTTACCGATTTTACCGGTCAAACACGTCCCTTATTTCGGTAAGGAAGAGAGCATACACCAATAATTTAATATGAGCGCAACCCAATCATTTACCAAAAAATGTTTAACGATACAACGGATTGTTGCCGCGTATGATTTACCCGATTCATTTAATTTATTGAGGCTTTGCGAATCGATTTTAATATTCTTTTGAGCCAAAGTACGGAGGGCATTGTAGGCTTTCATTTTCTGTATTGACGGGCAAGTTGCGCGGGAGGGGGTTGCTATCGGAAGTAGGACGAAGAGTCAAAGAACGAAGAGACGGGACGCGGCAAAAAGGCGCAATAATCGAGCTTGCCATAGTTGACCGGCATCGTGCGAAAGGACGTTTGCTTTGCCCATCGGTCCTTTCTGTGGGGTCGGTCCCCACCTCCTTTATCCCGTTGACAGTCTCCCATCCGTTCGTCGTGGTGGAAAAATCTGGTTTCAGAGATAGGGTTTGGGCTTCGGTGCGGAAGGAGATATCAATCACATTTTCAAAGATAGTCGCTTGTTGTTCGGGAAGGATGCACCTGCGAGTTCCCAAGTTCATCAAGCATCTTCTTGTACAGTTAATTACTTAATCTGTCAACGAGTTTTATGTGATCTTTCAGAACCATGATTTGCACGTCACAGTGACGACTTAGATTATTGCTATGAGAAAGCATATTTTTGGGTCAAGTTGAGCGAATTATTGGGAAAGAAGGCCATTGTTATTATACGAAGTTATACGTTTAGTAGTGGAAGAAGTTACTGTCGTTATCCATTTTGTTTATTTTTCTTCATCTTTAATAATTGGGGATTACAGGTAAAATTGCTCATTGCGTTTAAAGTATAATCGTCTCCAAAGTCTTAAATAATACCCGTGTCTTTATTTTACGAGTATCCTCAAAGTAAAGTACAAGCTATAGTTCGAGTTCTTAAGCCACGTAGTTGCATAACTTGAACGGCATGACAAGTCTCTCAACTCACGTAGAATTTCTTTTCACATAATAAAAACTATGTGGCAAGAGATGTGTGATACATTAGTAAAGAATGGATGATTTTAAAATTTAAGGGCCATGTGTGATGAGATGTATATAATGGGAAAGTTTGATTGGTTGCCTTACCATAGCAGCCATGCAAAACCGACACTTGAAAGATTTTCCTAGGTCACATTGTGTCATGGTAATTGCCTCCTCTCCGTTTTGTCTAGACCAAGATGTCCTTAGACACATATAAGTCTAAATATAGGCATTGACACTGTAATTAGCATCACATGCTACCTTATCACTCATGCGGGAAACCTCGAAACATGACGGGTAAGAGATATTTCGATTGTTGTTTTTATGTTTATATAATATAAATCTATATATAGCCTTTTCACTAACATAATCGGAACCTAGTTACGTATAAATCTATATATAGCCTTTTCAGTAAAATAATCGGAATCTAGTTTTTGTAAGCCGCTAAGTATATCTCTATTGTAGAGTCCTAGATACAGATTTGTCAATGCACACATATCCACTGGCACTGACGTATGTCTCGCACCTGGAAATAATAGATGGTCTTCTTTGTAAGATGAGCCCGACGATCTTTTATAATCAACTCTAGCAAACGTGTCCCCATTGTCAAACTCTTGCACCATCAAAACCTAGCAGCCTACAATCCAAAGGCTTCTCCTACTTCTTTGATTGCACGATTCGCGTTACAACCCCTCGAATTCTCCACCCAACCCATAAAAAATCCCCAGACCCATGTTCGATCTCACCCCACTACAAAGACTACGGGTCGATTCTGGGGCAAATTCCAGAAGTTAAGTATTCATTTAGCTTTCACTTAATTCAGTATTTGTGGGCGATTTGGTATGTTCCAAGGAGGTGCATGTGAACGTTGTCCTGATCGAGGAAAAACGACGGCGTTGATGACTTAAAAATACTTTGGATTTTTGTCGTTGGTCAACGGATAACTACAGCCGACCCAAGCGCGAAATTAGAAAATTTGGTGCTCTCATTTTCTAAGCAGGTGAAGGCGACAGCCGTGGCTGTTCGCTGTGTTTTATTTGCAAGAGCAAATTATTGCAGTGAGATGCTGTTTTCGTAGTTGGACAGTTCCAAATGTTTTAGCTGAGAATATGTCCGAGACTTCCACGATAAGAGTTTAGCGATGTTGTCGACCTGTGCCTACCAAAGTTGTCAACAATTATAGAACTCCTCAGAGTTACGAGTCTTACCACCAATGTATTAGTAGATTGATGTGACTTTATACTTATATTTAAGTGATTGTACCTCAATTATATCCGCGACATAAAATGATGAATTTTTATGCATATGGTATCATAATCAAGAAGTCTAAAAGCATGAAAGGGCGCTTCTTGTATAGAATGGATATAACTTATGGGATGGGAAATGTGTCCAAGTGTGAAAGGACCTTCGTAAAAAGTGAACAAGCTGTCGAATGACGGTTAGTTAAACCTTGGATGGACCAGTAGAAGATGAACAACTTGTAGAACATATGAACGTCAATATACTAGAAAGGGCTATTTTGAAGAAATCGAACAGACCACTCAGCGTGAACTCGTGAGAAGTCTGGAAAGACCGCTTTGTAGAAGTGGCTCCTGCAACAAATGATGTATATGGTTGATTTACGAGGTTCTACAATCCTGTAGAGAAGGCCTAGACTCTTTATTGGTTTGATTTGAATTCCAATTGTTGTCTCATAGCTGTCTTCATGGACTAGAATCCACTCACAAGATGTCAAGTAAGAGCTCTATTTCTAGAACTGGCGTGCTCCGTCCTTGGACCATAGTTTTGTTCTCATAGTAAGCAGATTTATCGATCTACGAGAACAGATCGGCAGCTTTGGCTGAGATAGCTTCCAACATGTACCTCTGAAAATCGGAAGTCTGTTCAAACATATCAAAGTGAGCTATGAGGATCACCAGAATACAAATACTCTCCTTTTCTCGGCCGCATCACTAGTTTTTCTTTGAGCAAAATTGAGTGTTTTCTGGCTATAAACCCTTATTGAGGGCTAAATACTTGTAATTTGGAAAGAGAGATATGGTGTTGTGAAAGGAACTTGATTTTGTAGAACATCTATTGCAACTTTGTGTAGAAGCAGCATATAATCTTAACTACGTGCAAAGCACGGACATCTTTTAGGTGCATGTGGAGAATTGTGAGAACGTCTCTTTGGTACCCACAAAGGGCGCTAAGAGTAATTTTATTATAATATTCTAATATATGTATATTTACATATGAGATGGCCAACTTTTTGCCTATTTTCCCCTACATTTGTGCATAGAATATGGACCAAAAACGTCGCGCTTATTAGCTAGAGAGCACATCCACTGTCATAATGTTTATGGTTCTGATTGCTCTATTAAAAAGAATCTGTCACATTTCATATCTTTCGTCTCCCTCTCTACTTTTTATCTGAACTGGGGTCCTCCAAAGTAGGAAAAGGATCCATTAAAAAAGACGTTACTATCTCTTCCTTTGTTCTTCTCCGTTTATCATTATGTGTTCGTCTTTTATTCTTTTCCCATCTTGAAAAATGACTATTTGTTCTCTTGTGCTCACCTCTGGTGTCCTTTTCTACACTTCCTCTGCATAGTAATTGCATAGTTCTTTTCAATCATCTTCTGTTGACAATAAGCAACGATTTCTCATTATTAATCTAATAATTGAACCCGAATTTGAGATAAGTATGTGTTGGATATTTGTCCAAGAAGTCTTAAATTTATCATATTGACAAAGCGATTTTTGATTAAAATTGATTAGAATGAAAATTTGTCAAAATTTGTCAAAATTTTAAGGTGAAATTGACAAAATTAAAAAGTTTGAAATTGAATTGATCATTATACAATAGACTTAGAGATTTTTTGAAAATTTTATCTCCTTAGACAGAAGTATTTGGATGGACTCGAATGCAATGAAATGAAGCACGTTTGCCTTAAGATAATATCTTTTCCCCAACCCTCGAATCAATTCGTGTAATATGCGACGTGAAAGGATCTTTAATGCGTTTGCCTTCGTGAGAATGATTATCCACGTGATAAATTGAAAAAGGGGGATTCTCGTGTCCACTCATCATTAGCTTAAACCTAGTGCAAGCTTGTCATTCGACCCCGGAAAGTTGAAGGAAGAGGGGATTTCCTCCGAGATTGTATCATTATAATTTATAACTAGTGCGAAATCCCATGAAGCGAAATGATATTTATGCAAATTTTTAATTACTTCTTTGGAGATAACAGCATGGCCACGATTATCCAATCGAGGCAATCCGGGGGCAAGGTGTACATACTTTTAATTATAATTAAGTTAATGTGGTAGATGGCAAAGGACAACAGCATGGCCACGATCTATGGCTGCTAAAGGTAAAAAAGTGCTAAAATGAATGGCAAAATATATTTTCTTTATGTCATGGTGGTTCTGACAAGGAAATCCATATAAATGCATTACCCATGTCTCCCTCCTGATAAATATAATGCTTTTCTTCCATAAAATATATGAAATGGATAACTAATGATGATGATTATAGTCCTCGACAATTGGATCGATAGCCTATGGGATGATAGGGCAAAGCGGAGCGCAAAGCAATGACACTAGTTGCGAGATACGGTATATGTAAGAATGAAAGAATTTGTGGAAGTCCTTTAGCTAAGTAGGCAAGAAATCTTTATTCAATCACATAACAAAAAGATTGCAAACGCCACTTCCAATTTATTGCAAGCTCAAGGAAATTTCTAATGTTACGATTTGGAGAAACCCCTAACATACAAAATTGAAGGGGGATATCTATAACTAGGTGAATGCATATGATGCATGGGATACCAAACTCGAAAGATTTCTGTTAATTACGCTATAATGACCTAAAATTTGTTCTAGAAAGTTAACAACAAACGATGAATATAATATTCGAAACTATCATATTCAACTTTCGTTTGGGAATTTTATTTAAGCAATATTGAGAAGGAACTTTTCAAAGATTCTATATCTAGTGGGCCTATATCACCCTTTCTACTAGGGTTACACACTCTTTTGGGATTAAGATCCTCTATTTTCGTCGCTCTATCTCTCGATGTCTCATTCAACCAAGTTGTTCATCTGGGTGAGTAAGAGTAGTTCTAAAATGTATATAATATATCAATGATTGCTATTCATAGAGACAATGAAGACACCAAGCAAGGAGATCCTTGTTCCTCTCGAAAAGGCTCCCAGGATGGAAGATATTCCATCTTCATCTGTAGGTGATTTTGACAATCGATTTTAGGTGGTTGGGAAAGTGCATAATCCACTTGTTGTGTTCTTTTGGAGTGAAAAAGTGGTGAAGATAAGAAGAAGTGTGGTCATTGTCGAAGCCCTCCCAAAGAGAACTCATGTTCAAACATTTCAGCTGTGCTTAGAGACTATTGGGATGGTTGAGATCACGCTGGTTTGATTCTCTCTTTTTCTTGTTAAAATATCCTAGGATTTTTTCGTTGTGCTTCCGTGGGAAGCACCATTTCATGAAACGGTAGTAGAACCAGATTTAGGCAGATTTTATTGGTGATCACTGAATTTTGATGCACTCTTGCAGTCAGGTCAGTGAATTATTGTTCCAGTCATTGAATGAACCGAACTTTGATTTCTTTGCAGTTGATGCGCTTTCACTGAAACCTTCTTGGATTCCAGACAAATTGCCATGATAGGCCATTTTTGGCGCATGTAAATATGACTAGAGTGAATGGTTTTTATATAGGTTAATTGATTCTCAATCAAGAAACAAGAACCACGTTATCGGCTAATAAACCAACCGATTTACTAGTTTTATCAAGAAACCAACTGAAATCTTTTTCTTGGGGTAGCAAAACTAGAGCAAGTCTATGTGTTTTTTTCTTGTCGAACTAGAACAAGTTTATGTTGATGATATGGAAGTTGCATCTTTTACTTCAATAATATCTCTTATGTCACTTTAATCATAAACCTTTTGACTATTTGCTAATATAGTCCATTCAGCCAATTTTGGCAGGAAACCACTGACATGGGTACTCGCCGTCCTACGTGATTTGATTGGCGATGATAAGGATAAATTTTATAATTTTTAAAAAATTTTAAATGAATTTTTCATTTCTTTTTTTTTTCTTTTTATAACTTTAAACCAACGAGGTCACCAACAACCCTCGCTGGCCACGGGTTAGAGCGTCCGCACCCTTCTTGCCTAGTCTAGGCGAGGGTGTGGCAGCCCTCGCCAAACAATAAGTGTGGTCCTCTCCTAGATTTGGGCAAGAGCTCAACGCCTTTGCCCGTGCCTAGCGAGGCCAATGACCTTGTTGGCTCATGGGTGGGAAAAGAAAAAAGATACAATAAATTCAGAATTAAAAAAAAAAATTGTCAACGTCAATGCCAAACATGCCACGGACCACGGAGGATGATCAGTGTATATGTCAGCGACTTTTAGCCAAAATTGACCAATTGAACTATATTGATAAATCGTTGAAATGTTTTAGACTCAATTGACATAATTGAAAGTTGTGGGACTCGCACAAATGCAATATGTTTATGACATTTTTGGTACTTTTCCTGATTAGAATTGGTTCGGAATCATCTCAACTTAGTTGCAACTTGGTTTGTCCAACATTGAAGCTGTGAATTAAACAGATCTCAGGCTGGTTAAATGGAGAATAACCATTCCTTCCTAAAACTAGCTTCGAATCGAATTGACAATGTATGTTTTGAATTATTCTTGGATTGAACAACGCCGGGTGCTCATCTCTGTATTTGATGTCACATAGGCTCCCCTTCAACAGTAGTTTCAATTATATATAAAAAAAGAAAAGACAAGAAAAGGAAAGGAAAGCATATTAATAGATATACTTCAACAGTAGTTTCAATTATTAAAAAAAGAAAAGAAAAGAGAGAGTAAGGAAGGCGCGTGCGCGCATATATATTATATATATTAAAGGGAAGAAGAAAGCTTATCCTGCGGTTACCTTACTTATGCTCTTGTTCTTTGCACAGGAGACAAAGGACCCGCTCTTATATCAAGAGACGATCTCAGGTGTAGCTGATTGGTGCTATCGAGATATGGTAATTGATGGTACCTCCAAAGGGTTAAAAGATAGTGGGATGGGTAAAAGATAGTGGGACGCATGTGGGTTTGAAGGAGAAATCATGGCGATGTTGGTCAAAAGCGACCAAATATGAGGCACACCCAATAGCGAAGGGGTTTATACAATGTGGGGGTATTAATTACAATGAGATATTCTCACTTATGATGAAACATAACTCGATTAGAGTGTTGTTTATTGTATCTAATAATGTAAATAAGAAGGTGGTGAGTAGGTTGATTCATAAAATCTTAACAATTTCTACAAATAAGACAAGTTAAGTTTGATATATTCATAAACATCAAATGCAATATGTTTCTATCAAACATTATATTAGATAAGTAAAAAGATAGAAGATGATATATGCAGAGCTTATAAGGTTCGCCTTATGATCAAGCCCACATCCATTCCCCCGAACCAACAATCACCAACAAGCTAAAATTCACTAGTAAGCATTAAGAAGTTACAACTTAGCATTGGTTGCCTCTACCTGAAGTTGATAGATCACATTATCAATAATTTAGCACTATTCACTCACTTGTACACTTATGGATATTGGATTTCAAATAACAATTACTCTCATAGAGTAAAGGACAAGTAACATAGATTGCTAGTAGTAAGAATGTGGCTATATCAGTGTTTGCAGCTTTCTCAATTGTCCATTGTTGTGACTCCTTCAGTATGTGTTGATGCTCTTATATAGTCTTTGATCTTCAAATTAGCCATTGGACTATCTTCAAAATGATCAATTTGCCATTGAAGATGATGAACATAATCACTGGAGATCTAGTTGCCTATACAATCATATCTTCCTATTAATGGTGAGGTTTCCACAAATAGAGTTAGCTATACATAATAATATTCCATTCTACCAAATCCATAACAATCAATTTGATTTTGCTTTAAAATTTTCTTTCGGATTTTCAAGCCTAGAGCTAGCTACTAGTTTCCTTATGACCTGTGGTATAAGTCAGAAGAATATCCGAGTCTTCTTATCCAGATTGCATAAGTCATGTGAAGAATATCTTCCCATATCTAATATAGTGAGCTGCTTCTATTAGCTTCTCGTGAGTCTATCCAAGCTTTTGGTCAGTAGTTGACTTACGAGCTACTATCCATTTGGTCTTCCTTAGTACATTAGTGATCAAAACTTCACTCACCTGTTCACCTCGTTAAGGTATCTCCAACTTTCACAAATTTCTCGTTCTTCCCAACTTATTCACCCTTTACGAAAGTTCATTTAGCTTCAATAAGTCTTCTCACTTTGCACTTTGGATTTTATCAAAGGTGATAGAGCGTCCTCTATATTACATTGCCCTAAATAAGACGACATCTACACTTATGGAACAATAATGAGCAATAGATGTCTTGGTCAACTTGAAAATATCATAAGGGGTTTCCCTAACACTATTGGTATTGATTATGGTGGACAACTAGGAGTTGGACTGGTTGGATGTTAAGACAATTTTTCTGCATGGAGAGTTATAGCGGCACATATATGGGCAACAACCAAAATGTTTTTGTCATTTTAGGCTGTGAAGACAAGGTATGCTTGCTCAAACAATTTCTCCATGGCCTCAAGCAATCTCATGGTACAAAAGATTTGACTCCTTTATGACTAGTTAGCAGTATAGTAAAAGCACTTTTGATAATGCCTATATTATTGGAGGTTCGAGGATAGTAGCTACATTTATTAGTTGTTATATATTTGATGATATATTTATTGTAGTTAGGAACATGACTTATATTGATGAGCTGAAATGGCAATGGAGTAATGAGTTCGAGATGAAAAACTTAGGTGCAACAAAAAATATACTCAATATGGAGATCCAAAGGGATAGATTTGTAAGGACACATTGGCTATCATAGGGTGACTACATATGTAAAGCGTTGAGGCAATTAGCATGCAAAACATCAAATTATAGAGTACTCTACTAATTATGCACTTCAATCTTTCAATTGATCTTTAACCACAATTAGAAGGTGAGGGGATTACATGTCCCATTTTCCTTATGGTAGTGTTGTTGATAGTATTATGTATGTTATGGTTTGCTCTAAGCTAGATATTTTGCATGATTTTAGCAGGTATATGAGTAATCTTGGAAAGAAACATTGGGAAGCTATGAAATTGACTCTAAAGTTTTCGAGAGGTATAACATAAGTCTATTTGACAGTTGAGAAGAGAGGCTCAAGAGAGATAATAAATCATGTAGATCTGAATTTTACCAGTGACTTGGATGGATGGAGGTTATTGATCAATTACGTGTTCAAAACTGTGAGTTGCGCCATAAGTTGAAAAGCACAATTATAGTCTATAGTTGCTTTGTCAACAAATGAAGAGAAGTATATGGCGTAATTGAGGTGATCAAGGAAGTTGTTTGGCTCAAAGGTTTGCATAGTGATATAGAATCATAACAAGAGAAGATTGCTATTTACCATGACAATAATAGTGCAATACATTTGACTAAAAATCAGATCAATTATGAGCTGGTAAAACATGTTGATGTTGAATGAGAAAGTGCACATGGCAAATAATATGATAGATATCTCAACGAAGCCTATCTTGTTGAATAAGTTCCAACCCTACTCTGACATTAGTCAGCATATGCAATTGCTGAGGATAGGGGTGTGCAAAACAGACGGCTCGAACCCAGCCGGTTGGTTTGGTCTAATTCCTGGGAGTGTCGTCCATTTCCTAGCTCTTAAAAGTGGAACTGGTGTATGAGGAATCTTGTTCCCACTTTCGATTCTAAGGGGGAGCATGACGAAACTAGACCAAACCAAATTGACTATATATACAATTTTTTTTTTATTTCTTTAAAAATATTAGTAAAATGTATTAAAAAAAGTGAACTAAACACTATCTCGTCCAGTGGCACCATAAGTTATGGCACAATGACTCTTCACTCATTTTTTTTCGTCAATATCTTAAGATTTGTCATTCTTTAATGGGAAAAAAATGAATGGTTTCATTAGATCGGATTGGATGATCACCCCTAGCTAAGGAGCCTAGATGGGCTTAGGAGAGATGACGATCGATAGAGATGAAGTTGGACTTTTCGCCGATATGTAGATATAATGATTATGGATCGAAGTTGATCCCAATCGATTTGCAATCCAACCCATAATTGAATTTAAGTAACTAGGACCATATTAAGAAAGGACAAATTGGACTCTTGCTAAAGTATCACGGGTGATTAAAAAAGGAGAAATTAATTTTCCACGAGAACCCTTTTTTCTTGTTGAAGGCGAAAACCATGTTGACGCAGGAGAAGTGCTGAAAAAATAATTCTATGTAAGTATTTTGTTGTTGAGTTTGGTCTGTTGTGCGTATTGGGTGATCTTAATATGTGTGAAGTTTTGTGAGAGACACGCAGAGCACCTAGAGCTGTCGTCCTAAAGAGTTGAGAGTGCAAGAAAACTCTTTTCTTTTAACTGATTCTTGTAAGTTCAAGTTTAATTTAGAATTGAGAAATAAGTATGATTGAGTAGAATTAAGCAATTGCAGTCTCATCTTTACCAATTATAGTGAAAAGATCCCGTCGATCTCTCCTCATGGAGTAGACACACCGCCAAACCATCTAAATCCAATCTGGTCACTTTTCATTTTGGTAATTTATTTCTTACTCAAATCATATCATTCGTTCACGCTTCCACATTAACCCTAGTAGTTGACAAAAATATATTTTACTCAGCCCTGTCCCGCCAAGGACTTTTGGTGTACTTAATTAATTGTTCTCTTCATCAATTGAACGAGCTAAAACGAGCTAAGACACTTGATCAAGCAGTTGCTTGTTAGGCACACGCATCACAATGGCCCAAAAAATGAACCGACCAAGTGGGCATTCGGGTGCAATCAATCCACTTCGTGAATAAAATAATTCTTGGAATTTGGTGAGCATATATATAAATATAACAACGTACCCGATGAGTTCCTTTGTTCTTTAGTCTACTCATTCATAATGCAGGCATCATCTGCTTTATACGTGTACAACTTTGATGCTCTCTAGCCCCCCCAATCATACAGATACAATTCACGCCGTTTGCTACTTGCATATTACATGACTTCATATTCTAAGATTAGAGAATATCTTGATTAAATCGTTTTCGGACAAAAGTTAGGAAGACAATATGCTTCACTTCCTTCAAGTTGGTTTAGATCAATACGTACCCAAGATGCCTGATGAAAGAATAGGTTCGCTCACTGGTGGTCCTATACAGACACCTCACTTCTGAGCTCACAAATTATTTAATTGTTTATATATTATAGTTCTCTGGACCTGGACAGGTCCTTAAACCGTTCCGTTTATCGGAGTCAACTCCAAACGTAAAATGGAGTAATGATAAACCGCTGGGGGATTTGTAACCAATTTGGGAAGCACCCCCAGGCCGGATCCCCGCGATGAGGCCGCTTGGCATGCCAGTCAACACGATGGTAGGGACCAGGACGCCTTATAGGGAAATGAAGGCATCTGGTTACAGGGAAATGATGTTTATATATTATAGTTCTCAAATATTTTTCAAATAGCATTCCGACCCTTAAGTGGCTGGTCAAAAAGGTTGAGCCATCCTTCTTCTGATTTAACTACTAGTTTTCTTGGAGAATTTCTACAGTGAATGCACCGGAATCAAAAGTGCCCTCTCGCGGTTTTTCATGTACCTAATTTGTCAATATCAACAGCTAGACAACAGAGCTGATCTTTTTGGAATATGAAAACCTAAGACAAAGTATGCTCAACTTTTCTCTCTTAATGTTTTTTTTTTTTTTGAATGATAAAGATCTTCTTTTTGCATTAAAAACGTTTAATGGCATCTTCAATCATGAAAGCCAAACTAGAGGGATGCCAGAAAGGAAAGCTGCAACGTGTTCGATCATGGTTGCGCCATGTGTTATTAGGCAAAGAGAAACTGATTCGGGTAAAGTTTTAAACCTGAAATTAATATATTAGATTCAACTTTATCTCTTTTTATAATGAAGAGTATGAGTGGAACAAGTTATTTCTAGAAATGAGGTTGGGCATGTAAGTGAAATATCTGGACATCCAAAGGTCTTTCTTATTGAACTTTTCGAGGTTGTCCGAACCTGGCCAAGTTCTTTCTTTTCTCATAATGTAACTTTTTGGAATTGGGCATGAGTTCCCTTCTTGGGCTCGAACAATCCTGATTCAATCAATTTTCTCTACGGAAATAATTTTTTTTTTAATTGTCGGTGGCTTTGGCAAAGATATTTAGGTTCGGTCCTAAACATATCTTGTTCGTTCATCAAGTCTACTTATAAGTAAACATATCTATAAACGAATCTCGTTTTACATTTAGCAACAGTTTGCCATATTACTTGATATAGTGGTTTTGTAAGTACGTGTTAGTTGACATATAAGTAATGTCATTGACCTAAAACTATTATTTTACCACATTCAAAAATATTATCATTGGATTACAGTAAGGTTCGAATGGACGAAGACTTAATTACTATTTAATTGAGAAATATCCTATCCCCAAAAGATCTACTAAGGGCCTTTCTTTCCACAGCTTATTGGGGAGCAAAAGATTATTCTAAAGTACCACTTGTTCACCCATCGATGGCAATCGTTTTTCAAAGAATCATGCACGGCAAATCGTTAGAACGACACCATTTACGGTCTTGCTTACAATCGTGCATCCATGGAAAGAAAAGAAGCAGCATTTGACTGGCTTTCTTTATTTCTACACAATGACTAAAGCAAATGATAAAACTGGGAATGAATAATGAAGGAACCTTATTCTTCTAACAAAACGATGGATGAGAATCGACGCACGTGAGAAGAATTTCGACGAACTCAAGGTGGTCCTTTAAAGAGAGATGATGTAGAATATGATCTCTGGTGCGGCTTCTTACGGCTATAAAGAGCCCATAAGTTCTTCCGAATAAGCCATGCTTATTACTTTCTAACAAGCTATTTCTTTTCAACAGGCCTCTTTTTGTGGAGAGTACTTCCTTTGTCAGAGAGGGGAGGAAGTTGGGGGCCTTGGCAAGACGACGGTAAGCGCATTGTTTTTGATTTATGTAATTTGCATATCATTTGAGTTTAACATCTTGTTAATCACCAAGTCTTGCTCGAAATCAAGACGATTCTTAAGTGTATCTTGATTCATTAGTGCATCAGATTTGGACAGTCGATCACATCATTCATCATCTTCGATTATGAGAAAAGAAACTCAGTGCATTTAATAATCTTTTTTATAGACAGGATGACATACAATAGCAAGCTCTTACTAATAAATGTTTGAAAGGGTCTTTAAAACTGGTCGAAAGCATATGGCACTGAAGTCTGATATTTTACCAGAAGGGTTCGCAAATCCCAAATCAATCAAAATATCTAGGTAAAGCAAAAGGCAGCTTTCAGAGACAATCCCTCCAAATCTATACCAAACTCCTAGTACAGATAGAGGCCATCATCAGGTGAACCAAGTGCTTGATGTCACTTGCATATGTATAATTCTTTTTCGGTCGGACCATCCCGAGATTTTTTCTGTACAATTAATTCCCGACACAAGTTTAAGCAAGTTTTAATAATCTATATATAGCCGATGGACTGTTAGGGGAAAAGCTGGAGTTCTAGTGGTTTCATATGGTAGTTATTCGTCAGTTTCAATGAAAAAGCAGATATCCACCAATCTTCCCTTTTTTCTTTTGCTATATGGTGTTATAATTATTCACACACATATATATGTATACATATATATATATGTTATATTTTAGGTTATTGCCACTGAAAACGAGTGGACTGACGACCGAGGGAGATGAGGTAAGTAGGCCAGCCTTGAGGGTGCGATTGGATGTGAGAATCCGCGTGCCCCGAAATTACAAATCCGCCCTCAGAATTTTTTATTTCATCAATTTGTTTGTAGAAAAATCAAATAACTTACTCAAAAGAAAGGATAAGCCTTGTATTTATGTCTAATCTTGGCACAACGAAAACATGTCGCGCGAACACTTTCCACAGTGAAAAAACATGGCATGCTCGTGTGTTAGTACATTCCAATCAATAGTTCTATGACCTTGTTGTGGCACATCATATCATGATATAAAGTTTCATGCCACTCAATGCCTAATTATTATGCCCCATATAAGGCCGAGACTATGTAGAATATAAGACAAACCAAGTTTCGTAATCAATTCATTCTAGAAAAACGATGAAATGAGCTAATCATAGTCACATGCGAATTCATACTTCTTGTGTTGATTCTAGTACAAATTCTTCATAGTACTTACTCGAATCTTGCCATGATCATACCATCATAATATCTAAGCTTAAAAATCTCGATATCTTGTTAAGATTCAGTATCGATCAAGACTCTGAAGTCGTGGTTATAAATAGAATCGACATTAATGATCTTTATGATCGAAAATGAGAAGAACTGTTGCGGCCCTTTTACTGGATCAAGACGCTTTCGTACAAAAACGTACTTATACACGTATACATCAACTCGAAAGTAGATTATACACCCAGTAGCAGCTAAACTGTTATACGTGCATTCAACACGAAAGATAACAGCAAATTAATAAAGAAGAGGGTAGGAAGACGAGCGCCCCCCTTCCCCCACTTTCCTTCTTCCTTCCTTCCTTCACTCTGCGTGTCCCCATCGGACCCATTTCCGACCATGCGCGTCCTCCCAGAGTTCGTCTCCAATTTGGCACGTGGCACTCGCATGCGACGCTCTCTCTCTCTCTCTCCCCCTCTCCGCCCCAGAGCTCAGCTATATAAACGACTTCTCCTCCCCGTACGCTCCTCACACCATCTCATCTCCTCCTCCTCCTCCTCCTCCTCCTGCTCCGCTCTTGCATTTCATCAAGCAAGAAAGCGACCAAACCCAGTAGTCTCCAATAACTCTTCTGAATCATCGTCATAAAAACAATATTTTGGGACTCGGTGTCTCTTGGTTAGCGTGCGTGCGCTCGTGTCTGCCTCTTATAGTCGGTGTTTCTCGTGTCGCAATAAACTACGCACGGACGAAACCCGTCCCAAGGAACACCGCCCAATTGTCGTTTCTTCCTCGCGGCTTCCGATATCCTTCCTGTTTCTTGAGCTTACACTTTTTCTGGGTTCATTTGATCTTCGGCGATACGAAGATGGGTCAGGACAAAGCTGGTTTCGAGGTCGCCCTCGATCTGCCTCAGCAAGGCGGTGCCTCCAAGTGCTTCGACGACGACGGCCGTCTCAAACGAACTGGTAAGCAAAGGAAACAAGCACTCGCAATCTCTATCTTTATGTTCGAACGGTGTGTCTATTTCGCTTGGTGATTTCATGCGGCCAAGTCCGCTCGTTCAGACAGCTTTGCCCGCTTTCTTTTTTTGTCTCTTTTTTTTCCCTTTCCCCCCTTCGTTTGTTAGCGGCATAGAGAAAGGAGAGAGTGAGGTATCACCTAACAGCGTCTTTCTTGCACGGTTGCACCTTCTATGAAGGCGAAAGGCACTCTTGGACAGGTTTTGCAAGGGAAGCTATTACACATTGTGTTCATCCTGTGTTTCTCTCCTCAAATAAATCCAAAAGGTCTCGTGGGAAGCAACTAGATTCCAAAGATGTTTAGCTGGACAATACTCAATTATTTGCATGCACTTGGTGGTGTGTCGACCGAAAAAAAAGAAAAGAATAAGAAGGAATAAGCATTATTGGTGTGATGTGTAATCGACCAAAACCAGTCGACAGTCAGGCCAGTGGTCATAGGTAGACTTGGGTTCGATCCCTCTAGAAAGGCCCCCCAAAAACATAATTCGACTGCTCACTAGCTCAAAAGAAACATGAGTTGATTTCCTGTGTGCTTGAGAAGAGAGGTGACTCGTTCTGCAACTTCTGCTGATACCAGAGATGGGTTTTCTGTTTTGGGTTCAATCCAGGGACCGTGTGGACGGCCAGTTCTCACATAATCACAGCTGTGATCGGGTCGGGAGTGCTGTCACTGGCATGGGCCACGGCGCAGCTCGGGTGGATCGCCGGGCCAGCGGTGATGTTCCTGTTCTCCTTCGTCACTTACTACACCTCTTCCCTCTTGGCTGCTTGCTACCGCTCCGGTGACCCCGTCACCGGCAAGCGTAACTACACTTACATGGATGCTGTCCACTCCAATCTCGGTAATAATCCATTAATAGTAAAATTTAACAAAAAATTACAGATCTTGGTCCACCGACCAAATCTAAAGATGCTCCCTTTCGTTTCATTTGATTAATGGAATTTTCTCTTTTTCTTCTTCTTTGGAATATTTGCAGGTGGGGCAAAAGTGAAGTTATGTGGAATGGTTCAGTACCTGAACCTTTTTGGGGTTGCCATTGGCTACACCATTGCATCCTCCATAAGCATGATGTGAGTGGTGAATTTGATTATACTCAGAAGTCAAGTTATATACCAAAGAAAATGGAAGGAAAAATCGGATTGCTAGAGCTCTTAATTGGGTCTGCTATTACCCGTGCTAATTTTGGTTTTCCTGAATGTTTAATTGAATAGGGCAATCGCCAGATCAAATTGCTTTCACAAAAATGGCGATGATAGTCCTTGTCACACGAGTAGCAATCCGTACATGATCGCTTTTGGGGTCATCGAGATCTTTCTTTCCCAAATCCCGGACTTCGACCAGCTGTGGTGGCTCTCCATCGTGGCCGCCGTCATGTCGTTCACTTACTCAGCCATCGGCCTCGCCCTCGGCATCGCAAAAGTCGCAGGTCACTAGCGCATTTTCATGCTATCAATTCTTTTTGTATGAACTTGTTATGTGATCATTAAACTGAACTAGAAAGATTGAGAAGAAGAAAGCCTGACAGAAGCCCTTGTATCTTGTCTTTCCTACCAGAAAATGGCAAAGTCGGAGGAAGTCTCACTGGGATAAGCATTAACACTGTCAGTCAAACTCAGAAGATATGGAGGAGCTTCCAGGCTCTTGGTGACATAGCTTTCGCCTATTCATACTCCATCATCCTCATTGAAATTCAGGTAAAATTACACGACGCCCCCTTTAACTTGATGTATTACAAAAAAACGCCCCTACACTTTCGAAAAACTACCCTTGATTGTTGTAATTAACTGATTAGTACGATGCGTTGGAAACAGGACACGCTTAAATCCCCTCCGTCAGAGTCCAAGACGATGAAGAAGGCCACCCTGGTCAGCGTGGGAGTCACTACTCTATTTTACATGCTCTGCGGCACCATGGGCTATGCCGCCTTCGGGGACATGGCGCCAGGTAATCTCCTTACAGGTTTCGGGTTCTTCAACCCTTATTGGCTGATCGACATAGCGAATGCCGCCATCGTGATCCACCTCATCGGCGCTTACCAAGTCTACTGCCAACCCCTCTTCGCCTTCATCGAGAAACATGCGGCAAAGAGGTTCGCGGACAGCCAGTTCATCACCATGGAGATTGAGATCCCGGTCCCGGGTTTCCGACCTTTCAAGCTAAATGTCTTCCGGATGATTTGGCGAACCATTTTCGTGATTCTAACCACCGTGATCTCGATGCTGCTCCCGTTCTTCAACGATGTGGTCGGACTGCTCGGCGCTCTGGGATTCTGGCCTCTGACGGTTTATTTCCCGGTCGAGATGTACATCGCCCAAATGAAGATCCCCAAGTGGAGCACCAAATGGCTAAGCCTCCAAATCCTCAGCGCCGCTTGCCTCATCATCACTATAGCTGCTGCTGCAGGCTCGATCGCTGGGGTCGTGCTCGATCTCAAGTCCTACAAGCCTTTCAAAACTAGCTATTAATTCGCCCCGACATCACCAATCTTCTCATTGCTGATAAGGAGTCGCGAGGCTGGGGAGGAGTCTAAATTTAGGAATTTGCTTCTTTTTTGTGTCCATAGGATGCCTAAGGAAGATAAATCGATCCACACGTTAATCGACAGCTCCGCATTGTTTTCCGGTGGATGTACCGCAAGGTTGAAGTTTGTAGTCTTGCTTCTTTTCGCGAGATATGATAGGAGGGACCGCCAGCTACTGTGAGTCTGTGATGTCACCTTTGCCTACTCTGTTCTAATTTGCAGGAGAAAAAACGAAAAGCACAAGTTGACAGAAAGTCCAAAAGAGACATCCGCCTTTTCAAAGTTTGATTTAAATTCTTGACGAGTTTGGAACCTATCATTGCTTGTGGTCGGCTCCGCTGCCCCGTTAAGACCCAATAATAGAAAAAATGGAGACTTTGTATCATAAATGAGATGATGAGAAGATAATGAGAAGGCCTTATCGAATGCATCTAACTTATTGAATGTGGTGAATTCCCATAAGATCTAACATGCATTCTTTTAAAAATTGAGGATTAAATCGAATCCGGGAGTCCAAACCATTCGAACAGCAAAAAGGCTTATCTTATCTTAGGGATCTTGAAACGTTCGTGCACCGTGTCTTATGCAAGAGAGCAGCCAGGGTGTGCGTGCATTTTTCCGCCACCCAAAATCACGTTGAAGCGAAAGTGGAACATCGCCTAACTTCCGGAACACCATCGAAAGTGCTTTGTTTCTTGTCACGCTTTAGTGTTGGGAATTTGAATTGTCAGAAACTTTGATGGCTCTGAGGTGATCTTTTTTGGCGTGTCATCGAGTGGCTAGTCACATTTTCTCCGCACGCATATCTTGGGTGGACTCTATCTCTACCTATCAATGATTAGAATCGCCAATCAGCCGAAGGAAAATTTGAAAAAGAATGGATAATAGAATCTCCGAGAAGAAACTAATAAGTGAATTGATCTCTCAAGCACGCAGGTCCTGATGAAACCTTCCGTGTTTCGTCATTCATAATGTGCGCTTGTCCAACAAGCAACTCCATCTTTAGAATGAGCATCGCACAACATGGACTATACCCATGGTGTAATATTTGCCTTGGGTGGGCCCATAAGAAACAAATAAATAAAGAAACAAAGGAAGGGTTGACAATCTAACAAAGAAGTAAAGTGGACGCTCAGCTCATTTTAGGGGACCGAGAGCACCGAGAGCTTTTGGGGAAAGAGTAAAAAAGAAGAGTGAGGGAAAGAAAGAAAAGGAAATAAAGGAAAGGAAATAAAGAGGAAAGGGATTTTACATGTGCACGCCGATAGGACCTCACCAAGCTCTGATACCGTTAGCATAACTATCTATACTTCTTTTACAATAAGCCCCCTAGTCAAATATTGCAACCTAACTCCTTAAAAGTTAGTGTGAATTCCGAGGGCAAAATTTCTTTCAAGAAGGTAGATTACAATATTTGCCTTGAGGGCCAAATGCCATAAACCACCATTTTCAAGAAATCTTATAGCTCAACATCTCAAAAAATACGGTCCCATTAAATCTATACTAAAAAATTAAAACCTAAGTTATGATATCACAAGATGTTACACTCTTATCCCTGTATGATTTGGGGTGTGACACATGGAGCTGTCACTTTAATATAATGTGTCCCATTCAGCTTTCAATAAGGTAATTTCACTTTGTCAGTTCCTTTCCTTTTAACCCAATCACTGTTCAACATGGGAGGTTTGATCTTTTGACAATTGGAGCTCTTTGAAAGTCTCAAAGTAGAACAAAACTTTGGCCGACTTTTGGATCGGAGGGTCGTCCAATGACACCAACTCGACCTTTTTCTTATTTTTTTTCGGCTGACTAAACACTTCTTTTCTTTTTTCTTTTTTTGGTATTTAGACCGTCCAAATTTGCCTGTGATTGTAATCAAGACAGTCGAGACTCCACAGCCCAAATAGTATGCACTCTCAAGCATCAAAATCACAACTTTGCAGATTTCAAGTCGAAGTAATGATGAGAAATGGCAAATAGGATTGGTTTGCTGGCAGTGGATGATCTTCCTGCACCAAACACTCTTGACTTGTATGACGGATTAGAGGGAAAAACATAGGATAAGGTAGTCAATACATATGGAAACGACAAAAGGAGCACGGTAGTCAAATAAAAGCAGCATAATACAAAGAAAATACATGCTGCCTTTAGTTCAACTTAAGGGGGATGTAAAGCCATTTCCAAAGGATCTTTAAATAAAGATGTGTTTGCGGAAAGCAAATAGCGTTTAAATCATTGATTTTGGTGGATACTTTATATAGTGACATTGAAGTTACAATATAAAGAAAAAGAAAAAGGGAGGGAGGCAACTCGACAATCAGAGGGAGAGAGGGTAAGTGAATGTTGCCCAGCAACCATTGACTGTTGGCTAGGCAAGCGTCAACCGGCAACCATTGACCATCAGCTAGGCCTGGTGAGCTTCGTGCAAAAAGCTCGGGCAATCAAAGCTCAGTGATTGGCGACAAAGCTTAGCAAGGCGAGCGTCAATCATCACAATAGAGCTCAACATGCCTCGGTGAAGCTCGACCAGGGTCATGCAACCTAAGGCAAAGCGACGCTAAGGTTGCCAAACTTCAAGCTTTGCAAATTTGGGCCTTTTACAATTAGGCTTCCTACATTTGGCCCTTCGACACCGACACGACCCTAGGTGAGGGCTGCCATGGTTGGGCAACCTCAAGTGAGCTAGGCGATGGGTCGCGAGGCTGCATGACCCCTCGCTAACATCCATCCGGCTCCTCCGAGCCATGCCAACGTTCAGCTATCTCCCAAGTTGAAGATGAACAATGCAAAGGTAAGACTGGAATAGTGAAATATAAGTGGGGCTAATTTTGAAAGAAAAAAATTTATTAACCTTAGATTCAGCCTTCCAAAGATGCTAAAAGCCCAAGACATGCTTTCAGCTTTGCTAAAGCTGCAAAGGAGCCTCATATACATTTACCAAACACCCCTAATATTCGCCAATGAGATTTTTTTGGCTTTAAAGGTCCAAATCCCTTGGAAAAACTAAACAAAATACGGCTTTAGAAGGATTTGTTCATAGGTCTAATACCCTAAAAAATTTTAACTTTTGGTATTTTACTATGTACTTTTTTTTTTTTTTTTTTTTGGTTAAAAGAAAACCCCAACTTTCACTCGAGTCTCAAATATGTCCCCGTTAATATGCCATCCAAGTAGCAGATAGTTCTCTGACATGGCATTCACACAAACTAGTTAACGTGAAATTTAGTTGCCACGTCAAACAATGTAAAGAAGAAGAAAAAGAAGAGTTGAGTGAGGTGCAGCCATGGCAGCTTGAGCTTCGCGCTTCAGGCTTGCAATGGGGCTGCTCGTGTGCTCTGCTCAGTTGGTCTGAAGACTGAACCCAATATCGATTTGACGCACAGGTTGCTACGGTTGCGAACTTAGAAGCTTGAGCAACCATGGCTGCATCTTTCTCATTTTTTTCCTTTTACGTTGTTTGATTGGCACCTGAGTTTCATGTCTGTAAATTCGTGTAGATGCCATGTCAGATAATTATTGACTACTTAGATGGCATGTTGACGAGGGACAAATTTGAAACTGAACTAGAATTGGGGCTGGTCTAAAATTGAGATATTTTTAAAAAAAAAAAAAAAGGATGGCGCTATTTTTGCCCCATTTTGACTAAAAAATACCCTTTTTTCCATTGAACTTTTCCTTCTCTCTTCAATTTATTGTTTCTTCTTTTATCTGGGCTAACCCATTTCTTTTCTTAACAAGCTAACCCATAAAATTGCCTTTAATTTCTCGTCCCTTTTATCTTATCAGTTTCACAATATAAATGTCAAATTTCACCTAACAAGATATTATCTTGATCCTATTATCACTTTGCTTAAAAATGTCGTTAATTTTAATTTATGATATCATTCTTTTAATCACAAAATTTTCATAGAATACTAGAAATTTCTAGTTTAATGGCTTTTAAATACACAATTAATTGCCTACTTTTTATCAAATAGTTTGAGGGAAACTTTACTTCAAAGTTAAAAATTTAAATTCAATATAATTATCTTGCTGATGTTGACATTATGGGTGTTTTTCAGGAATAAGTTCGTAGGTTTTTAAAGTTAAATATCATTGGTTTGTGCTTTCTTTTGAGTTTTTCAAGTTTTAATAAGAATTGCAAGATGAGGGTTGACAATTTATTTACACCTTCTTCACTTTCAAAGTCACATCAAATTTTTTCAGAAGAAATTTTTAAGCATATTTTAAAGTTCTTATCCGCTTGATATGAGATTGAATTCACAATCGATATACAAGAAGAAGTTTCCTTTTTCTTCCTATGTGCTTATCATTTGTTAATATTTATACATGATCTAAATATTGATATGTTTGACATTTGATCATGCTTCTAACAAATTAGCCTTTTTCATATTTTGATCAATTTTTTCTTATTCTTTTTTGATAAATAATTAAATAATTTTTTTCTACTTTGAAATATAGCTTTGTTCATACTATTTGACAATAAAAAAATAGACAATTTTTTGTGTGTTCATAAACTATCATAAATAGAAATCTCTTGTGATTGAAGATATGAGACCTTATATCAAAATTGACAGCATTATCTAGCAAATTGATGACAAGATGCATGGTAAAATGATATTTTAATGAGTATAATGGAGTATTTATATTGTGAAATTGATGTGAGAGATGATAGAAATAAATGCATTTTTGTGGATTTGCTTGATAAATTAAGAAACAATAAATTGAAGAGATAAGGGAGGGTATTTTGGTAAGTTAACTAGGAAAAAAAGAGTGTTTTAGCTAAAATAGGGCCCAAAAAAAAAATTCAAGTTAGAATTGAGATTGAACTAAAATCATGGATTTTTTAGCCTAAAGTTTAATCGAGCCGAGGCAACCTATCCAGTTTGCTGCCGGAGCAAACTCAACCAGACTGGAATAGTCCTGGCCCAATGTATAACCCACTCGAGCTCGATTGAAGTTCATTGTTCTTGTTATACCGCAAGTCAGCAAAATGATTAGAGAGCTCGAGTAAACTTGGACTGGGAAAACTCTTGTCAGTTTGAAACGGCCCAATATAAGGTTAGCGTCTTGAGTTTAGAAACAGAGTTTAGAAACTATAGAAGGTCAAACCCATTGCGATGTGCACGAAGGGCCTGAACAGGCACTTAAGCTACATTAGTCTATTTCAAGCACGATAGTTAAGAGTTATTTAAGCGCTGAAATTTCAAATCATATGTTAGTCACTTGTTTTCGTTATCGAGGTTAAGCAGAACTACGTGTTTGTCTCAATTAGAATTAAGTCTCACTTTGATTTAATAACATTTCGTGTGTTCTAATGGGGAGGGACAATCAGCACACCCATTCTCTTTGACATTACTATGAGGTTCCCACACCTGTTATGTGATGCTCGATTTTGAAGTATAACTATTCAGTTCAACCATACACATATGAGTCCATCACCGTAATCCTACCTTCAAGGCAAATGGATGAGCTGATTGCTAGATGATATGTAAGGGAAAACGTGAGTTCTTATTCGGTTCCAGCCTTACATAATATAATCATTTTGTAAAAGTACCCAATATCTAGACTTTATGTCATGCTTGCTCTGCCATATTCTCGAAGATTGATATGAAAAGCGGCTATTGTCGGGAATTTTCATCACATGAAGCAAATGCTCAAGACACAAGCTAATTAGAGGTTCGCTCACCACATAACTCAAACTTGCAATCTCATAAAAGGCATTATGACCAACTTTACAACTGGACAACCACTCTCAATTATGACATTGCACATGTGTTTCATCCAAATAAGAGTGTCAATAAGTTGCGTGAAAAACTACTGGGATTCGCTCTAGTGGCCACCCTTCTATCATGAAAGGGAGAGGCAAGGGGTTCAAATCCCTACCTTCTCAGGGGAGGATGAGGTGGGGACGTGTAAGTTTCATAAGTGAGTTTCGACTCCCACACCCTGCAAGAGGTAGGGCAAAAGTCTGAGAGTGAGTGTAGAGTAGGAATAGAGTATAACTGAAAAAAAAAAAAAAAAGTTTCGTGAAGAATTCTCCTTTCAAATTTTTGCTTCGGTATAATCAATAGGGACAATCAACTTTGCATAAGTTTCACGGAGGGGAAAAAGAGGAGGATCAACCATGGATTCTCTAACATCTTGACCTTAAGCGCAGGTACAAAGTAGCATTATGCATTCCCATATGAGGAAAATTAACTAAATTCCCCCAAGTTTCTTGGGGGTTTTCACGTGACCCTCTAGGTTATCAATTTTAACAATGTGCCCCCCAACCTTTCATGATCAACGAAATGTGCCCCCTCCTCTGACCCACATTCTGATCAATTTTTCTCAGAAATTGGAGCAGGTGAGCTCATGAAGCTGAACTCAACAAATTGACGGTAAAACGTCCAACAAAAGAGGGCTAGAGTCCCAAACTCTTGACTTCTCAACAGATTGCATGTCAATGGCATTCATTGTCACCGTGAAACTTGTTGAACTATTTTCCTCCAAGAGCACCAACTGAAGGTGATGGCGTCCCCGTCAAGGTAGGTTTGCATCGGTCGATGAAGTCTTCTTTACAACCTTTCTTCCACAAATACAGACATTGTTCATTTTCTCACTCTCAATTACTTGATCGCAATTGAAAGTTTGGAATGTTTGTCGTAAAACCTAACCAGGGGGAGAAGCCCCCCGCCGGTTGGGGGGGGGGGGGATTGGTTTGACAATTTTGTTCAATTTCAATTGATAGGCTTTTTAAAAGAGGATAAAGAAAATGAGTGGTGGATGAGCTTTGCCTCAACAGTTGAACTCGGCATGTCACGTGAAGTCACGGGCTCCGACTTCCCGGTGAAAGTTAATCAGGATATTCATCGGAGGGGGACCTAGTTGATTATGAAAGGTCGAGGGTGCCATTGAGTGGATTATCAAAAATTAAGGAGGAACATTGTCTAAATTATAAAACCTGAGGCGCCATACAAAAATTTCCCAAAAACTTAGGGGGCCAGTAGTAAATCTCCCCGCAATCATGCTTTCCATGAATGAAGAGTAAAATAACGAAATTTAAATCTGCCATGCGTATTTTGCACGACTTTAGTTCCACATAATTAGTGAAGCAAAAAAATACTTCAAACCTACATCACATGATGAACAGCATGCAAAATCTTGGATGGGAAAGAATTCAACTCGGTGCCATATAATTGTTGAAGAATTCCTTTTTAGGCCCACTAACTATTCATGAGAGAAATGGTAACTTGCACAACAGAGTTACTAGAATAACCACTCGAAAAAAAACTTTATCCGACTAGGCCAAACCACTGGCAATTAAATACCACTCACCTAACCAAGCTTTGGAATTGTGATGTAGGTTCAAATCCAAAGAAAATTGTGTCAAAGATGCATCAAATCATAATAACAATGTACGAATAGAAATCGATCCCTATGATCGAAGCTATATTCACGATACCATAAACTTTATCCACACAAGCAGTGGAACTTTACATGGGACCCAGAAAGTAAACAGGCCTTTCTGGCATGTAATTCACAAGGATGACAGCAGGCATGTGGAGAGTTGCTCCCGATTGGGTTGCTTGAAGCATTAATGTTGTCGATCATCAATTAGGAGAAAACATCATGATATATCTTTTAAAGCAGAAAACATGGGTTTTGAATTTAAGATCACTGAGGTGAAAAAAGGTAATCTTTTTGTGTCGTTTATTCAATTTTCTCAAAGCGAGTCATACCAGAGTCGACGATACCTCCATATTTATATGGGTCAATGTGATTTCAATTGCAGAAGATCTTCCCGTCAGAAAATCTGCATGCGTACGTCAGAAAAAACAAAACAGTAAGGTATGCCATAACCGTTTCGACGCCACGATCAAAAGCCGCTGAACCAGGCAGAATCCACAATTGATGATAGCCATCAAGCCAAGCAAATATCAAGTTCAAATTTTTAAAAGCAAGATATCAACATCAAGGATGACAGTAAAAAAGTCACTAATGAACCCAATCGATGGCGAAAAGGGTCGCCAGGGAAATCGAAAAGGAAAAACCCTAACCTGACGCAACCAGCGTGTGACAGAAGAAAAAGAGACCGATTTCAGCTCTCGTCGCCGACACCGATTCTCTCAGACTTCCTCGATGCTGCTACCACGAAACGGACTGACTACTGTAGAAACACGACGAAGTTTTTGTGCCAATAATAGTGCCTAATCGGCGATCATCAATTCCATCATCAACAAACTTGATGGCCACCACCGTATCAGTAAGTTCGTACCCAAAAAAGCGCAGGACTAACCACGATCAGTCAACATCCTTCAACAGCTTCGTCCCCATCTTGCAAGCCAGGAAGGCGTCGATGCTAGCGTGCTTGATCAGCTCGTCGGATAGCCTGATATCATAATCCCACGCGCCCGGGCCGTACTTATCGTGCATCTGCCACTTAATCTTCCTCGGCCTCTCCACCTCGGCCTCCGCTCCCAGCACGATCCGCGCCAGCTGCTCCAGATTCTTCCTCCGGAAGTCGACGTACCCGAGCGAGACCTCCTTGGACTTCTCCGCCACCTTGCGGAGCTCCACGGGCTTCCGCATCGTGAGCCCGAACTCCCTCTCGAGCTCCTTGGCCATCGCCTCCACCCCGACGCCGAAGATCCTCGAATCGTGGACGAAGTCCTTGAGGACCTTGGGGATGGGGTGCGAAGGATCGAGCTCGTAGAGGAGGCACTGGCTCCCCGCGCAGAGCTGCAGCAAGTCGTAGGGATTGTCCTTCGAACCAGCTGAGAAGGAACAGCAAAAAAAAAAAAAAAAAAAAAAAACCGATGAGATGAACAATGTCGATCTTAGGGCCTAGGGTTTCGCGATCGGGGACGGAAAACTGCTGAATCGAGCGGGAAGGAGCGACCTACGCGTCCGCATGTAGCGCGTGTACAGGGCGTTGGCGTAGTTCCGGCTCCGCTCGGCGGAGATGCCGACGACGACGGCCTCCCCCTTCTTCCCCCTGCGGTGCGACTTGTGGACCTGCTGGACCCAGTCCTTGACGATGGGGTCGCCCTCCGGGCCGTCGGCGACGGCGACGGAGAGGAAGAACTTGTCGCCGATGATGACGTCGAACGCGTGCTTCCGGCCGGGGTCCTTCTCGAGCTGCACCTCCATGGCCTTGATCTCCTCCTTCTCCGACCCCATGATCGCTCGCTTGAGAGAGAGAGAATCGTTCGCGGCGTGGGAGACGCGAAGAGCGAAGAGGTGAAAATGCCGGTGACGGAAATGCTGAAAAACCCTATTTTAATGAGGTTTTGTTCGGGCGGCACATTTAATCGGATTTCTTTTATTATTATTAAAATCGTTCGAAATTGAATTCCCTTCGAGTCCGCGAGGAGCTGGACCTATGTGGGCCTCTGCGACTGGTGTGGCCCAATGAATTTTCCAATGGGCCTACCAATCTCTACGCCAAACTGAATCTGACGAAAGTCCATTGTTTAGGTAAAATATCTAGAGAAAATGAAAAATAAATTAAAGAAAACTTTTTTGCATTTGATTAATAAGAAGCAAACCGACACTTGGTAGATTTAACTTTCTTTCGTGTTTTGAATCTTTTGATACAGGTGGGGATGCTTCTAAGATTAGCATATGCATCTGGCATAATCTCTAAGGTATTTGTCGTTTCATGGAATCCTTCTGCTGTAAATACATGTATGTCTCCAAAGGTATCTGTCATCATTGGTTTTTTTCTTCTTTTTTGTGGTGCTTTTTTAAATCTTGTATATTTGAAGAGCTGCCTTGTGTTGTGCAAATGAGAAAATCCCAAAGGGGCTTCAATCATACACCTAAAATGTGCTTCCAGCATCTTGGGCAAGCTGTCAAACTCATGATTTTGATCTATAGTTCGAATAAGTAATGACATCAAGCCTTGAGAGAATCCAGCGATCACTCATGTAACACAAAGTTAATGAGTCAGGTATCTACATCCCCTTAGTGCATGTCATAATTTCTCACAAAATTATAGGAATCATCCCGATTTTGTATAATCAAAGGGTCCAACCATGAACATAAAGAAGGATCATGGCACGCATCGTATGTAAGCTTTCTTACTCATTTTAAGATGGGGTTGCTTATTGGATTATGGCACGCTATGTACAATGAACATGGCAGGTTTTATCAGGATAACATACTTAGAGAGATCACTTCTCAGAGGAGAAAATTGTCCAAAAAGTGCTAAACCTATTACACTTTTGCTAATTTAGTATTAAACATTTCAATTTTACCAATTAAATCTTAAGCCTTTTCACTTTTTACCATTTGATCCTAAAACTCTTTTCACTTCTTGCCCATTGAATCTAGCTAGCCAATTTTGGCTATAAATTACCGACATGGACAAACGTCGCTAGCTTGGCACTTTTTTGTTTTGTTTTTTTTTTTTTTTTTTTAAGGTTTTTGGATCTAGGACTTACATAGGGTCGACAAGGGTTGTCGGCCAACCTTCGCCAGCTCTGAGCGAGGGCCATGATGCCCTTGCCGACAAAAGCGAGGGGGCACGAGCCCTTGCCCAAAAAGGGCGAGGGCCACAACACTCTCTCCAGATCTAGCTAGGCGAGGAGTTAATGTTTGACCCTTTGCCTTTCTTTGGCGTAAGAGAAAGCTTATTTCTCTTATGTTGGTCCCTAGATGTAACTGCTTGCCAACGAAGTCTCTTCTTAAGTGGCTAGAATGTAAGTATTTATGAATGGAACAAGAAAATGGTTGATACCACCAATGATTGCGAACCGATACAAATTAATTTTCGCCTCACAGAACTTTTCAAACTGGTACGTCTGAACTACATCTACCACATTACTTATTTTCTCATTGTAAAAATTCCAAAATAGGTACATCCGTAATCCTCTTTTTCCCTCAAATTGAGATGGCCCAGACTATAGTGGGTGGATCATTTTGGCTTATCCGGGCTAATAAGAAAAGCCCGGATAGGCTTCGGTCATACCTTAAGCGCACCAAAATGTCTCTTCAATTACAACCTTAATCCCAAAACTAATAAGGACTCCAATTAAACTTGATCATTGGGGTGACTTACTAATCCCTATCTGAACCGACCCATGTCTCAAAAAATATTAAATTTTATTTCACATAAAAGACAGGGCCTGAGTGGGCCCAAATGAGCTTATATAGGTAAAGATCCTATCCAAGAACGAAATTGCCTGTTCATGCTGCTGTGATATGTGATTCGAGGCCTCGAGCCTTATTGACTTGGGCAAGCTGTCAAGCCTTTTGAAGACGAAATGAGATCAAGCGTTAATATAACCTGTGCTCCCTCTTTTTATCCATCACATAGTTGAACTTGATGAGTCTTATATTAAATCCAGTCGACAAATGTCCATGGCTGCATCCCCCTTATTGCACTTAATAATTTCTCACAAAGTTCTGGGGATGGTCTCTATTTTGCATAATCAAAGGGTCCACCTGTCAAAGAAGTATCGTGGCATGCATCCGATGTAACCTTTCACGGTCCATCTAGATTGTTAAATTTTTGGCGCAACACGGCAAAAACAGTGTGTTCCATTCGATGCCTATATTGATTCTATGGTTTTGCTATAGTTGGATAATGCAATAATCTCTCGTAACTTGTTTAAGAGGATGAGAATTAGAACGTATTTTGGGGGGGAAAAAACAGAAACAAGAACAGGAACTAGAAGGTACACTAAGGCCCTGCATGTTTTTATTTCTCAAAAGTGTTTATGAACAGATTTTTTGTTTTTTTGTTCCCAGGAACAAAAAAATAACAACGCGTTTGGTTGCGTTTTTGTTCTTTTTTTGTTCCGGAACACAAAAAGAACATAAATGAGAAACAAAAAAAAAATTATTTCTTGTTCCAGAAACGATTTTGAAGAAACACTTATCTTCTTCTCTCTCTTCTTCTTTTCTTCTTCTTAGCGACCGGCCGTCGAGGGCCGGCGATGCCGTCGAGGGTTGGGGACCTCGCTGGAGCGTCGCCCGGCCCTCGGCGAGGCCGAGCCTCGCCGGCCCCTAGCGAGGCTCGGTCTCACCCGCGCTGCGACGCCGAGCCTCGCCTTGGGCGAGCGAGCTCGGGCTCGCCCGGATCCGGCGAGCCGAGCCTTGCCATGGTGGGGCGAGCTCGAGCTCGCCCGGCCAAGGCGAGGCCGAGCCTCACCGTGGCTAGGTGAGAGGCCGACCGAAAGAAGAAAAAATAAAAATGAAAGGAAAAAATGAAAAATAAAATAAAAATATTAAAAAATTAAAAGAAACAAAAAAAGAACATAAATTTACCAAACGTGTTTCTATTCATTTTTATTCCCGGAACAAGTTTACCAAATGCATCTTTTTGGTCAAAAATTGTTAGGAATAGAAACACTTTTTTTTTATTTACATTCCCAAGCAGGTTTTGAAAACGTTACGCCTAATTGGCCAACTTGGTGAACAAGAACAAGAACTAGAAGGTACATTAAGGGCACGTTTGATAATGCTTCTATTTCCGGAACAATTTCTAATTAGAAATGATTCTTTGTGATTCTATTTCAAGGAATAATTTCTAAGGATTTGAAGCCGTTTAGTAATTGCATAAATTTATGTTCCTGTAATGGAATTGCTTTTGGCATCATTCTCAAAATTTATACTCTAAATCATTTTCTTTTAATTTTTTTTAATAATTTTATTACTTTTTCTTTTCTTTTCTTTCTCTTTTTCCTCAGCCGGTTGCCGGCCTTAAAGATGACTAGCAATTGGCCAGACGAGGCCCGATGACCTTGCCAGCAACTAGGCGAGGCTTGGCTAAGCCTAGGCTGGGCTAGGCAAGGCTTGACCTCGCCCAAATCTGGTGAGGTTGAGCTTGCCTTGCCACTGAGGGGGCTCGACATTATTGGGCCTCTGCGAGGTCAGCCTCGTCAACGACTGGGCGAGCTTGGCCTCACCCAGCCTAGCTAGGGCTTGGTTGAGCCTTAGCTAGGCCTAGTGAGGCCCGTTGGTGGCTAAGGGAGGCCTTGACGAGGCTCACCTAGCCACCAACGAGACCGAGCCTCATCAGTGCCTAGGCAAGCCTCTAGCAAGCTCACTAAAGCTCGCCCAACTAATCGCCGGCGACCGGTGATGGTGGACAGCGATAGTGACCAATGGTGGCGACGGTGGTGGTGGAAGAAGAAGAGGAAATGAAGAAAAACAATAAGGAAAAAAAAAGAAGAGAAAAGAAAAGAAAAAATATGGGTTGGCTTGATTCTAGAATTGTTTCCGAAAACGAAGAATGCATTTTTTTTTTTACTTTTCAATTATATTTTAAATTTATTTTCGGGAACAAAAAAAAATTGATTATGTTTTAAATCTATTTTCGGGAACAAAAAAATAAAAATTTGATTATGTTTTAAATCTATTTTTGGGAACAAAAAAATAAAAATTTGACTCTATTTTTAATCTATTTTTAGGAAAAAAAAAATAAAAATGTGTTCTCGAAGATAAAAATTTCACCAAACAAATTTCTATTCCAAATCTACTCCCAAAGAATAAAATAATATAAATTTTTACTGTTTGCCTGGTTGTCAAGTGCATCATAATTAGAAGACTTTGTTTTCGTTCCTTTGTTTGACGCGCTACCGTCCCATCTAAGTATATGAGAGCTCTTTTATCCCGGAAGTAGAATTCTTGGTAGATGACACGACCAATTAGATTAGGAAACGAGATAGAAAAAGCAAAACACACACCCAAAATCGTACTAAGAAGGATGAAAGGGAAAAAAATATTGCGTGGAACTTCATCCAGCGCATCGCGAAATTACTGCAACTTTATAAGTATAGTCGACTCACTCATGTCGGGCTGGCTATACACTAGCCTTTCATCATCGCTGCCACTCAGTTGCAACTGTCGGCGCGGCAAATGGTCCAACACGAGCCGTGAATGAACCCTGTTTCAAAGACTAGCTACTGTATACCAATCGACTTGTGCTCGAGAAGCAGTCATCAATTAGACCATCTGCATCATTCATTCAACAAGGGAAGCCCCATATGGATGATCACCAAGGCTTTCAGTTCAGCTGAAAATGATCAAAGAAGATGGGATGGGGGGTGTTGGAATCAGTATGAGTCAATTGTTCACCCCCGCTGCTTGTGTTGGTGACGTGGAGGTAGGTATCCATTGAATTTGTAGTTTCGATGATTGGGCCGATTATAAATTTATAAGTAAAAGTCACAAATCTAGCCCATCCAAAATGCTTTTGGGTCCATTGGGTATGGATGGGAAGGCCGGGCCTGACCGCCCCCCAATTGATGCAGACCCAAATGAAGCTATTGCTGATACCGGGCCGCCCAAGCATGACCCAGTACCAATCGATTAAGACTCCAGACCAACCCCCGGAAATTGAACAAAGAAAAAAAAAAGCACCATGCTATTATGACACATTTATCCTAAATTTTCTTTTATGATACAAAAAATCTCAAATTTGTACCTGTGTGCCACATTTTCTTTTAAGTGGTTATTAAAGGATTTCACCTCTTTGTAATTTTGAGAGCCTAGACCGCATGTTCACATACTTTGAAGATACATGAAAAGAATCGGTCATGGCTTATTTTATACTTTTTCCTTTTATAGAAACCTAACGAATTTTTTTATACTATACGTCTTTTAAGTAAGGACCTAAAGTGGGATCATTTCCTCAAAAAATGACCCAAAGTGGACATTATCTCAAATAATTTTCTAGAAATGGCCAACTTAGTCTCAAATGAAAACCTAAAAGCAAGATTGTTTTCACAAAAGATGGCTAGAGAAACCTAATCTAACATAAAAATTTAAAGTGGCAAATTTAGTTTCAAATAAGGGTCGAAGCTCACTTACCGGTCGAACCTTTGCTAATGCATGTGCAACTCGTGTGCTTGTTCCGTTGGCAAGGCAGCAACATTAGGGGCAAATTTCGCTCATTCTTTCGCACAAAGATGCTCCCTATCATTTCATTGGAGTAATTGAATCTTCTCATATTTATTCTATTCTTTTGATATTGATAGCCAAGGCAAGAGTGAAGTTATGTGCACTAGGTCAGTACCATAAACTTTTTGGGGTTGCCATTCGGTACACCATTGCATCCTCCATAAGTATGTTGTCGATGGCAAGTTTGATTATACTTAGGGCGTGTTTCGTAACGTTTCTATTCTAGGGAATAATTTTTGAACAAAAATAGTTTTATTTATTTATTTATTTATTATGTTCTAAGGAACAATTTCTAAGTATAAGAACGTGTTTAGTAATTGTAAAAAATTTATACTCCGGGAATAAAAACGCATTTGATAAACTTGTATAATTTTTTTGTTTCTTTTAATTTTTTAATATTTTTTTTTTATATATATATATATTTTTTTTTCTTCATTCTTCCTTTTGGCTGGTCGTCGGCCTCGCCATAGTCGGCGATAGGCCGATGAGGACTGAACACCTCGCCCTGGCTGGGCAAGCTTGAGCTCGCACAGATTTGGTGAGGTTGAGCATCGCCCAGCCACAGCAAGGCTCGGCCTTGTCGGCTGGTTGTCGGCCATGGCCGAGGCTGGCGACCGGCCAAAAGGAAGAAAAAAAAAAAGAAGAAAAAGAAGAAAAATGAAGAACAAAAAAAGTTTTTCTTGGAAGTGTTCCCGAGAACAAAAAATAAATTTTTTCTACTTCTTATTTCTGCTCCAAATCTATTTCCGAGAACAAAAAAAATAAATTTTTTGTTCCCAAGAACAAAAGTGTTCATAATTATGTTCTTTTTTTATTTCCTGGAATATAAGAACAAAAATTTGTGTTCGGGAGAACATAAATATATCTTGCCAAACACACCCTTAAAGTCAAGTTTGCTGAAAAAAACTTTTAGAAAGGTTTTCAGTCTGATTTTTTAATTAAGTCAATGTGGTGGATGAGCTGGAAAGAGAGAGAGGGGAGTGCTTCGAATTTTTCTTCTCACTCCAGAAAAGATGGATTTGGCGTGAGAAAGTTTCAAAAGGTAGTGGAGAGTTGGAGAGTCTGCTGAAAAAAATTGACATCTACTCTTTTTCTGCTTTTATTTTTTTGGGTCGAAACCCTTACTTTCCGAGCTCAGACAAAAGTAAGTGGAGCTTCCTTCGTGATCAAGAATGTAACGTTGCTGATACGTTACCTGGCCTTTCTCTCTGAATAAACTTTTTGTGTCTGACCAGATAAGCACTTTCCAAAACTTTATGAAGTAGTTCATAATAAACATCATTACTTTTACAATGATTGTTTTCCTTTGTTGATATATACATATGTAAGATTTGAGATTATCTACCAAGAAAAGTTTACTTTTTGCTTCTTCAATTATATAAGAGGGATACAATCTAAGAATAAGATTGTTACAGTTATAGTCAGCTAGGGAAAGCTTACTAGGAAAAGATGCGGCATATCTCAATTCTCAATGACGTGGGTTCTTCTTACTTCTTAGGGCAATTTTCCTTCTAACGTCACTGACTTAGCTTCTCTGTTTTAATCGGGTCCGCTGTTCTTGGTTCCCTGATGTTGCCACCAAAATAAGAACACGAATCACACGTGCATTATTTAAGGAAATAATATCACGGAGCTCTTTAATCTTTCGAGGACAAAACAATAAATGTGGAATCAATTTGGAACTTCTTCAGCATATCTATAGACAAAGCTTAGATACTTAATGATATTAATTAATTAAGGAAATTATCAACAATTTTTTTTTTGTCAGTCTTACTCTATTTCTACTCTACACTCACTCTCAGACTTTTGCCCTGCCTCTTGTAGGGCGTGGGAGTCGAAACCCACTCCTGAAACTTACGCGTCCCCACCCTATCCCCCCGAGAAGGTGGGGATTTGAACCCCTCACCTCCCCCTTCCATGCTTTTCCATGTTGGAAGGGTGGCCACTGGAGCGAATCCCAGTGGTTATCAGCAAACTTGGTGCCGTCTAATTGTCGAAGAATTTCCTTTTTGGACCACTTTGGACCACTAACCTTTTATGTGAGAAAAGAGTGCACTTAAAAATTGCTAGAGTAACCACTCAAAAAACTTGGTCCGAGTGTGCCAATGAGAATAAATTAAATACTGCTCACACTTGCCCTATAATAAAATGAGCATAAGATGATGAACGGAAGTAGTGATGGTAAGAAAGGGTTTTGAGATTCTTCTCAATAATTTGGTAAAAAAAAATATTGAGATGAGGATGCTATGTGGCTGATGTGTCTTTCCTTTATTCATCAATGCAAAAAATTTCATTATTATTACAAGCCCACCCAAAATATGTTATCAAAAGTAAAATAAACAAAAAGAAACTGAGAGATTTAGCGACTATGACTTGAAAATTCTGAAGAATACGAACTTACCTCTGATGTAGCTGCTTGCTACCAAAGTTTCTGATTGGGTCTCAGAAGATCTGCATCTATGACTTGAAAAATCTGAAGAATACGAACTTACCTCTCTAATGTGCATTGGTTTTAGTAGCACTACTTATAAAAGAAACACTAACTAAGGCTCTATTTGTTTTACATAAAATGAAAAATTTGAATATATTTTCCTAAAACAATTTACTTGTATCACTTATAAAAATGATTAAACGAAAAATACTTTCATCGTCCACAAAAATGTATAGACGAAAATTATTATTAATAGTGAAAATGTTTTGCATTGATTAATTATTTCAAACAATACAACCGATTATTTTTAGGAAATGCTTTCTAAACTATTAATTGTCCACAAAACAAATGGAGCAGGAGGAGGAAAATTGTTTCTGGAAATTTGTTTTCTGACTTTTTGATGTTTGGATGACGAAATTAATCGATTTACAAAAAACGTTTTTCATAAACTGAAAATAACAAGCTTAAATTGAGAAAAATGACTTCCTCTTCTGGTAATAACAAATTCACTTCCTCTAAACCACTAAATAAATGAAAATTAACTATTTTTCTTGAAAATGATTTTTATGAAAAATATTTTCTTTTATCATAAAATTTTTAGTGAAACAAAGTGCCCTAACATAAAAATGAACTTATTCAGAGTAGGGCAAGTGACGAAGGACTAAATACGGTTTGCACTTAGCTAACTTTGAACTTCCATCGTCAGATGTCGCGGCGGAGTACAATCCAAAGAAAATTAGGTAAAGGCTTCATCTAATTATGAAGACACCGTGCTAAGGCAGCCGTGGGCTTGAAGGTGGCGCCGGAGAAGGTGGTAGATGGTTGGGTAGCTTCACCCATTTCATCGGTATACATGCTCCACTAAATCGAAACTTTGGAGCTTGTTCTTCTGTATTCCTGCATATTCAGCTTGAGTTTTCTCGACTCTCCAACTTTCTTTGCTTGAGAATGCGGCAGCTTTTCAAGAAAATAATCTAAAAAATCCTAAATCCATTATACTTTTACCAATTCATTTATAAACTTTTTAATTTTGTTAATTAAACAATTAACCTTTTCACTTTTTACTAATCAAGTCTATCTGGTCAATTTTTGCTAATTGTTACATAGACGTTGGTCATTTTACATTACACGGCCAAAAAAGTGCTAACGTAGACAAATTTTAATAATATTTTAATAATTTTTTTCTATTTATTTGTTTTTTTTTTTTTTTTTTTTTTTCCCTTCACTGGCCACCATTGGCTAGCCTGGCAGCGGTGGGAAAAAGAAAGAAGAAGAAGAAAAGAAAAAGAAAGAAAAGATAAAAAATAAGTTAATAAAAAAATTTGACAACGAATATTAAGATATTATTAAATTTTGTCCATGTTAGCGCTAATCGTGCCATGTAGAACAATGGCGTCCACATCAATGATTTATGACTGGATGGACTCAATTGACAAAAAGTGAAAATGTTGATAACTAAACTTGCAAAATTGAAAAGTTTAGAATTAAATTGGCAAAAGTACAATATGTTTAAGATTTTTTGGATAATTTTTTTTCGACTTTAAATTTATGGTTTTTCTCATTTGCTAGAAAAAAAAATTGAAATTTCCCTTGCTTCCACTAAAAAATGAAATTATTTTGGGCATTCCAACTCGTATAGGCACGGCACAACTTATTCTCATAAAGGTTTATGTAATCGAATGGAATAGAGTCAACAGATTCAATACTGGAGTTCAGCTCGACCTGAAATATTCAAAAGCTCGATCCTGCGAGCATAGTTAGTTTTCTAAGCTCGAGCTCGACCTGAATTAGTTTTCAATGAATTCGTAGTCTACTTGATTGGTCAGAAAATTTTAGTCAAAGCTCGACTTAACATAAATGTTGTAAATGTGATTGCTGAAACCCCAAGTGAATGCTTGTCCACGTCCCCGGCAAGGCTATTTATTTATTTATTTTTGTTGAAAAAACCTCATTTCATTTCACTTCAAATAGGTAAAGTAGAGGAACAACCCAAACAGGCTTCAAAGCAATGAATATCCAACAATGATTGGGCGGGCTTGAGATCCAGTTCAAAGGGAGGATTGATGGAGTTGGGCTTTAACGACCTAATTCGCAATTTTATTTTGGTCTTTGTAATAATGGGTCAAGCTTAAATGAGGCAAAGAAGTAAGTGTGGCTGGGCATGGATAATTAAGGTCATGCGAAACGTGACTCACATCAACCGACCCCAGGCCCGCCAAAATTTCTCGACCTTCAACATAAACTCAACCCCAAAACAACAAGTCAACAAGTTTACGAAGGGTTAAAACCAAATTTGATCGATTTAAACCAAAAACTCGACCTAAAAGTCCTTGCCCGAGCCGGCCCATGACTTGACATATGTCAAATATTATTTCAGCAAAATGACCTGGCTTGAGCGGGCCCAAATGAGCCCATATTAGAAGGCTCTTGCCCAAAAAGGAAATTACGCATCCATGTCCGCCCTCATATGTGCTTCAAGCCTTATTAGTCTCGTATCAAATCCAATTGACAAATGTCCTAGCTGTGTACGCTAGGGCATGTAATAATTTCCAACAAAATTTTGGGTATGGTCCCTATCTTGCGTTATCAAAGAGTCCAAATGTCCTAGCTGTGCACGCTTGGGGTACGTACTAGTTTCCCACCAAATTTGGGGTATTGTCCCTATCTTGCATTATCAAAGTCCTAGCTGTGTGCACTTGGGGCATGTAATTCCCACGAAATTTTAGGTATTGTCCCTATCTTGCGTTATCAATTTTCCCAGATAGAGGCTGTATAGACTATTGTGAGCTTTCTTTTTTCCCCAAATTGCGAAGGCCCGACTATAATTGTGGGTCAATCAATTTTGCCTATATCAAGGGACGACACATAACTACCAATTTTGATTTCCCAATTAAGGTAACTTGGTCATTTCCTAATTTAGCTTTACTAGCTGGATTAGATTTTGCTAGAAATAGGGAAAGCTTTGTATACCCAGGCGAATAAGATTATATCCACATCTGCAAATCACTTGAAGACTGGAGCAGATCACTTGAAGACTTTCAAGTCTTCTTTTGTTCCTTCTCCACCATCAAGTACAACCAGGCTTCTCTTATGGCAAGGGCCATTATTTGCAGTGTGGAAGAAGCCGCAACTGACTTCGCAAACCCTTCAATCGATAGTTCCAGGTCAGCTCGAACAACTGTGGCGATCGACTCCTCCGACAAGGACGAGCCAGGACCCATCAAGATTCACTCTCAAGAAGGCCTTGCCGGTCGATGAATTAGGTACGGCTCCATCTCCTTTCCTGTGTGCCTTCTCGTGACAGCTTTTTCCTTCTTCTTCTTTTTTCCCTTTTGCGCCGGGGGGTGGGGGAGCGGGGTCGCACGCCATGGGGAATCATTAAACCGTGCGAGGGTTCGCTTCCCAAATCCCAAGTGGACGCGGGCCCCCCCTCACATGCATGGCTAATTCAGGTCACGCAAGACAAAACTTACATGACTGAACAATATGGCAATTCTTTTACGTCTCGCATTTGCTAAGTGCACATAATGCGGTGACGTCTCATCATCGCAGATGCGAATTGATTGCAACAGGTGGCATTATTATGTGCCTCTGAAAAGGAGACTCGGATCCCAGATACGATATGTCGGTCGTGGTCGTGGGGCTCGCATACGTCGACGCAGCTTTCCAAGCCGGAGGACGGAGCACGTCACGTGCTCTACAGCGTTTGCTGCCCTCCTCCGACTTCAAGAATTGCGACATGTAAGTCCAAGACTGATTACCTGGCATTTGGACAGGTGGGCTTTACCTCGACCCCACTGCCACTACCAGCACATGCGGAAGATTGTTGCTTAACAGGGGGGACATAAACATTTTGGAAATGTTTATAATTTAAGAAATGAATTAGTAAAAATATAATATGTTTAGAATTTTTTGGACATTTTTTTTTTTTCCAAAAAAGAGCCATGAAAAGTTTACATTTCTATCTCCCTTCTTTCTTCTGCTTCTTCTCATTGCGTGTGTTTATATTCTCTTTCCATCTTCAAAAATGACTATTTGTTCGCTTGTGATCACCTCCTGTCCTTTTTGTGCATGGTATACGCATATAATGAGAATAAAAGTGTCATAACCTTCATGTAGACTTATTTTGATTAAAAAAAAACTTTTTTTGAATCATTCAAGTATACTGACTTTGATCTTGGACATCGAAAATCCAATGTGAAAATATATTATCATTTTTTTGAATTGACATGGCTCGTTGGCAACTTGACTCAGCATATGTACCCAAGCGACATCGTTTAGCATGGCATTCCTCAATTTAGAATTTGAAAATGGCCAAACCGACTAAATCCCCAATCAAATTTAATACCCAAATTTACGAGAAGGGCATACATTTTGACTTCGTTTAGCCTTTAATCGAATGGGTAGCGAGCAATTACAATTTCAAACATCGATCCTCAAATGATTTTTTTCTTTCATAAAAGAAAAGCAATAGAAGACATATCAAAGAAATCAGCCTAAACAAATCGATTCTACTCCTAGGCAGAGATAAAAGCACTTCGATATCATCATCATTCGAAACAAAAAAGAAAAAAAAAGGCTAGCAGAAGCATTACCTTGTTAGTGAATTTGATCAAAAGCCTCAATTTGTTGATCAGAGTTTTCAAAAGTGACGATAAGTAGATAAAAGAGTTGAAGATATAATGAAAGAGAAAAATAATATTTTGTTCATTAATTAGTGAATAGTACACAAGCCTATTTATAGGGCTTACATAACAACTATTTATAACAACATATATCAATCAAGATATATATAATTAATGGAGATATACGTTCAATCTTGAGAGATATAGATCAATAATATTATCAAAATTATCTCTAACATAAGAAAATATCCTATAGAAAATTTTAAGAATATCTACTATAATATCATTAACATCCCCTCAAACTCAATGTGACTTCAAAGAATCAATAGAAATTTTAATCAATATCAAACAGAGCCATGAAAAATGATACCAACGGCAACGAAGAGCGACGGGGATGATCTTAATCAAACTCTATAGGTGATCTTCGACCAAGACTCAAGCTTTTCAAAGCTTTCACCCGGGAAGCTTACCCAACCAGAAGCATCGGCATTGGCCCAAGACGAGCTACCACCTTGACACACTTTGTTGAGCAGATGGCTTATCACATCCAATTTGGCTTGTCTTATCATCAGTATCACTGCTGCCGTGGGCTCCGTCGCCGGGTCGTGCTCCATCTAAAGAACTACAAGCCTTTCAAGACTAGCAACTAAATTGGCCGACCCAAATTTGTCTTTTTCATGTTCGTCGCATGCTTAAGCGAAATTACTCCATATGTTTGGACATGGAATTTTGGGAACTGTAACGTAAGGTTGAACTTCTTACTTTGCTTCTTTTTTGAGCATACATAAGGAAGAGTCGCCTGCTTTCAATAAAAAAAAGAGTTCCCCAAACAAAGATAGGTCACGTCGCTAGTACTGTGATCCTAAAAATCATTGCTGATGCCACTTGATTGTAATTAGAGATATGGTGAATGGTTCGATAGATACGAACCATGAGAGAAATCACGTTTCGACGACTAGCTACTTGAAGTGGAAGGGTTCATGGCCATTCATACATATACCCACGCCGAGATTCAACCAATTGATCTGCATTCCAGAAGCAGTTGGCAAAAATCCAAGACCGAAGTTTCTTGGTCGCTGAATATAATATACATATATTATGAAGCGGAAGAAAAAGTGACTCCGTTGAAACGTCACAATATCAGCGAACGTTACTTAGTAAAAACATTCATGGGTAATGGTCTTCTCTTGGTCTTTAGCTGCACGGTACGCACCGCTGATTGGAATGATGTTTTTCGGACCCTTGACTTTGAGGCACCCTCACCTTGGAGTCTGGACAGACCTGGTTAGTCCAAAGGGACTATCATTTCTCTGCCTTGGTTAACTTCCCCTCCACTAAGTGCCTTGGTACAGATGATCCATACCCTCTTAATTATCTCGAGTAAGAGTGAGTGCTTCCGTATTGCTCAACTCAGATTTTGTGATATTTGGAACTTACCTTATCAGGACCGATTCCCCAATTTTTGGAATTTAGAATCTATTATACATATTCTGGAATCCAATACCTACCACATTAATTGGATTTAGGGTTGATTTTAGGATCTACCAAGGAATTAGCTAATTTTTTTCTTTTTTAGTTAAGTAAAATGAAAGTGAACGCAACAATAAAGGTCACCATTTGTCAATGACTCAATAGCAACTATCAATGAAAAATGAAATAAGCGTGTGCTTACAATGATCTTAATCAAATGTTTACGTAGATAAAACGTTACTACTAATGTCTTCTCCTGCCTTGCCAGTTAGCCTACTCCTTATCTGCTTTTTTTTTTTTTTTCCTCCGTCCTTATCCACATTACGTGGACACTTCTTACGCGTTTTCTAAGAGTTTCCTTCGTGGGAACGATACCGCCGCCGCCGCCCCCATCTCCATCACCCTACCGTAACCATCACATGCGTCCGTTTTGAAGCGGGAGCATGACGCAGCTTCCCAATCGCGAGTGCGCATCACCATCACATGCGTCGGCGCAGGTCCACCAGACGTGAGCGCTTACGTACCCCTGGCGTCCTGGCGTCCTGGCGTCATCTGCCGCTCTTTGATTATCTGACGTGCAATTATTGCGATAGGCAATCCGAGGCCGAAAATTCAGGAAGCACTATCAGATAAGAATGATATCTAAAAGTTCGCCTCCCTGATAAACACAACGGGCTGGGTGGACGCTAACCTTTCCCTAGTACTGCAACGCTAAAATTATCACTGATGACGCTCGATCAAAACTGGAGACATGGTGGATGGTTTGATGACTGCGAGCCATGAGAGAATCGCGTTTCAAAAGACTAGCTACTGAAGTGGAAGAGTTCATAGCCATACATACATACAAATGCACAAACCGAGATTCGACCCAATTAATTTGCACTGAACTTCAAGGTTGCCGAAGATGTATATAAATATATTATGACGTGAAAGAACACGACTCATGAAAATCGTTACTTCGACCGGAAATTTGTTAAAATAGGGCCGACACGACATTGATTGTCCAAGACCGAAACTCAAGGACTAATCATACCCGGTTCACCTTCTCTGGAAACGTCCCAGCCTGCGGTCCTTGTTGAACAAACGTCCCCACATGCATGATATGGAAAAGATCTTGTCTTCAGACCCCTGATTGAGGCCCCACGTGTCGTTATTTTCCCAGACAAAACTATCACGTCTCGTCTTTCATTCACTAGTCTTCCCCTGGACTTTGTTCTCGCATACGTACTGCTCAAGAGAATTTTCTCTTTCAACAAAGCAGTTTGGGTTTCTTTAGGAGAATTGCTTTTTTTTTTCAGTTCTTCGCATGATATTGGAAATAGTATTATTGCCAAACTTATTATGTGGGCTACCGTGTGTTTATTCAAGGGAAGACAACATTTAAAAAACCACTTCTCAAAAATCTACTGGTCTATTTGACATGGTCGGAGTTATTTTGTAAGGTGCTCCGCTCTCATATAATCACCACAAGTGCTTAACAAGTGCTTTTCAATAATGTGCATTGGCTTGCAATGACCAATTTATATGGCTTACCATAAAAGTGCACTTTGATCAACCTGTCATATAAATTCACATGATATAAACATGAATAACACGTTGCACAATGTGCTGTTTGATAAGCAAGGCCGATGATTACCATTACTTGTCATCAACATTTGGTCAGGTGGCCCGCACCATCACCATCACATGCGGAAAGCTACTGCAATAAAAATGGAGGCGTCAAATTAAGCAGGACTTACCGAGCAAAAACAAAAAACAGAGTCGCGCACAAGTTTGGCATGTAGGACCACTTCACGTCTTTCAATGAATGGATGCCCGTGCCCGTCCATGAAAGAAGTCAAGGGGATTTAGTGTCCTCAAGATCTACATGAATCCATAGGTCCCACATGACACCAAATGTACGTTATTCGGTCATGGTGATATACATGATTTAGTCATGATGACGTGCATCCACGGGAGAGCAATAACAAATTTCATCGATACAACGGAAATTACAATTACACTTGAATCACTCAAATACTCTCAATTTTTTTCAAGCCTTAATTATACTCAATATCATATGCAATGTTTAACCCTATAATTAATCACTAAATAATCTCTCAATTTCATAAGAAAATTAAATAAATCTTAAATTCATAAGATTTAATTGACTTGAATATTAATATTTCTTGGATGTAATTCATTAGCAAGTTTCGTTGCATGAATGACAAAAAAACTAGTTGCCAAGCACTTTGGCGCCTATGGACGTCCCTCACAATAGAGCAACCACGGTAACACAAACATAGCGCTTCAATGCCCTCTGACCAAGAGCATATATATTTATATCATATGCGATCAGCAAAGTCAACGACATTTGTGGAAGGAATCCACTGCTCAAAAAGAAGTCTTGTGTTGGTCGGTCAAAGAAGACCACGAATACTAGAGAGGAAATCGTATCAAAGTAGGATTCAGCCATTAAGGGTACGTATAATAACTATTCCTTTTTTTTTTTTCCAAACTATCTTTTTTGTTCCAGAAAAAAATTCAGAATAAAAATCGTTTGGTAATATAATTTCATTTTTTTATTTTAAAAAAATTAATTTAAAAATGGATTTGGAATAAAAATAAGAAGTAAAAATCGTCCACTTCTCTATTTTTAGAATATAAATGAAAAATAAAAACTCTTCTCATTACTTGTCTTCATTATTAGTCGGCTGCTCATCCGCCACCCGTTGTTGACCCCTGTTGGTTGCCGTTGGTCACTAACCACCCCCCGCCAAACTCGACCGATCACCACCCACCACTGTCCATCGCCGCATGGATGAGAGAAATTTTGTGACGTTATAACGAGAACAATAATTTTGTGTCATTATCAAACGTGTATTTTTGCTCAGAAATTCATCTAGGAATGGGTAGTCACTTGATGCTACGAAGGATGCGTTCGTGAGTTGGACGGTGAGAAAGAAGTCTTGAGTTTCATTGCACGTCTCTCTTACATAGTCAATGATTTAAGTTGTAGCGGGTCGAAATTATCTTTCGAAATCATGACTAGTACATATAATAACAAATTCGATTGCTGTTGTGGAAACATCTTTTCATATGGAGAGTGAGCTGAGTTTGCAGAAGAGATCCGTCCTTATTATGAGCGGAAGTGCTCTATATATTTAGTGGTGAAAGAAGTTGCTATGTTTACAGATTTTGTTTATTTTTCTTTATCTTTAAATAATTCAGCCAGATGGGTAAAATTGTACGTTGTGATTTTGACCGATAATTGTTTTTTTCTCTTTCTGCCAAAGTAATGGTATTTTACTAGGATCGAACACAAATTATCCCTATATCCTAATTTAAAGCGCATCTGAACTAATATATTTTTCTATCTAAGATGAGTTTGGCAATTTCTTAATCAACCCTAATTAACTTTTTTATTTATTCTTGAACTCTGGACATCTTTTTTGATTTCACGATTCTAGTCACGACCTTCGAAATCTCCACCCAACACGTTAAAAATCCTCAAACACGTTCAATCTCACCCCATTACCAAGACCACGAGTCGATTCTGGGCCACTTTCTAGGAGTTTAATGTTCGTACAGCCTTACTAAATTCAACCTTCGTGGGCGATTCCTTGTGTTCCTTAGCGTGACGATGATGTAACTGCAGTTCGTCTTGTCCTCATGAACTCTGGGATGTTTGCAAACGTTGTCCTGCTCAAAATCAAAGGGCAACGTGGATTATTTAAATACTTTGTGTGATTATCGCAGGGGCACTAAACTCAGAAAGTGTGGTACTCTCATTTTCTAAGCAAGTTAAGACCACAAGTTTTGGATATTCGCTATGTTTTATTGGCAAGAGCAAATTCTTGTAGCTAGATTTTGTTTTAATAGTTGGACAGTTTCAAATGTTTTTGCTGAGGAAGTGTCCGAGACTTGTCCGGTAGAAATGAGGCCACGTGGTCGAAGAGTGTCCTCAATTCCCATTAAAATGAGATTCCTTAAATACAAAGAAAAGAATAAAACACCATGAGGAGACAAATAATGTCAGAGCAAATCAAATACCAAAACCTAGAAAAGTTTGTGTTGACGCGTGTCGAGTTGCGTTTAGTTCATGGTCGGACTCGGGCTTCTCTTGGTAAGTTCATATCGCATTTGCAGAGTGTTCCTGTGCCGTTGCATCGAGAACTAATCTTCGATTCATATTTGTTCTTTCTCTTACATCAAATTGTAATTTGTTTGTGTCTATTTTTTTTCCTATTTGATGTCCTATCTTGGTACGAGAAAAGTTCAAATCTTTGTAGGTTCCATTTGTCTCTCCAATTAAATTTATACGCTTAATACCAGGTAAAAGACCAAATTAAGTGAGTATTACAATATTTAAATAATAAACCATGTTTTCATCTAACAGTTTAATATTTTAGAATAGTTATCAGTAATCTCACAAAATTCTCACATGATATCATAATTGGAAGTCTTGAGTTCAAATTTTTTAGGCCTTATTTACCTCCCCAATTAAATTTCCACACTTAGTATTTCGTAAAAGACTAGATTGAGTGTGAGAGAGAGTGTTAGAAAACCACACTTTAATTTAAAACTTTTAAAATTATTGGCAATAGTTTTAAAAAACCTTACATCAACAATAAACCATCTCTTCATCGAATAGTTGGCAGTTGTCTTACAAAATCCCATATGAATACTTTACAACGAAACAACAACATAATATGCTTGGAGGTTAGTATAGTCACGCAAAGTATATCCACAATAATCACCAATATGCACTCACTTAGCTAGTTAACTTTACATGTTCACGCCCATAAAAAGAAATGATTGGGTAACAGACTTTAATCTATTGTGAAAATAATTATTTATTCTGAATCACAAAAAATTAAATAATAAATTCAATTTAGAATTTGTGATTAATAATAAATTGTTATTTTTCAATAGTCGAAAGCCTTTGCAAAATTCAAATCGAGATCATGCACAAAAGCAGCTAGAGCTAGATAGGTGATTATCCCAACAACCAGCCCTAACAACCCGTCTTGTCCTCTCGGCTATATAAACGACGACCCTGATAGCATTCTCGTCTCCCATCAGTGTAGCGACGTCTCTTGGGACTGTGTATGTGTGTGTCTGTTGATTTTATAGTTAGTGTTGGTTCACAGCTTCCGACAACAACCATTATATAGATATTTCTGAGCTTCTCACTAAATTGGGGTTCATTTGATCTTGGTGACAGGAAAATGAGCCAGAACATAGTTCTTCCCGAGGTTTTGCCTGACCCGCATGGAGATGACGATGGCCGTCACCGGCGAACTGGTGAGCAAGACACGAGCACTTGAAAACTCTGTTGTTTTATCTTTTATGACCAAACTTTGTTCTATATGACCAAACATTGCGGTCACTGTTGCCATTGTCGGTGAAAATGGCAAACCTGCGAGGGGAGTTCGTGGATTGAGATTGGGGTCTTGAAAGAGGGAGATGAAAATGTGAGACAGTGGTCGATGGAGTATGGAAGAGGAGGAGGCAATGGAGTTCGCAGAAGTGGAGTATGGAAGCGAGGCGCATTGGAGGATGGAAGCGAGGGGAAACATGGCGCGGAGGCAATGGAATTCGCAGAAATGGAGCTTCTTCTTCTTCTTCTTTTTCTTCTTCTTCTTGGAGGCAATGGAATTCGCAGAAATGGAGCTTCTTCTTCTTCTTCTTCTTTTTCTTCTTCTTCTTGGAGGTGATGGAATTTGCAGAAATGGAGCTTCTTCTTCTTCTTCTTCTTCTTCTTCTTGGAGGCGATCACAGAAATGGAGCTTCTTCTTCTTCTTCTTCTTCTTTTTCTTCTTCTTCTTCTTGGAGGCGATGGAATTCGCAGAAATGAGCTTCTTTTTCTTCTTCTTCTTCTTCTTCTTCTTCTTCTTCTTCTTCGAGGCGATCACAGAAATGGAGCTTCTTCTTCTTCTTCTTCTTATTTTTCTTCTTCTTCTTCTTGGAGGCGATGGAATTCGCAGAAATGAGCTTCTTTTTCTTCTTCTTCTTCTTCTTCTTTGAGGCGATCGCAGAAATGGAGCTTCTTCTTCTTCGAGGCGATCGCAGAAATGGAGCTTCTTCTTCTTCTTCTTCTTCTTCTTCTTTGAGGCGATCACAGAAATGGAGCTTCTTCTTCTTCTTCTTGGAGGCGATGGAATTCGCAGAAATGAGCTTCTTCTTCTTCTTCTTCTTTGAGGCGATTGCAGAAATGGAGCTTCTTCTTCTTCAAGGCGATCGCAGAAATGGAGCTTCTTCTTCTTCTTCGAGGCGATCGCAGAAATGTAGCTTCTTCTTCTTCTTCTTCGAGGCGATCGCAGAAATGTAGCTTCTTCTTCTTCTTCTTCTTCTTCTTCTTCGAGGCGATCGCAGAAATGGAGCTTCTTCTTCTTCTTTGAGGCGATCACAGAAATGGAGCTTCTTCTTCTTCTTCTTCTTCTTTTCTTCTTCTTCTTCTTGGAGGCGATGGAATTCGCAGAAATGACCTTCTTCTTCTTCTTTGAGGCGATCACAGAAATGGAGCTTCTTCTTCTTCTTCTTCTTCTTCTTCTTCTTCTTCGAGGTGATCACAGAAATGGAGCTTCTTCTTCTTCTTCTTCTTGGAGGTGATGGAATTCGCATAAATGAGCTTCTTCTTCTTCTTCTTTGAGGCGATCGCAGAAATGGAGCTTCTTCTTCTTCTTCGAGGTGATCGCAGAAATGTAGCTTCTTCTTCTTCTTCTTCTTGGAGGTGATGGAATTCGCAGAAATGAAGCTTCTTTTTCTTCTTCTTCTTCTTGGAGGCGATGGAAGTCGCAGAAATGAGCTTCTTCTTCTTCTTCTTCTTCTTTGAGGCGATTGCAGAAATGGAGCTTCTTCTTCTTCGAGGCGATCGCAGAAATGTAGCTTCTTCTTCTTCTTCGAGGCGATCGCAGAAATGTAGCTTCTTCTTCTTCTTCTTCGAGGCGATCGCAGAAATGTAGCTTCTTCTTCTTCTTCTTCTTCTTCTTCTTCGAGGCGATCGCAGAAATGGAGCTTCTTCTTCTTCTTTGAGGCGATCACAGAAATGGAGCTTCTTCTTCTTCTTCTTCTTCTTTTTCTTCTTCTTCTTCTTGGAGGCGATGGAATTCGCAGAAATGACCTTCTTCTTCTTCTTTGAGGCGATCACAGAAATGGAGCTTCTTCTTCTTCTTCTTCTTCTTCGAGGTGATCACAGAAATGGAGCTTCTTCTTCTTCTTCTTCTTGGAGGTGATGGAATTCGCATAAATGAGCTTCTTCTTCTTCTTCTTTGAGGCGATCGCAGAAATGGAGCTTCTTCTTCTTCTTCGAGGTGATCGCAGAAATGTAGCTTCTTCTTCTTCTTCTTCTTGGAGGTGATGGAATTCGCAGAAATGAAGCTTCTTTTTCTTCTTCTTCTTCTTGGAGGCGATGGAAGTCGCAGAAATGAGCTTCTTCTTCTTCTTCTTCTTCAAGGCGATTGCAGAAATGTAGCTTCTTCTTCTTCTTCTTCTTCAAGGCGATTGCAGAAATGTAGCTTCTTCTTCTTCTTCTTGGAGGCGATGGAATTCGCAGAAATGGAGCTTCTTCTTCTTCTTCTTCTTGGAGGCGATGGAATTCGCAGAATTGGAGCTGCTTCTTCTTCTTCTTCTTCTTCTTCTTTTTCGAGGCGATGGAATTCACAGAAGCGATGGAATTCGCAGAAATGGAGCTTCTTCTTCTTCTTCTTCTTTTTCTTCTTCTGAGTCCTACGCAGCCCGAAGGGCGTTTTCGGTATGGGCCTCCAAAAGAAAAAAAAAATGAAATAAGAGGTGATAGGTAGAGAGACTAGAGTTGGGTTCGGTTCCTCCAGAAAACCCAAACCAAAAATTTAAGTGTTCACTCGCTTAAAAGAAACGTTAGTAAATTTCCTGTGTGCTTGAGAAGAGACGTAACTTTTTCTGCAACTTCCACTGATTCCAGATTTCTTTTTTTTTTTTTTTTTGGTTTTGTGACTGATTCCAGATTTGGGTTTCCTGTTTTGGGTTCAAATCAGGCACCATGTGGACGGCCAGTGTCGGCATAATCACAGCCGTTGTCGGGTCCGGAATTCTGTCTCTGCCATGGGCCATGGCGCAACTCGGGTGGATCGCCACGCCGGTGGTGATTTTCATGTTCGCCTTTGTCACTTACTACACCTCTGCCCTCTTGGCCGCGTGCTACCGCAATGGCGACCCCGACAAAGGCGAGAGAAACTACGGTTACACGGAAGCCGTCTGCTCCCATCTTGGTAATATAAAAATAATCATATCTCGGTCCACCCACCAAATCTTTTCGGCTAAAGATGCTCCTTTTCATTTCATTGTATAAATTAAATTTTCTCGTTTTCTTCTCCTCGTTTTAAAATCGGCAGGTGTGCTAAAAGAGAAGTTATGTAGACTGGTTCAGTACCTGAATTATTTTGGGGTTGCCATTGCGTTCACCATTGCAACCTCCGTAAGCATGATGTGAGTGGTAAATTTGATTATACTAGGAAGTCAAGTTATATACCAAAGAAAATGAAAAGAAAATTCGGATTGCTAAAGTTGTTGGTTGTGTGTGTAATTTCATATTCATTTTGGTTTTGCCGAATGTTTGACCGAACAGGGCAATCCACCAATCAGTCTGCTTTGGTGACAAAAGTCCTTGCCACACAAGTATCTACTGGTATATGATTGTGTTTGGGATCATCGAAGTTCTTCTGTCCCAAATCCAGGACTTCGACAAGCGGTGGTGGCTCTCCATCTTGGTCACCGTAATGTCGTTCACTTACTTGACCATTGGAGTTGCCCTCGGTGTCGCAAAAGTAGCAGGTTGCTAGTATTTTTTTTCACTCGATCAGTTCTGTGTATGAGAACATGTCATGTGGTGATTAAACTAAAGTAGATAGATTGAGTAGAAGAAGGCCTGACACTAGCCATCACATCTTGTCTTTCTCAAATATCCACCAGAAAACGGCAAATTTGGAGGAAGCCTCACTGGAATAAGCATTGACAATGTCACTCAGACACAGAAGATATGGAGGAGTTTCCAGGCTCTTGGTGTCATAGCTTTTGCCTATTCATTCGCCAACATACTCATTGAAATTCAGGTAAAGTTATGCAACACCCACCATACCTAGTTGTTTTACAAAAAAACACGCTTAAATTTTCGAAAAACTACCCTTGATTGTTGTAATTAAGTGATTAGTGTGATGCGTTGAAAACAGGACACGATTAGATCCCCGCCATCAGAGTCCACGACGATGAAGAAGGCCACGTTCGTCAGTTTGGCAGTCATGACGCTATACTATTTGCTTTGTTGCTGCATGGTCTATGGGGCGTTTGGGGACTTGTCACCCAGGCACCTCCTGGCAGGTTTCGGGTTCTTCCATCCTCATTGGCTCGTCGACATAGCAAATGTCGCCGTTGTGATCCACCTTGTCGGTGCTTACCAGGTCTACTCTCAACCCATATTTGCTTTCATCGAGAAACGTGCCCCGAGAAGCTTTTCAGATAGCCAATTCTTCGCCAAGGAGATCCAGATTCGGGTCCCAGGTTTCCCAACCTACAATCTATTTGTGTCTCAGTTGATTTTGCGAACCATTTTCGTGATTGTAACTACCGTGATCGCGATGCTGCTTCCCTTCTTCAACGAAGTGATCGGACTACTCGGCGCTGTGGGATTCTATTCTTTGACGGTTTATTTCCCAGTCGAGATGTACATCATCCAAATGAGGATCCCCAAGTGGAGCAACAACTGGCTATGTCTCCAAATCCTCAGTGTGGCTTCTCTTCTCATCAGTATCGCTGCTGCTGCGGGCTCCATCGCGGGGGTCGTGCTCCATCTGGAGTCCTACAAGCCTTTCGAGGCTGGCAACTGATTCGCCCCAACGTCACTGGTCTCTTCGCTATATGGATTTGCGACGTCACCAATGCTTCGCCTCTCTTTTTGCTGTTAATAAAATACTCGTTAGCATGAAACTGAGCTTGTGCTTATTCACGTGTACAAAGCATGGTCGTTGGAATGATGGAATTGACTGAGTTTCTACGTATTTATATATAATCTAAGAGTTGGTGATGTCTCTATCACTTGAGTGCTAACTCCTTTTTAGCTGCATGAGGAATGAAAAGTAATACTAAGATCACTTTCGACGCACGTGCAGAAGTCACGCTCTAAAATCCAAATGAGATTTTTAAGGTTCGAATTGAAATTAGCTAAAGTGTTAATTGCATCGAGGTTAGATTTGAGTCATTAATTCAGGTCACTTTCGGATCCGTTTGCCGACATAAGGAGGAAGATCACTCGCACCTTCGCATCACAAATCCTGTGTCGACCTTGTGTTTGACTCGATCGGCTTAAGTGTGAAACCCTCGTTGGATGACCGAATTTATTAAGTATTTTCCTTACACCGATTTCAAATGTCAACCATAGGGTACATTCGTTAGCCTTGGTAATCAATTCCATGTCTTGTCATAGTGACATGACGTTGCCTAGAAATTTTCATGTCATGCGATAATTGTTTTGGGTTTTTCCTTGTACTGTTTAAGGCGTCAAACGAGGCAATTAAGGAAGTTATATGGCTTAAAGTTTTGCTTAATGATCGGGATCACAGCAGGAGAAGATTTTTGTTTACTTCGACAATCAGAGCACAAAGCATTTGAACCCAAAATTAGATGTATCACGAGCAAAGGAAACATGTTGATGGTAGATACCATTTTACACATTATAGTATATCACAGAAAACAGCATCTGTTGAGGATAAGTCGTAGTACCATTTGGACTAGGTCAACTTCTGCAGCTAGTGAGGAGCCCATAGGCGTTTGGGAGATATGGATGACGACCGTTGAAGATGAAGTTGGACATCTTGCTAAGGCGGAGATTTGTTGACTGTGCCTCGAAGATAAAGTCGATTCATCTAAAAAGATTCTAAATTAAAAATTTCATTGAATATCAAGATGTCTTCACCCAATCAAATGAGGATATGCCCAGTACCCCTTCATCGACAATAGATGGGATTCAGTATTTCATTGGTAGCAAAGTATATATAAGAGCTGGAAAAAAAAAATCCTATGGTAAAAGTATACAGCTTCAATAATGATGATTGACGTCTACGTCTCATTATACTTTGATAAAGGTTTCAAAAAAATTTCTTCGAATTGGAAGTCGCTGCGATATTTGTTACGATCGTAGTTTGAAGCTAGCTTAGTGCGGATGGATTTAGTCTTTTGTCACTTGGCCTGCTTTGGACAAGGCTCTCCATTGGCTATTCTTGAAACTATTAGCACATTGAGCATCTTTTTAATAATTAACGGTACTAAAACTAATGCACATTATAGAGGTAAGTTCATAATTTTCTCTTTTTATTCATAAATGCAAATCTTCTAGCGACCCAATTAAAAAAATTGGTAGCAAGAAGTTTGAGATCTAGTCGCCAAATCTCTTGGTGGCTTGGTGGATTGCTTGTAATCACACGGTTTGAAATTTCATCACGAGAAGTGGAATCCATTTGGAAAGCGAATTCATGTAATTTTCCCATCTTCCCAGCAAATATGTCACTTTCATTATGGAGTAGCATCTCAATTTTTTTAGTACAACACAGCGTGGCACTTCTAGTACACAAGATCTAAAAGGCATCACATTGAAGACACTCCCAATGCAAGGCTATCAACAGTAGTTAGTAATCATCAATTTCAATTACGATTGATTCCTTTGGAAACATTTAAAAGGATATGCATTGAAAACTCTAGGAAGGGATGCAAGTTACAGGGGCATGCTCGCTCGGAAAAAAAAATGTAAATGAAACAAAAAGATTAGCTTTTTCCACTTAAGTAATCTTAAAGTTTAAGACTTAAACTTAACACCTAAGATTTCTGCTATATCAGGATATTTCCATCGCGAGGAGATAGTTGATGATTGATGATATTAATTTAATAAAGCTTCGACACGATTCTCTTCAGATTAGTACCAACGTCAGAGTTCGAAGCTAGGTATGTGTGAGTTGTATTATATTAGCATGTCTATTGAATCTCGTTCCTCTTTGCAGCGCTCTCTAAAAGACATCATGGAGATAAAGCCTTCACATTATTCTTTTTCGGAGACGACTCTGCCCTAACATGTAATACTATCATAGTTTGAAGCAAGCTAAGTACGAGTTGTATTTAGTCTTTCATCACTTGGCCTACTCTGAACAAGTTTTTTTTTTTTTTTTGGTGCGGATATTCTGGAAAGTACGCACATTTAGCACTTCTTTTATAATTAGTGGCACTAAGACTAATGCACCTTGGAGAGATAAGTTCATAATTTCCTTTTTTATCTTTTCATAAATGCATATATTCTAGCGACCCCTTAAGAAAATTTGGAAGCAAACAGTTTCATCTAAGGACCAAAGTTTGATATTTGGTTGCCGAATCTCTCGGTGGCTTGGGGGTTTGCTCGTGATGATGAAGTTTGTGACATTTTGTCGCTAGAAGTGGAACCAAATTGGAAGGCAATTCATGTGATTTTTTCCATTTTCACAGAAATTTTATTTTACATTCATCATGGAGTAACATCTCAATTTTTTAGTACAAGACGTTGTGGTTCTTCTAATGCCCCAAGATTTAAAAGGCATCACAAAATTGAAAAGAAAAGATTCTAACGAAGAAACTTACAATCGAAGGCTCCCATGAAATGACAAAAACCCTTTTAGAAATTGACAGATACATAACCTAGACCTAGAAGCATCCCCACCTATATGAAACAAGAAAGAAAGTTGCACCTACCGCATGTTGTTTGCTTCCCATTAATCAGAAGCAATATATATATTCTCGCTAAAATTTAAATTTAAATTTCAAGAATTAAGAAAGAAAATGTCATACATAGTAAATTAGAACTTTTAATAACTTCTATTATTGATCTTACATGAAAATGGCGTAAAGCCATAGAATATGGATGCGAAGATAAACTCCATTCTTCTCTCTCTCTCTCTCTCAATATTGCTCCACGTACGCACATTATCTTCTGCATATGGGCAATCTGTAAGTAAGAATTAAAAATGGACGGCAATTAATGAAGATAACGAAATAGCCAATTGTTGTATGAATATTTAAATAAGTGACGGCTCATACATCTTCATAAAGAAAGCGGAAAATACTATAGAACCACTAAGTTCCTCATCAATCACATTGACCACGTGAAAAATGCCAGCCTGTTCTTCCATCTGAAACTTATTCTTATTCCTCCGGGAGTCAGCTATTTTGTCCGTATTGTCGTTTTTGAAAAGACCTAGCGTTTATATGTCGATGCATCTGGTTGGAAAAAGAAGTGCAAGGTTAACATGCCGACCTCACGTTGGTCCATGATACTTGTTTTGTTCATAGTGAGAACCTTTCGATCATGCGTAATTGGAACCATCCCAATAATTTCGTGAGAAACCATTGCATGCACCTAACATATGTAGTTATAGGCATTTATCAATCAGATTTGATATGAGACTCGTCAAGTTCGATAATTAGTCGTGTCAACTCAATGACTTTGGAGTTCTCTTAATGCTTAATTTAATTGCTTGTTCGAACTAGATCTAAGTCAATAAGGGCTCAAAGTATATATGAAGACAGCATGAACGAGTAAATTATTTCTTGGGAAGGAGTCTGCTTGTATAGGCACATTTGGCCCGCGCTCAAGCCCGGCCTTTTCTGGGAAATAAAACTTAATTTTCCTTAAGTTCTTTGCGATATTCATTTGTGGTTTCATCTAGCTAGTAACAAACTTGCCGTCGTAGTACGTGTCCGACAAGCAACGGGAAAGCACAGAGTCTCTAGGTCTTGCCCGGCTGATGCGCCTAGCCTCCCTTGGGATTGAGACTGGGACTGGGACTGGGACTGGGATTGGGAAGCTTCGCGGATACCGCCCCCAAAAACAAAAGCATTGTATTCATCGATTGGATCTGAATCTCGTCCGCCCTTTCTCTTAACCATGGGACCCCCAAAAACTTTATGTCCCCATCTTATCAAAACGCCAGCCAAAAAGAAAAAAATTAAGAAAAAGCTGTCACTTGAAATGTCACTTCATCACGGCCGAGTTAGGTATACTTTTTATCCTATTTCTTGTAAAGAAGAGATGGAACGTTCGGCATTTTTTAGTGATAAGAATGATGCATTCGAATCTTTCTAGTGCTAGTTATCCTTTTCACTAATGTGGGGGGCATGAAAAGGGCGTAGGGACTTTGACCGAATGAATAGGAATACTGACCAATTGATAGACATTTTTTTTCGAAGAAGAGAGTCCAATCTAAGATAAATGCTTTTTTCATTCACATGAATGATAAATAAAGAGTATACAATGTACTTGTACATTGAAAATGATGCTCGTTTTGATTGGTTTTTGGTAAAAAAATATTTACTTTCTTTCACAGTCACTGCATTTATTGATAATTGGCGAGATATGTCGACATTCTATAGTGTACTCGCTTGGTTACAAATATAATTTTATTCGCCAGATATGATATACAAGCATCCCCTCTTTCTAGTTGTACAGATTAGAATGTAAAGGATGCTCTCTCTCTCCTTCTCAATTTTATAAAATGCAATCCAACTAATAAAAGCTAAATTAGGAAATGACCAGATTGCATCAAATGGGAAATCAAAGTTGTGGTTTTACGTCGGCCCTTAGAATAGGAAAAATTGATGGACCCATTATATAATTTAGAAAATATTTTCATAAAACATCGTTTGTATTGCTTTAGTAAATGAACGAACAAAAATTATTTTCATGATATACAAAAATCAAAATTATTCTATTTAGCTTGCTTAAATTTAATTCCACTTTCAATCCTGACTGTTTTATCTATTTCAACGGCCAATCCATCCCAGATCCAATTTGGCCGAAAGATGAACTAAGGTGAAGTCCCATTAGATGAAAGTTGGACGAAAATTTAATGGTTTGCTAATGGGTTAAGAGGCCACGCAAGAAAGTTTTGGACGCATATTGTGGTCATTAATCCAAGTGAGAAAGGTTGCTCAAAAAACAAAAACAAAAAAAAATCCAAGTGAGAAAGGAATGACTGTATTATTAGTGAAACCACTATGGAATAACTTAGAGGAATCACTTCATGATAAACAATGTGGGATTTTTCCGCAATTTTACCCAAATTCTGTTGTAAAATTACACTTTAGTGTGTAAAGTTCCATCTATTTTATTTTTTTTTTCATTTTATCCCCTTTTTTACGATACTATGTTTCTATTTTCTATTTCATCTGGTCTCCTGATCTAACTGCTTGTGTCTTCTACCAAGAAGACCCAATCCCCGGATCCAGAGCGCCCTTGTATGCTTAAATGGACGGTTGAGTATCAAGCAAAAGAACAAAAAGAAGTATGGCAATTTAGCCAATTAGGGTACCTTCTAATGTTGACTACCCTAAACTTGAAGTGCGAGATTATTGCATGTACTCAAATATAACGAGAGCATAGATTCAATTAGGCATCACATGGAACTCAACAGTGTTGTGCCAAAAATTCAACAATCTAGAAGGACTAGGGAAGTTTATATCGTATGCATGCCATGATACCTCCATATATTTATGTTGGACCCTTTGATCATGCAAAGGAAAATGATAAGCTCACGGTGCATTCACCACCACACATACGCTAAGTATATGGAAAAAGAAGGTGATAGCCCTGTAGATTCTTATTCAGTCTGTCATCCACAAGGCATCGACACCAAGATATGCAGAGAGAAAGATATAGGGAGAATCTTTGTGGTCCCAGTTGCTAATTGCATATCAATGGCACTTTGTGTTTGTGGTAAAGAAGGCACTATTATTCTTGTAAATAATGGATAGCAGCTCTTTGGTGCCCGGAAATTTTGTGAGAAATTATTATATACGCTAAGTATATGGAAATATTGACATTTGTTGATCGGGTTTCATATAAGCCTTGTCAAGTTCAACTATTAGTTTGTATAAAATTTGGGACCATGGAGTTCTCTTCATGCTCAATGTTGTTGTTTGTTCGAACTTGACCTAATCATAAGTTTAATGACTTTGCCCTAGCCAACAAGGCTCGAAGCACATATCAAGGCAGGCGTGGAGACGTAATTTCCTTTTTGGAAGGAGCTAGCTTGTATAGGCTCATTACAAATATACAAATTCGCCATTCACTTTGCTCGAGTGTAAAAGGAGTGACTCAGATGTAATGATAATATATCAAGAGACATAATTTCTTCTATTGTCATTAATGAGAAGAACAGGATAAGTCCACTAGATTGTCTTAGCATTTATGGATGACCCCGACACTTTATTGCTAAATGTTAATAAAAAAGTCGAGTTTTAAAACTTTCAGAATTAAGTTAATTCAGTTGTTTCAGCTTATATTAGGTGTTGTCTAAAAAGTCACGTAGGCCTAGGGAATTGGCGTGCAGTCAAATCACCCGTCCAGGGAAAAGGAAAATAAATATGAGAAAAACAAATGATGTAATGAAAAAAGGGGTGTCCAAGTGAGTCAAGTTACTTATAATCGGAAAAATACTATAAATATTCTAAATCCATTCATTGATACTAATTCGATCCTAAACTTTTCAAATAAACTAATTTGAAAAAGGGTCATGACTATCTTCCAATCTGGACAGAGCCAGTGTTGGCAAGAATCATAAATCCTCCCTCAAACCCCGATTACCATTCCAAACATTGCCAACACCCCCACAATCCTATTCAATGACAATGCCGGTAGTTTTTTTTTTTTTTTTTTACTTTTCGCATTTTTTTTGTTTTTTGTTTTATTTTAACTTGTCTTTTCTTGGATAAAAATTTTGGACTTTTTAAAAACTAATTTGATTAATTTTTGCCGGAAAAATTAGATTTAAACCACAACAATGTCGTTTAGGTGCTTTAGTTAACATTAACGCCATATATAACAGAAAAAAATAATAATAAAAATCATGTCAACATTTTCCATTAATCAAATTAGATATCATTCACGAAAAAGCATGATTACACCAATTTAACTTGTTTTAAAATTTAATTGTATTTTTTAAAAGTTTTATGATTCAATCATTTTAACAGTATGTTTTAAGACTTTTGATACACTTATCCCATAATGATGATGATGATGATGATGATGATGATGATGATGATGATATGATAATAATAATAATAATAATAGCTATGAGCGGTCCATTCGCCGACAAGGGTTCAGTGCCCCTTTGCCAAAACAAAGATAGGTCATTCAAAGTATAGAATGACTATCCCCTCGGCATCCTAATTCCAACCTCCATTTGCAAATGGAAGAACTAAGATGATATTAAACTGTTTGATCACTGTTCTACTAATCTGGATGTACAATACAAGACCATGTGTGTCTCTCTTGAAATACGAGGCCTGGTTATTGTTCCAAAAAGGTGTTCTCATTCGTAAACCAGATAGAAACAAAAACTAGAAAGTAATATCACATCTTCGTAGTCTACTCAAAAGCCATGGCCACAGCCGAATGGCTGAGGCAATAGCGTTTTCTTGTATAAACCATTGATAAAAAGGGAAAAGCCACCAAAAACTCCAAACTTTGTCTCGAGTGATAGATTTACCCCGAACTTTGTTTTGTGACGTGAAAAACCTTGAAGTTTGCTAACTATGACACATTTACCCCAAACTTTTATTTGTGACACAAAAAATCCCGAACTTTCATTTGTGTGACACATTTACCCTAAATCATAAGGGCGTTTTGGTCTTTTTATTTTTAAAAATTTTTTTCTTTTTTTTCTTCTTCTTCTTCTTCTTCCTTCCCTCCGCCGGCCATGGCGGAGGGAAGCTAGCGTTCAACGAGGGCCTCCTCGCCGGATACAGCGAGGGCACCCTCGCCCGAGCCGCCGGTGAGGGCACCCCTCGCCGGCGCGACGGGCCTCCCTCGCTAGATCGGCGAGGGCACCCTCGTTCGACGTCGGCGAGCACCCCTCGCCGGATCGGCGAGGCACCCCTTGCCGGAGTCGGGCGGGCCTAGCCACCCGGGCGAGGGCGACCCTCGCCGATGCCGGCGGGTGTTAGGGAAATCCCTTATGATGTTTTGAAGATGACAAAATAAATCAAAGGCTACTAACATGTTTGATGGTTGAGTAATAGACCATGCAGATTATAAAACATGTAAAGGATATTATCAAAGTCTGAAGATTGCCAGACTCAAGACTCAAAGTCTGAAGATCACCAGACTCAGTACTCTAGACTCAGACTTTACATCCAGATTCGATGAATCGTAACTCAAGCCCAATCATACAACGGCTAGTGATCTGGTTTGGATTCCATATCAAGATTGATTTGATTGATTCAATCTATTTGATTGGCGATTGGATCTTGAAGACAAGGACTTTCTACACGAAGAAGCTTTACTTATGGAAACCAAGATTTCGTTTGTATGGGCGATCGGAATCAATTTGGGATTTTACCTTTGTCACTCAACGGCTACCAAATCTTCTAGATACTGAGCTGTCCAATGGGTATATTGGAAGACGATTCTCCGGGATACTTGTCCAACGGGTAGTTTGGAAGTGGAGGAGTATTTAAGGAGATCATGGACCGATGAGCAAGAAAGAGACGGAGCGTAGAATTTATAATTCCAAAGTCCAAGCAATCTTTGTTTATACACTTGTCTTTGGAGAGCTTAAAAGTTTGTGATCGTGAGAGAAATACCAAAGGAGTGACTTAGTGAGATAGTGTGATCTACTAAGTGTTTGCACTCGAAGTTGTAATCTCTTGTTGATTGCATAGTGGAATCCAGCCAAGAAGGCTGTTATCGTGGGAGAGTGGACGTAGGCTTTGATTAAGCCGAACCACTATAATTTCTGTGTTCTTATTCTCTTCCCTAACTCCTTTGTTTGAAGTTATAATTTACCAAACGGTATAGTATTTCGGAAAACTCCTTTAACCTAATAATATTTGTATTTTTCAAAACGCATTTCTCCAAAGTTGAATAAAACGGGCCTTATAGTGCAACCTGCTTACCCAGCAGTCGATCTATAGAGGCGGGCCACGACTTTATTCTCGCAAATGTTAGCGCAGTCAAGTGGAGTTGGAGTTGACGCAGCTTCGATACTTGAGCTCAGCTCAATTCGAAATATTCAAGGCCCAATACTTCTACTTGATATATTATCTTTACATCGAGGGTCACTCTTTTTACACTCGAGCAAAGTGAACGGCAAATACGCATATTTGCTATGGATAACGAAGATCCTTAACCCCAGACTACGTGTAGACAAGGATAAGAAGGGTTCCAACCACACTTGATCGATGGGCGGACATCTACAAATTCTTGCCCAAGCCGGCCCAAGCCGGCCCAAGACTCGAAAAGGGTCGAATTTTACTTCACCAAAAAAAAAAAAAAAAAAAACAAAAAACCCGGTTTGAGCGGGCCCAAATGAGCCTATATAGGCGGGCTTCTGTCCAAGAAGGACATTTTGTGTCCATTCCCGCCCCAGTGTGGGCTTCGAGCCTTATTGGCTCAAGCGTTTGTCAAGTATAAGATTAGGTCTAGTTTGAAGAGAATAATGAGATCAGGAGATCCGTCGCTCATTTGATACAATCAATATTTGAACTTTGACGAGTCTCGTATCAAATCCGATAAACAAATGTACTAGCTGTGCGCAATTGGGGCACGTAATTGTTTCTCATGAAAGTACGGAGGTGGTCCCTATTTTGCATAATCAAAGGGTCCAACTATGAATAGAGAGAACTATCACCGCACGCATCCGATGTAAGCTGTCTTAGTCCATCTAGATTGTTGGATTTTTGGCACAACGCCATCAGATATGGTGAGTTCCACCTGATGCCTAATCGATTTTATGGTCTCACTATATTAGGATAATGCAATAATCTCTCAAGATTTGTCTAGACGGTCAACATTAGAAGCTATTGTGTGTATGTAGGTTGTGAAATCATGCTCCCTTATTTTTGCATTTCCACCCCAACTCCCATGAGAATGTGGTGAATCAAATTTCACACCTCCCTTTTCTCAAGTAGAAAGGGTGGCCACTTGATAGCCCTAGTGGTTATTAATTGGCTAACTTGTCGAGCTCCTTTTACTGCTTTACTTGATACACCACCGTCCATCTACGCATATAAGTGCTCTCTCGATCCAGGGATTTGGCCTTCTTGGTAGAAGACACGACCAGTTGAGAGTAGGAAATCATATGAAAAAGGAAAAAACACAATATCGTAACAAAGGGAAGGAAATGAAAAATTTGAGGTGAGGAAACCTGGAGTGCCATAACTTGGCACGGAGGGACACTTAAGTACCATAACTTTAAAATGGTACACTTAAGTACCACCATCGGAGTAAAATGGGACACTTAAGTGCCATTCCGGCAAAAATCCGGCCAAATGGCTGACGTGGCAATTTTCCGGCGAGTTTAGTCCAAAACGGCATCGTTTTGCACGTTGACGTGGCGGGGAAAACGCAAAAACGACGCCGTTTCGTGTCTACGTGTAAATAATAATATAAAAATTAATTAAATTATAAAGTATTCAAAAAATAAAAAATTAAGAAAAAAATTTAAAAAATTTAGAAAAATTTAAAAATTAAGAAAAATTTAAAATTTTTAAAAAATTAAGAAAATAAAAAAAAAAAAAATAAAAAGGGGGGGAGGTCGAACGGGCGGTTGAGGGCGAGCCCTCGCCGCCGCCGCCTCCCGTCGTCGCCGGGAAGGGCCGGCGATGGAGGGGGAGGGTCGGCCGGCCTCGCCGGCCCTTGGCCGAGGCTCGGCGACCGGCCGACCCTCCCCACTCCGTCGCCGGCCCTTCCCGGCGGCGGCGACCTCGCCCAGATCCGGCGAGGGGTCGCGGGCCCTCGTCGCCTCCCGCCGCCGCCGGGAAGGGCCGGCGACGGAGTGGGGAGGGTTGGCCGGGGTCGCGGGCCCGGCCGGGGGCGGCGAGGGCTCGCGGCCCTCGGCGTCGGTCGGCCGGGGGCGGCGACCCCGGCCGACCCTCCCCCTCCGTCGCCGGCCCTTCCCGGCGACGGCGGGGAGGGCGGCGGCGAGGGCTCAGCCCTCGGCCGCCCGTTCGACCTCCATTTTAAATTATTTTATTATTATTATTTTTTATTTTTTAAAAATTTAAAAATTTTCTTTTTTTTAAAATTTTTTTTTTAATTTTTCTGCTGATTTGGAGCTCCGGCGAGCAACGTAAGCAAAAAATAATAATAAAATATTGCCACGTAGGATTTCCGGCAAGGTCGCCGGAGGTGGCACTTAAGTGTCCCACTAGAAAAAAAAAAAAGTTGCACTTAAGTATACCGTTTTGAAGTTATGGCACTTAAGTGTCACTGTCTTGCCAAGTTATGGCACTTGTGCTAGATTTCTGCCGAAAAATTTAGATGAAACTTTATACAGTACAATGTAAAATTACTACAAAGTGTGTGCAAACATTGTTGAAATACCTCATATTGCTTAAAATCATTCCTCTGAGTTATTCCATTGTGGTTTCATTTATGATGATATTCCATTGTGGTTTCATTTATGATGTAGCCATTCCCTTCCCACTTGAAAATGACCACAAAATGTGTCCATGCCTTTTTTTTTTTTTGGCCGCTTGACTTTTAGGCGCGCGTGGAAACGTTCCAAAAAAATGTTTGGAACACTTTTGTACTTTTTGTTCGGGAACAAAAAGGAATAAACGCGTTTGGTTGCGTTTTCTGTTTTTTTGTTTTTTTTGTTCCCGGAACAAAATTGGAGCAAAAAGAGAAACACAAAAAAGTTCTTACGGAAAAAGAAACACTTCTTCAAAGCCAAAAGAAACGCTTCTCTTCTTCTCTCTCTTCTCTTTTCTTCTTCTTTTTCTTTGGCCGGTCGCCGGCCTCGGCCATGGCCGGCGACCGGCCGTTGAGGGTCGGCGACCTTGCCGGAGCGTCGCCGGCCCCCGGCGAGGCCGAGCCTCGCCCGCGCCGGCGAGGCCGAGCTCGCCCAGCCAAGGCGAGGCTCGGCCTCGCTCGAGGGGAGATCTTCGGCTAGGGTTTCGACGAGGGGCTGGAGGACGGTGCGACGGCGGCGTGGCACTAGAGGCTTCGGGATCGACATGGGCGACGCGGGCAAAGCGGCGGATGGTGTCGCGAATGGCGTGGTGAGATCGGGACGGCGTCGAGCCGTGGGCTTCGGGCGCGGGTGCTCGGCTCCGACGGCGGGCGGCGAGGCTCGGCCTCGCCCGCACCGCGACGCCGAGCCTCGCCTTGGCTGGGTGAGCTCGGGCTCGCCCATATCTGGTGAGGCCGAGCCTCGCCATGGTTGGGCGAGCTCGAGCCTCGCCGGGGCCGGCGGCGCTCGGCCTCGCCGGATCGGGCGAGCCCGAGCTCACCCGGCCAAGGCGAGGCCGAGCCACGCCCAACCACGGCGAGGCTCGGCCTCGCCCGGGGTTGGCGAGCCTCGCCGTGGTTGGGCGGGCTGTCGGCCCCGTCGGCCCGATCGTCGGAGGCGGCGACCGGCCGAAAGAAGAAAAAAATAAAAAGAAAGGAAAAAATAGAAAATAAAATAAAAATATTAAAAAATTAAAAGAAACAAAAAAAAGAATAAAATTTACCAAACGTGTTTCTATTCATTTTTATTAAAGAACAAACGTTACCAAACACGTTCTTTTGTTCAAAAACCGTTCCTCGGAACAGAAACACTTTTTTTTATTTACGTTCACAGGAACGAAAAGGAAACAGAAATAAAAACATGCGTGCCCTTAACTTAATCACAAAGCATTGAATTTTAGTTCGACTAACATCTAACGTGACTTTACTTCAGTTCATCTTTCGGCCAAATGAGATTTGGGATGGATTGCCCCTCAAAACAGATGTAATGATCCGGATTGAAAGTAGAATTAAATGTAAGCTAAGCTAAATAGAATAATTGAAAGTTCGGCCACTAAGATGTTATTCGTAACTACCAAGAGGGATTGCTCGTATCATCAGCGACTAAAATTTTATTCGTAACCAAGCAAGTACACAAGAGGCAATGCTAATGTATCTCACCAATTATTGATAAATGCTTTGACTATGAAAGAGATAATTCTTTTCTGACCAAAAACCAATCAAAATGAGCATCATCCTCAATGTACAAGTTCATTCAAGGTATTCTCTCTATTCATATCTGTCAAAAGTAAGAAACAAAACCTAAAGATGAGCACTTTTACATCTCATCGTTCATGCCACGTTAATAAAAATGATGATTAGCAATAAAAACTCTATTGCATCAATCATATCGATTAAATTATTTAAGGGTACCAAGAAGATAAAACACAAAAGGTTCGATGCGTATTTGACAAGATATAGAATGTACCCGACCCATGGGGTAAGTATATCAAACTTAATCTTCAATGAGATTTCGGGTTGAAGTGTCGCTGCTAAATTTGATGGGATGAAATGACATTTAAAGTGACAGCTTATTTCGTTCTTTTTTCTTTTTGGCCGGATGCAGGTCGGATGAAAAGTATCAAAAGACAGGAGAATTACCAAAAAGTCCTAAATCTATTGCGGTGTGCAGTTCGGTTATAAACCTTTTTTTTTTTTTTTTTTTTTTTTGGGCTTCACCAATTGATCATACCCGCCGGTTGGTTGACCCATGAGGAGCTTTTCCTTGCGTTTTTTTTTTTGCTAATTTAGTCCTAAACTTTTTATAATTGTGCCAATTCAGTCATTCCGGCCAAAATTGGCCGGCCGGGCCGATGTGAACGTCCCGGGAGACAGTGGTCGATGAACAATTTTTTAATTTTTTTTTTTTTTACCTTCTTCTTCCTCTGGTTGGCTGGCGTCGGCCGCAGGCGGGTTGGTGAGGCTCGCCCCCACTAGCCATTGGCGAAGGCGAGCCTCACCCAGTGATGGTGGCCTCGCCGGATGCGGCGAGGCTCGACCTCGCCATGGCCGGGTGGCTAGGCGACGGCGACCTTGTCGTTGCTGGGTGAGGCTCACCTTCGCCAGTGGTCGACGGGAGTGAGCCTTTCCAGAGGAAGAAGAAGGTTAAAAAATAAAAAAATTCAAAAAAAAATTCGAAAAAAGATTCGAAATTTTTTTAAAATTTTTTTTTAAAAATTGTTCGCCGGCCCAGCTATCTTCGGCTAGCGTCCACGTCAAGCATCGGCCAGCCAATTTTGGCCGGAAGGACTGAATTGACATAATTATAAAAGTTTAGGATTAAATTGGCAAAAAAAAAAAAAAGATTTAGGACTGAATTGGCACAATTACAATAGGTTTAGGAACTACCTTAATGCTTTATTGAATATAACGACACCATTCTAAAAGTTGTTTTCCAATAGTTTGCGGTGATCCCATAAAATTTTACATGATATCAATGTTGGAGGTCTTTACTTCTAATCTTATCATACCCTATTTGCCTTTTCCAGTTAAAAATGTCTATGCTTAGACATTAGATTAAATGGGAGGAGGGGTGATATAATAATAAAATATTAAATTATGTATTCATCTAACAATTTAAGTTTTTAGGACAGTTGTCTATGGTCTCACACACGGTATCAAAGCCATCAAAAGAGAAGGAATCAAAACAAACCCTAGCCTTTTCTTCCTTTTTGCTAGTCATCTCATATTTAGTGCCTTCCTGGTTTTGTCAACACTTGACAACACTATCATGAACATTGTTTATTGTGGTAATCTGTTTTAATTACAAGCATCATTGACAAGCAAAGTCGTTGTCATATATCTCGGTACTTGTAAGCATTGGAGTTGAGCACACCATCATCAAACAGCCAAAGATGAGCACCATGGGTGATGTCATCAAGTATTCCGATAGCTGTGAGTGTCAAAGTTGAGCACACCTTAATCGAGCAACCAAAGATGAGCACCGTGGGTGATGCAGTTTAGTTTGCTATAATGCAAGTTGGGTTTCCTCATCATTTTATCAAAGGTTATATGAGAAAAGATATGTGAGTTGGCTTTCCACATTGTGAGTGCAGGCTTGCCTAAGCTAAAGGCAGGCAAGGCCTCGCCCAACCATGACGAGGGCAACCTCGCCCTCACTAGCACTCACCTTTGGCTAGCTGGCCAGATTAAGGAGGGAGGTGGTACAAGGAAAAAAAAAAAAAAAAAGAAAAGGAAAAAAATCAAAAGCAAAAAAAAGATAAAAAAGATAAAAAATAAATTATTATAAAAAATTATCTATGTCAGTGTTCGTGACAGTTAGTGCCAATAGGTCAAAATTGGCTGAATGGACTGAGTTAACACAATTACAAAAAATTTATGACTGAATTGCTTGAAAAAAAATGTTTATGATTGAATTGGAAAAATTATAATAAATTTATGATTGTTTTGATAATTTTCTCTCAAACTTCAATTTGGTCACCTAAAGATACTAGTCATCATTTCACATTAAACATTGCTATTAGATGAATGTGCGATTTAATATTTAATTATTTTTTCACGTTTTCATGCTTAGTCTGATCTTTTTGCCTAGTGTTAAGTATGGATTTATTTAGTTAGGGAGGCAAATGAGATCTAGTACGATTTAAACTTAAGACCTCTAACTTTGATACGATGTAAAATTTTGTAGGACTTTCTAAACTGTATATACCACGAAGCATTTGAGAGATTAAGTAATTGTAAACTTTTTACTCTTTATATTCATAAGGAATTTCTCTTGTGGACTCAATATTTGAACCGAACTATATAAATCTTTTATGTTGTATATTGTCTTTTTTTTTTTTAATGATCCAGGAACCGCCGTATAGCCAGCAGCCGGCAATGTAAACTCGGCGGCATTAGCGCGGGGACCCACTTCCCACGGCACCCCACTTAAGTCGCACAATGAGGACGAGAAGTTTCGAACCTTTACCCTCCCAGATGAAAGGTCAAAGCGCGAACCAACTCATCTACCACGGGGTGAGCATCGTGTTGTATATTGTTTTTTTTTTTTTGATACCCAAGGAATCCGTATCATGCTGTATATTGTTCCTCCTTAATTTCTCTAATAAATTAATAATGTTCCCCTTCTCACGTAAAGTATAGATTGCAAGATCCGTCATTTCCACGTCATTCTTAGGACCGCCTAATACGACGACATTGAATCATGAAAGAAAGTTCTTTGTAGTCACCAAAAAAAAAAAAAAAAAAAACCAGTCAAAATGGCACTCGTGGTTTTTAGTGAGAAACCAGTGGTTTTTCTTTCTTACGGGAAACTCAAAACCGGCCCGCTGGCCTGCCCACTCTCTTAAAATAACAATGTTAATTAATTAATTAAGGAAATGACCACCCGGCGCCATATAATTGGTGAAGAACTACGTTTTACGACCGATAACTATTCTCGAAAGAAATGGGTGCACTAAAAAAATTGCTAGAGTAACCATTCGTCGAACTTGGTCAGGAGAAAATGGTGTCATAGCTTAATTGAATTATAATGACAACATGAGATTAGAAGATCATCCTTACGAGCATATTCTCGACACCATAGACTTTATTCCCACAAACAGAGGAGAACATCCATGGAGACGGAGAAAGTAAACATGCCATCCTGGCATACAATTGACAAGAATAGTGAGGTCAATATATATCCATTTTGTATGTTTTTCTAAAGGAATCGGTGGTAATTTTTTCCCCAACTATCAATAACTGCTTTAACCGTGAAATAGAGCAATTTTATCTGCACAAAAGGCAATGAAAGGAGCATCATCCTCAATGTATTAGTTCATGTCATTCTCTCCATTCATTTTTGTCGGAAGTTCAAAAAAAAAAAAAAAAAAGATTAGCGCTTTCATGATCCATCATCTACGATCCATCAATTACAAGAATATTTGATCACATCAATCAGGTTAGTAAAATGATTTGAGGATAAAAAAAAAAAAAATGAAGGCATGAAATAGAATAAAAGGCCTACCCAAACTGTAAATAAAAAAGTCGATTTTTTTTTTCTAATTTGGAGCAAAAAAGGACTACGCAATTGGGAATTTGGTACGCCTGTCCTTAGAAATAGATATATAAAAATTCATAAAATATCTAATTAATGCTTTTTGACTTTTTGTGCTTTCTTGCCGAGTTGTTGGGTTCCCTGGTTAAACCAGGCATATCATAAATAAAGTTGGATGTGGATTTATTGATTATTAAATTATTCCATGGAAGGAAACAGATTCAATCGATAGATCCGATCCAATTGGTCTATTATTCTACTGTTTTAAGGGCGCAGCATCGACGCAGCTTCCCCACCCGGGGCGTGCGAAGCCACGTCTATAATCTACCCCTTCTGCCGGCTCTTTCACAAGAACGTCCAAGAATTGCGACACGCTAATCCAAGACTGAAATTCTAAGGACCATTATTAAAGCAATTTGGCATGATGTCTAGTTCCATCTTTTAAAGTATTATTGCCGAATTTATTATGTCCGCTACCGTGTGTTTATTTAAGAGAAAACAACCTTTAAAAAAGCACTTAAAAAAATTAAAGAAATCAATTGATCTGTTTGGCGTCGACAGAATTATAATATGCACTTCTTTTGTAAATTAATTATTGCGAGACAATGCTAGTAAGTCCTTGTCAGGCACTTGTGATGATATGAATTCACATAACGTGCTGTTCGAAAAACGTATGCAACAGGCTTGCAACGGCATTTTTGTTTTCTTCCCCGAAGGGGGGGGGGGTATTTTAATATGCACGGCCAACGATTGGCATTATCGTTATCAGATTATATAACACGCGTAACATTTGGCCAGGTGGCGGCCACCTCCACATGCTCAAAAGTCAAAACACATGCCCGCCCATGAAAAGAGCTGAGAGGAATTAAGGTCGTCAAGAATCAATATGAATCCAATAAGGTCACCCATGAGATAATCTGTGTCTTTGCGTTCCAGAAAAAAAGTTGCCATAACCTATTCGTTTGGCCTCTAGCCTTATCTAAAAAACAAGCAACTTATGTTCGAAAGAAATCATCAAAGCGAACGCCATGAATATCTGTAACTTGTCCATAACTATAGATCAGAGCAACAATTGTCCTACCCCCATTTGTCTAGGCTCTACCTCTATATTGGATAGCTTAGGAGAAGCTGATATAAGTTAACTTTAATGCTAAATATTGTCATATTCGATCGCATAAAGTGTTAAGTAAACCTCTGTTAAAGTGAAACAAAAAGTTCAAACCTCAGTAATCGCAGAAAACGGAAAAAGAAAAACCCGGGCTACTGCAGTGACCGCTTGGATGCATATCATGACTCATTACTAAAAGTTACCATGTGCGAACTTATTAATAGAATACAGATCGATTAAGCAATCAATTTGTCTAAAATTAAGTTGGCCCAATAGCCTATACGCCGTTTCGTCATGCTTCTTGTCGGCAAGAACAAACCTATCCTGAATTTGGGCATACCCGATTGACAAAACACAAGTGAAAAAGGCGTTCCAAGTCAATTTGCAATACGGAAAAACTTTCTTATTCAATTGCAATTCACCTTTTGTCTTCTGCCAACAAGCAAAAGCTTCGGTTGCATAATCTTTTGAGCAAATTCAAGTTCAAATTTTGTCTTCTGCCAAAAAGCAAGCTTTGCGATCAAATTGATTCGAGTTGCAATCAACCTTCTAAGCAAATTCTTCGGCCGCAAAATCAAGCTGCTTCATAGCATGAATGACCCTTTTGGCAAAAAGCTTGAAGGCATGCATCCTGTTGGCCTGCGTGGAGGGCATCGCTATCACCTTTTAGAAGTTATTTAAGGGGGGCGGGTGGTCGTTTTCCAAGAATTGAATTTGAGGCTCGAATGTTGATCAGACCTTTCAATTGCTGATGTTTGCTCATACGTGTTGCGGCGAGGTCTATTTTTTCCTTTGCTTCGGTCGGTAAAGAATACAAGAAACGAAACATCACGTACAGAGGAAAAAAAAAACAGAAGTGAGGGGAGAAGGAGGTCATGAATGCGTATGATCTAAAGACTTTTTAGAGCTTGACCCAGTCACAACCTCCACTCGCCAAACCGTGAGGCCTTGTGTGAGTGGTATCCTTTTGCATCCAGATATGATTTCTCAAATAGGTTGGAGGCCCATCAATCTCTCTTAAGCTTGATACTAATATTGGGTGATCTTGAATCTCTCTCTTCCCTGAAGCCAGTTCAATGGGTGAGACATTCCCTCATATTTATAAATTGACCATCAACCCCTTTCATAATCGATGTAGGATAACCTCAATAGTGATGGTGGTAGGGTCATAGGAGATTAGCCACGCAAACTGAGTCAACTTTGCAGACCAATTTGTCTAATCACTCCATTTGAATTATTCGTGCCAATACACGAAACAAGTTTGCTCCTTGGGGGTTTCCTCTTGAGGGTAGTTGGTCCGACATCCTCTATATATCAAGATTAAAGGATCTTTCACATGCTCTGAGGGATCGACCTGACGTCCCCTATCCCAACATGTTGGATTACCCCGTATTACAATGCCCTTTGACCTAATTTAAATTAGCTTGGAATGAAAGTACGCAAGCTAATGTCATCTAATCTAGCTTCACTAACTTTATCGGTCAAACACATCCGTTATTTTGAAACAAACTTAGAATAAACTGACAATTTTGTCGTAATGACGTATGAAATGGTCTGTCCGATTTACTTAATCGATTAATTTCGTAAGTCTTTTTTGATGTCCTTTGGCAAAGTATGGAGGGCATTGGAGTAATCAACTCTCTTTTTCCCCAGTTGTTTTGTATGCTTTTATCGTTCTCTTTTATAAAGAAGAATTCGCTGTTAATGGGTTTGTTGTTGTGTTGCTAATCAAAATGGGATGACGGATAAAAAATTAGGGTTTCCATTGTTTACCGGCGTTGTGCAAAATGCCAAATGACTTGTCCATCGATCCCACCGCCTTTATCCTGTTGACCGTCTCACCCCAAGTTCATCGTTGTAGAATATAATGGTTGCAGAGTTAGGTTTGGGTTTGGTTTCAAGAGCGTTCACTGTGAGTTGGACCGAGAGAAAGAAGCCCCAATTCATCATACATCTTTCTTATATAGCTAATGATTTAATTTGTAGTGGGTTGAAATGATATTTCGAAACCACAACTTGTGCGGATAATAATAAGTTCTATTGCTTGTGAAAAACATCCTTTCGTATCGAGTTGAGCGAACTATGGCAGAAGAAATCTGTCGTTGCTATGAGAGGAAGTGCTCTATATATTTAGCTGTGAAAGAAGTTGCTAGGGTTACTGATTTTTGTTTATTTTAATTGTTCAGGCGGATGGGTAAAATTGTCTCTTGTAATTTTCATCAATAATGTCTTCTTTTTTCTGCGAAAGTAATCGTATCTTGCTGAGATCTAACACAAAATTTTTCCCATATCCTGTTTTAAAGTGCATCTGCAAAGTCTTAAATAATGACTGCGCCTTCATTATGGTAGAGTTTTAGTATCATCAAAGTAAAGAATAAGAAGAAATTCACCTGTACAGTCCACTATACTTCTGGTTCTTAAGCCTTTGCATTAATTGCACAACCTAAAGGCCCGACAAATCACTCAAATAGGCCTCCTTGTACGAAATTTTTTTTAATGTAATACGTACATTACATAGGAGCGAATGGTCTGATCTCAGCATGACGACAACAAGTCGCATGAACAATTCCACGGGGAAAAACAATGTGTTAGTATATTCCCATGGATTGCCAATTCACGCTTAGTTAGCTAGTCTGCATATGACCTCGTATTGGCACCTCATATCATGATGCGAAGTTTTATGCCCCAATTACTTACGTTTATAAATAAGGCTCAGATTGATGTAGAGTATAAGACAAACCGAGTTCTGTAACCAATTCATTCTACAAACATGACGATAGCAGCTAATCATGGTTGTAAACGAATTCATACTTTTTGGATTGATTTGGGTATAGATTCTTTATCATGCTGACTTGAATCTCACCACGATTCATTACTAAGTCTTCCAATCGCACGTCACTCTCACTCTCTCTCTCCCTCTCCCTATCTCCAACACCCCCCCTTCCCTCTTCTTCTGTATTAAAGCTCAGCCATACATGAACGCCCTCTCCTCCCTATTCCTTCCTCAACTCCATCTCTTCTTCTCCTTCTTCTTCGCTCTCGCATTTCATCCTGACTCCTTGTCTCTTGGTTAGCGTACTTGCGTCTCTGTGTCTCTCTCCTAAAGTCAATGCTTCTGGTGTCGCATTACACTACACACGGACAGAAACTGTCCAAAGGCACATCGCCCATTTTGTTCCTGCTCTCGTCACAGCTTCTGACACCCTTTTCTCCGAGCTACTTACTAAATTTGGGTTCATTGGATCTTGGTGACAGGAAAATGAGTCAGAACAGAATTGGTTTCGAGGTTTCTGTTGGAAAAATCGCTCTAGAAGATTTTGAAGCCGACAAAACATTTCCATCGATCCTAGTCGGTTATCGCGTCGAAGACTTTCGACCACCAGACTCGAACTCAAGACTCATACTTCAAGACTCAAGATTCAAGACTCAAGACTTAAGACTCAAAATTATTCTCACCGACGGTCTATCGATCCATTGTCGAAGGAAATCCAAATCGAGGATTATGGTTAAGGATTTCATCTTGATCTCTGGTGAAGATCTTTTTGGCTGGACATATTCAACGGATTCTTTGATTCGTATCTAGATCAATTAAAGATCCGGTAATCGACGAAGTATTCTTGGAAGGTTCTATTCATGGAAACCAAGATCCTGATTGTATGGGCGAACAGGATTGATGGGCTATCGTCAGATTCCTTTAATAGCTCGGATGATCTTCTTGATTGATTCCGTCCAACGGGTAGATTGGAGGAATTCCTTTGGTAAGTGCCAACGGGTATGATGGCATAAAGGAGTATAAAAGGAAGACGTCTCGTTGTTCAAGTGTGTGATTGATAGAGAAATTCCAGTCGAAGCACCTTGATTATTAGTCGATACGATCGAGCGAAATTGTATACACAGAGAGTGTCATTACTTGGTGATACCTTGAGTGAGTGTGGTAGTTCATCTACACCCGAAATCAAGGAAGATCAATCTTTGTAACATCTCTTTGTTCATAGTGGAATCCAGCCGATTGGCTGTCGGTGCGTAAGAGTGGACGTAGGCTTGAATCAAGCCGAACCACTATAAACCACGTGTTTAATTCTCTCTTTCATTCACTGAGTCTTACGATTGATTGTTATCTGTTACAATTCCTTAAACTGTCTAAGTATTGTGCGAAAAATCGTTTATATACCTATTCACCCCCCTCTAGGTACTAGCACTAGCTATATCAATTGGTATCAGAGCTCGTGTTCTTACTTTATTTGAAGTGTTTTACTTGAGTAAAAGATCCATGGCTAGTATGTCGGCACCGTGGGCGATGGAAGGGCAAAGCAATACCAGACCTCCCTACTTTGATGGAAAGGATTACAACATCCGGAAGAACAAGATGAAAGCCTTTCGCGATCAAAGGATCCTCGGAATGGGACGTTGTGGAAAAGGGATCACTCCTACCGCTGCATCGGTTCGAAAGAGGAAAAGAAACAATCGATACCGGTGGAATGACTCGGGAAGAAATCAATAAGAGACAAGCACTTGATGCAAAAGCAATTTACTCTTTATATTGTGCTTTGTCACCAATGAATATAACAGGATATCTTCTTGTGTTACAAAGAAAAGAAGTATGGGACAGATTACATATCACCTATGAAGGAACGGATCGAGTGAAGGAGACGGAATCAACATTCTCCTTGGTCAATATGAATCCTTCAAAATGAAACCAGAGAACCTATAACCGACATGTTTAGTCGTTTTACAGATATTGTCAATGGTCTTGAGAATCAAGGACAAAAGATCTCTGATCCCATGAAAGTGAACAAGCTATTGCGTGGACTTTCTAAGGATTGGAATCATATAAAGACTTCAATAAGAGAGACGCAAAGAATTATGCCACTATCTCGTTGATGAGCTTATTGGAACTCTTCGATCTTATGAAGTAGAACGAATCAATGAAGACGAAGACCCAAGAGGTAAGAAATCTATTGCATTGAAATCAAATGATGATTCGATGTTGCAGATTCTGAAGATGATACGGACGATGAGGAGCTTGCTCTTATGATAAGAAAGTTCAGAAAACTGAATAGAAAAGGAAGAATGTTCAACTCCAAGAAACAAAATTTTCAAAGACAGCAATCCAAGTACGTTGATGATGAGGAACCAAGCAAGGATGTAGTTTGTTTCGAATGCAAGAAAAAGGGACACATAAGACCCAACTGTCCTCTTCAAGAAGAAGAAAGGAAAGGCTGAAAAGTTTCGAAAAGCACTCAAAGCCGAAACTTGGAGTGATGCGAGTGTGAAGAAAGTGAGGATGAATATGCAAACCGTAATCGATGGCAAAATCGACTCGGACTTCCGGATCGACTCGAGAAAGTGAATTTGAGGTAAGTGATTTTAAAATTCTGTCAAAGTCTCTAAATATATTAATGAACCGTGTTTTAATCTTAAGACTTCTCTCAAAAGAGTTTCCGAACTAAAAAGGGAAAACTTAGTTTTAAAACAAAAAGAAAACATTTTAGAAGAAAGAATCAAAAGTTTAGATTTGAATGTTTTGACTCTTAAAGAAAAAGAAGATAATCTTTTAAAAGAAAATACTTTTCTAAAAACTGATTTATCAAATATTTCAAGGAAATTTTCTATTGGATCTGAAAAACTTGAAAAAGTTCTTTTAGTTCAAAGACCTTACTTTAATAAGTCTGGTCTAGGTATGACAACAGAAACAATTCCCTTGATTGATTTTCCTAAAGTAAAAGAAAGAATTAAGAAGAGACCATCGAAAGAGGCTTACAATAATCATTTCAAAAGGTTTTTGTAAAATCCGTAGGTCGAAATGCTCTAAGATGTTCAAAGTGTAACAAGAAGGATCACTTTGAAAAAGAGTGTCCTATGATTTGGAAGCCTCGTTAAGAAAGCATGGCCTTATAATGATTATTCTGCTAACACGAAAGGACCCAAGAAAATTTGGGTACCAAAGAAAGTTTGAGATTTTCATTTGAATGCAGGTCTCCGTCAAGAAAAAGATAAAATGGTATCTTGATAGCGGATGTTCAAGACACATGACGGGAGACTCAAATAGCTTCATAAAGCTTATTCAAGTGAACGGAGGAAAAGTTTCATTTGGAGGAAACAGCAAAGGAAATATTGTGGGATTTGGAACTATTAAAATTGGAAATCTCACAATAAACAATGTTTCTCTAGTAGAAGGACTCAATTACAATCTTCTCAGCATCATCAACTATGTGATACTGGCTTCAAGATCTTCTTTCAAGAAGGAACATGTTCTGGAATCAGTAAAGACTCTACTCAGTCTTTCAAAGGTCGAAGGCATGGAAATATCTATCTCCTAGATGTGAAACCAGAAGATTCGCAATGCTTGATTTCAATTCAAGACGAAGCAAGTCTGTGGCACAGAAAGCTTGGGCATATTAATATGAAGCAATTAGCCAAAATCTCGTCAAAGCAGCTTGTTCGTGGTCTACCCAGATTGTCTTATCAAAAGACTGATCTATGTACTCCTTGCATTCTGGGAAAACAGGTAAGAAATTCATTCAAATCAATAAATCATGTCTCTACTAATCATGTAATCGGTTGTTGCATATGGATTTATTCGGACCAACCGTAACCGAGTATTGGAGGTAAGAAATATTGCCTAGTAATTGTAGATGATTTCTCCCGTTTTACTTGGGTATATTTTCTTGCAAATAAGTTCGAGACATTTTCGTATTTTGAAAAATTTGCTAAAAAGATTCAAAATGAAATTGGATGTGTTATATCAAGTATAAGAACTGATCATGGAAGTGAATTTGAAAATCAAAACTTCACAAAGTTTTGTGATAACTCTGGATTTAAACATGTATTCTCCTCTCCATATACTCCTCAGCAAAACGGAGTTGTGGAAAGAAAGAATCGATCTCTTCAAGAAATGGCTAGAACTCGTTAATTGAAAGTAAAATTTCTTCACGATTTTGGGCTGAAGTCTGTTTCAATAGCATGCTATATAATCAATAGAGTCTTTCTAAGACCTATTCTGGAGAAAACTCCTTATGAATTACTTAAAGGAAAGAAGCCTATTGTTTCATACTTTCATGTTTTCGGATGTAAATGTTTTATATTGAAAATGCAAAAGATCAAGTTGGTAAGTTCGAAGAAAGATCAGATGAAGGCATCTTCCTTGGATATTCTACATCAAGTAAAGCCTACGAGTCTATAATAAGAAGAGCCGTCGTGGAGGAGTCAATGAATGTCAAATTCCAAGACTCTACGCAAGAAGAATCCAAATCGGACTCAAAGATGAAGAGTCCGAACTCCGCTCCACCCTCAAAAGATTACATCTCAAGAAGCTTCTCAAATTCTGGAAGATCAGCATCAAGCTACTCATGAAGACTCAGATAAAGAAAGGGATCTTCAACCGGTTAAATCATACAAGAATCGGAAGCATAAATCCAGTCATCCTAAAGATCTCATTATCGGAGAAATTAATGAAGGAATTCGCACAGATCCAAAAGGCGTGAAGAGTCTAGTGCCGTAGCTCTCATCTACGAAATAGAACCAAAGAGCATAGAAGAAGCCTTGTCTCGACGAAAGCGGATTGAAGCCATGCAAGAAGAGCTCGACAGTTTAACATTAATGACGTCCGGGGATCCGACATCTAAACCAAAAGGTAAATCATTATCGGAACCAAATGGGTGTTCGAAACAAGATGAATGAAAAAGGAAAAGTCGTACGAAACAAAGCAAGACTCGTGGCAAAAGGATATACGCAAGAAGAAGGAATAGACTATGATGAGACTTACGCTCCGTGGCAAGGTTAGAAGCTATTCGTCTATTACTTGCGTTTGCTTGCTATAAAAATTTGAGGTTATTCCAAATGGACGTCAAAAGCGCTTTCCTAAATGGATTTATCCATGAGGAAGTTTACGTGGAACAACCTCCAGGTTTGAGGACCCAAAGAAGCCGGACTCGTCTTGACCGAAAAAGGCTCGTATGGTTTAAAGCAGGCACCTCGAGCTTGGTACGATAGACTAAGTAAGTTCTTATTAAAGAATGGTTTTGCCAAAGGTAAAGTTGATACTACTTTATTTATTAAAAAGGAAAACAAAAGCTTTATACTTGTTCAAATATATGTGGATGATATCATATTTGGATCTCCTAATGAAAGTCTATGCAAGAAATTTTCAAAGTCTATGCAGGATGAATTTGAAATTAGTATGATGGGAGAATTAACATTCTTTCTTGGTCTTCAAGTAAAGCAATTGAAGGAAGGTACTTTCATTTATCAAGAAAAATATGCTAATGATCTTGTCAAAAGGTTTGGATTAGAAAATTGCAAAAAGACTGATATACCAATGTCAAGTTCGATGAAAATAGACAAAGATGAAGAAGGGAAGAAAGTTGATCAAAAGCTGTACGAAGCATCATCGGTTCACTTCTTTATCTTATCGCCTCTAGACGACATTTTGTTGAGTGTTTGCATCGTGCTAGGTTTCAATCGATCCTAGAGAATCTCATCTCAAGGCTGCAAAACGTATTATTAAATACGTTGCCTCATCTTCAAGCATTGGTCTATGGTATCCTAAAGAGGGAGACTTCAATCTTCCGGGATATTCGACGCCGATCTGGCCGGTTGCGAATCGACGTAAAAGAGCACTTCAGAACCCGCCGGTTGCTTGGAAGCAGGACGGTGTCTTGGTTTTCAAGGAAACAGAGTAATCGTAGCTCTCTCTACAACGAAGGCGAGTACGTAGCTCTTGGAAGCCGCTTTGTTCGCAAATTCTATGGATAAAACAACAGCTATAAGACTTTGGGATTGAAGACTCATGCACGTAAATCAGATGTGACAACACCCGGCGCAATCAATCTCACCAAAAATCCGATTCTTCATTCAAGAGCAAAGCATATAGAGATTCGACATCATTTTATTAGAGATCATATTCAAAATGGAGAAATCTCAATTCAATTTGTTGATTCGAAAAGTCAACTAGCGGATATATTCACAAAGCCGTTGGAGAAAAATCAATTCGATTTTATCCGTAGCAGAGTCAACATTTTGAAGCTTGAAGAAGTTAAAGTCTGAAGAATCTACATCAATCAGACTCTATCCTTCGGACGCTATACTTCGACTCGAACGCTCGACTGACCTGTCATTGTATAGGCGTAAGTTATTCTATCAATCTCGAAAAGGTACGATCTTTCGTTCGATTATATTTGATTGATATAATCTTTAACATGCCTTTTTCAAAAGGGATAATCTCTTTTAAAATAGCAATTATTATTTTTAAAAAGAAAGGCGACCGTTCACTTTTCTTCATAACGATTGCTCTTTCCTTTTCAAAACCGAGTTATATATACACAGCTTTTACTCGATTCTCAAAACCCTAAAAATATTCTTCTCTCAACCCTATTTTCTACTTCGTATTCATTCTCGAGAAAGTTGTTATTTTTCCTTGGGAAAGCAAGCGAAGGAATCTTCCATTGACAAGAAAAGATGTCTTCTTCGAGAAAGTCGTCAAGGATAGCAAGTGGGTCCACGAGAGAATGAAAGAGGGACCTACTCACTTCGATCTCACTGAGGAAGAAGATTTGTCGAGTCAGCAACAGAGTCCTGTTCCGACTCCTCCTCATCATTCACCATCTACCCCACAAGGTGCGGGTCATCATCAGGAAGAAGTCATTCTAGAGGAAGTTGAACCAGTGAGAGCACAAAAACCCTCTTTTATTTACATGCTCTATCGTGCGTTGAAAGCTTCGGTTCTCCTCTCGAATTATATAGATGCTTTTCTTAGAGAAAAGAATTATGGGAATGAGTACAGATTTTTGAAACGAATGGAGGAATTGGGAATTGCTCCCAAAGGTAAGGTCAAGAATCACTTGCGAACATTCCAAGTGACCCTCGGGTTTCGGACCGATTCCTAATGAGGGGAACGAAGATGATAAAATGTTTAGTGATTTTCAACCAAGAATGGGCATTGCTGCAAAAGTGAAGGGAAGGAAGATGGAGTTGTTTAGATCGAATGATCGGGAGAAGTCATTCTTCGCCCGTTGAAACGAGGGGTAATAAACCCCAGGAGTGTTGATTTTGATTTCTTGGATGCTATAAATGTGAACTTAAGGGAAAAGTTCCAACCTGCTTCAACTTGAGCATTCCGCACCGATACCACTGATGGATATGCACACTTGACTGCATATTTCTATTCAAATCTAAGTTTTCTTGATGCGAATAGAATATCATTCAGTGTTCGAGATTAGGATTATGTGATTGATGTGGACTTGCTAGCGGACATAATTGGTGTTGAACGAGGTCGTTATCGCCCAATCAAAGTCTCAATTGCTCGTGCTACTGGATCTTGTCAAAACAGAGATACGAGGCGAAGATTACTTACTCAAAGATGAGTGCCATCAACATTGTGCTGCATAAAATTGTGATCAATTGCATCAGGCCAAAGTCTACATCAAAGACGATGTATCCAATTCGGAAGCCAAATTGATGTATGCAATCAACTCAGGGAAGAAGTTCTCTCTGCCTCATACTATTCTCTTCCATATGTACAAAGCAATATCGAAGAACAAGGGACAATTGCCTTATCCGAATCTTGTGACAAAGATCTTCGGACACATGAATATCGAACTACCACACACTCTCTCGTGTTAGACCGTGCGATAAAATGGTGGTAGGTTTGAATATGTTGACGAAGATGCGTCGAAAGAACTTAGCAAGGAAATGGCAAAGTTCAAGGTGAAAACTCCGCTCTCTTCTCGCATCAAAGAGAAAAGGGAAGGAGCCCATTGGTGCTCCATCCAAAAAGAGAAGGTCTCTCATCTTGGAGGATGAAGAAGATGATGAAGATCACTCTATTCCTTTGGTGAGGACTCGACGTTCGTATCACGATCAACGAACTTCGCAGTCTAAGCAAAGAGAAGAAGAGCTGCGAGAAAAGGAGAAAGAGGATAAAGAAGAAGAAGAGCAGAGAGAGAAAGAGATAGAAGCTCAAGAAGAAGAAGAACAGAGAGAGGAAGAAAAAGAAGATGAAGAAGAAGGAGAAGAAGAAAAGAAAGGTCTCGCTGCTGAATCCGGAGAGAAAGACACGGAAGAGCATGATCATCACTCCACCCATTTTGATGTCTTAGAGACAGGGGGAGTTGGCGAGCAAGAAATTATTGTCTTAGAGACAGGGGGAGTTGGGGAGCAAGAAAGATCCTCACCTCATGCTGCTCCAGAAGAGGTTTAGGCTTATCCATTGCCTGAAGAACATCAGGATACATCATCAAATCTGCAAGATCATACGGAAGCACCATCGTCTGCATTCACTCCATCTGAGAAAGTAGATGCTAGTATGCAGACAGATAATTCAGCGGATTTTCAGCGTATTCTTGATATTCTTCTGGAAATGCGGGGACAAATCTATGCTCGACTTTGAAATTCAAGCCCTCAAGAATGCTGGCCAAGCATCTTGATCACCCCGGAAGACAGAATGAAAGACCTCGCTCGCAAATTCAAGCCAATGCCAAAGGAGAAGAGGTAGCAAAATTAAGGGAAGACTTGAAGAGGCTCGAAAGCATAGTACAGTCCATGGGAGACTTCCAGATCGTGCGCATTCCCAAGCAGACATGACTCTTTTCTCACCTTTTTCCTGATGACAAAAAGGGGGAGAAGAAATTTGAATCAACCATCTTTTTCAATCCTTGATTTTAATTTTGTTTTTGTGATTATGAGTTTTTAAGTTATTGAGTATGACTTGTGTGAACTTGAGTACGGACTGAATTTGGTTGTGGATTGTGATGATTATGATGCTTGACTGTTGGCATTTATATCGAGTATTGTTATATGGTATTACTCATGAAAGTCTAACCAATTTTCTGTGGATGCAGAGTCTGGTTGTTTATTAAGCCTTTATGAGATAGCCATATTGCTTGAGAAATGTTTTTGCAGGTCAAGGTTGTTCAAATCTACGGAAAGTTTTGTCATCATCAAAAAGGGGAGATTGTTGGAAAAATCGCTCTAGAAGATTTTGAAGCCGACAAAACATTTCCATCGGTCTAGTCGGTTATCTCGCGTCCTCGAAGACTTTCGACCACCGGACTCAGAACTCAAGACTCATACTTCAAGACTCAAGATTCAAGACTCAAGACTTAAGACTCAAAATTATTCTCACCGACGTCTATCTCGATCCAAAGTGTCGAAGGAAATCCAAATCGAGGATTATGGTTAAGGATTTCATCTTGATCTCTGGTGAAGATCTTTTGGCTGGACATATTCAACGGATTCTTTGATTCGTATCTAGATCAATTAAAGATCCGGTAATCGACGAAGTATTCTTGGAAGGTTCTATTCATGGAAACCAAGATCCCGATTGTATGGGCGAACAGATTGATGGGCTATCGTCGATTCCTTTAATAGCTCGGATGATCTTCTTGATTGATTCCGTCCAACGGGTAGATTGGAGGAATTCCTTTGGTAAGTGCCAACGGGTATGATGGCATAAAGGAGTATAAAAGGAAGACGTCTCAGTTGTTCAAGTGTGTGATTGATAGAGAAATTCCAGAGTCTGAAGCACCTTGATTATTAGTCGATACGATCGCCCGAGCGAAATTGTATACACAGAGTGTCATTACTTGGTGATACCTTGAGTGAGTGTGGTAGTTCATCTACACCCATAAATCAAGGAAGATCAATGCCGTAACATCTCTTTGTTCATAGTGGAATCCAGCCGATTGGCTGTCGGTGCGTAAGAGTGGACGTAGGCTTGAATCAAGCCGAACCACTATAAACCACGTGTTTAATTCTCTCTTTCATTCACCGAGTCTTACGATTGATTGTTATCTCTGTTACAATTCCTTAAACTGTCTAAGTATTGTGCGAAAAATCGTTTATATACCTATTCACCCCCCTCTAGGTACTAGCACTAGCTATATCAGTTTCGCTTTCCCTGCCTCGGCAAGGTGGCGGTGGCTCCAGCGGCTATGACGACGATGGCTGTCACAGGCGAACTGGTAAGCAAGACACGAGTACTTGAATTCTTTTATCTTTATGGTCAAACTGTGTTCTGTTTTCTGGTGATTTCGCTCAGCAAAAGCCTCTCGTTCAGAAAGCTTTCCCTTCGTTTCTTGACCGCTGGGGGAAAGTAGAGATTGAGATTCAACCTAGGAGTGTCTTTCTTAAACGGTTGCACAAACTATGGTGGGGGAAGGCAGTTGTGGACAGGTTTTATAGCGAATTAAAAAATTATCAAAAAGTCTTTTTTATTGCACTTATTGATCAATTTAATCTTTTACTTTTTCATTATTTGCTAATTCAATTCTAAATTTTTTAATTACATCAATTGAGTCATATTTGACCCAAAAAAAATTAATCCTAAGTTTTCTTACGGTTTGCCGGCTTAATCTTAAACATTTTAATTATTTCTCAATTTAGTCACCCAATCAATTTTAGTTGGAAAATGTCAACGTGGACACCTTTTATTTTATTTTTAAATTCCTCTGAATTTTTTATTATTGTTTTTTCGGCGGTTTCGGCCTAGGGTTAGGATGAAAGAGTTTTGATCAAACTCGCTCCAAGTGAATTGGCGAGGAAGCCTTGTTCAAAAGCTTTACCCAAATCCTTTCTTTCCTTTGTTTTCTTTGTTTTTTTAATTTTTTTGGGGGGGGTTGGTTTCGTTTTCCCTTCAATATTTTGACTACCGAGAGAAATGACCGTGAGTTGACCAAAACCAGTGGACAATCCGCTCGGCCGACAGGCGAGAAGGTTCGGCCCTCGAGAAGGGGCCCGAAACGGAAACCCCTCTTTCCCAGCTTAAACGAAACGTTTATTTAGAGTTTCTGTGTGCTTGAGAAGAGAGGTTTTGTTGTTCCGGGTTCAAACCGGGGACCGTGTGGACGGCCGTGCTCGTATAATCACAGATGTGATCGGCTGAGAGTGCTGCCTCTGGCATGGGCGATTGCGCAGCTAGGGTGGATCATTGGGCCAGTGGTGGTGCTCTCGTTCTCCTTCATCACTAACTACACCTCCGCCCTCTTTGGCCGACTGTTATCGCTGCGGTGACCCTGTCAGGGGCGAGCGCAACTACACTTACACAGACGCAGTCCACTCCAATCTTGGTAAGAATCCAAAAATATAAAGTTCCGTTCGTTTCATGAAAAATATCACGTTTTCAGAAAATATTTTTTAGGAATTCATTTTCTCGGAAAATGACTATATTTTTAAGTGTTCGGCTAAAACCCGAACGAGTAGAAAATATTTTCTACCGTTCGTTAGCTAATTTAATTGTTTGGGAAAAGTTATCAAAAAATTGAATTTTCATATTTTTAATTGACCAAAAAAATTAGTTTTTTTAAATATCTTTTAAAAAAGAATTTTTAAATATTTGTATTTAAAAAAAAATCAAAATTTTTATTATTTTTTCTTTCTTTTTCTTTTCCTTCCTCCTTCCTCCTCCTTCCTCCACCGCCGCATGCTTGACCATGGCCAATCGCCCGGGGCCGACCAAGACGCGGTCGCAAGATCTGGCGAGCTCGAGGCTCGGTTGATCCAAGCAAGCCATGAGCCCGTCGGATTTGGTGGCGAGCTTGAGAGCTCGAGCGAGATCAAGAGCCCAAGCTCCGCCACTAGATCCAGCGAGCTAGTGGCTCGCTAGAGCTCGGCAAACCTCTGGTGATCTCGAGCAAGGCCCGAGCCCCACCTAGCTGGCCGGATCTGGCGAGGCCCTTACTCCGCCCAGTGGCGAGGCCCAAGCTCACCGAGCTCAGACAAGCTCGGCTTCGCCAAATTGGGCTAGGCGAAGCCTCGTCGGCCTAGGGTGAGGCTCGAGCTGGCTTGTGGCCGGTCATTGGCCGTTGCCGTGACAAGTGATCGGCCCCGACGATCGGCCAAGGCCAAGGAAGAAGATGAAAATGAAAGAAATAAAAGAAAAAAGCAAAGGAAAAAAATTAACAACTCGATTTAAAAAATAAAAAGAAAAAGAAAAAGAAAGCATAAAAGTAAAATGAAAATGCATTTGTTGAAAAGAAGCAAGGTGGAAGAAGTTATGGAAAATATTTTCCACTTTTAAAAAGTGGAAGACATTTTCCTCACTTTTATAGGTTGTTTTTTATTTTATTTTTAATAATGGAAAATATTTTCTTTGACTATTTTATTTTCTATGAAACGAACGTTCGAAAATCCGAAATTTTTTTTTTTGAAAGTCATTTTCCATGAAACGAACGAAGCCTAAATTTCAGAAAATCTTGGACGACCCACCAAATGTTTTTGCATAAAGGCGCTCCTCATTTCATCCGGTTAATTAGACTTTCTCCGTTTATTCTCTTGTATTCGATATGGGCAGGCAGGGGAAAAGAGTGGTCATGTGGGCTGGTTCAGTACCTGTACCTTTTCGGGGTTGCCATTGGGTACACCATTGCATTCTCCATAAGCATGAGGTGAGTGATGAATTTGATTATACTCGAAGGCCAAATTAAAAACCAAAGAAAATGAAGAGAAAAATGGGATTGCTAAAGTTGTTAATTGGGCCCGCTACTACTCGTGTTAATTTTGATTTTATTCAATGTTTTCTCAAATAGGGCAATCGGCAGATCAAACTACTTTCATAAGAAATGTGACGATAGTCCCTGCCATACAAGTAGCAATCCATACATGATCACCTTTGCGGTCATTGAGATCATTCTTTCCCAGATCCCGAACTTCGACCAGTTGGGGTGGCTCTCCATCATGGCCGCCGTCATGTCGTTCACTTACTTGAGCATCGGAGTCACCCTCGGCATCACAAAAGTAGCAGGTTGCTAGCGCATTTTCGTGTGATCAATACTTCGTGTATGAACAAGTTAATGTGATGATTAGATTAAACTAGAAAGATTGAGGAGAAGAAAGCCTGACACTAGCCCTCATATTTTGTCTTCTGAAATCTCAACTAGAAAATGGCAAATTCAAAGGAAGTCTCACTGGGATAAGCATTGGCATCGTCACCCAAAACCAGAAGATGTGGAGGAGCTTCCAGGCTCTTGGTGACATAGCTTTCGCCTATGCAGTCTCTATCAACCTCATTGAAATTCAGGTAAAGTTACGCGACATGTTCCGATGATAGCTGTAATACAAAAACAACCCTGGACTTTCAGAAAACTACCTCTTTGCTCTACTTACTGGTGTGGTAATTGACTGATTTGCGTTGAAAACACGACACCATTAAATCCCCACCACCGGAGGCCAAGACGATGAGGAAGGCCACGTTGGTCAGTTTGGCGGTTATTACTCTATTCTACTTGCTCTGTGCCTGCATGGCCTATGGCGCTTTCGGGGACATGGCACCAAGGCACCTCCTCGCGGGCTTCGAGTTCTTCAACCCTGATTGGCTCGTCGACATAGCAAATGCCGCCATCGCGATCCACCTCATAGGTGCCTACCAAGCCTACTCCCAACCCATCTTCGCCTTCATCGAGAAACACGCCATGAGAAGGTTTGCAGACGGCCAACTCATCACCAGGGAGATCGAGATCCCGGTCCCGGGTTTCCGAACGTACAAGCTATATGTCTTCCGGCTGATTTCGCGAACCATTTTCGTGATTGTAACCACCATGATCTCGATGTTGCTTCCGTTCTTCAATGAAGTGATCGGACTGCTCGGGGCTCTGGGATTCTGGCCTTTGACGGTTTATTTCCCGATAGAGATGTACATCGCCCAAGTGAAGATCCCCAAGGGGAGCACCAAATGGCTATGCCTCCAGATGCTCAGTCTAGCTTGCCTCAGCATCAGTCTTGCCGCTGCTGTGGGCTCCGTCGCCGGGGTCGCGCTCCATCTCATGTCCTACAAAAGCCTTTCGAGACTAGCCACTAAATTACCCGACCCAATTTTGGTTCTTTCTTATTTTCAGAGGATGCTTTAGGAAGGAAACTACTCCTTTATGTTTGGATAAGGAATTTTGGTGTGTAACGCAAGGTTGAACTTTCTACTTTGCTTCTTTTTGGAGCATATACAAATAAGAGTCGCCTGCTTCTAGTAAAACAAGAATCCCCCAAACAAACATCTGCATTGTTGACGTTTGATGATGAGGCCAAGGTCCATTCTCATTCATGAAAAATAAAATAATGATCACCTATATCATGTATATTTTGCATGACTTTAGTTCGATATAATTAGGGAAGCAAATGAAATATTTCAACCATGATGAACGGCAAGCCAAATTCTTGGATGGGAAAAACAATTCAATTGCCATGAATTATTTTTATGTGGAACTCTCCAATTTATTGACTCATCTGTAGAGGAAAAGAAAGTGAATGCGGAATCCATTTGCAAACTCTGTAGCCAGGAGAGCGTTGCAAAGAGGAACGAAATTCGATAGGAATGCTAATGCAATACAACTCACACATACCTGCTTAGAACTATGACATTGGTTCTTTCTAATCCGAATAAAATTGTGTTGAAGCTTCATCGAATTAATATCGTCAATCATCAATTAGCTCCTCGTGATGGAAAAGATCCTAATATTGCAGAAACCTCAGGTGTTAAGGTTTAAGATTACTTTAGTGGAAAAATGCTCTTCTTTTGTTTGTTTCATTTACTTTATCTTCTCCCAGCGAGCATGCTACCCTGTGAACTTGCATCCCATCCGCAAGTTTCAGCACATATACATTTGTACGTTTCCAATGAAGAAGTTTATGTGCAAAGAAGAAATAGGAAATCTTGGGATGAAAGAATAGTAGAGAGATCTTGAGATGGAAAACTTCTTTCTATTCTTCTCTTTTCTTATTTACAATCACGAGAGTTAGCCTTTTTATATACAATGGTAATTTCTAGAAACTGCTTTACAGGTATTGAATCGTTGAAGAAATGAAAACTAACTAACTGAAGCAAAAGAAACTAACTAACTTCCAAGATCAAGTACACCGGACTAACTACCGAGACTTGCCAAGACTTGAAGCATTATACAGAGTGTTCGAAACAAAGCTTCTAGCTCACTTTACGATTATCACTCTAGCTCACTTTGTCTTCTTTTTTCTTTCTTTGATACTAACAAGTAGCCCCTTTTTCTTCTCATTCTTCTCAGCAGCATTTATATTCTCTACTTCCTCTTCTTCATATGTTTTCTCTTCGTTGCTCTTGTATATCTTTCTTCCCCTGTTCTTACTGATATCAATAATAGCATCAGTAGAGCTTCAGTTCTTGTTGTTCTTAACATCCCCCCTCAAATTGGGAATGGGTGAGCAACCAATTCCTAATTTGATTCATAGTTGATAGTGTGTAATATGAGGGAGAGATTTTGTGAATATATCAGCAAGTTGATAGGTACTCGGAACATATTTCACTTGTAGTGACCCTGAGGAGACTTTTTCCCTAACAAAATGAAAGTCTACCTCAATGTGTTTGGTGCGAGCATGTAAGACAGGATTGATAGTAAGAGAAATGGCTGCTTTATTGTCACAAAAGAGCTGTGTTGGATGAGTCAATGAGCATCCTATATCACGAAGGACAAAGCTGATCCAGGTAAGTTCAGTAGATGCAGAAGCAAGAGCACGATACTCAGCTTCTGTAGAGGATCGACTGATTGTGGATTGTTTCTTTGCTGCCCAAGATATGAGATTGGAGCCAAGGTATGTACACAAACCTGTTGTTGATCTTCTTGTTTCAACACATCCTGCCCAGTCTGCATTTGAGAACCCATAAAGGTGGAGAAAGCTTCGAGAGTGAATGAAGACTCCAAGACTTATAGTGCCTTTGACATATCTCAAAACTCTCTTGAGTTTATGTAAGTCTGCAATAGTGGGTTTCTGTATTTTCTGACACAGCTAATTTGTAGCATATGCAATGTCAGGTCTTGTTAAAGTTAGATACTGAAGGCCACCTACTAAGCTTCGATACTCGACAGGATTGGAGAGGGGAGCAAAATCATTTATCAAAACAATTGGTTTTAGTGATACAGGGGTGGTAATTGGTTTGCACTCAAGCATATGAGCTCGAGTAAGAAGATCACTGGCATATTTAGTCTGGCAAAGAAACAGGTGATCAAAAGTATTTTTAACTTCAATGCCAAGAAAGTAATGTAATGGGCCAAGGTCTTTCATATAGAATTGAAGATTTAGAGAATGGATAAGGTTGGAAAGTAACTGAGAGGAGCTTCCAGTCAGAATAATGTCATCAATATATAGTAGTAGAAGAATGGTGTCTGTATCAGTATGATAGATGAATAAGGATGGGTCAGTTGAGGTGCAAAAGAACCCATATTCAAGCAGAAAGTTGCTGAATTTGTCAAACCAGGCTCGAGGAGCTTGTTGAAGTCCATAGAGAGACTTCCCGAGGAGACATACATGATGAGGTTTCTTGGGATCTTGAAAACCAGAGGCTGCTCCATGTAAACTATCTCATTCAATGTACCATGTAAGAATGCATTTTTGACATCTAGTTGATGGATTGGCTAGTGTTTCATCATGGCTACAGATAGAACTATATGAATTGTAGCATGTTTGATGACTGGACTAAAGGTTTCTGTAAAGTCAATGCCTTCTTCATGATGAAATCCTTTAGCAACCAGTCGAGCCTTAAGTCTATCAAGGCTACCATCAGCTGCAAACTTTGTTTTAAATACCCACTTACAGCCAATGACATTCATTTGATCGGTTCGAGGGATTAATTCCCAAGTTTTATTTTGATAAAGTGCATCCATCTCTTATGTCATTACTTTATACTAGCCTTTATGTGCTAAGGCTGATTTGATTGTTTTTGGTTCAGTAGGTACTTCATATATAGCAAGACATGCATATCGAGGATTGGTCTTGATAATGCTAGACTTAGACCTAGTCTGCATAGGGTGAGTAGGTAATGTACCTTGTGAATTTGTCTGATTATTTGAAGTGTGTTGTTCCATATCTGGTCCATCATTTGTCTCAGTTATGGGAAATGTATTTCAACTCGTTGTGGACTATTCTAAGTGATGGTGGACATTTGATCCATAGGGAATTCAGCTGGAGAAACAGAAACTGCTTGTTCTATGCATTCAGGTGAGACCATTCCATTTGTTTGCTTAGCTGTGGATTCTTGTTCCCAACCTGTATACTGAGAAGTTGAATGTTTTATGTGATCTATAGTGGAGGGAGCTAGGAACTGCTCTTCTTCTATCCACAACTTATACAAGTGTGTGTAGGAGGGATAAACTGTTGCTAATTTTTTAGAGAAAGGGAAGAAATTCTCATCAAATACTACATGTCGACTAATGTAGACATGATCAGTAGTAGGGACAAGACATCGATATCCCTTATAGTGATCACTGTATCCTAGAAAGACACAGGTTAGAGATCGTGGATCAAGCTTGTGTTGTGCATATGGTCGAAGATAGGGATAGCAAGCACAGCCAAAGGTTCTGAGATGGTCATATCTTGGCTTATGCAGATATAATTTGTGAAGGGAGATCGCATCTGTAATTTTTGAGTAGGAAGAATGTTAACAATGTAGTTGGCTGTTACAAATGCATCTACCCAAAACTTTAACGGAATTTTTGCATGGTATAGCATAGCCAAACCAAGTTCAACTATATGTCGATGTTTCCTTTCAGGTATTCCATTATGCTTAGGTGTATATGGACAGGAGATATGCTATTGAATGCCACAATTCTATAAGTGCGTTTTGAATTTTTGGCTAATAAACTCTCCTCCACCATCACATTGGAAAGTCTTGATTTTATAGCTATGCTGATTTTCTACTAACTTTTGAAACATGAGAAAAATACTATAGAAATCTGACTTCAGCTTTAATGGATATATCCAACTAAACCGAGAGAAATTGTCAACAAAAATGACATAGTACTTGAAACTCGAAAAGATTTAATCGGAGAAGGCCCCAGATATCACAGTGAATTTGTTCTAGAGGTTTTGTAGCTGTAGAATTTGATAATGGAAAAGGTAGAGCAAAGTACTCTTAACTATTTGGCAACTTCTACATACGTGATCGTGGTTCTTTGTTGTACTCTGAATCAGATTTTTGATTCCTCAAATGCTTCAAGATATTCTGATTTGTGTGAGCGTCGTTGATGCCATATACTTTCTGCAACAATTCTTTGTCTCGAGTGAAGTAGACTTCGCAGCATGAGGGTCTACCCCGTACAGCCCTCTAACCTTCCTTCCTAGCCTCATGGTTGTGTTGGTGGTGCTGTCCTTGATATACACACCGGTTTTGTTAAAGATAAAGGAACAAGGGTAATCATTAGTTAACTTTGACACTGATAGAAGATTTTTCTTAATCTTAGGAACAATCAGCACATCATTTAGAGGCAATGCATCAATTGCAGTATTCAGTATTGCATTACCAATGTATTTGACAGGTAAACACAGAGCATTGCCTATCATGACTGTATCAGCATTGTTATTTTTAGAAAGACTATGAAGTATACCAGCATTAGAGGTAATATGAGCTGTTGCTCCAGTGTCTAGATACCATCCTTGATCATTTGCCTCCTCAATATGTAGTGCTGCTAGTGCTGTTGGTATCTCCTCAACTTGATAGAAGTTATCAAACCGATACCAACAATGTAAGGCATCATGACCAGGCCTCTTACAAATTTGACACTCAAGTCGAGTGTGTTCTGCTGCTTTCTCCACCTACACCTTTTTGTGAAGAGTTGAATTTGATGCAGGATATGACCTGGTACTAGAATACCTTTGTGCTGATACATTGTATGGTCTAAATCCTTGAATAGGACCCAAGCCAGAGGAGGTATTGAGTTGTTTGAACTGCTGATTTTCTTGTTCATAATTTGAGTTATTATTTCTGTAACTCATGTTTCTTCCAGGATAACCAAAGTTGAGGTGTGAGGACACCTAGAGTGCCATAACTTGGCACGGAGGGACACTTAAGTGCCATAACTTTAAAATGGTACACTTAAGTGCCATCATCGGAGTAAAAATGGGACACTTAAGTGCCACTCCGGCGAAAATCCGGCCAAATGGCTGACGTGGCAATTTTCCGGTGAGTTTAGTCCAAAACGGCACGTTTTGCACGCCGACGTGGCGGAGAAACGCAAAAACGACGCCGTTTCGTGTCTACGTGTAAAATAATAATATAAAAATTAATTAAATTATAAAGTATTCAAAAAATTAAGAAAAATTTAAAAATTAAGAAAAATTTAAAAGTTTTAAAAATTAAGAAAAAAAAAAAAAAAGGGAGGCCGAGCGGGCCCGCCGGCGCCCCCCGCCGTCGCCGGGAAGGGCCGGCGACGGCGGGGAGGCGGCGGCGGCGAGGGCTCAGCCCTCAGCCGCTCGTTCGACCCTCCCTTTTTTTTTTTTAATTAAAATTTTTAAAATTTTCTTATTTTTTAAATTTTTAAAATTTTTTAAAATTAAAATTTTTAAAATTTTCTTATTTTTTTATTTAATTTTTATGCTGATTTGGAGCTCCGAGCCACGTAAGCAAAAAAATAATAATAAAATATTGCCACGTAGGATTTCCGGCAAGGGTCGCCGGAGGTGGCACTTAAGTGTCCCACTAGGAAAAAAAAAAAGTGGCACTTAAGTGCCCCCCTCGTGCTGCTATGGCACTTGTGCTGGACTTCGCCACCAAAGTTCCTATATCTAGCATTATATGTTCTTCCTCTTTCATAATTTCTTCCTCCATGATTATTTGTTCTTGATCCTCTAAGGATAGTATTCTGTTGTTTATATTCTCTACTTCCTCTTCTTCATATGTTTTCTCTTCGTTGTTCTTGTATATCTTACTTCCCCCGTTCTTACCGACTCTTACAGATTTGACACTCAAGTCGAGTGTGTTCTGCTGCTTTCTCCACTTGCACCTTTTTGTGAAGAGTTGAATTTAATGCAGGATATGACCTGGTATCAGAATACCTTTGTGCTGATACATTGTATGGTCTAAATCCTTGAACAGGACCCAAGCCAGAGGAGGTATTGAGTTGTTTGAATTGCTGATTTTCTTGTTCATAGTTTGATTTATTATTTCTGTAACTCATGTTTCTTCCAAGATAACCAAAGTTCCTGTATAACCAAAGTTCCTGTATCTGGCATTAAATGTTCTTCCTCTTTCATAATTTCTTCCTCCACGATTTTTTGTTCTTGATCCTCTAAGGATAGTATTCTGTTGTATATATTCTCTATCAGCCTCTTCTTTATGTATAGCTTCAGTTTTCCTCTGGTCATAGTAAGCTAGGTTAGGACTGAACTGATTTAAAGAGTAATTCTGTAACCTGGCTTCGAATCTTTCTAAGTGTGAGATTACTTCATCATATTATGGTTGGGGCTTTAAGCAATAGATTGTAGTTTTAAAACTTTCATACTTAGATCCCAGGCCTTCCGAACTCCAAATAGTTTTGTGATTTCATCAACTGGTTTTCCTATGGCATTCAATTGATCACATATTGACTTGTACTCCCCGAGGTATGCTAATAGTGTTCGTTCACGTTTCCGGCAAGCCTCGCAGTTTTCCTCTTAACTCGAACTCCTTAGCTACCGACTTTTGTGTAAACCGATTTAGCAAGAGTTTGCCAAACTTCATAAGCAGTAGTTAACCCAATTATCAAGCTGAGTATGTTTTCCGATCAAAGACCACTAATCCAAGAAGATACAAGCTGATATGTTTTTATCCAAATCGTTATAATCGGGATTAGAACCCCAGTTTGACCTCCTTCTTCGACTGCAATGTCTTTGCGGGTGGTGGAATTTCCCCATTCACAAACCAAACAGATCTTGGCTCCTTAAGAATCTATAGAATTGAGCTTGCCATAGAAGGAAATTATCCTCAGCTAATTTGATGGTAACAAAATTCGAGATATTAACATGAATAGGAAATGGATATCTCAAACTTCTTGCTACCATTCTATTCTTCCTGATCTTTGATCAACTCTAGTTGTAGACACGAATTCTACTGGTTTGCAGTACAATGCTACAAGTATATTGCTGATGAAGATTTAGATGTGGATGAAAAGTACCAACTCACAGATCTTGTTGGAAGATGCAGATATCTTCAGAGATCAAAGAAGCTTCGAATCTAACTCGATCCGATGTAGATCCAACAGACTTACGTAAACCTTCGAGAATCCAAGGTTGAATGTGCAGCAGCAAGATGATTTCTTCAGATGCAGATGCTCGATACCATGAAGAAGTTTATGCGCAAAGAAGAAATAGGAAATCTTGGGATGAAAGAATAGTAGAGAGATCTTGAGATGGAAAACTTCTTTCTGAATCCTGAACAATACTTCCCAGCAAAAAGTCACTGAACAACTTTGTGAATCCTGCACGGGGCCTCCAAAGGCAACCGTGGGCTTGGAGGTGGAGGTGGAACAATTTGAAAAGACAGCAGATGCCTGAGTAGTGTTTTCACCCATTTCATTGGCGTATGCTTTTCAGTTAAACCAGCACTTTGGGCAATTCTAGCTTGATTATATATTTTATGCTCATAAGCAAACCTAATGACCTCTTGTAATGTAAAACTATATTTAAGTGAATGAAACTTGTCCCTTATGTTGCTAATGTGCCCATTCTTTCTTTAGTAGACCATTTTTTTTTAACAAATCCAAACGCCTCAATATTATCATAGTAATAAATCATAGTCACTATCTCAAACCTAATAAAATAAATAACACGAACGGATAATGTATTGCCTAATTTTTAGAATTAAGATAAAGTTAAATGTACCATTTAGCCAAAAATGGTGCTATGTCTTCCTGTGTTTCTCACACTTGATCCTCAATTGAAAGTGAACTCAAATTTTAGTGAGATAATTAGAAATCGAAAGTTGAACGGCCTATTTGAAAAAAAAAGGTACTTAATTTCACGAGCACGAAACTAGATACTCCCTTTTGAGTCGGATCTATTTTAACTAAATTTGTCACTAATTAGTACAAAGTCATGACTCATGATGTGAGTTTTTCTTTTCCATCGACATTACAATAAGATTAATCTTAACTCTTTAGCTAGGAGACTATGGGGCGTGCGACCAATAGGCATGTATCAAGGAGTGGATTTTACCAACAAAAATCAAAAGAAAAGGAGCGTCCTCTTTTTCTTTTTTTGGTCGAAGAAACAAAGTCCTTTACATTTCAATTTGCATAACTAGAAAGAGGGAACGCTTGTATATTGGGCGACCGTGCAGTAAACAGTGGGGAGAATGCTAACGTTTTCCCCCAATTATCAATAAATGATTTGATGTGGATTAAATGATTATTAATTATTCCATGGAAGAAGCCAGATTCCATTGACAGATACAATGCGCCCGTTTTGAGGGGGCAGCATCCACGCGGCTTCCTAGCCCCGAGTGACATCGTGTCCCTGGACGGGTACATGTATCTATTTGCTGTTCTTTGATTCTTTGACAAAAGCGTACAAGAACGATGATATCTAGTAGTTCGCTTTCCAGAAGCAGTCCGCAAAATCCAAGACGTGAAAGAATACGAATCAGTTGAAAGTCGTTGCTTCTACCTGAAGTACTAAAAATAGGGTCGGCATTGATTGTACATGACCAAAACTCAACTACCAATCAAAACCCTTGTTTTTAAGTCCCAAAGTTCACTTCAGATGTAACACTTTATTATCCTATTAATAACATAAAGTTACGGAAGATAATACAACTATATTGTGATGTGAAAGAACACGACTCCGCTGAAAATGCTTGCTTCGACTGGAAGTACTAGAAGTAGGGTCGGCATCGATTGTCCAATCATACCCGGTTCACTTTTTCTAGAAACGTCCAAACCTGCGGCCCTTATTGAACAAACCGTCCCAACATGCATAAAACGGACCCTTGACTTTCTTGTCTTCGTCAACTCCCCCTCCGCTTTATTCTTCCGCACAGATAATATACATTTCCAATATTATCTAGGGTTTCTCTTTTCAAAGCTGTTGGACTATACCTCGCAAACATTTTTCTCAAGCTAATTTTCTCTTTCAGCAAAGCAGTCTGGGGTTTCTTTAGGAGAATTACTTCTTCTTTTTTTGAGCTATTCGCATGATATCTATTTCCAATTTTGAAGTATTATTGCCAAACTTGTCATGTTAGTTATCATGTGTTTATTTACGGAAGACAATATTCGAAAAGTATTTCTAAAAATGTACTGATCTATTTGACGTTGACAGAGTTATTTTGTGAGGTGCTTAACAACTAATAAGTACTACTACTCTCATCTAATCACCACAAGTGCTTAACAACTAATAAGTACTTTCTAATAGTGCGCATTGTCTTGCAATAACTAATTTACATATGGTTTGATAAGCATAAGTGACACGTTGCACAATGTGCTGTTTGATAAGCACGGCCGATGATTGCCTTTAATTGTCATCAGTCATATAATAATGCGTCACATCTGGCCAGGTGGCCACCACCATCGCCAGCACGTGCGGAAGAATCAATATGAATCCAATAAGTCACACATAACCCAATTTCAATTTGTCCTTGTGTTATGTGCCCTCAAATTAGATTTCCTCGAATGCGCACCGAACATAAATTCTTCAACGCAAGGCCATGAAAGAACCGAAAGGGGTGCTGGCGATTGAAGACCGATGACCCCCCAAATATCTCAAAATTTAGCGCAACTTTTTCAAATATATATCGTGCTCCATGAAGTCTTTGCTGTAAGAGTATGTTTTTGTAAGGTTTAGAGATGTAATTGAACTTATTTTAATTAATTTAGTTGTTTGGCCTCTAGCCTTATCATCTTAACACTCGGCCCGACTCTTATTTCAATTTTGGCCACCAAAAAATATTCAAACAGATCATTAAAGCGAATACTAAGGATATTTATTGCTTGACTTAGATACCTTCAGCTTACACAGTAGCTCAGCTGCAGTATGACGCAAGGCGTGACTTAATAGTGATCAAGATGAGATTCATTGGACACTGCCATAAAAGAGAAAAGGAAGATCAGCACCAAACCCGCCCACAAGAACTAGCCCTGCTCTCCAAACAACCCGTCCCTCCTATTCGCCAGCTCTCGTCTTTAAATAAAACGACCTCCAAACCAAATCATTATATAGCGACGTCTCTCGGGACACTGCGTATGTGTTGTATCCCTTGCTTTTATAGTCAGGGTTGTTTCACAGCTTCTGACACCCAACCATCAGAACCATATTTGTGAGCTACTCACTAAATTTGGGTTCATTTGATCTTCAAAATGAACCAGAATATACTTCGTTTCGAGGTAGACGACGATGGCTGTTGCAGGCGAACTGGTAAGCAAGGCACAAGCACTTGAAAATGTTGGAGAAATCTCTTGAAGTGTTTTGAAGCTGAAAAAACGTTTCTTTCGTTTAATCAAGGTTTGTAGACTTTGCTATTTAAAGTCTAAGACCTCCGGGACAGGACTCAAGACTCAAGTCTGTCCTCATCGGCGATCTCTAATCCGTTGAAGAAATGTTATCCAGATCTATGATTCGTTAAGGATGACCTTATCAATAGAGAAGATCTCGTGGTTGGAGAAGACATAACGGAATCCTTTAATTGATCGAAGATTGACTTGATGATTGGAAATCCGATGATTGTCTGGATATTCTTGGAAGGTTCTACTTATGGAAACCAAGATCCTGATTGTATGGGCGAACAGGATTGATGGGCTATCGACACGTTCCTTTAATAGCTTGAATAATCTTCTTAATTGATTCCGTCCAACGGGTAGATTGGAGGAATTCCTTTAGTAAGTGCCAACGGGTATGATGGTATGAAGGGAGTATATAAAGAAGACGTCCTAAGTTGTTAATGGTGTGCGCGATAGAAAAATTTCAAAGTCGAAAGCTTCTTGTTGTTTAGACAATTTCTTTGAGTGAATCATTTTATTCAAAAGAGAGTCTATATTTGTAAAGAGACCTGAGGAGGTGTAGTACATCTACTGTTTGTGGAATCAAGGAAGTCTTTGTGGTGTAACTTCTCTTTTGTTCATAGTGGAATCCAGAGCAGGGCCTAGTGTCGCACGGGAAAAGTGGACGTAGGCTTGGAATAAGGCTGAACCACTATAAACCTTGTGTTTAATCTTCTCTTCCTTACTCTCTTTACTTTGTTCGTATTTCATTTTGAATTTCCTTCTATCGTTTGCCAAGTATCGCTTCCGTATCTCGATAAATTGTTTATGCACCTATTCACCCCCAGGTGTTCATACTAGCTATCTCAATTAGTATCGAGCCCGTGTGCTCACCTTGTTTGAAGTTTTTACTTGAGTAAAAGATCCATGGCTAGTATGTTGGCTCGGCTGGCTGGTAGAAAGGCAAAGCAACACGAGACCGCCTTACTTTGATGGAAAGGACTACAACATATGGAAGAACAAGATGAAGGCGTTTTTAAGATCAAAGGATCCTCTGGAATGGGACGTTGTAGAAAAAGGAATCATTCCTAAAGATGCATCCGTCTCGGAAAAGAGGAAAGGATACCGTTGAGTCCAAAGAAATGAGTCGAGGAGGAGATAGTCAAGAGACGGGCTCTTGATGCAAAAGCAATTTATTATTTATATTGTGCTTTATCACCCACCGAATATAAGAATATCTTCTTGTGATACGGCCTAAAGAAGTATGGGATAGATTACACATTACTTATGAAGGAACCGATCGAGTGAAAGAGACCGAGTCAATATACTATCGATCAATACGAAGCCTTCGGGATGAAATTGGGAGAATCAATAGCGGCATGTTTAGTCGTTTTACGTAAAATCGTGAATGGTCTTGAAAATTAAGGTCAACCAATTTCGATCCCATGAAAGTGAACAAGCTCTTTGCGTGGACTTTCCAAGGATTGGAATCACATAAAGACTTCAATCGAGAGACCCAAAGAATCATGCCATTGTACATCGATGAGTTGGTTGGGACCCTTCAATCTTATGAGAAGTGGAACAATCAATGAAGACGAATATCCTAAAGGTAAGAAATCTATTGCATTAAAATCTAATGATGATTCGATAAAAAATGCAGTTCTCAAGATGACATGGATGATGAAGAACTTTCTCATGATAAGAAGATTCGAGGAAAAGCTGAATAGAAAGGAAGAAGATTCAATGGAAAGAAACAAAGTTTTCAAAAGCAATGATTAAGTCTGCTGAAGATGATGAATCAAACAAATATATGGTCTGCTTTGAATGTAAGAAAAAGGACACATCAGACTCAACATCCTCTTCTAAGGAAGAAGAAAGGAAAATCTGAAAAATACCGAAAAGCTCTCAAAGCGAAACACTGGAGTGATACGGAGTGCGAAGATAGTGATGATGATTATGCCAACATATGTCTAATGGCACAATCCGATCTCGTAATCAAACTCCGAGACCGATTGATTCCAGAGTGATTCGAGGTAAGCAACTTCAAAATCCCTATGAAAGTTTCAAAATACATTGATGAATTATGTTTTAGTCTTAAGACTTCTCTTAAGAGAATTTCTTGAACTGAAAAGGAAAATTCTACTTTAAAACATCAAGAGAATATTTTAGAAGAAAAGCGAAATGCTTAGACCTTAATGTTTCCTCTCTCAATGAAAGTAAAATAATCTTTTAAAAGAAAATGCATTTTTGAAAAATGACATTTCAAATATTTCCAAAAGATTTTCTCAGGATCTCGAGAAACTTGAAAAAATACTTTTTACATTCAAAACCTTATTTCAATAAATCTGGTTTGGGAATATTTCTTTGAAACTATTCCTTTAATTGATTTTCTTAAAGTAAAAGAAAGAATAAAACAAAGACCCACTAGAAATGCTTACAAAAATCATTTTGAAAGGATCTTTGTAAAACCAAAGAGATCGTAATTTCTTAAATGTTCAAAATGCAATAGTGCGAGATCATTTTGAGAAAGAATGTCCTATGGTATGGAGACTGTCAATAAAGTCTCTGGGCAAAAATCATATATCAAACTAACTCAAAAGGACCCAAGAAAATATGGGTACCAAAGAAAGTTTGAGTCTCTTTTCAAATGCAGATCACTATCAAGAAAAAGGTGAAATGGTACCTGGATAGTGGATGCTCGAGACACATGATAGGAGATTCAAATTGCTTCATAAAGCTTATTCAAGTGAATGGTGGAAAAGTCTCATTTGGAGGAAACAGTAAAGGAAAAATAATAGGCTTTGGAACTGTAAAGATTGGGAACCTCACAATAAGCAATGTTTCTTTAGTTGAAGGTCTTAATTATAATGTCCCGGTGTCGTGGCCAGGCGGGTACGATGAATCTTAGGTTTTAGGATCAACTTTCAAGAGGTATTTGTTCGGGAACCGGTAAAGACTTTACTCGAGTCATTTATGGGTGAAGACATGGAAATATCTACCTCTTGGACTTAAAAAGGAAGAGTCGCAATGTTTAATCTCAATCCAAGATGAAGCAAGCATGTGGCATGTAAAGTTTTCGGACATGTTAATATGAAGTAGATAGCCAAGATCTCAAAAGAAGCTTGTTCGTGGACCGCCCAATTTATCATATCAAAAGTCTGATCTATGTACACCGTGCATATTGGGAAAACAGGTAAGAAATTTCTTCAAATCAATAAATCAAGTTTCTACTAATCGTGTAACCCAGCTCTTGCATATGGATCTCTTTGGATCAACAAGAACACAGAGCATTGGAGGTAAGAAATATTGCCTAGTAATTGTGGATGATTACTCACGAATTACTTGGGTATATTTCTTAGCAAGTAAGTCTGAAACTTTCTCTTACTTTGAAAAATTTGCTAAGATGGTTCAAAATGAAAAGGGATATGTTATTTCAAGTATAAAACAGATCATGGAGGTGAATTTGAAAATCAAGATTTTGCTAAATTTTGTGAAGAATCACAGTTTTCAGCACTTATTCTCTTCTCCATACACTCAGAGCAAAATGGAGTTGTGGAAAGGAAGAATAGATCTCTTCAAGAAATGGCTAGAACTCTTTTAATTGAAAGTAATATCTCTTTACGATTTTGGGCTGAAGCATAGTTTCAACATCATGTTATATTATCAATAGAGTTTTTCTAAGAGCTATTCTAGAAAAAACCCCTATGAATTATTTAATGAAAAGAAGCCTATTGTTTCATATTTTCATGTATTTGGATGCAAATGTTTCATACTGAAAAAATGCAAATGATCGAGTTGGTATGTTTGAAGAAAAGTCGGATGAAGGCATCTTCCTTGGTTATTCAACCACAAGCAAGGCATACGAGTCTACAATAAGAAGACTCAAGCGGTGGAAGAATCAATGAATGTCAAATTCCAAGATTCCGCACAAAAATGAGTCCATTCGACCATCTCGAAGAGGTCGAACTCGAAGGACTTTACAAAGTCTAAATCTCAAGAAGCAAACTCAAATTTTGAAGGACCAAGAACAAGTGACCGTTGAAGATTCTAGTGAAGGAAGTAACCATCAATCGATACATTAACCAGAATCGGAAACATAATTTTAGTCATCCCAAGATCTTATTATTGGGCGATATCAATGAAGGAATTCGCACAAGATCCAAAAGCGAGAAGAGTCTAATCTTTGTGGCTCTTATTTCTGAAATAGAACCCAAGAGCATAGAAGAAGCTTTATTCGATGAAAGCTGGATTGAAGCTATGCATAAGAACTGCACAATTGTAATTAATGATGTCCGGGAACCGACTCCAAAACCAAAAGGTAAATCGTCGTTGGAGCTAAATGGGTATTCGAAACAAGATGGACGAAAAAGGCAAGGTAGTAAGAAATAAAGCAAGACTCGTGGCCAAGGGATACACTCAAGAAGAAGGAATCAACTATGATGAGACCTATGCACCAGTAGCGAGGTTAGAAGCAATTCGTTTATTACTTGCATTTGCTTGTTATAAAAATTTCAGGTTATTCCAAATGGATGTTAAAAGTGCTTTCCTTAATAGATTTATCCATGAGGAAGTTTATGTGGAACAACCACCTGGGTTTGAAGACCCAAGGAAACCAGTGACTAAAAGATTCGAGACTCAAAAGGCACTATATGGCTTAAAGCAAGCACCTTGAGCCTCGGTATGAAAGATTAAGTAAGTTTTTAATACATAATGGTTTTGTTAAAGGTAAAGTAGATACTACTCTTTTTATTAAAGAGAAAACAAAAGTTTTCTACTTGTTCAAATATATGTGGATGATATCATTTTTGGATCCTCTAATAAAACTCCGTCAAGAAATTCTCTAAGACTATGCAAGATGAATTTGAAATGAGCATGATGGGTGAGTTAACTTTCTTTCTTGGACTTCAAATAAAACAACCGGAGGAAGGAACTTTCATTCATCAAGAAAAGTATGCAAATGATATTGTTAAAAAGTTTGGACTGGCAATTGCAAAGCGGCCGATATACCAATGTCAAGTTCTTTGAAGATAGACAAAGATGAAGGAGGAAAGAAAGTCGATCAAAAAGCATCACCGGGAGCATCATCGATCACTTCTTTATCTTTGCTTCTAGACTTGACATTTTGTTTAGTATTTGTATTTGTGCCGATTTCAATCGTAGACCCAAAAAGAATCTCATTTGAATCTTTGCAAGTGCATTATCAAATATATTTCATCAACTTCAACCTTTGGTCTCTCGGTATCCAAAAAGGGAGACCTTACTTTATTGGATATTCGGATGCACCTTGTTGGATGCGAGTCGATAGAAAGAGCACCTCGGGTACCCGTCAACTTCTTGGAAGGACAAGATGTCTTGGTTTCAAGAAAGCAAAGCAAAGTGGCTCTCTCTACAGCGAAAGCGAGTATATAGCTCTCGGAAGTTGTTGTTCGCAAATTTTGTGGATAAAACAACAGCTAAGAGACTTTGGAATTAAAGACTCATGCACGGAGATCAACCGCGACAACACCCGCTATCAATCTTACAAAAATCCAATTCTCCACTCAAGAGCAAAGCATTTAGAGATTCGACATCACTTCATTAGAGACCATGTTCAAAATGGAGATGTCTCAATTCAATATGTTGAATCAAAGAACCAACTCGGCGGATATATTCACAAAGCCTCTCGGAGAAAATAAATTTGAAACAATTTCGCTCCGGACTCAACATTTTAAGGTATGAGGAGATCAAAGTCTAAAGACTTTCAGACTCAGATGCACAAGACTTTAACTGTAAGTTAGTCCGGTACGATCATCGTAGAAGTGATCTCTCCCTCTCTCTCGAATTTTATTTTGAAAGGTACGATTGTCAATCGTTGTTTATTGATATCTTTAATCGTCGTAATTATTGCACGTTTCCTTTTCGAAAAAAGAAGTTATTTTGAAATGAATATTTTCACCGAAAAAAGTTAGTTATTTTAAAAATGCATCTTTTACCTTCCTTGTAGATTCGTTTATCTCTCTTTTATAGTGCTCTGTTATTCCTCTTCTCTTTACTCTCAAAAAACCTAGAAAGCATCAATCCTCCATTCCACATTTTTCTTCTTTGTTTAATCTATGAAAAAGTTGTCATCTTTCTTGAGAAAGTCAAGCAAGGAATCTTCCGTAAAAGCGAGAAAGATGTCTTTCTCGAGAAAGTCTTCGAGAATCGCTAACGTGGGACCACGACGAATGAATGAGGGGCCTACGCACTTCGACCCTTACCGAAGAAGAAGTATCTCGGAGATCAACAGCAACCGAGCCCACTACATTCTCGGCGCGTCATTCTCATCCATCTAGTCCTCAAGGCGTTGATCATCAAAAAGCGGAAGAAATCATTGAGGATGCAAATCCTATAAGAATTCAAACGCCCGCCTTTATTTATAAGTCAGACGTGCTTTGAAAGGAACTCGTACTCCCTTGAACTATGTCGATGATTTTCTCAAAGACAAAGGATATGGGAACAATACATCTTTTGCGAAAAATGGCAAGTTTGGGAATTGCTCGAAAATGGGTGGCCGAGGAAACCCTTGCGAATATCCCCAGTGATCCTCGTGACTGGTCCATAGTGTGGCTTCATACCGAGTGTAGGTCATTTCAATGTCAAGGTTGTAAACATTGTGGAAAGACACGTCGAGATAAGCGATCACCCTATATCATGCCATAGGTGGAACATCTGTTCTAACGATCTGAAAAAGATGAAGGAATGAGCAATGCCCTGGTGGAACATCCGTTCTAACGATCTGAAAAAGATGAAGGAATGAGCAATGCCCTGTAAAGAAACAATAGGGCCCTAAACTAGATGATCCATTAGTCGCTAAGGAAATGCAAGATTCAACGATAAGCAGCACACATAAACTAGAACATACTATTACATAAACCACTCCATTGTCACACTTATTCACATTCATATGTACCACAAACAAAGCACAATAGTATTAGCATTCGACCCTAAAGCAACTGACCAAGATGTGATGCAAACCACACACGAACACACATGCCAAGTATATTTAATTAATCATGAATTTCAATATCCATCCTCGAATTGGATTTTCGTTGGATCATAGGTTGTTCGATCGAGTCACTTCTAGTTCCCTCATCCAAACTTTCATGGAATCCCTACAATGGGCATCTCATTCCAAGGCATCTTAGCATCACATAGCTAAGGCATCCCAGTCACATAACAGGGGCATCTCATTGCAAAGTATCCCAATATCACACAATTGATGCATTCCTGATCACACAGTAGGAACATCTCATTCTGAGGCATCCAAAATCACACAGTGTGAGCATTCCACTCCCTAGGGCATCACCAATATCACAAAAACTGATGGAAATCTTTTATATTCAATTTGTTCCACACATTTCATGCATCATATCTTGGAATAATTACACTGCAACATCATGCTTACCTTAGTGCACAAAACCATTCCAAAGCCAAGACTCAATGCTCACATACACAAACTCATGGTGCACTTCATTCATCATACACAAAAGACTCATCAATATATATATATATCAATTGGCAATGTATAAGGGACCACAAGACTCCAAGGGGTCACCAAGAAGTTCAAACAAGTTGTTTACAAATGTATGTAAAAATTCGGATTAGGCAGTTCCAAGCAGTTTGGAACACAGAGGTCAAAACTATAATAAATCATTTTGGAAAAATTGTGAGAATTTTAATATGGTTTAGCAAAGACATTGATAAACATTTTATATAGAGGAATCAAGTCCTATTTCTCAGTGTACAGAGAGTAGCAAGCTGTTGAATTAACCCTAAAACCTGTGAAATTTTTCAGACTCTACCGCACATTAAGAAAAGGCATTTCGGTACTCAAAACTTAACCAATTGCTACCAAAGTTTAGTATGTTATACACAGGAATCAACTCTACCACTTTCATGAAGAGTATAAGACTTGGTTCTATCCGGAAAATGATAGAATATCAAACAACCAACTGATATTCCCTATTTTCACCTATCCACATATTACTACACTAGTAAGAATTCACCTTTTCACTTCTTGTACTACTTCTAGAAAAATGTAAGGAAAATATATGACATAGAACAAACAATTTGCTACAACTTCTAAGAAATAAGCCTAAAGTCATTGCAGAATCTTCAGTATGAAATTCAAAAAAATCTCAAGACCAGAAGCACTCAATTCTGGACAGACCCCATATATCGCTAAAACTCCCACAACTCAGCCTCTATTACACAACACCTTCTTAACTAGCCTTGGCCCAACCTCAAGCACACACAATGCAGCAACTAGAGCCCACACCGAACACCAAATGACCTCTCAAACCAGAACGAAGTTTGCAACCCACGAACAACCTACTCGCCTAACTAGATCGACATGCACAACTCTCATTGAAGCACACCCAACCATCTATTGAAACAACGGCAACACCACAGCTCCTCTCCCATGCATATACCTCCTAAAACCACTGTGAAACCCACATTCAAGTCACTAAAAGGCGATCTAATCTTACAACCAGTGAGCTAGACCGCAAAACAGAACCATCAAAGACCATTTCTTCCCCAAACTGGTGCGTCTTGTATCTCACTTAGCAACCCGCAGATAATCGCAACTTAAAATCCCACCGTTTCCTTAATCGGTAAATCCTCGCCTTCCTCACGTGCGGGCTCTTCAAGATCTCAGGCCTCTTGAGTTCGAAACTGCAGCAACATTGCAGAGGAAGAAGAAGAAACCTTCTGCTGAGCCGAGAGAAAAGAAGTGGAGAGAAGAGACGAGAGAGTGAGAGAGAGATGAGTCGGAGGGAGAGAGAGAGAGAGAGAGAGAGAGAGCAGCAATGATGATTTCTTGCATTGAGAATGTTCCCTAAATCTTCATGAGTCCCTAGGTGGCTCATGATTGAAAAAAATTTCAATCCCAAGGCCATGATGACCGAAGAGATGGGCGGATGTGCCAAAGGAATGAAGGGCGGCAAGAGTAGCCCTTGCATACAATTCCCATGCATACATGCTTATTCCTAGTTCGTTTTTTTTTTTTTTATTCCATTTCTGCGCCTACTCATTCGGCCCTAAAAGAGAAGATTAGGTTTTGTCAATTTGCATATGTTTAGAGTGGCATTGATGTCACAATTTAAGCCTGAGGTTAAGGACTAAGAGAAAGTGGTAAGGTTAATCCCATGTTCATGCATAAATTCTTAGATTAAATCAAACACGGTCAATGAGAACTTCCTGCTAACAAACAAAGATCTTTTTTGCTTAAACCGAGCCTCATGCATACTTCCCTAACTCTATTGGCCCTAATGATGGCCCATCGGGCCCTTTACTCAGACTATTCTGTGTCAAGCTCAACTCATGGCCCATTAAGCCCACGCTCGTGGCCTCCACACGGCCCACTAAGCCCTTAAGTTCATGTCTTCCTTATGGCCCACCGAACTTGCCACTTGACCCACTTCCAATATTCTAAGCCCATACTTGTCCATTCATAATTCTAGGATAAGAAAATTTAGAGTGTCACATTTCACTAGGTATTGAAAGGACTAAATACAGCGTGAGTTATTTGGGTGTAATAGAGGGTTAGAAAACATTGAAAGAGAGTTTGAGTATTCGAGCGATTGTAATCTGCCTTATGTCATTTGTTCTATAATGAAATTGTGTGCTACTCTTCTCCTTAGATGTAGAGCCTGCTCTACGATTGGGGTCCCAGTGCTAGAAGCACCGTGGCCGGAGAGCCCAGTGGGCCCCACTATCCCGCGTTTCTTCCCCCTCACTTGCCTTAAATGGCTTGTGGGGGGGAGGACACCTGGGATGGGACGGTTCAGGGTGGAGCAGTTTAAAGACCTGCTCAGGTCTATTGTCCATTCATAATTCTAGGATAAGAAAATTTAGAGTGTCACATTTCACTAGGTATTGAAAGGACTAAATACAGCGTGAGTTATTTGGGTGTAATAGAGGGTTAGAAAACATTGAAAGAGAGTTTGAGTATTCGAGCGATTGTAATCTGCCTTATGTCATTTGTTCTATAATGAAATTGTGTGCTGCTCTTCTCCTCAGAGGTAGGTTACTCCGATCAAATCAAGTAAATTCGGTGTTCAATTTATTTCCTTCCTTTAGTCCATTTTATTTTACCACTTGCTTAATTTTTTTTTTTTTATTACATGTGTCGTAGTTGTTAGCGCCTTCAATACGTGATGGATGTAATGTCGTGCAAAGAAAGAATATGGGGTTTCACTAGAAAAAGAAATTACTTTTCAGTGTTTGCAAGCACCTTTATGGACGTAACAAATGAAGTAAGAAGAAATAAATAAACTACCGGCCATTAATAGTTAACAGTGTTATGCAAGAACATGTTATCATTTTCAAAACATTCATTATACATGACGTGAGAAAAACAGTCCATTAGAAATGGCAAACGTATTTTATTAAGGTATTTAACAAACGCCCCTTTTTAATAAAATCCAATATTTAATAACTTAATAGGACCCAAGAGGAATTTAAGTATTACCTGATTCATCGGACATAGTCCTTATTATCAGTTGATGTATAAGAGTGCATCATGTCATTATAATGTTTCAGCAGGTGTTCTCGTCTCACAACTTATCTTCCTAATCTGTGAAGCCACATGTTTAACGATTGAGTCAATTGTACCATTTCGGCAGGTGTTCATGTCTATTACACTTGTACCATTTCAATTGTACCAATTGCGAGGTCTTTGTGACCCTTGCCCATGGCTGGCAATAGCCTAGTCAAGGGCCACTACCCTCCCTTGTTGGCCCTCCCATGTTGGACGATAGTCGTCCTTTGTAGCACGACCGGTGTTAAGTAAAAAAAAATTAATATTTTTTTAATATTTTTTCTGAATTTTTTTATTTTATTTTCTTTTTTTCATTACGACCCATGCCTCAACGAGCCATTGCTAGACTTTGCAAGGTCTTCATGACCCTTGACAGTTGTCGAACCTCGCGGCGGGCGGCGGGTCAAGGTGGCAATAGCCTAGTCAAGGGCCATGACCCTCCCTCACTTTTATTCCAAAAGTTTTGTAATGCAAAAGTGTCTTTGATTTTGAAAAATTGATTTGTGATTTTACTCCTAGAAAAATGAAGTGATTTCTATTTTGAGGAATTTGTACACAAAATGATTTGCATTATAATCTCAAAACATGGGAATGAGAAAATTTGACAAAAAATGCAATTTCAATTTTTGTGCCCCAACATAAAATCACAACTTGAAAGTTTTTTTTTTTTTTTTTTGAAATGATTTTGAGCATGTAACTAGAAATTTAAACAAAACCATGTGTTCAACGGGCCAAATCAAAATGTTTAGAACTTGCATTCAAATGCTCACTTGTCAAAAGTGATTGTCAATTTTAATCATAAGCTTGCATCACGAGAGGGCATTCGATTGATTTCCATAAATTTTTAAATTAAAATGCAATACAAAATTAGCAAATAAAAAGGAAATGATACTTACAATAGGTGTCGACCTTTGTCTCATGATTTTTTTCAATCACATAGACATGCACATGGAATGTGGTTCGATTTCTACTCTATATGGCTCAAAGTGAAGCAATGGGATCACAGGATTGAACCAACAAGCTCGTGGCTAGGTCATATTACCCATGACTCCGGCTTTGTTAAAGGACCGACCCGTGTCGCATGCTCGCAGACCAGGGTGGGGACCTCTAACATCAAGAAAGAAATTTCGGGGTTAAGGTGGGCGACTCGTACTACGTGCTTGTAGTCGGAGTGGTATCGCCTCCAGCAAAATAAATAACCCTATGCGGCCCAGTCGGCGGCAGGTAGTGTGTGCTATAGTGTAGTGCAATGCAGAATACATGCATAACAATTTATAGGCAAACAACACTCCGTACATAAAAATAAACCATACATTCCTACACCTCCTGCAAGACAAAGGTGAGCAAACGCTTCCCTTATACCTCCCATCTGTAAGAACATTTAACACATTTCATGTTAGGGGCGTACACGGAAATCCTCGCATGCCAAACAAAAAATATTTTGAACAAAATTAATTTTGGCCTAAGTCCTCAGGTTTAAAACCAAGTCCCCCAGGAGTCGCCAGGTCATGCATGACGCGCCGGGAGGAGCCGAGGTTTAGGGTATTGCCTCAAAGACGAGCCTAAGGCCCATGATTAGGCGTGAGCTCTCGGCCCATACCGTGACGTTATATATTTAGAATTTTGTACAAAGAGTCGCCACTAGCCTATTGGGGTCGGCTAGAAACCAAGTGAGGCATGGGAGCGTGCCCACTTCCTTGGCCAGAGAATCAGGGTCGGGGACTTGATTACACTAATTGACCAATTAGTGCCCTTTAGATACCTAATCTTGTTCATTTTAACAAAATGATTTTGACAGAGCAGTTTGAATTGATTTTATACTTATCCACTAACATATGAGGTGATCATGCGGGTGCGCAATCATTAAAATAATAATCACAACTATCAAGATCCTAATTGCCATAAAATTAAACACATGCAATCAAACGTAATTAGATATGCAAATTAAACATACAACATAATTAATATACGAGCGCATATAGGTCTAATTACGCTAAAATGGCAATACATGGCGAGTCCTAATCAAACCCCATCATTTTTGGATTTTGAAATTTTTAATTTTTAATTAATTTTAAAAAAAAATTAAAGAAAAATAACTAATTTCTAATTTTTAAATATTTTTTGGATTTTCGAAATTGTTTAAATTTTTAATTTTAATTTTAATTTTTTTTAATTTTTAAAGAAAAATAACTCATTTCTAATTTTTAAATATTTTTGGATTTTTGAAATTGTTTAAATTTTTAAAATTTTTTTAAAATTTTTAAAAAAATTAAGAAAAGTAACTAATTTCTAATTTTTAAATATTTTTATTTTCGAAATTGTTTAAATTGTTTAATTTTTTTTTAATTTTTTTAAAATTTTAAATTTTAAATTTAAAAAATATTTTTAAAATTTTAAATTAATTTTTATTTTAAAAGGTAAGCCGGGTCGGGTTCGGTTGGCTGACCCGGTTAACGCGGATCGGGTCTGGACTCTGGCGAGTTTCAGGTTGGTCCAAATGTGGGCCGTCGAGCGCGCCAGGCATGGCGGGCCTTTCTCAGTTCGGATTGGGCCCAATTTCTTTTATTTTAAAAAAGAAGCCCACAACTCCCTAAACCCACAAGCTCTTAAATCCCTAAGCCCACAAGCAAACAAACCAAGCCCAAAGTCAGCCCAAATCGTTCAAAAACCCTACCCGTTCGCGACCCGCGCCAGAGCTCGCGACCCGGTTCGTGGCCAGCCCTACGGCTCCTTGGCGGCGTTGCCGACGGCGGCGGACGGACTTGACGCGCGGCGCGCGGCGGGTGGCAACGGAGACGCGGCGGGCGATGGCTCGCGCTGCCGAGGCTCGCGGATCCGCGAGTGGAGGTGCGGCGGAATAGGGGCGGAGACGCGGCGGTCCTCGCGATTGCGGGCGAGCCGACGAGTCACGGCCGTCGCGGTGCAACAGGGCAGGGCAACGCGAGCGCCGGGTTCGGCAGGTCTGGTTCGGATGGCGTCCCGGGCGAGAGCGGCTCGGTTTGGACGGCGTCGGGTTGAGTTCTGTGTCAGCGCTCACGGCGCTCTGCGGCCCGACACGGACGGGGATCGCGGGCAGTAGTGATGGCTCGGGTCGAGCCGTTCGCGCGAGCGGGTGGTGATGGCAAGAACGGCACGAACGGCGACGGCGAGTCTTCTTTCCCAGGCTCGCTCTCCTCTCTCACCTCTCTGTTTGTGCCTCTCCCTCCGGTTCTCTTACGCTCGATTATCGGGAGGCTGCGGCGACGGGTACATGGGTCGCTCGGAGGGCAGCGGCGGCGTCGCGGCTTCGGGCTACGGCGTCGTAGGGGATAGCGGTGGCGCGGCGGGGCTGCCACCACGACTCCTCCTCCCCGTGTTTCTTTCTCTGGTTTTTTTTCTTTTTCTTTCCTCTTTGTGCTCGATTTTCCCCCTCTCCTTCTCTCCAGCTCTGCTCCGGTTTCTCTCTGTTCTTGGTTCGAATCCTCTCTCCCCCTCTGTTTTCTCATGTTTTCCCTCTTTCGGTGCGGATCTCCCCGCTTCTCTTCGCGTGCGCGCGAATCAGCCCCGCGTGCGTCGAATCGGCTCCCAACCCGGCCCGACTGCCGGCGAGATGATGCTGTCCCCTCTGCCTTCCCAGCCCACGCTCGGCTTCGCCATTTACAAGCGGACAGCTACTACCTTATTTGGTTCCGTGCGTGGCGGGCGGGAGAAGACAAGGAGGTGGGCCGGGCCGAAGAGGGTTGAAACTGTCTGAGAAAGAAGAAAGAAAAAGAAAAGTAAATGGGAGGGTTAGGCTTAGGCCACGGGGAAAAATAAAGGAAAAGAGGGGCCGGGTCGGGCAGCCGGATCCGGCCCGACCCGAACCTCACAACTTTTTTTTTCTTTTTTCTTTTTTGAAAGGAAATTAATAGCTAAATTTTTTTTTGATTTTGATTTTTTTATTTGATTTTGATTCTTTTATTTGATTTTGATTCGATTCGATTGATTTTTTGATTGATTTTTATACTATTTGAAAGATAAAAAACTAGGTGTCAACGAGGGTTAACAACTTAAAATGACTAATGGATAATAAAGGTAGATTTTACAGCTTAGTTATTTCAATATCATTGAAAAAGACTATAATAAATTCCTCGGCGTTTGGAACAGATAAGCTATGTTTCTCCTCAGAAGATTTTCTTTGTTGCATGGTCGACTTGTTTTTCGTAACAGTGGACATCAAAGGGCATGAACACAATGAGTTCCATCAATTATTATTGACCTTCGCTAATGTCAAAATCGGTGGAGTAATAAACCCTTCTTTAGCTAACGTATAGTGCCTATGGAACTTTTGTAGTTTAGTGGTGACGAGGCTTAACCTAAATACTTAATTATTCTCCTTCTTTAATTGCATATTAGCTAGATCTTTGATATTTGAACCCTTATAATGAAGCAAACCGAAACTGATTTTAACCTCAAATATTTGTTAATGAACTACATGAGAAAAGAAATATATTAAAGGGATACAATCAAATTGAAAACTAAATTAAATGCAAAACACTTTGGCGGTCACTATAGTGGTGTTCCCTACTTTGGCAGTCTTTATGTGGTGGTCATTGTCGCCCCATAGTGTCGCCTATAGTGCAACTGCTGTAGAGTGGTCTCAGGAAGCAAGACCAGAAGCTGATGGGGTTGAACATCAGTCCCAGCTGCATTGCGATGGAGGTAAAGAAACTATCGGGCAACCACCATCAGATAATCACCTAAGAGATGCCACCACCATGCGATGCCGGAGGCTAGTGACCACCAAGCATTGTGGCGTGTTTGGGTTAGGCAAATACGAACCACTATTCGTATATGCTCTTGTTAGAGAAAACTCCTTAAACGTGTTTTGACGTTGTGAGAACCTTTCCAAAAGTCTAGTTTGAAGACTTGCGGACTCAAGTGTTACGGTGTAAACAACTCAAGACTCATTTGTCAAAGTCGAAAGCGATTAGACTTTATTCTCAAATACGACCTCATGACAAATTCCGGATCGGCAGAAGAGAAAGACTTATCCGGATGCAAGTTTATCTTCAAAGGATTCGGTTCGTATAGTTTGAAGAAGATCTTACAACTAGAGATAGCACCTAGTGATCAATTATTCTTATTGGAATCAATTTGGATAATCAAATCTTTGAAATGCGAAGTATACTTGGAATGTTTATTTGTGGAAACCTAAATCCCACGATTATGGGCAAAGCGGGATTGGTAGGCTATCATCACATTCCTTAAATAACTCAAGATCTCCTTGATTGATTTTGTCCAACAAATAGATTGGAAAGGAAAGTACCAACGGTTGTAGAGCTTGAATAAATATATAAGGAAGACGCTCAAGTTATTCGAGTGTATGTGTGAAAAGAAAATTCCCAAAAGTACGAAACTGCTTGGTTTTTGCTATTTCAATGGTTGAGCTTATCTTGTACTCAAAAGAGAGATCAAACAATTGTGAGACCTTAAGGAAGTGTAGTAAAAGTTTCTACACGTGGGGTTTTACTGCGTGAGAGACGTAAAAATCTCTTTTGGTTCATAGGAAATCAGCCGGTGGGCTATTAGTGCGGGAGAATGGACGTATGCTCGTCTAAAGCGAACCACTATAAACATTGCATTTCTATTCTCTTTCCCAGAAGTTTTATTTATTTTTAATTCGTAGCTTTATATAACTACTTATAGTTGTTTACATCTTCGAGTCTATTATCCTCTAAAGTCAAGTTAATTTGTTAAGTCTTGCGAAAATTTCTTTTAACACCTATTCACCCCCCTCGAAGTGTTCTTATTAGCCCATATCAGCGGTATCCCGAGCACATGTGCTCATTTTATTAAAGTGTTTTTACTTCGGAGTTAAAGATCTGTCTAGTATTTTGGCTCAAAGATTGGTTGAAGGCCAAAACTGACAGGACCTCCTTACTTTGATGGGAAGAATACAATGTGTGGAAAAACAATATGAAGTCATTCTTGAGATCGAAGATCTCTGGAATGGGATGTAGTAGAAAATGGATCATTCCTAAAGCTACATCAACCTCGAAAGGAAAATAAGTTGTAGATCTTTGACGAAATGAGATAAGAAGAAATAACCAAGAAACAAGCTCTTGATGCTAAAGACATCTACACTATTTATATTGTGCTTTATCTCTGCTTGAATATAACATAATTTCATCTTGTGAAATAGCCAAATAAGTACAAAGAGATAGGTTGCATGTTACCTATAAAGGAATTGATCGAGTTAAAGAAACAAAAATCAATATTCTACTTTCCCAGGACAGGTATGAAGCCTTCAAGATGAAGCCGGAAAATCTATCATTGACATGCTTAGTCATTTCAGAAATTGTAAATGGTCTAGCATATCGGGGACGACCAATCTCGGGACCAATGAAGGTTAATAAATTGCTGCATGGACTCTCAAAGGCTGAAATCACATAAATACTTCAATAAGGGAAGCTGAGAGGATCACGCCACTACTGGTAGACGAACTAGCTGGCACACTTCAATCATATGAAGTGGAGCAAAAATCAATGAAGAAGAAGATCCTAAAGGTAGAAGTCAATTACTTTAAAATCTAACGATGATTCTGATACAAATTCGAGAAGATGATATGGACAATGAAGAACTAGCACTCATGACAAGGAAATTCAGAAGTTGAATAGAATAAGAGAAAGATTCAAGCGGAAGGAGCAAGCACTCAAAAGTTTTAAAACAAATCAGCGAAGATGATAAAATCAACAAAGATGTGATTTGTTTTGAATGCAAGAAAAATAGACACATCAAACCCAACTATCATCATTTAAAAAAGGAAATAAGGAAAAATTAAAAATACAAAAAAAGGCTCTCAAAGCGAGAGACATGGAGTAAATCTTGAATGCGGAAAAGTGATGAAAAGAATATGCCCAATATATGTCTAATGTCGAAATGAATTAGACTAAGACTTTTTGAGGCAGATTCGGACTCGGATACATACGGCGAAATCGAGGTGAGTTATTTGAAAATTCCTACTAAAGTCTCGAAATATGTAGATGAACTTTGTCTTAGTTTCAAAGCCTGTTAAAAGGATTTCTAAGCTTAAAAGAGAATTCTACACTTAAGCAACATAAAAATTTCTTGGAAAGAAAAATTTGAAAATTTAGAGAAAAATTTTGCCAATTTGAAAGAAAATGCATATTCTCTTTTAAAAGAAAATACTTTCTTAAAAGAAGACATTGCAAATATTACAAAAGATTTTCATTAAGACTTGAGAAGTTAGAAAAAATTCTTTTAGTACAAATACCTTATTTTAACAAGTTAGGTTTGGGAATGACTCAAACTATTCTTCTAATTGATTTTCCAAAAGTAAAGGAAAAATCAAACAAAAACCTACAAAAATGTTTTGAAAAAATCATTTTCAAAAAGCTTTGTAAAACTTGTTGGCAGAAGTGCTCTCAAATGTTCAAAGTGTAACGGCTCGAGAACATTTCGAGAAAGAATGTCCAAAGTCTAGAGACATGTTAAGAAGGATTGGACGAAGGCGTATTTAAAACTAACTCCTCTTGGACCCAAGAAAATATTGGTACCAAAGAAAGCTTGAGTTCTTTTTGTAATTGCAGTCCCTATTAAGAAAAATATTAAATGATATTTGGATAGTGGCTATTCGAGACACATGACTAGAGATTCAAGTTATTTTATAAAGCTTGTGCAATTAAATGGTGAAAAAGTCTCTTTTGGTGGAAACATCAAAGGAAGAATTGTTGGGTGTGGGCGTAAAGATTGGAAGTCTCACAATCAACAATGTTTCCTTGGTGGAAGAATTGAATTACAATCTACTTAGCATTAGTCAATTATGTGACACTAGATTCAAAATCAATTTCCAAGAAGGAATGTTTGGAAACTAGTAAAGATTTTTCTCAATCTTTCTTGGATGAAGACATTGGAATATTTATCTTACGGATATAAAACCAAAGAGTTCTCGGTGTTTAATATCCATTCAAGATGAGCGAACCTTTGGCATCGAAAGCTTGCCATGTTAATATGAAGTAGATTGTCAAGATCTCTTTCAAGAAACATGTTCGTGAACTCCAGTCTAACATATCAAAAGTTTGATCTATGCACACCATGTGTTTTGAGAAAATATGTTTTAGAAATTCTTTTAAACTTATAAATCAAGTTACGCTAATCGTGTTTTGCAACTTTTGCATATGGATCTCTTTGGACCAACTAGAATTCAAAGCATTGGTGAAAAGAGATGCGCCTAGTAATCGTGGATGATTATTCTTGATTTAATTGGGTTTACTTTACGGCAAGTAAGTCTGAAACATTTTCTCACTTTTCAAAGTTTGCCAAGAAAGTTCGAATGAGAAAGGATATGATATTTCAAGCATACGAGCAGAATGGAGGTGAGTTTGAAAATCAAGACTTTGCTAAATTCTGTGATGAATCTGTTTCGACATGTTTTCTCCTCTCCATACACTCTAGAACATAATGGAGTTGTGGAAAGAAATAATAGATCTTTGCAGAAAATGGCAAGAACTTTTTAATTGAAAGCAATATTTCTTCTCATTTTTGGGCTGAAACAGTTTCACGAACTTGTTATATTATCAGGAGTATTTTTAGACATGTTTTAGAAAAACTTCCTATGAGGTATTTAAAGGGAACAAGCCAAATGTCTCTTATTTTCATGTGTTTGGTTGTAAATGTTTTGTTTTGAAAAATGCAAATGATTGAACTGGTAAGTTTGAGGAGAAATCGAACAAAGGAATTTTCCTTGGATATTCAACCACAAGCAAAGCCTACAAGAAATTCAACAAGAAGACTCAATCCGTGAAATAATCTATGAACGTCAAATTCCAAGACTCTATGAGAATCAACTAAATCGGACTCAACTTAAGAATTTGAACTGCTCCAAACTTTACAAAGTCTACCTCCTGAAGTGGTTCGGACACGAAGAACAACAACGAACATAAATTGAAGACTCAACTTAAGTAAAGATGTGTTTGTCAAACAGGTAGTGCTTGAAACATAGTCTAGTCATCCCAAGGAGACTCATCAGTGTAGCCTTGATGAAGGAATTTACATCGGATCGAAAAGGCGAAAGAATCTAATGCTCTAGCACTTATTTTAAAATAGAACTCAAAAGCATAGAAGAAGCCTTAGGCGCGAAAGCTTGATTGAAGCTATAGAGAATTCAGACAGTTTAGCATTAACGATGTTTGGGAACTAATTCCTAAACCAAACGGTAAATCCATTATTGGAGCTAAATGGGTTTTCGGGAACAATATGGATGAAATGAAAAGTGGTCGAAATGAAGCAAGACTCGTGGCCAAAGGATATACACAAGAAGAATGGATAGACTATGATGAGACCTATGCACCGGTGGCAAGTTAGGAAACAATTAGATTAACATCAATTTTTGCAGAATTGCAAGTAAAAAACCAGATAATTGCAGCTGCAGTATTCACAGATTATGCAGATTCGCAAATTTAACTTCAGATCAAGCTTACTGAAACTAAAGGTACAACTAGGAATTGGAATACAATACATCCATATGACGCTCTAGACATAAGAAACTAACACCACCAAGAACTATAGCACGCCAAACCCCGACTCAGCAGTGTCATCACTGAATAACAAGCAGTGATAAATCAGTAGTAACATCATAATCCTATCGATGCAAAAAAGCCCAAGCAACATATACACATTCAACAAGAACACTGGCTTCGAACGAAGAGGCCAAGCAATACATCACACAGGAAAAGCATCACGACTCTATTCCGACAACCGAATGATTTAGACCATGACAACACCAACCCCAGAATGCGTTGCAAAGAACCGAGTCCCAGAATTCGAAACTCCTTTTACGTGAATTCAAAAAGACAAAAAACAAGAGTTACCCAATTCAGGCTTCGCAGGCCCGGCGGGTCTATGAGGGGGCCGCGTGCATTACGCAAAGATGGGAAGGTTCGGACTTCCAAGCAGGGCTGGTGGGAAAGAGCGAGAGATCTCATCTCGGCCAGAGCAGAAGCCCGGCCCGATTGCGCTCCAGACTTTCCCTCCAGCAACAAAGATCGCTGACTACGAAGACAAAGCCCACGATTCGATGCCTTTGAATTCACTGGGGATTCCCGTTTAGAAATTAAGGAAACGGCTCGCGGGTTCCGTTTGCGAATGAATCTCGCATTCCCGAACGATTCAAATTGTACCCCGACTCGACCAAAAAAAAAGAATTCACCCCCACGACTCAATTGTCTAAAAAGATCAGCACTTGTGTTCATGGTGGCGCAGGAGCAGGGGGCAACTGAACGACAAAACGAAAAAGAATCGAGCATGCGCATCCGGGAATCGAACCCCGGTCAGTACCGTGGGAGGGTACTATGATACCACACACTAGATGCGCTGGTTTTGATCAATTGCCCAGTGTTTATTACTATAATTAATGATATTTTGTAGAGTCAATGATTTACATCGTTTTCAATCTCTTTTTGGCCGACCTCCTTCGTGTATATACCGCTAGTTAGATTTCTTGGATGATTTGATTTTATCCTATGCCCATAGAAGCAATATCGGACTCAGCTCTTTTTGTTTTTTCTGCTCATCAAGTGGTATTCAATCGAAGACAGGGATGATCGACATCAGCATCTGCAAAGAAGTTCTTTGCACCATCGTTAGTGGCCACATCCCAGGAAAGTTGTGCCAAATAAGAACCGAACTGGTAAGATGCCAAAGAACACGGAGGATAAATCGGTTTTACCACTCCGATGAACCAATCCTTTCCAAAATAGCTTCACAATTTTGTTTCCAATTTGTAATTTAGCCAGATCCCTTTTGAGTCATGGTTGCCCCCAACAACTCCTGTTTTATGAGTTACCTCCAAGCAAGCCCAAGGTTGCCTTAGGCTCCTCCTACTCCTCCAGCTCAATCAGTGATTAATGTCGTCAAAACCTAAAAAGTTGGTCGCGTTATGTAATGAACAAGGGAAGGCTTCCTCGAAGTGGCGCAAACCTGGGGTTTTCCTTTCCAAACCTTCACCTCAACGCACCAACGATGGTAAAACCCAAGACAGCTTTCTTAATATTCTGATTGGGGCCGCCAAGAATGGAAAAAGAGAGCGAAAGAAAGGGCAACCGCGAAAGGGGCTTTCTAATCTACAGCAAGCAAAAAGATTTAAACAGAAGCATTAATTACGTTTTGTGTTTTCCGTTTACATGAAGTGACTGATATGTATATATCCGTAGCAATGTATACATGTATAAACATGGACGATGAGTTAGAGCCCGATCGCCAATATTCGGTGGTGCCGGATATAATATAAAAGTCAATCCTCACTGATTTTCCCAGGAGACCATTAAAGTGCCTTTTCTTCCCTCCTTTTTTCCAATCTTGTTTTCGTGGAGGGTAATATCTCAACTTGCTTTATGCAGGTGCGTCTTTTCCCCTCTGCTTTAGACTGTTTGATCTAAGGCAAAGTCACTTTCTCAGCTCAATTATTACATACATCTATGGATAGCAAGCGCATTAGTCTACACAGATAAAATGTGTACATGCTAATCGCGTTCGCCCCCTTTATCATTATCCCTTGCGTGTTGCTTCGTTAATAACATGTCTGTAGATCTCTTCTCCTTTTGGGAAACAACACCACCAACCCGCACCACGCTTTGCATGAATGGCTCATGATCCATGGCTTCTTTCTGCACAATAATTACAGCAAAAAAGTCACTGACATCTCGAGAGAGAGAGAGAGAGAGAGAGAGAGGAAGGGAAGGAGGGGAGGAGACCAAGCACTGGAATCATTGAAGCCCATGTTCCATTCACAAGCAGACAATGAGAAGAAACAAGGAAAACACAGAAAGGGCTGGGGGGTTGAAGGAATCTTCTAAAACGAAACCCTAGAATACTCCCGCACATTTTTCACGGAACAAAAGCAACAGTTTTCTCTCTCTCTCCTTTTTCACCTATCTTTTTTTGCGGGTAGGGGTGAGAACTTTAGACTCTACAATTCAGATGGATAGATTAAAATAATAGCATCTTGGACATATCAATGAAAGCTGTTTGGATCTTTCTCTCTTTTTTGCCTGTAGGGGCGTCGCTCATCAGCGGTTCGCTACGGCGTATCGTAGACCTCCACGCGTAAAGCTGCAAACAGTCAGGATCCTCCCTCCTTGGCTCACTTTGCATTCATTCAGCAACAGCAACTCGAGTCGCATTGACCTAATTAAAAATGACTTTGATCCCAAAATTATCCTGGACCTGGCACCGCTGACAGCACCTGGTATCGAGCCTACTTTAGTCTGTCCATGCGTGTATGGCTCTGTATGCAAGTGGACTACGTGACCAATCGCCAAGATTTGTAGGCGATGATCAAAAGGAAAATACCAAGCGCTTGAGCAATTCCTAGTGATTGTTTTCTTGAATAAATGCTTTTGAGGTGCCAAAGACAGTTTTTGTCTTCCACGTCTTGAACTCATGCCTATGTGCGTCCCTAAATCGTAACGAGTCTTGATCCGCTCAGAATCTCTCGACGCTTTTGTATATACTGTTTGATGGTATTGCAAATCTCTACTACTTATGTGAAGGGCAATCTTCAATTTTTTTTCCCAAGTTCTTTTACTAAATTACACCTGAAAGCTAAATCGATACAAGTTCGACTCGGGGACTAGCAATGGCCGATGCCCCTGAGTTCTAGATGTTCGGCCTGATTTTATAATTCATGTTCGACATATTTTCTAACTTAAATTTTGCCCTTCCTTAACTCACCTTCTGTAGTCCAAATTAGTGCCCATCGTTGTCCGGTAAAACTTTTGAATCATGCCAGCGTACGAGTTAACGGCAAAACCTTTTGAATCGAGCTATCTTATGATAGCCATCTTGTGATTGTACCAAATTTGTTTTTGGGAAGAAAAACCCTAAAGTTGTAAATATCCCAGGAAAGAAAAGAAAAACTCAAGTGCTTTAACGTCATTATCAATTATTCTGCAATCCAAGAAGACAAACACGACCCACCTCCAACAACAAAATCCACTTTCTCCTCCTTGGGATGTGAAGCATCCCGTACAGCTTCATGGGGGCATCAGTTGCATTCAATACGCTAATGATTCCCATTTGAAGTTTCAAATTCGTAGACCATCATACCTATTCTAGAAAATTACAAAATCAAGAAAAGCGTATTCATGATTACATCCTGGGCTAAACTTTCTAACAACATCATAGCAAGGACTTAGGAATGCATATAATATGATACACACATATATGATGAAGACCATGTTCGAGTAACCAGCCATAAGTTAAACTCTCCCTGTCGCTTAGTCAATATTACTCGACAGTAATTTCGTTTTCACTCGTGATGAATCTAATGTTAATCTATGTTCATCATATGAATAATTCGATGAGTTACTGGAGATATACCTCAGGCCATGGAAATTTAAGCTTTGGTACGATTTCACTAAGATCACATGTTTTTGGAGGGACACACGGTCATTCGACTTGATTCGAAGCATTGTGACTCAAGAAAGCAATTACTCGCTGCCTTAGTTCTTTCCGGACTCCTGGTTGGACATTGCGCGAAAGCTACATGACCAAGACTGAATCAATTTCGAATGAAATTGGCGAACTTTGGATTATCACATGACAATAGGCTACAATCTAGGGGGCGAAGGAGAGAGGAGCTACGTTATGAGTCTGTAAAAGGTTACAAACAGGGGAAAGAAAGGGAAAGAGAGAAAAAAAAAGAGAGAAAAAAATTACAAAATGAAAGAAGTAGAATAAGGATGAGGGAATCCAGAGGTAACAATAAAATCTAATCAAATCGACTCTTCGTGAATTTGGTTGAATATCTGATACACAGATGACGAAATTTCATCCACTGCCGTGAGCTTGCAATCATCTTCTGCCTGCATTTACACACAAAAAAAAGAAAAGTTATGAATACAGACATAAAAAACGTTATGATGGTGATGGCGATGAATGTACCTCAAATTAAAATGAGAATGTGACCATGATTTGATAAAAATATCCTAACAAAAGTTGGCAAGGATCGTTGAAACTCGAGGCAAGAGAAAACAAAATGGTAAGAAATGCACGACGAAATCCGAATCCAAAATTCAGGAGACAATCGTCCTCCGAATCGCAGGTGCCAGGGAATATGCTTACGATCCGGGGGAACCCATATTTGACGCAATCAATTCGAGCATAGTGATTATGTGGAAACCGTACACCGGTTCATCGCCCGAACGCGGTGATCAGGAAGCACCAAAATTAAGGTCTAACCTTGACGCTGATGGAGTAGAGGACAACGCGATCAACGGTGGTGACATTGAGGTGAAGAACGGTCAGCCTCAACGAGTGCAAACCCAGACACCACCTTCAGGATCTGCTTCGGCCTCCTCTTCGTCCTTATCCTCCAGGTTCGCGTGGCTCTCCACCATGGTCACTTCTATGTCGGCGATGGCCGACAGCCGCTTATTCCCGGCAGCTGTTTCGTCAGTGGAGCCGTAGTAAGCTGTCGTCGTTGTTGCTGTCGACGGGGATGGCGAGCTAGAGGAGTTGATTTGCTGCTGTTGCTGTTGTTGTACTTGTGGAAAGTGAAGAACTCAGAGAAGGCGAAGCTGGCTTATCATCATGGTCATCATCAGATTTTAAGCACTCCATCTCCTTTTGAACACCAAGTAGTTGCAGCTTTTGCTCAAGCTCCTTCACAAAATTGATGGCCCCTCCTATGATTGATGCTTGGTCCCCCTACACAACAGACATTCAAAATCTCTACTTGAATTTTTTTTTTTTTTTTTTTGTTCGGCCTATTCAGACAATATGCAATAATTTAAGCCTTGTAGAGATTAGATTATAGAAAAAAACAAGCAAATGTTCTGTATTCAATATGCGCACAGAATCTGAAATTCAAAACGTCAATATCACAAGCCAGCGAAAGCACATTTTCAGGGAAACATACATTTCTGCGCACATATTTAAGAATTCGATGGCAATCAAGGGTTGCCAAAAGAAGGTTTAGAGAGAGAGAAAGAGAGAGAAAGAGACCCTTTGAATATAAGATTCAGGCATGAGAGACCGAAGCATGGAGAGATACTCGTTCATTTGCTTCCTGCGGTTTCGCTCCACGGCAATGTGCGTCATCCTCTGTCTCTCGATGTCTTCCTTGTTCTTCCCTGCTCTTCGTACGGCGCCGCTTTGTGCGACCTACAGCTGCAGCTCAGTGGCTGGACGACCCATCATTGCTGTTGTCATTATTCAAGTGACATTGTGCTGTGTTGTTCCCAGCATCTGATGAGCAGAATTGTTGTTCCACTCGCCGCAAGAAATCCTTCTCCGTTGGGTAGTCTAAGAATTCCCCGTGCTCGTTCCGATCAACCCAAAGTCGAAGGAACCCCAATTGCTTTCGAGCAAGTTGTAGAGGCTCTCTGCTTGTATAGTTGCTCAATGGATCTTGCGGAAAGACAACTGCTTCCAGTGCCATTTTACTCTCTCTCTCTCTCTCTCTCCTCTCTCTCTCTCTCTCTCTCTCTCCCCCTCCCTTCCTCCTCCTCCCCTCCTTCTCCCCCTCCCTCCCCTCCCTGTGATCCCCAGAGAGATGAGAATATCTTGGAAAGCCAAAGGAAACTGCCTTGGCTTTTTGGTATAATGTGTTGGAGGGGAATGGAGGTTGAGCTTTTTTAAAGGGCCACGGTGAATCATTGCTATGTCTACAGCTTATTGCACGTGAAATAGTTTTATCTTTAGGGTTTTCTTACCCAAAGAAATAAATTGAGAGGTAGAGAGAGAGGAAAACCAAAAGGGTATCATGAGATTTTGGTAATGGAGTGGGGGAATGATGGGGTTGGATTAAAGAAATCAACATGCCCATTTTGGGGACAAGAATGTCTTGTCATTAACAAATTATGATAACATCATTATTAACCCATCTAAGGAAGGCCACCACCACCATATATTTGCAAAAGATATGGTTTGATGATGCTTTTAGGGGTTGTGTGAAAACAAAGGAGTCCATCTTTTTGTTGGAGCGAGAAAGTTGCTTGGCTATCGTACACTTGTGTTAAATTACCATATGATCTCCTCCTCGTCTATAATGCAATATTACCTAAACAGAACAATGGAGCCATAAAAGATGATCGAGACAATAATTTGATTCTCATTACCTCATATAATAGCTTATAGTTGGTGAGGGTTAGATACATCTTTTAATTCACAGGAAAAAAGAACCTTATGTTGACGTTTCTTCAATACGAAAAAAAAAACTAATTAATTGGTAGCAACAACAGCAACATTTTGTTTACTGCGACAACCACGGCACTATGTTAATTACAACCATAAGTGGGCATTAATTGTAGTGGATCGGGTCACATCGACCCTTAAATTAAGTCTAAGATTGATCATTTCATTCCATTTGGTTGGCCGGCTCATAACCATCAACAACATGCCCGCCATGGTGAACCTCTTGATGAAAGCGATTAGCCAATAGAATTGCTTAACGAAAATAGACTACCTTTCCAATCATGTCAAAACTTCAATAATCCCTTTCCAAACTAAACAAACATCTTTAAAATTCCATCTGTCTCTCAAGCTAAATTACTCATTCAAAATTCCCATATATTTTTGGAATTTAATTAGCCTATCCTTGCTTCTCTCTTCTCTAGTCCTAAATTGCTTATAGACTAAATGTTTCCTCCCTCTCTATCTATATTCTATATCTTGCTTATTGAAATTGGCCATGTCTAAAATGTAAGAATGGCATTATGCATGCCCTTGAATACAATCCTTGAAATCTTTATGGTAAGATATTCCAAGTCCAAAGTAAATATTGAAGCTGAAAGAAAATATCATACACATAAGTCTATGCTTTTCTTTTGTCATTAAATTCACTTCGAATTCCTTTGCATATTATCTCAAAATTATCTGGAGGAACAAAAGTTTCTAAACCAGCTTCCACTTTAGATAACCCATCCTCTTGACAATTCTTCTTCATATGGAAACTCAATTAAATACAAAATAATCAGGAGTTTCGACAACCACAAGTAGAGACGACTTACAATATATGTTTGACCCAATCCGATATGGACACATCCCTATCAATACCCTTGAACATATGTCGCAATAAGGCTGTCATACTTTTTCTTCAGTCGATTGAGTAAGCTGAAATAGAACTTATTCTCGGTTCTTGTCTAAGCTAGTTTAAGTGATAGTCGTATTTGAAATGACCAATGAAGCTCTATGATGCATCGTGGAGACGGGGAATAATGGATAAACTCATGACACCTCCTTGGTGCATCGCGTAGATCAAAAAACCCTAGAATTATACGTTCCTATCGTCATTTGGTAATAATACGGCTGAGAGTACTACCGCACAGAGCGAGAAAAAGCTGACAGATGTGCGCAGAGATTCTTGCGAAGGAAAGAGAAAAACGAGGCCTACAGAACCCGAAGAACAGAGAGGGAGAGATAGATAGAGAGAGAGAGAGAGAGATCTCGGACTTGTATAATGTCAGAGAGAAAGAGACTGATAGGAATCCATGTGACCATACAGAAAGCGAAAACAACGACCACATATTTCTCTGCTTCTCATTTCTTGAAATTCAAGAACAATCGCCTACTGCGGACATAAACATATCGAGCTTCCATTTCCAAGATTAGGGCAAAACACTCTTCCCTAGCTAAGGCCTAACAGCTTATGGCGTTGTTTTCTGATTGTAATAAGCCAGCTTTTCTGTTAAATTCTAGTGCACGTAATATAAAAGTTCTCAGATTTCCATGCAAGGTCCCCATGCAAATGCAATTCTTTTATATGGACAATGCTTCGTAATCAATAAATAAATATATATTATATATAAATGTTGAATTCATGTGATTCCCTAATAATTTGTCAAGGGTTATGTTCTGTCAATGTGAAACGCGGTTTCCTTTTCTTCATGGACATTAGCTAACTTAACTTTGCAACTTGCATAATTTAAAGCAAGGGTGGGAATTCGCAACCCTTGTAGAAGCAAAAATGAAAAAGCGGAAATGAAATAAATGAGAGTTGCAATTTTTATTTTGGTGGGATTAGAGTTGTAAAAATCAAAATGGAAGAATTTTGTATATATCTAAAAAAGCCGGCCAAGGAAGGTGGTAGTTTTGCAATAATCAAAACATGGGTCAAAAATTGACATGGAGACCCATCCAAAAAGCAACCACCATTTGCCCCAATTTTTCTTCAATCTTGAGTTGACTCGACACTCGCACGCGATAATTTATTTAAATTTTTTTCCATCAAGATATTGCATAAAATTAAAATGAAAACATTGGCAGTTTGATTTTGTCGATTGCTATTAGCATCAGAGCTCTATCTTATGTATTTGCATGATTTAAGAATCTTGAAGTACTTTCCTCCCTCTACTCACGGAGTAAAGAAAGATTAGACCCAATTTGGCTCTTCTTTGAACCTAAGAGATACGAGAAAGATTTTGATTATCAAGAAGTTTACAAAGTAAATTTGGATGCATCCTTGATCGATTGAACAAGTTTAGAGAATCTTGATGAACCGCATGTATCTAATTTTGGAAGTATCTGCCGACCGATTAACTATTGACTATTCATTGGAGCACATACTTCCAAGAACTATACATTTGAAATGATTTAATAGAATTAACTTAGCGGCTCAGGACCTTCCAATGAACTATATTCTAGCGGACTTGCTTTATGCATATAAAAGAAAAAAACTGTGTATGCTTTCTTTTGTTGGAAGCCAATATTCAAAGTCGGTTTTTAGTTGTATGGTCATAATCTTTTTGTTTATTTTAGCATTTTATGTGCAAGATGGAATTCAGTCTTTATCTGCATGCATACGCACACATACTCGATTCGGAATTTTAAAATATTGTCTTTTGTAACGTGTCATGTCAATGTTTTTTTGTGAACCGATTTAATCCCGAACCTAGCTATTGCATTGAACTTATCACCCCTATATGATGATTGCTTAACATCACGACATGCGACATCTGGCAGGTCCAAAATGATTGTAACCTCGCATGACGATTGGACCCAAAATGATCATAACCTCGCATGCCCTATTGTTTCCCTATGAATTATGTGCGGTCTTATCACGTTAGGGCCATCAATGCAAACTTATTGTGAATTTGTAATTAGAGGTATAACGAATAATATGCACCTAAGCTATGTCATCTAGTGTGATGGAATTTGGTGAGACACCACAGTCATACAAAGGCACAATAGGCTTTATTCAGTGTCAATAGTAGTTGATTCTCCATCAATTTCTTTGGGACATCATCAAACAGCAACTTCGGTCTCTATGATCAGGCAATTAATGCATCCTTTCCCGTAGGAAAGCAAATAGTTAAAACCCTAGGACCATTAGCTTACGATACAGCTTATTTAATGAGTTAACAAAAAAGCAATGAAAGCAAGGGTGGTAGGGTTAGTTCATTTGTCAGTAATCGATGACTTTTGAACCCTCTAGAAAGAAGATCATATTAATTAAAATCCTGAATGTGGCCAGGTTACTTTCCCATTTCCCACTTCCAGGTGGAGTGGCTGGAAGTGGAAATATTTGCAGAAAGGTTCCTTCTTGTCATCAAAAGATGGTGCACCCAACTAGGGTAAGATACAGCAGTGAATTCTATGTACCTAAAGTCAACATTTTTAGTCTACAAACTCAAATTTTAGAGAGCACGTATATTCAAGATAAACTCAAAAGTGCCTTGGTTGTCTAAACGAGGGTAAGGAAGGGAGTTCTCGCGCGGACTAGTCAGCTCATTTTGCTTGGAACTTTGATGTACAACGACAATATTTGTTTTTCATCTAAGGATTTAATTCCTAATTTCATTTTGTTAATCAAATAGAAGTTGCATTTTGACATAACTCTCGGCCATTTTTGAGCTGCTCTTTTTTTATAAAATAAAACAAAGGTTAATACATTTTTAAAAAAACGAGCATTCGTCAATATGACACATATGTTCTAGACATAACTGAAATAGATGGTATAAACGTTGCATATCTATAAGTTTGGGCTTTTTCCTAACACAAAGATAGTTTAGGGTATTTGTGTTATGATGGATGAAATAATAATAATAATAGTTTAGGGTATTTGTGTGCCTTGAAGGACAAGTTTAGGTTTTTGGTGTTATACAAAAGAAGTTTAGGGTATCTCTATCATAGTAGGCATAATTTGAAGGTTTTTTTTATGGTATTTAACCTAAAAAAGAAAGTAAAAAGAAAACCAATTATACTTTGGATTCGCGTGAATCATGTGATATAGGCTAAAATGTGGTCTTGAACCTCAAGCCCCATATGACTCTAGTCTATATGTAGATCCACTTTAACCAAAGTCTTTCTCCCTCTCGTTGCATTTTATTAATTTGCAATCCGGCGGCTAATCCTCTATCGGACGATTTAAATCGGGCGATCATACTATACCAATTATGTGCCCCACATGTATTCTCGTCACATGTAAAATCGAGAATTTAGGGAAAAAAACGGTACGGAAAATCAATAAATAAATGACGGAGGCTTAGTCGCGCGCTAATCAAGACGAAGATTTATCACATTTTTTTAAGTCCTTTTTCTTTTGTATGTCTTCCCTACTTTCTCGCAATGGTAGCACCTCATTGGTGTGGGGTCTCGCAATCTATGCCTCTCGGGAAACCCTAATCTAAGGAAGATTTTGTGATCGAGCGAGACGATGGCGATGATGCTAACACCCTCTAAAAGTCTAGTAATCCAATCGACAGGTACGTCGCGGAGGCTTCATTGAATCAGGACCCCGACGGGTCCGTCCCTCCGAAGCCGACCCAGCCAATGAACGTTCGAACTCGATTTAAATTCAAAGGGCGAAATGGGGGACCGCTGCACATGAATCTCCATCGCCAAAAGCCAAAAAGAGCAAGTGGAAATCATTGTCCTCCCAAAAAGTTCCAATCGCATCGGCATCGCCCGCCGACCACCACTCTAAACTTCACCTACCAATGCTGATTAAGTCTTTAATAATCATCATTATCTGAGAACAAAAAGCGCATTATCTTGATTAACTTAGGGTTTCTTTTTCCCCGAAGGAGAACTGTTTTCGGGAAATTGCTTTCTGACTTCCCTGTGATGGAAAACAAACCAATATACAGAAAAACGATTCCCCATGTGGAAAGAAGGAAATTATGTTTTTAAACTACCAAACAAGTAAAAATTAATTATTTTCCAAAAGTGATTTTTCATGGTAAATATTTTTGTTTATTATGAAATTTTCGATGAAACGAGCAGCATCATTAACCTTGATTTCAGTGAATTTCCAGGGGACTCAATTAATTTTTCTCTTCTTTTTTGTTTTTTGAGGTGGGGCGGCGACATCCCTGTTATTTTTGTCTAAATTATCAGAACCTCCAGTTGTGAGACGAAGTATGAGCAGTATCTATCTCGAATAATTTAAACTTTATAGAACAAACAGTCATTGCCCCTATGAGTTTATCGTGTCGGGCGATTCTGATAAGCTCAATAAATACCAAAAGTGAAATTGGCATATGTCAAAGAAAGCACGGTCTTTGTATGTCTTTTGAAGACGACATTAACAGACAAAACCAAATCTGGACCAAATTCTCAATTTGCTTTTTTTGTCGTGGAGCTGCTATAATTGATGAAACATCGTCCAGCAAAGGAAAATGAGGCGACTGATTTGTGTTTGTCCGGCAAATGCGGCTTTGAAAAATCTTCGCACGGACAAAATTCCAATCGCACACTATGGCAACTAATACTTACCAAAATCTCGAATCGATACATTCTTACCGACAGTTGCGAAATTAGCTTTCATGCAGAAAAAATCTTAAACCGGTACGAATATGCCGCATTTGCTTAATATTAATTTTTCACGTCACAAGAAATCTCAATTGGTGGTACAATCATGACAAAGCTCTGTTGTTGGCTTCCTCCCAATGTTTCTGTTGAATTGCTCGTGCAGAAAAGTAGTTGGCAATTTACTTGGATATTAGGCGTGTGATGTGGATCTAGCGTAAATGGGTTCCCTAAATAATGTCGTTTTGGAAGCCCGATCTAAATGAACTGAAATTAAAGGTGCGTCTGATACTTGAAAAATGAATGGTTTGGAAACCATTTTTCAAAATATGATCACTTAAATCACTTACAAAAATGAATAAAGCGAAATATTTTAAATCGTTATGTAAAAATATCTGAGGCGTAAATTATTATCGATAAAGAAAATATTCTTTTAGTAAATAATGATTTGTCGTCTGGCGGTCATTGTTAAGAAAATATATTCCAAATAATTTATTTTTCACTAAACAAGTGAAATCTAGAGAATCCGTTGACTAAATGCAGCACATGTATACCAATTCAGGTGTATCAATTTTTCGATTTTCATGGCACAAAAAATTAATTTTTAGTAAATGTAACACCAACATACTAGTTTGAAATTTTTTATAATGAATCATTGACAGAAAATCGACAATCATAACTGTGGTTTGAATTAGGGAAGACTATTTCTTTACAAATTTCTCAAAAACGAAAAATCACGCACTACTTCCCAAATAACAAAAGGCAGAAAGAATTAGCTAATTAATCTTTCATAGAAGAGAGACAAGAAAGATGACAAATAAGATAAGCACCAAAAAATAAAAAAAGTTTGCAATTTGGGAAATAAAGAGTCCTTGGAGAAATAACCGCTAAAAAGAAAAAGAAAAATATAATCCAACTATTTTTCCTCCTCCCTTTCTTTATTTATTTAATCCTTGTCCCAAATTCTTATTTATACCCTAAGATTTTGATATATTTATCCTTTGAGGAGTATCGATTTAAATTTTTTACGTGAAAATTATATTTTGAGTTAATGTCGCCCGTGCGCACCAATATGAGTGTATTGATTTTCTATTTTGAGGACACGAAAATTAATTTTTAGTACATGTAACACGGATACAATAGTTTGAAAAATTTTATCATATTAAGTCGGCTTCTAACCCGAGTGAAAACCTTAATGAATCCATGACAATAAATCCACAATCATAATTGTGGTTTCAATTATGGGAAGACTATTTCTTTCCAAATTTCTCAAAAACGAAAAATCACCCATTACTTCCCCAAAAAGGCCCGAAAGAATTAGCTAATCGACCATCCATGGAAGAGAAGAAGGGGCACAAATAAGACACACTGCAAAATAAAAAATAAAAAATAAGATACCGAATTGGGAAAATAAAAAATGTTCTTGGAGAAATAATCCCGAAAAAAGGAATAAAAAAAACATAATCCAGCTAATTTTCCCTCCTTTCTTAATTTATTTCATTTTTTTCCCCGGCGTTGGTCGCAAAATATCGAGATTTGACGTAAAGGGTGATTTTGATTTGACGCGGTGGCATTCTTAAAAGAGAGCACACCTTAAGACAAATATTCGAAATCACGCCCCGACGTCCCGTACTGGCCTGGCCCTCACGATAAGATCCGGTGTACCGACGCCCCGCCCGATCCCCGCCCCGCCCCAGCGACCGACCCCATGGGAAGAAACAACGGCGCCCCAGAAAAGAAGCCATTTTATACGGCGGTTTTCTCCCCCACACCTTTCCTAGTTTTCCTTTTAAAAAAAAAAAAAATTATATATATATATATATGCCTTGCCACGTCACGTCCTCATCCTCACCCCCACCCCCACCCCCACCCGGTCCTCCTCAGCCCTTTCGGAAAAGAGGTATTTTTTGGCGCGTCGGACGCATCTCGTGATTGCAACGTCTGGAGGGAATCGGGCGAAGCCCCCCGTGATTATGTGATGTTTTTGCAAGGTAACAAAATCGATCGGTCGCGCTGTGACAAGCATAGGGTCGATCAGGCAGAGACATTTTCCAGTGGCTTGAATCTACCGAGGAAGAAGTACGATTAAAGTCAGAGATGCCACGCTCTACTAGCCCCATTCAAGTTCTCGGTCGTAATGGATGATGTCTTCAAATCCGAAGTCACTGAAAAAGGGTTTATATCATGAGGGTTAGCACACCACAAAAAATTTTAAATTTATATATTTATAATAAATTCAAACCAAATTAATTTTTGACTATCAAAAATCTCAAACTAACATATCTTTAACAAATTTACTCAAAATCGGTACACTTACGGCATATTAACCCTCGTTTTTCTTTCAAATTTATGAGTTAGATGATACATAATAGTTAATTGGTGTACCAACTTGAGATTTTACTTTTCGTTTGTTATATTTGTAAAAGTTTTGTGATTTTTGTGATATTAATCCAATTTAATATAAGGTATATTTGTTATTGGGATTTTTATGGCCAAAAAAAAATTAGTTTATAATAAATTGATCGTAAGTATACTTTGAGTTTAAAATTTTTTATTGTCGTTTTGGGTAAATTTATTATAAATATACCAATTTTTTATTTTTTTGATCAAAAAATTAAGAAGTTTTTCATGATATTAACTCTATTAGGAATGAGCAATTTGGAAAAAAAAAATTCATAAAATGATCATTTGAGTCATTATAAAGATGAATTTATAATTTTTTTTTAAAAAACTGTTATCATTCATGAAAAAAAAAATTAGTGGTCAAATACTTTAAATGATACAAGCAATTATTTTTAAAAATAATAATTTAAAATAAAAATTACTAAACCAACGAATTATATGTTTGATTAGGAGGACCTTGGAGAACTTGACATGGATGGGACAAATGAGGGAAGCTGATTTTAAGGGGAAGAGAGAGACAGCGATGCATTCATGATGCACCAATGGGCAATGGCCCCTTTTCAGAGCTGGAAAACTGGTGGGCCCCGTCGGCTTCGCATCTTCATGCTTTTGAATAGATTTTGTCTCCCCAAATAGGCCTACGCTAGGCTTCTTTATTTAATTCTATTTTTTGTTTTTTTCTTATAATTCTCGAAAATAATAGGAGGAGACGTAGGTTCTAAACCACATGTTAAAATGCCGTGGGCGATATACAAACCCCGTTTGAGAGGCTAAGGCTGTAGATTTGATTCCCGTGAACTTAAAAAGTGTGTCGTGACTTACTATGCCACGCAACATGCCTCATTAAAATCACATAAAAGCTACGTTATTTGGATTGCACTACCTTTAGTTCCAATCATGCGCACAAAATTACATCCATGCCAATTCAAGATATTTCAAGTATAACGATACTCAAGAAGTCGAAGTCAAAGTCGAAGTCGTGTTGAAATTAATTGAGAATCAAGATAGTTGTTGAAACTTCTCACTAGCAGTTATGAGCAAAATCACTATATGTTTTTCTTTCTTCGTTTCTTTTTGTTTTTTTGGTGAATTATGTTGCGCCAGTTAAGAAATTCAATTCATGCAATAATTGGAGTGAGCCACACAAAGAATAATCATATTGGAAAATGGTTGGTGCAAGATAATTATGTTAAGAAAAATCGGTGCAAATGGTCTCTAAATTTTAATTGATGTATAATATCTTTCCTGAAATTACGATTCATTTAATGCGGTCCTTAAACTATTAAAAAATATTTAATTTGAGATGAATGTCTTTTTTAGCTTATCCGAGTGTAGCTTTTTCTTTTCTCGGTTGCTCACCATTCAAACTTCAACTGAACATTCCGTAGTTTAGAGATTAGATTAAACATTTAATAACAATGTAGGGACCACATTGAATGTAATAGAAATTTAAGGACGACATTTTGCATCGAACAATAGTTTACCAATCCACTCGTGTTATTTTCCCATTGCGTGAGCACCGTGATGACGCGTGCTAGTGCAAATTAATCGGGGGGGAGGCTCCGTGGGGTGAGGGGACTCGATGCTTCTTTGAGTAAAAAGAGTGAAAAGAGCTTCGACAATGATTAGCCCCCCCCGCTCGTGACCATAGTACCCTGTCCGAATCCATCCTTGTGCCCGTAATCATGGTTACTTTGAACCTATAGCAAAGTTCCAAAAAAGCGTAGCCATCTAGAGATCGATAAGCCTAGAGATCTAGTGATAGAGAGATAGAGAGAGAGAGAGAGAGGGAGATGTATGAGCTTGTGACTCTCTCGTGTCCATTTCCTAGCTCGTGTTCCCCAGCGATCGGTCAAAAATCGAAGTTGACAATGCAAATTTGCGAATCAACATCTTGTTTGGGTCATCGGAATAATGATCGCATTAACATAGAATCGATATACACTTATGGTCTCGACACATTCGTGCATCATTTTGCCGACCCTCTTTTAGATAGACCCATGTAACGGCGGATAAAGGCCGGACGGGGCAGGGCGGGGTAGGCGGTTGGTGGTCATTGCCTTGGCCGCTAGATGTTGCTTGCAATTCCGTCCTGTCTACTGTTTTGCTATTTTGGTGAATTTCAAGGATCGTTCCAAACCGACAAATTTTTATGTCTGCCACCATACCAACAATTCAATCGAACTTAGCTGGTCCTGTTACATGGGTAAATGTCGAATATGTCCATCTAGAAACCTCCCATTTTTTTTTTCTTTTTTTTTTTTTTTTTCCAAGAATGGAAAACTACATAACTAGTTGAATTGAAGACTATGCAAGCAAAACGATTTCAGCGAAAAAGATGAAAAAGGCCCATGGATTGTAAACCACCTATAGTGGGCCTCCTTTAAAGAGAAAAATCCAACGAATTCATTAAGTTGAGAATTGGCCCGGTTGGTTTAAAGCTAGAGGCAACAACATTAGGAACACGACCTATAAGGTAAAATCCTAGGTGATAATACTTTTTTTAATGTGATCATACTATGCTTTAACTATAGTTATCCAACTTCAGATTTACACGTTGATAAAATGCATGCCAAGTATCGACAGCCTGTCTAGCGTGTGCCTCCTATGTTAATAATTATGGTCATCACACGACCTAAAATCGTATTGAGTTTTTCTATCTTTTTTTTGTGAAATCATTGTCTATCTGTTTATAATAGTCATTCTCAAACTTGTTCTATATATAACTTCACGAAAGCATTTTACCACGTGCATTACTGTGTCATCTTAAATTAAAATTGTCTCAAAAAATTGTGAAAGCTATTGGAAGTTGCAATTAAATCAATACGAAATCATTAGAGAAATAACAAATCATTCATGTGATTTGGTTCGAGTACCTGTCCTTACTCCATGTGGAGATCCAGCGACAATCCATTAATCGATTGAAGCATTATAAATGACAATTGACTCATGCATTCAAGTATTTCTCAATCCTAAGTTATATTAGGAGTGGGTAGTTCTAATGTCGATTCAAGTTCCACTTGAAACCTATCTTATTAGAACCGATTCTCTAATTTTTAGAACCTGAAATCTACCTTACGGTATTCTGGAACTTGAAACCTACTTTATTAATTGGTTTCACGATTGATTCCAATGTTTATTTAGGAGAGGATTAACTTCTTTTTTGTTTCTTTTTTTCTTTTTTTTTTTTGTTTCGTTTTAGCTAAACAAAATGGAAGTAAACACAACAAAAATAAAAAAAGTTATCAATGGCAGCAACATATAAAAGATGAACGCATAAAATATATTAAACAATAAAAGTTCACATAACTACGAATTACCGGTTCCCAATTTAATATAATTGGGTATTGAACTGCACGATATTGGTTCCATTTTATTTTTTTTTATATCAAGCACCGAACCGATACCCAGAATGATTTCTTTGATCTGTACAAATTTTTGTTCCACATTCTGATTTTGACTCGTGCTGCCCCTTAATCTATACCCAAACTCAGAAAACAAGTCAGATTCGGAAGCAGAAATCACGGCACGATCCACACATTTTCTTCTGTCTCTTCTGACAAGCAGGCCTTATTTATATGAACCCCCTTTTTTTATGCGCGGCTTTGACGAATCAATTTTAGTGTGCGCCAACCTTGGACTTGACTTGCTCCAAGAAATAAAAGAAAATCAAATCCTCGATATTTGCGGGCCCACCCTTTCCTTAGATAGCTCGAGCAATTCAAATCCAAATTGAAAAGTGATTTGTCTGGATTTCCTTCCCATCATATTATGGTTGACGAAAATATCGGATTGATTTTTGTATACAAACTCAAATTCGAAACATAATTTAATAAAGAAAAGTATCGATCCATTGGCGACAAAGACATGAAGAAAATAACGAAATTTGTGTTGAGTAATATTTGTCGAATCGTGACATATATTGTTGCGAGTGAGATTGCAATCATTTTCTTCATGTTCGATGTTCTTGTTCCTCCACCTAAACCCTAAACCGGTCACGATTGAGATAGGTGAACCAACTATGGTCACAATACTCTCCAAACACGGTACATGGTACAAACAATTAATTATTTAATAACACGTCCTATCGCAATGTTTCTTAATTTTGGCAAATGATACTAAATTTTGTCCGGCACTTATGGCCACACTTGTTAATAGTTGTCTTACTAACATTTCTAAATCCCATTATACGGAATTGGAAATAAGTAATCAACTCACTTTCATCTTTTCTTTTCTTTTTTTTTGTAAAAGATTTTTGTATTCACAAAATATATATACACAACCACTTTTCACATCCAATATAGAGTGGCGACAGCCATAAATAATGATCGATTTGCTAAAAGAGAGAATAATTGCCGACTATATTAGTCTCCGGTAATTAATTATAATTATTTAACATATCAATATCCTCTCCTATTAAACTCTTGTGGGGCCCCACGTATTTTGTGAAGCAGTACATTGAATTATTCATTTAATCAGGCATGAGATAAACTCGCCAGTAATATCTAATTATGGTAAAATCCCACCTTTAATGGTAGAATTTCGAAATTCGAGATATCTACTCCCGAACAAGCTGTTATCCCACGACATACCAAAATTTTTTTAAAAAAAAGTACATATATGATTGAGATCTCGACAGAGCACGACTTTAATTTCGAGAATCATTCGGAGAATAATATTTTCACATTAGTTAGAAAATAATCGCAGTCGCACCGCTTTATATATTAATAGATGAAACGACAGATAATGAAAAAAACTACATGTTGGTCTTTTTTTTTAAAAATGTTATATATAAAAGCCAAAAAAGAAGAAGAGAAAAGTGCCTTTTTAAGTTCAAGTCGTCTGGTTGACTGGGACGGCATCTCTGACTCAAACCCTCCCGAAACGAAACACTTCCCACGCAGCTTCCTCTTCCTCCTCCTCCTTCACATGCTTCTCTCCTCCGTCGAACCCTGAAAAAAAGCCGAACATATTCTCATGCCTCCGATCCCGCCGCCGCCGCCGCCACGGCGGAGGCCCGCCGCCCTCTCCGCCGCCGCCGTCGTCTTCCTCCTCCTCCTCCCGACCATCCTCCCTCCGTCGCCGCCCAGCCGGCGCCCACCCCGCCCAGCGACGAGTCCTCCCCGCCCCGGGCTACGGCGCCTTCGGCAACTCCATCGGCCTCGTCCTCGTCGCCCTCGTCATCATCGTCTTCCTCCTCGCCACCTTCTCCGCCTACATCCTCCGCTGCTCCCCGGCCCCCGAGGGCTCCATCGGCCGCGCCGTCCGCTCCCTCCGCCGCCTCGGCGCCCCGCCCCGCGGCCTCGACCCCGCCGTCGTCGAGACCTTCCCGACCGTCGCGTACGCCGCGGTGAAGGGGCACAGGATCGGCGAGAGGTCGCTGGAGTGCGCGGTGTGCCTGAACGACTTCGAGGACGACGACACCTCCGCCTGATCCCCAAGTGCGACCACGCGTTCCACCCGGACTGCATCGGCGAGTGGCTCGCCGCCCACACCACCTGCCCCGTCTGCCGCGCCGACCTCGCCTCGCAGCCGGCCGACGACCCGGAGAGCCAGCAGGCCGAGCCGCCGTCGGTCGAGGCGCCGGCCGAGGCGGCTCCGCCCGATGGCGGCGCGCCGGAGAGGAGCCCGCGGGAGGGAGGGCCGGGCGGATCCAGCCGCCAGATCCGTGGGACAAGAACGAGAGCGGCGGCACCAACAATCGCAACCGGACACGTGGCTCGGGCAGCAGGATCCGGAGGTTTCCCGATCCCACTCGACCGGCCACTCGCTGGTCCGACCGGGCGACGACACGGAGCGGTTCACCCTGAGGCTGCCCGCCGAGGTGAGGAAGCGATTGATGCAGGACCGGCCCGGGCCGGCCCTGCCCCAGGAAGGTTGCTCGAGGCGAGGATACCGGTACGGCGAAGGTAGCAGCCGAGGGCGGTACTACAGGAGGCTGGACCGGTTGGACTCGGCACCCGGGTCGGAAGGCCGGGCTTTCAATAGGATGCCGTCCTTCTTGGTGCGCATGTCGTCGGCCCTCTCGCCTAGAGTGGCCGCCGCTGCTGCCGCCAGGAGCGGTGGAGGGTCCTTCTGTGGTCCAGCGCAACAGGCTCGACCGCCCATTTAGCGCCTAAATTGGTTGCATCACAGAAAAAGACTAAGACAATTTTGACAAGTTCGCAGCCATTGGATTGTTTTGGTGGGCGACTTGCGCCTACTTTGTAAATCATGCTCAACAAAATTTTACTTTAAAAATGTAAAATTATGAGAGCAATTTTTTTATTTTTTAAATTGAAGTTTTAGAGATTGATTTGTTCTCGCCCATGTTTCAATGTCATTTAATTTGATGAATTAGGGTGTTATGAAAATCAAAGACAATTGATTGAAAAATCCAAGAAAATGTTAATTTTTAACTTAAAAAATGATTTGACCCGAATATTTTACCTTTTTTTGGTGAGATGGAAATGTAAATTCCCTATCCCACGATGATAAAATTTACTAATGTAAGGATATACAAAGCAGGAGTTATACGGATATCTGCATCTACTTGCTTGTTCGAGTTTTGCCTATCTGCATCTGTCAAGCATTTCAAAGCAAATATTATTAAATCCCTTATATCTTTTGCAAATTATATGGACTTCAGATACTTATTGTACCAAATATCCAATCCCCGAAACTATGTAACATCAAATCTTTCTAGACCGTGCAAATTCCTATAATTAGTAAAGAGTGTGACTGATGCATTCGGAAAAATAATTTGTGTTGTATGTTGCATAGTTAAATCAAACTACATTTCGTATCACTTATTAAGGGTGGGAAGAGCTTAAATAAACTAATCAAGGGCCATTCTTTTTTTTCCATGTCCAAAAGGAAAGGAATAGCTCCTTTTGTCATGACTAAAATCTAGGACAAAACCAGGGCGATGCGTAGATTGGTCGAATACTTAAAACTAGTACAATGAAATATTTGTCATCACAAAATACACAATAAGTTATCTTGAAAATTGGAAAAAAAAGGACAATTCACTAAAAACTCGAATGTCTATGGATTTATTTTATTTTTCTTTATCGTGAATATATCATTTCTTTACCGGTGGTCATCATCATTACCATTACCAAAAACTATGATAAGTTAAAATTTGTTATCCACCATGTATTAGGAAAAGCCTAGGATGTTCATAACGAAAATATAAGTATTGCAACTACGTCCTTATGCACATTAACACAATTATAATACATGATAATTTTTATTATTTAAGGGTCCACTTATTTTGTGGGAAATATTTTTCGGGAAAACTTTTCACCTGATGCATGTACATTTTGTCTCATCATTTTCTTTTTTGGTTAGGAATGGTATTTGCCCAAGTAAAAGGTAGGGATATTAACAGAGTGAAGTGTGGAATCTAGAGAGGAGAATAAAAGTATACAAATCCAATTATAAAACTTCAACCATGTCACACCACATCATGCGGCACTCAAGACAAGTCAAATTTCAACACATCCCAATTCTTGCCAAGGATCACAAGGAAGCTCCAAAACTCCAAGTTGACAAAATGGTCCAAAATTCCACTTGGGAAATGGAAAGGACATCTTCCAAATTGAAAGTGCCACCACTTTTCTGGGAAGAGAAGAGAGAGAAAGAGTGTGAATGGAATGTGAGAAAATTGGAGCAAAAGGATCACAGGAGCCGTCACTACTTTGGCTGCTTGTTTAGGCATTTTCTATAGGCAAATGATGTTGGCCAAATGAAGACCAACTTCTAATGCTATCGACTTTCGAAAAATAAAAATAATATTGTCGATAATGAATCGGATTGAAGCTATAGCGTCATGGCTGGCCGGCTTTGGCAGCATCTTTACTTCTATTGAGAATTTCAAAAGTTCAATCTCGACTTTACATCATGCATTACGTCATTGGTGGACTCGATTATGAATTTAGGATTTACGAATTCAATTAGACAACCTTTTCTCGACCGGATAGGAATGGGAAGTGTTGCTTTCCCAAAAAGGAAAAAAATAAAAGAAAATAAAAGAAAGAATCGGTGTACAAGAAAGGAATCATGCCACGCGTCAACTTTCAATGCTATTGACTTTCGAAAAATAAAAACAAATTTGTCGAGAATTAATCCAATTAAGGCTATAGCGTCATCGCTTGCCAGCTTTGGCAACATCATTCCCTCTATTGAGTATTCTAAAAGTTAGTCTTGACTTTACGTAATGTATTACATCATTGGTGGGCTCAAATCTGAATTTAGGATACACGAATTCAATTAGACAATCTTTTCTCCATTGGATGGAAGAGATTGGATAGCGTTGGTCTCCCCAAAAAAGGAAAAAGAAAGAATAGGTGTGTAAGGAAGGAATCGTGCCACGTCAATTACTTCCAATTTGTAAAGCACGCGCCGGCCGTCGTTAGTGCGTATTTCTCTTTTTTAGGTCAAATCATTATTGCGCGTTAACGTTGTCTAATCCAAAAAAAAAAAAAATCAATAAAACACCTGAGGAGGGTGCTTTTGAGAGAATTTTTTTTTCTAATGATTTTGGATTTTCTATTCTTCTCTACAAACGATCCACACGGGCAAGCAACTACATGCATACACACAAGAAAGACGGCACCCGCCTCCCCAGTGCCCTTCATCAGCTATCTTTTATTAAATATTTTTCTTCCACTTTTAGATGATTAAAAAAATTATTTTATTTTATTTTATTTGTTTGAATTTTCAGATGCAAGAATTGAAAATTTATTTAAAAAGACATGAATGATTAAAAAATAAAATAAAAAATCACGTGGCATTTTTTATTCACATAAAAATTGACAAAGGTAACAGAAGGACTCAAGTGACGAAATTAGAAGATTTTAGAACTTATACGTCAAAGTAAAAGTTTTATAATTAAAGTGCATGGAATCGGTCATTTTTAGGACAATCAGCTATTACAAAATGAATATCCATGTCACTCCAGACTCATTGTCTCCATTTTATATCCAATTCTCTTATCACTTAAACTTTGGTAAGTGCTCATTGAACAATTTGTGAAGTAGGGGAAAGGGGAAAAAAACTAGAACCAAGGGGTCACTGATCATAATGTTGGCTCCTTGGTTCTTTGCTCTAGTAATGTGCAATAAATCACTTTCCAATTTCACTTTGATAAATGGAAATACTGCCAGACCCTAGCACCCTTGTTTGTACCTGTCTGGCAGTGTTTTGGGCAGGATGATTTTTGCTTTATATGAAGTTGCAGATACTCCAGTATAGTGTTAACGGGCTTTACAGAGGCGAAAACAGGGGAAAGTTTAGAAACCCAAAAGCTTATTTTTGTGAAGCAGCCCGACGGATCTTTGGTTGTTGGGTTTGATATTCAAGGTTTCTGTTGAATTTAACAGTTGTTATGTGATATAGAGTAAATGACGTTATTCTCACTCTACAATTATATAACATGTGGAAAGCATTTTCTTCATTAACTAGTAGATCATGTAAAAATGTCACTCGCTAAAAACTTCTCGGAACTTGAGCTACAACCCAGCACCACATAGCAAAGCACCAAATCTGCACCCTCAGATGCTGATGTGCTAGGCACACTCATTTCGAAGCGTGTTCTTTCTCCCCTACTCCATCTCCTATATCCTGAACTTAAAATGACGTTGCCTAGTCATCTTTTATGCTAAAGAGCGCTAATTTTGATTCTCTGAAAGGATATAGCACAAGGCCAGAAGTATGTGATGCTATCAATAAACATGAAGACATATTGATCATAGCCTTAGATTCGGTGATCCTTTGTTCGAGAAGTTAAAGAAACATTTTCTAGGTCCATCATTGTTTTGGCCCTGATAGGTGGTACCACACCATTGAATCTTCAAATTTCTTGCTGAGCCAACAAATTCACCAAGTTCACTTATCCGAGTCGTTTTATTATAACAAAGTTCTTCTTATGATACCGCTACAGGAAGATGTCTGGAACTCTGAGCTTTTGGAACAGTGAAAGGAACTTCAGCGATGGAATTGCATTGATAAACATTGTACATTCTTCCTTCTATATAAGCTCTTCTTTTGACTGGTTTACTGGTGGTTCCCCTATGACGAACTTGGATAAAAACATAGATGAGGAACATTCTTCGACATTCTTTGACACTTCTCTACAAAGTTTGGCTCCAAGACATTGCTTGTCATATGGGTATTTCACTATTAATAAATGTGTACGATTTTGTTAATGAGTGCCCCGAGGCCACTAAGCATATTAATAAAGAAACTTTGTTGTTTCCACAGCACTGTTTCCTCGTGCTACGCACGACTTATGTATTGAAAATAAAGATCTTTGAGTTTTGTATCCGAAGTTGTCTCCATATCTGATTAGTCAGATTGCTTTTGCAGCCTTCTTTATCATCTGCTGGATCCAGATTACCTATACTTTCGAATAAGGGAACTGCAGAAGAACCACAAACTCCGCGTAGTTTTATGTCACGATGATGTGCTGCGCTATCCCCCTTTTTTTTTGGTTCTTTTAACCTGCTTTATCAGTCTTGGGAAACTTTAAGGCCATTAAAGTGATGCTATGAATGTTCTTTAACCAGAAGTAAGAGTTTATAAATTGTAGCCATTGTCGGTTTCAGGAAGAGGAAGAGATGTAGTCAAGCCTCTTCTTGGGGTGACTAAAACGGCTTTGCTCCATGACTGCACCCTTTTGTGTGGTTGGAGGTACTGATTTTCCTTGGACATGTCTGTGGTCAATAAAACAGTTCCAGAATAAATTTTTTTAAAAGAGTTCGAATGTTGCTGCAGTAGATTTTTTTCTTTTGCCAAGCTTGGAAGACTGTGGCCACTACTTGGAGGTCATAAAAGTCCATGAAAACAAACCTGCAGACACCATTCAAGGGCAAATGGATACAGACTACTTATCAGGGGTATTCGACATTATCCTCGATCTGATTCTTCAGAGACATTTGCTCTGGACATTAGGGAGAACCCACACCATGTTTCATAAGTTCGCATTTTTTGAAGCTGAAATCTCTCCTTTTCCTCTGGCTGACTCATGCTCTAACAGCAGTTCGACAAGTGAATGAGACGGATGTTGTCACCCCTGGTTCTACACTTGGGGTATGCCTTGTGTTCTGTTATGGAGATCTTCCTAATTGTGTTTTTTGATTTCAAATAAATGTAGTTGAAGGCTTTCCTTCCGTGGCGGGTTACAAAACTTATGCAGGATTTCCACTTTTTCAGTCTCTCTCTTATCATGGATGCTTCGATGGAAGATTTAGCTCGATGTCCTGGTATAGGGGAGCGCAAGGAGCTTTTATATTGAACCTACTGCAGCACTTATATTTTATTTCTATTGAAGACTAGTATTTCAATCTGTCCATTTATGCTTTTGAAGTAGGTAAGGCGTTTGCATGATACTTCTCACGAACCATTCAAGCGAGTGGCTCCGAACATTGCTGCTGCATCTCCAGAAGCTCCTGTGCAGAAGAATGCTGAACCTGGTTCGATAAGTGAAGACCAGGACATTGTAGATGATGCTGCGCAGACAAGCAAGCGGCAGAAAAAAGAGCCTGAATTGACCGTCAAGTCGGCCCTTGAACATGAGGAACTAGTTGTTCAGGTATTTGGGTCCATGCTAATCCGACCGGGCCAGGACCTCGACCGTTTCACCCTTAGGCTGCCTGCCGAGGTAAGGAAGCAATTGATGGACCGGCCAGGGCCAGTCCTGTCCCTGGAAGGTTGCCTGACGCAAGGATACCAATGCAACGGCAAAGGGAGCAGCCGAGGGAGGGACTTCAGGAGGCCGGACCGGCTCAACCGGGCAGCCAGGTCGGAGAGGTGGGATTTAAACAGGATCTCACCAACAGTTGATGCCGGCGGTGGCAGAGGGTCCTCCTGAGGTTCGATTCAACAGGCTCAACCGGCCATTTAGTGTGTAAATTAGTTACATCACAGGAAAAAATGGTCAATTTTGGGAATTTCGCAGCTAATAATTTGTTTTGGCGGGCGATTGCCAAAAATTTGTGTCCACTTTGTATATTGTGTTGGACAAACTTTAAGAAATTAGTGGTCAAAAGAGAAGAACTTCATAAATTTGTGGCACTGAAGTTGGTCAAAGAGATTGGTTTGAGTATTATGAAAACTAAACACAATTGATTGAAAAATCGGAGAAAATGTTAATTTTGAATTTAAAATAGTTGTTTGGATCCATTTTTTTTTCCTTAGTGAGATGGAAATTATTTAAGTCCCCTTCCGTGCAATGGTGAAATTTACTAGTGTAAAGATATACAAAGCAGGAAGTCATACGAATGTCTGCATCTATTTGCTTGTTTGAGTTTTGCTTGTCTGTCTAAGTCAAGTATTTTAAAGCAGATGTGATCAAGTCTCTTATATCTTTCGTATAATCTTGGGATTTACATAATAAATGTTTCAAATGTGATTAAATCTCATAAGCAACAACTTCGAGGGCATCCCTTGCTCGCACTTGAAATCAATTTTAAAACTTCAAGCATCTCACACTAAATGATTTTAATTCGTGCTGTGAAAAACATGGAAGCTACTAAATTGCAAGTCGACGAATCGGCCAAAATTCCAATTGGAACACAAAAATTACTAACTTCTAACGCTAGCAACTTTGGGAAAAATAACTAATTTGTCGAGATTTAATCAAATTAAAAGCGTCTTGCTGCAATTTGCAACATCATTTCTTTCTTTCGAAAATTCCCAAATAGTTCGGCTGAAATCAATGTTATCTTCATGTTCCCAATCTATCGGACCGAAGCCGAAGAAGACGCTTGCGTCATGTATTGCGTCACTTTAGTAAATTGCAAAGCTGTTTTCTAAGCCATCATACACAGGCCAGGTTAGGAGTCAAGGATCCACGAATCCAATTTTGACATCCTTTGACTTGATGGCAAGACATGGAATTTCGCCATCTGTCAATTTAATATGATGTATAATTTTATTCTATTTTATCAGTTTTACTTTACTCTTATTTTAACTCTCACTCTCATACTTTTGTTTTACGTATTTACCAGGCGTGAGAGTCAAAATCCACACCTGAAATTATATTATCCCCACCCCTAATCACTCGAGAATTGGAGCAAACCCCAATAATATATGTGAACTAAAGAACTACGGAAAAGAATAAGTTTCGACCGTCTCACTGTTTTCGTGAAGTTTTGATGTGAACCAAAATACTAAAAATAAGTCATGAAACTTCAACATTAATCATAATATCCTTTTCAAATTTGAATTTATCTAAGTTATTCTACTCCATTTTTATTTATTTATATTTTAATCAAGTTTCCCTCTCTTGTTTTTACTTAAAGCAATGCTCGATATAATTAGATCTTTTCTTAAATTATGCTCACGATTTGTCGACGTTGCGTTGATCGTTTAAACAAATGGAAACTATGTATATAGTGCTTGACTTATATTTAGAATCCAAAATTGATTTTGCAATTACTTAACAAACAAAATTAAAAAAAAAGATTGTCCATTTTTCATTTCTCGACAATATAATGGGGTGCTAGACGGGACCTTATTTTTTTCCCAATACAACTATGCGTGAATTAATAGAATTATATCAAGTATTTGCAACAAGATACCCCGCTATAGTAAAATCAAAACTAATATATCTTATTTGTACAATGCATATAAAATCATCATTTGCGTATTGTTAAATTGATAAAGACAAGGGCAAAAGCCACTAAACACCCAAGTTAACTATTATGACACATATACCATAAACTTTATTTATGGCATAAAAACTCTTAAACTTCTACACGTATGATATATTTACCCTTTGTCGGCCGCGACTTAAGATTCAAGTACTGTTGAAAAGACAAGGATCGGTTTTTTAGCAAAGTACAGAATGTATCGTCAAATATTCAATATGATTCTACAAGATCTAGTTCCATAGACACCCGAGAGACCTCCACAAGGCAAGCTAAAAGAGTACAGCTCTCAGAGATCTTTTTTCAGACATCTTTTTTCCTTTTGGAAGATAGCGAGCGACCAATGCAAGTGAAGAAGGGTCCACCCGAAAGATGCGATAAGCCAAGCGCCTGCATTCCGATCACCATTCAATTTTTATTTAATGTGGACTGTTAAAAATATACCTATATTGATGCCAAAAAACAAACATTATGACACAGTACTCACGTGACTTAAGTGAAATAAAAACGACATTGTTATGATGAAAATCATCCGAAAGGTAAATATATCACAAGAAAAATTTAGGGTACGTGTGTTGCAATTAGCATAGTTTGAGATTTTCGACGTTATTAGAATAATTTTTAGAGTAAATGTGTCACGGTAGATATAGTTTAGTTTTTTTGTGGTTTTTTACCCTAAAAATGATGACAACGAAGCTGGCTAGGGAAATTGTCATTCGATTGGTCATGGTCATACTAGTAGAGATCACTTTTCTTCCTCGAGAATCCAGCAGAGAGATTATACATTATGAAAATATAATTTTGTATACACCCAGAATATATATTATAGCTCCATATATTACCACTATATCATATATTATTGAATATAAGAAAATATTACGTTTTTTAAATGGTTAACCGTACGAGTTATACATTACCTTGATATTAGAGTGAAAACCAAATTTGGGGACAAAAAGATTTCTCTTCATGAGAAGAATGATAATACGAATGTCTGTTTACATTCTTACCTATGTTTGATCAACTCCATTAAAGTAATAGTAATTGAGACTACAATCTTTATCTAAAAGTACAAAATTGATTTTATTAAACTTTTATGGAATTGCATCTTTCCATTCATCGGGTTTTAATTCTACTTATTTATGCTAATGGGGTTGGCATATGGAATTTTTTGCCCTATACGAGCCACATGCGAACGAGCCCTAGTCCCTAAACCCTAATAAGTCTTAATCTCTGTCCTAACTTAAATAAAGGGTTTAAATAAATTCCTTTTTTTCAATTCATTCAATCTTAATTGAAAAATACAAAATAAATAAGAAAAAACATGTAAAGAACATAAAAAATATAAAGTAAGTGAACAACATAAAAAGAAATATTAATTTAACTGATCAAATATGTATAAAATTTTGCTTTTCGAATGAAACTTTTTCAAAGTTACTAGTGATAGTTTGCCAGCCCGCCTAGGGCTCATGCCCGCCCACTGGTATAATAACTCTTAGGCAACCTGCAACTTCTCTATCTCTCTCTGCGCCATAGTAAATGGCTAAAATTGAATGTTATGACGCTGATTAAGCGAAGCAAATGAAGAAGGAGGAGAAGGAGGAGGAGGAGAAGAAGAAGAAACGCGAGATTATGGAACCGTGATCTTCGAAAATGTGAAAACACTTGGCCTAAGATGACCATGTACAGCTTCCGGATAGGGCCGGTTTATCCTAATATCTAGGGAAAAAAGATTGCGGAAAATCTCGATAGTCAAGATCCTCATATTTCGCATGCCATATTCCTTTGGCGATGTTCTTCTTGTACACGCATGTCGTCTGGTGTGTTCGATGCTCCCTCAGAATTCTGAAGATTCTTCATGCCTCCGATGAGGAAAATGTCTGCCCAACCGGCGGCCACTCCGCCAAGCGATGAATCCAATTCTGCACATTTAATTCTGACGTCATTAACGTCATTTAAAAATTTAATAAAAATGCGAGGAGCCACGTGTCAACATTTTTTTCTCTAATACCGTCTGAAATTTTCAAATTTTTAGATTGTATTTAGTCAACTAGAATAGAATTGAGTAAGATAGAATATAATATCTAAAAAATTTATTATATTTTATCCACTGTTTGGTTAATCTCAATAATAAAATCGGTTAATTGTATATCCCATCGTATATTAGTGAACCTGAAATCTAGAAGCGGAGATGGTTAGACCTTCTCATGATTCGCTATTGAAGAAACTGCAAATGCACAAACTTAGGTAACTTCCAGCAATCAATCCATAATTATTGTATGATCTAAATCTTAGTCATAAAAGGAGCTCATTGCAACATTCTAGTGCCATAAGTTCGACTATGACAAGAAATGTAAATTAGCCACGGAAGCATAGATGAAATAGATTAGCTAGCCAATGCCAAATCTAGTAACAAAGAAAAAAAAATTATTGTTCACCTTCGCAATTTTGAAATATATAATGCTTCAACTATCTTGTTGCTTTCATGAACTTCAACATGAACCACAGAGCTACAGAAGAGAAGGAATTTCGACTCTCTTGCTGCTTTTGTGGACTCTTAACGTGAACTAGAGAGTTGGAAGAGAGTGAGCTTCATCTGTCTCGCTGTTTTCGTAAAGCTTTGACATGAACAAAAAAAGTAAAGATAAGTCATAAAAAAACTTCAACATAAATCATAATATCCTTTTCAAGTTTCAATTTATTTATTTAAAATCTGAATTATTCTACTTATTTTTATTTATTTATTTATTTTTAATTAAGTTTCATTCTCTCGGTTTGTCACAGTTATATAATTTTTTGTGGTATTAATTCAATTTAGCGGAATGTATATTTGTTACAAATATACCAGTTTAGGGTTTTTTATGGTTGAATAAATTAGTTTAGAGTAAATTTGTCACAAGTATACCAATTTGGGATTTTTAAAGTCAATTGAGATAAATTTGTCATAGATGTACTAGTTTGGGGTTTTTCATAATCACAAAATTAGTTTGGGATAAATTTGTCACACGTGTACTAACTTGGATTTTTTCAAGGTATTAACCTTACATAAAATGATCATTTATATGTCATTCCCTAAACTTTTTTGCAACACAAAAAATTCCAAACTTATACCTATATGACACATTTACTCTCCAGAGAACCATTAAAAATATGCTTGCATTGAATAGGAAAACAAATGTTATTGACATGTTGCTCACGTGACTTAAGTGAAATAAATATAACGTTGTGTTGACTAAAAAATATTTGACAAAATCTTGATGGATGGTAAAAGTATCACATAGGTACAATTTTTTGGCATTTTTTATGTCACAAGAAAATGTTTAAGATAGATGTCTTGTAATGGGCATAGTTTGGGATTTTTGACGTGATAAAAAAAATTCGAGTAAATACATTATGGTGGACATAGCTTAGGGTTTTCTGTAGTTTTTTCCATAAAAATAATGACAACTAAGTTGGCTAGGAAAATTACCATTTGATTGGTCAATAGTCATATTTGTAGATATTATTTTTCTTCCTCGAGAACCCTGCAGATAGATTAGACATTATGAAAATATAATTTTGTTGACACCCAGAATATATATTATAGCTCAATATATTACCACTAAATTATATATTGTTGAATATAAGAAAATATTACGTTTTATAAATGGTTGACCATTGTTTTCATGCATCGCACGGGCTTTAAGTCTTGTTATTCAAACTAATGTGGTTAACATAAGGGATTTTTTGCCCTATACAAGGCACATGTGAACGAGCCCTAGTCCTTGAACCCTAATAAGTCTTAATCTCTATCTTAACTTAAATAAAGGGTTTAAATTAAATCCTTTTTTTCAGTTCATTAAACTAGGCATACATTTTTTTACAATTTTATTTTAAAAATAAAAAATAAATTAAATTTATGTAAAAAATAAAAATATAAAGTAAGTGAACAACATAAAAAGAAATATGAATTTAAGTGATCAAATATGTATGAGATTTAGTATTTTGAATGAAACTTTTTCAAAGTTACTAGTGATTGTTTGCCAGCCCGCCTAAGGCCTAGGAAGCACTGAAATTCTTGGGAGCTTTCGCGTTGTGTTAGAACACTCTTTGACATTATTCGACACTCGATCAATTCTCCCGACACTCTTTGACACGTGAGTTCAAAAATTCAGAATTCCAACATACAATGGTCAATTTGAAAAATTTTCAATAAATGAGGAGTCAAAATATAAATATTTTTTAAAAATAACATAAATAATAAAATGGGAAAAAAAGAAAACCCTAGTATTCTCTTCTCTTTCTTCTAAGTCTCATTTCTCATGACACATAATTCACCTTTTAAGTTTGTTTTTTTCTCTTCTACTCTAACACACGAGTCCATTATATGGATTGCTTTTTTTTTTTTTTTTTCCTTCAGAATTTATGGACTATTATTATGGAGTTCAATATGTCGAATTAAAACGATAAATGATATTAACAAATGGTGGATTAATATTTTTAATGTAAATTCATTCTGGGCTCTTATTATTGTTGTTGTTGTTGTTATTTATTTGTGAATTTTTATCAAATTAATTTATTAAAATAATCATAAAAATAATGATATAGCATGTATATATAAAGATATACATTTGATATATAAGGTATCGTAACGTGTCGGAATTCTCTATTTTTTTTATAAAACGACCTATCAATGTGTCGTGTCGTATCATATGTTGCATGCCGGTGTTGATACTTCTTAATCTAAGGTTCAAGCCCACCAACTGATGTAAAAGGTTAAGCAACCTGGAGGAGGAAGAAGAAGGAGACGACCTTCAGAAACAGCCAAACCGCAGCAAAACAGCGATAAGAATCCCTTGATAGCAAGAGCTTGCAAATGAGAAAAGGAAAAGTGGAGGGAGAACAAGCGGCCAAAAAAAAAAAAATTGTTTATTTGGAGAAAGAGATTCAATTTGAAGATGGTACGAGGTCCTTTAGGTATAGAAAAGCCACGTCATATTCCACGTTGGACTTTTTTTTTTTTTTTTTTTTTTTTTCACATATAGAAAAGTCATGCACAATTAATATTATATTTAAAAATCCACGTCAGATTTTTTTATAAAAATTTATCATCAAGCATTTTAAGTGATATGACGAAAATGAATGCACTTATATTATATTTTTCCCTTTGGTATTCTCATTAAATCAAGCGGGCTCCTAATCAGGTTTCGGCATTCGATTTCTCGTCATACCACAGCGAAGGGCAATTTCTTCGCTATTTATTTTATCTTTATCAAATGTGAAATTATGAGAACTGAGAGCTCTTCGAGAATGTGAAAGCACTTGGCCTAAGATGAGCATGTACGGCTTCCGGATAGGGCCAGTACATCCTGATATCTAGGAAAAAAGATCGCGAAATCTCGATAGTCAAATGCATAAACATAGGTAATCAATCCATAATTATTATATGATCTAAATCTCAAACATAAAGGGAGCTCATCATAGCATTCCAAAGCCACAAGTTCAACTATGACAAGAAATATAAATGGGCCATGACAGCAATAGATGAAATAGATCAGCTAGTGAACGTCAAATCTAGTAATAGAGAAAATAAAATGATTGTTCACCTTCACGATTTCGAAAAATATAATGCTTCAACTATTTAGTCGCTTTCGCGAAATTTCAACATGAACCATAGAGCTACAAAAGAAAAGGAATTTCGACTTTCTTGCTACTTTGGGGAACTTTTAACATGAACTAGAGAGTTACGGAAGAGAGTGAGTTTCAACTGTCTCGCCGTTTTTGTAAAGCTTTGACGTGAACCAAGAAACTAAAAATAAGTCATAAAACTTCAACATAAATCATAATATCCTTTTCAAGTTTGGATTTATTTGTTTAAAATCTGAGTTATTCTACTCATTTTTATTTATTTATTTTTAAGTAAGTTTCCTTCTCTTGTTTTTATTCAAAGCAATGCTCGAGATAATTAGATCTTTCCTTAAATTATGCTAAGGATGTGTGGAGGTTGCGTTGGTTGTTTAAACAAATGGAAACTATGTATATAGTGCTTGACTTTTACTTAGAATCCAATATTGATTTTCCAATTACTTAACAAACAAAGTTAAATAAAAGAAAAATCGTCCATTTTGCATTTCTCGATGATATGATACGGTGCTAGACGGGCAACTTATTTTTCTCCCGTTACAACTATACATGAATTAATAGAATATATCTAGTCTTTGCAACAAGATACCCTGCTATAGTAACATTGAAACTAACATATCTTATTTGCACGATGCACGTAAAATGATCATTCATATGTCATTAAATCAACAAAAAAAATGGGGTGAAAACCACCGAAAATCCCAAATTATGTCAATTGTGGCATATGTACCATAAACTTTTTTTCGTGACACCAAAAATCTCAAACTTGTATCTATATGACACATTTACCCTCCAAAAGACCATTAAAAATATGCTTACATTGACATAAGAAAACAAACATTACTAACATGATGCTCATACAACTTAAATGAAATAAAAATGACATTATATTGACTAAAAAATCACCCGGAAGAATCTTAATAAATGGTCAATATATCACATAGATACAAATTTGGCATTTTTTATGTCACTAGAAAAGATTTAAGGTAAATATCTCACAATGAGCATAGTTTAGGGTTTTTGATGTCATTAAAAAAAATTCAAGGTAAATACATCACAATGGACATAGTTTTGGGTTTTGTGTAGCATTTTCCCTAAAAATAATGACAACTAAGCCAGCTAGGAAAATTGCCATTTGATTGGGCAACAGTCATATTTGTAGAGATTATTTTTCTTCCTCAAGAACCTAGTAGATAGATTGGACACTATGAACATATAATTTTGTTGACACCGAAAACATATAATCATAGTTCAAAATATTACCACTCTATTATATATATATCTTTGAACATGAGAAAAAATTTACGTTTTCTAAATGGTTGAACATATAATTACACGTTATCTATAACAGAGCCAAACCAAATTTGGGCACAACAAATATTTCTCTTCATGAGGAGAATGATAATATAAATTTCTTTTCACATTCTTACCTATGTTTGATCATCTCCAAAGTGAAAGTTATCGAGACTGCAATCTTTATCTAAAAGTATAAATTTGATTTTATTGATCTTCTATGGAGTTGTACGTTTAAGCACGGGTTTCAGTTCTTGTTATTCATACTAAAAAGGGGTTAACATAAGGAATTTTTTGGCCTGTACAAGCCACATGTGAACTAGTCCTAATCCTAAACCCTAATAAGTTTTAATTACTGTCTTAACTTTAATAAAGGGTTTAAACTATTTCCTCTTTTTTTTATTTTCAGTTCATTCAAATAAGTTTACAATTTTTACATTTTAATTTTCAAAATACAAAAGGAATAAGAAAAAATATGTAACATATAAAATATACAATATAAAAAATATAAAAAGACAAATTCATTTGGGAAACCTAAACTAGTACACCTATTACTAATTTTTGGACCACAAAAACCTTAAACTAGTACATTTACGACACAATTATCCCAAGTTAACTTCCGTTAAATTTTACCGTCAAATTACTAAATTGAATAATACATGAAAATTAACAAATATACTAATTTGAGATTTTACCTTCTATTTATGATAAGTGTATTCATTTGTGGTTTTTAGTGATAATGAATCCAATTTAACGTAAACTAAAGCATGTAAATTTGCCATGAATATACCTATTTGAGATTTTTAGTAGTCAAAGTTAATTTATCATAAGTGTATTAATATGAGGTTCTTCTCGATGTTAACCCAATATATTTCACTGATCAAAAGTTTAGGGCTGCATGGTAACACTCCCAAAAAGTGTTTAGAACACTTCTGTATGGATTTTGTTAGGAACGAAAAAAAAAAAAAATGTAAACGCGTTTGGTTGCGTTTCATTTTTTTTTGTTTTTTGTTTTGGAACGAAATAAGAAAAAAAAAAACAACAATTTGTTGTTTTTGCCAGAAAAAAACGAAGAAACGTTTTTCTCTCTCTCTTCTTCTTCTCTTCTTCTTTTCTTTCTTTTTTTTTTCTTTTTTTCTTTTCGGTCGCCGGCCTCGGCCATGGCCGGCGGCCAGCTTTGCCGAGGCTCGGCCTTGCCCCCAGATCCGGCGAGGCCGAGCGTCGCGCCCGCCCCGAGGCTCGGCCTCGCCGGATCGGGCGAGGCGGAGCTCGCCCATCCAAGGCGAGGTCGAGCCTCGCCCAACCATGGCGAGGCTCGGCCTCGAGGGCGGCGAGCCTCGCCGTGGCTGGGCGAGGCTGCGGCCCCGTCGGCCGGTCGCCTAGGAGGCGGGACAATGAAAAAAAAAAAATAAAAAAGGAAGGAAAAATGAAAAATAAAATAAAAATGTTTAAAAATTAAAAAAAGAATAAAAAAAAGAATAAAATTTACCAAACGTGTTTCTGTTTCATTTTTTATTAGGATCAAACGTTACCAAACGCGTTCTTTTGTTCAAAAATTGTTAAGCAAACACTTTTTTTGTTTCGTTTCCCGAAAAAAAAACAAAAAAGAATTAAACGTTACTATTCGCAGAAATTTTAGACTTTTTTTTTTTTTTTTTTTTTTTTTGAAAGAAACTTTTTTTAAAAGCCGTTAGTGATGGCTCGCCAGCCCGCCCAAACTTCAGGCCCGCCCCCGCCCGCCCGCCCGGTATAAAACGTTGGGCCGCCTGCAACTCTCTCTAAACCTGGAAAAATGGATGCTTTGGCGCTGATCCAGCGAAGCTCGAGCCGAAAATGGAGAACCGGGGGGACGAAGAAGACGACGACCACCTCCAGCGTCAGTCGAACCGCAACAAGACGGTGATCAAAATCCCGTCGTACCAAGAAGTCCTAGATAGCTCCCAGTCGAAATCGGCCCCGCCATCTCTCTTCACCCCTTCCCCTTCCTTCTCCCAGGCTTTCTCTTTCCTCAAATCCTCCGAATTCTACTCTCCCCCTCCTCCTCCTCCTCCGGCGGCTCCTCCGCCTCCCGCCGCCTCCGCCTCCGCCGCCCATTCGACGTGGAGGTACTAAATGGGCAGTTTTTAAAGCCTGCTGCGACTTCTTCTCGGAGGAAGTTCCTCTGCTTTTGGGTCGGAGCGAAGAAAGATTGAATTTTTTCCCCTTGTTGACTTGATGGGTTTCTTTCTTGTTCCGTTGTGTAGTGTCGCCGGTACGTCCGGTGCTGTTGCTGGGTCGTCGTCAAAATCGTCTTTTGCCGCGCAGAGTCGCAATGCGATCCTGTTGAGCCCTAGACAAGTAAGGGTCTTCTTACTCGAAGATTGTGAGAGTTGAATCTATGTTTTCGGATTAAAAGAATGAAGCTTTGTTAAGCGTGAATGCCAATTTTGTTGCCAAGATCAAATATTTGAGCATGCAATTACCGGTTCAGTTCAGATTATCGAATGAGAGCAACTCTAGCCATTTATGGTTTGCGTAGTGTACTCGTGGATTTTGAATAAAAGAGGAAGGCGACATGAACACTATAGAGTTACTAATTGTTTTGTTGTCACATGTTGGGGATTGTTCTAGCTTTGTTGTAATTAGAAGTTATGGTATTATCCTTTTAATGGTGCAGAAGGAACCACAGATGAGTTTGGTCTGAGATTTTTGGTTATCACTTCTGTGTTTAGACTCTAGATTTTGGAAAATTCAGTACAAGAACTTGCTTAAGGACAGGTTCTAGCGCTCGAAATAATCGAATTATTCAAGTTTTTTTTTATATAGGATTACAATATCTTTCACACTGACCATCTCACAAAGACAAAAGTAAGGGGAAACGGCCTCTACCTGATAAAATTTTATAGCAAATAGAGCTCTTTTAACTCATCTTTCTTTATCGAACCCCTTTTCCCTTGTGCAGAAGGGGAATCCTTTGCTCAAACATATCAGGAATGTGAGGTGGGCTTTTGCTGACATTGTTTGTGACTACTTACTTGGGCAGAACTCATGTGCTCTTTACTTGAGGTTTGAGTTTTTCCCCCTTTCTAAGTTGCCAAATTAGTTCTTTCTTGTTCTTATGTGTTTGGTCACCCAGCTGCTATGAAGATCATCTTATTTGGTGAGCACGTACAAAATGTTCACAGCATATTTGAAAAAAAATGCATATTGTTTCTGTCATTTTCTTTCATTGATGAAATTACAGGTTACAATGAAAATACTTTTTATATACAAACCATAAGACTACTCCACTTGAGAATCATCCATGCCATTTAAGCTCATTTTACATGCAACATGACTACTCTCGATTTCCCTGGCTTAATCTTTATTTGAATTGGACCTAAAGGATAACTATAGTGGATAGAACAGAGAATTACAATTGAGCCTGGCATGTGAATCTCTGATGGTCCTGATGACTTCTGGTATTGCATGCAATCTGCTAATTGAACACGTATTGAACTAGAATATCACCACATAGGCCTTGAGTTTTGCATTTGAGTTCATGTACCTGATAATTCATTATTGCTTTGTAGCCTTCGTTATCATCTTCTGCATCCAGATTACCTATACTATCGAATAAGGGAGCTACAGAAGAACTACAAGCTCCGTGTTGTTTTATGTCATGTTGATGTGGTGAGCTACCTTGTTTGTTTGCTGTTCTCTTAATCTGCTTTATCAGTCTTGGGAAACTTTAAAGCCATTGAAGTGATTTTGTACATTTTTTGTTTACCTGAAGCAAGAAGTTTATAAATTGTAGATGTTGTCCGTTTCAGGAGGATGTAGTTAAGCCTCTTCTTGAAGTGACAAAAACAGCTCTGCTCCATGACTGTACACTCTTGTGTGCTTGGAGGTACTGATTTTTCTTAGAGACGTCTGTAGTCAATATAACAGTTCCAGGAGCAATACTTTTAGTAGAGTTAGAATTCTGCTGCAGCCAAATCTAGATTTTGTTTCATCAGTCATGGCAAGAAACAGCTTCATTTTGGTCTTTGGGGATATCTCATCATTCTATTTGTTTTCTTTTTCCAAGTTTGGAAGAGTGTGGCCGCTACTTGGAGACAATAAAAGTCTATGAAAACAAGCCTGCAGACATCATTCAAGGGCAAATGGATACAGACTACTTATCAAGGGTATTCTATGTTATCTTGGATTTGTTACTTCTAGAAATCCAATTTCCATTTTGCTGTTATCAAGTCCATCCAATTCTTTATAGATATTTGATCTAGACATTAGGGAGAACCTACACTATGCTTCTTGAGTTTGCATTTGTTGAAGCTGAAATTTTTCCTTTTCCTCCAGCTGACTCATGCTCTAACAACAGTTCGACATGTCAATAAGACAGATGTTGTCACCCTTGGTTCTACATTTGGGGTATGCCTTATGTTCTGCTTTGAAAGTCTTCCAAATTGTATATTTTTCATTTTAAATAAATTTAGTTGGAGACTATCCTTTTGTTGAGGATTATAAACCTTAAACGGATTCCCATTTTTTCAGTCTCTTTCTCATATCATGGATGCTTCGATGGAAGATCTAGCTCGATGTCCTGGTATAGGGGAGCGCAAGGTGCTTTTATCTTGAATCTACTGCAGTACTTATATTAAAATTCTATTGAAGACTTTTATTTCAATTTGCCTATCTGTGCTTTTGAAGTAGGTAAGGCGCTTGTATGATACTTTTCATGAACCATTCAAGCGAGTGGTTCCAAATGTTGCTGCTGAAACTCCAGAAGCTCCTGTGCAGAAGAATGCTGAACCTGGTTCAATAAGTGAAGATCAGGAAATTGTAGAGGATGTTGCACAGACGAGCAAGCGCCAGAAAAAAGAGCCTGAATTGACTGTTAAGTCAGCCCTTTCTGCTGCTTTTGCGAAATATGCTGATAAAATTGGTAAAAGAAATACTAGACCACTAGATGGGAGGGAAGGTGAACCAAGTACTGGCCAAGACACACATGCTGAGAAAAGCGGTTGAGAGATTTATGTTTTTGGCAGAGTAAAGCCTTGAACATGAGGAACCATCTGTTTAGGCATTGGGGGTCATGCTTCATGCTAATAGAAGACGTGGACATTCTTTTTGTTCCCTGACCAGGTGCTTGCATATTATCTATTACATTACTTCTGCCGAAATTCTGTTCGATGGATTTGGGAGCAGTGGTCACGAAGTGAAGATTTTCATTTCCTAGCTTTTTTCATGTTGTATTAGTTACTGGAACCTCTCATCCTGATGTTTCATTTGTGTATAGATTGTGACGTTTCAACATCAAGGGTTTTTACGTCTAGTTTCTTTGTAAATTGTGTCGCTTATGTTGCGGCTCTGAACATATTGTAGCTGATTGAATTGATGTCAGAATTTGTAACACGTTCTGTTAAACTGTGTCCTGAAATTTAATGAAAGATTTGATCTTATGAAAGTTTTGTCCTCCTCAAGGGCAGGGGATAAATGAGATATGCCATCTGAGACTTCGCATTATTCCACATGACCTAACTTGTGTCTTGTCGTTTCAAGTCTTCCTGGGTAATATCCTCTCAGTAGAGAAATGAGGAAGGAAAAAGTTATGCCAGCCGAACTTCTGCATCATTGCACATGGCCTTGTCGTTTCTTGTTGTTTCAAGTCTCCCAGGATAACATTGTCTCGCTCTTCTTTGATAGGACTCGATCTAAAGGATGACATGGAGCAGTCTCTTTCTTTCGGGTCATGCTTTGCTGCATGTCTCATACATAAGAGGAGATCGAACTTTTTGCTGCTCAATTTGAAGGGCAGCAGCAGCTTCTATTTGCCCATCAACTTGCTTTAATATCAGTTTTGTATTGTTTGGGTAGTCTGTCTAGTTAGGGAAGAGAGACAATTCCTTTTGCCATGTCATGGAAGGGCAAATTGTTGGCATGTTCTTATGGACATTGCAATAACTCTGTCTTAAGATTTTTCAATTTTTTTCCCGGCACATGTAGTGTCAATGGGCCTTTTTCAATTCTCCTTCAATTTGTCACCTATCTTCGTTATTCAATGGTCTTCTAGATTGTATTTTTTCGCTTATGCAGGTGATGGCCAATTTTTCTTGCATTCACGTGTGCTTGATCCTTGTTTTTCTCATTGAGTTCCTGGTCAGGTTTCGGCATTTGATTTCTCTCGTCATACCATAGTAAATAGCAATTTCTTCGATGTTTATTTATCTTATCAAATATGAAATAATGGTACCGTGATCTTTGAGAATATGAAAACTAGACAGAGTACTCTTTCTAAGATGAGCATGTACAGCTTTTGGATAGGGCCAGTATATCCTTATCTAGGAAAAAGATTGCACGATCTTGATAGTCGTGATTTTCTATTTTGCAGGGCATATTCCTTTTTGGTGCTCTTCTGTATTCGCATGTCGTCTTGTGTAGTCGATGGTCCCTCTGAATTTTGAAGATTCTTCATGCCTCCAATAAGGAAAATGTCGTCTTATGAATCCCTTACGCCTAGTACCTGGGGCTAACTGCATTGTTCTGAAACCTCAAGGAATTGGAAGAACTGATTGAGGAGTAGTTCTTAGCCAGAGGAATTAGTGACTGTACGACGTCCGTCATTAGAGGACGATAATCTGCTTCTGGTTGCACGCACATTGTCGCAATAGCAGCTACCTGTTGAGAAGGAAAAGCGGCACGGTATGGTTAAGTTGGCATAATCTATATTTGGCATTTAGAAGATCATGAAGTTGCACGCTGACCTGAATCAACTCTTTCTTCGAAAAGTGGCCTTTCAGGGCTGGATCAACCATTTCCAGTATATTGTCTCTGTTAGTTAACCTCGGAAGAGCCTGATAGATTCGAGAGCGTTAAGTTTGTGCTTTGACTTAATGCTTAGGAATTAAGTGGAATGACGTTGCATGGACTTAACTGCACCCAGGAAAACAAAACTTTGCAAGCTAATTGGGTTTTAGCAGAGAACTACAATTACATTTTATTAGCATCCAATGAATGACCATAGCACACCATAATGCTAGTGTTAACTTGCAGCTCAGTGAAACAACAAAAAAAAACATATATTAGGGCACTGGATTGATCTTATCATCTAACCTTTTCGTTATGCAATCGAATTACAATAGTGGAAGGGCTAAAGATACCAACCCATGAAACTAGGACATGTTCTCCAGCAGGGCGCTTGCTATCGACTGGTACTCGGCCTGTCAATAGTTCTAGAAGGACGATACCATAGCTGTAGATGTCAGACTTCGTTGTCAACTTGCCTGTTGAAGCATATCTGCATGGCCAAAAAAACCAGTGGGGTTGTTACCTCATGAATAGTGATGTTTGATAACTTTGTGAAATGTGACTAGTGAGAAATCATCATACAGTCTTCTTTCACAATACCAACTGCTAAGATAATCTACAGATATGAAAATGATGGCATGATAACTCGTCCTAGTGGTCTTTAGTTTGTCGAGTTTTTTGGGTTGTTGCCTGCCAAGCAGCTAATCTGAGGAAAGAAACTGGCGACCTTCCTAATGGGGACCTCTGTGTCGTCCGTGTGGGGATGTTAGCTCATGATCTGCTGTTTTCATTGGTTTATTTCTGATAATGAACAATGGGATGCACGAGAAGCTAATGGACTACTCACTCTGGTGCCAGGTACCCGGTGGTCCCAAGTACCCGCGTCGAAATCTGGCCATTGACCTTGTCTGACCCCATCTTAGCCAGGCCAAGGTCGGACACTTTGGCACGGAAGTTGTCGTCCAGCAGAATATTGGTGCACTTGAAGTTGCGGTGGATGACCGAGGGCACCGTGTGCTCGTGCAGGAACTCTAGGGCCCTGGCACAATCAAGGGCTATCGCTAGCCGGGTCCCCCAATCCAGCGGTCTGTGTTGGCTGTGCGAGTGCAATGGATGCAGGTGATGCTTGAGTGTACCATGGGGCATATATTCCAATATTAGGAGCCTATGGTTTTGGTCAGCACAGTAGCCCAGTAGATCCACCAAGTATGGTGAGTGCAACCTGCTCAAGAGATCGACCTGCAGTACCAAAATTTTAAGAAAAATAAAATAAATGGATAACTAAGGAAAAGATTTGCAGTTTAATTTTCACCCATGTGCAATGTTGACTATTATGCCATTAGCCATACGCGGAAGGTTGTTTCACAAAGCAATACTTATAGGTGCAGGCACAGTAGTGGAGCAGGCATTGCCCAGGAATTTATGCGTAGAATATGAGCTCTGTGCCTGAAGTAAAGAAAGGAAGCCAGGAGGTGCTAAAGTCAACACTTGGATATACCCTTGATCATGCCTTTCAAGAATACTTAAATTTCACTCAGCTCTTCTTTGACTTCCAAGTACATGCATTTAAAGAACTTTTTGTCTTAAGGAGGAGCCAGCTAGGTTAATTTGGACAGATGCTGAAGTTCTGTGAAATTGATGAACTTACAAGTTGGTTAGCGCTTTCCGTAACAGGGAACTAACAGTGATAGAGAAGAAGGAACTTCAGATACATTCTCGTACCATTTTACAGATTCAAACTCAGAAGAGAGAGAGAGCAAACAGAAGTCTAGAACCATGTACCTCCTAACCTTATGGATCGTGTGAGAGAGATCTAAAGTTTGCCCTTGGTGTGAGGGAAACAAACTGTGCCGTGAACACCCGGTCGGGGACAGATTTTTTCAGTAAATTGTGAGTAGAATTCACGATCCGCATTAAATGGGTTCAGAGAGAGAGAGAGAGAAGGCAGGCAAAAAGAGACAAGAAGTGGAAAGTGGTAGTGAATGAAGTGGAATTTGAATTACCTCAATCCTGAAGGCACGCTCTCCTTGCTTGCCTTGCCAATGCAACATCTTAATTGCTGCGACAGTACCATCGCTCAACACCCCTTTGTACACCACTCCATACCCTCCATTCCCCAAAACATTCCTTTCACTGAACCCTTCTGTGGCCACTTCAAGCTCCCTGTATGTGAACACTTGCACTCCTCTCCGATGCCCGTTGTTACTACTGTTTGCCGCCCCCAGTGACCCGCGCCCCAGATTCCCTCCACTCAAACACCCTCCCTTCACATCTATATCAGAATTCAAACACATGTACGGAACAACAAAAACAATGTTAGATTCCACTAGCATTGACACCACGCCACCAGTTTTGCTGCAAAAGTTTGAATTTTTGAAGTACTAATTTGAGCTTACCTGGACTACAGTCGTAGATCGCAGGGTTTCGAGCAATGCTGATGGACTTGTCGAAGCTTGTGTCACTCCTTTCCCAGTTTGCATACTTTTTGGCGGACTTGAGCCGTCGGAGGAGTAAAATGATGAAGAAAATGGCTAAGAGAGCAACCAATGAAGCCGTGGATATGAAGATCGCGAAGATGGAGTTGGAGTGGAGAAGGCCACGGTGGTTGTGGTGGGGCTGAGGAGGTGTTTGATTTTGGTTGGAAGTTGCAGAAGTTGTGTTGGTCACCATGAGTGTAAAGAGAGAATAGGAAAGAGAGATGAGACTTAGAAATGGCTAGAGTTCAATGTATGAAAGAGAGAGAGAGAGAGAGGCTTAAATGTGTTTGAATCTGTGAGGGAGAGAGGCTGGGTTTTCCCTTCAGAGAGGTTAGGCTACAATGGCTTGCACAGCAATACTAGGAATATATAGGGAAAGTCTCCCAAGGGATTTAATGAACGCCAGTAAATTATTGTTCCCAGGTAATATCTTATTGGACACTCACCATCTAGAAGTCTACAGACTAACATATCAGATGCATAATCATCACACTGCGAAAAAGTACCGTCAAATCTGACGTCAACGTTGTTAAAATCAATATTGCTTGTTAAATCTCGCACATTTTACACCTCAATATTGGACTACTTCTCTAAGATGCACTTCTCGTGAGAAAAATATCAAAACTTTCTAGATATTCAAGGACAAGTATAGCATGATGATCTCATCTCATCCAAGTATGGCTGTACCCTACCATATGGAAAATTTGTATTATCGACCCGAAAAGGATAGGGCAAAATGGACTCTCTCTCTCTCTCTCTCTCTCTCTCTCTCTCTCAAATATAATGATGGGTATTGGAATTCCTCGTTCGTCTCTTGTGCTGTATCATACTCAGGAATTGTCTCTGTCTATGTTTCAGAAAAAGTTTGGAAGCTTCTGCTTGATTGCTCATCCACGTCCACCTGCATCCACATAACAATCACTAAACAAACCATCACACTTCTCAATCTATATCCTCATGAAACTTCGGTATTCTAGCAGGAAATTCTCAAGAGCCAGCCATTTTTCACTTTCAGCCATGCCACACTAGCCCCAAACATTTCACAGTCCTCAAGAATTTGCAGAACTACGCAAGACACGGACCATAACTGGTATCATTGATTTTTATTAATGCATTTACAATATATTATGCAAACAGTGAAAACAAAACCTCAGACAGCCAACTCATCACTGGCGCTGCAAGTCAAAGACCCTCCTGGATTTCATGCAAAAACAGGACCATCAGGCACAACACTTTCAACATTTAATATTGTCCATGCACCTATTTTAATAGGCATCTCTGATTCTTACTCCGTGAAAAAGCTTCAAGCTTGAAATCTTCCTGATCTGAATCCATGGAGAATGTGAACTACGTAAAGGCAAAGCAGACCTCTTTGTCATTTTCCTATACCCCAATTATGAACTGGTCTGAACGTTATCATTATTGGATTCTTCTAAGGGCTCTGGTCTGTCACATTCATTCAGCACTCCCCAAAACTTCTAAAAGCAGAAAAATTCTGGAGCAGTCACTTCCAAACATTAGCACTACAAGGATCTGAATGGTAGGGAATTGGTTACAACCGAAAACACTTGTATGCATCAGTGACTGTAACATGATTCGGTTGTCACGCGTGATCTTGAAGGCATATTTTACCGTTTGAAAATGCATCGTTACAATTTAAAAGAACATACATTCCAAGCAAATAATTTCCTTGTTGATCTGAGTTCTGAACTGAATTGCAGAGTGGGAAATCCTTCACTTTTTTTGGTCAAATACGCCATAGAAAACTATATCAACCACTTATGAGTTATGACCATCTGTCACATGTTAGAGATGGCAATTTGTGTCCACAAGTCATGTTCATGCCGTGTCCATAAAAGGGCTGATTATAAAACAGGTCAACCCGAACTAAGTATATTGATTTATGTGACACAAACATGACTTGAAGATTAACAGATTGACACAACACGGTTCGTGTAACGCACTTAAATAGTCGCTTAATAGATTGACACCAGTGTATGGCCCGTCATAACACGAAAGCAACCTGTCCACACGAAATCAACCTACCAATATTATCTTATGAAATATCCTCAATTTTTTCGGTAAAAATCTATTCACAAATTGCATTATCCGTCGACAAAATATCATCAAAATCAAATTAAATGGTGTATTCATAGTTAATAAAATATCTTCTATTTAAAATCTTTATAATGGATGACACACGAAAAAAAAAATAGTGCTTCAACTAATCAATGTTTCAATGGACCACACATAGGTCATGTCAACATTAACCCTTTAATTAAATGGGTCATACGAGTTAATTTTGTGTCTAACGGATGGACAAAAACATGACACAATCGCTAGTCATGTCTCGTGGATTGACACAAAATTGATCTAAACACATTAATCTCAATTGAAACCGTCAATTGCACATCGTATTCGAATCGTGTTATCTAGTCATATAAGGTTGCCACCCCTAATTGACCTCCCATTCTCACATCTCTAACTTAGCACATCTCTAACTTAGCGGGAATTCATCAAAAGAGTCTCAAACCTATTATATGAATGCCAATTCAATCCTAAACTTTTCAATTTGGTAGTTCAGTCTTAACCTTTTTTCAATTTTTTCCAATTTAATTATAAATCTTTTGATAATTTGTCAATGTCAACAATTTAAGGCCAAAATTGATCATAATAACTATAACGACAAATCGTCAAAAGATTTATAACTAAATTAGCCAAAATTAAAAATTTAAAATTGAATTGGCATCTGTATAATAAATTTAAGACTTTTTTTTCTCGCAATTACCTCGCAGATCGGCAATTGACAAAAGACTTTAGTGGAGACCGTGTTTCACGCTTAAATTAGATGGTCTCCCACCCTCCCATCTACTACTCAGCAATTGACAAAGACTCTTGTGCTGGCCTTGTTTCATTGTGAGCGCTCTGGACCATTAAAGGGACTAGGTGGGACTCTGCCTATCGTTGTCCTGTAGCTTTTGACCCAATCAAATTGCATCGAATGCTCCTCTGTAAAGTCACCAAGTTCATGTGCCCCTCCAGCTTTGGTATTTCTGCTGCAGGGACTGCTTAAAAAGGGTGAGTGCAGCATTCATTTTAACACTCCCACTGTCGCTGCTATAGCCTCCCTCTCTTTCATAATGTTTGGTCCCTCACTTCTGGCCCTGGGATCATGTGGTCTTCACCTGCATATGTGCTGCTGCTGCTGCTGCTGCTCCTGAAGTTAATACTTGATACATCTACATCAGTCATCCAATTAGCCATTCTAAAAGAAGAGATATTCATTGGTCCACTACGAATCCACAAAGTAGAATTGAACTTTTATGCTTCTGCACCTCTGGGAATCGTCGTGCGAGAATCAAAACACCATGTGCTTGTTCTGAATTAAATGCTGGAGGCATTACAATGGAAATGGGACAGCTTTGACCCAGTTCAATGTGCTTACAACATGATCTGTTCTTGCATTACTTCACAAGGAAAACCTTCTAGCTCATCTTGGCATTTAATGGAATGAAGGTCGCTCTAATTTTCAGGTCCACCTTTCTATTTAAAAGAACTTTTTGTTAGGGGATCTCTACTGAAGAATTTAACAAAGGCTTGTCTGCATCCAGTGGAAAGCAAGACTATGCTCCAGAAGGAAAAAAAAAAGTTTGTCAAACCATCCACTGGTCGACCTATCTAATAGTAATTATGACATAAATTTCGAAGTTGCACTAAAATGAAAACCTAACAGCAAGCATGTGTGTCACTTAAGAAAGATGGTGGTTTGCAGGTCACCGTTTCGCACAAGCCATAGATTTGAGTTCTGAACAACACTCACGAGCACACACAAACAAAAAGAAAGGTAAACATGGCGACAAAGTATACAGCATTCCAGGACATGAAAGGAATAACTCTGTATTCATTGAATATTTATTGGATTTTGTGGTTCTCTATATGTCTGACCCAGCCTACTCTTGCTCTATAAACTTAAAAGGTAAATACGATACAAGGAGAAATGATATCACACTGTAGAATAATTGACATTATCCACAAAAACCATTGCATCACCTCTCTAAAAGATTCAAAAAAGAATACTCAGCCAATGCTCAGCAAACTCAGAGTAATTTTGTCAATCATCCGGGAATCCTAAAAACCTGTTTATATGCTTAGCAACTGGCGCAGCATCCCCAGAAACATAAGGAAGGAGAGACTCCACGTCCATATCTGCTATAGTTTTATAAAGTGTTTGAGGACGAGCACAATACAAATGCTTCCTCTCAGCTAGTTCCTCAGCTAACTCAGTTTGATGATTGTCCATTAAATCTTCATTCACCACCACAATCAAAGGTTTACCAAGTCGAAGTGTCTCAAAAATACTCCCAGAACCTGCAGCATGAGAAACAGAGTTCAACTCTCCTGTCCTGCTTCTACATAATCCAACCCTTGGGTGCCTTACAAACAGTAAAAACAGCCAACTTGTCCCACCAACAAACTAAAGGGAGGAAGAATCAGAAAATTGTAATGAAAATAGAAGAAAATTTGCAATGTACTCCCTGTTTGTTTGCCTATCATTCTTAATTCTTCTACCATTCTTTCTCGTCAAGAATTAGGCAATAGCAAAAATAATTGAATTTCAATGCTTTTGACAAAGAAAAGGTAACATAAAATAGCACAAGGCCCACAACCTGCACGCCTTATGATGCCTTACCCTGAGAAGTATGAAGTGTTGAAAATTCTGCATCCAACTTAGCAAGGAATCTCACTGTCACTGATCACTGACGATATCTCCAGATACTTTTTTTTTTTTACACTTATTCAGCTAAACCAGTACATGTTACCGTCTGAATGAGAAAGTAGGAGGCATCTTATGTCAAGGAGAGAAACATGAATTATATCTTCTTTGTCATGAGCTGGATTCAAACCAGCACTTCTAGGTAAAGCGCATACATACCAAGAGATGCGTTCTTAGCAGGGGCAAAAGGAAAAGGTAAAAGGTACGAAAGTTGGCACAGAAGCAACTGAAATATGTTATGTGGATACCATATGCAATGGGATAGGAAAAAATCTGTGCCATGAAGACAGAGCTTAGGGCAATTTAAATAAAGCGACCATGTCCAATCAACTGACTGTTAAATGCAAGCATGCCCCTTTTCCAAACTCTTAAAAAGCATGGTGGCACCTGAAACAGACCATTGGACTTGTACGTTCAACCAGTCTCCAGAGGATATTATTAATCCACAGATAACTGTATTTTCAATTGCTAATCCTTAAAAATATGGGTGTCTATTTGCTATTAAATAGTTCATTACTGCCCCCAGTTGCGATAACCCAAAATTGAACAAGTGCTATACACAGAAATAGCGACACTCTACTAAGATCTTCCTAAACTCATCAGTCATTAGGCCTCAAATGTAACATAATCAATCAGCTGCAAAATGAGATAATAGTGGCTTTCAGACAGCAGAACATGATTTCAAGCACCCCTACCACAGGGAAAGGACAAAAAAATTGGGGCAAGTCATGATAAGCAAAGGAGATCAAACCTGCATGACTGATCACGAGAGATGCTGATCTTAAATAATCCACTATGCTCGGTGAGAAAGTGAAGTAGTCCACGACTAAAGAACCATCTTCTCCATTAGACTGTTTAATCCAATTTCAAATGAATTATGCAAATTGTACGATAAAAAAAAAAATATATATGCTTCAAAGTTTTATATTAAGAACTCATGAAAGCACAAAGGATAATAGCCATCAGAAATGAAGCAAATTCACCACTAAACTTAAGATTGTTCCCACCACCCCTCTAAAAGGAGGAAAAAAACCAATATATGTCCTGAAAAAGGTGTTCAGTCAAATTATACTAGAAAAGCTACTTTAGGATCAGCAATGGAGAACCCCATCCACATTAACGTTCTACGCATCTTGAAGATAAGCACACTACTTGCTCGCCCTAATTTTTCACTGAAGAATCTCGAGTAATAGCGACCAAGTAAAGTTCTAAAGGGCCTCCTTTTAGATCACTTGAAAATTAGCAAATTATCATTCTATGCAGATCAAATCCCTAATCTTATTATTCTGATTGCTTAAACCAAAACCCAAGCTTGAGTCACATACCCCATCCCAGAACAAAGACACAAACCTCAAAATTCTGCTCTTGCAAAAAAGAACCAACTAAAAGAAATAAGAAAACCAACTAATCAGTTGCACTGTAACAAAATGAAATCATCCAAATCAGCAATCAAATTTGTCAGAGATACTAAAGGGGACAATACCTTTTTGGGGGTGTAGGTACCGCGACCCATTTGAATAACAAGGTCGGTATAGCCTCGAGCAGACAGCTCTTGCTGAACTTCCCGAGTATCCACTGCCCGCACGAGAGCATCAAAACAAGTAGTGCCAACGGTCACGAAGACGGTTCTTTTGGACCTTACACCATCCTCTGCATCTCCCATTTGCACTCAATCCCGCAAAATTCCGCTTTACCGCGGCGTTCAAAATCCAACCTTCAATGGCGTCAACCGCAACACGGACAAAATGCAGTCTCCAGCAAAAGAGCAACGAAGCCTTTCTTGAAAACTGCAAGTAAGATACCCGGCAAGTCCTAAGCATCTGATGCCGAACCGCGCGGGAGTTTAGGTTTGCGGCCGAACCGCGCCGGACGATAGCGACGGAGATCTAAAAGACCGGGGAACGGCGACAGAGCATGTGGGGGCGACTGGTCGAGGGCCGCTTTGATCCGCAGATCCGCCCAATCAAAGCGCAACCGCTTTCCGCGAGCGAATTCGATCGCCCCCTTTCCGCGGACGGCGAAGACGGCGGCGACGGCGGCTGACGGCGGCTGACGGCGGAAGGAGAAGGAGGAGGAGAAGATGGAGGTTAAGCGAAAAAATGAAGAGAAACCGGGACCTCTCGATCAATGCGATGGAACCAGCTGATGAATCTAGCTTCTCGTCTGTGTCCTGATAAATGGATTTATTTTTAATGAGTTGGTAAATGAATCTTAAATGAATGCAGATTAAATTTATTTAAAACTCATATATATCGATCTTTTTTATTTTTAAAACTCATTACAGTATTTTGAGAAATAAGATTTGATTATTAATGATCTAATTTAAACAAAATGAGTTTATAAATGAGTTATGTATTCATTTTGACACCTCTAACGTCATTCCTTCCCAAACACTTGCAAGAAGTTGTCAGACCAAGAGAAATGTCTAAAGAAGAAGAAGAAGAAATTGTCAGACCAAGAGAAATGTCTAAAAACTGCCTATCCACCTATTTTAAGGGACTGCGATAGCTCTAGCGCAGGACACAATTTACATCTCACTCCGTCCTAGCGCGATTAATTAGTCGAACCCATCTTCCAAGTCCCCGGCCTACGTCCCTGGACGAATTCACATCGGTAAAGTTCTCTTTTTTCCGCTCAAAAAGGAAAAGTTCTTATGCTGGAAGAGGAAACGAATCAAACCCAGCTCGGAAGATTAACAGACGAACCAAATTAGGATCTTTTTCTCTTCATTTTCGCGCTTGCACAGATCTATAGATGCCAAACAAAGGAAGCCGTCCAGGATTTCGCAATCAGCTATCCTTTGACCCCGCAAAAGTCAGCCGCCGATCGGGGAGGCGGAGGGCGGAGAGAGAGAGAGAGAGAGAGAGAGGAGAGGGGTTACTGGTTTCTGCTCGACGCCGGATTTGCAGAGATGAACCTCGCCGGCCGGGGAGGAGCGCGAGCTTCGTGCTGCACCTGCGCGCGAGCGAGCGGAGGCGAAGCCGACGAGATGGGATCAAACAGCTGCTCGTGCAAATGCAAGGATTAAAAAAAAATGCGTATTTTGGGATGGAAATTATACGGCCCGAAATACAAATCAGTATATACGGTTATTTTATTTCAAAATATAATTAAATAAAGTCGGCGTGTTACGATAGAAACGTTAAAAAGGACTTATCGTGATTTAACGAATAAAAAATGCTTACGTGAATAATAGGACTATTCATGATATAAAATTTTGTAGAGGTGTTGCCCTCAATAGTTGAATTCTATTACTAGTTCGGGTTAAGAGAAATTACAAGAACCGTATACCTGTTTATTAAATGAAGATGTGACGTATTCAAATTTTGGGTATATGTATAAATGATTCTTGAAATGTTACATTTTAATTGGTGTGGAAAAGACATAAAATAAAATTGAAGTATTTTTACCTTAATATGACACACAGGGGATTATTTATTTTATTTCAAAAGAACAAGTATTTTTCTGTAAACTAGGCAAATACGCGGTAGATAAGAAGAGATAGGAGGTTTTTTCAAAAATCACATATGTATGGACAATGGATATGTTATTTTCTTGTAAAAGTAAAAGCAATTTACTAACAAATGTCCCGACAACCGACGAGCTAAGCCAAGCGTAGCTAGGTTCTATTTATTTGTTTTTCAACTTTTTGTCCAAAATTGTCCTTTTTTTTCTTTCGGATAATATTAGGGCAAGTTCTGAAATTTGCCAACTTTCTACACTATTCTAAACTTTTTATTTCATTCATTTCAGTCGTCATAACTTACAACTTTGCACAGTGAGTCCATTGATGGAAAGACTCAGATCAAAGGTCACAAATTCAAGACTTACGTGAAAGAAATTGACAAAAGTTAGAACTTATCATGTAATTATCCTCCTTTCCTTTCATTATTTAGACTTTAGGGCAATGAGTTTGAAGGTTTTTTTTTTTTTTTTTTTTGTGCTCTCAATTAATGGCATGTGATGTTTAGATAAGGATTAATATCATGAAAAATCCAAAATTAGTACACCTATGATAAATTTATCATAAACTAATTTTTTGACCATCAAAAACTCCAAATCAGTACACATTTGATAAATTTATCCCGAACTAGTACACTTGTAATAAATTTACTTGTATTAGTTTTTCGTTAAATTTTACTGGCAAATTACTAAATTGAATGATATGTGACAATTGATTAATATACCAATTTACGATTTTACTCTCTGTATGTCACAGTTATACAATTGTTATGATTTTTTGTTATATTAATTCAATTTAACAAAAGAGTATATTTATCACAAATTTATCAATTTATGATTTTTGTTAGTTTAATAAATTAGTTTGAGGTAAATCTATTATAAATATATCAGTTTTGAATTTTTTGTGATAAGTTAAGGTGAATTTCTCATAGATATATTGGTTTTGGGTTTTTCAGAGCATTAGCTATTAGATAATTTACGAATCAAGCTCAAACAATTCAACAATATTTAATTATTTATCACTCCAATGTTTTGATAATTTCAAATAAAAATCGGAATAATCATCTATCAACATAGATGGAGTGTCTTCTTTAATAATTTGAGAATGAGTAGTTTTATTGAGGATAGACAGGCACAAATGAGTTCTAAATTTTGATTTAACGTGTAATATGATTCTTAAATTTTAAATTTGTTCAATACTTTCCTTGAATGTTAGCTTAATGTGTAATATCGTCATTAAAATTTTTATTTATTCAACATGATTTCTAAACTTTGGGTACATATTCAATTAGGCTCAATTCGTTTCACAGAAATTAACTTGCACAAAAATATTTTCCAAATTTTTCAATGTTCGTTTCACGAAAAATGAATTAATTAGGGAAAATAATTTCCATAAAGAAAAAAATCTTTTATGATAGGGAAAATATTTTCTACTTTTCAAAAAGTAAAATATTTTTTTCACTCACTTTTTCATATTTCACTATCCATGTTAACATTGTTATCTTTCTTTGCTTGTTTTTTTTTTTTTTTTTTTTTTTTTTTTAGTTTATCTTGGCTAGTTGGCAATCATGACGACCGCTAGTGACCAACCACTAGCGAGCCTCGAGCTTGGTACCTTTGGGTGAGCTCAAAGCTCCTCACCCGATTAGTGATGAGCTTAAGCCTTAACTCGCCACTCGCCCAATTGATGGTGATTTAGGGCTCCAAGCTTGCTGATCTAGCAAGCAATGAGCTCTAGGCCTTAGCGAGGTGGGGCCTCATTAGATTGGTAAGCGCAAGCCTCTAGCTTGCCGATTGGGTGAGCAGCAAGCTCGAGCTCACTTGTTGGCATCGAGGCGAGCTCAAGCTTACCTTCGGCCGATTGCTGGCCATGGTCAACGACTAGCCAAAGAAAAAGAAAAAGACAAAAACAAACAAAAGAAAAAGGAAAAGAGAAATGGAAAATAAAAATATAAATAATAAATATTTTAAAAAAAATTAAAATTAAAATTTTAAAAATAAAATAATAAAGAAATATTGAAAAAAAGTGCATGAAAGAAAAAAAATTATTACCAAATAACGAAAAATATTTTTCGCTTCTTTTCAGGTTTTGCCCTGACACTAGAAAATATTTACATTTTTCTTGAAAAACGGCATTTTGGAAATTTTTTTTCGAAAATGCCACATTTTCAGCAAAATGAATGGAGTCTTAGCTTTATGAATTGTAAGAAAATATTCAATGTTATCCAAATGAAAAGACAACATTAAACAAATCGAACATATTAAAAAATTTAGGGAATATATTGAATAAATTAAAAGTTCATAGACGATATTGCACGTTAGATCAAAATTCATGAGTCACATTATACCTTAGGTCAAAATTTAAAGATTATTTGCATGATTATCTTTTCTTTTAAAGGCAATGCATACAAGACGCGTACGGAAAAATTTACCGGGGGGGCCTTTATTATGAATAAATCCACCGGACGAAAGTGGCGAGAGAAATCGACGAAATCGCACCGGGTCCCACCCCTTCCGACCGCGGTAAAGACCCGCGTGCCCCGGACGCCGTCATTCGGTTTTGACTTTCGTCGTTCCATCCGGACCTCCACCTCCCCCGCGGCCATCGCCGTGACGGCGCGTCAACCTCCCCTCCTCCTCCTCCTCCACCTTCGACCGATCCGCCCCGCTTCAGCTCACCCACGCGCAGATCAATCTCCCTCTCTCTCTCCTCTTTCTCTCTCTACCCAGCCATGGGCCTCTTGTGGAGCAAATTCAACAGGCACCACCACCACCACCACCACCACAGCTACCCACAGCCGCCGCCGCCGCCGCCGCTACAACCGCCGCCGCAGCCGCCGCAGCAGCAGCAGCACCACCACCAGCCGCCGCGGCCTATGCCGCCGCAGCCGCCCCCGTCGCCGCCGCTTCTTCATTCCGCCCCGCCTCCTCCTCCTCCTCCTCCTCCGCCTCCGCCTCCGCCTCCTCCGGCCCAGTCCTACAACCCCTACCCTGCGCCGCCGCACCATCAGCCCTACGCGGCGCCGCCGTGGCCCCCGATCCCGGTCCACTACGGCGCCCACCCTCCCCCTCCTCGAGCTCCCGCCCTTACGCGGCCCCCGCCCCGATCGGTTGCTACCCTCACGCGCACCCCCATCCCCAGCCGCACTACTCGCAGTTCATCGGCTACTACGGCAACGGCGCGTGGGGCCCCGGCGGCCAGGCGCGGTCGGTCGCCGCGGCGGCAGCGCCGCCGCCGTACGTCGACCACAAGACGGCGAAGAAGGTCAAGAACAACGTGAACGTGCGCAAGGACACGATCAAGCTCTTGGTCGACGAGCGGAGCTCGGATTCGCACCTGGTTTCGTTCACCTTCGATGCGCTTGTGGATGGCAGGTACGTGATTTGACTTCTTTTACCAAATTCCGGGAAGATCGGGATTTATCTTCACCCTAGCGATTCGTTCGGATGGTGTAGCACTCTGATAATTAATCGCACATTGATCTCCCTCATAATATCATCTCGATCATGTCAAATAGTTGTCGAATTATAATCGTAAGTCACCCGTTGGAGAACATTGTATATCTGACATAGCAAGATGTTGTGCAACCAATTTGTATGGATCAGGCAGAGTTGTTCTTATGGAATGTTGAACAAATCAGAGACAATTTTTCGATCTAGGGAAGGTGATTCAGTTTTACATGTTGGGCTGCAAATGTCAACTGCCAAGCTCATAAGACGATGTTTTAGTTGATGATCTGTACCACGGCTGCTTACAATATGTATATGAAACTCCGTGGTGCTATCATGGGATTGTCACATTTACAAAATTTCACTTTGAGATGAAGATATTGAGAAATGGGTTTTGGAGGTTGATGCCCATGTGACTCTTTCGACTTGCCTGTTTTGGTTTTTGTTCTTCCTCGTGGGGTAGCTCACTTTGAGATTTTGCATTTGATTGGAGCTCATGCATTTTTCGTTTGTCTTTCGGTTCTTTCGGTGGGCAATCAACTGTTGTTTCTTCCTTGCAGCTTTATTTGGTCAGATAACATACTTGCTCCTGGAAGGAATTTTGGGAGAGTTTTTCTGTGAATAAATTGGTCAGAATGTGTTTGCCCTTAGGTTATTAGTCAGTAACAGGAAACTATGCTCATAATACCTAAAGATTCGTAGTGATTCTTTATGGAGAGCATCAACTCACCGACCTAATTTGGAGAATTAATATAGTAACACATTTTTGCGCAGCACTTTCGTAGAATGTTCAGTGAAAAATCGATAGTGAAATTCTCCATAGTGCATCCTGTTTGAATTTTTATTCTTGTATTGTGGTTTTGTGCATTCCTAGTAGTAAATGATTAATTTGCCAGCATCCCAAAATGCATAAATGTATTTTGCGGTTTTCAAAGAGCATAACTTGAGGAACAATTGGTTAATTTAATTATATCATTGGTCAGAGTTGACTGTGCCGGTTTATGTGTTTCTCCAAAAGATCAGGTATTAAATCTTTTAGAATATATGGTCCAGTTGTGAACGATTTATCAACTGTTGACCTTTGGCAGTGATTTTTTTGGATTTCAGATACAATATCGAGATATAACAAATGTTTAAGGATTTGAAACTAGTGCTTAATTACTTAGCACCAGGCTTCGTCTGTTTGTTGCTTTGTATATTGTGGATTGTCCTTGTAACTTCAAACTTTTGGTAATCTGTATCTTTACCTGAGAATGACTTGTCCATACTTATCTAACTGTTTAGTTTCTCCCCTTTTCTGGGCAGTATAACCATACTTTACTTTGCTAAGGAAGGGGATAGCTGCACCTTTAGCCCTATATACCCTGATGAGATGTATGCACCAAGAAAAATTCCATTTCAGAAGGGAGTGGCCCAGAAGTTCTGTCAACTTTCTGGAAGCGGCATTGACCTTGGTTTCTTTGAGGTGGATGAGCTCTCAAAGCCCTCCCCAAATGAGGAGGTTTTCCCTCTTGTTATCTGTGCAGAAACAAGGGCACCATCTCCCGTGAATGAGCAGCCCAATCAACCTTCGCCTGCAATGTCTTCCCATGCTCAGATTACTCTAGCGGTCCTAGAGAAAAATGATGAGGGCAATTTTCGAGTGAGAGTCGTCAAGCAAATCTTGTGGATTGAGGGAGTTCGTTATGAGCTTCGTGAGATATATGGAATTAGCAATGGAATTAGCAATGCAGAAGACACAGCCTTTGAGGACACTGATCCAGGGAAAGAATGTGTCATTTGCATGACTGAGCCAAAGGATACGGCTGTTTTGCCTTGCAGACATATGGTGAGAGTTTTGAACTGTAGCATTTGTACAATGAACCCTTCCCCTCTTCCATGTTCCCATAACAGCAATGCTAATAATTATGGAAATTTCTTTAATAAAAATAGTTGGACAAGCAATGAACTTAGGTCGAGATGTCATATAAAAGGTTTCCATTTTATGGCATGAGAAATTGTATTTGAACTATTAGGTGGATAAATTGTCATTCTGTTGCTTCCAAAATTGGGCACTTCTGGTTTCTGCTATTTTTTATGCCAAAACAAATTTTCCAATAGTGATCCCAACTTTGCAAAAGGACTAGCTCCATGCCACAAGAATTTTTTCTTTACGTTGAACCTCTCTCCTAGGTGCAGTATGTCCTGTGTTTGCAAAACCCTTTGCTTTCCCCATTGCTACTGATTTCTGTAAAACCTTCCTGATTGTTATTGTATGTACCTGATGTCCTCATCTCTGGTTCTTCGAGATTGTTCTTGTATATGACTTATGGTAGCAGTATTTAGTTGGCCATGCTATTTGGTTCTTAAACGTTCTGCCTAGACTTGTGCCTGCTTTTTGCTGAGGAAAGAGTCCTTTCCAGGAGCTTTCGTTGCATTTTGTTTGACTGGAATGCTGAAGAACACTGGGGAACTTTTAATCTTGACTGAATTGTCCCTTATATTATTAATATTTCAAAATCAAAGAAACAGCACTGCAAGTGGAAAGCAAGTGACCTAAATGGAGATGATTGCTGTTCTCCTTCTTTGGGGAGTTTTGCATCTTTGTCAGATGGATAAATTTAGTCAGAATCTTAGTCTAGGTGGGAGTGCACAAATGGCCACAGTTACGGGATGGCTCTTGATTTACACTTGTAGTTAATCCAGGAGTCAAGATAAACTCAATTTTCCTCTTGCTCTTTCAGTCAAGCAGCCTTGTTTGATTTGGCTTTTTATTCTGGCAGTCTACTTGGTTTCTATTTCCTAGGGTTTGATAGTGGCATTTACCAAGCTTTCCTTGCATTTTGCAGTGCATGTGCAGTGGGTGTGCAAAAGAGTTGAGGCTTCAATCCAACAAATGTCCAATATGCCGCCAGCCGATTGGGAACTCCTTGAAATAAAAGTAGATAAAGGTACTGATTGAATGACCTTATGGATTATCGTGGTTAACTGGCGTGAAATTTACTGACATCGCATAACGAGAAACTATTTTCCCTTTTGTCTTCCAGCACCATCGTGAGCAAGGTTCTTTTCTTTCCCAAGAAGCCACGTGACTTGTTCCTGGTGGTGTTCATATAGCTTTTGTGTATCATATTCCATGCTAGCAAGCAGCTTCCATTGCTTGTGAAAGCGGTTGTTCATACAAACAATTCTTTCGTCTTGTTGGGGAATTACATTCCTTTCGGGCTAAAGTTCTCTCCATTTTATAAAATGGGCGTGAGATCTTGTACATTCATCCCTCACGTATCAAATATAAGGGAATAACTTATTTCTGCTGTCTTACCCTACGTGTAGTCTTTTAAATTTGAGTCTCAGCGTGCTCTCTCTAGTGTTGTACATGGGTGTGTGGTCGTGTTTTTCTTTGTCCAGTTGTGTGTGGGGTGTGGGTGTGTGTGTGTGTGGTCCCTTCAATGAGAGCAGATTGTACGTCAGAACGGGGAATAAACTGCAACATGAGCTTTGCATAAAGGAGAAAAGAGGAAGCTTCAAATGTTCAAAAGGTTGGGTCAAAGATTGAGTGTCCAGGAAGAGGAGACAAAAGTGAGGAAATACAAATTGTATCTTCTCCGATCTTGCTTTACAGAATAAAAGCACCGTCCCATGTACGTTCACTTCACTTTCCTAACAGTCTCATTGTAGTCCTTTATCGGGATCTGCAACAAAATTCAAGTGTGTCTTGAAGCTGTCACCTTTATCACGTCAGCTCTCCCCAACCCAGATACCGACATTGATTGAACGAAATATTGGGTTTCGTTTTTTCTTCTGGCCGGTTGACGAATACCAGGCAATCTTCAAGGATTGCAAGGCGAAAACCCTAAAAATTGTCGGTGCTCATGTGAGATTTATGCTTAGTTAGTCATATCCTAAAAATTCTACATCTTCCCGGCTAATCGTGGAACCACGGAAGGTTGGGCGATGAGGAATTTTGGATCAAGGGGAATGAAATGCATGAAGCTTATGCTCCACCGTTATTTGGGTGAAACGAGTAGGAGAATTTGACATGCTGTCCTGCATGAAAGAAGAATGCCCCAGGGAGGACGTAACTATCTTCGATACTTATAGCGCTAACTAGACTCGAAGAAATTTCCTTGATTACACGAGTTGGCTGTGTATATTCTTTGCTTCGCTTGATTGATTTCTTTCAAATTCTTTTATGGTTTGCCTTTGGAGGCACGAATGCAATGACCCCTTTCTAGGTTAAGGTAGAGATTCTAACGAAAACAGGAAAAGGAAAACGTCCCGAGTTCAAGAAAATCACGCCCAACTTTTTTTTAACTTCATATTCTATCGATGAGCATGTATGGTGAAAATACATGTTCTTTTTTCTCTCTTTAGGGCTAACAAATGCATGCAAGATGCTTGTGTATTCTCCAGGGCGTGAGGGCACAAAAGAGCTCAGTCAAAGGTTGGACTGCCAAACGAGAGGGAGAAAGAAAGGCAGTTTTCTGACCGGAAAATATATGTTGGACTTAGGAACATAATTTGCTTTCTTTGCTGTAGTGGTGGGTCTCTCTCTCTCTCTCTCTCTCTCTCTCTGTTATCCTCCCTGTTTACACATACTTTCGCGGACAAAAGCACATGTAATATCTATGCAATTTCCTCCTTCTTGATTTGATTCTTTTTAGATGGATCAACGGTAACTTGGTAGCAAAAGCAGAGAAAAAAACCAGCGTCCCAAAAGAGACAAAAGAAAAAGGAGAAAAAAGCAAAGGTGCAAATGGCATTTCACATTCCTCTCTTGCGTTATAAAAACACATCATTGACGATTCCTTGTTTCTGTCTCACGATATTTATCTCTTCCCGAGAGAGTGAGAGAGAGAGAGAGAGAGAGAGCTAATAAGTCACGGTACTTGGTAAACTGCTTGTCAAGTGCCTCTGAAGCTTGAGAGAGCCTCTCTGTTCTCTGTTCCTGATCAGTTTTCTCTTGGCCAAACCAGAATGCTGAAGCAGCAAGGCCCGTTAAGGCCTCAGGTAGTGTTTTCTTTACTCTTAGTTCTACTCCTTTCAAATAGCGAAACTCACCGACACAAATTAGCTGCTTCTCGAGTGTGTTATGGATTTGATCTCAGCATGACCGGGCTTGGATTTTTGCAGACTTGTGTCCTGAGAGTGAACATACACTGTGATGGCTGTAGGAAGAAAGTGAGGAAGCTGGTGCAGAAAATAAATGGTACTTCACTTCTCTTTGCCCTGGTTCTCTGTTTAAATCAGATTTGGGTAAAGCCATCGTCGCTAGATCTCTGTTTCTCATGAAATGTCTTCGTATAGGGGTGCAGAATGTTTCCATTGATGCGGAGCTCGGGAAGGTGATGGTGATGGGTTATATCGACCCCAGGACAGTCATCAAGAAGCTCGCAAAGTCAGGGAAGCATGCAGAGGTATGGAGAGCTCAAGAAAGGAGCTTCCATAACCAGAACCACCTCAACAACCAGTTCAAGAACATGCAGATTGAGTTCTCCAGCGGTAAGGGTGGTGAGAGAGACATGAATTTCCAAAAGGGTGGTGGGACTGGATATGGATATGGGCAGTTCCAGGCAAAAGGGTCCAATGAAATGATGCAGGTGGTTCCCCAAGCTAAGAAATCGGTCACGTTCGATCTTGACGAGGATGACGAGGACTATGTGAGCGATGATGGTAGTTTCTATGATTCCGATGACGATTTTGAGCTCGATGTGGGTCCTCGTACACCGCGCAAGCCGTCCATCAATGGCAGCCGTGGCGCTCCTCATGGGCAAACAGGTACTAAGGGAATGAAGAAAACCAAGAAAGGCGGTATCTTCAGCATGTTGGGAAAAGGCCATGGCAAGAAAAATGATGGCAAATATGGCAAAGGAGGGAAGAATGACAAATATGGAGGCAAAAATGGCAAAAACGGCTTCAACGGAGGAATTTTAAAGCAAAGTGGGCCAAAGAATGGAGCTATCAACAGAAACTATGGCAATGGTGGTGGTGGAGGCAAGAATGATTGGATGAATGGAACCAAGAAGAAGGATTCTGGCTTTGACATTGATTTCACTAATCCCAGCAGAGGCCATGGTGGATCTGGCCGCGGCGGCGGTGGCGGCAGTGGCCGGGGTGGGGGGTCCGGGCCTCCGGCACAGCAGATGGGTAACTACCCAATGGGCCACCAGGGCCAGATGAGGAACTTCCCTGCAATTGAAGGACTACCTGCACCTATGGCCATGAATGGTGGTGGATACGGACCAATGGCAGGCCCAGGAAATGCATACAACCAGCAACATCAGATGGCCATGGCAATGATGATGAACCAGCAAAGGGCCCATGGGAATGAGATGATGAGGCCCATGCCCATGATGTATGGGAGGCCACAACCCATGATGAACTACCACCAGCAGCCCATGTCCATGGTAGCAACAGCAAGAGGATACTCTGATCCTTACACACACATGTTCAGTGATGAGAACACCGACAGCTGCAGCATCATGTAAAGCCTAAGAAGCAGCTCTTAATAGGTTTTGCCCACCCAATTACATTTTGTAAAGACATGAAGAGAGAGTTCATGGTTTCCTGAGCTATCAGTATTGTAATTAGATTGGCGGCCTTCCTTTAAATTTGAAATATGGAAGGTTAAGTATGGTACGTACTGTGCCCAAGTTTGTTACTCTTTTGAACAATTCGCGTTCCTATTGAAAGCTGGCATTTGCATGAAAACTGAGACTAGCAAATAAATGATGAACTGGACATTCCTGGTTGTAATTCATGCGTAATAATGGATAATTTAGAGATCTAAGGAAGTAAGTATGATGCCAACTTTAAAAAAATACGATGCATTTCGTAGCTTTATTAAAGGATTTTTTTCAAAGGTTGCAATGAAACCTTTGAAAAAAATTGAGGTGTTTGGTAACCCAATGCAAGTCCCACCCAGCTTTGGCATATAACATTTTTTGGTAATGCTGCTTTTAGAGTTACTGTATCATTTTCATTTCAATTTTACCTCAATAATATATTCATATTCCAAATTTAACCCTCAAAATCATTGTACATCTTCCATACATTCTAGATCACAGGTTTGATGCCTTGCTGGCTTGCTAATAATAGGCAACGGTGACTGAAGGTTGCCAAGGGTCTAGATTTGCAAGGGTTTGGATCTTTGAGGTCATAACCCTAGGCATTAAATCACTTGTGCCACTTGAGGGGGCATGACTGACCTCGAGCGAGGGTTGCCAAGGTCGAGCAACCCTCATAGCCTAGGTTGCCTAAGGTCACACGACTTGAATGCCACCACACTTTAGGGCCTTAGGTTGCACGGCCCTTGGCATCGCCTTGCCTCACCTTTAAGGAGATCATAAACGAGACCTTTCATATTCAAGTCAGGATCAACACGAACATTGGTGGTGATTGCTTGCCCCTTTTAAGGTGAATTGGGGTGAACTCGTCCGAAAAGAGGATGATGGCATTATAGAAGAAGAGGGATAAGTTCATGTAGGGTATCGTGGAAGAGCATAAGAGGATAGGCCCGTTTGGTTTGGTTTTGGACAAATGCCTTTGGCTAAATGCAAATACCTTTGGGGTAAATGGGTTTTCGGGAATGCTTGAACGTTTGACAAATTATAATTTAAAGGGCATTGGAAAGTGGCTTTGGTGTAAATACCATTTGGTAAACCCAACATTTGCAAAGGGCTTTTATTATTTTAAAAATAAAATAAAATAAAATCCGATGAAACTTTGTCGCCGATCAATGACAGGCCAACCATTGGTGACCAAATCTGTTTGCCAGCAAGTCTGGCCAAGATTGCATGAACCAAGATCTGGCCACCGGCGAGGCTACCTGAGGTTGTGCGACCTCAGGCGGCGCTGCCTAGGCCTCGCCGGCGGCTAGATTTGGGCTTGTGTAACCCAGGTAGGCGTCGCTTGGGTCGCACGACCTCAAGTGATACTTGCTTGGGTCGCGCGGACCCAAATTTGGCTGCCGATGAGGCCCAAGCAACGTCGCTTGAGATTGCGCGACCTTAGGCAGCCTCGCCGGTGGCCAGATCTAGGTTCCCTAGACCTCGGGCAGCCTTGTTGGTGGCTAGACCTGGCCATCGGCAGTTGGGGTATGGGGAAGATGCTCGGTAAAAAAAAAAAAGAGAAGTCAACAAATGAACGGTAGAAGTGGACTTGCATTTCCAAGGGAGCATTTAGCCAAGGGGAGTTGCAAATGCTGAACCAAACACCTAAAATTTTTCCGAAGAGGCTTTGGGAGCCCAAAGCCCCGTGGGAAAGCCAAACCAAATGGGGCCCGAGTGACGATCAGGAAGAAGTAGCGGAGAAGAGGACTTTGATTTAAGTGCTTTTTCACTAAGAGAGAACTTGAGAACTACAAAGCAGAGACCACCAGGAGCCTCATGCTACCAAACATCTTTGCAGGCGATGGATTTGCTTCGGCCGGGCTTGCTTCTAGGATGGGATATCTCCATCCTCCAGTAGCCATACCATTGTTTTGCCTTTTCTTTTTCTATTTCTACTTCAAAGCTACTTTGCAAAAATATTTCAATGTCACTTAACCAAACGGTATTTATTTTGCCCAAATGGAACTTAAGCAAAAAAAATGTCTGGGAAAATGACTTTGCATTTCCGTAAAGCTCTTCCAAACGCGCCAATGTAACTCTCTTTTATAATTGCTATTAATAAGTAATTACAAAATAGATAAATTTTATTAAGTTCTTCTTATGTGAAGTGTACTTGCATGCCTCTAGATTGGTTATATGGTATGGATCGCATGGATCGGAGAGCTTTATAGGTGTAACAACACTGCTAAATAGCAATCGTAGCATTTCAAATAAGTACCATTTTGGGCCATGATCGTGTAGGCTAATTAAAAAGCATCTATTTATTATGTACCGGGAGAAAAGGCAAGAAATGATTTCTGGAAGAGATATTTCATGTTCTCTTATCTATTGCTACTGCACACATAAGTCATAGTCCAGCTCTTAAATTTGATATAATGAATGCCGAATTTAGTTTTCAAAGAAAATATTAAAAGTCATATTATTTAATTGATTAGAATTCTCTAAATTTAGGTTGTAACTTTATATCTTAAAGTAACCCTTTTGAGACGTTGATGCCTCTGCGAATTCAATTGAATGGTTGGGATTAATTTATTATTATTATTATTATTATTATTATAGGGTGGAGGGGAAGGGCGGTTAGGGGTGAGTATGGTCTAAGTTGGGCCGATCCACCCCTTAACTCTAGGACTAACTCGCACAATGTTAATCCTCAATTTTTGGGACCGCGGACTAACCCTCTTGAACCTAGGACTAAGGATTAGATCCACCCAATCATTTTGGTCTAGTTCCAAGATCAACCCAAGATTAATTTATAATTTTTTTGTTTCATTTTTTTTACTCCTTAAAAAGGCAATCAAAGACTAGATCAACTCAATAAGTTTGGTCCGGTTCCAAGGCTAACCTAGAACCAAGTAATAATTTTTTTTGTTTCATTTTTTGTACTCCTTGAAAATGTGACCAAGAACCAGACCGACCAAATAATTCAGTGACAAGTAAGGTCAACGAAGAGAGATGAGTGGCAAGCATCAAATGGGGCGAGCGTTGAGTGGCAAGCAGCGTGAGTGTTGAGCAAGGGGAGCAACAAACAACAAGTAGGGTGAGCCACTAGAAGTGAGCGAGGCAAGTGTTGAGCGGCGAGCAAGGAAGTTATTTATTTTGATCTTGGCAAATTGAAGACTAAGAGGACAAAGAAAATAGAAGATAACAAATATTGAAAGAGATACTCTGACAAGCTGTTTACGTTGTTTTGGATGCCATGAGGACTTCTCATATAAACATTTTCCTCATTTACAAATTATGACCGTTGATGTCATAAAAGACATTAAAAGTCGAAACTATTAAAAACGGTGTAAAATTACTTGGACTCCTTACTAAAAAGCTGTTTAATGCTATTGACATCATTTGACTTAAAGTTTTCTCTATATAAAAAATTATAAATAATTTATTAGATATATAATATATAAAATATATTTTAGATATATTATATATAATATATTTAGTTATTTTTGGGTTAGCAACCCTAAACTCATGATTGGATCAACCCACACAATGTTGTTCCAGATATCCTAAGACCAAGGATCAACTTAATCCTCTTGGGAACCGGACCAAGATTGGTAGGTTTGGGCTGGTCCAAGGTCAGTCCAGGGTTTACCCTAAACCAATGCTCACCCCTAAAAGTGGTGGCCGTTGTTGGGTGGGGGCGATGAAGGTGGAAGGACTAGCGGGAGAGATTAATTGTGAAAATTTAGAGTTCGGATTTTTTTCTTGAGGAAATTTTATTAATTAACGTTAGATTTATTTGGAACTTCACATATATAGAAGGAAAAGAGCATAAATTTGACTTTTAAAAATGAAAATCATACAATAAATACAATAAATGTAAATTCAACCGTAACAACGAAACAATCTTTGGTTAGCAATAAAAAAACAAGGAAACAAAAGAATGAAAAGTTATCTAATTAACACATGTGTGCATGAGTTTGTTTTATTTATCTTAATTGGTCTTGTCTAGGAAATTAGCAAAACAATCATAAACTTATTGTAATTTTTTCAATTTAGTCTTAAACCATTATTTTTTTGCCAATTCAATTTTAAATCTTTTGTGATTGTGCTAATTTAGTCCATTTGACTATAAGCCTTGCCATGGCTACGCAAGCTCGACCTCACCCAGCAACTCCGAGGCCTCGCTGGCCTGTAGTGATCGGCCAAAGGAAGAAGAAGAAAGCAAATAATAATAATAAAAAATCTGAAAAATAAATATATATTTAAAAAATTGTCATGTCTGCATTAACCGACATCCATGTCAATACTCGTCGATTAAATTTGACCGAGTAGACTCATTTGATACAATTACAGAAGGTTTAAGATTAAATTAGCCACAAAAAAAAAAAGTTCAAGACTGAATTGAAAAAATTACAAGAGGTATAAGACCGTTTTGGTAATTTTCCCGATCTCGTTTTATCAAGAAATCTCCATCTATAAAATACATTATGCAAAACAGTAATTATTTTTGCCTCATGTACTCTTTTTTTTTAATAGTCTCATCTATCCTCGATCAATTAATATGTGAGTGCAATAGGGAGAATTAAAGAAATTAGATTGAAGTTTAACTCCGTAATCCGATGTATATGGCTCTAATTTTAAGGCAAATCATGCAGATTTCATGTTAAATTATGTCATTCAATTAGGCAATTTAAGAATGATTTTATGAGGTTATGCCCTACAATTCCTCAAATTGTGAGATGTCATCTCCCTTAAAGCTACCCGACGTAATTAAAGAAATTCGCATCAATAAACAACCTTTTTGTAATTGAGGCTGCACTAAGGGTTTAGTAGTTGAGGGTGCATTTGGCAACTTGCCAAACAATGAAAATTTATATATTTTTTTTATTTCCAGAAGTAGATTTGGAATAAAAATTCATTTTGTAAATTTTTTGTTCCCTAGAATATATTTGGAATGGAATTAAAAAGTAAAAAAAAAAAAAAAAAAAGAATTGATCTTTTGTTCTCGAGAATAATTCCAAAATCAGGCCAACCTATTTTTCCTCTTCTCTTCTTTTCTTCTTGTTCTTTTTCCTTCTCTCTTCTTCTTTAGCTGCCGCCACCACCGTCAGTCATTGATGACTAGTTGGGTGAGTTCTAGTGACCTTGCCTAGCTGAGTGAGGCTCACTCAACCACCGGTGAGCCTCTCCTGGCCGGGCGAGGCTTGGTCGAGCCATGACTAGGTGAGGCTTGACCTCACCCAGATCTAGCAAGGCCACTTGGCCGACAAGGCACGACCACCGAGGGCCGATGCTTTGGCGAGGTCCTCGGCTAGAACTTGAAGAAGAAGGGAAAGAAAAAGGAAAAAAAAGAGGAAAAAGTGATAAAATTATTTTAAAAATTAAAAGAAAATAGTTTGTAGTAGAAATTTTGAGGACGGTGTCAAACACAATTCTATTTCAAGAATAAAAATTTTAGACAGTTACCAAATGCCTTAAAATACTTATAAATTGTTCCTAAAAACAGAATAAAAAATAATCATTTCTGATCAGAATTTATTTCTGGGAATAGAATGGTTACCAAATGCGTCATAATTGGCCAAAATAGTAACTAATTCTATTCTTTTGTTCCCTAGAACAAATAAAAAAAAATGAAAATTAGTTTGGTAATTTTTTTGTTCATGGGAATAGATTTAGAATATATCAAAAAGTAGAAAAAATATACTTCTTTATTCCCGGGATCAATTTCAAAATTAAGCCAAATTTCCTTCTTCTTCTTTTTTTTTCTCTTCTTTCTTTTCTCTTCTCCTTCTCCATTACTAGTTGTCGACCATGGTGATGGCTAGCAACTAGCTAGGCGAGCTCGCTTGGCCACCCACAAAGCCAAACCTTGCTAGGCCTCATTGCCAACTGCCGTGAGACTCGGCCTTGCTAGGTTAGGGCAAGGCCGGCCTTGTGCCATCTAAGCAAGGTTGAGCCTCACCGATGGCTTGGTGAGGCTCCGATGAGGTCACAGGATCTCACCTAGCGACCGATCGCCAACAACTAGCTAGAGAGGCCCAAGATTCCATATTAACTATCTCATTCTCGAGATTTCATTTCTTTTAATTACGAGAGCCTTTTGAAAGGAAGAGATAGAAATATACGTTGAGAAGTAATGGAAGCCTGAGAAAAACATGCTTTAATGTAATTCGTGGACTCTTTTTGTGAGAAGAACAAAAAGGATATTTGTAGCTTGCGGACTCTTTTAAGAAGTTATTGACAACATATACTTTTTTTTTTGTTTTTTTTTTATAACCAAGGACTCCACCACGGACCTCACGTGCTTGAATGGCTCCTGAGGGCCAGGCCCCTATATCTCGGAGGAGCCCAGAAACTTATCACCAAGGCCCCCTACTTAAATCGCTAGTTATTGCGGGTTTCGAACTCTCGACTTATGCGATGAGGGAGGGACTCTCAACCAACGCAGCTACCCACGGATAGGTATTGACAACATGTACTTAAACCGTGTATATTGCACTTATTTTTTTCTTCTCTTTGAATTAATGGTAATTCAAGAAATTCTCATATAATAAAAAATTTCAATAGAGTTAGGTTCAGGACCGTGGGAAATTGACGAACTCACTAGGATAGCTAATAAAAACCTACGGGTCGTGGGTAGGTTGTAGGTTAAATTGGGAACAAGTGTCCTATATAGATTTCGAGGAAAAATACAGGATTCATATTGGAACTTGGATATCTTAGGCACAAGTTGAGTTGACTTTGCAAAATGAAAATTTTCACAATAAACATGGATCATTAACTTTTTGGAGGGTATTAATTAGAGGAAGTCCGATTTATCTCCATCATATGGGATGAGCCGTTACATTTAACTTTTTCTCAACATAATTTATTAGGGGCGAGAAAGGAAGAATAATATTACTACATGAGGACTCTTATAAGATCAATTCTGAAGCAGATGCCTACTTAACAACAACAAAAACTGAGAAACAATGACAATGTTACATATAACTATAGTGCCTTTCCTCATTTGCTTACTCATTACGAGTAAGCCTTTGGAAACTTACGGTTTCACTATCAAAACTCATCCTAGTAGACCGATTTGACACCACCCACTTTCCTAAGAATCTCACCCTATATCAAAGGATCTCTGAGATATCTCGAGGTCGTGTGTGCCGACTTGAATCCATTGTTTCTTCCAGTTCAATGGACCTGAAGGAGTCCATAGACCATATCTCCAATGCGCTACAACCTTTGATTACTGCGAATACTATGAATTATTACTTGACCACTCTGACAGCTGGCACACATCCCTATTGCCCGACCTTGGTGGTAGATACAGGTAGTGTGGATACATGGATGCAGTATGAAGGATGCAACCGTTGCTTGTTCTTACCGCAAGGTAACTTCAAAAAAAGTCAATCACAATCATATCGGCCATTACCTTGTGATGATCCCCTTTGTGGTCCTCATCTATGTAAAAACGACATTGGTATGTACGATCCGACTTACATTGGATCTAGAGATGGCCATTGCTGCAGTAGAGGCCAGCTCAGATCAAACACCTTCCTCTTTCTCGATAAGGGATCTCCCAAAAGATTTTTCAACACCGTGTTTGGCTGTGGCCTGGACAAGTGCAACATGGGTTGGGCTAAAAGCGGAAGAAACCACAACATAGCTGGAATATTTGAGTTGGGATTGGGAAGGCGATTTATCTTTATGCAATATACCAATGAGACGAAAGACCGCATATCGTATTGCTCGCCTCCGCTTCACGACCATGGCGCTTACTCGTTTCTCCATTTTGGGGATGTCTCACAAATAGACAAACGTTACATTTCTTGGGATGCGTATGATAACGTTTTTGTTTTCAGGAAGTTTCTTTTTAGAAACATTTTTTTCTATTTTTATTCTTAAAAACAATTTATGTGCGTTTAAAGACGTTTAGGATGCGTTTGTTTGCGTTTCGTTTAAAAATTGTTGCAGGGAAGAAATAGAAAAAAGTGTTTATGTTCTAGAGAACAATTTTTGAACAAAAAAACACGTTTGGTAAAATTTGTATAATTTTTTTATTTCTTTTATTTTTTTCTATTTTTTTCTTATTTTTCCTTTTTCCTTTTTTTCTTCTTTTGGCCGGTTCGGCTCGACCATGGCCGGCGACCGGCCGGCGAGGGTCGGCGGCCTCGGCCTTGCTTTGGGCCACCACCGGGCGACGCCGGCGGGCAAGCGGTGGCTCGGCGAGGGCAAGCTTGATCTCGCCAGATCCGCGAGGCCGAGCTCGCCCGGGGCCGGCCGGCGAGGGCGAGCTCGATCTCGCCAGATCCGGCGAGCTCGAGCTCGAGCTCGCCCGGCCAAGGCGAGGCCGAGCCTCGCCGTGGCCGGGCGAGGCCGCCCCCTCGTCGGCCCGGTCGCCGGCCATGGCCGAGGCCGGCGACCGGTGAAAAAAAAAAAGAAAGAAAATAAGAAGAAGAAAATAAGAAGAAGAAAATAAGAAGAAAATAAAAAGTGTTTCAAATTTGTTTTGAAATAAGAAACACAAAATTTGTGTTTTTATTTCTGTTTTTCTTTTATTGTTCCAGGAACAAAAGAACAAAAAAGGAATAGAAACGCACCCAAACGCGTTTTATTCCTTTTTTGTTCCCAGAACAAAAAAACAGAAAAAGCGTTCAAAAACAAAAAAAAAAGAAACACAAACAAACGGGGCCTTAGTAACTATAAAAAATTCATGTTCCAATAACAGAAATACGTTTGATACAACCCTAAATATTTGTGTGCCTTAGAATTTTTTTTAATATATTAATAATTTTATTACTTCGTTTCTTTTTCTTCTCCTTTCTCTTAGTCATCGTCGGCCTTGGCCATGACCGTGGCGCGACCGGCCAAACAAGGACCTGCAAGGTCGCCGGCCTCGGGGGAGCCTTGCTAGTCACTGGTGAGGTCCACCTAAGCCTCGCCGTGGCTTAATGAGGCTTTGCCTCGCCCAAATCTCACGATGGCATCACTTGGCCTCACGGTGGCCAAGCGAGGCTTAGCCTTGCTCGACCACTATGAGGTCGTTGCCTGGGTCAGCATCACCTAGCCTCATAGTGGCCGGGCGAGGCTTGGGGGGGCCTCACCCAACCATGGTGAGGCTCCCCCGAGCCTCGTTGATGGCTAGTGAGCTCGGGGCAACCTCTTCGGGGGCTGACGAGGTCGTCGTGCCTCGTCTGGCCGGTCGCTAGCCATCGCCGAGTCTGGCGACTAGCTAGGAAGAAGAGAGGAAAAGAAAAAGAAAGAAAAGAAAAGGAAAAAAAAAATTTGTTTTTTGTTTCTTGTTTCTATTCCAAATCTATTTCTAGGAACAAAAAACTTACCAAACGCGTTTTTATTCAATTTCTACTCTCAGGAACAAAAAGAAATAGAAACACTTGTTTGGGAGTATTATCAAACGCACTCTTGACAACCAAATTGATTCCCAACGTAATTCAATATGCAGTTAAAGTTAATGATATTAGTATCAACGGGAAGCGCCTAAACATAGATCCTAAAATTTTTCGAATGAGACCGGACCACACAGGTGGGTTCATTTTGGACTCAGGAAGTCCTCAATTCGGTTCTTGTTCAAACTGCCTATATGGTCGTAAAAGAGAAAATAATCGAGTATTTCGAAAGGCATTATTCTTGGCATCCTCTCCCTCCTCAAACAGGCGATTTGGACTTGTGCTACGATATGCCTCATCAGAATTTCACCGCTCCAAGCATGACATTCCATTTTGAAGGAGCTAAGCTTTTTCTTCCGCACAGAAATGTTTCCCAGTTCTTTGATGCGAGCTCCTGCTTAATGGTGATGCCCATAAATGACCGAGGACCCAACATACTTGGAGCATTCCGACAGATGAATCATCGGCTCTTCTTCGATTTTACAGCACTCACCGCTTCTTTTGTACCCGAGCGGTGTCGGTTCAATCGAGAACGAAATCAATCAAACAAAGAAGAAGGACAAACACCCCAAACGAATAGGGTCCTCTGTGTACTTCTCTTCAGGTTTGCTGAGCGATCCGATAAAGACAACTTCTCATTAAGTTCATTTCTTTATATGGAAACCGTTTACTCTTTGCCTCCTCTAAAGAACATAAAGCTTGCCTACTTGTCGCGGGTTATATGGAGAGACTAATATACGCTCTGCCAAATAGCAATTAAGACCAGCCAATCAATGGGGTTTATTCTCAGAAAAAGCTGCTTCAACTTGCCCTCTTGTTCTTGCATCCGGGAAGGGTCAGATCACGCCACTCGATTTAAAAGCTACAGTCGACTTCAATGGAGAGACTTTTGAAAGCCCTCCTTTCTGCTCTACGTTAAGGCAAGCAGAACGTTCAGCAGCTGAGGTTGCCCTAACCACGCTTGCTGAAACGGGTCCATCTTGAGCATTGGCTGCCAAAGTTTTGGTATGGACGAGAAGAACGATTTAGTTTCTCTCTTACGTAACATTATTTTACTTTCTTCATCTGGAACCTCAATCAAATGAACTGTTTCGATTTGGCTATTTCTTGAGTACTCCATGCTCTTGAATAGACTCATTATGCTAATAAGAGGGCGTTTGGTGACGTTTTCATTTATCCGTTTTTTGGTTCTTTTGTTCCCTCCTCGAAACTAGAAAAGAACATAAATCCATTATAAACTAGTGAGACTCTCTGTTACCATTTCCAGTTGTTCATCTTTAACTAACTATTAAGTTGGATTTTTTGCTACCATCTCAGAAAATCTTGATAAGTCAAATCTTTACAAAAAGAACGGCTTTATCCAAACATGAATTGTTAAGTCTCCACAGGTATTTTTATAACGAAACGACAAAAATTTGGAATATAAATTTTTAAGATCTTATCGAACGCAATTCTATTATTCATCAAACTTTTTTTTCTACTCAAAAAACTTGTTTGCGGAATATAAATTATTCTCGGAAACATAAACATAACCATACGTACTCTTAGTTGATAATTCAAACAATCTAACATGTCAATAAAAATGAATAGCAACTTAAGGTTCGGAGACTCTTAGTCACGACGAATAAGAATTACAATTTCTATTTATGGACGGATGAACACCCTAGCGCCAAAAAGAAAGATAACAAAAAGGATTAAAGGACAGGAAGGGAGAATAAAGAAACCGGTTTTCCCCATTTTCTTTCTCAATATCGGTGACCAATCCGGCCTGATAATTCCGGAATGGAGCATCCGGGCCTTGAGATTTTGGGCCTACATCCGGCCCAATATAGATTCGGGCCTGAGACTAAGAGAAAGGCCACGTCAGCATTAGAGCACACATGGGTGGCCCCCAGTTCGCTGCCTCCGTCCAATCAGCGAACGGCTGCAGCGTCACAAACCAGAGGAGACCAGACCAGTCCCGACCGCCGCCGCGCCGGTCCACCAAAACGCCACCTCCGACGCACTCGCCTCTCTCTCTCTCATCGAAACGCAGTAGAGAGAGAGAGAGAGAGAGAGAGAGAGGAAAGATGCACTCCTTCGGCTACCGGGCGAACGCTCTGCTGACGTTTGCCCTAACCATCCTGGCGCTGATGTGCGCCATGGCCTCCGTCTCCGACAACCTCAACTCCCCTTCTCCCTCCGCCGAAATCCAGGTCGGTCGGTCGGTCGGTCGCTTTCGTTGTCTTCTCCGCCGCCGCGGTCCTGCTTCCGTCGATTGCGCCCCTCGATCCGTTCCGTGGATGTTCGAGTTTTTGAGTCCTCGGTGTTTTGTCGGAGGCCGAGCGTTCCTCTTGTCGCGATGATGTTCTCTGTAATGCTATGATGTTGTCCTCGATTGATTCTGTGAAAGAACCTGGAAATGCGTGACCTTTATTGCATGGATCGCCTCGATAGAAAATCTAGAGGATTAGCCGGATGCCTGTGAACTTTGATTTTGCTGCGCTTTTTTGGACAAGCTCGTGAAGGTCTGATCTTGGCTGTTTTGGGATCGTAATCACAGTCCACTGAGGAGGAGGTTCCTTTGTAATACCATGAGCTCATTCCCCTGATATCATTTCACTTGTCGAGTTGCTCGTAAATTACTTCTTTGATGCTTTGATGCATTTTGTGTCGCATCTTTTCAACAGCTTGATGTTTTGTTTTTCATTTTTCTTGCCTCTGTTTGTATATATAGGTTATGGGGCACTGAAGTGCTCTTTTTTTCTTTTAACGCAAATAGAACTTTGTCATGCTTCTGTTGATAATTTTGAGATGCAGCTTTCTTCTCTTATTTTCATGATTGTACTGTCATACGTAAGATGATGAATTGGCATAGTGGGTTAGTTGATGTTTTTGTTCATTTTGTTTGATCAATGGATTTTGCAATGCGTGCAGATTTTGAATATTAATTGGTTTCAGAGACATCCTGATGGGAATGATGAGGTATGATGCTTTTTCTTGGTTTTTGGCTATCTGCAACAAACATTCATTCTGCTAAAAGCTACCTGGGGGTGCCACAATCAGTAGATTCATTGCTATGATCATTTTGAGTAGTCTGGCAGTTGGGGCTTTCTTGAATCAGCTGGTAATCCGTGCTTTTACTTATGTACGTGACTGGGTTTGTTATATATGAACATCTTTTGGGTGCCTGTTACGTTTTTATTTCTGATGGTACTGGAGTCGAGAGTACTGCAAACTTTACACTGGAACGATGTAGATTGATTCATCTGCGTGTTATATCTGGCTTACCTGGTTATTTGCTCGATCCTCTCACGTTGTTGTCATGCCTCATCCATTGCTGGCCATTCACATCTTTTGCCTCTTGTATTCACTATGTTTCATGGACCTGTGAGATTGATGTTGTGGTTTACACAATTTTTTTTTTTTCCTGAATGAATTTGAATTATTTATTGGTTGACTGGACTTTCTTTTTTTGGTTGTATGCAGGTCAGCTTGACCTTGAATATAACGGCAGACTTGCAGTCCTTGTTTACATGGAACACTAAGCAGGTTAGAAATAGCACATACCGTGTAGTTATTGAAAGTTGTGGCCTTTAGGGATCATGTGAATTTAAAGTACCTATGCAAGTGGGGAATCACATCATTTTTCATTAATGGAACTCTGTGCTATTTTCAGAGAAGTCAAGAAAAGAGATTTCACTTAGTCTGTAAAGATAGAGAATTTGAAATAAAGAATTGTGCTACCATAGCCTATTTCTTTATCTGCTTGAAGCCATTGAGCTATATCCTGTATTATAAGTTGATTTCAAAAAGAAGAAAAATATTATTAAACAGCTGCTTGAACTGTTTGCAGGTTTTCGTCTTTGTAGCAGCAGAATATGAAACCTCAAAGAATTCATTGAATCAGGTAAACTTAGGAGGACATTTAAAAGCAAGAGTTTGGTGATATTTTCTGATCAACAGCATTTTTTCTTCATGAATATGTGAAACCACTCATATTCACTGACGTTGATGGTGCTAAAAATTAGCATAAATTGCCAATTCGTGGCACATTAGTTATGTAAGTCCCAATGCTTGTGGCACTGGATCGCGTGAGCTTAACGACCAAAGACTGTGAATATGCTCTTAATTTTCTGTAGAAACATCTCTGAACAGGTATCTTTGTGGGATGGCATTATCCCTGCCAAAGAGCATGCAAAGTTCTGGATCCAGACCCCAAATAAGTATCGTCTAATTGACCAGGTACTCCAGTCTTTCTGATAATAGTTTCTAACAAATTTTATCTGAATTGTGATTGTTCATTACACTGAATTGGTAGTTCTTTCCACTCTCTTTTATGACATCCACAAGCCTAACTGTCATTTATCTTTCTTATAGGGAGGTAATCTTCGTGGCAAAGAATTCAACTTGACATTGCACTGGCATGTGATGCCGAAGACGGGAAAAATGTTTGCAGACAAAATAGTCATGTCGGGGTACCGCTTGCCAGAGGAATATAGATGAGACACGAGAAAGACTTGTTGTGTTGTTGCTGTACCTTAGAGCATTCCTATGGATATAACTTCTTGGAGAAAGTTAGAGTTTAGGCACTAAGACGGCTGATTTCCCAAATTAAAATACACGTCTAAAAGAATAGGTATTCTTTTCCATTCTAGCCTTGCCCAGTACTGTGCGCATGGCTTGTGATCACATGATTGGGAAATTTTGTGTCTTTGGAACTGCTGAGAACTTGATTACTGGAACTGTATGGGCAATTGTAGGTTTTTAGATCAGGGGAAGCATGCAATGCTCATTCAAGTTAATGCTTATACAACTATGCGAGGGGTAACTTTAGGTTCAACTGGGTGTTTGGAAAATATTTGGTAGCTGGAGCATCCTTCAATTGCTTTGTCGGAAGCTGCCTATTTCTAGGTCATGCAAATTTTTGTAGCTGTGAGTCACCAACATATAGCTACCACGGATTTGGTAACTTCCCCCAGTTGGTAAGCTGAGCAGCAAATGCTGGTAAACTATCGGAACAGTTGGTATTTTCGAAAAAAATCCATTAAACGTTAGTAATCGGCCCAAATGCTACTAACGTAAAAGTATTGGTGATTTATCAATGTGCAATGTTCCAATTTTTGGCTCAGGAACAGCTTAATCTTCTCAAAGAGGGTGGAGGAGTTAGTATCTGGTTCTCTCTTTTTGGGTTATTGCATAAGTATTGAGGCTGGTCTCAGAGTCCTATTCAAGTTAAGAAAAGAGACAAAAGACAATTCCTTCCTTTTCGGCTGGGGATGATGTTGGCTGTCAGGAAAATCCTACTGTCCATCCGTACACTAACCTCTTTTCAGCTGCATGTAGGCCACCTAACCAATTGCCAGGTCACGGAAAGAACTTTGTCAATATGAAATCTCATCGAATGAATTGATGATCCTTTAGCTACATCAAAACTGTGTACCATCATGTAGACTAAGCCTGAGAAAATGAAATGATTTTGCCTCAATGAACAACATATGTAGTCTTCGACCAAAAATAACCACATATGTAGTCATTCTAGGCTCAGAAGAGGATAAGACCCATTCCTGGACACTCCAAAAAGCAAAAATTCGGTCCACCAAAACCCATTCATTAGTAGTACCACCCCTGGACTAAGGTGATGACAAGTATGATCATATCCTCTTTTTTTAAAGTTCAAGCAACATTTCTCATCTTGACTGTAGTACTATCGAATTGAACTAATCATTGATTAATTTGAATGGACGCGCGATTTTTTCTCTTTTCGCTAGTGCTTCCTTTTACTCACCCGATTTCATGATATAAATTACTTAGAAAATGCTCGAACCTTCTAATTACTTTTATCAGAAGCGCATTTTCTCAGTCAGTGGTGCAAAAAGTTCACTGCTATAACGTCATCAGATTTGTATCTAGAGGAAACATGGAGCACCAGACGGGCTCATGAACAATCATGTCCATGTGACATTGACAGTAAAATATGGATCCATCCGAGGGCAAAAGCGCCATAAGAAGAAAGAAAACAAATAACAAAATGGGAAAGTGACAAAACAGAAAGACAGAAGAATCTTTTCTTTTTTTTTTTTCAAAAAAAAAATTATTTTAATTGGCAATTATTATTTTTTGGTGGGTGTGTTTTTCAGTTGAGTTCTTAGGTATGTGTCGCAACAAAACCAGACATCAATCATTACCAAACAAAAGAAACACCAAAGTTCCAAGATCAGATCTTGCCCGTGTGTACGGCACGAGATCGCTCTTGGGAAAAAGCCTTCCCTTTTAATCTCTCTGCAACACACTTTCCATTCACCACGCAGGAGAAGAACATCGTATCAGATCCAAAAGCTTCTCTGACATATTTGCCTTTTCTTGCTATTTTTTTCCGGCTTCCTCCCCTTTTCCACAGCCTCGAGTTTGCACGTAAAAGAAGGTACACCCTTTTCGTCCCTCTTCCTGAATTGTATAAACGTGCATGCAAACGCAGGAAAAAAACAGGAGAGGAAAGATTCGTCGGTGGAATGCATGAAATCTTGTAAATTTGACTCACGGATTTCTGGGCTCGTACGATGCTTGGTTGGTGATTTCTGGGCTCTGATCGGCTCGGTGTTTATTTTTTTCCATGATCCACACATCTCGGATCTGATGCATCAGTGATGGAGACTGGTCTCGTTAGTTTGAGCTATAATGGTACCTCGGTTTGTTTTTCAATGTTTAAGATTCTCTTGTTCAGGCCGGTTCTGATGGAGCCGTTTGGTGGGATTTTATTTCTTGGTGTTTGGTTTTCTTGTTCGGCTTCATGAATTGATGGCGTGTTATTAATTACATGAATAGCTGGAATTTTCTGGGATTTTATTTCTTGGTGTTTGGTTTTCTTGTTCCTCTCTCTTTTATGTTTGAACCAGCTGAATCCTTCAGTGGATTTTGCCTTCATTCCAGTTAGATAGCAGAAGGAATCAGCTCTATATTGTAGTGCGTTGGAAATTGGGATATATTGTTTTGCTTCGTGGGGGCAGTGGGGTCAAAGAATTAGAGAATTCACAAATCTGGTTCTCTCTCTCTCTCTTTTCCTTTTCCTGAGAAGTTCCCCGAATCTAGAATGCTGATGGAGCAATATGCTCTGCGTTAGCCTTGTGGAGGGCTCTGATAATTGATAGCACGATTACGTGATCTTTCTGTGCTTTGTTAGAATGTCAGATCTGAGAGCTTTACCATGTGTAAGCCGGACAGAAACTGAGCGCCGTTATTCTCTATTCTGCACCCACTTGCACAGTCCGTAAAGGGGCTAAAGTGGAATTCCCTTAGTTTCCTTTTTGCTTCGTTTATCGAACTCACAACACTGTGCTCCTCCATATGTCGAACTCACAACACTGTGATTGAAACAGTGTTTTGTCTCATTTGTGTTAGCAGCTGATACTTATTAATCTCTTTTTGGCTCTTAGTTGTGCTTGAATCAAGATGGATCAGCAAGGACACGGTCAACCCCCACCAATTGGGGTTGTTCCTGCCGCAGGTCAATTGCCCTATGGCACGATGCCTTATCAGCCAGGCCAGATGATTGGCCCTTCGGTTTCCCGCATATTCAGCCGACTAGCCAACCTCAGCCGCCGGGATCCCAGCTTGCACATAACCAACTGGCCTATCAGCAAATTCACCAGCAGCAGCAGCAGCAACTGCAGCAACAGCTCCAGTCTTTCTGGGCAAACCAGTATCAAGAAATCGACAGGGTCACAGACTTCAAGAACCACAGCCTCCCATTGGCCAGGATCAAGAAGATCATGAAGGCCGACGAGGATGTGAGGATGATCTCGGCCGAGGCGCCGATCGTGTTTGCTAGGGCCTGCGAGATGTTCATCCTGGAACTGACACTGCGCTCCTGGAACCACACTGAGGAGAACAAGAGGCGGACGCTCCAGAAGAATGATATAGCAGCGGCAATCACCCGGACAGATGTCTTTGACTTTCTGGTGGATATTGTTCCTCGGGAGGAGCTGAAGGAGGAAGGGCTTGGGACAGTTCCAGGAGGAGTGCTCCCTGCCAGCGGGCCTGTGGATGGGCTACCTTATTGCTACGTTCCGCCGCAGCAGGTGTGTCAGGCTGGGCCTCCGGGGATGTTTGTTGGTAAGGGTGTGGTTGATCCTGCCATGTACCCGTACATGGCTCAACAAATGTGCCCCGAGACATCAGAGCAACAGCAATCTCCCTCAGATCATCAGTAGTTATAATACTGAGTAGAGAAAATGTAAGTTTATTTGTGAATTCTGCTTAAATTGAATCCTAGCTGTGACTTCTTTGGGAATGACCCATTTATGGTCTCATATGTACCTAATCATGTGCTTGCACATGCATCCGAAAGTTAAATCGTAAGGGTCATCGATGAAGTGTTTAGTATGGTCATTGGCATGTGTGGATATTTTTTGCTTTCTGATATCAGAATTCAGGGTTTCTCTGCTGTTTGAGATCATTCTAGATCAAACTGATTTGGTAAGTATCTTCTTTGACAGATTCTCTCTCCACATATTGGCCAGTTGGTATCTGAAGAATGGACTGAGAGGCCTTCTGAGTTGATAACCTGATTCTGACTGGAGAAGAGTGAAGATGATGCATAGCATGATTGTTAAGAGTAGCCGATCTTGATTTAGTCTATGTTACCTTCTCAGTTTCCCTTGTTTCAGTTACCTGAAGATACAAAATTAGTTGTCATTTTGGCATCTGATTTGTTGAAAAGGATGGTGTATTCATTCTGCACTAAGTTCTACACCTTCTCCTTCAATTGACTTGATCCTTATCCTCCTTTCCCCTTAAAATGCAATTCCTGGATGTGCTTTGGCAACACAGTCTGATTCATGGATAGATTCGCTCAGAGATTGTTTGATGGGCCCTGAATTCCATAATACAGGAAAACACCACCTTTTTAAGTGAAGACTCATCCATTAACAACCTTCTTAGGACACTCGTGGATAGTATGTGCCAATCCAAGGTGCCCAGAGCGCATACTGACTTTATGAAGGTTTACTCGATCCCTTCTATCTTGTCACCGTGATATGATCCAAATCTAGATAAGATCAGGACAAGAAACCAGAAAGGCCAGATAACACCCTTGGATATATCTAGGACTTGGAAGTGCCGATATTGCAGACGAGAGCCATTTGAAACAAAGCCCAACGGTCTGAACATCTTACATTCTTCATCTGGCTTACCGTACCTCAGCATAGGTAATGAAGAAACAAGCGAGAAATCACAACCAGATAAACTTGCTTGCATAATCTGATTTTATGTGCAGAGCAACATATTCTCTATAGGAAAACAAGAGTTTCCAATACTTTAAAGGGCAAATATAGCTCATTAGTAGAATGGATGAGGACTAACGTACAAGACGAAGAACTTCTTGAAAAGTCTATCTTAACAAAAGCATAACTAAAGAGCGTTAGCAAGTGTCCGGAGACACTCTGACATTTTCCCTTTATGAAGTCAATACTCCTACGAAGCCTCAGTTGCCAGATTTACTGATTGTCCATCCGCTTCTCTATGAATCACTGGAAAGTCCCATCCGCACTGAAGGTGCCAGTGAACTGTGTGATCAATGGGTCTAGGCAGCTCAAAAGAGAGAGAAGAGCCCAGTCGGGAAAAGGCTTTCAATTCTCCACTCAAACACCTTCCCAGACCTGCGATCCATCTTATCACCTGTTACGGTCATTCCTCTGATCTCTACCCTGCCATCTGCAAAAAGTTCACCATTTAATGCTGCAGCAACTTGATAGCAAGTTTTAGAGGATGCATTAGTGCTTCAACATGATTTATCTTGTGACTCCATACTCCTAATACAAAGAAATAACACCATAAGAAAGAAAGATATATCTTGCCGATCTCTTCCGCGCATTTATCGTCATAACTAATAAAAAACAATCAGATCAGATGGCTACAGCACACGGAAGGGAAAATATCCATTTCTTAAGCACCGTTAACTGAAACGGATGCAAAACTTGCGGACCAAATGCTCAAATGGCAGATATCCCGACTCTTGCACACCAATGACCATATCCAAGCCAAATCAGCAGGTCAAATGAGCCTAATATGGAAGTTTTGCATTACGTCTGGGGTTGCATTGTAGAGCAAGGAGGAAAATAAGCAATCAGCTTCTTACCGTATAACAACCGAGTAAGATCTGGCAAAGAACTGGGACTACTATATAGAGCAAATATTAACTTTGGCCATCAGGAATTTACTATCTCCTCACCTAGTGGAAGAGCCTCTGGAACAGGGAAGGGTCAGACTCTGCAATGTCTATGTTAAGGATACTCATGGGTCTTGTCCACGATGCACTTCTGCCTTGCTCTATATCCTGATTCAGGGACTGCACAGTTCCTAATAGCAAAGTTGTATCTGTTTTATATAGTAGTCGCATGCTTTGCCAGATTTAGCTTGGTCTTGTAGAGAGCAGTTAATTACTAAGTTTCCTCTGTGTTTACAGAGAAATCAGATTCTGTGAGCGTATTGCTGGCGCCACAGATAAAAGCCATTCTAACAAAATCCATAAAGTCCACTGATGCTGTAATCTTTATTTTGGTTATTATCCTTTATTGGTGCGTGTACCAAAACGACTTGCATAAATCACAACCAGAAATATTTCTGCAAACAAATCACAAAAAGATGAAATTTCTTTGTGCAATCCTAACTGGCAATACAAGGAAACAAGAAACAAGTAGAGGCTTTACCAAGTTTGGCTCTGAAACTGTGAAAGGTAGGAGCTGAGTCAACAGTTTATATAGGTAGGCATATGCTTAGGTCAACAAGTGGCACATGCTACTCACAGTATGTTCTGAAAATGTTGAAACATAAATGAGGGTAGCTAGTTAATCTTAGAGAAAGGAATTTTATAATAATTCCAGAAAATCTTGGAATCGATCACACAATCACCAAATGAATGGAGACAGTCTGTGAATTTGAATGTGGCCCTTTGGAGAGCATCAAGCAATTGCAATGAAGGTATTTAAGGAATGTTAACAACCAGAAGAACCATACATCAAGGTCATGCGAAACTCCCTTGAACTCATATATCGATGTGACTTGGAGAGCATAACAGAGGGACTAGCCAGAACCCAAGACCCAATGCAATATCCAGATAATCTATGAATATATGAAAAAAGATGCATGAAAGCCCAATGTCAAACCGACCAAAACAATACCTACATCATTTTAAAATGGTAATCGAGACAAGTTCAATAGATATTGATGAATAACAAATCACGAAATGGTAAAACATACAACAGTGAGATGAAAAGAATAGTTTTAGAATTATCAATTCCAAGTAAAGAGAAAAGCCATTACCAGGTATGTTTAACTTCACTTTTTTCGAACAAGTACTTCATTAGAACTGCACAAAGGATTTCTACTAGCGTATTCTATAAAGTCTGAGCTGCCCAACAGTCATCCTGTATTGATCAGCTTCTTGACAGCTCCCTTCAAGCTCCCATCCGCACCAAAGTTGAGGTTTGTTGGGATGAACAGCAGGTGAAAGGAGAGAGTCAAGTGTCCTGATAGATGAAGGTTTTCTGTTCTTGTTTCTCCTTCAATCAAGACCTCACTGTCCGCGCTGAGTTCACAACTAAATGCAGCGGCATAAAAGCAAAATTCAAAGAATGTGTCATTACCTTCAGATCACCATATGAATTGAAAGTCTCAAGAATGAAGAAATAACACCATACAAGAAAAATAAAATATCTTTCTGGATTCCTCACTCTGGTGAATATTAGTTGTTATCATGACTATGTTGGGTACCTATTAAGTTGGGTATTAGGTATGTACTTGATATTTTCTTGCCCCTGGCAGAGACACCCAGCACAGGTAAGAGTCTTGGGACTCTGCAAGGTCCACTTTAGCAGACCCTATCGGCCCTATAGATAGTTAGGAGAATGATCGCTTTCAAAATGAGCAGAAGTGAGAATTTAAGACAATCAAATCTATAATGTGCAACGTATGTCATTAATGTTCATGCAATATATCTGCTGCCAATGACATGCGCGATTTGTAATGTTTCAAAAGCTATTCACAATCTATACAACTTAACTGAAGGAAAATCGGTTTTTGGCTGCAAAAGAGAAATGATCCAACCAAACTATGCATGAGCATAAAGTGTTATTGCAATTACCTCTGGTCTGAGGAGAGAGATACTCCGGTTGTCCATTAATATGATGTTATTGCCATGAATTTCTCTCTGAAACGTGAGATGGGGTGCAGGTCGGTGGGAAAGATAGGCTCAGTATGGAAGATTGGCTGGCCTTCCTCAGTGCAAGTGCATCACTTGCACCACCATCATCTGGGACCCGGCTAGCTGACTGGGACAATATTGTAGCAATTTCTCAGCAGTTCTTTGCTCTGCAGACTTATGGGAGGCCTCTCTGCTTTGAGGTATTGCTTGAAGTGCCCGACGACAATGGTCAAGATGAAAAGCTGGTCATTAGCCATCACCTTGCACACTTCTGTGGCGGCACCCATTGCAGATGGTACTGTAAGCATTCATTGGTTACACCATTTTCAATGAGAATCTGCAGGAGAATGCGACATCATTCAAGGAGCAGGATATCTGGATAAATCTAATGTCTTAGTGGAACATGAAGAGAAAACGCACAAATGATACTTGGGTGCGCTGCCATTTTACAGAATCCTCTGATCTTTGTTAGGTTCAATTGCCATATAAATTTTTCTTAAACAAATTAAATCGTCTGAGTCCTACCCTGTATGATCCCATTACTTTCAGCATACTGAATATAAACTGAGAGATTGACTGACAGAAGAAAGGAACGGTTGTGTAAGAAACCATATAAATCTTTTCAATTGCTTCTAACTAAATGCAAGAGTGATGATGAGCAAATTTATGTCACGAAAGGTACAATAAATTCTCTTCCAAAGCATATAGACAATGCAACTGACTTATAAATTGTCCGAGTGAATGCACACTTGAAAAAGATGCTGATTAGTCTGTTATCTTTTGTATATAACTAAGCTCACCTTTGAAATAAGTTCCTTGAGATGATAATCATTTAATTGACAATGAACGACCGTTCAATACACTTTATCATTGCAAAGGTGCAAAGCGAAGCAGTGAAGGGAGCGGTGAGAAATTTGTAAGTAAAAATCCTAAATAGGCTTATACTATAATTTGATTTTACAACCCCGAGAGCTTATACTATGCTGGCCTGAACTTTTCACAGTTCAACCATTCATAACCTTTTGGCCAACTTATATTTTCCTGCTTCTGCGTTCGATGAAAGTTCGAAAATCATGGGAAACAATTAACCAGGTGGACCGATGCTAATGAGAAATACGGAAGGTACCATAATTAGTTACTAGGGCCAAGTGAGGTTAGAATTGGTCAATTACACCAGCAAACCTACAAAATCCAGAAAATCCGGAGTTTAATAGCAAGAAATCAAGGCCATATTCACAATATTATATCAGGTTACAAGAAGAGTATAATCATATATTACTTTCTTATTCCACCGATGAGATTTAATGAATCGTGTAGATCTATTTGGCCAAAATAGGAAAACTTTTTACCATGTTTTGTGGCCTTATCTGGGTTGAGCTGTTTATTGTGCTGTGAAAAATAAAATGGAAAACACGAACCTTACAAGGTAGGAGTGCATATGCAAATGTTAGGACACACAATTTTTGTTTCTTTTTAGCCATTATGACAATAAAAGCTCAAATATCATTCTTTTTCAAGCAAAGAGAACATTTCCTTCTTTAATTGTGTAGCTGATTCATAGGATAAACACTATGTGAAAAGCCAATGTGCAAGGTTATATAAAGCACTTTGAAATCAGACATCATGACTAGAAGCTCCAGATTGATTAAATGGCATTCCAGGCGCAATCACAGCAGACAAGAAAAGCCATCTGGGGAGTCCAAGCATGTCCCATTCTTCATCTGTCTTATATTTGCATCAGAACAATCTATGCATTGTTGAGTATTGTTATATGGACACGTTTTCTGTTCAAGAAGAATTGTTTTCTTGACCTCAAAATTCCATAGGTGTAATAACACCTACTGCTCTTTTCCCAAATGAGGAGTGAATGCAAATGAAGTCTGTTTCCTCGTCAGCCACATAGATATCCATCAGCTATTTATCTGCTTCTTCACTTCTCCCTAAAAAATTACACTTGCGCCAACATCAGCCAAAAAGAGTTCGATTTTGCTGGAGCCTGGCAGCTGAAACGAGATGGAGAAGCCTCCGGGAAGGCATAAGCTCTCATCTCAAACACCACCCTGCACCTGTGAAGCATCTTCTGAGATTTTGGTCACTCTTTTGGGCGTGACCTTGCTGCACTCAAAAGCGCAAGACCTAGTTTGAAGATCAACCAAATCCAAGGATGGTAATGGAGAACGAATGAAATGATCTTATGGCAGCCATGAAAACGGAAGTTCCAAAGACTGAGACTGCAGCCAGGAGACTGGTGAACATCGGACTTGTAAGCATCCCAGAACTGTCTTGTTTTGCCAGATTTAAAAGTTGCTGAATATGCTACACTGAAGAAGAGATAATCCTTCATTTCAATTTTATAACAGCCATACAGAATGACTTTCTTGTTACTTAACTTTTGAATGATTTGTTGGTTTTTACTTCGGTACAGTGACTGGTGCACAAGAGCCTGGATACTAGTGGTCTAACTTCATAATGCCTACAGACCCAAAGTTTGCCTGTCCCATGGCTGCAGTTCTTCTCCTTGTAACTTCGGTTCTGTTGCCTGCAACAACATCACTGCACTCCTTCTCGTGTTCGATCTGGGGTAAGTAATCCTATTCTAGGATTGAGTTGATACTCAAGTTTAGTCACACTCTTTTTAGTGCTGCGGCATTGACTTGAGATGTTCAAGCCAACTGCAAGGTCACAACTAAGGGAGTGACCACAATGATCAGCAGAGGCTCCCCAGTTTTGGGATGATGTGCGAGATGACAGCTGAGAACTATGTCCAGCCCAGAGCCTTCTCCATCTCCTTTCAGCTGCTGGGCCCCAACCAACAGCGAAATTTGCTTTGCCGATCTTGGCGCGACATCCTTTTAAGTTTTAAGCATAAACAGGTGTGGATGTGGCTGCGGAGAAAACAGATTGTGTTCTGTTTCCAATTCTTTTGTCATTCATAAATTCGACTGACAAAGGAATTCATTATCCTTTTAAAGAAAGTAGACCCCAACTATTGACAATTCACGCATCTTGGCAAAGCAGAGAAGAGCAATTTCTCAACTCAATCAAGATCAGCTTGTCCAGTTTTGTTTTCTTCTTTCGTATATTGCTTGCTGGAAAAGATCAGTTACCCTTGTCAATCACGTTTTTGACATAACTTGTGTTCTTCAATGGGTCACACGAATGAAAAACATTGTCCCCATATTCATGAGAAAAAATACTACCACAGCATGCGTGCGCCTTTGTATGTCTAATCCTTATCTCGTATGGTCAAATCCCATTTAGACCACTATGTCATAAGATTTGTGAATTCCTTTTCCTAACTCCCGGAATAAGGTATTAAAACAACCTAGTCAAGACAATAGAACATTATTAGTATTCATGTTGATTCTGCACAAGTCAAATATCTAAATTTAAACTGTTCACGGGCCTCGTGGGGCGTTTCATGAGCGTTCAAATATTCGTGTTGCGAACACTGAAATGTGGAATGGACGGCTCAAATTCAATGAAAATCAATGCAATGGTCCATTTTTATTTTTGACCGAAGACTTTTAGCCACGGTCATAGAGAAAGGTCTTTTGCCCGGCCCACAAAGCCTTTTGACATCTTAAAAGCCCAAAAGAGGCTGACCTCGCGTAGGCAAGTTCTTCCCCTTCCTCCATTTCTAGGGCTTCGATTCGATCGGCTCCCGTCCGATCTTCCTTCCGTCAACGCCGAGATCGCTGGAAGAACGCCGCGTCCGGCGATCGAGGCATCCGGGCGATTCGCCGCTTGGGAACGCGCGTTCCGGATTCGCAAATCCCGGGGCCGACGAGCGGTTCTGGTGACCCCTTGGCCATTCGTGGATATCTGGAAATGTGAGTAGGAATGGAACTCTTTTCTATGCATAGTTGTTTTGGGCATGCTAGGCGAGGTGGGAGAGTGAAATTGTTCATGTGGTTCTGTCAAATCCGGGTGAGTGGTACGGACATTTGATCCTCGGCCTTGGTATGAGTTGCAATTCGTGAGCTCTGTTGACTGTTGAGCAAAGTGAAGCTTAAAGGAGGGAGCTTTATAACTGGGTGGGTAGCTTTCCTCTAACATAAGTTGGGTTCACAGCCTAGAGCTTTACCCCTTCATTGTTGAGCACGAGGGGTCGTGTAATTCGAAGCCTTCGGCACGTAGATCACCTGACTGACCCTCTATTGTATGTTCGCGTGTCAAGCTTTTCTGACCCCAGCCTGTATTCGCTGCTGAGGGCATTAGCGCGCGTGCATCGTGAAGGGAGACTTTCTTGCGATTCTTCAGCCGCTCGTCATTTATTTAAGTTGAGTTAAACATATAATGAGGTAGGTATAATCGGTTTCAGATGGCAGCTAGAAGTAAGCATCTCGCAGAAAGAAGTCGATGTGAGCTGTTGATTTTCACTCTGTAATAATTCCCTTTCAACTGTTTTTCTAGAGGAAAGCCTACCTTTCTTATGTTAGTGTCTGAAATCCGTAAATTGGAGTATGGACAGGAGAGAGATATTTGTAACTTTGACCAAAGTGCTGGGGTCTGAGCTGCAGTTTTATCTTTACGGATAATAGGAGAAGCTTAAAAGAATATAACTAATGGTTTTTGTTAAGGGGTAATTCTACTCATCAGTATAGGTCGTTTCAATTGTGTATTTATGTGCAGTCATATTGCGTATAGTGTAACTAGATAAGGCATGCATAATTGATCCCTGATAGTTCTGTTTCAAACCCCCTTCCCCACCTTAATCTTCTAGTTTCACATGGTATCAAAGCCACAAAGAGATATCAAAACCCTAGTTATTTTCAATGACTTAGGGCCTGTTTGGTAACCCAATTAAGCTCTGAAAACTATAAATTCAGTACTTAATGAGATTAAGCTTGTTTAATATCCTTAAATAGAATTTGACTTAAATATCAATTAAGTCAAAATATCGACTTGATCTGGTAAGTGCGGGAGAAGGTACTTAATTCTATCAATAGAAAAATAAACAATGGTAAATAGAATTTTGCTAAATATATTGAGAAAGCCCACCGTTTATGGTCCTTTTTTCTATGTTAGGTAAGAGACTAATGATATTCAGCTATCAGTTTAATTGTCATTAAATAACTTTTATAATTCTATTTTCGACACTTAAAATTATGAACGCTTAAAATTCAGTAGTTAAATTGTCAGCACTTAATTTTCACTCTTACCAAATAGGCCATTTGTGTCATGGATATTTTTCTGTTAAGATGAGGGAGGGAGAATACTTCCATAATTAGGCAGTAATTATGACAAGATTCTACCGTATTGTTGAATTTCTTATCAAGTTTATCCTATGTTTTATGAATCCCTTTCAGAGCTAATATTGATCTGAAAGGTTTGTTGGCGATATGTATGTATTGTTATTATATTCAATGGAAATATTGTATGAAATTTCAAGAAGTTGGTTGGTACTACTATCCCATTAATGAAATTTCTAATGTCTGGGCACCTCTTGGTTATTTAACTTATAGGTCATCAAGAGGAAGGACAAATAATGGAACTGAGCAGCACATAGACCCGCAGCTGCCAATCCTTGATGTGGCACCTCTCAATAGCGTGCCATATTTTGGTCCACCTATATCACATAGCAATGTTGCCCCTTCACAGCTGGAGATGGAGGCAGAAGCTGGGGAAAGTGTTGGGCCCTCCATCATGTATTTCCCTTCTCATTCTACAGAAGAGTGGGACAAACTGCTTGCCGCCGCTAAATCTGGGGTTGGACTGGTTGGCAGTGCAGCTATGGGAAAGATGGGACCAATTGTCGGAGCAGTAGACATTGGAGAATGCGAGGACTCATACCTGTTTAGGGTCTCCCTTCCAGGAGTCTCAAGGGATGAAAGTATGTATTGGCACTTTGTTAGTTATTAAATACTTCGGTTCACTGTTTATTCTTTATTCTATATTATTAGGAGAGATTCGTGAGTTTGAAATGCTTTAACTTGATTTGCTATGTTGGAGCCAAATAAAAGTATGTTGAAGCATGATCGAATATTTGCTGATGTCACTGAAAGTTATGAGGATCAGTAGTGAGATCTCTTCAAATTGAAGTTTGCCTTATACCGGTTAATTGTGTACTCAGATGTTACTTTTATAATCTGGACGCTGTGATGTTCTTAGACTTGTTGTAAAGTGGATATTTCTGATTTCATTTGCACATCTCATGAAGTTTGCTGTTTTGAATCTGACCACGTTTGCCAATCCAGAGGATTTCAGATGTGATGTGGAGCCTGATGGAAAAATATTTATAAAAGGAGTAACAACTACTGGTGAGAAGACGGTCGTGAAGGATTCCCAAATTTTCAAGATGACGCAAAACTTATGCCCACCTGGACACTTCTCAATCTCATTTCAGCTACCAGGTCCTGTTAATCATCAACTGCTAACTGGTTTTTTTGGTACTAATGGGATTTTAGAAGGTATTGTGAAGAAGAAGAGGCAGTACTAGGGCTTTCTGTAAGAGCACAGGCAAGAGCATCATACTGTTTTAGCTGTCAATCATGATGCAGATGTAGGTTTTATTGATTTGGCAAGCGGGGTAGAAAAGAAGAATGCTGCAACGTTTAGAATTTCCTCAAGGGCATGAGGAGAAATGAGGATTGCGACATGTACTAGTTTGAGAACGTTTAAAATGTCTTCTAGGAGTTGGGAGTCTCCACTAAGGACCTCTCTGGCTCATGTCCCTCTATGTCTTCTAGGAGTTGGGAGTCTCCATTGAGGACTTCTTTGGCTCATGCCCCTCTAGAGCGTTAGGTTTTCATTACCTCTCTTTCTACTGCAGAAGTCAGTTCTGCTATTCAAATCTGAGCATGGTTTAGAGAGCTGAGATCAATTGCACTCCGGTCTTAACTTGATGAATGTCAGGAAGAATGCCAATTGCAAGAGCCTTCCCCGTAGATTATGTTACTTGGCGGACCATGGTGTCATGCTTAGGTGGCCTCATTTTCAGTGCATATTCACAATTTTGGCAAACAACATATTATTGACATGTAATATCATTGTTTACATGACAGTGTCAAGTGTCGTGTAAAAGTCTATTTCTGGTTGCAAAGTGATGATACTTATCAGTCCGGATGGTCCATTTGCAATATGGTACCCCTAGCATTTCTACTGAACATTTCGAGACTTGGCTGACAATCAAATTCATGCAAGGTTCTCGCCCCCTTTGGGTTTGTCTACCGGCTGATCTTGTTAAAAGAGGAGAGGTACAAGTGGTACTAGCATAATTTGAGAATTTCTAGGGTATATTTAGTATGTACTACATCCCCACTCTTTTTCCTATTGTTTGAAACTTGATTGCAGCAACTCGCCGTATCGTTATAAATCATTGGAAAAGTGCCAAAAAAGTCCTAAACCTTTTGTCATTGTGCCAATTTAGTCCTAAACCTTTTTTGGTGCCGATTTAGTCCTAAACCTTTTTTAAGTGGTGCCGATTCAGTCCATTTGGCCGGCGGAGGCGCGTGGGCCTTCGGCGGAGGCAATGTTGGCCGGCGAACAATTTTTTAATATTTTTTTCGAATTTTTTTTTTTTTTTTTCTACTTTCTTCTTCCCTCGGCGCCGCGCCGCCGGCCAGAGGCGAGGGCCGGCGAGGTCGGCCTCGCCGCCCACCGGCGAGGCTCGCCCGCCGCCCACTGGCGGAGTCGGCGGGGCGAGGCTCGGCCGCCCGGCCGTGGCGAGGTCGAGCCTCGCCTCGCCTCGGGCGGGCGACGGCGGCCTCGCCGTCGGCCGGGCGAGGCTCGTCCCCGCCGGCCCGGCGAAGGCGAGCCTCGCCCGGCGACGGAGGCCGCCCGTCGCCCCAGTCTGGCGAGGCTCGACCTCGCCGGGCGAGGCCGAGCCTCGCCTCGGCTAGGCGACGGAGGCCTCGCCGTCGGCCGGGCGAGGCCGCCGTCGCCCCGGATCTGGCGAGGCTCGACCTCGCCACGGCCGGGCGAGGCCGAGCCTCGCCTCGGGCGGGCGGCGGCCTCGCGCAGTCGGCTGGGCGAGGCTCGCCCCGCCGGCCAGCGAGGCGAGCCTCGCCCCGGATCGGCGACGGCGGCCTCGCCCGGCGGCGAGGCGAGGCCTCCGTCGCCTAGCCGAGGCGAGGCTCGGCCTCGCCCGGCCCGTGGCGAGGTCGAGCCTCGCCCAGATCTGGGCGACGGCGAGGCGCGCCGTCGCCCGGCCCGAGGCGAGGCTCGGCCTCGCCCGGCCGTGGCGAGGTCGAGCCTCGCCGGGGCGACGGCGGCCTCGCCCGGCGACGGCGAGGCCTCCGTCGCCTAGCCGAGGCGAGGCTCGGCCTCGCCCGGGCCGTGGCGAGGTCGAGCCTCGCCCGGATCTGGCGACGGCGAGGTGCCGTCGCCGGTATGAGGCGGCGAGGCTCGACCCGCCACTGGCCGGGCGGCCGAGCCTCGCCCCGCCGACTCCGCCGGTGGCGGCGGGGGCGGGCCTCGGTGGCCGGCGAGGTGACCTCGCCGCCCGCGCCTCGCGTGGCGAGCGGCGCGGCCAGAAGGAAGAAGAAAGTAGAAAAAAAAAGAAAAAAATTCGAAAAAAATTCGAAAAATATTAAAAAATTCGAAAAAAATATTAAAAAATTGTTCGCCGGCCATTTGTCTCGCCGGGCGTCCACGTCAGCTCCGGCCGGCCAAATGGACTGAATCGGCACCACTTAAAAAGGTTTAGGACTAAATCGGCACCAAAAAAAGGTTTAGGACTAAATTGGCACAATGACAAAAGGTTTAGGACTTTTTTGGCACTTTTCCCTAAATCATTGTTATGACATACTATGGTGTTTTTATACTCAGTTACAGAGACGCGTCGTGATGTTGAACGGTACATCTGAGATACCATAAAGTGTTTCTAAAGCATAACCATGCTATCAGAATTCTAATAATAACATACAAGTTACCAACGAATGGTACTCACAAAATACTTTCATTTCATGAGGTTGAATTACAACAGAGGATATAAATTCGACTCGCGACATCGTCGCTTGTCGCCAAAAATTCTCCCGAAGAAAACACGCATGGAAATCGCCCAATTTCTGCGTTCTTTCAATCATGACCCTTTCCAAAGAATTCTCATCAGTATTTCTCAGGCTACCAAAATTTTCCTGCCCTTCTTCTTCGTCTCCTCAATCCTAGCCCCTAAACCCAACCCTTCCGCAGCACCTCCTCCTTTCTCAGCCCCATAAACGACGCCGCCCCAAGAAAACACATCCCCAAGATCCCATTTTTAACCGCCGCCGCGCCCTTGTTCTTGCTCCACGCCCCGATCAAGCCGAGCCCCAGCAATCCCAGACCCAAAATCCTGCACACCGCGAGGCTCTCCATCTCGCCCACCAACATCAAGCTCAATCCGCACGCCACCAGGATCGCCCACAACCCTAACTTCCGGCCCCGCCTCGCCTCCGGCCGTCGAACCATCCCCACCACCCGGAGCCTCCCCGGAACCCCGATCCTCCCCCGCTCCCGTCTCCGCCGCCGCCCAATTCCTCGGCTATCCGAAGCAGCGGATGGGGCGACGCCGTGAGATGCGAGGCGATGATGGGTATCAATTTGAGCACGAACCTCGTGAACCTCTGCGACCCGGATCGCTGCTTCTTCTTTCTCGAGAAAACGGATCTACTCGAGAAGCGTCTGCGCGCAAGAATCGAATGCCCTTCGGATGCAATAACGGGAAGGTCGCTGCCGAAGGGGAAAGTTCCCGTCTTGATGATGTGATGCGAGTGGAATGAGCGATGGGAGTGGAGGCATTGCGGCTGGAAGGGGAGCGCCATTCGCGCTTGGGTTCTGCGCGCTTTCTGCTTCGAGAAAGATGAAGGAGAAGAGAGGGAAAGGAAGATGAGATGACCGTTGAAGGGAAGGACTGCGAAATGCTCATTTCCATTCGAAACATTTTTGCAAAGGCTGACTTTACTTTTTAGGAGAAAAGTTCATTGTATATCGTTTGATTGAATCGTGAACGCTTCGATTTATTACATTATGGACTAAGTCTTATTCAAATTAGGGTCTTCAAGTATTGTACATAATAATTGGCACTATTTGGTGGTGGGAAAAACAATGATATTTGTAAAGAAGGCTTGGATAATTTTCTCACTACTATTTCAGTGAAAATTAATTAGGATAAAATATTAGATGAAAGCAGTAAAGATGAATAGTAAATAACACTAGAATTCTAATAGAAAAGCGAAGGGAAAAATAATAAATAGCATCAGAATTTTAACGTGAAAAACCATTCAAGGAAAAAGCATAGGATCGTAATCCACTTCAAACTTTCATTATGATAAATAATATGATACAACTATATCCTAAGGTAAATATCTCATCATCTTCAATTTGTGGATTTGAACCTCTCACAAGACTCCTATTTATAGGAGCAAATACAATCTCAATTAGAATTGTACGATACGAAAATCACATTAATTTATTTCATAATCTCTTGTAATTTTCTGGATGTGGAAATATCACTTTGATTTGTTTCTCGATCTCTCTTGATTTTCTGAATGTGGAAGATCATGACCTCCCGATCCCTCTTGATTTTCTTTCCTCCTCCTCCTCCCTTTTCTAACTTTTACATACTCACCACTACATATATCATACTACAGATATATACAATTGTGTTAGCCTCTCCAATTGGGAGTAACATACTCTACACTTGGTGCATGTTTGAAAGCACAAGAAGACACATTAAGCCGCGCATTTAAGTGAATTGAAAAAAAATTACATTTCACCACTTCAAGAAAGTTAGGTATAATTAAGGGGTAAGTCTTAAATTTTATTAGCTTCATATATTTAAGTCCTAATACTTTCATTTTAGGTATATGAATCCAAAAACTTGTTACTTTTGTTCCAATCAAGCTTTCTATCAAGGGAATGACTTAAAGTGCCTCGAAATCCCAAGTTAAGACTCAAAGGGACGGAATAAATTCTAGAACTTAAAGTGCACAATTCAGACAGATTTTAAGACTTGCCTTGTAATTGTCTCAAAAGGTTACTGCATCCCTAATTCAAGCACTAAACCTAAGCTCTAACTCTCTCTTTTTTTCTCTCGTTTGCCATAGAGCAGAAAGTGTTACTTGTTAGATCTTAATAACTATAATTATTCAGCCGTTGTGACCAAAATTTAAAAGCACATCGATTCACTGATCTTGCAACTCCTAATAGATTTTAGTGCCATTTTTTTTTTCCATAAAAAGAGAAGGAGCAACATAAAATTAGTGAAAGTATACGTTGTTAGCAAATCATGTCGTTATCCAGGCCAGGTGGCTTCTGGACCATTAAGACATGAATGTGCTTTTGCTACCACGTGGTACCTACGAAATCATGACCCGTTGTATCTTTAGAAAAAGCGCATCAGCTAAAAGCGCAGCTGATGAAGACGCAATCAATACATTTAGAATTATCTTAGAAAAGCGCAGCTGATGGAGACCCAATTTAATACATTTCGTATTTTTTTCGTACCCGATTCTCTTTGTCTGCTAAAAAAGCTCTCTTTGCTGGAGGATGGCCACGTCCATCGTGGATCGAGATTGGCATCTATAAACAGAAAAGCGCGGCGTGTCCCTTCTGTGCACGAGCGGACGAGAATGCACCAGACAACCGGCACGGCTCCACTCCGTCCACCGCCGTCCTGACAGCGACCGAGGGAGAGAGTGCAAAAGGGAACAACCTCCTCTTTATGGCCTAACTACTGGTTTCACTACAACACCTGTGCTGGTCCTGCTGGAGTGAAGGAGGCTCCTAGAACTTCGGTAGTAATGCGACGTAGCCGTGCGCGAAACCGCTATAAAACCATGTCCTCCAGCTGATAACTTCATCAGTGTCTGCTCTAAACACAAGTTCTCTTCGAATCCAAGATGGATAAGACGATCATGGGTAGTGCGAAACCTGATGGATCGGTAGTTGGTGCAGCGAGTGATGGTTCTGCAGATTTCGCATCGGGGCTCTAGAACGGCGAGGCAAGAAGTGGTAGCGCTACTTCACTTTCTGCCCTTTGTCTCTCTTGTTGCTACTGTTGATGTTCATGGAAATGCTGCAGCTCCTTTGCAGTTCCCGTATTTTGTTTGATGCGGTGACAGCAGCTGACTGATAAACTAATTGATGCAGGATTATGCAGACGGGAGTTGCTAGCGATCTCATCATACAACTGGGAAATCACAGCTTTCGCTTGCACAAGGTACACCCTGTTGTCTGAATCGTCGTATGTTTTACATTACTTAAAAGTTTGGGAATGCATCAACCCTGATGTCAACGACGATCTGATTAGGACTAGTTGAACCTGCATTTCCCCTGGACATGATAACATATTCTGCAGCTGTGCAGTTCTTTACTTTGCATCATGTGATTATAGTAGATTTCATGTTTCTAGGGTCTTATTGAACTGCTAAGGCGCGTTTGGTAATGTTTTTGTTCCAATGAACAATTTTTGAACAAAAATAATTTATTTTTTGTTTTTGTTCCGAGAACAATTTTTGAGTATAAAAACTTGCTTGATAACTGCACAAAATTTCTATTCTCGAGAAAAAAATGCGTTTAGTAAAATTGTATAATTTTGTTGTTTCTTTTAATTTTTAGTTATTTTTAATATTTTTTCTTTTTCTTTTTCTTTTTCTTTTCTCTTTTTTCCTATATTTGTGACCACCAACGAGGCTTGGACGGTTGGTGACCGATGGGCAAGGTCTAGCGAGCTCGCCGAAGCCTTCTTGACCAGAAGGGCTTGGCTTGGCGACCACCGAGGCTCGGCCTCACCTAGGCCCCCTGGCAGGCCAAGCCTCCCGGTGACTTGGCGAGCATTAAGGCTCGGCCTCACTAGGCCACTGCGTGGCCAAACGACGCTGCCAAATCCGGGCGAGGTCGACGAGCTTGCCCAGCCTAGGCGAGGCCGCGCCTCGCCGTGGCTTGGCGTCTCTAGGGACCGGCGACGCTCTGGCGAGGTCGCCGGCCCTCGTTTAGCAGTTGCCGGCACCAGCCATGGCCAAGGCCGGCCAAAAGGAAGAAGAAGAAGAAGAAAAGAAAGAGAAGAAAAGAAGAGGAGAGAGAAAAATTGTTTCTTGAAATTGTTCTGAAAACAAGAAGCTTCTTGTTTTTGTTCCAAATTTGTTCCCAAGAACAAAAGTTTTACCAAACACATTTTTGTTCTTTTTTTTTCCTTGGAACAAAAGAACAGTAATTTTTGTTCCAGAGAACAGAAATACTTTTTAACAAACATGGCCTAAATGTAGAACATGGTAGTGCCGAAAGCTCAAGCTGTCCTTTCATTTGAAGCAGAATATGCAATCGCCAACCATAAATTGAAAATGTTCAATTCTATGTACATATTGCAATTTGCTTGAACTATCCTTGCTTTCTGATGTCCAGCTTCCCATGGTCTCAAGAAGTGGCTACATAAACCGATTGGTATTTGAAAGGAAAGGAAAAGCAGAAAGCAAGAAGTCCACGCCTATAAACTTAGACAACGTTCCTGGAGGAGTGAAAACTTTTGAGTTGGTAGTGAGATTCTGTTACGGTCTGAAGCTTGATCTGACGGCATCGAATATTGCCCCTCTGTACTGTGCTGCACATTTCTTGGAAATGAGTGATGATTATCACGAATCCAACCTCATTCCCCAGACCGAGGCCTTTTTAAGTTATGTGATGTTCTCATCTTGGAAGGACTTATTCCAGGTGCTTAAGAGTTGCGAGGCCATATCTCCTTGGGCCAAGAAGTTGAAAATTTTGAACCGGTGCTCGGAGGCCATAGCATGGAAAGCCTGCACCGATCATAATGCATTCAGCTTCAGTACCTGCGACGCAGCCCTCTTTGGTATTCAAGGGAATAGGTCGACATACTCAGAAGTCGGAGTTTCTCTTGATCAGTGGTGGTTTGAGGAGGTCTCGCTGCTGCGGATAGACCATTTCCTAGAAGTGGTAGATGCGTGCAAAAGGAAAGGGATGCTACCTGACCTTATCGGCGAATCTATAGCCGCATGGACCAAAAAATGGCTTTCGAGAGTGACATTGCTTGACAATCTGACGGCCCAGAAGCTAACTTACCAGTTGCAACGAGTTACAATCGAGAGCTTGATAAGGTTACTTCCCTTAGAGGAAAACTCTGTCTCTTGCAATTTTCTGCTTAACCTTCTCAAAGTGGGTCTACTAATGGAGAGCGACTCTGATCTGGTAAAGAGGCTGGAGAGAAGAATAGCCATCATGTTGGAGAAATGCAGCGTGCGCGATCTCTTGGTGAAGAATCGCATAGATGGTGATACTATGTACGATGTCGGAGTCGTTATCAGAGTGGTGCAATGCTATGTTTCTGTTGTCTGGATAAATCATCCGCCAAAACTATTCGCCGTAGGAAGACTGGTCGATGGGTACCTCGCATTTGTGGCGAGGGAGGAGAGACTCTCGGCCAGGGACTTCCAGTCCCTTGCAGAGGCATTGCCAACAGATGCTCGGTTTTGCGACGACAGCCTCTATAGGGCTATTGACATGTACATCAAGGTACAGAACGTTTCTGCTGCTTTTTAGTTGCTACAATTCGATCATGTAGTTGCACTAGATTCTTAATAATGTCGCTGGAAGTTCTACCGTGAGTTAAAGAGTATTTTTGGTGATAGAGATTTTTTGGCGATCTACTAGCTCAGGAGCTGACTTGCACAGAAAGCTCATGCTGGTTAGAAAGAAAGTGTTTTTAAGTCGAATCTAAAATATTTGTATCGAATTGTCATCAAGGCACATCCTAACATAACAGAGGCTGAGAGGATGGGAATTTGCAAGGCAATGGACTACCACAGACTGTCGAAAGAAGCGCAAGAGCACGCGTTGAAGAATGACCGGTTGCCCCTGGACATGATGGCAAGATTCATCCTCATGGAGCAAGTGAACATGATTAGGTCGGCAACCAACTCCCGATCAGATTATAGAAGAACTGCCACACAGGCGGTCCTGAGAACCAGTACCGGCTCAAGCCATGGCTCGAGCCACAGCTGGTTGAGCTCACAGAAGGAGGTGAGGATGATGAAAAAAGAGGTGGATGTGATGCAGGCCCAGATAAGGCAGTTGCAGCAGTGTAGGTTGAAGATTCGGACCCAAATGAGGGGAGCCAAATAGAGAGAAGAGAAAGAGTTTTTCATGCTAACCCATGCACTCTTCTCTGTTTGGCTTTGCTTGGATCTCGATCAAGTGGTGTATGGTCAGCAACTTTGAGAATGGTGTAGCGCCCGAAAATTCCCTTTCCTTTCAACCCTTTAGAATTTTGATGGGGTAATAAATGGGTGTCGAATTTTTTTCGATGTTCAGTGTGATGAAACTGCTTTATTTTTTGTTCGATCTTAGTCTAGTCTTTCAATTTGCAAAAATCCATTAAATGTTTGTCCCTATTAAAAATTCTAACATTGTAGTTGGCATCCCCATATTTGAACTTGGATTTGTCAAGTTCCACATGACTTACATGCGACTTCCTTATCAAATCTCTCTCATTATTTTAACCTAAAAGAAAGGAAATATTATTTTCTAACCTAAGAAAAAAAAATATTTGACCAATTAAAATTCACGTAACATGACCAATCCATTTAATGAAAGGCCTAAATGAGTGAATTTTTGAAAATTCAATGATTAGATTGAACAAATGAAAAGTTTAGAAATCATATTAAATTTGAAAAAAAAGAAGTTAAAGTATCACTTGTATCATATGGGTTGAAAGCTGTAATTGGAATTTAGCATGAAAGTGAAATTAAAAAATAAAGAAGCTATAATTGGAACTTTGCATGAAAGTGAAATTAAAAAATAAAGAGTGAAAGAAAATAGATTTAATGAAATTATATAATTGGCATTAATGTAGGGATAGATATGAATATTTAATTTTGTTCGATATATGGTTCGTGAATATTGATTTATTCTATATCCCTAAGCTTTTGATAGATTTTAATTTAATCCTCAAATTGTATGAAAAAGTCTAGGAATCATGTTTGAATAAATTAAATATTTGATTAAATTTATATTAGACCAAAATTATATTAAATAATTTTAAAGTTCTGAATTACAAATTATATATAAAATTAAGGGCTGATTGGTTTACCTTCCTAATTCTACCACAAGAGGCAAAAAGTGATTAACCCCCACCAATTATTCTTTAAAGTGAAAGCCATCTTTCAATTACCTGAGCTTGAGCTTGTGAAACAATGGAAGAGCAACGAAACGGTATGAGCAAGAGCCAGGAGCAGCAGGCCGAGACCGAGAGCTCTCATTCTTCTTCATCTTCTAGCTCTCACCCATGTCCAATCTGTCTCTCCCCCACTCCACAGCTCCAAGAATCCTACTTGGATCGCTGTTTCCGTACGTCTCTCTCTCTCTCTCTCTCTCTGTGATTTGTGATTTCTTTTTTTCTTCCATCGATGGCAAATGGGTAAGTCTCTAGTCCCTCAATCCGACCAAAAAGCTGCGAAATTTGCAGAAAAACGGTTTGCCCTTTATCTGTTTTTCGCTTTGGTGTACGCCAGATGAGAGGAGTCCATCCCCCCTGTCATTTTGCTGTAAGAATCGCATGAGTCTTGGAATCTCGACTTGGCTGAATCGCTGTCTGAATTTATTCGGGAGATGATTGATTCTCCGAATTATGTTCTTCTGCGACTGTTTGTTATCTGAGATTAATTTTTTTTTTTTGTGATCTGTTGGATGAATCCTGGTGGGTTTCCTAGTAGATTTATGGCCCTGTTCTTGTTTGAAACGTTTTTTTAGTTATCAGAAGGGGGCTTAGGGATGTAAAGGTCCAGTAGTTAAAGGAAAGTTCGCAATTTTGCAACGGTGAGGAGAAAGTGTTATCGATTAATGGCACGAGGCATCAAGCGCGATGTTGTCCCTGTTGCCAAACTATGTTGCTTCATATATGTAAGACTGACCCAAGTCCCGCATTATATGGTGAATGACCACAGTGATGGATAAGTCGGCATCCTCGCGGTCCCCAAGTGTCGACATCTACATGGGTCGTGTTGTTTTAGACGGTGCTGGAGCTTGTGTACTGTCTGTGTGTTATTTTAGTGCACGACCTATCTTGCATACAGACACTGAATCTGCTGCCAGATTATGTGCACGTGGGGGTGTCTTTCGAAATTGCTTGGAAAAGAAGGGAGATAATCAGCATAGCCTGTTGAAAAGTTGCTCCTTGGTAGTGTTATAGAAAATAAGAGTTGCACAAGCTAACATAAGCGAATCTTCTTATCAAGCGAATTCTTTCTTCTGGGATACCCTTCGGTTATGCCATTGTCGTAGAGTGTGACATGTTACAAATTCCAGTGCTCAGGAAAGTACTTCTAACGAAAAATGATGTAATGCTGCAGATAAATTCTGCTACAAATGCATTGTGCAGTGGACTAAAGTGGTTGCTAGCAAGTACTCTGAAGCTCCAAGTTCTTTGAAGTGTCCATTTTGTAAGGTTGTCAACCATTTCTTGCACTCATCCATTTTGAGAGAACTCCACAGATGGTCTTTTGTTTTCTATTCATTTTCTGTTCACTTGATTTTATAGTGTTGAAACTTAAGCTGTTGACACTAGCTCCTTATTCTGAAACATTGAGAATTTTAACATCTTGCAATGCTTAGTCATATTTACTGATCGAATGGAATGAATTTGTTCGTGCAGACTGAAAACTTTTCGATTATCCATGGATATGATGGAAGTTCTTTTGAACGGCATTATGTTAGTCAGATATTTTCTGATAGGTAAATATTATGTCAAATATTTCTTGTCTACGCTTTTCAGAATGTTGACTTATGCCCTCACTAATCTTAATGTTATTTGCAGTGTTTTCTTCACAGAAGCGCATAGATATAGGCTACAGTGCTATTATACTGAACCAGGTATTTCATATGCTTGTAATCAGGTTCTTTAACCTGACTTATGATGCTATCTAGCTGCTATATTTGTTTCCTGACAAAACCTGTTAGCTTTTTCAGTAAAAAGTGTGTTCAATCAGGTTTCTTAAGCGATGCATTCGATATAAAGCGGTTTTGGAAGTCTCGAAAATATCTTCAGTCAAATCCATGGCTTTATAGTTGGTTGAAGAGGGAAATTCAAGCTCTAATGCAGGTTGGTATTTGATACCAGTTATTCAGTTTGGCTGATATACTTTCATGGTGACATGTACATAATGTGAAATGGGAAAAAAAAAAAGATTTTCTCTCTGAGAAGTCTCTCTGTGGTTGGAAACTCATATAAGTTAATGCATTCATTCCGCTGATGGATATGGATCCGTATTATGCTGTTGGATTACCTCTTTTATCATTGTGCTGTTTTAGTGTTTAAGAAGCACATAACTAATAAGCTATATCCAAAACGCTCCCCTGTTTCATTTTCGCAATGATTAGAAAAATTGATGCTTAAAGGAAGAGCACCCGCCATATGCTAGATATTATTGCTAATAAAGCAGGAGGAAATGAGGATTACATTCAACCTGATCAAAGCTCTCTTCTTTTTTTGGTGGACGGAGACTTCAATTTAAGATTATTTTATGAATATTTTAGTGACTACTCAGCCCATTGCTGGCCTAGCAGTTAAGGCAAGGATGCGTTTTCCTTACTATCTGATTCTTCTTCCTTGCCTCCATTGAATAATCCGCGCTTCAATCCTGCTGTAGTTGATCTGTGCTCACTGCCTTTAACTTTAACCTGCTTTGATTAACTACTGGCATGATCTAGTCATAACTCACATAGAATGTTAGACGCCGAGAACCACCAAAACTCATGCATATGGGTAGTTACTTCAATGTCGCTCTCGGTATGGCACTGGTCGAATGATGGCAATAAGTTTTAGGTGAATGATTGACATCGTGCTCTGCTTCCATACGTGAAACTAAAGCCTTTGGTTATGTCCAGGAAGAAGATGTCGATGTAGTGGTGCACCATATGCTCGGTACAATTGAGTCATCATTGAGAAGGTAGGTCTACCATGAACCTCACGATACCTGTTGCTCGATTCGGTAAACTTCTATCGGTCACCCATTTTACCCGTTCTCCGACCTGCCCTCACAGGGATGACCAAAGGAAGCTGAAGGCACCCGAAGAGAGACAAAGGGAGTTCAAAACGCTCTTACGTGATGCTGCGAGGCCTTTCCTAACGGGACGAACGGACAGATTCGTGGATGAAGCAGAACTGTTTCTTGCATCGGGGCTGAACCTGGAAGCTTACGATGGTGTTTGTATGCGACGCCTTGGTTTGAAAGACGCTGGAGTCGATTCTCCCGAGGAACCGACCAACGATAGCGCGGTCGTTCTTCAGTCCTTGTTCGTTTCCGACGAGGACCCAGATGGAGCACAGTGAATCTTCTCTTGCCTAGGTGAAGTTTCTCATTTGCACAGCCAGATTTGCTGTCCCCATGATAGCATTGGCTATATCAGGATCCTTGAGAGTACTTAATTCCCATCTGTCTTTTTGTCTGTATCTTCTGTGAGACAATGACCAAATGCAAGTATAAATACTAGGTTCGGTCTACAGAGAATTAAGCTTCGTTCAAGTTTTGGACTTGGTTGCAGCTTCCCACTTCTGATATTTTAGGCTCAATCATCGAGTTCGTCGGTTTTGGCTTGATCATCGAGTTTGTCAGTTCGAGCTTGGATGGTCCGACCTAAATAGATATATGATCCGGCCTATCCAAGCTGTGACTTAAATCCATTTTGACTCATTGTATGTAAATAGATATATGATCCGGCCTATCCAAGCTGTGATTTATCATCCAATGAGAACTTATAACCAATTCGATCCATATGGTTAAAACATTTCTATATTTAACTCAATCCACAAAAACTAGGGATTGAAAATTTATACCCAAATCCCTAAGGTTGAAAATTTCTATATTTAATTTGATCCATATGATTAAAACATTTCTATATTTACAAAAATTCGTACCCAAACTAAGGAAGAGTACAGTGCGGAGTGAACGAGTAAACTAAGGAAGAGTACAGTGCGGAGTGAACGAGTAAGAGAACGAAAAATAATGAAAAAAAATTATAAAGATGAACTAGATCTAAATAAATTGCAAATCCAGTTATCATCCATTTATGATAGGGTTGAGGTGAATTAAATTTAAATAAATTGTAAATTCATTTATAATTCATTTATGATCCGTTTAATTCTTTTAACACTCTCAGTCAATCATTTGGACGGGTCTAGTTTGCTACTTTGACAACGTCATCCAATTTTTTGGGAAGAGAAAAGGAAGAATCTCGTCATCTCTTGTTCCTAATATCCTCATGAAAATGCCATTTTAAGAATTGATCAGTCTTCCACCTTGCTTTTTGCGTTCTCTATCAAAAAACCACGCCACAACACAAGCGAAAAACCTGAACTGGCGCAACAAAAGTACTAGACAACATATTGGAGGTCTGAACAGCAAAAAGGTTCCCATTTCTACAGAAAGGACTCCCAGGTTCCATGCAACATCCCTAGAGAGTAGAGACTACATATCCCCACCATACCAGTCCATGAAACCATAGCATTATTTGCACACAAAGACAGACCCACCAAAGCAAAAGTGCAAAACAAGCAGCCTAGCCTTGCCATCGCCGATCCTCATCCATTCACGATCGTTCCACCTTCAAGAGGCCAGAAATGCAACGCGGCACACAATAATGCTTCAATCTCACTTGAAAAGGAAAAGGACAGCATGTTCAGAATTGAGAGACTGTGCACTCACCGTTAGGATGGAGGACTTGGCCAGTGATGTAGGACGAGCAGTGGTTGCACGCGAGGAACACGAAGGACGGGGCAACTTCGATGGGCTGGCCAGCCCTCTTCATGGGCACCTGTTTCCCAAAGTTCTTGGTCTCCTCCTCGGTGAAGGATGCCGGGATCAGCGGGGTCCAGATTGGGCCCGGCGCAACCCCATTGACCCTTATGCCTCTGTCCACGAGCTGGAGCGCGAGGCCCCTTGTGAAGGCCACGATCGCGCCTTTGGTGGATGTGTAGTCGAGGAGCTTGGCGTTGCCCTTGTAGGCATTCACCGACGTGGTGTTGATGATCGAGCAGCCTTCCTTCATGTGCTTCAGCGCGTGCCTGCACAGACAATGCCATGGATGCCAAGAGGTGATCTACAAACTGATAATTGCTAGATTGATGACAACACCTAATGACAGTCTTAAGTTATGATCACTTCCTGAAATGATTATGCCCTCGTTACCTTTACTTGTGATGATAAAAGTAATGGAATCCTTACCTAACCGTGAAAAAGTAAGAGAAGATGTTAGTCCTGAACACCCTCTCGAGCCTACCCTCGTCGATCTCCTCGACCGTGCTGCATTCATGCTGCTCGGCCGCGTTGTTCACCAGGATGTCGATCCGGCCATAGGCGTTGCGACCTCATTGACCACCTTCCTGCAGTTCTCGTCGAACCCAAGGTCGGCCGCCACGGCCATCGGGTCCTTGGCGTCGGGGGCCTTCGCCTGCTTCAGCATCTGGAGCGCGTCCTGCGCGTCCTTGTCCTCCCGCCCCTTCACGTACGTGAAGGCGACCGTGGCGCCTTCCCGCGCGAAGCAGTGGCACACGGCCCGCCCGATCCCGGAGTCGCCTCCGGTCACGAGCGCCACCCGCCCCTGGAGCTTGTCGGAAGGCTTGTAGTCGGTGCTGCTGAACTGAGGGGTAGGATCCATGGCGTGCTCCTTCCCGGGCTGTCGCTCCTGCCTCTGCGGTGGAAACTGGTCTCCTCCCGAGGCCATCGATCTCCAGGGAACCCGACGGCTCGCCGGAAGCAACGCTGTTGGGAGCTTAGTCGTCCGGTGATGATGGTAGCGACGGCAGCAGAGTTTAGTCGCCGATGACAGGCTGCATGAGAAAGAGTGGAAGTGCAAGCGAGAGAGCATTCGGTGCGAGTTAAGAGGTCGACGGACGAGATCGAATCGGCGAGGCCGCCTTTGTATATACTTCGTTCGGGATTGCTGCCACGTCACGCCGAGTGGCGGTGGGGATGGGGATGGGACCACGTGGAGGATTGCACGCGTTCGGCGGACACGTACGTAGAATCGGACGTCGGAAGGAGGAAAAAAAGAGAATTTCGGCGTAAGAAAAAATTAGAGGAAAAAAACATAACATGTCATCACATTTATGTCGATTTTCTTAATGAGAGAATAGTAATAAACTTTTTTCTAAGAACACCACTCAGGTCGCGCGACCTCAAGCGGCCGTTGCACTGGGTCGCCCAACCGTCGCGGGTCGAAATCGCCCGGGTTGTGCGACCTGAAAAGGATTTTTGGTCACACTACCCTAGCGTCACCTGAGGTCTAGCGACGGTCCCGAGGTCGGGCAACCCTTGGCGACCCCTTGGCCGCTGGTCGTTAGCCTCCGATCAACTTCTCCATGAACAGTGATGAATAGTACCGAAAGTTACATTCCGAAAATGCAACTTCCCAATGGACCTCCACCCTTCATTCCCCGAAAGGCCTTTCAACCCCCTTAGATATATAATTGCATCTCCCCAAAGTATTCAAAAAATTGAACCAAACACTTTCGCTTTTGCCCGAACCCCTTTAGAGCCTCAAAGAGCATTCCAAATACTGAACTAAACAAGGCCATATGTTGATTTTCTTAATGAGAGAATGGTATTAAACTTTTTTTCTAAGAACATTTATAGAAATGAAAAGGGATTTTTGTGAGTAGCATGATCTAATTGTCTCATTTTTCACGAGTGCCGATATGATTCAAGATATTATCATCATCATATAAATTTTTAACACATACTCTTCACAAACATCAAAACAAAATTAGCTTTGAATTTACCTCATCATCGTCCATTAACTTGGGATAGGAAATAATTTCAGAAGCACTAATCTACCCTTACATAACATTACAAAAACTTATTTTACTACATAAATATATAATATCACTGCAAAAATTAATTGCAACATTCATAGTATGAATCAAAATTCGAGTGTCATTTGAACGTTTTCGTATAGTATCGAATAGGTATTAAAAATTTAAAATCGCTTTAAATAAATTAAAAGTTTACGGCATTATATATTTATTAAAGCTGTGGACTTCATTCAACAAATTCAGAAATCAATCCAACCTAAAAATAAATAAATAAAAAATGCTTGGCCCCAGGTCCAGGTCAGCGTGGGCACAAGCACGGGCAGCGCACTCGCGAGCCATCCCATAAGCCACGCGCGCACTCAAAACCGTCGAGAACACGCCGTAATCGCCCCCCACCGCGAGCGATCGCTCGCGAGCTTCCAAGCCCCCTCCGTCCTCCCTCTCCGTCCTTCGCCTCCGTCCATGGCGGCCGGCATCCGCGTCGACGACGCCGCCGACGACGGCGGCTTCGGAGACTTCGCCTTCGCCTCCGCCTCCAGCTCCACGGCCGCCGCCGCCGCCGCCGCCGCCTCCAACACCGGCAACGGCGGAGCACCCGCCTCCGCCTCCGTCTCTCCGAACGACGACGACTGGTCCGATTTCGTCAGCTTCGGCCCGATCTCGCCTTCCAAATCCGCCGTCGATCCTTCGAGCAACTCGAGCTCGTCGGCGGTACCTGATTTATTCGCGGATCGCGCGGTGGAGCCACGGGCAGCTGCTGCTCCGGCGCCGAGCAGCGCGAATTCACTGGAAGCCCAGTGGCGGAAGCCGAAGGGAGCTATACCGTTGTCGATATTCGGGGAAGAGGAGGAGGAGGAGGAACAACCTGCCGCAGTCGATCCTTCAGTGGCCGGTGATAGTCACGCGTTTAAGCTTCCGAATGGTCATTCGGTGAAGAGGAGTTCCGATGTGAACGTCGGCGTCGGATTGAACGACTTGATTTCTAATTTGTATGATCGGAGTCCGAAAGTCGGTAATCAAAATGGAACGGATACGGATCAAAACGCGAACTCAGAGGTATACGGTCAGGATCTGAACGTTGAAGCTCAAACTGGGTCGAATCTGAAGTCGAGTTCGAACGGGGTAGACTCTATTCTTGACGGAAATGGTGAGTTAGTTGATGACGAAGAGTGGGAATTTAAGTTTGTGGATGCGGAGACAGTGTCTAACGACCAGAATATTAAGGTAAAGCTCGACGCATTAGTTTGTTTTGGTTTTTCGTTCTAAATTTGTAGTCTCGAAGGAGTTGACGAGTCATTAGAAGTTGTAGAATTCGAAAGATCATTAAGAAAAACGAAATGATCGTAAAAATTGTTCAAGTGTGCTCACAGAGGAAACGCAAGTTGTCTCCTTTTGATTGAGATTGTATATATGATATCTGTATTAAACAGTTCTGGGGGATCCAAAACTGTCCACAACTGGCCATGTGATGTTTGAAATCATATATTCTGTCTATTTAGAGCAAGGAATCATTGCGGGCTGATGGTGCATTGTTGTGCTTCACAAATTTGGAGATGAAGAACGTGTGCACCTTTTGGGGCCACCACTACACTGATGAGTGTGTCAAATTGAAGCTTCGATTGCAAAGGACTGCTAATATCTAGAAGATGTTGCATTTCATTATCTGGGCCTTCCTATTGCAATCACTGTAGAACCTCTATGCATCTTTATTATACACTTGCTCTATGTGCCCCTGTTCCTCGTTCTTTCCTTGAGAATTCTAGTCTTTGGCAATGCTTAATCATATTGGCAAAGTAGATTACATTTTTCCTCCTTTTGTCTTCTGGATGCAAACACACCCACATCTCTGCCATCTTTTTAACCAGGAAAAGCAGAATAAAGTTGAGATTGATGCAGCTGAGAATGTGAACGTGTCCATTTCAAGTGGCAGTGGTTGGAATTTTGATGTGCATGTTCCCACTCCAAGCTTCGACACACCAAAGTCAGGCATCAATGGGCTTGTTATTGATTCTGTTAGAAAAGAGGAGGATACAGGCAACGATTTTGGTTGGGAATTCAAAGGTGCAGAAATTGAAACTCAATTCAATCACGAGAACCATAAGGTAACTCTAAAAGTTCTTGTTATCTCGTGTATTAGTGTATATGATGTTTATTTTTATGTTATCTGAAGAAAGTAATCCAGCCAATATTCCCCTTAACATGGCCGATTTGTATCTTGATATATTATAATTGAGACATTTGAAGAAAGCTCAGAAAGATCATCTTTTCTCACTGACTGTCTTAAAATTTGGCATTAGCCATAGGTATTCTTTTTGTGGATGTAATTTGATTTGGTTCCTATATAAATAAGTAGATCATGAAGTTTGAGTGATCAATGAACGTCAGTCAAGTGGAACTCAATATGGAATTCATGGCTTGATAGTTCTATTTCATTCTTCCCTGCATTGTAAACTAAAATCTCTACCAGAGTTGTAAGATTCTGGAGCTGCAAACTTTCCATAGAAACATGATAATATCTACTGAAATCTCACAATTTCTTTTGCCAAAGGGTAATGGGGCAACATTCGGAAGTTCACCAACAACTGAAGCCACTTTTGATTTTAGCAATGGTGCACATGGACAATCAGATCTGTTTGCCTCATCAAAGTGGATTACTGATAAATTTGTGACGTCAAATTCTGTGTATGACTTGAACCCAAAACCCAAGATTGACCTGAAAGGCTCCAATCATGAAGCTAATTTCAATCAAGTTGATGGAGTTGCTGAAATTGAGGAAAATGATTGGGACTTTAGGTGTGCGTCTTCAGAAACTGGTTCAAGTGCTCAGGTACTGCATCACTTGGATGAGTCGAATGATTGTGGAATTCATGAAATCTTTGGTGGCTTTCTTTATTTATTCCACTTGCCATGCATGTTTGAAAATCAAAATTATTTATGAATAGGTGAATTTTCATTAGATTCAGTTGAATCTGAGTCGGAATTAATTATGACTTTATTTAATGTTGGTATCATGGTTTTCTACGAAAGAAAAACGAACCCATGAAATAGTATTTTCAGAAAGCTAGCAGAATGACAATTAACAATTCTAGGGATTAGAATTTGCTAAATCAAACCAAGGGCTAAACTTTGTCTAGAATTTGTGGAAATCTAAGGTTGTGGTGTCAATGAAATCACATTGGCAAGTAAGTTCACATATTGCTCGTTCAGAGGCTAAAATCTCTGTTTTCTGAATTTTTTATGCCAGGATGATCTGAAGCTTGCTGATAATGGTGCAAAGACAAGTACAACGGAGAGGAGTGCTGACTTTGGCGAAAATCTTTGGGAATTTAAAGATGCTGCATCAAAGCATGAGGTATGAGTCTTTTGCTGATTTAAACAAGTTTTACCAGGTATGCCACCTGCATAAAGTTAGTAGGATAGCAGGGAATGCACAATTTTTCCCACTACATCATTTGATAGAAACGTGCAGGTGATGAAATTGCCTAGTGTAATTTTCATTATTTAGCACTTAATCATGCATTTTAAGGAGCTAAATTGATATTGAAGCATGAGCTGTCACCAAAGTCGTATTATATTTTTTTTTCCCCTTTTTTTTTGCATTTCAGATTATGCCCTGTCAATGGTGTGTTATCAGTGACTCAAAGAATCATGTCTCAAGATATTTGCCTACATTTAATAAATGCCTATAAGGAGAATAAAAGTCCATTGAATTTACTAACTGGTTTTCCCTATCATACATATTTCTATTGCAGTCCTTATAATGTATGTCAATCTCGTTGTTCCAATCCAAATGCTCAACAGTTGACCTGTCTCTAACACTTCCAGCTGACAGTGAAGTCCTAGGTTCTGCAGTAGATATCATGCTTTAGTTGTTCCTCTTGTTTTTTGTCTGAGATTAGAAGCTACGATCTATTATACAGCACCAAGCTAAAAATTGAAATGTACACGTATAAACTAAATGGCCAGCAATTTCTCACGAATTTTTGCTTTGGTGGAAATAATGCACTTCAATGGATGTTAAATCCTTAATTTTGATATTAGTTGTCACTAGGGAATATTGTTTTGCAGATTTGAATTTAGATTCTTCCATATGATACTTCTGTTGGTTGACTTATCATTATTTACTTTCTAGAGAAATGAGAAACATCAAGGGAATGGGAAAAAGGAAGCCCTGCCATTGTCTCTTTTTGGTGGTGAAGATTTAGGGAAAGAAGATACAATAGTTCAAGGTGACAGTTTTATCAAAGAACCTACACCTGATACAAGAGATAGAACTAAACTAACTTCAGGAACATCCATTACTGATCTCATATCAAGTCTGTACAGTGAATCCATGCCGAGTACTCCTGCAGCTGACATTAAGAAGCTGAGTGAGGGTGCACTGAATACCACCTGGACAAATTGGGAACCACATTCAGCAATCAAAGAGGATGACTTTGATGAATGGGACTTTCAGGGTGCCTATACACCGAGAGGAGATGAACCTCAGAGCTTTGGTACAAGTACTCCATGGCTCGGAGTTGATGGGTCGAATTCAAGCCACACTGTGCCAATGTCCAGAGTAGGAAATAACCTAAACGTCTTAGAGGATATTTCTTGGGAGCATAAGGATGTCTACCCTGGGACCAAATCTGCAGAAGTCTCTATAACCAGTCCTGTGGATTTGCCTCAAAGTTTTGGCATTGAATTAAAACTTGATGATCTTGTTCAATTCTATTGCAATTTGAAGGATGAGTTGTGCCTCGTTGCTTGCCGGCATCTTAATCAGGTGAAGATCTGTTCATGCAATGAATGGCTTGTTTTGTTATGAAGTTGCTCAAACCCTGAATGTTGATAATATGCTATTTGTCAGAAGGCACATGACCCTGTTGATCTTGCCGGTGAAACTGCAAAGGCAAAAGCTCATGATGAGGAAATTCAGGTTTATGTTTACTAAATTGATCGTTTTAGTTACTTCCTTTACTATTATATCAATTCTTTTCTCATTTCAACATCTATGATTTTTTCAGCAATTTCGTTATGATTGCTTCAATGTGTATGGAGTAACTCTGAGTCAACCTTCTTTTTGTAGGAGCTTTACAATGAGCTGCATTCAAGCAAGTCAATCTTGCAACCGCCCTCAAATAATCTATCTGAGAGAGATTTCAGCATCAGTACATTTCTTGAAGTCTTATCTGGAGAAAAGTTCCGCATAATTGAGGCAGAATATAACTTGTCAAGCAGATTGTCATCGGTATGAATTTCTCGTCTGTGCTTAACGGAAGATCACATGGATTGGCAAATTGTTATCAAGTGAAATCGTTGAGATATATTTGCAACTGAGATACTTGTAGGATGGTGGTTATTGCACACTCTATTATCTATCTTTCCTTTGGATCAGTCCTGCCTGAACATTTTGTTGCCTTGCAAGTAATCCAAGATAGAGTCCCTGGTATGAGATTTGTGGACAAGGCTGCTAATGCAATTGTTCTGGGAATGTAGTGGTCAAAAATGGATAAACTTCTCCCTTTTTCTTTGTTTATTTGTCTGTCTGAACAGTCCGCTTAATTTTAGAGTCAAAAATCAATATATCTTAAGTTGGTTCTGATATGAAAAGTTGACGTCCAACTGGGCTGTTGTTTGGCTCTTGAACTTAACTGTAGCAGTTCCTTGCTTGTCTACAGGTAGAGAGAGATTCAAAGTCATTGGTTGAACTCTTGAGACACGTAGCCTTGGTACTGAAAATTTTAAAATTAGGATCAGCTGAGGCACAATCTAATTATGTTTCCACTTGGTCCAAAATAATCTCTGCTTGTGCTCAAGAGCTAAAGCATGGAGCCTCAATATGGAAGCAATCTCTAGAGAAGAATGTTTCCAATCAAATATTATCTGAAAAAGAAGGTATGTTATAGCTACCAAGAACGATAAAAATAGTGATGACTAGAGTTTCTTTGGGCCTCGAATTTAATGTGCTGTTGTTTTCACATCATTTAGGCAAGCAGTATGTACTTGCCCTGGGAGAAGTTTACAGAGCAGTTGGAGTTCTTGGGGCTTCAGCCATGTTATACAAACCATGGATTATTCTTAATTATAGAGATTTCTCTGGCGCATCTGTTCTTTTAGATGAATGTACTACTATTTGGTCCAGTTCAGGCCTTGAAGAAGCTCTTCAAAACATATCTGATCCGCTGGAGTTCCAATATGAGGACAGCGTCAAGGCTTTATTGGAGTCTATCAAGCATGTTTATACTCTCAATGCAGGTGTACTCCAGAAGGCTATTTTTTCTTGTGAAGAACCTGTTTGCCGTTTGTCTCTGTTGAATCCAGGAACTGTGCCAGGTATGTAAATACTAAACATCAATCTGTTTTTTATCCAACAGGGGTTCATTCTGGTACAAGATCACCATTATCACAGGTTGTCACTTTAGTCATGCAAGTACTCGATCTGCTAAGTTTATCTATTGCATCTGAAGGCTGTTTTAAAAATAAAAGTTCTCGAATGGGATTCCCAAGTATTTTCCCTAGTCTTAGGTTCTCTTTTTATTCTCTTATGTGGCAGCATGGCATCTTTGGCTGGCTATATACGTTGAATCTTTTGCTTGGAACCTTTATTTTGCTTTTAAAATGCTGTTTGCTGTTGTTGAGCCAGGTATGAAGATGATTTTCTGGGACGAGGAGCAGTATTTTCTCAAACTTGCTAATCTATGGGCAAATTTGATCAGCCATCATCCTCCTGAATTGCCATCTATCAAGATTCATGGATCATGACGTAACGATTACCAGCCGGACTGACTGGTTCCCCCCAAAAATGGAAGCATCGATTGCAAAAACCATAAAAGGTCCGAGGAAAGTACGTACAATACACCTTAGTGTGGCCGAAATTCATTCCCATTCTTTTCTCTCTTAGGCCCATGATTAGGGTGGAGGAGAGTCTTTCTCCAACGTAATTCTTTTTGGTCAGGAGTGTAGTAGGATAGTCGTCTTGAATATAGAGATAAAGCGTCGCCAAATTCTCTGTATAACAATAAAAGTTCTTTGAGTGAAAAATGAGATGGGGATTGCACCACTTCCCAGTGCATTGTGTATTTCCCTTATGTTAAGACATCTGATGATCATGATCTCCTCTGTCTAGTTCTTTATAATGAGGGTCTGCTTTTTTCATGAAAAATTCATGTTTAGGAAAATATTTTCTTAAAATTAATCATTTGTCTCATAAAAATGTGATAAAATATCTTCATCGTTCACGAAAATGTTCAGGTATAAATTATTGTCGGTAATAAAAATATTCTTTATTAGCTAATTATTTTGAGTGATATAACTACTTGTTTTGATAAAAGTATCTGTCAATCTATTTATTTTTTGCAAAACAAATGAATTATTACTCTTCAAGCTCCGGTGCCGCGACATTGGATTCCAAAGAACTTACTCCAGAAAGCGAAGACCATTAATAAAGGATGGCATCTCCTTTTTGCTTGAGAATAATATGATTTCACCCAAAAAAAAAAAAAAATTGAAGTGCCAATCAGATTGGGGGAAGTTAATTACCATTCGTGGAGTCTTCATTTACCATATCTACACTTACTCGTAAGAGCATATATGTTGAAAACAAAATCAGATCGAATCAATTCCATTGGTTTGACTTAAAATCAATTGTCATTAGAGTTTATAATCACTTTTTCACATCATTTATTGAAACTTATAGAAAAGAGAGTAAAAAAGCCAATTTTACGACAAGGCTTCTTTCCATTACCTCTTAAAGAATTTTATTAGGTAACCACGTTAAATTTTTGTATTCGGCTTTAGCTCTTCTTCATACCCGGAAAAAAAAAAATCGAAAGTGGATTCTATATAACGAGAATTATCTTGTAGAAATGGTAGACTAGATGGATGGTTAAATCCTCTCTCTCTCTCTCTCTCTCTCTCTTCGTAAACAATTGCTCGCCCGAGTATGGGGCCAGAGGTTGGGCGATTGTTTGGACGCGCGCGTTCCCAATCCCACTCCGGGTATAGCATAAGCTCATCGTTTCTAGGCACAAAATCTTATTCGGGAAAAGACCAACGAAAACCCCAAATTTTGCTCAAAGTAACGAATTTACCTCAAACCTTTTTTTTGTGACATGAAAAATCTCAAACTTTGTAAACTATGATACATTTACCCGTTAATGACATTTTCGTCTTATTCTTATTCTTTTTTTTCTTTTTTCTTCTTCTCTTTTCCCTTTGTTAGTCATGGCAAAGCCGACGAAGAGAAGCCGATGTCCAACGAGGGCTGCCCTCACCGACGTCAGACGAGAGCCGCCCTTGCTAGGGCTAGCTAGGGCCGCCCTTGCTAGCGTCGGGCGAGGGCGGCCCTCGACTAGGTCGAGTGAGGGCCTTCCTCGCTAGATTTGGCGAGGGCCTCCCTCGCCGGCATTAGGCGAGGGGTGCCCTTGCTAGATGGAGGCCCATGCCCAATGCCGACGAGGGCCGCCCTTGCTAGCGTCGGGCGAGGGTGGTCCTTGACCTGGTCGAGTGAGGGCCTTCCTCGCTAGATCCGGCGAGGGCCTCCCTCGCTAGCATTAGGCAAGGGGTGCCCTTGCAAGATGGAGGCCCACGCCCGATGCCGACGAGGGCCGCCCTCACTTGCATTGGGCGAGGGCCTAGCGAGGGTGCCCTCGCCGGACTCGGGCGAGGGAGGCCCTCACTCAACCTAGCCGAGGGCTGCCCTCGCCCGACGCTAGTGAGGGAGGCCCTAGCCAGCCTAGGCGAGGGCGACCCTTGCCTGACGCCGGCTTCCCTCCGCCATGGCTGGCAAGGAAATAAAGAAGAAGAAGAAAAAAGGAAATAAAAAAGTTTTTACAAGTAAAAAAACCAAAATACCCTTATGATTTAGGGTAAATATGTCACACAAATGAAAATTCAAAATTTTTTAATTTTTTTGTATCACAAAAAGTATTTTTGTAAATATGTTACCATTAGCAAACTTCAAAATTTTCATAGGGAAAATCTTAAATAAGGGCTGAAGTGGGTTCATTTTTCTCAAAAAAAGACCCAAAGTGGACATTGTATCAAATAAGGACCCAAAGTGGCTAATTTTGTCTCAAATAAGGACCCAAACTTTCAATTTTATTTACAGCTTGGGGTGGTTTTGTCCAAGAACATTTTTTCGTTTTTTTTTCTTTCTTCATCTTCCTTACACCTCCTCCTTCGCTCTACATTGCCTCCTTTTTCAACACCACAATCAGGGCCCCTACCCACGACCTCTTGAGCTTCATGTCATCACGTAGTTGGTCCTAGTGACAAGAAGTCAGATTGGGGTTATTTGCTATTGGTCACCTTCTCAAATGCTAAAATCCCCAGTTCCTCAAAATGCATCAAATGTCGGCTCACTTGTGCTCAACTTAGAGCTCGGATTGACCTCATTCTGACGATGATGATGCTGGATTTTATATCAGGGGCAGTGGTCGATGAGGTCGAGAGCTCGAATAGGACTTGTCAATGGTGGCAATGGGGCAACGAAGTACAACAGTTTCTACTATTAATGATGTCAAATACGACTAATGATCAATCTCAAGATGGGGTATTGATTGAGGAGAAGAGTTGTGTCGATGAGAATGGCAAGAGTGTGAGTGGGTGTCTCCAGACTAGGGATTATTGAAAGGAGACATTGGCATTGCAAAGGGGAAGGGGGATCCTTGAAAGATTGAATTTACACAAGAGAGGTAAACCCAAATTTGAAATTGATGAGGCAAACTCTTATCGAGGTTGAAATAGTCGCCAGCTGCAACAAAATTATTCTTTGGCGTGAAATTGTTGATCACCAAGTGTTAAATGAATAGAGGCATAATTTAGTCAAACAAGACGATCTGGCAATGCTTGGATATTGCTACTCTGTTGTTGGCAAGCAAGACTGGAAACAACACAAAAAATTGCAGTTGCTTGGTTAGCGGAAGGCTCGGAATAAGTGGAGTTTGATGCACTCTTGAGGTGAGAGAAATACGTCGCCGAAGGGATTAGTTGCATAGCTCGGGAGTTGGACAAGAAGTTGAGTCTCGATAAAAACAGATTCATATTATGGCTTTGAGATCAGAATTTGCAATGAATGTTGGAATAAAAAGAACTTATTTTTGAAAGCTTATTTCGGCTTTGTAGAATTGTTTACAAACCATTTTGAGGAGTGAAATTTAAAATTTTCAATGAGTTAGACTACGTTGTAATGACTCGTGTTAAAGAAAACCCAATCTTGGTCATACAATGAGATGACACAAAGAGTCATGGAGGGGCTGATAATAGAGGTGATGTAAAGAGTGAGAAATATGAAGAAAGAAAAAAGAAGAAAGAGAGACAAAAAAAATAAATAACAATGTTCTAGGACAAAAGTACCCTAGCTATGAATAAAATTAGAATTTCAGGTCTTTAATTGAGAACAAAGTTTGGTCCTTATTTGAGATAGTATCCACTTTGGATCCTTTTTTGAGAAAATAGCTCCACTTCAAATCCTTATTTAAGATTTTCCCTTTTTCATATCACAAAAAAAAAAATATATATATATTAGGTAAATTTATCATTATGGATAAAGTTTAAGATTTTTGGTAATTTTTTCCCATCTTATTCCCACATCCCCCTTCACCCTCCTCCGCATCATAAGCGTAGCCTCCACGTAGGGTTTTAGAGAGCGCATAAGCCTTTTCTGCTCTTCGTCTCCTCCTTCCTCTTCCCCATCCCTCTAGAGACAGAGACAGAGACAGAGACAGAGAGGGAGAATGCTGGACATCAATCTGTTTCGGGAAGAGAAGGGGAACAACCCGAGATCATCCGGGAGTCCCAGCGCCGCCGCTTCGCCAACGTCGACATCGTCGACGAGATCATCAACCTCGACAAGGAGTGGCGCCAGCGTAAGAATCACTTTGCCCCCCGCGTCTCTCGATTCGGCGCGCGCGCCCGCGTGATTCGCCCGCCGGTCTCTTTCTCACCCCGGGTTTCGTGATTTCGCGATTTCAGGTCAGTTCGAAGTCGAGAATCTGCGCAAGGAGTTCAACAAGATCAACAAGCGCGTCGCCCAGCTCAAAATCGTGAGTTCTCTTGTGCCCTTGATGAGGCCTGGGCATTTGGGACATTATTTAGCGCCCGCGGAACCTGAATAAGAAACGAATCTTGTAAAAAAAAAAAGATAAAAAAAGAGTCTTTGACCGTTTTGACTGCTGCTATTCTCGTGTTTATTACGATAGATCTGAAAAGTTTCGGTCTTTTTTATGGATGCAATCGCGCTCGCAGTTTACTCGATTACCCATGTGCGAAAAGAAGTTTACTCGATTACCCATGTGCCAAAAGAAGTTTTCCCTGTGTGTTCAAATTTTGACTGTTTTGAGACTGGGCTTAGTTTGGTTATGGTGAGATCCGCATTGCCTGTACATAGATAGTGGAGTGTTTTCTCTGTTGAACTCGATTGGTAATGGCGCTGTGCTTGCCATTTTTAGTCCGGCGAGGATGCGTCCGAGATGATAGCGAACACCAATGAGAATAAGAAGCTGACGGCCGAGAAAGAAGTCGAAGTCCGTGAAGCTTGGATGGCCTTAAAATCGAGGCTGGAAATAGTCGGGAACCTTGTGCATGATTCTGTGCCTGTGAACAATGATGAGGTAATTGGCCTGTTCAGTTGGAAAATGATGTTGCGATACTTTGTGCAAATTTAGAGCGATTATTTACTTCGAGCATTTATAGGCAAATAATGCAGTTGTTAGGACATGGGGAGACAAAAGGGTGGAGCCCAAGCTAAAGAACCATGTAGAGCTTGTGGATCTTCTTGAAATTGCAGACTTGAAGAAAGGTATCAAAGTATCCTTAGGGTTGTGTACTGCAATTTGAAAATATACTTGTGCTTGAAAGTCACAAGGTCTGAGGTTCCACTAGTTTTCTAATTATTTTCCACATTTTAATGCTACTTTCCAAAGTTATTCTCGCGAATATTTTGTGTCGTTAATTTCAGTATGCTTGGATTTATATAGGTGCTGATGTGGCTGGGGCTAGGGGTTTCTACTTGAAGGGGGACGGTGTCCGTCTTAATCAAGCTCTGATTTGTTTTGGACTGGATTTCTTGGAGAAAAGGGGATACACAGCCCTACAAACACCTTTCTTCATGAAGCAAGATATCATGGCAAAATGTGCTCAACTAGCACAATTTGATGAAGAACTCTACAAGGTAACAGATGAACGATACCGTCACAATTTCTTCCCTCTTTTTGCTGCTATGCAAGATTTGAGGAGTTATCATTACTGAAGTTTCAATGAAACTATAAGTTGTACTGCTTCTTGAACGTATCTGTCAGGACTGATTAGTGATGTCCAATTAGGTAACTGGAGAGGGAGATGACAAATATCTCATTGCTACTGCCGAGCAGCCACTCTGTGCTTATCATCTTGATGATTGGATCCATCCATCACAGCTACCAATAAGGTCCGGTAGTGATGTTGATTATTAGTTGTTATTATGTGTGGACATCGTTCTGATCTGATTCGGCTTGTATTGGAATTTTGACCAGGTATGCTGGATATTCGTCTTGCTTCCGCAAAGAGGCTGGTTCCCATGGTCGTGATACTCTAGGAATTTTCAGAGTTCATCAGTTTGAGAAAGTGGAGCAATTTTGCATCACCACTCCAAATGGCAACGAGTCTTGGGACATGCACGAGGAAATGATTAAAAATTCTGAGGAGTTTTACCAGGCGGTATTACTTTTCACCTTATGAACCCCTAAATTAATTTCATGTTGCTGCACTATGTTTAACATTGAAAGAGTGCTGTCCTCATGAATAGGTTGTGTTCTTGTATGTCAGATTCACTTTCTGGTGTCTCTTTGTTATTGCAGCTTAAGATCCCATATCATGTCATAGCAATTGTTTCTGGTGCTCTGAATGACGCCGCCGCAAAGAAGTACGATCTTGAGGGCTGGTTTCCTGCATCGCAGACTTACAGAGAACTTGTGTCCTGTTCAAATTGTACTGATTATCAGGCAAGGAGACTGGAAATACGATATGGTCAGAAGAAGGTAACTCTTTCTAAGCTAGTGCTTGAGCATTTTTTGTATGTGTGGAAATGATTATTTGTGACAACTAGCTAGGAGGGTTTCATTGGGTTGGAATAATAGTTGATGAACCTTTGCTTTTCTGCCTGAATATGATCTTAAAGGAGGAGGATATTTGAGGAGTATCCAGTATGTCCTTTCAATTTCTCTGTCCAAGTTTATTCATGTTATCCTATTCGCAAAATCTAGTCTGATGGATCTACTAGCGATTTCTGGTTAATGATTTTGGCTGACCGGATTGTTCTGCTAGTGATGTCAATATTTCTCTACTTTATTTTGACAACATCCTGTTATGCATAAAAAAACACCTCCTTTCGGCTGACATACTTGATTTTCTTCCTTTTCCTTTTGCAATCTGTCAGAGCAATGAGCAAGTGAAGCAATATGTTCACTTACTAAATTCTACCCTGACTGCCACTGAGAGGACGATTTGCTCCATACTTGAGAACTACCAGAGAGAAGATGGAGTTGAGGTTCCAGAAGTTTTAAGAGGATACATGGGTGGGAAGACATTCTTGCCTTTCAAGGCCAAACCTGCAGCAGAAACTAAAGGGAAGAAGACTAAAGCATAGCTTTCATATTTTGGAGAATGTTGACAAGAATTTCACGAGCCATATATACTTGGAATTCATGATTGAAATATCTGTGTGGCCCCAGTTCCTGGGGATCGCCAAGGAAGCTGAACTTGGAAATTAAATCGTGCTTAAATCTTTCAATTTTCTTGTTTACTGTCCATAAACTGGCTTCAGTTCTGGGTAGTAGTATCACTAAATTCGATAGTCATTTCATGCCGGATGTAGATTCTGGTTAGTCTTTTGATTGAAGTGAATGTTCTCTCCAGTGATTGGACATGTAGTTAATGTCCAAGCCGAAATGCTTCATGCTGGGTAGTTTATAGTGCCTTGTTCTGGCTATATAGTCCGCACGTACAGTCATTTTGTGGCATTCTTTTTTACCTTATATGGTGGTAGTGCCTTGTTTGGCTCGTGTACGCCTTCAAGTTCCTGCATAGCCCATTTCAGTTCTTGGTCCAAACCAGCAATAACTATACTGAATACTGATACCGAACTTGTTTGGACAGTGTGATCCGACCACTTCTAAAAACTCAAGATTCAAAGAGTAAGTGCCTTAGCTCCGGATTGAAACCAGAGTAAGCTGCTTTTTTCAAGAATCGGGAGTGTGGACCTGCTTCAGCAAACTCAACTGTAAATGTAATAACGTTCTTGGGCTTGCTTAGACGTCAACTGTAGTTTCTGGAGAAGTGTTCAATTATGATGCCTTGCATGGTGTCGATGGGAATAGGCTGCTGAGCATTTGGTCCGTGGCAGCATAAAATAGGTTGGCTTAAATCGAAAGGTACCTTTTCGAAGTTTGCCAAAGAGGCTCGAGGGAATTGCCGATGATATAGGGATCGATGATGATCTGATTATCGTGGTAAACCGAAAGTTCTTGCAACCTCAGACCAATTTGATTCATTTGCTACTTTCTAGAGGATTTTTCGTCAACAACTGTCTTAGATCGATCCAAGAGTAACGAGCAAAGATGGCCCTGGTTTCATGTTTTGAAGCAAAAGAAGGTGCTTGGTCGTGCGATCGTAGATCGGCTCGGGCTTGAATATTCATCTGGGCAATTTGATGGCACAAATTTGCAAAATATAGTTGATTTTCTGCCTCTTAAAACTCATTCGTTGAACCTGCTATAGTTAATTAAGATATATATATATAGGTGAAATACACTGGTATGGCAATATCTTCTGCTGATTCTATTTTTGTGCATTGCCTTTCAGCAACTATAATCCCCGGTTCCAAGGAACCATTGATACCACGTATGCGTTTGCGGAGGAGGGAGAGAGAGAGAGAGAGAGAGAGAGAGAGAGAGTTCTCAATAATCAACTAGTCCGACCAATCTCTGATCTTCAAAAAATCATGAAGGGCATTCATCTTGGCATCTTGCTTAATATTTTGCAACAAATTTGGTATTCACATTATAAACTTTTCTTGTCGCGTGAAATTCAGAACCTGAAGTGGCAATTAAATTGCTTTATTGAAAAATATATGGCCAACCATTCATTCAAGCAAGGCCAGAAAAAGAACAAAAACCTCTTCTACACGGTGGGTACCTTGTCTCCACCTTTGCAAGGTATATAGCTTTATGCGAGATCTCTAAAAGGCATCGTTGACGCCAATCTGCTAATTGTGCAGAGGATCAGGTGACGAGGGTACTTTTCTCTCTTCAACAGAAAGAAATTCATCTCCAACTTGTGTCGTTGCAGTAGCCGTGGTTGCCGTTGTCGTCGTCGTCATCTTCCTTGCTTGAACGGTGTCTTTGCCTCTCATGCTCCCCTTCACATGCCGAGCGCCAGAAACAAATTCGGTGCTCAAAGCCGACGTGGTTAAGAAAATCAACAGCAGGCAGCACACTTGGAACTTCGAATCGTCGGGCATGGTGATTCTGAATGCGCTGTGTGTTTATGCCTCAGAAGCAAAATGAGAAGAGTGTCAGGGTGATGACAAACGTTTGATTACAAAGGCTTATTAGGGTCTTATATTAGCTGTGAAAGCAAGAAGTTTTCTAAGGGAGGACAAGCAAGAATTGTCAACAACTCCTGTAGCATTGTCTGGTGGAATGAAATTTCCTTAATAGAATAATGACATCCATTGCTGCTTCATTAGTTGACAATTCAATTCACCAGCGCTTGCTTTTTCCCTCAATTCACTCATAGTGTCTGGTCATGTTCCATGATCAAACAAATGTGTCTGTGGTGTCCAGAGAATCATTGAATACTAAACAGGTCCAGCCAAAAAGCGGTCAATCTCATCATCCAAAAGCTAAACCAAACAATACCTAAACAAATTGGTCATGGAAGGGACCTCAATTTCAGGTCACAATCTTGACACTCTTCCCATTCTCTCCAATCCCTCCTCCGGCTAAAAGTCCAACATGCTGAAGTCCAGTGAGTGCCGCCCTCCCTCTGGGCTAGCTTGTCCTTCTCTCCAATAATTTATCATCAACTGTTGACTGTGAAGAGTAAAAAGAGAGAGTGTTTGGTGGTTGTTTGGCGCCGCCCTCCCTTTGGTTCTCAGACCACAGTGTTCTCATTGCAAAGAAAGGAGCAAGTAAAATGCTTCATCAGAGGCATCTTCTACATGACATGTAATGTCTTCGCTGGGTTTATGCGCAAACATTTGGTAGTTCCTACGCTGCATATCTCCTTTCCAACCAAGATGTTTTATCTCTCTCTCTCTCTCTCTCTCTCCATCTAACCACCATAAAAGTTGGGTAGCTTTTCAGTTTGCAGTAACCCGATGGATTGAAAAAAAGGGTGTTAGCTAAACCAAACCTGCTTCCTAGATTAAGGAAATTTTAGAAAGGGTAAAAAGGAAAGAATGGAGATCTAAAGTCTTGTTTGAAGAGCGTGCAAATGATGAAATGACTTTGGAATTCAGCATGCTATGATTATCCAGTGGACAGCATCGTCAATAAACGCAATCATTAGATTAATAGAAACAGTCTCATAAACATGACCTTTTGGACGCTAATTCCCATAACAAGATGGCACGACTTGGAGCAGAAATCATCTCAAGATCTCACTGTATAAAGCACGCAGATTATTGCCAGATCAATCTCGCCGACAATTTGTCATATTGTTTGCTTGAACCACATAACAACCATTTTATTTCTGTTTTAAAATAATTTTTTTATTCTAAATTAATTTTTAAAATAAGCAATTTAATTTTTCTATTTTTGAAACAAATTTTTAATACATAAATAGGTTTGGCATAAAAATGAAAAGAATTTTTTTTATTTTTTATTTCTTAAATATAAATAAAAAATAAAAACTCTTCTCGTTACTAATCCTCTCTATTAGTCAGCCACTCACCTGTTGTCTGCCGCCGCCTGCCACTATCTCATTACTAATCCTCTCTATTAGTTAGGAGGATGCCGCCTGCCACCATCTCATTACTAATCCTCTCTATTAGTCAGGTGGGTAATCCTCTATTAGTCAGCCACCCACCTGCTGTCCGCCGCCGCCTGCCACCATCTCATTACTAATCCTCTCTATTAATCAGGTGAGTAATCCTCTCTATTAGTCAGTCACCACCTACTGTCTACCGCCGCCTACCACCATCTCTCGAGAAGTAGAAACTTTGTTGATTCTTTTCTAGAGACATAAATTTTGAATAGTTAACAAACACAAATTTTTGCTCACAAACTTATTTAGAAATAAAAATAGAAAAATTTATTTAAAAATAATTTTAAAAATAATTTTAATCAAAATGGTTATCATTCGCGCCAAGTCATCGGTGGGACGAGTGAAAATTTTCCCCCCTTCACCCACCACCATTAGCACGCAAAAACAGAGTGGGGCTTCTTTTAGATGCCATGGAACTTAGACCACACGATCGAATAAAGGGAAAGAACCTACTCAATCTTCAGAAACTCCCGTAAGAGCCGAAAAATTAAGAGAGTTAACAGAAAAATTCCCAAAAAGTGAATCTAACAATTAAACATGACAACTCTCTAGAGGTCAAGAACTATTGAATCTCGTCTTATATTACCAAAATCGAGTCAATACAAATGTTGCAAAAAACTCATTGATTTGAACCCCCATTAACCACAGGTCCCTCACACATCATCTAGATCACCTCTCAATTGGACAATGGTTACAGAAAGAGGCTCACAACCTTATGATGCATTAACAATGAATATGGTACCGTCACAAATGAACAAATACAGTAGCTTTCATTCATGATGTATAAATCCACTAGCCGACAGATGTAATGTCCCATGGACACAGATGCATCCCTATGATCTACAATTTCTTCAAGGTTCCCTGTAGATTCATGCTATACCGAGACAGTGAACAGATAAATCTTCAGGACAACGGCAAGAGCCAGCTGCAACAGGAAGATTGCGGCCACTATCAAAAACCACCTCTCCCCTGCAGACTTAATGTGGGCTCGGAGGTTAAGAGCCACAAAGGTCGCAGACATGAAACCAGCCACACCAGCCACCACCCATCTGAATATATCCAGCGGCACAATGGAGAGACACTGAATCCAGAATTTAGAGACAATTCAGATTCTAAAAAAATTTGGTAAGAAGCTATAGTACATCATAGATAAACGACCCGACCCTCATCCAAACTTTGAATTCATGGCATAATTAAATTTACTTCTAGTTATGAATAACTAAACATGGCAGTTGACATTCCCGTCACTGGAAAATACATTTTTGATAGCTATGAAGACATGACAGTGAAATCAAAAGACAAATTGATATCAAAACTGTCTCTACAAGTGACTTCTCCCTACACCTACACACTGAAATCCTTTTCTTTGAATCAATTAAGAAGGCCAAAGAAATGATTGGGTGGGATTGACACCTAACAAAGAACAAGAGCTCATGGTTGCTGCCATATTAATCTCAGAAAAATATTAATGTAAAAGCAAATGGTAGACCATCCTCAAAGTATAACGAGCGTGAAATGTCTTAATTGGACTCGTGTTTATATGAGAAGAATGAATCACCCGTAATATCCTTGTACTGTATATGACCCAACAATTTTTTGTTGTTTATTTCGAGTATATAAGACCACCGACGCTCTCTCTCAGATAAAACGAAGAAACTTACCAATGCTGGAATGAAGACAAAAAGGGAGTAACCATAAAGGCAAAGCAGCTGAACAAGACCGGACGGTGCCGAGAAGTATTTCAAGATCACGTATAATCCAAGAGGTACAATAGTAACATAGCCATAAAATAATCCAGCAGACCATGTCACAAGATTTATGTCGTAGTTCCAGTGTTCTTTCTTCAGCTTGTGAGCTACATATGTGACAAAAGTCCCAATTGAAGCTGCAACAAAAATGAGGGTGGTGCATATCCAGAATGGTCCATACCTGCGCATTCAAATATAATCACCTAAAAAAAGATTGAAAACAAAGGACAATATTAAACAAAATTTTCTGCTTAGGGCCTATCTATCTATGGCTGGAAGTGCAGATCAAATAAAACCTGAGATATAGATCAGTGCACTAAAAGGTAAAGAAAAATGCACCTTAAGAAGCTTTTAAGGAATATAAGAAGTGCTGATGTCTCACTCAACTAGTCTGAAGCTGCTTTAATTTTACATCAAGAAGAAGGCACTCACATGCGATGGCAATGAAGTGCAAAGCTCATCATGCACATTTCAGTTTCAAATAAGCTGAGTGGATTTTATTTTAGGGATATTTCAAAAGAATTGCACTATGGGAGTAAACCTCCCCAGCAAAATCTCCACCATTTACTCACATGACACACATTCCCTATCAGGGTTAAATCATGTGGATCAAAGCTAAATGCTTAAAGCATTGCTGATACCATAATCCACCATGAATTTCCATGAAATCTAGCACCTTTTAAAAGTATCATATTATACAAAAGTGAGAACTTACCAATGTGATTCCCTTAGTTGTGTCGAAGAATATTGTCATTCCACAATCGCACATTTCAGAAATAAAGTCACACCACTATTTAACAAATCCATGAAATTAATACTACTCAAATATCGCAGGTGCCAAAAGCTCAAGACAACTTACAGATCCGGGTTGCTGGAAGTTTTCTCATTAAAGCTTCCTCTAAATGGGAATAGTGAATCTTTAATCCTCTCTAGCACATCTGATGTGTCAACATCAAAATATGGTTTATAGGAGGCAACTGAGAACCAACTAAACCAACCACTTGGCTGAGACTCGTCTGATCCGACTGTAGATTTTGAAAATGTATCTGCATCATAATCAAGAAAATGTACATAAATAGCAATATACATAATTTGCAACAGAATTTCAATCCGCTTTAAGATTTAAACCTGACAATAGGATCTTCAGTAATTTTTGGTCCAGTTAAATATGAAAACAGCAAAAGCGAGAAATAATGTAATTGCAGCAGCAGAAGCTGAGATATAAATTTCCAAGCATGCACTGCCTTTTCTCTTCGAATGCTTCATCAATCAACATCATTAAACAGAGTTCGTTTAGATATGAACAAACACTAGGCGGATGGAATCTAACATTAAATTTGCCTCATTATGCCTTTCACAAGGATGGAAGTCAAGAGGGCAGTAGCAAAGCAACATAATATCCTAAGTCCCAAAAACACACAACATAAAGTACGATAATGTCTTGCATACCATCAGCATCTCGAGGAGGACCAGAGCCACCAGATATCTTCCCTTTTGCATCAGATGGAGGGAAAGTCTGGAGATTTGAATCTGAGAAAAAGATCATTTCTATTGAGCTCCGAATAAATAAATAAAAATGACATCGATGACAATCATTAGAGACATCAATTGCCAAGAGATAAAATCTCAACAAAGGCTGAGTGAGTTTCAATTCCAGAACTGGACAAGCTGAACTGATCCTCTAATCGAACCTATGCAGCAAATCATTGACTTGAACAACAGGAATTTTCTCCCTCAAGAGCTACCCACGTCAGGCTTTTCCCCCGTTTTCTCCACCCATAAAAGACGATCTACATCTCATAAACAGCAAGAACACTACTGATAAAAGGTAAATCCTACTGATAACAAACCCGAATTATCCACTATTCCTCTTCCTAATCAATGCCCGATTCACGACACGGCAGCTCGCGCATGCCAAGCTCGAAAGCATAGACAGCCTCAGCCAAGACAAATCCGCACTCGAACCTCGTTTTCCGCGATCAAAGCACAGAACAGAAGGCAAAACTCGAACAGATTCCTCAAATCGCAGCACATTTCACATTTCCTAATCGCATAAAAAACAACAACCGAGACTTCCACAATTTCCACACCAAACGGTACCTGCGAATCTGACAGCTACGTGCCCTGGATCTGGGACGGCCTGCGAAAAGATCGAGCGAGATCAGCTGAGATCCGACGGAATACGACCGGTGGATAATCCACGAACGCACGCAGCACCAGAAATCGAGAAGCGACGAAGCGCGATTGCGGTCGAGGAGCGACTCACCGGAACAGATCCCGACACCTTCTGGTTGTCGATGCTCGTGTACTTGCCGGACATCATCTTGCCCGCCTCCTCCTTCTTCTTCTTCTTCTTCTTCTTCTTCTTCGTCTTCTGCCGCTTCGCGACTTTGATCGTCTTCTTCGCAGAGATCTCTCGCCTCGCAGGAATGGCGTATCCGGATTTTGTTTTCTTTTTTTTTTTTATTCCTTTTTGCCGTCGATATTTTTTTTTTATTTGCGTGTTTCGCTCCACTTTCTGTTTGTCTGTTGCAGGGAAAACATTGGGTCGGCGTTGGGCTGGGCCCATTACCGGAACCCGAAAGCAGTTCGGAAATGGGCCGAGCCCAGTCCTACTTTGGCGGGTGTTGTTCTAACTTCGAGTTTGCTTGCGTTTCTCGACCGTAAGGATGTGCATGGTTTCAAGATAGAATTTGGAATCTAAGAATCAAATTGGTGGAAACCAATCCTATTCCAGGTTCTAGAATATGTAGGGTAGATTTAATCTCCAAAAATTGACAAATCTATTCCAATGGATAAGTTAAGTTTCTGTGTTTATCTTATCCTATCTCTTTGCTCGATTATATGATATTCTATGGCGTTCAATGATGAATATTTAATTAAAAACTACTAATCCGAGCTTCTATTTCTAACAATATTCATAATTGAGACTAGTGGATTGTAGTACATGATGGTCATTGAAGATAATGGTTCACTATTTCCATTTCCAACGATATCAAGACTTTTACTTTGCTAACATTTCATAATTCACATGTTTAAATATTAATAGTGTTCAGTGATTTATAAAAAATGGTAGTTATTAAAGGTGATGATTCACTGAAATCGTTCAATTAAGTGTATAAGTATAATGTGGATAGATCATGGAGCCAACCATTTTCAAGGTGAATTTTAGGTTCCCAATTATGCAAAATAGGTTCCACATTCCAAAAATTATGGAGCCTATTCCAATGAGTAAGATCTAGGTTTTAGATGGAACCTGAAATCACTTACCTCTACCACGTTGTCATCAACTTCCATGACAAGTGATATCCAGCTGGCAGTATATAGGCTTCATCATTACCATAGGAGCCAGGTTCAATGTAAATGTCTAGAGAAGCAAGGAGCGAGCGATTGCCATATACGACATGTTATAATTGAACGCCACACATCATATCAATTGATGACATGAAACGTGATAATTACTACTTAAATTTTAACATAATTCGGGTTTTGACAAAGTTTCAAAACTCATGTCAAACAATTCCCAACTGTGATCCCAAATCCCAAACAATGAGACAGGTTTGGAGCTTGCCTACTCCACACCAGAAGTGTTGCCTGAACTCATCTAACACCATCAAAGCAAGAACAGGGTCCTTAAACCACTCGAAACGCGGATAAGCTCCACATGTTTCGTCCACTTTTATCCAGGATGTTGGTATTATCATCACCCGCAAGGGAGTTGCTTAGGTATTTTTCGGCTACTTTAGGTTCTTAGAGGCCAAAGCAGGAGGACTCCTACAAAAGACACAGTAGCTAACACGGTTAAGTAAGAAAATCCGAGGTTGCCTCACCGGGTAATCGAGTTGCAGCTGACCTAATTTATCTTTGTATCCCGTCGTTTTACTTGAACATACAAACACCCCAGATTAGCTGCGTGCAGCGTGTTCTCCCGATTACTCCATTCCGACTCTCCCGACTCGAAAACAAAAATGTCCATCTAATCTGACCATTCAACAATTAGTATGCCGTAAATGCTAGGTGCGGTTCACAAAATGAAGTCGCCATATTCTATTATTCACTCTAAGTTTGAATCCAACATTCATCAGCGAGTTGCTAGATTCACCAGAAGCGCATCACGGATCATCCAGGTGGACCACTCAGAAACTTCCTTTCGAGTACATAGCTAACCTGCTTTCAACGCCATAAATCAAGACGAATATCTCCTAAACTACCTTCGCTGAGGAAATTCAAAATCCAACAGACAGAAACTATTATGAACAAAGTATCTAAACAACTTCTACGAGGGCAATTAATTTGTCCTTTCAAGGGACAAAAACCACATTAAAAAATAATGATAACCTCACAAGTCACAAGTTCACCATCACAATGCCAACGTTTGGCAAGGCATATGCTTTATTAGCGGCAAGATCATGATCAGCATATTCTTATTCCTCGTGATTTCAGAGTTCTTCAGATGAAACCGCAGTCTGCTTGTATTCTTCCCCTATATATGGAGTCCCGACTCTGGCGGCTCCACAAGAAGATGATTCCATCATCACCTGTGACAGTCTCCGCAAATGCAGTTCTGAATAAGGCTTTATAGGTTCCCTGCCTACAACATTATTTTACATAGGTCCACCAGTATTCCAAGTTATTCCATTCCCTCTCATGCACTTTTTAGTCTGCCCCTCGTGAGCAGCAGAGATCTCCTTAATGCAAGCATAAGAACCCATGTGGTTGCACTAATCTTTTCCTTAATCATTAAAAGCAAAGCAGAGCTCAACACAGTCTTCAAAATTTGAGCTCGCAATCCCTTGAAAAAACCCAGAAAGCCTTCTCTATTCCATATGGCAAGCATGATTCCAGGAATTGTTTTGCGAGGTTTCTTCTGAGCTGTTTCTGTTCCGTTTTCACTAGAATCGACAGCTTGAATCATGACCTTACACCTTCATGCAACAAAAATGCTAATTAGCTCTTAGTTCTGCAACAAAAGCACACAGAATAGGTAAATTTATTGGAAAGAAAGATGCACCTTATTGCGGGATAAGTCAAAATAGTGGCGATGCTCTTCGAAAGCGCACCCAAGGCAAAAGCTGAGAATGCAGAAAGTGATTCAGGTGATGAACCCTTGTCTGTTTTATTCTGTTTTCCTTTCAAGAGTCTTAGCTTGAGCTGATCAAATACTGTGTACTGAAGGGAAAAAAAAAGAAAAGGTCAGTCTAAAGAAAATTCTCACACAGGGACTTAACAACAACAATCATCACAATGCTTACACCACTCGAAAAGCAAATACCTGAATCGCAGGGTTAGAAGTCAGCAAAAGGGAGATCCCAAGACCATCAAACGCATGAGTCCAATCACCCTCAGTAAGGGTCTGCCAAAGGCCCTTGGATTTCCCAAAGGCACTAGTTTGCATCCTGGCAGAGGCTGTATCCAGGGGCTACACAACAATATACCAAATTCACTCAAGATCACAAACAACTATTACTTGCTAATTTGCATATTTAGATAAGATAATTTTCTAGATCTCATAAAGACATAGCACATTCAAATGGCACTTATAATGCTCCAAGGTACTGAGTTCTTAAGCTAGGATCAGTTTACATCTGTATGTTCATATAAGTGAAAGGAGAAAACTAACAAAGCAAAACTTTTTGAGAGAGGATTCACCTGAGTAATAATGGCAGTGCAAGCACCAGCTGCAGCAGCCAGAACCAAATTAGCTGATGTTCCAACTGACTTATAACCAGTCCTTTTTAGGTATAATCTTTTGAAGTTGCTGTATCCATAGAAGTAAACAAACTGAGCAATGAAAGATTGCAGGTTTTTGGTCCCTAAGCCCTGGTATAGTGAGAGCACCCGGCCATTGGATATTGCCTCCCAGAGAACATCTGACAGATGCCTGTGCAGACAAATAAAAACCAAATGGATTAATTACCACAAATATCCTTGGAGCAGCTTGCAAGAGAGATGACATAGGCATTCTGATCCGCTGAATTCAATCAGAGATTTGCACCAGAAAGAAAAAAGACTGTGAATTGCCACCGGAACAAAGATTGCAAATAGAGATGGTCTCATTATATCTAGGAAGCTCTGAGGAATCTGAGGAACAATGTTTGAATATTGTTTTATACCTCTTGAAATGTACATTTAATGCCATGTTAGCACTTCAGAAAGAGTTGCCAGAATCATAATATAAAAACAGCATTGAAGCCAAAAGACTCCAGATAAAAATAAAAATAAAACCATATAAGCTGTGAGCACAAATTCACTTCACATTTTTTCTCAGCAGAAAAGAGATGACGAGGAGAAATATTCAGATTCCTGAACCACCAGTGAATGCAAACTATCGCCAAAATAATCCAAAAAATCAACCTCTCAGAAAGAATACAAACTATAAGTAGTTTATACTTCATTCAACTGCAACATGTATTGACCAAGACCTATTACTCTGTTTGAGAGTATATCAATCTTGAAATTTACAACGGCAAAAAGAGATACATGTAAGAAGAGATGGCAGAGGGAAGTTATAAGCTATAAGCTGTTATCCGAGGAAACCAAAACATGGGCAGAACATATCCGGATTTGCAGTGTTGGCAGCGACAGATGCGATGAACGAAACATGCTTGCACAAAAGGAAGCCAATGCAGAAGAGCACAATTTTTCACTGTTCTTTCAGGACCATGTTCATGGGCAATGAACCGTAGCTTCTCCTCACAGAATTTAAGTACTCGTCAGGCACAAAACAGTCCATCTTTAAGGTATAAGACCCTTTTTCCGAGGCCTCATTCGAAAGGTCAATGCATATAACAGCCACCCAAACCCAACGTCGACACGCTCCTCCGAAGCCAAAAGCCTCCGAAAAATGGAGGCGCGAACAACGATGTCTCGCCGACAAAAACACGACCCTTCCAGACAGCCCAAAAAAAAAAAAAAAAAAACAAGAGCTAATTTCGCAATCACCGAACCCTATGCACGAAACCGAGAGATCATTCTCTTCAATCCGCTAGCAGCTAATGCTACAATCTAAATCCGTCGGGAAAAATTAAAAATAATTATTAAACAAAAAAAAAAAAAACCACGATCATCCTACACAAGCAGGACAGGAGCTGGTTTTGGCACGATCAGGGGGCCTTAAGCGCGCTACGATTCACGAGCACCGATCGGGAGAACAGAATTCGCCGCGCGAACCGACGGGATCGCGATCCCGCCGAACGACGCGAAACAATACGGAGCGGCGAAAACGAAGGAGATCTCGAAGGAAGGAACGAACGACCGACCTGTATCTCTGTTGACCGTGGGCTTGGACCTCGGCCTGGTACTTGGTCTTGCAGGTGTCGAGCGGGTACAGGATGGTGGTGCTCAGCAGCGACCCCACCGCCCCCGACGTCGCCTCCGCCAGCGACTCCAGATCCACGCCCATGCTTCCGACGAGATCACCTCCCCGCACCAGCGCCCGCGCGCATCAACATACACAGCGACAGCGACAAGAAGAAAGAGAAAGAAATATAGAGAGAGAGAGAGAGAGGACTCAATTTATACCGAGGACGGAGAAGAAGAAGGAGAAGTGGGAACGAAATTGTCGACGTTGAGAATGTGGAAAACGACGGAGACGAGACACACGCCGAACGCCGAGACGATTCCGCTGGTTTGGAAATAGCAATGGAGCTCGTGCATACATGGGAAGGAGGGATCGTTTTCTCCATTTGGGCACCCGCGGGATGGCGTTTTCCTCGGGAAGCGTGAAGCCGCGGGAGTGGGGGATCGGACGGTTCCCGTCTAAATTGACGGCGACGTTGACGGATCGGACCGGAAATCTCCCGACGCGGCCGCATTATTAATGCTTCGAGACGTTGACGCGGGTAGGTGCGGGCGGGGGTTCGGTTGTCGGTACTGGTAGTTCGGGATCGATCTATCCGAGTCGGACCGGACCGCACGTGCTCCGCCCGAGTGAGCGCAGGTTTTTTTTTTTTTTTTTTGAGCAAGAGTGAGCGCAGGTTGAGGTCGAGCTAGGATTACGGATTGGGCTGTGCTGTGCACGTGCAGCTCGGCTGGCGTTTTGAGCTTTTTACTTGTGATTATCGAAATTTAATCCTGTTTGTTTCGAGATAATGACAAGAGAGCGATGATAGGAAGCGGGGGTGGTGTGACGCGCAGATGACGATGATTCTTGACGTGGTCAGATTATTAGGGTATACATGATAAAAATATCTTTTTTTTATTTTCTGTTTTTTTGTTTTTCCATATTGGCTTAAAACATAAATTCCAGTTTTGGTAACGCAATTTGACTTTTTTATTTTTAAAATAAATTTCTATTGCATAAATAGATTTGAAGAAGAAATCATAAATTAAAATTTTTAAATAGAAATTGATAAATCAATTTTTTTCGAAATTCCATTTAAATTTTGTCATGCGCACTCTTCAAGAAACATAAATAGTTTTTGAATTTTTATTATATATGTAGTGTCGTAATTGAATTTTAAATTTGTTCGATATGGTCTATAAATTTTTGTATACGTTTAATTTAGTGTTTAGACCGTGTGAAAAATGTTCAATGTTGCTTGTAAACTTTAATTAATGAAAACAACATTGAATAATTTTGGACAGTTCATGAACTAGATTTAACACGTATCAAAAGTATGTTAATCACATTTAAAAAATTAAATGTTTCAAGTATTACATTATATATTTGGTTAAAATTTGGGGACTATATTAAATAAGTTTAATGTTCATGGAACATACTGTACATTAGATCAAAATTCGTTGATCGTTTACGTCATCATCCCGAGGGAGAATATGCTCTACAAGATGGAACTTTACTCTTTTTTTTTTATCATCTGTTGTGTGAATGGAAGAAATTTCATTGGAGGGTCAAATTGGAAGATTCTCAATGCGACACAAATTAATCTTGACTTGATATATAGTAAATGGACCAAGTTGCGATTTTATGAAACAGAGTGTATGATTGAAATGCTCGAGAGGGGACACAAGTTCGGTTTAATCTTCAGGTTTAATCTTAATTGCGATTCAAATTCTATTCATTAATCGAGTTTGAATCGAATCTAGCTTGATTGAGTGCAGCTCGAACCTTAAATATTCAAGTCGAGTTGAGTTGACAATTAAGCTCGAGTGTTAAATCAAATCGACTTGATCACACCTACGATTGGGGTTAGGACATGTCAAAAAAATAAGTATCAATGATAGATAAGAATTTCCAAAGTCAAATGTAAATATTAGTTATGATTCACGATAGATGAATAATGCCCGGTTACGTTACGCTGGTCTTGCAACTAATCCATAACATTTATTTTTCCTCCCACTTGATTGATAACGCTGGCCACGACACCTACACGTGCTAGAGAAAATGCACAAAGAAAACTCGAATACACCAGACTATATTGCAACGCAGCAAAACTCAATTTGCATTTTGCTAGCTTGCCATGAATGGATGCATAAAGGATTTTTTTAAACAGACAAAAGATTAGCATAGTGATTGAGATCCAAATCTAACAATGGCAACACGTCTCAGACGATATCACAATTAGAGATTTAATTGTTGTTTGGAAATGAAATCACTCAAGTAAAATTAGTAAAGTTAAAATTTACAGATACTCTTTTTATAAAAGAGATATATGAACGCAGGACGCATGGATATTGCCTTGCTCGAGGGGACTTAGCTCACTCACCACGATAAAGTCATGTGCGTCACATTCTCGTGTCTCGTATATTGATCAAGAATTTGAAACTTACCTTATCATAAAAGTTATCGATTTTTAGAATAAAAGACAGAACTCGCCCACGCTAGGATTGACTAGGGAATTGGTTTGCTTTCCATTTTTTTTTCTTTTAAGTTACACACAAACTTTAAACAACATAACATCATTGTAGTAAAACATACCTCGTGAACAACTTGCGGAATTGTGTTTTTGGCATTGATGGGTTTCGTAGACTTCTCAAGTCCAAAAAATCAGGTTTTACCTAAAAAAATCCGAAAACAAATCAATCAAGGTCTGCTCCCAAATTTTTAATCCATAAACCTATCCAGCTATCGTGTGAACAATCTTGTAACCAATCGAGTAAGGTCGGTCCAATGCGATTCCCAATTTGAACTAACCTGGTTATTTGCTCCTAATGTCCCAAACATAAAATCTTAAAAAAAGATATTTTTATTCGCACTTCCCTTTATATATAGAAAAATGCCGTGAGAATGAATCCTTTTGAGAATGTTTTTGAACAACATAGGAATGGTCGGGTGATTTCATTTCCAAAAAGGGATGGTGTAGCTAGGAAGGTTGGCACCGCAACAGATAGTCTGTCATAGATCTCTATTGACACGCTTCAATCACTCGACCTTTTTTTCCTTATTAAGTATGTGAAAACTTTTTCGTACATCATAGAAAATGGGGGTGTGGAAAATAAAAGGCAACAAAATTATTTTCCCACTTTTCCTTTTATTTGAAAAACTTGAATTCTTTTTTACCGCACTTCTCGCATTTTCCTCTTAAATTAAAGAGAACAAATTAAAGCAGTTCAAATGAATTTTATTTATTCATAAAATTTCGTTTATTTCACTGAAAATTCAATATACCCTCGAGAAATTTTTTGAAAAAGTATTTTCAAGAAAAACAACAATTATTTGGAGTGAAAACCTGCTTTTCTGCCTGTGGATTTCGTTGTCTTGGATTCCGCTTCGGGCTGATAATTGAAGTTTACCGACGAACGCGAGCATATTTACTTCGTTGATGATTTTAGAGAAAGAGCCATGGAAAGAGTGGAGAAGGGAGTTTGCAGCGCTTTTCCAAATTAGATTTAGGAAGCTGTCTTGTCCAGTTTAAAGATAGTGCAACTTTAGGCGCATAGATTATCAAACAAGAAACTCGCATTATGCCGCAGTACAACTAAAATCGAGACAGGGCTATACCAAGCTAATTTATCTATATTATATAAAAAGGCAACTTTCAATTTTAGTGTCTGTCCCCAAACTACTATACCACCCCACACTAAAACCATAGTCTATCTTCGCCAAGTAGGTTAGGAGTAATGGTGGCTTTTGTAAGTTTATGGTGCAAACTATGATTCTCAGACAACTAAAGTCGAGTTAAAATAGAAGATGTAAGGCTCTATTTGTTTCGCAGAACTGAATAAGTTGGAAATATTTTTATAAGGATGATCGCTTATGTCACTTATTAAAATAAATGAATGAAATTTTTTTCATTATTCACGGAAAATGTTTATGTAAATTGATATTTGTCAAGGGCAAAATACACAAAAAAAAACCTTAAATAATGTCAATTGTGATGCATTTGACCGAAACCTTTTACCGTGTGACAAAAAATCCAAAACTTTAGCATGTATAATATATTCAATATCCATCAAAATTTTGTCAATGAAAACTGTTAAAAATAAGGATAAGTGCATTAGAAATTCTAAAACTTGTTATGAAAGCACAATTGAGTCTAAAAATTTCAAAGCAGTGCGATTAAGTCATGAAACTTGTCAAATTTGTGTAATCAAGTTATTTTGTTAACTTTATCGAACTTAGCTAACGAAAAATATTAACATGACTTTTATTTATTTATTATTTTCTCTCTTTTGCATGGCGTCATCACCATATAAAGAGAGAAAATAAAAAAAAAAGTCACATTAGTATTTTCTACAAGTCAAGTTTGATGGAGTTAATGAGAGAATTTGATTAAACCAATTTGAAAAATTTGATGACCTAATTGTTTTGAAAGTTTTTAGACTCAAATAAACTTTTGCAACAAGTTTTATAACTTATGATGTACTTATCTCTTAAAATTTGCCTACATGGACACTAGAAATGTAAACAGTGTTGATATAATGCACATGTCTTTCAAGTGAAATAAAACAACCTTGTTTTAATCGAAAATTTATTTAATGGAACCTTAACAGAGCATCAATGTGTTGCATGGGTACAAATTTTAGGTTTTTATGTCACAAAAAAAAGTTTAGGGTATATGTTACGGTGGGAATAGTTTAGAGTTTGTTATGTTGCAAAAAAAAAATAATAATAATGGTAAATGTGTCACAATTGACATGTGAAGGTCTTTTTTATGGCTTTTTCCCCATTTATGATGAGAACCTAATAGTTAATTATTTTAATTGACACAAATGATCATTGTTAAGAAAATACTTTTCGAATCATTTATTTTCTGTGAAATTTTCTTTAAAAAGGAAAATGCATCAATTGCTAAAACATATAATCAACACTAATTTAAAAGTCTGGCATGCCCACAATGCATGTGTCGCGGTCCGTGAATCCTTTCGTACTCGTGACACTTGTGAGTGGGGCTTGGGGTTATCTGGTGAAGAGTGTGAGGCAGAAGAATAGAACACAACTAGTCCGTGAGAGTGGTGTCAGGATAGTTGGTGCTAGGAGTTCTAGGATAGAAAGATTATATCACTTAGGAGCTCTGAAGACGGGGTAAGTCTCTCGTGCACAAACTAGTCGGGAGCTGATGCTGCTCTCCTAACGAGGTCATGGCTGGTCGAAACTAGTTGTTGTGCCTAGAGAGATCTGCTGTCTCACTCGATGGACTAAACGCCCGAGCAAAACTGGGCGTGGTGGGATCTCGTACGAAGAAGAAGCATTCACCGTATCATTCGTGGAACAGCTATAGAAGAAAGGCTGGCCTGGCGAATTCCGCTCGCCAGGCGCCCGCGGGTCGTTCCGAGGCCAAGGAAACTCTCGGCCCGCAACACATGCATGGAGATTAGTTTACATTTAATGAAACTTATTGTCAAAGGGTAAGAAGCTCAATCTCATGAACAATTGCATGCAATTTAAACAATTATAACCACGGGGTTGCAACCCTTCCAAGTTGAAAAGGTTGGGGGTTCAAATCCCCACACTAGGGAGGATTGGGGTATTTATTTAGTGGGTTTTTAGAAAAACCGAAATGAGTGTTAAGCATAGGATTAGAGTAGGATTGATAAAAAAAAAAAAAAAAAAAACTACTATGTATTATAGGTTTTAGAAAAACCAATGGCAATTAAGGCTACATTTAGTAACGCTCCCAAAAATAGGTATCTATGTTATTTTATTCTTGGGAGCAAAAATAAAATAGAAACGTGTTTGGTAATTTTTTTGTTTCATGGAACAAATCTATTCTTAGAAACAGATTTGGAATTAAAACAAGAAAAAAAATTTTACTTCTTATTTTCGGGAACAAGAATCAAAAAACAAAAATCAAGCTTTTTTGTTTTTCTTTCTCTTCCTCTCTTCTTCCCCTAGCTGGTTATTGGCCTCCGTGCTGGCTAGATGAGGCTGGCTTAGCCATGCAAGGCTTGGGGTGACCTTGCCGGCCCTTGTTTGGCTCAATCGCTAGTCGGTGACTTGCTGGAGGAAGGAAAAGAAAAAAAAAAAAAAAAAAACAGAAAATTGTAATAAGATTATTAATAAATTAAAAGAAATTTCAACTCATAAAAATATTTGAGTCATACCAAACGCATTTTTCTTCCAAGAATATAAATTTTGTATAGTTATCAAACATGCTCAAATGCTTATAAATTATTTTTGGAAACAAAAATAAAAAAAAAAAAAATGTTTCCAAGGAAAAATTGTTTTCAACATAAATGTTACCAAACACACCCTAATATTAAATCGTAAAAGCTCAAAGATAAGGTCCTGTTCTTGTTCTTTTAATTTTTGCTTTTTACATAATTTAAATTATGTTGATCGCATAATTTGACCCTTCTTATTCAAATTATAAACTCCCGAAACTTTTAGAATGCTCAAGCGTGGATACACAAGTCAACATACAATTTTTTTTTTCCATAATTTTCTCAAATTTTAGCGGAGAAGCCAAAAGAAAAAAAAAACTTTCGAATTTGCATAATGAAAACAAACACACCCAATCTTACAAAAAAAAAGCAAACAAACACACCCAAACAAATCAATCTATTTAAAAGGGGCCTAACACTTTAAAAAACCTTGACTTGACTTTTGTCCCAATTTTACCTTATATCTTAAAAAAGCCTCTAACATTAAGTCCAGTTCCAATTTTAGCATAAACTCTGTTTTGTTCTACGAAAACCCTCAATTATTGGTCTTGTCTCGATTTTATCCCAAAATTTGTACGGTCTTATAAAAATCCACAAACTTTTACATGAATCACAAATCCACCCCTATTAACCCTCTACACTAAATTTTTCGTTGATAGTTGAGAGATGGAAAACTCCAAAACACAAGTTGTTAAAGTGTCTCTGTCACGCCTCGAACCCTGAGCGAGCGCACATCCCACTGCGATCGATCAAATATGCGACATCCCAGGATACGTCGCCGACCCATTCATTTTATTACGCATGCGGAAGCGAAACAAATCCCCCGACAACATTTAACTTGGGATAGAAAAGCGAGGCAATCAATCACAATACCAAACACTCATTTACAAACACATAGGTTTAAATACAACTCTGAACTGTCTACAAAATAGATCAGCTCGACAAAATGGGGACTATCCTAAAATCAACTAGCAGGATACGTTCACCGATACTTCAGTCTCCATCTTTCCAGATTTAGGGCTTCGGGTCCTCCACGACCGCCATCTAGGGACCTGAAATTTTAATCCCCAAACCGGGATGAGACAATTCAACCCCCTAAACCCCTAGGGACCTAAATACACCCCGGGTGGCCTAGCCACATCACACAGAGAACTTACCTCGCCTCAATTCTTTCCTGCAGGTTAGCACAATTCAAATCACTCAATCATAGATATTAATAGGAACTTAAACAACCGGAACGCATTCACTTTCATATAACCAACAACCACGGGGGTCCTAATTATAAGACTAAATCGTTATGACACGTCCCATTCCATGTCACACAATTATGTCCCATAATCCGACACATCAACAACACTCAACATGCATTCCAATTGTTATTCACTACCACACAAGGACATAGCCTACTCGTTGTTCGGCTATCTACTAGTATATAGCCAGGCATCGCCTCCCCCCATGGAGCGCGGCTTCGTCAATATATCGATGGCGTTCTCGAAGGAGCATGGGCCCAAAATTAACTGCGACCCGCATCCACCGCGTGAGCATCCCATATAGGGGCAAGTCCAGTTCAACAGCCCAAGACGATTCCTCTTAGTTATCACACAGCCAAAGCATATTCGGCCCCATGACACTTTATATTTCACTCAATGCTTCCACTTAAAATAGTGACCCCGACCATTTTTCTTCATATTAAAAATATTCCAGAAATTACTCACGTGTGTGGGGACATGCTAATTTCTAATCAAAAAGCCAATATCTCACTTTTTCAAACCCCACTATTTAATATAATCATTAAAATCCAATTTTTACATCAAAACTCGACACTTGGGTTTTTATGAATAAAATCTTATTTACCACAATCAACACTCAATTTGCCACATCCATTCATCAAATTCAAATTCTAAATGCACAGCAGCGATCAGCACGAAATTCTAAGAAAATAAGGTTCCAAAATAATTTCCAGAATTTATTAAATAATTAAATTTATTCATAAAATTAATTAAATAAGAATATCCATATATTTCATGATCCACGCTCAACTTATAATATCCAATCATCAATTTTAAAAACTGACTATATAGCAAAGAACCGGCACGAAATTCTCGAGAATTTAGGGTCGACGAAAAATTTTGGAATTTAATAAATAATTAAATTTATTCCGAAAAATAATTAAATAATAATATTTTAATAATTTCGAATAATAATATATTATTAAATTATTTAATAATTTCGGAATATTTAAATAAATCAAAAGTAAATTCCTTTATATCACATCAAAACTTATATTAATATAACCACTCACTTAACCTTAAATTCAACACAATTGAAGTTAATTAAACACCTTAATATAATCTACACTTAAATAAATTAAACTAACCACCTAATAACACTTAACATAAACTAAGCACCCCTCAAGCATCATTAACCCTCTAATCAAGGTTTAGTGAGCTAAACTCACAGGATTAACGAGCGAGCGGACCAAAATGATGAGGACGACGCGATGATCGACTTTCCTAAAGACGGGCTAAGCATCCGGGCTCGGGAAGGCGGCCGAAACGGGCCAAGACTTAGCTGCCATACCCATTTTCTTGGTTGTTGTTCACGGGTGGAGGAGGGCTGTCCGGCGGCGATTCGGGCAAAGGGACGGCGGAGGAGACTGGTGAGGGCTTGGACGAGCTGAAGGGGAGGTCAACGCCGGCGGAGGGAGCTCTGGCGAAGGCCCGAGTTGCTCGGACGAGCTGCTGGAACATGGGCAAAGGCTGGAGGCGGCGAAGGTGGGCACGGCGACAGGCGTGCGGGCGAACGGTGACCGCGACGGCGAGCTCCGGCGAATGGGCGACGAGCGACGGCCATGGTTGCAGCTTCTTCAGCGTGCTCAGATTTGATGGGGAAACGGGCTGAGGCGGAGTGGAGAGGCGAGCTGACTGGAAGCGGGCGCGGGCAACGCGGGGCAACGGCGACGACGGCAACGACAAGCGGATGCGGACGGCCGGCGACGAGCGGCTGGGCAGGCGACGTTGGGCTTGGCTGGCTTCCGGTTGTGCATCCTTCCCCCCTCCTTTCTCTCTCTTCCCAAGGTCCCAAAGAAAAAGATGATGTTGATAGGTGAGAGGGAAAAAAACCCCACTTTATGAGGGCCAATGGGCTCTTGCCACTTGTCAACACCCCATTCGCTTAGCTTCAATCAGCATGACATCAGCCGCATGATGTCATCTTCCACTATCTCCTCTCCCACAACATTATTCAATGGGTGCAATATCATTTCCGCCGGGGTCCAAATCCTTGTACATCCAATTTCTTCAATTTTTCTTTCAATTATCTTCTAACTGGATCCAATTAAAATCCACAAAAATTATCCCATGATCCTAATAAGATGTGTGACATAATGTAGGGCTTCCAACTTCTAAATTCAATTCCAATATTTACGGTTGAATTCAATCGGGTGCGATTTCAAAGACGCCTAACCTACCGGGTAGCTTTCAGGGAAATTTTCTTGCATTTGACCTAAGGGTGATCAGTCCCCAAGTTTGACGCGTTAAAATCCCTTAATTGCTTCGTCTAATAGGCTAGTTCTCTCATGAGTGGCCAACTCAGAGAGACGAACTATATGCACAGATGAAATGCCCGACTCAATCAGCTGAAAATAGAATTAGAAAAAAATCGGGATGTCACAGTCTCGAACACAAGCTCTTTAACCACAATAGATGAAACATTCTTGAGCATGAGTGATCAAAGATCGAATGCAAAATCTCTAAGGGTGATTTTGATGGAAGGTTAATGTAGCATAGGTTTGTGATTCAGGCAAAAGTTGATCTTTTATGAGACAAAAAAGATTAGAATGAAATTGAAATTAGACCTAAAGCCGGGGTATTTTTATGAGATAAAAAAAAAAGTTTATAGTAGAGTTTGTTTTAGAACTAAAGTGGCAAGTTTTTTATAAGACCAAAAAAGTTTAAGGTAAAACTAGGACTTGACTTATTTGGGGTCAAAAAAAAAATTTAGGGTAGAATTAGGACATAATGTAAAGTTAAAAGTTTTTAATGAGATAAAAAGTAGAATTGGAACAAAAATTAAAATTAAAAGTTTTTTACGGTATTAGGCCGTTTGAAAGGTGAAAAGGGAGCATAATACTTCTTTTTTCTAGGATGTGTTCAATAGTAAATCTGTCTAGATTTATAATTTCGGAGGCGAAGGAAGCATAGTATAAAGTGAAAAAGTTAAAAATTGTAAGAATCATGAGGTTGGGAGGGGGTGCAATATTTTGCACTACTTGCATCGAGGAGTAGTATAAAGTAAATATTTTATGGTTTGTAAATGTGTCACACTGTATAAGTTTGAGGGAAATATGTTATATAAGTATAAATTTGAGATTTTTGATATAAAAAAAATTTAAGATAAATGTGTTATAATTGACATAATTTAGAATATTTTGTGAGTTTTGCTCAAAACGAAAACAAACATGTCCAAAAAAATTTATCTGTTTGGAAGGTGAAAGAGGAACAGGGGTCAATTCCATAAAAAAGCACGAACTTTAGGTGTTTCCCAAAACTAAACTTTATTTTTGTGATAAAAAAAGCACGAACTTTAGGTGTTATCCCAAATCGGCCCGAACTTTATTTTGTCTCAAAAAAAAAAACGAACTTTAAGTATTGTCCCCAAATCTTCGAAATTTATTTTGTCTAAAAAAAAAGGCACAAATTTTCACTTATGTCCCAAATCTAGCCATCCGTTAACCCTCATTCCACAGTCATCCAACGGGCATTTCCACGTCGATGCCAATAATATCCAACACGAAAGCAAAACGATCGGGCGCATTCGAGTGTTTGGAGGAAGTGTTAAATTTAAATTTGCCTTCCAATGAGGTGAACTTTGCGAGATGATTCTCATGGGAAAAATAATTCGGCCTTCAATTCCAGGGAAGAGGCACATAGCTAGGGCCATTAGATCAATTAACAATTGGCAAACTGTTTGCAAAAAGGTTGAAAATAAAATAATTATTAAAAAATTTGAAAAGATCTTGTAAAAAAAGAGATGAAAAATTTTGTAAATTGTTTTTATTTTTTTTCAAATAAGTTTGGTAGGATTTGGGACAAATACCTAAAGTTCGTGTTTTTTTTGAGACAAAAATTGTTCATCGAAATAAAATTACTTTTTTTATTTTTTCGTCTTTTTTTGAGACAAAAAAAAAAGTTAACGCATTACCGTGACAACACCAAAAATTTATCTGATTGGAAGGTGAAAGAGGAACAGAGTACTTTTTCCCGGGATACGTGCAACAGTAAATCTGCCGAGATGTGTAATTTCGGGGGCGAAGGAAGCAGCAGTATAAAGTGAAAAAGTCAAAAATCATAGAATCATGACGCCGGGAGGATGGGATGGGCAATATTTTTCACTATTTGCATCGAGGGGCGTCGACGTTCCTTAATTTTGTTTTTTTCCCCTAAAAAGGTGGTTTGAATTTGAATTAGAATCTCCCCGCACCTTTTCCCTCTCTCTCTCTCTCTCTATCGCCATTTTCGCCGACCGAAATGAAATGAAAATGAGAACGAAACCCCAACGTCTCTAAAACCCCCCCACCGCTCCCTCTCTCTCTCTAGAATCTCTTTCTCTCTCTATCTCCAATCTCCCGACCGACCGATCGATCGATCCCGGCGACGCCGTGAGCGCACCGCGATGTTCGACTCGCTCCGCCGATCGCTCGTGTTCCGCCCGCTGTCGGCCGCCGACAGCGACGACGACGAGGCGCCGGCGCCGGCGCCGGTGGCGTCCACCTCGACGGCGGCGACGGCGACGACGCCGGTGCCGACGGCGACGAGGGCGATCGTGGAGAAGATCAACTCCTGCATCCGCAAGTCCATCGCCTTCTCCAAGGTGTCCCCCTCCGGCCCCAAGGATGGGGCGCCCCCGATCCGGTGGAGGAAAGGGGAATTGATCGGCTGCGGGGCCTTCGGTAGGGTTTACATGGGGATGAACCTGGATTCCGGTGAGCTCCTGGCCGTCAAGCAGGTACTCTTTCTCGGCCTCCGAGGGTTTGGCTGTTTTCGGCGGATCCTGCTTCCACTTGCTCGAGCTTGATTCGATGACTCGGCTCTGAATATTCACCGATTCTGCTCAGTTTCAGTTCGGGAAGAGCGACTTTTGTGATGTCGGTGAATAAATTTAGTGGAGCTTTGGGCTCTGAAGATGTGCCCGATCTGTTTAATTGAAGGTTCCTTGGTCCACTTCTGATTAGATTTACTTGATGGACTGAATCCGCATCTGTTTCTAGTTGATTTTGCTCAAGGGTTAACTGTCATTGCTTAAGAGTTAAATGTTGTTCTTTGCGCTTACCCTTAATCGCTTGCCTTCATTTGCTGATTTCATGAGAAGTTCATACCCGATATTTGATTCTCGCTGTTAGCAGGTTTTTCCCGGGCTAAGCTTTTGAATTTTGTTAATGGCGTATTTATTTTCTTTAAATTGGGTGCTTTTTGAGTTTTTTTCTTCCATGCATCTGGGGATTTATAATGGATGTCACGTCTTGTAATGGTTTGCTTTCCTCCAGGTTTTGATTGCAGCAAATAGCGCATCAAAGGAGAAAGCACAGGTTTGAGTTTTACAGAAACTCCTCTAATATTTTTGCATGTGCCGGTGTTCCATGATCCTTGGATCATTTGTATTTTGGTTGAGTTTATGTGACTTACTTAGTCTTGTAACTAGGCTCATATTAGGGGGCTTGAGGAGGAAGTGAAGTTGCTGAAGAATCTCTCGCATCCAAACATAGTTGTAAGTGACTTTCATTTTGTTTTCGAATACGCAAGCTTTGGGCTTAAAATAGAAGTAAATAGTAGCATTGGCTATAATTTGATCATCTGATTGCTGTCTCTCTATCAGAGATATTTAGGGACAGTAAGGGAGGAAGACTCTTTAAATATTTTGTTGGAATTTGTTCCTGGTGGATCTATATCGTCATTGCTGGGGAAATTCGGACCATTCCCTGAACCGGTGAGACACTGTCTGCCTAAAAAGGCTTTTTCCTGGGTTTTTTGAGTTTGGTCTTATTTGCCAATATGTTGAACAGGTTATAAGAACATACACCAAGCAACTTTTATTGGGCCTCGAGTATCTACACAAGAATGGAATTATGCACAGGGACATCAAGGTGCAATGCTTTTTTTATTTTATTTTAATAAATATATTGCTATTGGCATTTTTAATCTCTCTCTCTCTCTCTCAGTTTGTAATCAAGTTATGACTCCATTTACAGGGAGCAAATATTTTAGTCGATAATAAAGGGTGCATCAAACTTGCAGATTTTGGTGCCTCAAAACAAGTAGTTGAGCTGGTATACCCAATATCGGTTTTCTCAGCCAATTTTTCATGTTCTTGCTTTCCATTTGGTCTATTAACTTAAAAGTATCTATTTTTTTTACACAGGCTACCATTTCAGGTGCCAAATCAATGAAGGGCACTCCATATTGGATGGCTCCAGAAGTCATTCTCCAGACAGGCCATAGCTTGTAAGTATTATAGAAATTTGCCATTATCTTTGTGAACTAATTCTTTGCTTTTGTTGTTTATCTTTAAAAATAGGATGAGATGGTTAGAGCTCATATACTTTTGTCAGTTGCAATTCTTCCCATTATGTCATACAGACAGTTCAAATATTATGCGAGACGTCCGAACAAAAAAAAATTATTTAATTTAGTTCGGATATAAAACCACAACTCAAATATGCAATCCAGAAATGAATTTTTTTAAAGGAATGTTTTGCTTGTACTTCAATTTTGGTGCACACCAATAAAATGTTTCTCTGTCTCTTCCTTTCTGGGTTGACTTTGTTATTGTTACTAGCACTACACTAGACATTACAATGCCCACCTGTGGAATTTGATGTTTCAAGTAAGATACTAGCTGAAAAACTTTAGCCAAAATTTTAGTTGGTGACAAGTTATTAAACTTATCAACACATATCTACTGTGAAGCTTTCCACAACTTGAGACCTTCTTCCAATTAAAGTTTCAAAGCATGAACTTCCAGAAATTATTAAGTCTAGGAGCCGATCAAACTATTTTGAGTTTTCAAGGTGGATAAAGCTCTTTATCTGCTTCTTATTTTTTTGTTTTTCACTAGATGAGTAAGTTAACTTAAGGAATCTTAGGGAGGCTAAATGGCATATTGAAATTAAAGTGTGGTGTATCGCATTAGAGTTTGATGAGCCATGCTTGTTTGGGCACTTTAGCGATGTGGTGAGCCTTTTCTTTCAATTCTTGCCTGTTACATCTGTCATGCTCTTTTATGCTGAAAATACTTTGTTTCTTTAAGTTTCTATATCAGCATTTGATTGAGATATTTGATATGCCTCACAGCTCTGCTGATGTATGGAGTGTTGGATGCACTGTTATTGAGATGGCAACTGGAAAGCCTCCATGGAGTGAACAATACCAAGAGGTATTCTCGCTGAAATTTGAGTTTTGCGCAATTGTCAATGTCAAATTCTGTCATATTTTTCACAAAGCTTGTCCTTCAGGTTGCTGCTCTTTTCTACATAGGGACAACAAAATCTCATCCTCCGATTCCTGATCATCTCTCAGATGAGGCAAAAGATTTTCTGCTACAGTGTTTGCAGAAGTATGATCATATTACTTTCCCCACTTCTCATTGGCCTTTCTTTCTTCTTTCGAAATTTAAATCTTGCATTCAAAGTTCTCTGGCTTTGTATTGAAAGGTAGTAAATCTGTTACGATATGCTTGAAGAGTCTTTCCAGTTCTTCGCTTAATTGTGCAATGTGTGATTTGATTTCAGGGAACCCCATGCTAGGCGAACAGCATCCCAGCTGCTGCAGGTGATTCTAGTTATTGGTAGCATTTGAGTGGCATACAATGATTTCTTCAATATTCTGAAGTCTCTTGTCCTTTAATTATACTTCTTTCGTCTGCAGAACTACATGTTACAGTTCTCATGTCTCTATATAATATGCAGCATCACTTTGTCACGGGAGAACATGAGGATTCTCATTCTGGTTTTTCTACTTTTGGCATGGTTCGTATACTCGATAAACCAAGGAGACATGGCCATTTCATTCACTTCAGAAGCTTTTTCAGCTTAAATAAATTGAAATTGTTTTTCTGTTAATCAGGAGAAGTCTGACATTCCTTCAGCATCTTCCATGGCAAATGGAAAAACCATGTAAATTAATTTATGGTTATGTTCTTCAGTTTTTTTCTTTTGCTGGTTCAGTAGTGGTAATGTTTTCTGATGATGTAGCTTTCCCTTTTTGCTAGTCAAATGTCAATGAACTTGGGAGCAGATATTACTAACATGGATTCTACGAGCTGCTCAACATTCCGTCGACGAGGGTCAATGGCAGAAAGTGGTTGCTGGGAGGCAAATGGAAGTGATGATGATATGTGTCTGATCGATGATGAGATTGACTCCATAGGCAGATCTCCTGATAATATTTACAAGGTTAACTGCTCGAAAATTTCTGTTTGTTACCTTTTAACAAAAAGAAAGATGGCTTACATGTTGCACATGATCAATGATATTGCTTTAGCAGAGCTTTAACCCCATAAGTGAGCCTTCTATCGATTGGACGGGCAAATTTGATGTTACTCCAATACCTCAGCAGCCTGGAACGGGCATCAACCCTGATCGAACGGTTTTTAGTCCTACTGGTCCATCTGGATCTTTGAGTGAGGGGGGAAATGACTTTTCATTTCCATCTGGACCATCAATACCTGAGGAGGATGATGAACTCACAGAGTCCAAAATCACAGCTTTTCTCCATGAAAAGGTGCAATTGGTGATTATATGTAAAAATTACAATTGAGCAGTTGCAGTGGTAAATTGATTTTTTTGACTGTCGGTTGATACATTCTTGGGGTATTTTACTCCAGGCCACGGAACTGAAGAAGCTGCAAACTCCACTTTATGAAGAGTTCCTCAACAGTTTAAATACACCTTGCTCTCTTGCTGGCAAGAGCAATTATGATGAAACTGCACCAAGTTACTTGAGATTACCTCCTAAAAGCAGGTCACCTAGCCGGGCTGCGGCTGGAACTTCAACAACAGCCACAGACGGAGTTGGTTCTGGAAGCCCTGGGAGTAATAATAGCAGACGTATATCTAATGTTGGCAATGCCAGCAATCAGTCTTCACCGGAAGTAGGTTTGCCTCAGTCCAGTGATGTGAAAGGTCTTGTGAATGGTGGTCTACAGGACTCAAGTAGCCCAAGGTTGGTTTCACTAGAGTTTATATTATCTTGAACAAATTCATTTACATATATTTATTTGTAAGCTACTCAGCTATAGTCTTAACCTCCCTAACTCTTATCGCTATGTTAGCTTCTTTGAGAGACAAAAGTTATGGAAAGAAGAACTTGACCAAGAGCTTAAGACAAAACGAGGTAGATTTTCTTTTCCCAGTTTTACCCGTGCTGTTCCCTCTTTTCTTTTATGAATTCTTTCGTTGTTTTTCCTGGCAAATATTCTTGCGGTGCAATTGATGTTCCATCAAATATAACTTGTAAAACAAAGTGGTTTCTTTCCCTACATTATGTATGAAGAACATGTGACCGAATTAGATTGTTGTACTGCATCTCAAATTGATACTCACAATCCTCATGTGCGAAGTAAACAAATTAGCCATTCTTTGGAGAATCAAATGATTTTGGCTCTGAAATGATTTCACCGAAGCTGACAGATTGAATATTGTCCTAATTGTGTCAAGGAAGGTTTGAGCGTTCATTCAGGGACTCGGTTTTTGTTTAATACATTTTTGAAATATGGGCAGCAGAAATCGACTTTTATCAACTGCAGAACTCGTCTCACTGGGAAACTTGGCCAAATTATGTGTTTTGTTTGCAGAGATGATGCGCCAAGCAGTTGTGGGAGCCAACACACCATCCCCAAGAGATCGATCTATTACTCGACAAAGGGAGCGGACAAGGTTTGCATCACCCGGCAAATAAGTAGCCTGTACACAGGTTTTGCGCGGTTGATGGTTTTGATTTTCTGCTCTTGCCCAGCTCGTAGAGGATTGAGTTCCGGTATAAGGTTCTTATCGATATCATGCAATAGCAACCGTTTCAGAGAGCACCAAGTATTCGTGTTGTGGTCACAGACTCGGGTAATGCTCTAAAGTGTAGGGGCGGCAGCTGTAGAAGAAGCTCGCAAATTATGTACTTTAGAGAGACGTACAGAAATCTGTCGCTGAATGTTTCTTTCAGTGGCAGGACGTGACTGGAGTCTTGGATACACAGCATTTTAGACATGATGTTTAGAAAGGAAATGTCATGCTTTTTTTTTTTCCTCCCTTTTTTGGTTTCTAAAAGGCTCTTTCCTCACTTGAGTTCAGTGGGGATGGGCAGCTTAATGAATACATGTTGAGTGTGTATCTTAGAACATATATGGCACGTATTTGAAGACGTGACTTATTATAGCTTGATCGCCATGGTGATTCGGCTTCTTTAACATGTTGGAAAGACCTTCAAACTAAAAAAGCAGGAATCCTTCTAAGCTTCGAAAGGCCTAAATTACATTAACGATCCCCTCCGTTTCAACCCACGAATTGCACTGGCCACAGACAAAATGCGTATCTCCATCAAAGTATGTCATTCTTGGCAAGTTTCCTTTTAAAAATCTCCTCCGCAACCGTCTCCAAATTGCAAAATCATCAGAAGGAACCTACATATTGCCTCAACTTAGTTGACGTGGGGCAACCCCTTGAAAAGAGTGATCACTCAAGCATGAAGTGATCCAGATTCCAATTATCATTAAACCTCCAGAGTACCAAATCTAATGAATCGAGAACCTGCTGTGAATTACTCTGGCATTATGTCCCAATTTCTTTTAATATACTGAATCTGATTTGATGAGATTTTTCACAGATTTATCCAAGCTACCTACGAGCGTGAAATGGAAAAGTCCCAATGTATTTCTACTTCCTGGTATCTGAATCACTGACACCTTAAAGCTGATTTTTCATGCCTGGCACAGCAATGCATCAGTTCTTCTGAATGAAAGCCTCATCGCTGTCATCACTGCGGCTGATTCTAGGACTAGCAGTGTCTCAGTAAATTCACCTATGAAATTGAGAAATTCTGCAAAACAATACTTGAAACTGCGTCAGATGGATTCAACCCCACTTCGTGATCAATAGAGAGTGCCTTTGGTGGATCTCTATCCACTTCGTGATATAAGTGAGTGTTACAGCAGATCAAACATGGTGGAAATGATCATTCTGCGGAATGGAAAGCTCACACTTTCTCATTCGATAATTTTATCCATCCACATATATAAGGTGGACTTATGAACGTTCAAATATATCTACACTAAAGCTACCCCAGCAGAATCTATAGTAAGACATGAAAATTTTTACCACTTCATTTGCTGTCTGTCATAAATGGTTGAGTAACTCAGGTTACGGTGCTCATCAAGTGACTCACCTCGAAGTCATGCTTCCACGAGAAATTATGATAATTTCTGACATACTTTCTTCCAGTCAGCATATCTTTCTAACTCACCTAACTTTACATACTAGTCCTATTTTCTCTTCATCACAAGACTGAATCCAAGTGTACAGTACGCTTGCTTCTGCTCTAGTCCGTGTTCAAGTAATAGAGAATGAATCTCTTATCAGGCATATATCCTTCATCTGTCATCAAAAGAAACAGCTCCTTTAAAACTTCATAAATGATTTCACTTTGCGGATGCATCCTGTCCCGGACAACAAAGCTATGGACTTTCTTCTCAATCTCAATCGAACTAATGCCCGTTTCTTTAGCCACTCCAGCCTCTTTCATTCTTTTCATAGTCCCTGCTCTCTCTTTCCAATTACCTTCGGCAGAATATATATTGGCCAGAGAAATGTATGGCGCAGGGGTCTCAGGTGCAGCAGAAATCAGCTGTTCGGCAGCATACCTTCCTATCTCAGAATCATTGTGCATGCCACAAGCGCCAAGCAAGGCTTGCCAAACTAGAACACCAGGTTCCGTGGGCATTCCCTCTATGAAACCCTTCGCTTCAGCAAGGCGACCAGCCGTCCCAACATGTCGACAACACAAGCATAGTGCTCTGTCCTTGGACTAATTCCATAATCCCTTTCCATTGAATCTAAAAACTCCATTCCCTTCCCAACTAAGCCAATATGGCTACAAGTGTGAAGCAAAGAGAGAAATGTAACGTCTGTCGGCTTTATACCTTCTAATTTCATTTCTTCAAACAACCGTAGAGCTCCATAGCCATCTCCGTGACATGCAAAAGCATTAATCATGGAATTCCATGAGATCAAATTTCTTGAAGGCATCTGACTAAACACTTTGATTGATTCCATGATATCTCCACACTTCGCATACATGTTGATTAACCCATTGCTGACAAAGGGAATATGAAAAAAGCTTCTTTTGATAATCAAAGAGTGAATTTGTTTACCTAAGCCTAGAGAAGTATCAGCACCAAAAACCCCAAGAACAGCAGAAACCACATTAGAATCAATCTCCAACCCTGCCTTTACCATTTTCAGAAATACTTGTATAGCTTCTTCTTCAAACCCATTTTGTGCAAAACCTACAAGAATTACAGTCATAGAAACCTCATCTATAGTCTCTGCAGACTCGAATATATCCAATGCATCTTCCAGACTTCCACATTTTGCGTACATATCCATCAGTGCACTCTCTACCAATAAATCTGACTGAATACCCAATTTCCATGCAATGCTATGCAACTGGCGCCCCATGTTTATTGCTTGTAGACCTGAACACGCCATGATGGCACTCAAGTATGTGAGAGTATTTGGATTGGGTGATCCGCTACGCATACTCATTCCGCTACACATTCTCATAAATAACTTTAAACTATCCTCATAAAACTCATTCTGTTGAAGGCCAGAGATAACAGCCGTCCAACTAATTACATTCCTCTCAAACATTTCATTAAACACCTGCATTCCCCAACCATTGCCACCACATTTGAAATATGATGTGATCAGAGCATTCCCAATTGTAATTTCTCTTTCAAATCCACCCCTGAAAACTATGCCATGCATCAACTCAACTACATGAGAAAGCTCACCGCTATCACAACCAGACAGAATCGTTGTTACCGTGGCTTTATCAACACCTCGAACACCCCCTTCCCACATTCTCTTAAACATCCCAAAACCCATCTCGAACTCCCCATATCTCAAGAACCCAGATAACAGAGTGTTCCAGGATATAATGTCTTTCACAGGCATTTCATCGAACAGCTTAACGACATCCCGCATGCCGCCGCACTTGGCGTACATCGAGAGGAGAGAGTTCCAGACGACGAGACCATTTCCGAAGAGGTCCTCATTTCCAAGGTCGTGGAGCTCAGGGTTCTTGACGATGGAGGCGTGAAGAGAAGAGCCCAGATGGAGACGACCCTCTTTGCCGCAAGTGGACAGAAGGTGGCTCACGCGTACGTGGTCGAGCACGATGGCAGAAGCCGGCGACGGAGCGCCTTGAAAGGTCTGAGCTTTGAGCGGAGGAGGGAGAGGAGTCCGTGGAGAGAGGTGGGAGAACAGTCTCCGGAAGACCCATTTCGATTTCATCCATGAAACCAAAGTTCGCAGCAACACAACGATGGTAATGCCACAGAGAAGATTCTCAAACGGCTATTATAGACTACAGTAGGGATTATAGTTTTTTTTTTTTTTTTTTTTTTGGTAAAGGTAAGATATATATCGAGAAAATGCCAAATGTACAAAAAATCTTGTTACCAGAAACTTGCACTCCAAATGCAGAAACGAAAGGAGTGGAAGGGTGACGGGATGAAAAAGCCGCAAAACGCGGCACAAACACTACAACACCTAGACCAAAAAGAAACATGGCATGGTCAACTGGTTACAAAAGACGTCACGGGCAAGGAAGAGGTTACCGTTAGAACAAATTACCTACGGTCCCAGTAAAAATAATCAGGTCTAGGCCCCAACTTCTCTGCAACTTTCAGTTTTTGAAATTATCTTCGACATTCCTGAGGGTGATAGCCTTGTCTCGGATCACTTTGAAGAGGTGGTTCTTCATTGTTGGAATCGTAGGGGCTGGTCTCTAAAGATGATGTTATTCCTATTTTTCCAAATGATATGATAAAGCGCGCCAAAGAAAAAATGGGCAATATGCACTTGTAGAAATCTTTACCCATCAAATAAGTAGAGGCCCAACGGAGGTTCTCCCTTCAAGTTCTGTTGTGCCAAGGCACATTGTATCTTGAAGCCCAAAAGAAAACGCCAGCCGTGACACAGCAATAAAAATACAGGTGATCAACTAAGTCGAGCATACTCTTGCAAAACACACAGGCAGCACTTCCAATTCTACATCTTTTTTATTTTTAATCTCGGCAAATTGACAAATTGACTTATATACCTTTAAAATTTCTCAAACTACTTAATTCAATGAAAAAGAAGAGCATAATTCAATCAATTGGATATTTAGCAAGTGTCGGGTCAGATAGTGTGGAAAATAACGCTGAAGATCCATTTCATAAATACAATACGTGAAGGTGTTGATGAATGCAGAAGATTTGGCTTGAATAATTTTTAGTAATATGATATTAGGGAAAATTGTCAAAAAACTTAAACTTATCACACTTTTGTTAATTCAGTCTTAAACCTTTTTAGTTTTTTTTTTTTATAATTCATTCTAAACATTTTTACTTATTGTAACTCGAGTTTATCCAATCAATTTTGGTTGAAAATTACTAACGTGGACAGTTGGTGCTAACGTGACATTTTTTTAATAATATTTTAATGATATTTTAAATTTTTCTTTTTTTTTTGGGGGGGGGGGGTTGTTTGGGATTTGGTTGGCAAGGTTTGCTGGCCAACTCTTGTTGGCCATAGGCAAGGTTGTCGCCCTCACTTGACCAGATCTAGCAAGGGCGTCGCGACCCTTGCTATTTTTGGGTGAGGGCTGCGATGCCCTCACCGGGTGAGGGTTGGCTGGCCCTCTCCCGTGGCCGACGAGGGATGGTCAGCAACCCTTGCCGGCCAGATCCGAAACCAAAAAAAAAAGGGACAAAAAGGTAAAAAAAAAAGAAAAAAACCATAAAAATGAAGTAGTATTAAAATATTATTTAAAAAATACTATGTTAGCGCCCGATCTTCCACAACAGTAATTTCTAGTCAAAATTGACTAAATAGACTCAATTAGCAAGAAGTAAAAATGTTTAGGATTAAATTGATAAAATTGACAAAATTGAAAAGTTTATAACTGAATTGACAAAAATGTAATAGGTTTAGAACTATTTGGACAATTTTCCTCCGATATTGAGAGTCGATGGAGTCAAGGAAGCTTAATATTGACTTGCTCTAATTTTGTTTGTCGATGCCTTTCTATCCCATTCCGATTTGAGCAAGAGATCGACCATAGTCTTACTCAACAAATGAGGATTTTCCATTTTTTTGTTTCTTTTTTCAACACTCACCAAATGGGTTTCGCACTTGACAACAGAAAAACCAAATGCGCAAATTCCAGCAAGCCTGTGAATGTTTGCATTTTGCACGAGGGATGCAGGAAAACATTAAGCAAACTTCTGTATGCTTGTGTTGTTGCAATTCTCCGAAGCAGGGGGAGGAATGCAAAACTAACCATAGAAAAGCTGTACATTTCCAATTATTCAGAGGACATTAGAGCATAAGAATTTTTTCTTGATATTCTCTTTGGCCGTCACATTTTCCTTGTCAATTTGTGAGGAATCTGGCTGCTTCAGGAAGCCATGACACTTGCTGTCGGAAGTCATGAACAAGCAACTTTTTCCGACTGAAGAACGATCAGGTAGACCCATAGTATGAACTGAAATGGATGGATTTAGAATTCTCGATCAAATTCCATTTTGCTGATAATAGTACCCTTTAAAATCTCTCTCTCGGCATATCCTGGTTTGAAGTGGGCCATCAAGATAAGCATCAGGATGGCACTATGCAACTTGGACTTATTTATTTATCAGGGGAACGGAAAGGTTGTTTTCCAACCCGTTTATCACGTATCGATAATAAAGATTCCTGAAATGAGTGTAGCACGGAGAAAGCACATATGCAAATAAACACATTCGCTTCGACAATTGACACTGTCAACAATTCAAGACAAGACCGTCTGATGTGATTAGAGTATCCAGCGGCATCCCACAAGATACTTTGTGGGCGTGAAGAGGCGAAAATGCTGGACTCCCTCCCAGTGATGCCGCTTTATTTCCAGCCGGACGGTGAGAAACTGCTAATGAAGATTTAACCAAAGAAACTGATGCGCAAAATAAACGCAGCCAGGACAAGGATGTAACGGCAGAGACATGAACAAGAAGGATTCTCATGTCTTCTCCTTCCTTGCGGTCTGCCTTCATAGCATGAACAGAGAAGTGAAGGAAGAAAGCAACTCCAACATCGGTCCCATTTAAATTGGCGATGCTGGGACTATTAACTTCCTTCGAAAAGCATTTGCCAGCTCTCTGAAGTAAACCAGAATGACATTTTAGCTCCTCAGCAGCTTGGTCAGAATCCAAAGAGGCCAAGTCAATGTGTCCCCCACCAATCACCATGCCTTGTACTAAAATATTCCAGTACATTAAATTTTGAGTCTGGCTTTTAGATGTGTTCTGCACATGCATGTCAATTTCATATGTGGAACCTGACACAGGCCCTAGAAGTGATCCTGAGAGGTACTTTCTTCTTCCTGTATGCTTCCAACAGCTTGTTGTTACCACCGGACACATGTAACCGGTCAAAGTTCCTAGACATGATACCAAAATTGGACATATGGTAGAGTTTAAGGAGGAAGTAGACAGGCTTTGGACTTTGCGACTTGGGATATTTCATCTCAACAATGGAAACCTCCTTTTTAGGTGGCACTGAAAGTTTGTCAAAAACCTTCTAGTATGGAAATGTTCCCTCCAAATCCCACACCGATGCTTCTATCGCTATGCCAGAGAGCTCATCTGATGTGGTATCAAACAACCTGTAGAAGCAGACCAGAAAAGGCTATTTATCAAGTTCTATTTCACAGGAAAAATTACGAGTTCATATTGAGGCTATACTGAAGAATAAGTGACTGCATAACTTAATATTGTTGCTCCCCAACAAAAATGTGCATCGAGTCTATTGAAAGAATAATAACAGTCTGAGCTCTCAGTGGCTTTCTATAGCAAGATGTACCTCTATAGAATAGGTGGCTAGATTGAGTTGAACAAGGATTGGCTCTGCAGCTGAACAGCAGCTGCCATCTGATCAAGTTGGTGATCATAACATTGACCTCTAAGGCCAGTCCGTGAGTCAAAAAAAATAATATGTACTCACTGATTGAATAGAAGAAACAAACTAATGGCAACACCCTTCATTGAGTCTTACCTTCAAACAAAAGTCATCAAGATCCTTGGGGGTACCATAGACTTTAATTTGATCATGAACCTTGTCTGGTTTTGAGTATGGTATGTACTTATGGTATTGCCATATAGGATTGGCAACTTCTTTAGTGTAACCATTCAAAAGTTTCTTCAAAGATCGGAATTTGCCATCCTTCCAGAGGCATTGTTGCTCTGATGGTGCAACAGGCATACCCACAGAACCCACTTCTGGATTGAATCCATGATTGTAAAAGTCATCCTTAAAGAAGCTTTCAGGATACTGGATCTCATAAAGCCATCGGTCCAGCCACGCTTGCTATTAGCAAACCCATCCCAGGTGGACCCTTGAACATAGATGCGTGTTCCATCGAGGTAGAGGCTGGGATCTTTCTCCTTGTTATTCAAATCTTCTAAAATTTTGTCATATTCATCCACCTTTTCAGTATAGGGATGGAGTTTGAGGTAATTCTTTAGAGCTGTGTTGAGGTCCTCTGGTGGAACTTGTTTGTTTCCACCTACCCAAAGAGCCAGACTTGCATGATTCCTTAAAAGCTTGACAGTGTCTCTTGCACACAGAAGAAATAGGTCAAGATCCAGAGGGCCATCTGGATTGGATATTGGGATTCCATGTCCATCAACATCACCAGTAATCCAAGGTTTTTGCCAGACCAACAAAAGCTTTATAAGCAATTGGATAGCAGGATAAACTGATTTGCTAACATGCTGACAAAAATGATACTAAGCATCTGAAAAGAAGGTTGGCCGAGGTGCATTGAAGACTTGACAATAAACCATACAAGTAATATGGAGGTCATTTATGAACTCTTAATATGTTATCAGGAAGCAGGTGACTGCAAGGATTTATTCTGCAGCAACTTCTATATGTCTACCAATACATACATCCAGCACACATATTATTCTTTTCCTTAGTTTATCATTTTCTACCTGACTTCATCCAACATAGTAAACAATGTTCTCATCAAGGAAGAAGGTGGAAAAGAGAAGCTGTTGGAATGCCAAATTTCAAGAAGACTGCTAATCCACCACCCCAACAGCAGATCATGTTGAAATTTATATCAGCATGGAATTTGATATTGGTCCTGTAGGGTTTCTCTGAAAGTCACGGTAATCCTTCTCATAAAATCCAATTACCCCCACGAATAATGATGGGCTGCCCATTAACCTTGAACAACCTAAACAGAACAAGTACATTTACCATAAAGAATACTATTCAATTCCTAATTCTTTCCGTAAGGCGACCAGCCTGCCCTAACATGTCGACAACACAAGCGTAGTGCTCTGTCCTTGGATTAATTCCATAGTCCCTTTCCACTGAATCTAAAAACTCCATTCTCTTCTTGACTAAGCCCATATGGCTACAAGCATGAAGCAAAGAGTGAAGTGTAACATCTGTCAGCTTTACAACTTTTCCATATTCATTTCTTCATACAAACTTAAGCTCCATAGCCATCTCCATGACATGCAAAAGCATTAACATGGAATTCTATGAGATCAAATTTCTGGAAGGCATCCGATTAAACACTTTGATTGACTCCAGGATATCTCCACACTTTGCATACATGTTCATTAATCCATTGCTGACAAAGGGAATATGAAACAAGCCTCTTTTGATAATCAAAGAGTGAATTTGTTTACCTAAACCTAGAGAAGTATCACCACCAAAAACTCCAAGAACAGCAGAAACCACATTAGAATCAATCTCCAACCCTGCCTTTACCATTTTCAGAAATACTTGTATAGCTTCTTCTTCAAACCCATTTTTTGCAAAACCTAGAAGAATTACAGTCATAGAAACCTCATCTATAGTCTCTGCAGACTCGAATAAATCCAATGCATCTTCTAGACTTCCACATTTTGCATACATATCCATCAGTGCACTCTCTACCAATAAATCTGACTGAATACCCAACTTCCATGCAATGCTATGCAACTGGCGCCCCAAGTTTGTTGCTTGTAGACCTGCACACGCCATTATGGAGCTTAAGTATGTGAGAGTATTTGGATTGAGTGATCCACTATGCATGCTCATAAATAATTTTAAACTATCCTCATAAAACCCATTCTGTTGAAGACCAGAGATAACAGCCGTCCAACTAATTACATTCCTCTTGAACATTTCATTAAAAACCTGCATGCCCCAACCATTGCCACCACATTTGAAATAAGACGTGATCAGAGCATTCCCAATCGGAATTTCCCTTTCAAATCCACCCCTGAAGACTATGCCATGCATCAACTCAACTACATGAGAAAGCTCACGGCTATCACAACTGGACAGAATCGTGGTTACCGTGGCTTTATCCACACCTCGAACGCCCCTTCCCAGATTCTTTTGAACATCCCAAAACCCATCTCAAACTCCCCGTTCTTCAAGAACCCAGATAACAGGGTGTTCCGGGAAATAGTGTCTTTCACAGGCATTTCATCAAACAGCTTAGCGACATCCCGCATGCCTCCGCATTTCGCGTACATCGAGAGGAGGGAGTTCCAAACGACAAGACAATTTCCGAAGAGGTCCTCATTTCCCAGGTCGTGAAGCTCCGGGTTCTTGATAATGGACGCGTGAAGAGAAGAACCCAGATGGAAACGCCCTTCTCTGCCGCAAGTGGACAGAAGGTGGCTCACGCGCACGTTGTCGAGCACAAGAGCAGAAGCTTGTGACGGGGCGCCTCGAAAGTTCTGAGCTTTGAGCGGAGGAGGGAGGGAAGTCCGAGGAGAGAGGTGGGAGCTCAGTCTCCGGAAGACCCATTTCGATTTCATCCATGAAACCAAAGTCGCAGGAACACAGACGATGGTAATGCCACAGAGAAGATCAGGATTGTTTCCTTTGGATAGTCTACGAGCTTCTCAAACGGCTACCGTAGACTAGAGAACTTTGACCTCCTCGGACGCATTTCTGCCGAGAGGTGGTAATCAAATTATTAATCTTTTTTATCTCCGCAAATTGACATGTCAGACTTATTTACATTTAGAATTTTACAAACTACTCAATTCAATTTTCAAAAAGAGCGTAATAATTCAATTAATTGGATATTTGTCACATCTCATTTTTTAACATTCCATAAGAAGTTTAATTTCGACATGCTTTAATTTTGTTTAACGATACATTTCCATCCCTTTTATTCGAGCAAGAAACCAACCTTAGTCTTACTCAACAAACGAACATTTTCCTCTTTTGTTTCGTTTATTCAACACTCACCAAATGAGTTTCTTAATTGACATCAGAAACCAAATGTGCATAGGCCAGCTAGCCTCTGAATATTGGCATTTGCACAAGGGATGCGAGGAAACATTAAGCAGACTTTTGGATATACTTGTTTGCATTTCTCAGAAGCAGGGGCGAGAAAGCGGAACTAACCATAGAAAATCTATACTTCTAAATATTCAGAGGACATCAGGGCATATGACTGCTAAATGTTTTTTTGTTGATATTAATTTTGGCCATCAGATTTTCCTATTTAATTCTTAAGGAATAGGGGCGCTTCATGAACTCAGGACACTCGCGGTCGAAAGTCATTAACAAGCTACTTTTTCCCGATTGGTTTCTAAGATCACTTCCGGCTCTAGACCTTTTACTAATTAGTCCTGATCAAGCCCCAACCTTTTCCAACGGAACGATGATCGGGTAGGCACTAGTATGAATTGAAATGAATGGATTTAGAATTCTCAATCAAATTCCATTTTGCTGATCAATAGTGCACTTTAGAATCCCTCTCCCGACACATCCTGGTTTGAAGTGGGCCATCAACAGGTTCATTCAGATGAACATCAGGATGGCACTATGCAAAACTTACATCAGGGGAACGGACCTGCATCTTCAGGCCTTTTGAGAGGGGGAAGGATATATATTTATCCACTTGTCAATTCCAAGAAGTGGGGAAACATCCAGGAATAAAGATAAGAGGAAAGATTGTTTCCCCCCGTTTATTCTCTCACGTTTCTTTATCTGTTTCTCTATACAGATAATAAAGATTCCTGAAATGAGTATAGCAGGGAGAAAGCACGCACGTTTATAAATACATTCGCTTCAACAATTGACATTGTCAACGATTCAAGGCAAGACTGATTGATGTGGATGGAGCATCCCGCAGCATTCCCCAAGAAACTCCGAGTGTGAAGAGGCGAAAATACTGGACGCTTCCAGTGATGCTGCTTAATTTCCAGTAGGACGGTGAGAAACTGCTGATGAAGATTTAACCAAGGAAAAGGAAACTGATGCACGAATTTAACACAGCCTGGACAAGGACTTAAGGGCGGAGACATCAATCTGAAAAGCACGTTCCCTCCATAGAATGGTAAGAACAGACAGGACTATGACCATTTCTCACCTCAGTGGGGACTGTATGCCCACCATGGTAATTCCAGCCATTGAGCGTGACTCGAGGAGTAACACCTGGTGGAACTTCGAAAGAGATTTTGGTGGTCATAATTTCACCCTGGTACTAAAGAGAAGTAATTATCCGAGTAATGAACAGGAAGGATTCTCGTGTCCTCTCCTTCCTTGCGGTCTGTCTTCATAGCATGAACAGAGAAATGAAGGAAAAAGCCACTCCAACGTCGGTCCCATTTATAATGGCAACGCTTGGACTATTAGCTTCCTTCAAAAAGCACTTGGCCGCTCCCTGAAGTAAACCAGATTGACATTTTACCTCCTTAGCAGCTTGGTCAGAACCCAAAGAGGCCAAGTCAATGTCTCCCACACGATGTCTTCTACTGAAAATATTCTGGTACGTTAAATTTTGAGAGTTCGGCTTTCTAGAAGTGTTTTGCACATGCATGTCAATTTCGTATGTGGAACCTCTGACATAAGCCCTAGATGTGATCCTGAGAGGTACTTTCTTCTTCCTGTATGCTTCCAAAAGCTTGTAGTTACCACCAGACACATGTAACCAGTAGAAGTTCCTAGATATGATACCAGAATCAGACATATGGTAGAGTTTAAGAAGAAGGAAGTAGACAGGCTTCGGACTTTGTGACTTGGGATAGTTCATCTCCACAATGGAAACAGTCTTTTTGGGTGGCACTGAAAGTTTGTCAAAAACCTTGTAGTATGGACATGCTCCCTCCAAATCCCATACCGATGCTTCTATTGCTATGCCAGAGAGCTCATCTGATGTTGTATTAACAACCTGTGGAAGCAGACCAAAAAGGCTATAATCAAGTTCTATTTCACAGGAAAAATTATGAGTTCATATTCAGGCTATACTGAAGAATGTGTGACTGCATAACTTAATATTGTTGCTCCCCAACAAAGATGTGCATCGAGTCTATTCAAAGAATAATAACGGTCTGACTCTCACTGGCTTTCTATAGCAATATGTACCTCAATAGAATAGGTGGCTAGATTAAGTTGAACATGGATTGGCTCTGCAGCTGAACGGCAGCCATAGAACCCTGCCGTCTGATCAAGTAGGTGATCGTAAAATTGACCTCTAAGCCCAGTCCAAGGATTCTGTGTCTTCCATATGAGAACCCCCGTAAATTTTCTCCACATATGAGAAGTCCAGCCTTCCAATAAAGCTCTATACTGTATGTAGTTTACGAGCTGAGCCTGATGAGTCAAAAAAAAATATGTAATCACTGATTGAATAGATAAAACAAACTAATGGCAACACCCTTCATTAAGTCTTACCTTCAAACAGAAGTCATCAAGATCTGTGGGGGTACCATAGACTTCGATTTGATCATGAACCTTGTCTGGTTTTGAGTATGGTATGTACTTATGGTATTGCCATATAGGATTTGGAACTTCTTCAGTGTAACCATTTGGAAGTTTCTTGAAGATAGGAATTTGCCATCCTTCCGGAGGCATTGTTGCTCTGATGGTAGCCGCAACAGGCACACCCACAGAACCCACTTCTGGATTGAATCCATAATTGTAAAAGTCATCTTTAAAGAAGCTTTCTGGATACTGGATCACGTAAGGGCCATCGGTCCAGCCACCCTTGCTATCAGCAAACCCATCCCACATGGACCCTTGAACATAGATGCGTGTTCCATCGAGGTAGAGGCTGGGATCTTCCTCCTCGTTATTCAAATCTTCTAAAATTTTGTCATGTTCATCCACCTTTTCAAAATAGGGATGAAGTTTAAGGTAATCCTTTAGAGCTGTGTTGATGTCAACTGGTGGAACTTGTTCATTTCCACCAACCCAAAGAGCCAGACTTGCATGATTCCTTAAAAGCTTGACAGTGTCTCTTGCACACAGAAGAAATAGGTCATGATCCAGGGGGCCATCCGGATTGGACACTGGATCTCCACGTCCATCAACATCACCAGTAATCCAAAATTCTTGCCAGACCTACAAAAGCTTTATAAGCCATTGGATAGCAGGACAAATTGATTTGCTAACATACTGACAAAAATGATACTAAGCATCTGAAAAGAAGGTTGGCTGAGTTGCGCTGAAGACTTGACAATAAACCATACAAGTAATATAGAGGCCATTTACAAACTCTTGACATGTTATCTCAAAGCAAGTAACTGTATTTATTTTGCAGCAACTTCTGTACATCAACCAATAAGTTAGTTTCAAAAAGGCTCAGTACATCCGGCACACATACTATTCTGTTTCCTTAGTTTATCCATTTTCTAACTGACTTCATCATCCAACATAGTAAACAATGTCATCATTCAGGAAGCAAAAAAACTACAAACTGAGGAATGCCAAACAAGCTCCTACGACTGTGCCTTTGAGAGAGAGAGAGAGAGAGAGAGAGAGAGGATACATTACCAGAAGACCATACATATCACAATAATGGTAAAATTCTGGCCTTTCTGCTAATCCACCACCCCAACAGCGGATCATGTTGAAATTCATATCAGCATGGAATTTGATATCAGTCTCGTAGCGTTTCTCTGAAAGTCGCAGTAATCCGTCTGATAAAATCCAATTACCCCCACGAATAAAGATGGGCTGCCCATTAACCTTGAACAACCTAAAGAGCACAAGTATGTTTACAATAAAAAATAAAATTCAATTTCTAATTCTTTCTGTAAATTATGACAACCTCACCTTCCACCAGTTGCACTATCAATATGGCTTTCAATTTTGCGGAATCCAAATAGATGTCTCCATGAATCAGACTCTCCAAATCCTTTCACTTCAACACTGACAGCAACATGGTAAAGTGACTGCTTTCCCATGCCATTGGGCCACCATAGTTTTGGCTTATAGAAAAACAGCTGCAGGTTGATACCGAGAAACAATTAATTAGGATCATTTTGATTTTTCCTATATCTGATTTTCCACTTCAACATTTCTTTAGATGTAAATAATATTGGCCAAACTCATCAATGTTAAGATGTGGAAGAAGTAAAATCAGGCACGATTTTTCTTCTTCAAAGAAAGAACAGTTGTTCTAAAAACATTTTCCTTGTGACACTTGAGATACATCAATATGCACTGACCTCCGTAAATGTATGTTGACTCCGAGCCCCAGGCGAAATTGACAGATGCTCAGTCCGAAGATGCTCTATCGAGGTGACATTGCCCTCAAGTTCTGCAGTCACTTCGATGCTCAAAGAGCATTCAGCAACCCTTGCACTTCTATTTTCCAACTCAGCCGTACAATGCAAGTATACTCTCTTATAGTTGTCGAAAAATGACGACACCAAGTGGGGATCAATTAACTTTACAGGCTGAACCAATGATGATGTATCAGATTGGAAAAAAAAAACTGCAGTTATCTTGAATTAACTTATAATGCAGAACAGTATTACAAATAAAACCCTGTTTTACCCCCCACAGCACTATTCAAAGGCAACCGTGACTTGCTTGCTAACTCATAGTTCCAGACAATTACCAGACAAAAAGTTGCTCCAAATGCAGAGACAAAAGCTTAAGCCATTAAATGGCAGCAATATTTTGTCACGATCACCATTAGAGCCCCATGTTATTCAACATGGATTGTCCTATTTTATTAGAATGTTCAACCAAGCTATATAAATCAACTGGCACATCAACCCCAGGGACTGAAACCATTGAATTGCAGGACTTATACAAAGAAAAAACCGTGACTGTGCACTCACCCCAGTGACGGAAACTGATACTTCATCCCATATGCCAGTATTACGATCCCTACATAAAAATAGATGTTGATCAATCATAAAGTAACATGCAGACTGATGTATTTTAAATGGATTTAAAACATGTAAATAGATAAGTGAGAAACTACAGAAATTCAACCACATTCCTCCAAATAGGAAAACCACATCAGCAAATGGCAGTCAGGATTTTGCTCATTAAACATAAAAAGCCAAAGAAATCCATAATTGACATAACTAATGTAAAATTATGGTGGAGCAAGACTTTACATCTTGCCAGGAGCTGTCCTGTCCCCATCCTATCTCCACCTATCTCCTAGGATCAATAGATGCATTCACTATTCCAGCTTCTCAACCAACATAATCCGAACTGCTAGTATTATGATTACTTAATTGAGTAATCCTTTGAAACCTTTTGCTCTTTCCCATCTAACAAAGCAAATAGCTTGTCCTTCCAAATATAATTAATCACAAACAGTCAGTCTCTAAAGGACTAACTCATGTGAAAACTAAAGAGGCACATGTACGAATTGCAACTAGGCAATATATGGAGAATGTAGCTGTTCACACTCTGCTTTCGACGTCGGAAGCTTTAAAATAGACACTAAATTACCAGAAGATAGCAACACTGCTTTGTCATAAAAAGCAGAACTTATGATGCATTATTTCTCCAATGAGGAGTTGATTACCTTATAGGAGCCATCCAGTCCCAACCCTGAACATATTGTGTTGCGACATCCTTTCCAATCTAATGAGATAAAGATACTATATGAATGTTCCGCAATTTTGATAGGAATCACACTACTAATACAACTAGGCTCAGACAATATTAGTATGTCCTTCCAAACTGCTATTAGATGCAGAGGAAGACAAGTTATGCAGGAGAAGGTACATACCTCATGGTCCCCACCTTGTCCTCCCTCTGGAGGTATTTTGCCAGGGTGATCTGGGGGGTGAACAAGAACTGCTAGCATGTTTTGTCCATTAGGATGGAGAATGTCAGTTACATCAAGTTGATGTCTTCTGAACATTCCTTTTGGAAGAACCTTTTTGTTCCCATTTAAGTATACTTCAGCAGAGTAGTTAATTGCTCGAAAATTCAGATCGAGGTGTTGCGCTTCAGGCTGTGAAAATTTGAAATAATATAAAGCACTAGCTCCAGCAAAAGTAACGAAAACAAAGAAATGATGAACACTCAATAACAAGCAGAATATCATTTTGAAAAGGAGAAAAACGAGACAACAATGTGAACAATGGTAACCAGATTAATTCCATTTTGAGGTAAGTAAGAAAATACAGTACCTACTGTCATTATTCAATGATGTTTAAGAGAAAGAAGAGCTGATCTTAAAGACATGAAAATCGTGCCAAGCACCAGATAACTTTTATCAAAGGCCTTTAGAAACCGGCAAAAGATGCATTTTGAAATTATTTATGTCAAATATGTTATCATTTAAAAAATTGACAATTTCAAAAATCATGTCTTGATTCTTCTAGCAAGAGTGCAACTTACCAGCTTGCATTGGAAAGTCGTAAAAAACCAAAATGTGTAGTGTTCCCTTCCAGAATCAGCAATATCTATAATGGACTCGTTATTTAACCCATAAAAAGGATCTGGAACTGCCTTGTTCTTTACCAGGGTTCCTAAAACACTGCAAGTTATATCACCGTTAGCAATCGAGGCACATATCTTAGAGAGTAAAAAAGGAACTCATACTCTGACCAGGACATAGACCAACATGAGGTAATCAACTTTAATTTAGGACAGAACACCAATATCAGAGCAGCTTCCAAAACTAAGAAAGTTCTATACTCTCTCTGAACAACTTCATTGACGCTTTTGCCTTGAAACTCTAACTGGACTATGTAATTCACCAGACTCACTTACATTCATACCCTGATCCATTCGATAATTCATAACCGGGGAATCTCATTGCTTCTGCTTTTAATTGAGGTGCACTCAATTTCAAATTCCAACAATTGTAACCCTCCGACCAGACTCTTTACATCATATTCATCCGAAATCACGACTAGACTTGATACGCCATTCAAAACTATCAAGATCTGCAGGGTCCTCTGCAGTCCATCTTTTATGCGCTAAAAAGATCGACATTTCATCAGCTACTCAAGTCATTTCACATCGAGACCAGACTTAGCTTTCCACAAAATCACACCAGAGTCAGGTTCAAAGCAATGCACGATCAGCTCTCTCTCTCTCTCTCTCTCTATCGCTCCCTCCCCCCGGCGATCAATGTCCACATCCGCACCGCCCAAAAGAAGTTCCCGACTCGAATTCGGGCGCACGCAGTCGCCGCCGCGCAGGAAGCGAAACAGCACGCGAGCAAAAAAAAACTCGAACGACTTACGTCCCGGGGACGACGGCCTCCATCCACGGAGGATCGGCTCCTGTCGGGGGATGCGTCGTGGTGAGCTGAGCCCCGGTGAGCTCCACCTCCGTCGATCTCGCCGCGAGCCATCCGGAGTCGAGCCTCGTCTTCCCGATCCCGGCGATCACCGGCGTCGCCGCGGCCTCCATTTCTCTCCGCAGGACACCCCCTCCCCCTCCGATTCAGGCCGGTCGGAAACCTCGTCCCCGGAGCAGCGGCGGCGGGCGGCGAGGGAACAACCGCCGACGACGAGGAAGACCAGCTCGCAAGTCTTCCGCTTGCTTGAGCGAGTGAGTCTGCTCCGAGTCATCTGATCTTCCGCTGTCCGCGTGGGGCTCGGGGGGCTCTTTCCTGGTCCCGGGACCATGCAGCTCCAACTACACGTGGGTCACGGGGGGATGGATGGACGGTGCGGATCGAGCGCGTGGGTCCCGCGCTATACATGGACGGTGTGGATTGAGTGTGAGGCGTCCAGATCCCGGCTCGCCCCCGAGCGCAGCGAAGGACAAGGTTTTTGGAAGGTGGGGGTCGCGGTTTCAGGAGAGTGGGACAGGCTGCAATAATTGGATTACCACGTCGCGCGTCGTCGTTTCGGCGCAGTTCGGGAGAACAAAAAACTTTAAAAAATGGGGAAAAAAAGACAAGTTCGCCGTTGCCGGGGATCGAACCCGGGTCACCCGCGTGACAGGCGGGAATACTCACCACTATACTACAACGACCTAGTTGACGAATTGGACATACTTTTAAAATTTATTTAACTATATGATGGCAGTATATAACTTGCAGCCTAATTTCTCAAAAAACCCTAAACTTTAACTACAGTCCTGATTCTACCTAAATTTTTTTCTCATAAATAACCTAGGCATAATCCTAATCCTATCCTTAGCTCTTTTTTTTCTTTTTTTATCAAATTAAAAACTACAATTTTTGCTTGAGTTCTATATATGTCGTCCTTAACTCTTCATCCAAAATTATCATTAGTAATTTTACATGGCATTTATATTCATTGCTCTAGTTTTCCCTCGAATTTCGAATCTAAGAAGACATTTTTTAAAGGTGAATTCCAAATTCTCCCAAACGATATTGTATTGGTTATGAAATTTGAGTGAAAACAAATGTAATTGCGGATGGTTTTTTACAATTGCTCTTACTTTGAAGGGAGTCTCCTTCTCACCTTCTTTGGGGATATTCGATTTTGCGCTCGGTTTTCAATCTCTTATGCTCGAGAATTTTCCATCTCTTTCAATAGAAGAGCTGTGCTAAAAAAAGTTGGCTCGGGGCGCTTGAACAACATGTACTAGGGAGTTTTCTATCTCTTAGGCATAGGGCATATTTGAGATTTACGTAAAATTTTGTAGTTTTTTATGAAAAAAAAAAGTTTGGGTAAACTGGAACTAGACATGAAACTGTTTTTTTTTTTACTAGACAAAAAAAATTAAGGTAAATTTAAAACCGAACATAAATTTGGGTTTTTTTTTTTTTTCTTTTTGGGTACTAAGGCTAAAAGATGCATCTTTCTCAACCTTTTGATTAAGAGCAAATATGGTATCTTTTTTTGTCGGTTTGATATCCACTTACATGGGCAGAGAATAAAGCTGGTTTGTGACATGACAACCCGAATGATTGCTCCGCGTAGGGCAGACTTTCATCTATTGCAAAAATTTACTTGCCGAATTTTTGTTATCAATTTTCCAAGGGAAGAGGTTTTTGTTCGGGTGGATCTTTCCCTCATTTAATCAAAGTCCAATTATTGGTCATAAAATCGCATTAAGATGCGTAATTGATGCATAAAAGATTTTTCTCGCAATTTTCCATTCACATTGAGTCAAAGAGAATTAACATACTTGCTTTTGAGTATCCAAGTTCAGTTAGGGGTGATCAGGTTTAGGGTAGGTAGGTTTCAGACCTGAACCATACACCCGACTCTATTATAGCTAATTCCATTTTTTTAGACCTTATACTTGATTCTATTTACATTGGATCCCGTACTCGAACAATCTTATTTTTCTGATCAAGTTTTAGAGTTAATCCTATTTCCACTCAAACCTATTTTACGCCCACCCGATATCCTATAGAGTTTCCAATTTTACATTAATATGCAAGAAAAAACGTAATCCTCATAATTTGTATTGAAATATTAAGCACTTGTAATCAATAAGTTCATGAACTTTTTGACTAAACGAAAAATTAGGAATCCACAGATGATAAAGTAGCAAGAGTTATAATCTCCAACTGATGGCTTTTAATGATGTCTACAACTTTCCCGTTTTGGCAATAAGGGTAATAAATAAAGAAAACAATAAAACACACGAATCATTAAGTGCGAATTTAGTTGATCTGATTTTGAGATCTTTTTACCTCATAGAGTTGGACTATTATAACATAGATACCTCTCATACCTTCGGTAACAGCGTTCATTTTGAGGGTTTTGACTTTTGGAGTTGGGCTTACAAAAGTGGTTCCCAAATTGGTTCGATTGATTTGATTCTCGAGTGGGTGTACACTTGGAATCGGTTCCCATACCAGTTTCAATGGGGACTCGTTCGACCCTATTTTTCGGTGGGTTAGTTCGATTCTTGAATATATCCGATCCGGTTGCACACTCCTAGATTAAATAAATTTTTTTAGCTTAAATTTATAATCTCAAAAATTGATAGGAGTTTAAACTATATTTAAATTTAGGCTTAAAATTAAAATTTGAAGAATTTCGCACTACTTAAAAATAAAAGAAAATATTCACATATGCATTTATAATTACGATTTGAAGTCATAGTCTTATCAAATGGAAGGATTTTGCTTGTGTCTTCAACCCATTACCTGCGCAAGTGGACAACACCGGAATCATCCATCCATTAAAAAGCGTGCCACCGCATCTTCAATCCTCCCTCCGCCGTCCGACCCTCCCTTTACCCACGAATTAATCACCACTTAATCACTAAATAAATTAAAAATAAAACCAATATGATATCGATCAATCATGATGTCTCTCTTTGACCAAAAAAAAAATGATCAGGCCTCATCGCGAGAATCAGGCTTGGGGGAATATTCCCATTTTGGTTAATTACCCCCATAAGTTTATTATTACTCAATTTTACGTTTGGGGTTGACTCGATAAACAGAACAGTTTAAGGACATTGTTCGGGTCCAATATCGGTTGCCATCATTTCCTTGTAAGGCGTCTCAGACCCTGCATCATGTTGATTGCATGCCAGGCGGCCTCATCGCGAGGATCAGGCCTGGGGGAATATTCCTATTTTGGTTAATTTTACTCCCAAGAGATTTATCATTACCCCATTTTACGTTTTGGGTTAACTCTATCAAACAGAATAATTTAAGGACTTGTTTGGGTCCAACTGATTGTCATCATTTCCTTGTAAGACGTTCCGGACCCTGCATCATGTTGACTGCATGCCGGGCGGCCTCATCGCGAGGATCAAGCCTGGGGGAATATTCCCATTTTGGTTAATTTTACGTTTGGGGGTTGACTCCGATAAATGGAACAGTTTAAGGATTTGTTTCAAGTCCATATGTCTTTCGTCCAATCATCTTCACTAATTATATAGATCATTCATAAACTTTAGATAAATATGTAATGTGTTCCATAAAATTTAATATATAGTTCATAAAGTTATATATTGAGCTAATATTATATCTGAATTTTTAATTTATTTAATGTGATCCTCAAATTTACGGAGCATGTTCAATTTATTTCCCGAATTACATAGAGATGTTTAATATTATCCTTCGCAGGGACAATTCCTTTTCTTCAAATGTCATCAATTTCTTTAAAAAAAGCAACCGTCCAATATTGATCACTATTCAATGAAGATTTTTATATAATTCACGGACTAAATTGATCATATATATCAAAAGTTCAGAGACTATAATTTAAAATTTGAAAGATAACATTGCACGTTCAGTTCAGAAATCAAGTTTTTAGAAACCATTTGTCGCTCATTTTAAATTGGACAGCTCACCATTTTAAACTGTTTAGCTTCATTATTATTATTATTATTTTTTAATCAGAATATTCAGCTTTCATAAAGTAGGCGTAAAGCTGAGAAACGTAAAGCAAGCTCTCTCATCATCACCTTCCGATCAGTCCTCTCTCCGGAGAATTCTCTCATGGCATCGCTTTCCCGGGAAAACCTCACGGAGCCCGCTGCTCGGCGCCGTCTCCGGGCCATTCAGAGCCACCTCCTCCCCGACGGCGGCGCCGCCGGCGGTCCCGATCACGACTCCCGCGTGCAGGCCAACGCCGCCTCCGGCGTGCTCAACGGTATTCATTTCGGTCGGAGAGAGGCTGTCCGATCGGACGTGCTCATCTCGCGGCTCGCTCTCTCTCTCTCTCTCTCTCGTCGCGCTTCTTCGTTTCCTCGCTCACTCGTTTCTACACGTTCGGCTCGCTCTGGCGAGTCACGGATGGTAGTTTCTACCGCGCGCGTTCTGTTTTTGTACGCTTCTGTTACGAGTTCGATTCGAAACTGCATGGGGAATGTCCGTCGCGACTTGTTTCATCGGCGACGGATTCTCCGGCGATGATGAGAGAAACTGGCGATCGAGAGCTCCGTTTTGAGCTGGGAGGCCTCTGGTCAGTTCCTTCTGTGGAATGACCAAGTCGCTTGAGTATTTTTCGCTTCCGATCACTTCGGAATCTTTTTGAATAGCGAAGTCATGATCGCTGGAGAGCAGCTGAGCGAATAGAGTAGTTACGAAGGGCCTGCAGTGATGGTCCTCATGATCGCACCGCCTCATCACTTAGTGCAGATGTAGGTGTTCTCGAGCCTGGGCAAGCTATGTATTACCTCCGAATTCGTCCTTTCCAGGTCGATCACGAATATGTTCCTCTAACTGTAAGTTGAGGCAATTCCTATGTGCGTTGATCAGAAACAATTTCTTGAAGTTGCCAGTGGGTGATCTGTCGTTGGAGCATTGGCAGAGGCCTAATTTGTGTCACTTGAACGTCTACAAGCTGTAATTGAAATTAGCGATTCACAAATGTTTACTCCTGTTACGCTCAGTCGTCTGCTAGGAAGGCGGTTGAGTCATTTTAAGTAGACCTGTCTGATTATGATTATGTGTACACGCTCAGCCTGCATTTAGTTATTCGCTCTGTTTTCTGCATAGAAAGGGGTTACAGTGTAGTTCTTCCCGAGGACCTGCGTACGGGAAAATGGAATGTTTATAGGTACTTATTTTCATCACAGTGAAGTTATCTATTGTGACGGTGCTTTGGAGCTATGTGTCTGTAAGCTCTCTTCTTTTGGCAGATCTGCACGCTCCTTCTTCAAGCTTGTCAGCAGATTTACTGATCACCCCGATATTGGAACATTGCATGACAATTTCGGGTCAGGCACTCTCCTTACTTGATCATAGTCTCCTTACTGGATCATAGTTTCTTTTAACTGATTAATTGATTCAGAGCATTCTCAGAGACAGCTTTTAGTGATTAGAATATCTCTCCTTTGGTTTCCTTTATTGTGAAATTCATTGCATTCATATGCAGCAGGATCTGCATCTGTGCGTGCTTATGTTCTCTTTTGGGTGCAGACATGCCATTGAAACTTTTCGGGATCGCAAGTACTTAGGTACTCGAGTTTGTGCTGATGGGACAGTAGGAGAGTAAGTTGGTTGTAGAGCGTGCAACTTTTGCAGCTTTCATATTCAAACTGTTTACCTGATAAAATTTCCTGCATTCTTTTGAAATCTAAGGTACAAATGGATGACATACGGCGAAGCTGGGAGTGCTCGAGAAGCTATAGGTTCTGGACTTCGCTATCATGGGTTACCGCAAGTGAGAAGCAGAACATTTTCTGAGTAATTGCTCCTTAAGTCAGTTTGAAGTTGTTAAACATATAGTATTCACAATAAGGATGGAATTATTGGTCTCTTTGTTGCAGGGAGTTTGTGTTGGACTCTACTTTATTAACAGGCCAGAGTGGCTGATCGTGGATCATGCTTGTTCAGCATATTCTTATATCTCGGTCCCTCTATATGACACCCTTGGTGTGTAAATGCAATTACTGTTTTGTATTCTCTCCATCAAGCCTCTTCTTAGTTTAAATTTTTGTGTTTTAAAGGTCCCGATGCTGTCAAGTATGTTGTGAATCATGCAGCTTTGCAGGCTATCTTTTGTGCTCCTCAAACACTGAACAGAGTGAGTTAAGGAATCTCTTTGTATTGATTCTTGTAATGGAGGAATTACATGATCTTCTGACAAAAAGTAGACCATGCATAGCCTTACATTCACAATTCTCTATTTTCAATGTTTTACATTCACTTATAGAAAAGTAGAGTTATTTCTTCTTGTATTATCTATGATTATTGCCAAGGAATTCATCTGTTAGAAAGTTTCAGTCTCATTGTTTCTGACCTGGAAATGGCCATGTAGCATGATAACTCTTGCTGATGGAGCTGGACTAGAACAAGTGTTAGCACCACGTCTTCCATAAAAATTACAGTGGTCGTTAGTCTGTCTTTCAGGTCCAAAAAAGTTTGGGTCTGTCTTTCTGATAAGCTATATGACAAAAATCTGTTTCTTATTTTGTATTTCATCCATTCAGATTTTCATTATTCTGACCCACCGATTATATCTCAAACTTTGTCTGCTGTTTTTGCAGTTATTGAGCTTCTTGTCTGAGATTCCATCTGTTCGTCTTATTGTGGTGCGTATGAAGATTGAAGTCATAAGATGGGCAACTAATTGTTGATGTTTCCCTTTTGCTCACACTAGACTTGCTGCTCTGGAAAAATAGGTAGTTGGAGGAATAGATATACACTTGCCCACCCTTCCGCCAACATCAAGAGTTAAGCTGATTTCATACTTGAAACTTCTGAGTCAGGTAGGATGCATCTTCATTTGTGACTTTAGCATGCCTTTGCTGAAACACTCAATTCCTCATTGTTTGAGAAATTTTCAGAATAAAGATGGAGTTTTATAACAATCCTGTTTTTTAAGAAAACAATTTCAATTTTAGGAGCTTGTCCTGCTGACTGTTTAGTCATCTTGGATTATTAGATAAAAAATCCTGGCACCAATCTCTTATACTACATAGATTTTTCCCCTTCTCATTCTGTTATAACGTTAAATTTTCTATTAATGACACTTAACTTCAAAATGAAATGAAGTGACTGGGTCTTTTTTGCGCATAAAGAGCTGTGGAGGCTAATTTGTTGGCTTTAAATTGTTAAAAATTATCACTCCAGAAGAATTGCATACTGTAGATTCTTTAATTTTGGACAAAAATGTTTTGGGCTATAGGTGCTTCTTAGGTATAGATTGCATCAGCTGAGTACTTCTCTCCTGATACTATTGAGACTCTGAACTTATTGGCATCAAGTGCCTTCTGCGTTATTTTATTCCATAAGTTTGTGAGGGACATAATGATGTGGATGTCTGTAATTAATTTATCCAAATTATCTGATCACAAATTCTCTCGTGTTTGGGTTTTTAGTGATTGTTAAGTTAAAGATGTTTTCCTTTAGGGCCGTAGCAATATCCAGCCTTGTTGCCCCCCAAAGCCAGAAAATATTGCAACCATATGCTACACAAGTGGAACAACCGGAACACCAAAGGTAGTAGTCTGGATTTTTTCAGTACGGTTTCTTTTATGCTGCACATGTGGGTATTATGACATTACTGAACATGTGGAATTTTATTGGCTCCTTGTTTCACATTAAAGGGGGTTGTCTTGACTCATGGAAACTTGATTGCAAATACTGCTGGGTTTAGTGAAACGACCAAATTTTTCTCATCGGATATGTGAGTCCTTTATCATTTGTTGTTTCTTTAAATAAGTACGACCAGCCTTTCAAGGTTTTTCAATCACATAATTGGCAGCTTATCGTACTGTCATTTTCTTGATATATTTTTTTCTTGACAGCTATCTATCCTACCTCCCTCTGGCACATATATATGAAAGAATGAATCAGATCATTGGAGCATATTGTGGGGTTGCTGTCGGTTTTTACCAAGGGGTATGTTGCTTATCTGGAAAACTATTTGTCCAACTATGTCCCCATTTGATTTCTTTGGCTTGTCAGTACAGATCCCTATGAAAATGAGGAGAATGATTGACATTCTCCATAAGTTAATCCTTTAAAATACTTAATCTAAACTCAAATGTATCAGCATCCTTTTCCATTTATTATAGTATTCGTCCCTATCACTTAAAAGCCACGACTCTTGTGCAAGATACATGCCTAGATGTCATTCTTCTATATTTGGGTTCAAGGGTAATGTGCCTGCATTAATGTAAGAAAATCAATTACAACATTTTATATCACTTGATTTCATGTACTAACCCTGAGGCTTTAATTCTACATCTATTACTAAGCAATAATGTCCTACTTTTCAGGACAACATGAAACTGATGGATGATTTGGCTGCTTTGAGACCGACAGTTTTTGCCAGCGTTCCTCGGCTGTACAACCGGATATATGCAGGGTGAAGAGACCGCCAACTTTTTGTCAAATCCTTTTCTTGATATGGAGAAGTGCTGATTTCTAGTTTATTTCAACTATGGCAGAATAACAAATGCTGTGAAGTCTTCAGGGATGCTAAAGGAGAGACTATTTAGAGTTGCCTTCAATTCGAAGAAGCATGCTATATTGACAGGTATTGATGCTTGGAAGTTTCTTGCGGGATAATATGAGCCGTGCAGTTTTTGGTTGGCTGTTAACTTTTAGTATTTTACCTCCGTTGACCTGAATGGTTATGTGTTAGGCCGGAATCCATCACCTATGTGGGACACACTAGTGTTCAATAGAATAAAGGAAAAGCTTGGAGGGCGAGTCCGTTTCATGGTATCTGGTGCTTCGCCATTATCTTCTGAAGTTGCGGACTTTTTAAGGGTGTAAGTATGCTTGTAATGCGACACTTATTTGAGCAACTGATCCATTCATTTATCTCTCATGAACAGGAGTCTATTTGCTGCTTTTCTTAGCTTCTAATTATACCATGCCACAGGTGCTTTGGCTGTCAAGTTCTTGAAGGGTATGGTATGACTGAGACATCTTGTGTAATAAGCTGCACGGATGAGGGCGACACTTTATCTGGTCATGTTGGATCTGCGAATCCTGCCTGCGGTGAGTTCAACATATTGTGTGTACTTTTATATACTTGAAGTGTGTGTCTCCTTTGATTTTATCAATATGATCAAATTAAGAGAGAGAGTTGTTATTGAATAATGGCCTGTAATTAAGATGTTGAGACTTTCTCGTGTCTGTCTTTATCCAACACTTGTCCAGAAATAAAGCTCGTGGATGTTCCTGAAATGAACTATACATCGGAAGATCAACCCTATCCTCGTGGAGAAATCTGTGTCAGGGGGCCCATTGTCTTCCAAGGATACTACAATGATGAAGTTCAAACGTGTTTAACCTCTTCAACTAATATTTTTAAATTTATTGGTTTAACTGCAAATCTAAACATCATCTCAAATGAGCAGGAGAGAGGTAATTGATGATGACTCTTGGTTGCATACGGGAGACATTGGGTTGTGGTTACCAGGAGGCCGCCTTAAGATTATTGATAGGTGAGTCGAAAATTACTTTTTTTTCCCTCTCCTAACCATAACAGTTAGGCCTCTCTTGTGACCTGAGGAAGGGGTCACAGGTTGAAATTTACCTTTATCATGACTGCAAGTGCTGGTTGCGAAACTTCTGAGTGTGACTTAAGCATGGAAGTTCATTTCTTCATTCATGTCTTCTCATGAGATTTATCTGATAATTTTGACTTCTCTATTTAAATCCTAAACCATGCTATGGCAGGAAGAAGAATATTTTCAAGTTGGCACAAGGTGAATATATAGCACCAGAAAAGATTGAGAACGTGTATTCCAAGTGCAAGTTCATCTCACAGTGTTTTGTGTATGGTATGGAAGGAGTTTTTACCTGCATATGATACTTTCTTCATTTTTCCTGTTGACAGCCTAGTGGCTGCAACAGATTTGCTCTCCTCATCGACCCCCAAGGACAGGAGTTTGATCCCTTCCAATGTGTCGTTTTGAAGGCTGGTGCACTGACCTTTATGTAAAAGTTCCTACATGTCTGCTTACTGCTTGTTTGTCTCAGGCGATAGCTTGAACTCTTGCTTAGTGGCGGTTGTTGCTGTGGACCCGGAGGCGCTGAAAGAATGGGCCGCATCGCAAGGCATCGAGGTTTTCTTTAAACTTATTTCTCTCCACTAAAGTTCTAGCTTGAGCATTGAAGTTCAGTGATTGGTTGTCATACTATTTCTTCACCATCAGAACACAGTAATTTGGGGAAACTATGCATCTTTATGAGTAGGCTGATTTATATATCAAGCGATCTTCTTCATTTCACTTAAGCAAGAATTCGTAACATGCATCATCTTCATCTAACTTAGTCTGCGGTCATCTACACTTTTCTTTTTTTTTTTGTCTGAATGCGAGTCCTACTGATTTATGGCTACTGAAGGGAAACTCTGCACACTTAAATGGGAATGACCGTGATCATGATTAGCGTTTTATGTTGCGATTAGTTTGCATGCATTTGTTTCAAGTTCCAGAAAAACTGGAGGTGCTGCAGAGATTGTTGTGATTATTCCATTGTTTCGTGAGCCTTGCACTGTCGTTGGTCTCAGGGCATTTGCCAAGTAAAAATCCTAGTTACCTTATGTAGGTCATACCATACACTCACAATTCAGGGGTTGTCCATTTATTGGTGGGTCGATAAGTCTTGGTTGTTGCCATGCAGTACGAGGCTTTAGAACAGCTATGCAATGACCAGCGGGCACGGGAAGCTGTTCTTGCCGAAATGGATGACATTGGCAGAGAAACGGAGGTATACCATGTCCTCTAAAGAGATCATTAACGGCCTCTACTTAGTTCCCATATTTCCATTTCAACTTCCTCTATCATGTTGTTTCCCTTTTCAGTTGCAAGGCTTCGAATATGTGAAGGCCGTGGCGCTGGTGCTGGAACCATTCACGGAGGAGAACGGACTTCTCACCCCAACATTTAAGGTGATTCAATGTTTGCCCGTGCTTTTACACCAAATAACCACTCTGCATGAACCTTGAGAGTCGAGAGGCATCACATTTCGGACATACGTAGCAAAGCCCTCAAGAAAATTAACGTATGGTCTCTTTTATTTGTAGGTCAAGAGGTCTCAAGCGAAAGCCCACTTTGCTAAGGTGATATTGGACATGTACGCCGAGCTTTCTGCATCTGATCCATCCCCTCAGAAGGTCTCCTGATGCGAGTAACATGTGAAATCTTAAGTAATCTGAGAAATTACTCGTGCTACGAGGCAGAAGCCGATCGTTGTACACGCTACTGAACGGCAGGTCTCTGTATTTGGTTCTATGGTTGGGTTTGTTTAGTATTATACCTTCACAGCATTGATGGTTTTGCAACTCGCAGTTGGCTTTTAAAGCCGATTCAGCAAATCATCCTACAATTACATTTTGTAAAACGGCATTTCCTCAGAATAGAGGAGGGATGGAGTCCCAAAATTCTTAAAAATTGAAATAAGAGAGAAAAAATTATAGCGGAAAGAAAGTTAATGGTTATCACTCAATTGGGAGAGGTCGTGTATTGTCCCAAAGCCATTGACGAGCAGAACCGTCTAGCAGCGGCGAAACCTGTGGAACGAGGACAGCAGAAAGGTTAAGAATAGATCAGTGGGGTCTTCAGTCAATCTGTTCTCGAAGGTAGAGCCTGACCTTTTCCCAGACTTGTGCATGGTAGTCGTTGAGCCAGTCGATCTCGGCGGACGAGAGCAAGGCCGAGTCCACCATTTTAGTCTGCACGGAGACTCGCGAAATAAGGACGAGCACCGACGGCCAAAATCACTTAGAAACGCGTATCTTGTTGAGAAAAAAGAAAGCGCCACGCACCTGAATTGGAACGAACGTGAGTTTCTCAAATCCCAGATATCCGACCCCTCCAAAGCGATTTGGCGTGTTCATCTCCACCACAGAAAGAAGGTTCTGCAAGAATAAAAGACGGTCGATCTCAAGACTCGCCCCAGAAAATTCCAGGGATTTGTGAAGTCTATAGACAAAGGACAACGAACTCCGGTTGAATCAGAATCACTATATGAGGCAAGTAATACAGCGAGGGTACAAAGCAACTGCATGAACCGAAAACCACGAATATCATCTCAAGAAGCAGCCGGCCAGAACTGTGGCAAGGTGAGACTCATTTCGAGAATTATCCATCCACTCGGCAGTAATGCACCTCTGAAACTATTTTATCCAAAGAGCTACTAAAATGTATAAAATAAGTGCCATAAAATTAAATATGCTTATGCAGGAAGTGGACTGTCCAGGAAATTTATACGCCCATCTGATTATATGGCGAAACCACCACTCCTTCCTATCCCAGGGGACCCGCTATATAGATCCGCGTAGCTAATTGTGGTCTATCACACCTTAAACTTACAGAATAGGCACGAAATCTCTTTTTACCATTCCCCAAATTGGATTTGGGTGCCAATATCTCTCATAAATCTTATTAAGGAAATGAACTATTTTTACTATAACTGAAGTCGTACCTCGATACGAATGCCAAAGCCATGGTCTTCATAGTAGCCAGGTTCGTTGCTCACGACCATGCCTTTCTGCAAGGAGGTGAGATTCCCGTAACGGAAACTTATACTTTGAGGTCCTTCATGAACATTTAATGCAGCTCCCACGCCATGTCCTGTCCCTATTACAAGGTAAGAAAAAGAGGCCAGGCTTGAAAGTATTCTCATAGGTATTTTGGATAACCAAGCAGCTAAGGAATGAAATGTACCATGCCGATAGTCGAGGCCGATCTTCCATAGAGACGAGCGCGCAAACGCATCGAGGACAAAGCCGGGGGTATTTTCAGGAAAAACAGCTTGATCAAGAGCCATGTGGCCCTGAAATTAAATGTTTCGTCAAGAATGGGAGACAAACAATTACTAGAAACATTAGGTCAGCCTAAAACACTAGATTATGATGGACATTGTGAAAAAAAAAGAGCAACAAGAAACAATGCACTATATATGCAAAATAAGAACATTCATAGTTTTCGCTCCACCAAAAGGAGGGAAAGAGATCATGCATAGTTGCACAATATCCTTATAAGTGGAAATTCGTGTTTGTAAAACTCATGCAGAAATATATAGGGTCTTGTTAACAAGCACCCCAAGAGCGCTTGATAACAATCTAAAGATAGAAAAAACAATTTCCAATGCCCATTAATGAATGTTGAAGATTGAAAATATATTTTCTTGTTGGCATGTCATGAATAAAACTACAAGTAACGAAGCATAATTGATACTTCTGATCAAGTGTCCTAGGGGCACATTTGACTGAAATCCAATGTATAATTACAAGAATGCCACCAGATATTCGGGAGAAAGCTCGTATTCAATGTTCTAGGAAGTAAATGTATTAATGAAGTGTGCCCCGGTGAAGCATTTACAATTAAAAGAATTGAGCACCTGCAAAACTCGGGTGAAGCATTCTTTTTGCCGTGGTGTGGGTTCCCCAAAATGCACTGTTCTGGTTATATCAGTTGTGCCATCAACATATTGAGCACCACTATCTAGCAGGAACAGCTTCTCGACATCCAAAACACTGCAACTGCCTGGTTCTGGTTTGTAATGTATGACTGCACCATTGGCCCCAGAAGCTGCAAATCCAGATGGATGATGAGCCAGAATATTGGACAAGTGAGAGATGAAATCTCCAGAAAAGTGACTCCTCCCAAGTGATGCACAAATATTTCTAACCCTTTTATGAAAAACTCATCAATAAAAGTCTACCTCCACTCACACCATCCAACACCAAATCCTATCCAATTCTACTTGCAAAAGAAAAAGTGAGAAAGAGAATCCACCAAAAGGAATTTTATAGGAATTAATAAGAATCTTCATTTTTCAGGGACAACATCAGGTGAGAGAGAGAGATTCTTCATTTATTCCATAATGAGAATCACCGCAAATGGGGTTATATAAGATTTTGAAACATAAAATGTACCACTTATTGTGTCAAAGCTTGTATCAATGAAACCATCCTGCTTAGAGCGAAACTCGAGGAGCTTATCTGCAACTTCTACTTCTGTAAGTTTAGCACCCCTATTAATTTCTTCTTCCAACCAGACCCAGAAATGAGCTAGAGCAGCTGCATCCCTGCAGATTAAACATATTTCACTAAGATCACGGGATCCTCAATAAGCATTTTGATATAGATAGAGACATTTTCTCAAACAAACAAGCTTCCTGAAACAGCAGGGCTTAATATGTCAACAAGCTTCACATTTACAGATCTAAGTATTTTCTCTATCACAGTGAAATCACTCTCTGCACATGTTGACAGATTCAACCTATTATCGCATTTTTCCTTCCAAAACACAACTTCAAGAGAGATACCGATTTCGATCAATAAGTTCTCCTGCAGTTAAATCTACATATTCACGCACTGAAGTCTATATAGTTTTCATCAGGAGGATAGAGTACCAATAAAAAGATTTACTAAGCATACTTCATAGACCACAATGCTCAGGTCATTTAATAACATATGATCAGGATTCTTAATTTGAAAATGTACTCTGAGGTCAATAGACAAGTAGATACCCCTCTGCCCAAAAAATTTGCATGCCTGCCTATAAAAAATGCTCCAACAAGTGCATCCCACAAACACATGATAAAATTTCAAACACGTGTCTTTGAATCAACCAGCTTCAGGGAATTAAGATTGTGATATAATACTGAATGAACTGCAGCGAGGAGGGGGTGACAAAAGTGATGGAATTAGCCTAAATTATCCTGAATTGACTAACTCAAACTGCCATGCTTCTACACATATTTGTCTACGGATAAGCTTATTTCCCAAAATAGAAAGAAGGGAGACAAAAGGCTATTCAGCAAGATGCAAGAATACATTTTAGAAGATGCCAGTACATGTTGATCAAATGCTGATTCCCATGAAAACTCAAATGTTAAGCACAATTGTGTAAGGAGACAGACCATGAAACTAATGTTGGGACTTGGGAGTACCTTAAATGAGAATTCCGCATTCCCTGTAACTCAGCATCATTTTTCACTGCCTTGGCCAAAGAGATAGGGGAAGCTCTATAAACTCCAGATGGCATGGCTGATCGACCATTATAATCGTGCACCCTTGCCTTACTCTTTTTATTCAGATACTTATCACAGGCAGACTTGTAGGTGTTGACAATAGCAGCATTTACTGATGATGTGTCTAACCAAAGATTTCTCCCTTGTTTTGCCAAACTGCAGAGATAAAATGGGTGAACAAAGGTGTGACAGACAAAAATATACTATCAATGATGCCAAAGTACATTAAAAATCTAAAAGCACCAAGTAAAAGAACACCCCGGTGAATGAGGCCACTGTGTATGGAAAGGGTAATTTTCCAGCCTCGGTTCCACAATTCAAAGAAGCTGTTAGATGACTTGAATCCATGTACCAATCACAACAATGAACCAAGCCTATTAGCCGAGTGCCAATATATGTAAAGCCACTCATCTGATGGCCAGATAATAAGCCAGCAAACCACGTATATTTTCTCTGTCTCCTTCAAATCAGGTCAGACATATCCAGCAAACTCAAATGGAAATAGGGAAGCAGCTTTCTCACACTATAAAATGACAAAAAAAAAAAAAGAGGGAAGAAGAACCTCGTGGACTCACTTTTCTATTTCAGACAGAATTTTATCGTATGGTCTCAACTCTACGCCTGCATTTTTCAAATGATCCATCACTTCTGGTGTGATTTTGGAACTATCAACGAATAACTCAGCTGTCTCAGTCTTCACAAGTAAATAGGCATAAACAACTGGAGAATTTGGAACATCATTTCCTCTCTGCAATATGGAATTTCATATATCAGGGTACAGCAAACGACACAGGGTTACAAGAAAAAAGAAGATGAAAATTGAAAAAAAAAAAATCCTACTAGACAACGGTAAGACCCTGAATATAGGCATAAGATGAAAAAATTCAACTACTCTGAGAAAAGCACTTCCAAGTATCAGATGATATGACTGCCCAGTTGCATATCATTACCAGGTTTAATAGCCATGCCACCTCATCAAGCATCGATATAATGATGGCAGATGCACCGGCATCAACAAATTCGGCCCTCAGGAAAGAGAGTTTTGATGCCACATCTAAGCCAGCGAATTTTAGATCATGAATTCTAACTGGCTTATTTGGAGGCTTTGGCCTTTCTTTCCATACTTCATCCACCAAGTTTATATTATACAGGAGAACCAGCTCATGATTTTTCTTAGCAATAGCCTCCTTTAATTCCTCCGCAGCATCAGAAGAGAAGAGAAACTGTTCACTTCACACCATGAAAGAAAGGTGGCATCAGAGAATGAGATTAAAAAGTCTAAAGCAAATGTGTCTTTGTTTGTGTATGAACCAGCAAATACAGGACAAAAAGATAAGAGACTAACAATGGTGAAAGATATGGAAAAACAATCAAGAGTCTGAATAAGGTCAATATAAGATAAAAATTTTCACGCCAAAGCACAATAGAATTACAGCAAATACGTAAACCCGAAAACTGAACATTACTATTACAAGAATTACAAACTATTATGGACACCCTAATATTCTTGTAGAATTTATAGCCAATACTATGAATCATAGAACTATAATGAAAGATACTATCAACTACCATTTATCAAATTAAGAACTCTTTGCAGATGAAGAGATGTCAAAAGTGGCCTTGTACGTGATGTAACCCCTATGCCACATAATGGCTGCAGACCTCCTACTTATAGGGAGGGACACATGAATTTGGCAAATTTCCAGATCTATTTGAAGAAAAATGTATCTGGACAAGATATGATCCTTGGAACTATGAAAGCCATAGAAAAAATTACAGGATCAATGCCGATTCTGCATCCGGGAGCCAGAACATCATTGAGCCATTCACTAGTTGTTGGAACTCCCAGATTACCAGCCCGCATGAGAATCCAACTGGAGTTTAGCTGATTCTCAGCCTACAAAGAAGAATGACAGATGCGATCAGTACAGCAACCAATTTAGATAGCCAAAGAGTTTCAGGTATAGAAAGAGCTACAAAAACTAAAGAGCTACTCCATTAAGACTCTTTAGGAAATTGAAATTGTAGATTTTCACCATCAGACCTGAAGAAAATAACGTCCATCTGTCCACAGAGCTGCTTTATCCTTGGTGATGACAGCAGTACCAGCACTGCCCGTAAAACCTGATATATAGGCCCTCCTCGTGTAACATTCAGCAATGAACTCACTCTGCAACCCAACACAATTAAATAACAAAAAATTAACACCGCAGCAATGACAAGAAATTAATACTGGAGCAACAAGACAGAACGCATTGGCAATTCCTTAAGTGTGCTCTTCCTAACCCTTTGCTTTATCATAATAGAACGATCTCCAGGTCCTAAGAATTGACAAAACTTGAAGGGGACATAATGTTATTCCTTTGAATTCGTTCCACATGAACAGGAAAGAAGAAGCGCCAATGTCAATTTTTCGATGGAATTGCTAGATAGGATAACCTTCTTTTTCTTCAAAATGAAACAATAGACTAATTCGTTCCACATGAACAGGAAAGAAGAAGCGCCAATGTCAATATTTCGATGGAATTGCTAGATAGGATAACCTTCTTTTTCTTCAAAATGAAACAATAGACTAACTACTAAGCGAATCAAATCCAACCACATCACTATCAAGAAAATATGCGAGCTTCGTGAGCTTAAACTGGAAGCTCGTTTTCTTCTACTCTTTCCTGACATATTAACTGCTTCTCATCCATTTCACGCAATGTACATTTGAAATATAGTCTATACAAAACATCATAATCAACCTTAACACAGTATAACGTCGATGTAATTCACCTAAAACATCACATCAGTGCTTCCAGAGTGGAAAACGGGCTTATCCGACTAACAGAGTACCTCAGCAATTCCAGAACGGAACAACAGGTTTACGCGATCGAACTAGCAGAAGACCGATGAAAAAGCAAATCAGAGGACCGAACCTGGTGCGCGTCCTGAGAAGGAACGATGTACGCATCGATGCCGATCCCAGGCCTCGTGAAGAGCTCGCGGAGAGCCCGGAGCTTCTCGTCGGGCTCCAGCCGGCCGCCCCCGCGCCTCCCGATCTCCGACGACGGCTTCGCGGTGACGGAGCCGCAGCTCCGGACAACGTGGAACCGAGGTCCGGCGGCCGGTCTCGCGAGGCGCTCGGAAGGGCACCGCGGGGAGCTCGGGAACAGAGGGAGGGAGAGAGTGAAGAGGCGGAAGCGCAGAGGGCGCGATGGATTCGAGGCCGGCGAGAGAGGGAGGGGCCGCAGCGCCGGCGACCGGAGGGAGTGCATCGCCGTTGAAGAGAGAGAAAATCGCTGCTCTCTCGCAGCTCAGAGAGAGAGAGAGAGAGATGATAAGAAGGGAGCGTTGGGAGCGAGAGAGAAAGTGTAGCAGGGGATTTTCTATGTTCTTTTTTTTTTTTTTTTGGGAAGGGTGGCTTCATTGTAATTTTCGCGTCATTGCCATTTTCTGGAAGACGACGCAAAACGATTCAGTGAATGTTGGCTGTAAGTGCAATTCGATTCGTAAACTTTTATTTACTCAATATAATTTTTAAATTTAAATTTAATATGTAATATGATTCCTAAAATTTTAATTTATTTTGTGATTTATAAACTTTTGATACATGTCGAATTTAATTTCTAAATTGTATAAAATATTTAATGTTATCTCTTGATTTGAATTGATGGAATAATAACATTGAACATTTTCATATGCTCCAAAAGCTAAATTGAATGTTTACCAAATGTCTAGAGTCCACATTGGACAAATCAAAATTTTAGAAATCATATTGCATGATGGATAAAATTTTTTTGAGAAAGTTTTTACCTTTTGCGCCAATTTAACGTGGATGAATTGATTAAAAATATCTCTAGATCTAGTCTGTTCAACCCTTTGACAATCCATTTGTAGCTCTCAGGATGGTAATTTTTGTCACCGCTCCGGGACATGCGAGAACCCTTGAGCATTGTATGAAGAAAGAGCTCAAACTTGACACAACATGACACAATTATCTTTACATGAGTCAATTTTAGAATGGAAATTATCTATGATATAGAAAATGAAATGCCTGGCATATAGAAAATTCTCACGATCCATCAGGAACGAGTGTTAGAGGTTAGCCTTTTTTTTTTTTTCTTTTTTTCTTTTTTTTTTTTTTTTTTTTGCCAAGAGAGAGAAAGACCTAGGCTACCAGACTACCAGTCCTATCTTTTCATATGCTTTACATATTTTGCGAAGATCGTGAAAATAGACAGATAAAAACTCTCCCCTGTTTCGGTAAGTTCACGACTATTCATGTAATTGTCCCTTGTTATTTCGAAATACAAACATCAAACGAGAATTTAAATTAAAAGTTTCGTTTATTCTATGAAATATAAATAAATTTAAAAACATTTTTCTGAAAATAATAATTTATATCTTTTGAAATAAATAGTTAATGATTTTTTTTTTCCTTTTCGATAATAATTCATGTCTAAATATCTTGGTAGATGATAAAAATATATTTTGTTTATTCATTTTTATAAATGATATGAGTGATTATTTTTAGAAAAGTATTTTTATATTATTAATTTTTTGCCAAATAAATGCACCATTTTTAAGAGGCAAACCACATTAAGATGGAGAAGTTACTCCAATACAATGCCCTTATTACTTAATCTTTTGGAGCCATTTCTTTTTTTTTTTTTTTTTTTTGAATTCACATGTAGTTTTCCTGAGCACTCAAAATTGGAATAATTTGAAATATTTTTGACGGAAGAGTAAAAGTGAAACGGGCACCAGTTTTCTCCTCCCCGCTAGAGATACGAGTTGGGACACTCCATTCAAGCCAAGCCCAACAGCTTTCTTATTTGGGCCAATAAGGCCCAAGGATTTAGAGCAGCTTTCCGGGCCTTTCCCCTCCTTGATCATAGCAGCGAGGTTATCATTGAGGCCTTGCGTCCATCGTCATTCCACCGTTCACGGGAAAATTAGGGGTGAACAATTTTAGGGTGGGCCGGTTCCCACCTTGGATCTTGAAATCGAAAACTGCTCATTGGTTCCTGACCTGGGAGCCATACCACGGGTTCGGTCCAATTCCTAAGTGTGCTCATGGAACCGGCCATGACATTTCAAGAACTAACGCATTATTGGTTCTAAGTGACATTTTGTCAAACATATTGTGTCCTTTCTAAGGGGGAAAAGAAGGCCTTAAGAAACTTAGTTCTAAATCCTAACTCATACAAAAACAACTTGGTACTCTAATTAGTAATTAGGGTTTTAAAACATAAAAATATATTTATATATATAGATCTAGTTTGGGTGGACGGTTCCACACTTGAAATTGGAAGCCGGACCAATTTCTGTAGGAACAGCCTAGAACCAGTTTGGTCGGACAATTTCCAGTCCAGTACACATTTCCAAATCCCCCTTTGAAAGGGACTCCATCCAATCACGCCTTTGATCAGTGAATTTCCATTACTCGTAACCCATCATTCTCCAACTGAGTTTAGAGAAATGCTCGACATATACAAACCCAGAAAAATTCTAGGTTCCTAGAAAAATAATTAGCCTTCGTCCTCTGGTCTACGATACTGGCATGCATGCACCAGCAAATGTACAGCCAATCTCATGTATATATTGGATCCAGTACGATTTTTTATTTATTTATAAATATTTAGATATTGCATGAAGCCTTCACTTAACAGTTAGATCGGAATCTGACCTAGGGTTAAAGGACGAGAAAATATACTCGTGAGTTAAAAGAAGGATTTGCTGCTCTAACATCATAATAAATGAAAACTGTGCAACAAATCAAAGTTTCAATGTGCTAGTTATAGCCTTGGTCTTGTCTTTCTTATCCACATATGCTAGTGTGAAAGAAGAAAGATCGATTCAAATCTATATAGAAAAGATAAATCATCCCAATTCTGGCTAAATCTATTATAAAATTTAAGGGTAGGTACTTTTTTTTTTCTAGAGGCCAGTCAAAAGAAAGAAAAACGAGGAATTATATTTAGTTTATAATTAAACGTACAAAGTCATGTCGAATTCCTCTACAAATAAGTATCAATAAACAACACGTGCAGATGCGCGCTCATTGTTGACCATGTGATTCGTGACCCTCTCCCCTAATTTAGTTCATGCACCAATCGAATCGATTAACATAGCATAGTAGACGAAACAATAAAGAAAGGTATTCCTAGCAAACTTTATAAATTTAATTTAACGGCAACTAGACATTCTAACCAGTCAAATCAACCCCATATGATACGTATAAACATATTTTATATAACGAATTTGATCGAGATAGATAATACGAGGTATCTCAACAACTACAGAATTATACAACAGATTTCTTTCTCTTTTTAATTTTTTGGGTGGGGCCCATTTACATACTATACATTAATTAAGTTAAATTAAATATTTGTACTTTAGGTACCATGAAAATTGATGGTGGCAATAATCTAATGCTAAACCCAAGAATCGACTGCTTCCTTGGCGTCTCCCTCGAGTAGGTATTGCATTGGAGCATCATCTTTTGTCAGTGCAGGAAGAATCGAACTTCCCGATTGAATATAAAATATAGCCAATTTTCTCCGCGGTAAATAAAAGTTAGCGATTCGTGCGATCGCGCGCTTGACCTAGGCTTTTGGGGGACGTATGAGCTAACTAGCATTTTATTTCAGATTCTTTAGAGGTTTTGCTAAAACGTGGATTTCGTGACCTCGAAATGAGGCGGATCAAACTCGATACCGCATTTACATGTGTGACACTTGCTCCGGGGTGTTGGTTTCAATTTCATTAGCAAAGAAATGAAACAACTATTGACGGATCTAAAAACTTAAACTATTAAGTATGCATGACTTATGCTTTTGGGGACATTGGAGCTAACTAGCATTTTATTTCGCATTCTTTAGAGGTTTTGCCAAAACATGGATTTCATGACCTCGACATGAGGCGGGTCATACTCGATACTGCATCCTCATGTGGATGACTTGGTTTGGGGTGTCCGTTTCAATTTCATCAGCAAAAAAATAAAATTACCATTAATTGATCTAAAAGCTTGAACCATTACACGTGCATGACCTAAGCTTTTGGGGGACGTTTGAGCTAACTAGCATTTTATCTCAGATTCTTTATAGGTTTTGCCAAAATGTAGATTTTGTGACCTTGACATGAGGCGGGTCAAACTCGATACTGCATCCACACGTGCGACGACTTGGTCTGGGCGTTGATTCCAATTTCATTAGCAAAGAAATAAACTCATTGTTGATTGATTTAAAAACTTAAACTAGTACATGTGCATGACCTAAGCTTTTGGGGGACGTATGAGCTAACTAGCATTTTATTTTAGATTCTTTAGAGGTTTCGCCAAAAAATGGATTTTGTGACCTCGACATGAGGCAGGTCAAACTCGATACTGCATCCACACGTGCAACGACTTAGTCCAGGGAGTTGGTTCCGATTTCATTAACAAAGAAATAAAATCATTATCAACTATTCTAAAACTTAAATTATTACACGTGCATAACCTAAGCTTTTGGGGGATGTTTGAGCTAACCAGCATTTTATTTCGGATTCTTTAGAGGATTCTCCAAAATGTGGATTTTGTGACCTCGGCATGAGGTGGGTTGAACTTGATATTGCATCCACACGTGCGACAACTTGGTTCAAGGTGTTGGTTCTAATTTCATTAGCAAAGAAATAAAATCATTATTGACTGTTCTAAAAGTTTAAACTATTTACGTGCGTGGATGTTTGAGCTAACATTTTATTTTGAATTCTTTAGAGGTTTCACCAAAACATGGATTTTGTGATCTCTACATGAGGTCGGTCTAACTCAATACTGTGTCCACACATGTGACAACTTGGTTTGGGATCTCGGTTCCAATTTCATCGGCAAAGAAATAAAATCACCGTTGATTATTCTAAAAACTTAAACTATTATATGCTTGTTCTAGTCTTTTTGACTAGTATTAAGGCGTGTGCATATTTAATTGGAGAGATAAATGAGTTCTGGAAAGATTTGAACTAAGGATTTCATGTTTTGACTTTATATGATATTCTATAAGATCACTATCAATTGTTCCAAAAGCTCAAATTATTAGATAAATGAGTTGTTTATCATATAAATATTATAATACATTTTGTTAGAGTAATTATATATTAAATTATGCTTTCATCTAAAAGCTAAAGTTTTTAGAACAGTTGGTAGTTGTCCCACTAATATCTCACGTAGTATTAGAGTAGGAAGTTTTGACTTCAAATCTTTCCGGACTCCTATTTGTAAATATTAAACCATGCATTCATCTAAAAATTTAAATTTTTAGGACAGTTGGCAGTATACTGTACCAAAATCTCGCACTTTCGAATCTCGGAAATGTATTGTAGAAGAATCAAATGTATGAAGATGCTTACAGATTAGTTGGTAATGGCCCCACCAAAGTCTTACACTTTCGAATATTGGAAATGTATTGTACAAGATTTAATGTATAAAAATACTTTTAGAGCAATTGCTAATAGTCCTACCAAAATCTCACACTTTCGAATCTCGGAAATGTAATATATAAGAATCGAATATATGGAGATGCTTTTATAGCAAATGGCAGTGGCCTGTCACAGTCTCACATTTTCGAATGTCGGAAATGTATTGTACAAGAATCAAATGTATGGAGATTGCATTTAATCATGTCTATTTTTAGATTAAAAAAATCATGTCTATTTTTTCTGGTGGCTTTTGGTTCGAAATCTCTATCTTATCACGAGACCGTCCAATAAATGATCACCCCAAAGCTCATCGGGTCCGGACATGGATTGAGACCGCACGCTTTTAGTTGCGTCTCTATTTTTTTTCTCTCGACATGTCCCCGCTTTCGCTACGCGCTCCGGAAGCTGGTTGGTCCTTTCTGGGAAGGACTTTTATTCGTTGCTTGGTCTGGAGTTCTTGAATATCGGTACACATGGCGTTATATTAGTTTCGTTGACTTGACTTTCGAAATTATAAGCAAGTCCTTACAAGATAATCACACCAATTATCTGAATTTTTGCTCGTTTTACAATCGAGTATCATTTTTTCTTTTGAATTTAATCAACTACCCCAGCCTCTCAAGTTTGGGTCAACGAGAGACATCGGTCAAAGTCGCAAAAAGAAGAGAAAAGAAGCAAATTTGGGTATAAAGGCCGTAGACAGACTTTGATTGCATACATGATGGGACTTTTGAAATGATGCCAGAGAGACATATTGGATTGCTACCGTCGTCCGAGTAACATTTTCTTTCTCTCTTTTCCTCATGAACTGACATCAAAATGGAGACAGCTTAACTTTTACTAATTAAGCGAGTCACGTGGGCTAAATCACATGATATGACAATTTATTCACGAGAGATCTTATATTGAGTCGAGTTTGAAGAATTGAGGTACTTGATCAAATAAATAAAAAGTTTAGATATTTGATAATAAGATGGACAAAAGTTCGGATATTTGCTGAGTGAGTTATTATCCTTCTGTCGATATTTTATTTTAGATTAAAATGGGTTGGGAGGGGTGACCAAAGCAACTTCGCATCTAGGCATTAACTATAGTGGTCCCAAGAGCATGTATGCAAGAGAGATATAGCTACATGGTTCCAAAGTCTTTTAAGGAAATATAAATCTTAGCGTAAAAGCAAACGAATCGTAAACTTTAAAAAGATCTAGTCAGATTGCTATCGTGACGATTGAATTGAAAAGAAACACCAATAGCATCAATCGAACAATTACGCAAACTCCGTTTGTTTGGTGAAAAATAAATAATCTGAAAATATATATTTTAAAAATAATTGCTTATTTTATGAAATAATTAATCAATACAAAGTAATTTCTTTATCGATAACCATTTATTTTTAAATATTTGCATAGAAAAATAAAAATATCTTTTGTCATTCAATACAAATGATATTTAAAAAAAAAAAAATGTTAAACGCACCGACAACTGCACATTAATTTCCTCCAAGCGAATCAATCCATTTACTTTGAGGCGATCTTCTCAACAAACGGCATGAGTCGACTTCCCTACGAAATTACTTCTTCAGTCTAATTCATTCCTCAATTTAGGACATGGTGAGGATTCTATGACAACAAGAATGGAAAAGGTAGACAAATGTGCGCATGCCAAAAATCGAAGTACGCGTGAAGAAAAGTATGTGTTGGGGTTAGGATTAGAACTTTGACCATCGAGCTTTAATACTTTAGAAAAAAAAAATTGTATAGCTGGAAACAAGAGATAAAAACCTAATACTTAGTATTATAGAGACTCGTCAAATGGATGGATTGGGTTGGGTTTGGGTTGAGTGAAAAATAGATTTACCTAATTTGGTCAATTTAAGTTGTTTTGATTCATTTTTATGCAATACCAATTTAGCGACTCATAATGATCTGACTCGTTTTTCTATCTAACCTAATTCATATGGTTTCATGTTCTACCTAATATAGGTAAACTCATATGCAAATTGAGGTAAGAACGCGGAGTGAGTGATTGCGAGATCAATAAGGATGAGAGAGAGTCATAGAGGTGAATTGATTTAAGTAAACTGTGAGTTTGTTTAATATCCATATTATTTTAGACTTTACTATTTTAAATCCATTTACTAAATATAACTAATCCATGCAATAACTCAACTTATCAAATATGGGTTAAGATATAAGTTTATTGCTCATTTTAACAGATCATTACTATATAGTGACAAGCAATGCATGTGAAAAAACAGCCTAAACAATGTAATGCAAAAGTCTTCGTCCGCAACTATCACAATCCTTTTTAACTATAGAAGGGATGTCAAATTATCAGCAAATTAGAGACGAAAAGAAGCAAATATTAAATCACAGTAACTATACATTGAACATGATTTCTACATTCCAACTTGATAATTATTGTTTCTAACAAGTATTACTTTTTTCTTTTTTTTTATTTCACATAAAAAAAGAAAAAAAGAAAAAAAGAAGAAGGACGTCTAGCGTTATAGATCACCCATAGGAGAATGTTTTAGCTTAATGCTGCAAATTTAGGGTGCGCACCCCTCCCTACTAGGCCAAGCCCTTATCTATGCCCCCATCGCGATGCATATGGAAAATTCAAGATCGACGGTACGCCTAACTCCAGGTGCCGTGCTCTACAGATTAATCAAGGTTAGTCACTTGATAGACTTCTCCATGGTTTTCAATTTCCGTGTGCTTTCAATAGCCAACTAAGAATGTAAAAAGCAATTCCAACTTTTTCCATGCAAGTGGCCCTATTTTGATTTCCATTTCCATATGTCGCAAATATACACGCAAGCGTGGCGACCTCCACATGTTCTTGATGCTATCATCTGAAATTCAGTTTGATTCCACGATAAGTTCAAAAGAGAGTTTAATAAACAACCCGTTGAAATTCAAGATCGACGATATGCCTAACTCCAGGTGCCGTGCTCTACAGATTAAACAAGTTTAGTAACTTGATAGACTTCTCCATGATTTTCGATTTCCGTGTGCTTTCAATAGCAAACTAAGAAAGTAAGAAGTAGCTCCAGCTTTTTCATGCAAATGACCCAATTTCCCATATATGGCAAAGATACATGCAAGCGCCACGCATCCGCACATGCTCTTGTTGCTATCATCTGAAATTCAGTTTGATTTCACGATAAGTTCAAAAGAGAGTTTAATAAGCAACCCGTTGAAATGATAGTTCTCCCTTAGACAAACGTTCCTGTTTGAATTATCAAAACCATGTTATAGACCAATTTAATTATTTTGTTAGGAGTTGGTACCTGAGATAATCTCTTTGAATTTAAAACTTGAATTAATGGTCATTTTGGTGGAACCTCAATGATGGGGGAGTCCGAGACGACCTTTTCTTCCCCTTGAATAGAGGCTTCTTCTAATGGGGCTGCTAATTTCTAAGGAATATAAAAATGAAAAAAGAAGATGAGAAAAAGGAAGAGACAACGTGGAAACCCAAGAATAAATAAATGAATACCTTACGTATGTGCATGCGGTCCTCTACATGTCCTCGTGGTATGTGTGAATATTATATTGAGTGCGTGAAAATTAGATCAATAATAATAATAATAATAATAATAATAATAATAATAATAATAATAATAATAATAATAATAATAATAATATCATCATAGATATACCAAAAACACGTATACATCAGCGTTCAAAGCCCCCTCAAACTTACTCGTGATATTTCTATTAATCAAGATAATATATATAATGATTTCCCAAAAATAGTCATAAACTTACTATAAAGATACCAATTCAATCTAAATTTTTTTAATTTAGTTAATTTAGTCCTAACCTTTTATTAAGATTTACTTTGAGGCGATCTTCTCAACAAACGGCATGAGTCGACTTCCCTACGAAATTACTTCTTCAGTCTAATCCATTCCTCAATTTAGGACATGATGAGGATTCTATGACAACAAGAATGGGAAAGGTAGACAAATGTGGGCATGCCAAAAATCGAAGTACGCGGGAAGAAAAGTATGTGTTGGGGTTAGGATTAGAACTTTGACCATCGAGCTTTAATACTTTAGAAAAAAAAAAATTGTATAGTTGGAAACAAGGGATAAAAACCTAATACTTAGTATTATAGAGACTTGTGAAATGGGTGGATTAGGTTGGGTTTGGGTTGAGTGAAAAATAGTTTGACCTAATTTGGCCAATTTAAGTTGTTTTGATTCATTTTTATGCAATACCAATTTAGCGACTCATAATGATCTAACGTGTTTTTCTATCTAACCTAATTCATATGGTTAAAGCGCTTTCATGTTCTACCTAATATAGGAAAACTCATATGCAAACTGAGGTAAGAACGTGGAGTGAGTGATTGCGAGATCGATAAGGGTGAGAGAGAGTCATAGATGTGAATTGGTTTAAGTAAACTGTGAGTTTGTTTAATATCCATATTATTTTTGACTTTACTATTTTAAATTCATTTACTAAATATAAATAACCCATGCAATAACTCAACTTATCAAATATGAGTTAAGATATAAGTTTATGACTCATTTTAACATATCATTACTATATAGCGACAAACAATGCATGTGAAAACAGCCTAAACGATGTAATGCAAAAGTCGTCGTCCGCAACTATCACAATCCTTTTTAATTATAGAAGGGATGTCAAGTTATTAGCAAATTAGAGACGAAAAGAAGCAAATATTAAATCACAGTAACTATACATTGAACATGATTTCTACATTCCAACTTGATAATTATTGTTTCTAACAAGTTTTACTTTTTACTTTTTTTATTTCACACAAAAAAAAGAAAAAAGAAAAAAAAAAAAGAAGGGCGTCTAGCGTCAGCAGACTATAGATCACCCACAGGAGAATATTTTAGCTTAATGCTGCAAATTTCGGGTGCGCACCCCTCTCTACTAGGCAAACCCTTTATCTGTGCCCCCATCACGATGCTTATGGAAAATTCAAGATCATCGGCACGCCTAACTCCAGGTGCCATGCTCTACAGATTAATCAAGGTTAGTCACTTGATAGACTTCTCCATGATTTTCAATTTCCGTGTGCTTTCAATAGCCAACTAAGAATGTAAAAAGCAATTCCAACTTTTTCCATGCAAGTGGCCCTATTTTGATTTCCATTTCCATATGTCGCAAATACACACGCAAGCGTGGCGACCTGCACATATTCTTGATGCTATCATCTGAAATTCAGTTTGATTCCATGATAAGTTCAAAAGAGAATTTAATAAACAACCTGTTGAAATTCAAGACCGACGATACGCCTAACTCCAGGTGCTGTGCTCTACAGATTAAGCAAGTTTAGTAACTTGATAGACTTCTCCATGGTTTTCGATTTCCGTGTGCTTTCAATAGCAAACTAACAAAGTAAGAAGCAGCTCCAGCTTTTTCATGCAAGTGACCCAATTTCCCATATATCGCAAAGATACATGCAAGCGCCACGCACCCGCACATGCTCTTGTTGCTATCATATGAAATTCAGTTTGATTCCACGATAAGTTCAAAAGAGAGTTTAATAAGCAACCCGTTGAAATGATGGTTCTCCCTTAGACAAAGATTCCCGTTTGAATTATCAAAACCATGGTATAGACTAATTTAATTTTTTTGTTAGGAGTTGGTACCTGAGATAATCTCTTTGAATTTAAAACCTGAATTAATGGTCATTTTGGTGTAACCTCAATGATGGGGGAGTCCGAGACGACCTTTTCTTCCCCTTGAATAGAGGCTTCTTCTAATGGGGCTGCTAATTTCTAAGGAATATAAAAATGAAAAAAGAAAAGGAGAAAAAGGAAGAGAAAACGTGGAAACCCAAGAATAAATAAATGAATACCTTACATATGTGCATGCGGTCCTCTACATGTCCTCGTGGTATGTGTGAATATTATATTGAGTGCGTGAAAATTAGATCAATAATAATAATAATATCATCATCATAGATATACCAAAAAGAAAAGCGCTTTGATTCTTCTTCTACAAAAGCCAAATGTGAGGTGCTGCTCTGGCCACCTCGGTGGCCAATCCTTGAGATGAGATCATTGACTTGCTGCCGCGCGGTTGGCGGATTTGTCCTTGGCCGATCGAAATCTTTCCAGATATGATGTACGGACTTTGGTTTACACGTCGTTATACCGCTTAACACAGCATGCGTATCAAACATTTCATTTGACACCGCATTCGGATTCTCCCCAATGCACATGAGATTTTTTTTTTTAAGTCTCAAACTTAATATATAAATGCAAATTCAATCAAAATTTTTCAATTTGTTAATTCAATTCTAAACTTTTGAAGATTTACCAATGTAGTCATTTCGGTCAATTTTGATTAACAACCACCTATTATCATTTTAGTGATCGTCATTTAAAATTGCTCGAATAGACTATTGACAAATCTTAATAAAAGGTTAGGACTAAATTAACTAAATTGAAAAATTTTAGACTGAATTGGTATCCTTATAATAAGTTTTATGACTATTTTTGGGAAATCATTATATATATTATCTTGATTAATAGAAATATCACGAGTAAGTTTGAGGGGGGCTTTGAACGCCGATGTGTACGTGTTTTTCACAGATTCGAATTGGTTTAAACATCTTCACAATTTAAGTAAGTTTGATTTCGCAGAAACATCTTTCACAAATTCGAATTGGTTTAAACATCTTCACAATTTAAGTAAGTTCGATTTCCACACACAAACCCTAGAAGCAGAAAATTACCCCAATCAGTCGGCTCTATTCAATGCAAGTTCATCCATTTTAGGGTTGTCTAATGTCGGCGAGTAGGAATTATCCTGTCCGATCTCGTATCTCGTCTACGGAAAGATTGGTGGCCCGGCGGTGGTGGTAGATGTAGCTTTATTAATTTTGTCTTAAAACCATGAGAAGTGCACCCAAAGAGGAAAAATAGACTTGATAAAAGGAAATAAGTGAAACGACCGCAAAGGGGATAGGAATCCCATGGAATTGATGCTTTAGTAATCTAACTTTTTTTTTTCTCAAAAAAATAAGTTAGATGTAATAATTTGGCAAAATCGATGCAGGACAATATCCTGAAATTCAGGATAAGCTTGCTTGATGCGCGATATTAAGTCGCGCAATCATCGAATTGTCTAATTAGCTCCCATTTGAATGGATTAGCTTGAAGATATATCACCCACCATCAAACTTCCTCTGATATCTCTTGAAAAATATTATATAAGCTTTACCAGAAGTGGGCATTGTTACCATTTGTCAACGTGATCCAAGCGGCTTAAAATTCAAGATAAGCTTGTTTGACACGCGATAATATGTCATGCAACCATTGAATTATCTGATTGGCTCTAATTTGAATGGATGCATTTAGCTAGAAGATACATCACCACCTTCAGAATTCATCATAAAGATAAAGATAAGCTTTACCAAAAGTGGGGCATTGGTGCCATTTGTCAAGCTTTCGAGCCTTTTTTGTCACCATCTCCCCATCAGACGGTCTTCCAAGAAACGTAGGTTTGGGTCTTCGCTTGGTCTTTTCGGATAATCTCAACGTGACTCGAACGGATATAATCGACGCAAGATAAACCAAGGGATTAAGGCAAATGCCAATGCCACAAGATTTAAAGCAATCCGCGTGCTATTCACTTCATTAATCCCTTTACCTAAAGCGGGTCTGTGGTTAGGCAGTAGCCACCGTTGAATCTTGAAGTCTTCAAGGTCGTGCTCCCATTTTGCGCATTTAAAGTTAAATAATAAACTCCAAAGGCTAGGGCTCATTTATATCGTGCACGAGTCGTCGGCGCTTGGAGTGGCGCGCCATCTTTACAAAGATTAGGTCTATCTATTCAACCAAAACCAACCCAATTTCTCTCCTCATTTAATCAAGAAGAAGAAGGGGGAAAAATTTATTGAAAAGTATTATTCAATGAGTTCCCCAGATAATAATCATGCAATCAAACGAGGAAACTTAGATTTTTCAAAAAAACTAATCGACTTCTTCTGCTTTACAAACCAAATTTTCCTATTAAGTGTACATCTATTCAATTGAGAGCTAATTAGACAATTCGATAATCGCATCACATACATAATACTGCGCTTAGAATAGCATGCCATCACTGACCAAAAAAAAAAAAAAAGGGTAGCGTGCCATCTCTACAAGATTGTCTAATCTAGTCAACCAAGACCAACTCAATTTCTCTTCTTATTTGAAAAAAGAAGAAGGGAAAAGTCCATCAAAAAGAATTATTTAACGAGTGCCCAAGATAACAATCATGCAACCAAATGAGGAAACTTAGGGTTTTCAAGATACTAAACGACTTTTTAGCTTTACCAATCAAATATTTCCTATCAAATATAAATGAAATTACGTCCTCAAGAACGTGGAAAAAAAGAAAAAGGAAAAAGGAAAAAGGCAAAAGGCATAAGGAAAGAGGGAAGAAATTCCAAGTCTTCCCCGTAAAGAAGGGAAGCTTCTTGGTGATGCCATAGCGTAGGACCTTTTTTCTTTATAAATACCTCCATCGCAACGCTCACCCTCCATTCTTTTCACTGCTCATCCTCCTCTTCCTTTCATCCGATCAGATTCGCAAGAAAAAGGTTTCGATCAATTCTCCCGAATGGACAAGGTGATTCATGGGATACTTCACGCCTTCGACGGCGGCGACAAGGCGGGCGGGTCCAAGAAGGTCAAGGGCACCGTGGTGCTGATGAAGAAGAACGTCCTGGACTTCAACGACTTCAACGCGTCGGTCCTCGACCGCGTCCATGAGCTGTTTGGACAGAAGATCTCTCTGCAACTCGTGAGCGCCGTCCATGGCGATCCTGGTGAGTCACGAACCCTCTTCTAAACACGATCTCCCTATCGTTCCTTTCGAAAACAAGTTCTTTCGATGGCTCTTCTTGGTACTACGCTGTGCATTTCTGTGGACGAAATACGATGAATGGCGAAGAGCCTTCGTCGTCATGATAACTTCCCCACAAAGAGAAAACATATGATGAGTATTTCACATCGCTTACATGTCGAAGTGGGTCGCTAGCGTTTCGGCTTTCTATTATAAGAAAGAAAGCAACTTCCTGTTTTGATTTTTAAAGAAGCATCGCATGTGCATCTTTGCTTTATATGAGGCGTGTTTTTGACGAGAATAGTTGTGCAATTTGTGTTAGCTTTTTGGTTCTGTGGCATACGATTCAATGGACCCAATTCATCACATTCCATACTGAAATTATCTTCTGAAGTTTGATCTTTTCTGTGCAACTTTGGAGAAAATGTGGGATCTTGATGGACTTACAGAAGATCAGAATTTTTTTGTTTTCTGAATTGCGATCGGTCAAACTTTACTATAATGGCATCGATGCGTTCACATTCTGGGTTTGATTAGAATTTTTTAATCAAACTTTTGTTCTCTAAACAAAACGAAACTATATTAGTTTCTAAAAATTATTAAGCCGGGAAGGAAATTAAAAACCAAACCTAAAAACTAGAACGAATCAAATAGGTTAAATATTTTGACTTAGTTTTAATGTTGACCATTTGGGGCCACGTTGATTAGGTCTTATTTTAGCACCCGCGTTGGGCGATTATACTTATTAACTTTCCTACTTTAGTTAAAAAAAATTGGTCTTATTTTCAATTAGCACACTACATACATACATATATACATATATATTCTATAAAAGCAACATTCGTAAACTCAAGAAAATATCTGTCCCTCTCTTTTCACGTTTTGGAAGAAGTGGATGAAATTAAATCGGAATTATGAATTATTTTCCTCAATCCAGTCCAAATTCAAAAAATCGACAAAAGCTTAGTCTTCCCTTTTTCTTTTGGACTGTCTTGAATTTTTTCCACTCACGCTTTGTTATTTATTATTTCACCTTTCGATTTACAAAGCTCAAATCGTTTTTCGGTCTCTCTCTCTCTCTCTGCGGTGCATACCTTCCGGTCCCATGGCCGTAGGATAACCTTTTTTGTTTTTTGGTGGAAGCCGTAGGGTAGCCTTTAATCGTCATCATATAATGGCGACAATGTCTAGAAAATGGCGAGACCCACCACCGACGGAAGACTCACCCTCTCTTCAATTCATAAACAAACAGTCAACGGCATCCTCCGGTCAATGGTCCATCTCAAGTTCTCTATTTTATTTTTCCTTTTTAATTTTTTCTAACCAAACAAATTTCCCGTTATTGACCAACATATTTATTGAATTTAAAGTGTTATTTTTCCTCATGCATGCCTATGTTTCTTGACCACATCTGGATTTTCCTGTGGACACGTCTCGCCATCGGATGAACTCGACATTCGCCTATGAAAATGGGTTCGCCTGGGTTAGGTCACTTGAAAATCCAAGTGAAATCGAGTTTTGAAACAAGAACAACAACTACTATTCCGAAAAGGAAAACTAGGTTTGCGTTGCATCACGAAGATGATCCATGAATTGAATATGATGGGCCGTCGCCGTCGATGACGGTGTGAGAGCGCTCGGATCCGGTCGTCTCTTCACGAACGAAATAGAAAAAGAGAGAGTTGGTTGAACGAATTGTCTCCTTTCTGAAGTGCACACTGCAACAATGAAAAGACATCGTCGTAAAACACAAGGCGATCTTCCTCAGGTCATTGTCAAGCTCCCCCAAAAAAAAAAAAAAAAAAAAAAAAAAAAAAAAAAAAAAAAACTAGTCAACCGATGACGCACGACATTAGCAGTTCTTGCACTTGATTTCTGGTCAATTGGCTGATAACATAAGCTGTCATTTGTCACTTTTTATTGGGAATTTGTGCTTTCTAAATCACTTCGATGAGCACAAGATCGGGTCCTTTTCTCTCCTTCTGGTTCTCAGGACAAGATCAGGTCTTGTTTGTTGAAACGGCACCATGCTTGTGACAGCAAGAAGATTATAGAACGACTTAATATCAGTGTGCATGAACTAAAAATTTGGAAACAAAATGCAAATGACTTTGCGTTGACCATTGATCAGATTTGGACCCTTTCCGATGTTAAGGATGAACATAGTTGTTGTTTGCCAGGACGAAAAGATTGAAGGGTTCGACATCTTTTAATTCTTTTTTCGTGTTTTTTGTAGAAAATGGTTTGCGAGGGAAATTGGGAAAGCCTGCGCATCTGGAAGATTGGATCACTACCATCACTCCCTTAACGGCAGGGGACTCGGCATTCAAGGTCACTTTCGATTGGGATGAGGAGGTGGGAGTTCCTGGGGCGATCATCGTGCAAAACAAGCATCACAGTCAGTTCTACCTCAAGACAGTCACACTCGAAGATGTGCCCGGCGAGGGCCAGGTCCACTTCGTCTGCAACTCGTGGGTCTACCCTGCAGACCGGTACAAGAAGGAACGAGTCTTCTTCTCGAACAAGGTTCGATCATATCAATGAAGCTAAGCTATAGTCGCAATTTTTCATTTGCTTCCAGTCTTAACAGGGAAAAAATAAAAGACATTGCCTTCGAGTATGAAGACTTAAAATTTTGTTTTACATATAGTAGTTCTAAAGCATTAGTTGATGCAGAAAGTTGGTCAGAAAGGAGTGACTTTTCAAACTGTCCTAGCCTCCCGAAAATATAATTTGTCTAGTAAATTCTCACTTCTAAGAATTCCACAGGTTATCTTCTACTTTTAGCGAGATTTAGCATCTTGTAAGCTTCCCGATTTCATTGAATTGCACTTTTTATTCGCTCAAGGCATTTCAGTTTCAGACTGTATTCTTTGTTGTCTCTAATAAGGTAGCACGCTATTGCAGACGTATCTTCCTGGCCAAACTCCAGCGCCTCTAGTGAAGTACCGAGAGGAAGAGTTGGTTAACTTGAGAGGCGACGGAACGGGAGAGCTTCAGGAGTGGGACAGGGTGTACGACTATGCTTACTACAATGATTTGGGCAATCCAGACAAGGACCCGAAGTATGCACGCCCTGTTCTAGGAGGATCTGCTGAATATCCCTACCCTCGCAGAGGAAGGACCGGTCGATCACCAACTAAGGCAGGTTAGATAATACACTCATTTCATAAATCTCCAACTCGACATGAGATTATTATGGCTTCATTTTTTTTGACTAAGATGCTTCATTTATAAGAATATTTTACTGAATTTTCATGATGTTATTGATAGATCCGAATACCGAGGGCAGGGTGCCTGTGCTCATGAGCCTAGACATATACGTTCCTAGGGACGAACGGTTTGGCCACTTAAAGATGTCCGACTTCCTTGCTTACGCTCTAAAAGCCGTGGCTCAATTATTGAAGCCTGAGCTGGAGAGTTTATACGACAGCACGCCCAATGAGTTCGACTCCTTCAAGGACGTGCTCAAGCTCTACGAAGGTGGTATCAAGCTTCCCAGCCCTTTGCTCGAGAGTCTGGAGGAGAGCATTCCCCTGGAGATGATCAAGGAACTTGTCCGGACTGACGGGGAAGGGTTTCTCGAATACCCCATGCCTCAAGTGATCAAAGGTAATGGATATATATCTATAAGGCCTTTTTTCATCTGATCAGTTTGAGGCTAAGGACTCAAGTTTTCCTAAAGTTTAGCAAATCATGCTGTGCAGAGAATATGACTGCCTGGAGGACCGATGTAGAATTCGGTAGAGAGATGCTCGCTGGAGTCAACCCTGTCTCGATTCGCCGTCTCGAGGTAAATAAAAACATCTTTTATGTTGCAGCTCAAACTATTTCAGTTAATATTAACATGAAGTGCGGAATGGAGTTCCATTGGTTGTCCAGTCGATTAAACATTTTTATTGATTTCAGGAATTCCCTCCGGCAAGCAAGCTAGACCCTAAAATCTATGGCAACCAGAACAGTACAATAAGGGAAGAGCTCATTCAGGAGCAACTGAATGGACTAACTGTCGAACAGGTACAGTCATTGCGTCTCACATCACTAAGAGCGTCCATGTACTCCTTTAAAAGATGATGGCAAGCTCATTTAAGTTTGAATATCCAAATTGAAACGACGCACAACAAATGCAGGCTATCAAGATGAACAAATTGTTCATATTGGATCACCATGATGCCATCATGCCGTATTTGAGGCGGATAAACACGACCAACACCAAAACGTATGCTACTCGAACACTCCTCTTCTTGAAGGATGATGGTACCCTGAAGCCGCTGGCCATAGAGCTTAGCTTGCCACATCCCGAGGGAGACGAGTTTGGCGCAATAAGCAAGGTGTACATGCCGGCCGATCAAGGCGTCGAAGGTTCCATCTGGCAGCTGGCTAAAGCTTATGCTGCAGTTAACGATTCAGGCTATCATCAACTCGTCAGCCATTGGTAAAGATTTCTAAGGAGCATTTAACTATATAGAGAAGGGGAAGAAAGTCTATTTATTTCCTGCAAATTGATAATTTTCTTGATTCTTACTGCAGGTTGAATACTCACGCGGCAATTGAACCATTTGTGATTGCAACAAATAGACAACTGAGCGCACTTCACCCAATCTACAAGCTTTTGCATCCACATTTCCGTGACACGATGAACATAAACGCATTTGCCAGGCAGATTTTGATCAATGCGGGTGGAATCCTGGAGGCAACCGTTTTCCCAGCAAAGTATGCCATGGAAATGTCTTCTGTCGTCTACAAGAACTGGATTTTCCCCGAGCAAGCACTTCCGGCTGACCTCATCAAGCGGTAAATTCTCTGTTCTGTACAAATAAATCATCCGTAAGACTTCTCTTTAAAATTCCTTCAAAAAGCCAAAAAAAAATCAAGGCCGACCGAGATTGTGCAAATGTACTTGGATTAGCCGAGGCTCGGGCCAAGATACATATCAATATAGCTATAGTTCGTTTTACTCAAATTATTCTGATAGACTTGAGTGTGACGGAAAAAATCTACCTTTTCTTGTCTTCAGGGGAGTCGCTGTAGAAGATGCAAACTCCCCGCATGGCCTCCGCCTATTGATCGAGGACTACCCCTATGCGGTAGATGGGCTCGAGATCTGGTCTGCGATCAAGACGTGGGTTGAGGACTACTGCTCCTTTTATTACAAGAGTGACGAGACGGTTCAGAAGGACGAGGAACTCCAATCCTGGTGGAAGGAACTCGTGGAGGAGGGACATGGCGACAAGAAGGACGAGCCCTGGTGGCCTAAAATGCAGACTGTGAAGGACCTAACAGAGACATGTACGATCACCATCTGGATCGCGTCTGCTCTCCATGCGGCTGTGAACTTCGGGCAATACCCTTATGCAGGGTACCTCCCGAACAGGCCCACCCTCAGCCGTCGCTATATGCCCGAGGAGGGTACTCCCGAATTCGAAGAGCTCAGGCAAAATCCTGACAAGGCTTTCCTGAAAACTATAACAGCCCAGCTTCAGACACTTCTAGGAATTTCAATCATAGAGATCCTGTCGATGCATTCTACTGACGAGGTGTATCTTGGGCAGAGAGACACTCCCGAGTGGACAGCGGACGCTGAGCCGTTGGAGGCGTTTGAGAGGTTTGGGAAGAAGCTGGGAGAAGTCGAGGAAACAATTATCAGGATGAATGGGGACAAGAGGTGGAGGAACCGGGTCGGGCCGGTCGAGATTCCTTATATGCTGCTTTACCCGACCAGCGAAGGCGGAGTGACCGCCAAGGGAATTCCCAACAGCGTCTCGATCTAAACTTTCGTATGCATATATGTTTCTTTTCTTGTTTGGTCGTTGTTAAATATTCTTTTGTTATGGGATGAAAGCTATTGTAAGCGCGAAATATGAATAACCACAAAACAAATAAAGCATAATAAGCGCTTGTCAAGTTTTGGGATTCAGTCTGCTAATTTCTACTAGCTAGGCTGACTGATTGTTCTGGAACTTTACTTTTACAAGAATCAGACATTATCTATGTTGGAGTCAACACCAAATATAAAAACAAGAAGTCCATTATGCATGAAGTGCACGTAAGCCGCCGGAGAAGAAAGTACAAGGGCACACATTAAAATATTATAGTTGCTGCTGAAGACTCCAAGAGCACGAGGGAAAGGAAGGAAAGCAACTTGGGGATGGCAATATTTTATTCTCACTAAAGACAGCAAGAAGAAGAGAATTCGCAGCCCACGTTTTTTTTTTTTTTGACTGCCAAGAAGAAAGTTCAACTTCAACTCTTGCACGTTGAAGATAATGGCGGAGGAGTTACGCGGTGAAGATGCTTATAAATATAGGTTATGTTAGTTTATTTAGAGTAGGAGAGAGACAGTGAGAGAGTGAGATTTTAGAGAGTTATGTTTAGCAAAGCTTGTGTGTGTACTCCATTAAGCCTTACAAGGCATATTGTGCAATATAATCTCCCTTTGTGTGTGTACTCTCTCCCTCCAAATCCTTTTGGTTTCAACAATTGGTATCAGAGCTAGTCGGCCAGGGATCGTGTTAGAGCTAGCGGTCAGGGATCGTGAATCCAGAGCGGGCCAAGGATTGGAGTGTCAAAGCCTAGGAGGTCAGGAACCGGAGTATCAAAACCAGTGGCCGGAGACCGAGAACCTAGAGCAGTCGATCAAGGATCGTGAACTCAAAGCTAGCAATGGCTTCCACCAACTCTGTTCAACTGCTACTCCCAAAGTTGAACGGAAAGAATTACAACAACTGGTCCGTCCAGATGAAGGTTCTTTTCAAATCCCAAGATTTGTGGAACCTGGTGGAGAACGGCTACATCGAAGTGGCCGATGCCGAAGCATTCGATGCTTTAAGAAAGACGGAGAAAGATTTATTGGTGGAAACTCGGAAGAAAGATCAGAAAGCATTATTTACGATCTTTCAAGCCGTGGAGGAGACGATATTTGAGAAAATATCGAGCGCGGAGACCACGAGAGAAGCGTGGGATATATTGCAAAAATCCTACAAAGGCGATGATCGTGTTAGGCGGGTGCGGCTCCAAACACTTCGAGGAGATTTTGAGTCTTTACGCATGAATGACTCTGAATCTATCTCGGCTTACTTTGATCGTGTACAAACCATTGTTAACCAACTGAGGGTTAATGGTGAAGAACTCCAAGATGTACGAGTTGTAGAAAAAATCTTGAGGTCTTTGACTGAAAGGTTTGACTACGTTGTTGCGGCGATCGAAGAAGGCCAAGATATATCAACCATGACGTTGGAGCGGTTGATGGGTTCATTATGCTCGCATGAGCAAAGAATGAATCAAAAGTCCATCGGTTCGTATCCCGAGCAAGTATTGCAGAGTCGGGTTGTTCAGTCAAATCAAGGAGATTATCAAGATGGACGAGGTCGTGGAGGTGCCCAAGGTAGGGGTGGAAATTCAAATTTCACCAGAAGATATAAAACACGTGACAAATCAAAAGTCAGGTGTTTCAAGTGCAATAAATTCGGACATTACAAATCCGAATGTCAAGCGGAGGTGACGGAACATGCACATATCATCAATGATGACGAAGATGTGGTGCTAGCATGTACCGTGGATGATGCACGTACCCTCTCTAGAAATAAAAGAGGTTTCAAGAGCCAATGGAGAAATGATGTTGGCATTAGGAATGACAAATGGTGGAAAAGTCATAGTGAATGGCAAAGGCGACCAATAGCGAGGAGCACTCAACCAGGGAGAGCACACCGAGACTGTGACAAAGATAACAAAAGGCATAGCAAACGATGCTACATTTGTGGCAAAGTAGGCCACTTTGCTAGAGTCTGTTGGTTCAAGCAGGTAAAACGAGGTGCTACAACTTTTACCAAGAAGAAGAACCATAAAGAATGGAGTCTTCAAGCGATTGTTGCAGCAGAGGAGCAAGAAGAGCCTGTAGCCACCGGTATCATCAAGGCAGATGATGTGATAGCCATTGAGACATCCCCAAAGAAGAGCAAGCCATGGGCAAGCTCGAAGAAGCAAGAAGCAGCTTCAACAAGCAGTCGTGAGAAGGAACTGCAAGAGATGCGGGAGATGTTGAAAGAGAAGGATGAAATGCTGAAGCAAAGGACAAGGAGCTCAAGCTCAAAGAAAGGGAGCAGGAGAAGCTCCGGTACGAGCTCAAGAAATTGCAAAGGCTCAATAAATGTTGCCCAGAGAAAAAGATCCCCAGGGGCAAAAACAAGTGGAAGATTGTAGAGAAGAAGCTCCTTGAGAAGGAAAAAGAAATTGATACGCAAAGTGAAATGGCATTGATGAAATCCGAGCTTCGCAAAGCTCAGTTGGAAGTCACAGTTGCCGAAGCAACTGAAGAAGATGAATATCAAATGCTATAGAAGAAGAGTATTAGGTGTTGAGGGAGAGTGTTGGAGTCAACACCTAATATAAAAACAAGAAGTCCATTATGCATGAAGTGCACGTAAGCCGCCGGAGAAGAAAGTACAAGGGCACACATTAAAATATTATAGTTGCTGCTGAAGACTCCAAGAGCACGAGGGAAAGGAAGGAAAGCAACTTGGGGATGGCAATATTTTATTCTCACTAAAGACAGCAAGAAGAAGAGAATTCGCAGCCCACGTTTTTTTTTTTTTGACTGCCAAGAAGAAAGTTCAACTTCAACTCTTGCACGTTGAAGATAATGGCGGAGGAGTTACGCGGTGAAGATGCTTATAAATATAGGTTATGTTAGTTTATTTAGAGTAGGGAGAGAGACAGTGAGAGAGTGAGATTTTAGAGAGTTATAAGCTTAGCAAAGCTTGTGTGTGTACTCCATTAAGCCTTACAAGGCATATTGTGCAATATAATCTCCCTTTGTGTGTGTACTCTCTCCCTCCAAATCCTTTTGGTTTCAACAATCTACGATTTCGAACTTTACAGACACAATCGACAGTTGAAGAATTGGAAAAATGTCAGTTGTGAAATTCAGCATGTAACCCCAGGTTTAACCCATCAACTTGGCCTTTTTCTCTTCCATAACAAGTACATGAACTATAAGTAAGTTCATCTTTCTTCCTTTTTCCCGATCTGCATCCATCGCATAACTTGACCATTTAGACTGCTGGCTCGATCTGATGATTTGATTCTGCAGGCTCAACAATTGAGCTGATGATCGTTATACTCGTCTCTTTCTCCTAGAACCTTTAAATAGTCGAATTTGGCTACGTTTCCATTCTTCGAAGCAGACCTTTAAGTTCCAGTACAATAAGTCGGATGATGTCACAATGTCGAGAAAGCAAAGGAGATCTATGCAAATGAACTAAATTCATGCTGGTTTCATGATTGGAGGTTCCCGATTTAGGTGCGAAGGAGAAAAATGAGCGCCTCAAAGCAAGGCAATCAAGTCGCACAAAAAATTTAACATGTAGAGGGCGTCTTGGTCTGGAGGCTAGATCTAAGTGACTTCACTAGCGCGAAACTTATAAGAGTCATGGAAATCACATATATATCGGATAAAAATTCACAGAGATTTACCAGATGAAACTCATCAAATGGGTTTGAGGGGGCTTTAAATGATGATGTTTATGTGTTTTCCACAAATTCGAATTGGTTGACAGGCTTTCAATGCAAACACTAAAAGTAGGAAACTGCCCCGATTAGACGGCTCTATCCTTGTGGAAAATGATGACGACGACGACGACGACGACAATAATGTAGCTTATTAAATTTGTATCAGTAGTACGAGAAGTGCACCCAAAGAGGAAACGAATACTTAGGAAAAGAAAATAAATGAGAAAACTATGTAGATGAGATATTAGAATATTTAAATAATAAATTACGCTATTATCTGATAGTTTAAGTTTTTAAAATAATTGATAGAGATTAAATTTATATGGTATTAAAGTTTGAGATTTTGAGTTCGAATTTTTCAGACCCCATTTGTCTTCCCAATTATATTTCCATGCACTTAAAAAGAATATATTAAATATGAAGGGGGAATTTAAAATATATAAATAATAAATTATATCATTATTAATAATTTAAGTTTTTAGAATAATTGATTATAATCTCACAAAAATTTACTGTGGGAGGAATACGTGGAATCGTTGATTTGACATTCTATCTCTTTTCCTTAAAAATTAAGTTAAGTGGAAGAATTTTATTCATGATAAGGTCGCTTGGTTGTGATATTATGTCATGCACCATTGAATTGTTTAATCAGCTCTCATCTAAATGGATGCATTTAGTCAGAAAGGACATCACCGCCTTTAAAATATCTCCTGTCTCGAGACGGGAGACAGAATGAACTTTACCAAACGCGAGCATTGGTGTGATTTGTCAAGCTTTGCCAGCCTTTTTGTCATTTCGAATAATGACGCGTCTCCAATGCATACAATTGACGCAAGATAACCCGAGGATGAAGGCAACGCCACTAGATTCAAAGCAAGCCGCGTGCTAATCACTCCATTAATTCCTTAGTTATCGCCGAGTCTTCGCGGGTCGTCTTCCCTAAAGGGCCCTTTGGTAGCCATCATCGAATCAACGCGTGGTAATGTGCCATCTCCATAATGATTAGGTCTCTCAATTCAACCAAAAGCAACCCAATTTCTCTCCTCATTTTTTTTTTAATTAAAAGGAGGAGGGGTAAAATATTTTAAAAAGTATTATTTAGCCAATGCCCAAGATACTAATCATGCAATTAAATTGGAAAACTTAGGTTTTCAAAATTATAAGATTACGTTTAATCGTTTGAATCCTTAACCATAATAGGATTTGATGGAATATGGTATATAATTCAAGGATTTTGTAATATTCTATTATTGTTTAATGAACCGTAGTAATAAAATCGGATATTTTCATTTCTTATTATATTCATTGTTTGATATGAACAATAGACCAATGTAAATGAATTTGAAAATGCGCAAATGGAAATAGTAAGAATTTCTCATGATTCATTGTTAAAGAAATCACAAACGTACAAATTGAGAGAACATTTATCATACAATTCATAATTATTGTATGATCTATATCTTAAATAGGGAAAGAGCTCATTGTTGCGTTTTAAAGCCATATGTTTGACAATGACAAGAAATGTAAATGGACCATAGCAACATCGACTAAGAAGATTAGCTAGCAAAAGTCAAATCTAGTAAAAGAGAGAAAACATAATTATTCGTCTTTGTGATTCGGAAAAGTATAGTATTTTGATTTTTTTGACACTTTTGTGAAAATTCAACATGAATTATAAATATATATTTATATAGAGTATACATATATAATATAGAATAGAAAGAAATTCAAAAATATATATTATAAAATTATCCATTATTTTTTATTTTGATTTTTCCTTTTTAAATGTTATTTCTATTTTAATTTTTAATTTAAGAAGTTTGTTATTAAAAAAATAATTACTTTTACACCATATATATAAGAAATTCTATCAACATTTATCACACTTATTCCATAAGATATTTTTATCCCGACTAAAGTCCCGTTACAGTCGAATTTATTTTATCTTGAGTAAGAACTGAACATGGCATTGGATATATTCTATCCCAATTACTAGACGTATGTTAACTTTTTTCGCTTTACAAATCAAATACATCCTGTTGAGCATTCATGAAGCCACTTCCTATCCCAATTACTAGACGTATCTTAACTTTTTCGCTTTACAAATCAAATACATCCTGTTGAGCATTCATGAAACCACTTCCGTGGAAAAAGGAGAAAGAGGAAAAAGGAAAGAGGAAAGAAATTTCAAGTCTCCAATAAGGAAGGGAAGCTTCTTTGTGATGCCATCGCGTCGGAATATTCCTTATAAGTACCACCATCGTGACGCACACCCTTCTTCATTCTTTTCAATACCCATCCTACTCTTCCTTTCGTCCCATCAACTTCGCAAAAAGGTTTCCATACATTCTCCGGAATGGATAAGCTGTTTCATGGGATGCTGCAGGCCTTCGACTGCGGCAGCAAGGCAGGCCGCCAGCGCAAGGCGGCCGGGTCCAAGAAGGTCATCGGGACGGTGGTGCTGATGAAGAAGTACGTCTTGGACTTCAACGACTTCAACGCGTCGGTCCTCGACACCATCCACGAGCTGTTGGGTGAGAAGGTCTCTCTGCGACTCGTGAGCGCCGTCCACAGCGATCCCGGTGAGTCATGACCCTCTTCCACACGATATTCTCGTCGTTCATTTCGGGAACAAGTTCTTTCGACGGCTTTTCTTGGTACTAGACTGTGCTGTACATTTCTGTTGACAAGATCTGATGAATGGCAACAAATTAAGCTGTTCGTCGTCGTGACAAGCGATCTTCTTCTCCATAAAGAAAACGCAATAATGACGAGTATTTCCCATAATTTGCATATGTCGAAATGCATCGCTCGCGTTTCGACGTCCTATTATAAAAAAAAAGCATCTTCTTACTTAGATTTCAAGAAAGCCTAACTCGTGCTTCTTCCTTACAAAGAAAATAATGATAAGTATTTCACATAACTCACATATCGAAGTGGATCGCTTGCGTTTCGAAGATCTGTTATAAGAAAGAAAACTACTTCTTGCTTATATTTCAAGAAAGGCATCTTCGCTTTACTTGCCGCATGTTATTGACAAGAGTAAAGTTGTGCGATTTGTGTTTTGAGCTTTTTGGTTCTGTGGCACGATACTCTTGCGCGTTCAATACAATATTCGGAAATTGGCCATGCATCCGATACAATCAACCTAATCTGTCACATTCCCTACTGAATTTATCTTCTGAAGTTTGATCTTTTATGTGCAACTTTAGAGAACATGTGTAATCTTGATGGACTTAGAAAAAAATAGAATTTTTTTTTTTTTACTGAAATATGACAGGTCAAACTTAGTTACCGCATGTTTGTTAATAGGATGACTCCACTATGCGCACATTTATAGGCATAGATAAACAGTATGTGCCCACATATTTTTCGACAATTCTTGATATTTTAATAGATGGACCATGGTAGAGTAAGAGTAATCATTAAATCTTGCAGTTTCATGTGACAGAAAATTTGGGTACATTTAGGTGTTTGCACTATGGGTAGGATTCTCTTTTATAATATATACGAAAAAATTATGTTAATTCCGCAAATCTCAAGCCAAGGGGAAAAAAAAAGCCAATTGAAAAACGTAAACGTTCAAACTAGGTTATGTATTTTGACTTGATTTTAATGTTGACCATCTGGGCACAAGTTAATTAGGTCATATTTTAGCAACCGCTTCAGGCGCTTTTACTTTTTCTCTCGACATACAATACATGCATATATGTATATGCGCGTGTATATATATGTATTATATTTATGCAACATTTCTAAACTCAAGTAAATATGTGTCTCATCTTTTTTCATGTTTTTGAAGAAGTGGATGAAACTAAATCAGAATTATAAATTGTTTTCCTCTATCGAGTCCAAATTTTAAAATCGACAAAAGTAAAGTGTTCCTATCTGTTTTGTACTGTTTTGAATTTTCCACTCACGCTTTATTTTTTTCTATTTAATTTTACTTTTTAATTAAGAAAAAGCTCAAATTATTTTTCGGTTCTCTCTCTCCGGTCCACATGAGGTGATTTTCCTCATGTCTTGTCCTAGTACCACACCACCTAATCAACCAATGGTGCATGGCACTAGCAATTCTTGTAGTTAATTTGTGGCTATTGGCCAACATAAGCTGTCATTTGTCATTTTTAGTTGGGAATTTATGCGGGGTATCGCGAAGATGAGCTTTCTAAATCACTTCACTGAGCACAAGCTCGGGTCGTTGTTCTTTCCTTTTGGTTTTTAGCACAAGATCAGGTATTGTTTGTTGAAACGTCACCATGCTTGCGACAGCAAGAAGATTATAGATAACATAATGTCAGTGGGAATGAACTAAAAATTGGAAACAAAAAGCAAATGACCTTGCGCTGATCATTGATCAGATTCAGACCCCTTGCCATGTTAAAGATGAACATCATTCTCATTTGCCGGGATGAAAAGATCGAAAGCTTTGAAAATTTTTATTTCTTTTTCGCGTTCTGTAGAAAACGGTTTGCAGGGGAAATTGGGAAAGCCTGCATATCTGGAAGAATGGATCACTACCATCACTCCCTTAACGGCAGGCGACTCGGCGTTCAAGGTCACTTTCGATTGGGACAAGGAGGTGGGAGTTCCGGGGGCGATCATCGTACAAAACAACCATCACAGTCAGTTTTACCTCAAGACGATCACACTCGAAGATGTGCCCGGCGAGGGCCGAGTCCACTTTGTCTGCAACTCGTGGGTCTACCCTGCCGACCGGTACAAGAAGGACCGGGTCTTCTTCTCTAACAAGGTTCGATCACAATAATTTGATTGATGAAGCTAAGCTGTAGCTGCAATTTATGATTTGCTTCTAGAGTCTCAATAGGACAAAATAAAAGACATTACCTTCCGAGTATGAAGATTGAAATCTTGTTTTACATATAGTAGTTCTAAAGAATTAGCTGATGCAGGAAATTGGTCAGAAAGGAGTGACTATTCAAAAGGGACCTAGCTTCCCGAAAACAAATTTTGCGTAGTAGAATCTCACTTCTAGGAATTCTCTGGGTTATGCTCTACTTTTAGCCAGTTTCAGCATCTTGTAGGCTTTCCGATTTCATTGAAGTGGGGCATTTCGCTTAGGAATTGCACTTTATATTGGCTGAAGGCATTTCAGTTTCGGATTCTATTCTATTCTGTCACATGAAATAGCAATATGATTGGACAGGGTTCCTTAGGTTGTCTCTAATAAGATAGCACGTTATTGCAGACGTATCTTCCGAGAGAAACTCCAGCGCCTCTAGTGAAGTACCGAGAGGAAGAGCTAGTTAACTTGAGAGGAGATGGAACGGGAGAGCTTCAGGAGTGGGACAGGGTGTACGACTATGCTTACTACAACGATTTGGGCGATCCAGACAAGGGCACGAAGTATGCCCGCCCTGTTCTAGGAGGATCTGCTGAATATCCCTATCCTCGCAGAGGAAGGACCGGTCGACCGCCGAGTGAGACAGGTTAGATAATGCACTCATATCATGAATCTCCAACTTGATGTGAGATTATTATAGCTTCATTTTTTTTTTTTTTTTGACAAAGATGCTTCATTTGTAAGTATATTTTACTGAATTTTCATGATGTTATTGACAGATCCAAATACCGAGAGCAGGCTGCCTCTGCTCATGAGCCTAAACACATACGTTCCTAGGGACGAACGGTTTGGCCACCTAAAGATGTCCGACTTCCTTGCTTATGCTCTAAAAGCCGTGGGTCAATTTCTGAAGCCTGAGCTAGAGAGTATATGTGACAGCACGCCCAATGAGTTCGACTCCTTCCAGGATGTGTTCAATCTCTATGAGGGCGGTATTAAGCTTCCCGATGGCCCTTTGCTGGAGAGTCTGAAGGAGAACATTCCCCTCGAGATGCTTAAGGAACTCGTCCGGACTGATGGGGAAGGGCTTCTCGAGTACCCCATGCCTCAAGTGATCAAAGGTAATGGACACATATATCTTTGAGGCCTTTTTAATCTGATTAGTTCGAGGATGTTTTCCTAACGTTTAGCAATCATGCTGTGCAGAAGATAAGACTGCCTGGAGGACCGATTTAGAATTCGGCAGAGAAATGCTCGCTGGAGTCAACCCTGTCGTGATTCGCCGTCTCGAGGTAAACAACAATATCTTTCATGTTACAGCTCAAACAAATTCAGTTAATATTAAAATGAAGTGCGGAATGGAGTTCCACCAGTTTTCTAGTTGATAAAACATTTTTTGTTGATTTCAGGAATTCCCTCCGGCAAGCAAGCTAGACCCTAAAATATTTGGCAACCAGAGGAGTTCAATAAGGGAAGAGCTAATTCAGAAGCAATTGAATGGATTGACTGTCGAACAGGTACTGTCATTGCATCTCACATCACTAAGAGCGTCCATGTACTTGCTTAAAAGATGATGGCGAGTTCATTTAAGTTCAAATATCAAAATTGAAACGATGCATGACAAATGCAGGCTATCAAGATGAACAGATTGTTCATATTGGATCACCATGACACGATCATGCCATATCTGAGGCGGATAAACATGACTGCCACAAAAATGTATGCTACTCGAACACTACTCTTCTTGAAGGATGACGGTACCTTGAAGCCACTGGCAATAGAGCTTAGCATGCCACATCCTGAGGGAGACGAGTTTGGTGCGATAAGTAAGGTGTACACGCCGGCCGATCAAGGCGTGGAAGGTTCCATCTGGCAACTGGCTAAAGCTTATGTGGCAGTTAACGACGCAGGCTATCATCAACTCAGCAGCCACTGGTAAGATCTCAGAGGAGCATTAACCTATATAAAGAAGGGAATTTTTTTTTTTAAATTTATTTCTGCATATTGATAATTTTCTTGATTCTTACCACAGGTTGAATACTCACGCGGCGATTGAACCATTTGTGATTGCAACAAATAGACAATTGAGTGCGCTTCACCCAATCTACAAGCTTTTGCATCCTCATTTCCGTGACACGATGGAGATAAATGCAATCGCCAGGCAGATTGTGATCAATGCGGGTGGAATCCTGGAGACGACTGTATTCCCAGCAAAGTATTCCATGGAGATGTCTTCAGCCATCTACAAGAACTGGATTTTCCCCGAGCAAGCGCTTCCTACTGACCTCATCAAGCGGTAAATTCACTGTTCTATACATATAAATCATCCATAAGACTTCTATTTAAAATTGCTTCAAAAAGAAAGAAAAATCAAGGCCGATGAAGATTGCACAAATGTACTTGGAATAGCCGAGGCCAGTGCCGAGATACATATCAATATAGCTATCGTTTGTTTTACTTGAATTATTCTGATAGACTGAGTGACGAAAAAATTCTTCCTTTTCTTGTCTTCAGGGGAGTCGCTGTAGAAGATGCAAACTCCCCGCATGGCCTCCGCCTATTGATCGAGGACTACCCCTATGCGGTAGATGGGCTCGAGATCTGGTCCGCGATCAAGACGTGGGTTGAGGACTACTGCTCCTTTTATTACAAGAGCGATGAGACGGTACAGGAGGATGAGGAACTCCAATCCTGGTGGAGGGAACTCGTGGAGGAGGGACACGGCGACAAGAAGGGTGAGCCCTGGTGGCCTAAAATGCAGACTGTGAAAGACCTAACAGAGACATGTACGATCACCATCTGGATCGCGTCTGCTCTCCATGCGGCTGTGAACTTCGGGCAATACCCTTATGCAGGGTACGTCCCGAACCGGCCCACCCTCAGCCGTCGCTATATGCCCGAGGAAGGTACTCCCGAATTTGAAGAGCTCAAGCAAAATCCTGACAAGGCTTTCCTGAAAACCATAACAGCCCAGCTTCAGACGCTTCTAGGAATTTCGCTTATAGAGATCCTGTCGATGCATTCTACCGATGAGGTGTATCTCGGCAAGAGAGACACTCCTGAGTGGACGGCAGATGCTGAGCCACTGAAGGCGTTCGAGAAGTTTGGAAAGAAGCTGGAAGAAGTCGAGGAAAGGATTATGAGGATGAATGGGGACAAGAGATGGAGGAACCGGGTCGGGCCAGTCGAGGTGCCTTATATGCTGCTTTACCCGACCAGCGAAGGCGGAGTGACTGCCAAGGGAATTCCCAACAGCGTCTCGATCTAAACTTTTGCACGCACAACTGTTCTTTTCTTGTTTGTTCGTTGTTAACTTTCCTTTTATTCTAGGATGAAAGCTATTGTAAATATGAAATATGAAATAAGTGTTTGTCAAGTTTTGGGACTCAGGCTGCTAATTATCTACCTGCTAGGCTAACTGATTGTTCTGGAGCTTTGCTTTTACAAGAATCAGACATTATCTACAAGTTTCAAACTTTACAGACAAAATCGATTGTTGAAGGATTGGAAAAATGCCCGGTTGTGAAAGTCAGCCTGAAACCCCAGGTTTAACCCATCAACTTGGCCTTTTTCTTCTTCCATTGCAAGTTCATGAACTACAAGTAAGTTTAATTTTTTTTTAATTATTCCTGATATGCGTCAATCACATAACTCAACCATCTAGGCTTCCGGCTCGATCTAATGATTTGATTATGCAGGCTCAACGATTAAGCTGATGATCGTTATACTCGTCTCTTTCTCCTAGAACCTTTAAATAGTCGAATTTGGCTTATGTTTCCATTCTTCGAAGGAGACCTTTAAGTTTCGGTACATTAAGATGAAAGAAAAGCCTTCCATGCTGGTGTGTAATATGAGTATTGACCTTGACGGGGCCTAGTAAGTTTCGCGGCATCTCAAATTCTAGATGATGTAATTTTAATGCAAGGATAAGGTTCCATTTATATCACGTAAAAGGAATGATTTGAATTTTTTCTTTTTAAATGACCGTTTCTATTATTTGAAACTATATATATATCGAATATATATATATATATATATATATATATATATATATATTGCACGACAAAAAAAAGAAGACTGACTATTACTTGAACTAATTAGTCAATGACATATATTTTAATTATCGACAATTATTTGTGTTTAAATATTTTCGTGAACGATGAAAATATTTCTCATTGTTTTTTAAATTAATCACGTGTATTGCTTGAAATAATTATTCGATAATAAATTTTTCATTATCGACAACTATCTATGTCTAGACATTTTCATTCACAATGAAAATATTTCACGTTTGCTCATTTTGTAAGTAATATAAATGATCATTTTAGGAAAATGTTTTATATATTATTCATTTTTTGTGAAATCAATCCTAAGTGAAGAAATTGGTGCTGATGACTACTGCAATTTAACCATTGAATTTTAACGAGCAAAGATTCGAATTATAACGACTTGTGTTAACCCTTGGTTAAGAATAAAGCAATTTCTACACTATGGGTTATAAAGAAAGCCATCCCTTCTGTTATTGATTTCCTTCATTAAAAAAACATTAAAAATTCATTTGTTTGGCGGAAAATTTTCTATCGAGATATATATTCATTTTTTGACTTTTGATGCTGAAGATAAAGAGTCTAACAAAAAAACCTATGCAAAATTTGAAAAAAATATTTTGTCTTTCAAAAATCAGAAATTAAATTTCAAAATACAATTAAACCTTGACACATGTGCCCAAATCCTTTGTGGCTTGGTCCAGGTTTTATAGAAGCTGAGCTTGAGTCCTTTGAGGTTAGACTTGGGACTCTAGTGCCCATGTTTGCGTTATCGACAGACAGCCATGTCGACGGTCAAGTCACTAGCATCTGGGCCTAGGTCCATCGAGATTGGAGCTGGGTCCACAGAGGCTAGACCCAAGTTCCCTGAGGCCAAACTCGAGATTCCGGTGCTCATACTCGGGTCCAGGAGGCGATGCCCAAGTATGATTTATCAAAAGTGAACATTGGTATGATTTGCCAAGCTCCCCCCATCTCTCTCGATCCAATGCTCAACTCCCCATCGGACGGTCTTCAAAGCAACGTAGGTTCGGGTCTCGCTTGGTCATTTCAGATAATCTCAACGCGTCTCGAATGAATATAATTGACGCAAGATAAACCAAGGGTTAAGGCATATGCCAGTAAATTCAAACCGCGTGCTAATCACTTCATCAATTCCTTAATTTTCACCAAGTCTTCGTGGCTTTCCCTAAATGGGTCTTCGGTAGCCATCATTGAATCAGCGCGTGGAAGAACGTGCCATCTCCCCGGGATTAGGTCTATAAATTCAACCAAAGCCAACCAAATGTAACCTCATTTTGAAAAAGAAGAAGAAGGGGAAAAATCTATTAAAAAGTATTATTTAACGAGTGCCGTAGATACTAATCAAGCATTCAAATGAGAAAACTTAGGTTTTCAAGATTATAAGATTACGTTTGGTCGTCTAGATTTCTAATCAAGATAGAATTCTAATGAAATAGAATATGTAATTTATGAATTTTATTATATTCTATCATTGTTTAGTGAACAATAGTAATAAAATTGGATACTTTTATATCTTATAAAATCCCTTGTTTAATATGAACAAAATATGAAAATGTACAAATGGAATCATGATTTATTGCTAAAGAAATTACAAATGCACAAATGAAGATAACCTTTGTCAATCAATTCATAATTATTGTACAATCTACATCTTAAACAAGAACAAAGCTCATTGCAGCACTCTAGAGCCACATGTTCAACAATGACAAGAAATGTAAATGGATTATGGCAACATGAGTAGGTAGATCGGCCAGCAAAAGTCAAATCTAATAAAAGAGAGAAAACATGATTACTTATCTTTGCGATTTGGAAAAGTATAGTGCTTTGGCTATCTCGTCACTTTCGTGAAAAGAACAGCGGGAAAGAGGAGTTTCGACTCTTTTGCTTCTTTTGTGAACTTTTGACGTGGACTAGAAAGTTTTGGAGCAAAAGAGTTTCAAGTCTTTCGTCATTTTCGTGGAACTTTAATGTGAATTAAAAACTACGGAGAAGTAGTAAAGTTTCAACATGAATTAGAAATACGAAGAAGGAGGCAAAGTGAATTGGAAAGATCCGTCTCAACTTTGAATTTATTCATTTAAAATCGAGGTTCTTCTACTTCGTTTTTATTTATTTATTTGTTAATGAATTTTCCCACTTTTTTTCTATTTCATGTTTATTCCCTTCAATCATTCCTTAATATATAAATTTTCTAAATAATAAGAACTACTAATATTACCTAAAATGTGTAATGAATATAAATACTTACTAAATATACATACTCACACATATATAATGTTATAGTTTAGAAAAAAATTCAAATATATATAGGAATAAATAAAAAAGAAAATTGTCCATTATTATTTATTTAATCTTGACTTTTCTTTTTTATATTAGAATCCAAATATTTTATATTTTAATCAATATATGTATTTTAAATTTAAAAGTTTATTAGTGGAGAAAATACCTCTTACGCCATGGATATAATAAATTCTATCTACCCTTATCACATATCTTTCATGCAATGTTTTTATCCATGCTATATTCTCCTTATATCTGAATTTATTTTATTTTGAATAAAATCAAACTCAAGATAAGATAAGTTCCTATCTTGACTATGAAACGTAACAGAACTTCTTTTGTAAAATACATCCTATTGAGTATTACATGAAAATACGTCCTTAAGACTACGGAAAGAGGAAAAAGGAAGAAATTCCAAGTCTCCCGGAAACAACTGGAGCTTCTTGGCGATGCCGTAGCGTCGAACTTTCCCTTATAAATGCCAACCATCGCAACGCTTACCCTTCTTCATTCATTTCAATACCCATCCTTCTCTTCCTTTCATTCCATCGACTTCGCAAAAAGGTTCCACACATTCTCCGGAATGGATAAGCTGTTTCATGGGATGCTGCACGCCTTCAACTGCGGCGACAAGGCATGCCACCGGTGCGAGGCGGGCGGGTCGAAAAAGGTCAAGGGGACTGTGGTACTGATGAAGAAGTACGTCTTGGACTTCAATGACTTCAACGCGTCGGTCCTCGACGACATCCACGAGCTGTTGGGTAAGAAGGTCTCTCTGCGGCTCGTGAGCGCCGTCCACGGTGATCCCGGTGAGTCATGACCCTCTTCCTCGCTATCTTCTTGTCGTTCATTTCTGGAACAAGTTCTTTCAATGGCTTTTCTTGGTACACACTGTGCTGGACATTTCTGTTGGCGAAATGATGAATGGCAACGAATTAAACTATTCGTCATCATGACAAGCGATCTTCTTCCCCACGAAGAAAAGACAATAATGGTAAGTATTTCACCGCATGTCGAAGTAGACCGCTGGAGTTTCGATGCTCTATAATTAAAAAGAAAGCGATTTCTTGATTATATTTCGAGGGGAAAAGTGCCAAAAAAGTCCTAAACCTTTTGTCTTTGTGCCGATTTAGTCATAAACCTTTTTTTGGTGCCGATTCAGTCCTAAACATTTTTAAGTTGTGCCAATTCAGTCCTTTCCGGCCAATTTTGGCCGGATTTTGCTGATTGGACGCCGGCCGGGGCGACGTGGCCTAATCGGCGCCGATGTGGACAACTTTTAATAATATTTTAATATTTTTATTTTTATTGTCTTTTTCCTCTCGGCCGGTCCGGCGACCGGCCGTAGGCGACCGCCCGGTGAGGGCGAGGCCGACCTCGCCAAATCCGGCGAGGGCGAGCCTCGCCCATGGCCGGCGAGGGGTCGACCTCGCCGAGATCCGGCGAGGGCGAGGCTCGCCCATGGCCCGATCCGGCGAGGTCGGGCGAGGCTCGCCCTCGTCGGATCCGGCGAGGCGAGCCTCGCCCATGGTCGGTGAGGGCCGGCGAGGCTCGACCTCGCCGAGATCCGGCGAGGGCGAGCCTCGCCCATGGCCCGATCCGGTGAGGCGGCCATGGGCGAGGCTCGCCCGACTCGCTAGATCAGCCATGGGCGAGCCTCGCCCATGGCCGGCGAGGGCCGGCGAGGCTCGACCTCGCCAGATTCGGGAGGTCGGCCTCGCCCTCGCGGCGGTGGCCTCGGCGGTCGCCGGACCTCGGTGACCGGTTGGAGGAAAAAGACAAAAAGAAAAAAAAAAAAGAAAAATAAAAAGAATAAAAAATAAAGAATAAAAATATTAAAATATTAAAATATTATTAAAAATTGTCTACGTCGCGCCGATTATGCCACGTCAGCCAGCCGGCGTCCAGTCAGCAAAATCCGGCTAAAAGGACTGAATTAGCACGACTTAAAAAGGTTTAGGACTTAATCGGCACCAAAAAAATGTTTAGGACTAAATCGGCACAAAAGCAAAATGTTTAGGATTTTTTTGGCACTTTTCCCATATTTCGAGAAAGCGTAACATGGACTTCTTCCCCACAAAGAAAAGATAATAATTATTTCATGTAACTCGCATATGTCGAAGTGGATCTCTCGCGTTTCGATGTTCCATTATAAGAAAGTAAACTACTTCTTGCTCAGATTTCAAGAAAGTACAACATGTGCATCTTCGCTTTAATTCAGCGTGTTATTGACGAGAGTACAGTTGTGCAATTTGTGTTTTAAGTTTTTTGGTTCTGTCACTTCTGTGGCACGATACTCTTGCGTTGCATACAAGATTCGGGAATTGGCCATGCATGCGATTCAGTCAACCTAATCTGTCACGTTCCCTGCTGAATTTAGCTTCTGAAGTTTGATCTTTGCTGTGCAACTTCAGAGAACGTGTGTAATCTTGATGGACTTAGAAAAAAGTTCGATTTTCTTTTTTTGAATTATGATTGATCAAACTTATTGACCGCATTTTTGTTGATAGGATGACTCTACCTTGCACACATTTATAGACATAGATAAACAGAATATACCCACATATTTTTTGACAATTTCTCTTATTTAAATAGATAGACCATGGTAGATTTAGAATAATCATTAATATTGCAGTTTCGTGTGACAGAAAATTTGGGTACATTTTGGTGTTTGCACTATGGGTAGGATTCTCTTATATATGAGAGACTTTCTAAACCAGCTTATAATTTAAAGGAAAAAAATTATGTTAATTCAGAAACCTCAAGCCGAGGCAAAAAAAAAAAAAAAAAAAGCCAATTGAAAAGCTCAAACGTTCAAACTAGGTTAAGGATTTTGACTTGATTTTAATGTTGATCATTTGGGCTAAAGTTAGTTAGGTCATATTTTAGCACCCGCGTCAGGCGCTTTTACTTTTTCTCTCTTTTAGATACAATACATGCATATATGTGTGTGTGCATGTATGTATGTATGTATGTATGTATTACGCAACATTTGTAAACTCGAGTAAACATGTGTCCCATCTTTTTTCATGTTTTGTAAGAAGTGGATGAAACTAAATCAGAATTACGAATTGTTTTCCTCAATCGAGTCCAAATTTTAAAGTCGACAAATATTTATGCAATATTTGTTTTGGATTGTTTAGAATTTTCCACTCACGCTTTATTTTATTATATTTAATTTTACTTTTTAATTAAGAAAAAGCTCAAATCATTTTTCGGGTTCTCACTCCAATCCACATCCCGTCCTATAGACGTGGATTTAATCTTTATCGTCTATGCTCTTTTTGCTTCATGGAAATTTTTTCAACAAAATATTTTCTTCATTTTTTGACGTTTGATTTGCTTAAGGTCTTCGGTGCCCAGGCTCGGATATTGAGGTCGGGCTTGTGTCTTGGGCTTGTGCCTATGCTCAGGACCTTGGTACCCATGCCTAAATCCCTAATGCTTGCTCTTGAGTCCATCGAGGTTGAGCCCAAAGCTCAAACTCTTGAGCTTTGGTCCCTGACAATTGAGCCTGGGTCCTTGGTGCTTGAGCCAAGGTCTATCAAGATCAAGACTAAAGACCCTATTATTAGTGCCAAGGTCTATCGAGGCTGGGCTCGAAATCTTGGTGCTTGTGCTAGGGTCTATTGAGGCTAGGCCTGGTAATAGGGGTGAGCATGATTTGCATGGACAATTCTCACCTTGGAATTGAGAATTGCCTAGTAAGGGTTGGTTCCAAAAAACTGGAATCCACCGGGGAATTAGACCATTGGTTTGGTCAGTTTCTGGGTTGGTCCATGGAATCGGCCAAGGGAGGTGGAGAAGGGGTAGGGAGGGGCGGAGGAATAAGGGAAGGGCGGGCACAGGTTGTAGGTGGAGTGGAGTAGAGATGGGAGAGGGCGAGACGAGGGGTGATGATGAGGTGGAGTGGGAGAGTAGGGGAGCGAGAGGTGGGTTGAGGGAGTGAAGGTGGTGGAGAGAAGATCTACATCTCTCTAGAGAGAGAATGGACACAAACAATGAAAGATAATGGATTCCAACAAGGTTGAGAAAGATAATGGAGTACAGAGATCAAGACCAGAGTACAAAGAGTAATGACATACCTTTTCTTTGAAGGTTCTTGAAACCCAACTTAGCGAGAGTGAAGAAACTACCATGAACGTAGCTCACTCTAGAGATGTTGATCATGCAAGGGACGTGGAAGAAATAGGAGAGATTGTGTAGTATTAATTGAAGAGAGAGAATGCAGGAGTTTGAATGAGGAGAGAGAGAAAAGTGTGGAGTTGGCGATTGATACAAGGTTTTTTTATTTTTATTTTTGAAAGGCATAAAGGAGAGAGAGAGAGTTGTGCCAACTGAAGATAGAGAAAATAGAGAGATGAAATTTAATATATACGCACACTAGTTTGGTCCGAGTGGGTAATTTGGAACCGGGAACATGACTAGTACTCATAACAACCGTCGGTTTTGGCCTGGTTATGGGTGGTTGGGGGTGATTTTGATTATTTTACACACCCTTTCTTGTGGGCTCAAGACCAAGGTACTTGATTGAGGCTAGATCGGGACTCTAGTGCCCATACTTGGTTCTCTAGTTATCTATGGGCAAGTTACTGGCGCCTATGAAGCACGGACACGTTGTCCATGCTTCCGTGTCGTGTCCGACACGCTCGGACATGCGGTCAACGCGTGTCGGATTTTCCGACACGCAGTCAACTTTTATCGACACGCGTGTCGATGTGTGTCTGGAACACTGATGAAGGGTGGAGGTGAAGGAGGCGAGGGAGCAGAGGTCGCGAGCGCCGGCGAGACGGAGCAGAGGCCGCGAGCGCCGGCGAGACGAAACCACGAACGGACCACCGCGACGGCGAGAGACTGCTAGAGAAAGAGCCGAACAGAGAGAAAGAAGAGAGAAGACAAACTCCCGCCGGCGAGACGAAGCCACGAACAGACCACCGCGATGGTGAGAGACGGCCAGAGAGAGGTGAGGGCGGCCATTGTTGCGATGGATCGGCGACGAGAGGAAGAGGAGAGGAGGGAAGGGGGTCGTGCGGCGCGGCAAGGAGGATAGGAAAAGGAGGGTTCGCGGCTCGCTTAGGTTTTTTCATAAAGAAATCCATAAAAAAATAATAAAGGAGGTTTGATGGCGTCGTGAGAGACGGGGGTGGGGGGGAGGGAAGTGACAGCTCACCTGTCACTGTCAAGTGGGGGGAGGGAAAAAGTAAAATAAACGTGGGTGTGGAGGGAAAAGGACGAACGAAAGAAATAGTGGATTTTGGGGATTGTTTTTTTAATCGGAAAATTAAATAAATGAAATTAAAAAATGATTTCGAAAAATACAAATATTAAATTTTGAATAATGATAAATTTTGGTTATTGTAGAAAATCATGAATTTATTTAAATAAATTGATTCTAATTTCTTATTAATTTTTAGTTTCATCGATAACTTTTGTTAAAATTAAAAAAATGTTTCGCATTAATTATGAATATATCTTTTGAATTTCAAATGAATTGATTTGTTAATATTATTAGTATAAATTTATTATAGGCTCTTTTTTAATTAATTAATTATTTATGAATTTGAATCAAATTAATTAAAAATAAAAATATTTATTTAATATATAACGTATCGCAACGCCATTTAATTCTCTATTTTTTAGAAATGACGTGTCGACGTGTCGTGTCGTGTTGGACACTCGTGTCGTGTCGTGTGTCGGTGGTACATAGACTGGCGCCCATGCCCAAATAATGTATGTATATTTAGGAAAATCAAATTAAATTTTTCATATAAAATGTTGGAAAATATTTTCAGCTCATTTTCACATTTCAGCCAAATATTAAAAAATATTGTCATTTTTCATGAAAATGATTTTTTGAAAAATATTTTTGAGAAAAGTTATTTTTTTCGCAAAGTAAACGGACCATTATAAACAAGCAGTCAATTGGACCTGAGCAGTCCTTAAACTGCTCCTTCACAGTGCCGCCTAAGGGCCGTGAGGGGGAGTAACCCCCGGGAATCGAAGCCCGGGGCGAGGAAACCCCCCAGGAAGATCCCCCTGGTGAAAAAATCTATCGTTGGTCGGATATAAAACGACTTGTGATTCGACCCCACACGGGGTTCTACACGTAAAAAGTAGACCTAGGCAGGTCTATAAAAAGCCTACGGGGAAATAGAGGGGAGAACCCTCCTAGGGAGAGTGACCATTTATGCTTCTATTCCTAAAGGATGGGGCCTAGGTTGAAAGATACCTAGGTCAGCTGATAGGTGCCGACCCTTAAGTTAGGGTGCCCTCCCGGCGTTAAACTGACGGAGGGTATTGGCCGCTCCCTTGCCAAGAAAAATATAAGGGCTGGGTTAACACCTGTAAAATTTAGTCCTAGGCAAGACTATAAAAGGCCTACAAGGAAATAGAGGGGAGAACCCTTCTAGGGAGAGTGACCCCTTACGCCCCTATTCCTAAAGGATGGGGCTCGGGTTGAAAGAGACCTGAGTTAGTTGATAGGCGCTGGCCCATATGTTTGGGTGCCCTCCCGGCGTTAAATTGACGGAGGGTATTGGTCGCTCCCCTGCCAAGAAAAATATAAGGGCTGGATTAACACCCGTAAGACTCTGGTCCTGAGCAGGACCTTAAATTGCTCCTTCACGGTGCCGCCTAAGGGCCGTGAGGGGAAGTAACCCTTGGGAAACAAAGCCCAGGGCGAGGAAACCCCCTAGGAAGATCCCCTTGGTGAAAAAATCTATCATTGTCCGGATACAAAACAAGACCGTGATTTGGCTCCCTCACGAGGGTTCTACACGTAAAAAAGTTGGTCCTAAACAAGACCTTAAAAGGCTTTGACATCCCGGAAGTAGACGAGATAGAGGAAGGGGTTCCCCCTCGAGAAAAATGGATGATATCCTCCGGCCAATAGCCCAATGTCAAGTTCTCTATATTCTTTTTTCTTTTTAATCGTTTCTGACCAAACGAATTTCCCATTATTGACCGAACATATTTCTTGAATTTAAAGTTTCTTTTCTGCATGACTATGTTTCTTGACTACGAATGGATTTTCCTCTACGCATGCCGGCAACAGAGCTAAGATCTCACCGTGGGTAAAGTCGGCGTTCATCTATGAATGGTTGAATCGGGTTTTGATTAACAGGTTAAGGTTTGCATTCACATCATGAAGATGATGCATGAATTGAATATGATGGGCCATCGCCATGAAGGACGACGCAAGAGTGCTCAGATCTTACCGTCTTTTCACTCTAAAATAATACATAAGAGAATTGGCTGAAAGAGTTGTCTCGATCGTCCATGTTATCCATAGAATGGCTCTTTGCCTTGTGTGCACTAGAGGTGTGCAATTAAATTGATTCTACCTGACAATTAGATCGGACCGCCCAAAAATCTGGTGTAGGAATAGGTTCCCACTGGAACCAATCCTAGAAAAGGTTTTGAGTGAATACCTACGTAGGCATTAGTTTAAAAGTTAAAAACCCAAAACTCTAATTTCTTTTTTCTCTAAATTTTAACCTCAACACTCTTTCATCATTTGTCTTACCTTTGAACTTCTCGCCAATTTTCCTCTTCTCTTAAATTTTTATAGACAAGTGGGGAATGGAGTTTTATAATTTATGTTTTATGTTATGTGTTTGAACTTTTTATTATTTATAATTGTACATGACTATATATTCATCTTATTAATTGTTGTTTTTGGTAAATATAGATTTCCGTTGTTCATATTTTACTTTGAAACTTTTTGTTACTCATAACCTCATATGATTTTGCTATAAAAAAAGAAAAAAAAACAGGTTCTTGGGTAGACCCTGGAATTATACCAGAAAAACATGATAGGTCAACAAAATAGAATAGGTTCCAGTGTCCAAAAACTAGAAATCGATTATAACAGGGTAGGTTCAAGGTTCTGATTTTGGAATTTGCCCATTTTAAAACCAATTACCCATGGCATGCGCTGCAACAAGAAAAGACTTCATCGTAAAACATGTGGTGATTTTCCTCGTGTGACGTCCTAGTGCCACACCACCTAATCAACCAATGGTGCATGGCATTAGCAATTATTGTAGTTAATTTTCGGGTTATTGGCCAATAATATAATTATATAAGTTTTCATTTGTCACTTTGGATTGGAAATTTGTGCCGCGTACTGCAAGGATGTGCTTTCTAAATCACTTTATTGAGCACGAGCTCGGTTCCTTGTCTGTTGAAACGGCACCATGCTTGCGATGGCAAGAAGATTATAGATAACATAATATCAGTGGGAATGAACTGAAAATTGGAAACAAAATGCGAATGACTTTGCGCGAATCATTGAACAGATGCAGACCCTTTGCCATGTTAAAGATGAACGTCATTCTCTTTCAGCAGGGCGAAAAGATCAAAAGCTTAGAAACATTTTATTTCTTTTTCGCGCTTTGCAGAGAACGTTTTGCAGGGGAAATTGGGAAAGCATGCATATCTTGAAAAATGGATCACTACCATCACTCCCTTAACGACAGGGGACTCGGCGTTCGAGGTCACTTTCAATTGGGACAAGAAGGTGGGAGTTCCGGGGGCAATCACCGTACAAAACAACCATCACAGTCAGTTTTACCTCAAGACGATCACACTCGAAGATGTGCCTGGCGAGGGCCGAGTCCACTTCATCTGCAACTCGTGGGTCTACCCTGCCGACCGGTACAAGAAGGACCGGGTCTTCTTCTCTAACAAGGTTCGATCACAATACTTTGATGAAGCTAAGCTATAGCCGCAATTTATGATTTGCTTCTCGAGTTTCAAATCAATAGGACAAAATAAAAGACGTAGCCTCCGAGTATGAAGACTCTTGTTTTGCATATAGTAGTTCTAAAAAAATAAGCTGATGCAGAAAATTGGTCAGAAAGGAGTGACTTTTCAATCGGTCTTAGCTTCCCGAAAACCTAATTTGCGTATTAGAATCTCACTTCTAGGAATTCTCTGGGTATACCCTACTTTTAGCCAGTTTCAGCATCTTGTAAGCTTTCCGATTTCATTGAAGTGGGGCATTTCGCTTAGGAATTGCACTTTATATTGGCTGAAGGCAATTCAGTTTTGGACTCTATTCTATTCTGTCAGATGAAATTGCAAAATGATTGGACAGGGTTCCTTAGGTTGCCTCTAATAAGATAGCGCGTTATTGCAGACGTATCTTCCGAGCCAAACTCCAGCGCCTCTAGTGAAGTACCGAGAGGAAGAGTTAGTTAACTTGAGAGGAGACGGAACGGGAGAGCTTCAGGAGTGGGACAGGGTGTACGACTATGCTTACTACAATGATTTGGGCGATCCAGACAAGGGCACGAAGTATGCCCGCCCTGTTCTAGGAGGATCTTCTGAATATCCCTATCCTCGCAGAGGAAGGACCAGTCGACGGCCGAGTGAGACAGGTTAGATAATGCACTCATATCATGAATCTCCAATTTGATGTGAGATTATTATAGCTTCTTTTTTTTTTTTTGACGGTGATGCTTCATTTGTAAGTATATTTTACTGAATTTTCACGTTGTTATCGACAGATCCGAATACTGAGAGCAGGCTGCCTCTGCTCATGAGCCTAAACACATACGTTCCAAGGGACGAACGGTTTGGCCACTTAAAGATGTCTGACTTCCTTGCTTATGCTCTAAAAGCCGTGGGTCAATTTCTGAAGCCCGAGCTAGAGAGTATATTCGACAGCACGCCCAATGAGTTTGACTCCTTCCAGGATGTGCTCAATCTCTATGAGGGCGGTATTAAGCTTCCCAATGGCCCTTTGCTGGAGAGTCTGAAGGAGAAGATTCCCCTCGAGATGCTTAAGATACTCTTTCGGACAGACGGGGAAGGGCTTCTTGAGTACCCCATGCCTCAGGTGATCAAAGGTAATGGATACATATATCTATGGGACCTTTTTCATCTGATTAGTTCGAGGCTGTTTTCCTAACGTTTAGCAATCATCCTGTGCAGAGGATAAGACTGCCTGGAGGACCGATGTAGAATTCGGTAGAGAAATGCTCGCTGGAGTCAACCCTGTCGTGATTCGCTGTCTCCAGGTAAATAACAATATCTTTCATGTTAAAGCTCAAACAAATTCAGTTAATATTAAAATGAGGTGCGGAATGGAGTTCCACCGGTTGTCTAGTTGATTAAACATTTTTTGTTGATTTCAGGAATTCCCTCCGGCAAGCAAGCTAGACCCTAAAATATATGGCAACCAGAGCAGTTCAATAAGGGAAGAGCTCATTCAGGAGCAACTGAATGGATTAACTGTCGAACAGGTACCTTCGTTGCATCTCACATCACTAAGAGCTTCCATATACTTGCTTAAAAGATGATGGAGAGCTCATTTAAGTTATAACATCCAAATTGAAACGATGCATAACAAATGCAGGCTATCAAGATGAACAAATTGTTCATATTAGATCACCATGACGCCATCATGCCGTATTTGAGGCGGATAAACACGACGACCACCACCAAAACGTATGCTACTCGAACACTCCTCTTCTTGAAGGATGATGGTACCCTGAAGCCGTTGGCAATAGAGCTTAGCTTGCCGCATCCTGAGGGAGACGAGTTTGGTGCAATAAGCAAGGTGTACACGCCGGCCGATCAAGGCATCGAAGGTTCCATTTGGCAGCTGGCTAAAGCTTATGTGGCAGTTAACGACTCAGGCTATCATCAACTCATCAGCCACTGGTAAAGATTTCTGAGGAGCATTCAACTATATACAGAAGGGGAAGAAGGTCTATTTATTTCCTGCATATTGATAATTTTCCTGATTCTTACTGCAGGTTGAATACTCACGCGTCGATTGAACCATTTGTGATTGCAACAAGTAGACAACTGAGTGTGCTTCACCCGATCCACAAGCTTTTGCATCCCCATTTCCGCGACACAATGGAGATAAATGCAATCGCCAGGCAGATTGTGATCAATGCAGGTGGAATCCTGGAGATGACTGTATTCCCGGCAAAGTATTCCATGGAGATGTCTTCCGCCATCTACAAGAACTGGATTTTCCCCGAGCAAGCGCTTCCTGCTGACCTCATCAAGCGGTAAATTTTCTGTTCTGTACAAATAAATCATCCATAAGACTTTCTTTAAAATTCCTTCAAAAAGCAAGACGAATAAAGGCTGATGAAGACAGCGCAAATGTACTTGGAATAGCTGAGGCTCGTGCCGAGATACATATCAATATAGCTCTCGTTTGTTTTACTCGAATTATTCTTATAGACTGAGTGTGACAAAAAAATTCTACCTTTTCTTGTCTTCAGGGGAGTCGCTGTAGAAGATGCAAACTCCCCGCATGGCCTCCGCCTATTGATTGAGGACTACCCCTACGCGGTAGATGGGCTTGAGATCTGGTCCGCGATCAAGATGTGGGTTGAGGACTACTGCTCCTTTTATTACAAGAGCGACCAGACGGTACAGAATGACAAGGAGCTCCAATCCTGGTGGAAGGAACTCGTGGAGGAGGGACACGGCGACAAGAAGGGTAAGCCCTGGTGGCCTAAAATGCAGACTGTGAAGGACCTAACAGAGACATGTACGATCACCATCTGGATCGCGTCTGCTCTCCATGCGGCTGTGAACTTCGGGCAATACCCTTATGCAGGGTACCTCCCAAACCGGCCCACCCTCAGCCGTCGCTATATGCCTGAGGAAGGTACTCCGGAATTTGAAGAGCTCAAGCAAAATCCTGACAAGGCTTTCCTGAAAACCATAACAGCCCAGCTTCAGACACTTCTAGGAATTTCGCTTATAGAGATCCTGTCAATGCATTCTACCGATGAGGTGTATCTCGGCAAGAGAGACACTCCTGAGTGGACGGCAGATGCTGAGCCACTGAAGGCGTTCGGGAGGTTTGGAAAGAAGCTGGAAGAAGTTGAGGAAAGGATTATGAGAATGAATGGGGACAAGAGGTGGAGGAACCGGGTCGGGCCAGTCGAGGTGCCCTATATGCTGCTTTACCCTACCAGCGAAGGCGGAGTGACTGCCAAGGGAATTCCCAACAGCGTCTCGATCTGAACTTGTTCACGCATGCCTGTTCTTTTCTTGTTTGTTCGTTGTTAATTGTTCCTCTGTTCTGGGATGAAAGCTAGTGTACGTGAGAAATATGAATAACGACAAAACAAATATAGCATAAAGTGTTTGTCGAGTTATGTAGGAGTTTCAAACTTTACATGTACAATCGATTGTTTTATGGATTGGAAAAATGTCGGGTTGTAAAATTCAGCATGGAACCCCAGGTTCAACCTTCAACATGTTCCTTTTCTACTTCAATTGCAAGATCATCAACTATAAATGAGTTTTATCTTCTTTTTTCTGATCTATATCGATCACATAACTTAACCATCTGGGCTATCTGCTCAATCTGATGGTTTTTGCAGGCACAACAATTTAAGTGATGATCGTTATAGTCATCTCGCTCTCCTAGAACCCTTAAATCATCGAATTCGGCCTATGTTTCCAATCTTTGAAGCAGACCTTCAAGTTTTTTTTTTTTTTTGGTAAGAGGAGCAGACCTTCAAGTTTTGGAACGTTATGGTGAATGAAAAGCCTTTTATGCTGTATGTAATATGGGGAAAATTACCAAAAAACTTATAAATTTATTGCACTTTGATTAATTGAGTCCTAAACATTTTAATTGTGCCAATTAAGTGCTAAACCTTTTCATATTTTGCCAATTGAGTCCATTTGATCAATTTTGATTACAATATATTGAAGTGGACTCAATTGGCATAATTAAAATATTTTAAGATTAAATTGGCATTGTTAATTTTCCATGTAATGTGAGTTTTGGCTCAGTGAGGCCAAATAAGTTATGCAACATCTCAAATTTTGGCCATGTAAGTTTAAGCAAAAATAAGGCTACATTGGTTTTGTGAAAATGATTGACTTGTAAAATATTTTTCTAAAAATGATTGCTTTTACTTGTATTGTTTAAATAATTAGTTGATGACATATGTTTTATCATCAATAACTCTTTGTGTCTAACTATTTTTGTGAAAGATGAGATTATTTCTCAATATTCCCAAAAATTATGTTGCTTGAAGTAATTAGTCAATGACGACAATTATATATATCTAAATATTTTTATAAACAATGAAAATATTTCTCGTTCATTCATTTTTATAAGTGATACACACGATCATTTTAAGAAAATATTTTTCAAATCATTCGGGAAATAAAAACACCCTAAGTGAAGAAATTAACAAGCAACGATTTGAATTTTAATGCCTTGTGTTAACTCCTGATTAGGGGAAAAACAATTTTTACACTATGGGTAAAAAAGAAAGACATCCCTTCTATTCCCGTTTTTCTTCATTAAAAGCCACCAAAGCCTCTTAGAAAATGGTACATATCCATTTATTTCCAGAAATATTTACTAACGAATTTTTTTTTTCTCATTTTTTGACTTTGGATGCCTAAGAAAAAAGTCTAACAGAAAGTCTTTGACTAAATTCTATACTCAAATTCAAAAAAATAATTTTATGTTTTAAAAATCGGAAATTATTTTTCAAAATATAATTAGACCTTGGCGCTTGAGAGCGGGGACCGACGCCTATGCCCAAATCCTTAAGGGCTTGGCATAGGTTCATAGAGCCCAAGCTTGAGTTCCTTGTGGTCGGACTTGCGACCCTAGTCCGTGCCTAGGTTATAGCCGGCTATGCTTAGGTACCTAGCTTTCATAGTCAAGTCATTGGCATCTGGGCACAAGCCCATCAAGGCTCGAGTTGTGTCGATAGAGGCAAGGCCTCGGTTCCTTGAGGTCCGGCTCGAGATCCCTACGGTCATACTCGGATCTTCAGAGGCCATGCTCGAGTACGTGGCTTTCCTCCCACGTCGAAGTCACCGGTGACCACCCTCGGGTTTTTAGTTGTTAGGCTTGAGAAACCCCAACTCCGACAATCAGAGAGGATTGAATTACTAAATTCAATTGTTATTGTTATATTATTTTGGTGCTCCACAGAGGGACTTATGGAGAGTTGACAGGTGGATATTTTATGGTTAATCACCTCGCTTCCTTTTGCTTTAATTTTTTTTTCCATCTTCCTCCTTATGTCCAAGATATAACTTTTTTTTTTTTTTTTTTTATTTATCAATAATAGAAACACTCGATAAATAATACAAGTATCTTGACATCACCAAAATGATCACCATGCAATCAAATTCTCAAGACAACAACACATGAATATATATTTTATTTTTAATATATGATATTTAAATATAAACGAAAAAAAAAGAGACATTCAGAATAATTGTAGCCAGGCACTTGTTGGTCGTTTAGTGAAGGACTTTGTTCTTCTTTGCTTGGTTTGGAGTTCTTGGAATACTCAATACACGTGGCGTTAAATTAGTTTCATTGACTTGACTTTCGAAATTCAGACGAGCTTCGTCGAGGCAGAATCCCACCGGCCCGCGATTACCAGACTCCCAAATCCGTGGGTAGTCTTTAATGTCTGATTTTGATCAATTATGTTTCATTGGCGTAGGATCGATTTTAATGATGCTAGCTCGAGGTGACCCGTTGAACCCGTAAAGATACACAAACCTATAAGCTACTACCAAACTTTGAATCAATGAACCATTGCGGTGACAAATAAATCAAACTTTTTGGAGAAGTTTGCTAATGTTACTTTGACTAGTATCTCCAAATTAATGCATTTGCGAAAGCAATGGTGTGATCACCTATATGTATATGTAATCTCAAAGTTACAGTCTGTTATTACTTAGGACAAATATATATGTTGATGCAAATTAGAGACGTTAGTACAGAGGGCATTGTAAAAATCAAAAACCTTACTTCGTGGGATGTGGAATTTGTGTCCTTTATCACTATTATTAGTATTATTTTGTCAAGAGGCAATAATACCGCAGCATCTTAACTTTGGCTTGTTTTATAATCGAGTACCAAATCTTCTTTTTTGTTCGGTTGAGTACCTCAAGTTCTCAAATGTGGATCAATGTGAAACCATAGTTAAAATTGTAGAGAAAAAAAAAATGCAAAAATGGATACTAACACCGATAAAGCCTTTAACTCCCACATTGGCATCCGATATGATCTCTTTACGTGATGTCACGTTAATAGTCATATCGAACGGGTAAAATCAAAATCGTACAAATCAACACACTCATATCGAACGGGCAAAATCAAACTGGTTGGAAGGACTATATTGGCAAATCTTCAAAAAGTTTAGAACATAAGTAGCAAATTGAAAATTTTTGATTGAATTGGCATCCGAATATAAGGTTTGAGACCTTTTTTTTTTGTCAAAAAAATTCTCCTGTACATTGGCGGAGAATCCGAGTGTGATATCATATCTGTTCGTTTGAAGTGTCAACATTTGATGCACATGCCGTATCAAGCTGGGTAACGACATGGATATCAAAGTCTGTGCATCATATCTCGAAAGATTTCGATCGGCTAACGACAAATTCCCCCGTTACCATCCCACAAGGTAAATGAACCAACCGCGCGGCGGCGGCGGCAAGTCGATGATCTCACCTCAAGGAACGGCCGCCGAGGTAGCCATAGCAGCACCTCACATTTGGCTTTTGTAGGAAGAAGAATCAAAGCACTTTTTATTCGGTATACCTATTCTCTCCATTATAATAATAATAATCTAATTTTCACGCACTTAGTATAATATGCACGCATACACTAAGACGTCGACAGGACCGCATGCACATACGTAAGATCTTCATTTATTTATTCATGGGTTCCCCCTTTGTCTTTTCCTTTTTCCTTTTCTTTTTTCCATTTTTGTAGACCTTGGCAATTAGCAGCCCCTTCTGAAGAAGCCCTCTATTCAAGGGGAAGAAAAGGTCGTCTCGACTCCCCCCCATCATTGAGGTTCCCACCAAAATGTCCATGAATTCAGGTTTTAAATTCAAAGAGATGATCTCAGGTTCCAGCTCCTAACAAAAAATTGACTCGGTCCATACCATGGTTGTGATAATTTAAACACAAAAATTGGAAGAATCGTCATTTTGATGGGTAGCTTATAAACTCTTTTTTGAACTTATACCGTGGGATCAGACTGATTTTCGTATAATGGCAACAAGAGCATGTGCAAGTGCGTGATGCCCGGGTGTATCTTGGCCATTTATGGGAATGGAACTCAAAATTAGGTCACTTGCATGAAAAAGCTGGAGTTGCTTCTATAGTTGGCTAGTGAAAGCGCACACAATCGAAAACCATGGAAAAGTCTATCAAGTAATTAACCCTGATTAGTCTGTACAGCACAGCAATTGGAGTTAGACGTATCGTCGGTCTTTAATTTTCCACATGCATCGTAATGGGGGCACGGATAAGGAGCTCACCTAGTGGAGAGGGGTGCGCACGCTAAATTCGGAGCATTAAACTAAACATTCTTCTGTGGGTCATTTATAGTTTGCTGATGCTAGACGCTTTTTATTTTTTTTTTTTTTTTGGGGTGCAAAATGAAAGAAAAAGTAAAACTTATTAGAAACAATGATTATCAAGTTGGAATGTAAAAAACCTGTTCAATGTTTTGTAACTGTGATTTAATATTTACTTCTTTTCGTTTCTAATTTACTAATAACTTGGCATCTCTTCTTTCGTTAAAAAGGATTGTGATAGTTGCGGACGGTGAATTTTGCATTACATAGATTTTTTTTTTTTTTGTTTTTCTCACATGCATCCTTTGTGTCTATGTAGTATTAGACTTGTCAAAATGGTTCATAAACTCATCTTTTGTAACTCATATTTGATGGGTTAGTAGTTGTATTGGGTTAGTTATTTCAATAAATGAGTTAAAAATGGTACAATCCAAAATAATATGGATGTTAAATGGGTTCATAAATTACTTAGACCAACCCACATTTATGGCTCGATCTTCACTTTCTTTGATCTCTACTTAATCTTGTACTAGGTCACACCATGTTCTCACCTCAATTTAATTATGAGTTCTACTAAATTTTTAACAATATGGATCGAGTCATGTATGGGGACCAATTAGGTTGGATATGTGTTGCTAGATTTGTATTGTATATAAAAAAGGGTCAATTTGGGTTGAACTATTTTTGAATTGATCCAAACCTGACCTAATCCACCTGCTTGGTAAAAGTCCATCGCATGATCTTGAGAGATTCATTATTCCTCACCCAGTCGCCTTCGGCATTCATCAGCATGGTAATACGGTTCCTATTTCTCCACTGTATAGTGGTGGCGTGAAAAAATTTTGTATTCCTATCTCCCCATTTGAGCCACTTAATTCTCGATCTTATACCCCAAAACATTTATTCTTGTCGCCATAGGGATTCGATTTCTTTGTGGATATTCTGAATCCTGTAATGATCATACTGCAAGGTGGGGTTGTTCATCCAAAACTTAAGCTCATTTTTCAGCCCTTTGATTTTCTTATACGAATTGGGGAATCGTTTTTTACTCCACGCCGCTAGTTGAGTAGCCATAGTTTTCAATTGTTCAACCAAATTTTTTAGATAGGAATCCTCCCATGTTCGCTTGACTATTCTCCTACAATCTTCGTCTTCCACCCAAAATGGCTCATATTTGACTCTCGGTGTTTATGTGTTGTAGTGGGTATAGTTGACAAAATGAGCAGACTATGATCAGAGCCAATAGCTGGTAAGGCTATAACTTCAGCATTTGGATAATCTATTCTCCATTCCTTTTTATACGTGTGCCCTAAAGGTCAAATTTGATCTGTGGCCCACCTCAAATTAGCTTCACGTGGGAGAGAGATGCTGCTTCTTTCTTCGACATGGAGTGTGCGCGCGCGCGCGCCGGAGTCAACACTTTGACTCTGGGCCACACGATCAGATTCCTTTTCAAACTCTACGTGCAGACTCTTCTTTCCTTTAATATATATATATATATATATATATATATATATATATATATATATATATATATAAACTATAAAGTGTGCACAAAGTCTTGTTTGCACATCCGAAATAGAGAATCCAAGAAGGATATTGTTTCTTCCTTTTTCATCCGATTTATAATCCGCTTGGAAAAAATTTTATTGACAAATTCGATTTAACAAAATGTTATCCGAATCCAAACTCGAGACATTAATTTAACACACCTCATACCAAGTCATTGCACGTGTCGATGTAGTCTCGAGTTTGACCTGCTTTGTGTCAAGGTTATGGAATCCATGTTTTGGCGAAACCTCTAAAAAATTTGAAAAAAAACGCTAGTTAGCTCAAACGTCCCCTAAAAGCTTAGGTCATGCGTGTGATCCGCGAGATTGCTATCTTTTTTTTTTTTTTTTTTTTTTTTTTTTGGGGCGAATCGGATGTATTCATATTCAATCTGGTAGTTCGATTTTCTTGCACTGACAAAAGAAGATGCTTTGGTGCAATGCCTACTCGTGGGAGACGCCAAGGAAGCAATCGATTCCGGGGCTCAGCATTAGATTATTGCCACCATCAATTTTTCATGGTACCTAAAGTCAAATTGATTGAAAAAATATTTAATTTAACTTAATCTATGTATAGTACATAAATGGCCCCCACCCAAAAAAAAAAAAAAAAATCTATTGTACAGTTCTGTAGCTGTCCTAATGAGATACCTTGCACTTGGTATTATCTAATTTGATTACCGGCTACATTGCGACTTGGTTGGTCAAAGTTGTTATATAAAATATGTTTATTCAAATCATATGGGGCTAATTCGATTGGTTAGAATGTTTTGTTGCCCGAAAATTAAATTAGAATGTTTGCAAGGAATTCCTTTCTTTATTGTTTCGTGTACGCTATATTAAGTGATTTGATTGGTGTGCGAACTCAATTAGTAGAGGGTCACGAATCACGTGGTCAACAAATAGATGCACGTGTGCATCGTTTATTGATCCTTATTTGTGGAGAAATTCGACATGACTTGTCTAACTTATGTACGTTATGTTTAATCATAAACTAAACATAATTCATTGTTTTTTTTTTTGTCATTGTGACTCTAGAAAAAAAATACCTACCCTTAAATTTTATAATAGATTTAGTTGTGATGTTAAAAGACCCGAAGTGCCATTATTTTCTAAAATAAGAATCCGAAGTTAACATTATTTCACATAATGACTTGAAGTGACATTGGTTGTTTCAAATAAGAGCATTGAGTAACTTTAGTTGTTTCAAATAAGGGCCTCATCTCGCCAGTCGCCAACCAACTAAATTTTCCGAACGGTGAAAGGTAATTTCGTCATTTTTCATATTCTCCTTTTTTTTTTTTAATTTTTTTTTTATTTTTTTTTCTTCTGGTTCTTCTTCTTCTTCTTCTTCCTCTTCATCAGTAGCCAGCTAGCCATCGGCGATGCCCACAAAGGGTTGGGTGAAGGCCATCCACGCCGGCCACAAGCAAGGGACGGCTTTACTTGGGCGAGGCGACCCTCGCCCTAGGGCCATCTGCAAGGTCGGCCCTTGGCGGCCCCAAGTGAGACCAACCCTGCCAGATTTGCGAGGGTGGCCTCACTTGTGGTCGGTGAGGGTTGGGTGACTTCGCTAGCCGGTGGTAAGGGCCAACAAAGGACTTGCAAGCTCTCATCTAGGGTAGGTGAGGCTGATCCTTTCTAGACTAGCGGTCGACAAGGACCTACAAGCCCTTGTTGGTGGCGAGCAAAGCCATCCTCATGAGATCTGGTGAGGGTTGATCTTGCCTGCCCTAGGCGAGGGCACGACCACACTCGCTTGTGGGCGACGATTGACGAGGTCACCCAACCTTCGCTTGGCCTAGGCGAGGTCGCCTAGCCCTCGCTTATTGTGGGCGAGGCCACCTTCGCCAGATCTGGAGAGGGTTGGCCTCACTTGGGGCTACCGAGGGCTAACCTCGCAAATGGCCCTAGGGTGAGGGTCGCCTTGCCCAAGGGAGGCCGTCCTCGCTTGTAGCCGGTGTGGGTTGTCCTTGCCAGCGAGGACGACCCTTGCCCAACCCTCTGTGGGCATCGCCAGTGGGTGGCCAATCGGCTAGTAGCAAAGGGGGTGAAGAAGAACAAAAATTAAAAAGGAAAAAAAAAAGGAAAATAGCAAATAACGAAAATGCTCCTCATCGCTGAAAATTCAAGTCCTTATTTGAAATGAACATAGCTACTTCAGGCCTTTATTTAAAATAGACATAATCATTTTAGGTCCTCATTTGATACAAGATCCACTCCGGGCACTTATTTAAGAAAGTGATGACATTTCATGTCCTTATTTGAAATAAGGTCCATTTCGGGCACTTATTTAAGAAAATGAGAACACTTGGAGTCCATTTTTGAGATTTTCCCTTAAAACTTTGATTTGTTGAAAAGTTCATTATGATATTAGATAATGAAATCTTTCTTTACCTTACAATTATATTTTCTCGCCCTTCAACCCCGGTCAGATCCCAATCTAACCATTTGATCAAGGCATCGTATAATATCTAAATCTTACCAAAAAAAAAAAAAAAAGAAGAGAAAAAGGAATCATAATGGATCCATTAAATACATGAGATTGGCTGTGCATGTGCTAGAGATTGTGTGCATGCATGTATTTAGGAAAAGAAAAAAAAATGAAATAATTACATAGATGAGAGGAACACATGGAATAGATGATTTGGCATTCTATCCCTCTTCCTAAAAAAGAAAGTTAAATGTAAGAATTTTGCGAGAGGTCGCTCGATGTATGATATCACGTTATGTGATCAACGAATTGTCTAATCGGCTATCGTTCAAAATGGATACATCTGGACAGAAGAGACAACTCGAGACGGAAGATAAGATGACCTTTTACCAAAGGTGAGCATTGGTATCATTTGTCAAGCTTTCAAGCCTTTTGTCATATCGGATAATCTCGACGTGTCAAGAACGAAAATAATTGAGGCAAGATAGCCCAAGGATTAAGGCAACGCCACTAGATTCAAAGCAAGCCGCCTGCAAATCACTTCATTAATCCCTTAATCATCACCAAATCTTCGCGGGTCGTCTTCCCTAAATGGGTCTTGGGTAATCATCGTTGAATCAGCGCGTAAATGAACGCGCCACCTCCACAAGATTTGGTCTATCAATTCAACCAAAACCAACTCAATTTCTCTCCTCATTTAAGAAAAGAAGAAGGGAAAAAATCTATAAAAAAAAGTATTATTTAATGAGTGCCTAAGATACTAATCATTCAATTAGATGAGAAAACTTAGGTTTTCAAAATTATAAGGCTACGTTTTGTCGTCTGAGAATTTTATCAAGATAGGACTTGATAGAATGCAATATAATTTAGGGATTTTGCTATATTTTATCTACCGTTTAGTGAGTTGCAATAATAAATCCAGATATTTTTATATCCTATTTTGTCCATTGTTTGATATGAGCAACATATCGATATAAATGAATTTGAAAATGTACAAATGAAAATAGTAAGAATTTCTCATGAGTCACTACTAAAGAAATCACAAGTGCAAAAACGGAGATGACCTTTATCAATCAATTCATAATTACTGTATCATCTACATTACGATCTACATCTTAAACAAAGAAAAGAGCTCATTGCAGCATTCTAGAGCCACATGTTTGATAGTGACAAGAAATGTAAATGGACTACAACAACATCGAGAATGCAAGTTTTTAGGTGCCCAAAATTACTTTTTGTATAGTTCCATTGGTTAAAAGTCAATATACATCTTATCTTACCAAAAAAAACTAAACCTGGTATATGATATATCTTATCCCAACTACCAAATGTAAGCTAACTTCTTTTGCTTTACAGATCAAATATTTCCTGTTGAGTATACATGACAATACGTTCTTGAGATCGAGAGAAAGGGAAAAGAGGAGAAAGGAAAGAAATTCCAGGTCTCCCATAGAGAAGGGAAGCTTCTCGGTGATGCCGTAGCGTCGGACTTTTCCTTATAAATACCCTCCATCGCAACGCATACTCTTCTTCATTCTTTTCACATACCCATCCTTCTTTTCCTTTCATCCGATCAGCTTCGCAACAAAGGTTTCAATCAATTCTCCGGAATGGATAAGCTGTTTCATGGGATGCTGCACGCCTTCGACCGTGGTGACAAGGCGGGCCACCGGCGCAAGGCGGGCAGGTCCAAGAAGGTCAAGGGGACGGTGGTGCTGATGAAGAAGTACGTCTTGGACTTCAACGACTTCAACGCGTCGGTCCTTGACAACGTCGCCGAGCTGTTGGGTAAGAAGGTCTCTCTGCGACTCGTGAGCGCCGTCCACGGTGATCCCGGTGAGTCATGACCCTCCTCCACGCTATCTTCTTGTCGTTCATTTCTGGAACAAGTTCTTTCAATGGCTTTTCTTGGTACTAGACTGTGCTGTACATTTCTGTTGACAAAATCTGATGAATGGCAACAAATTAAACTGTTTGTCATCATGACAAGCGATCTTCTTCCCCACAAAGAATAGGAAATAATAAGTATTTCACACAAATTGCATATCTCAACTTTTTGCTTAGATTTTCAAGAAAGTGTAACATATGCATCTTCGCTTTACTTGCAGCGTGTTATTGACAAGAGTATGGTTGTGCAATTTGTGTTTTAAGCTTTTTGGTTCTGTTGCACGGTACTCTTGCGTTGGATTCAAGATTCGGAAATTGGCCATGCATGCGATACAGTCAACCTGATCTATCGCATTCCCTACTGAATTTATCTTCTGAAGTTTGATATTTTCTGTGCAACTTTAGAGAACATGTGTAATCTTGATGGACTTAGAAAAAAATTGTATATATTTTTTTCTAAATTATGATAGGTCAAACTTAGTTACCGCATGTTTGTTGATAGGACGACTCTATTAGCACACGTTTATAGACATAGATAAACAGTATGTACCCACATATTTTTCGACAATTTTCAAATTTAAATAGATGGATCATAGTAAGTTTAGGGTAATCATTAAATCTTGCAGTTTCACGTGACAGAAATTTGAGTACATTTCCGTGTTTGAACTATAATTAGGATTCTCTTATAAATGAGAGACTTTCTAAACCAAACTTATAATTTAAATGAAAAATTATGTTAATTCTGAAAATCTCAAGCCGAAAGCCAATTGAAAAACTCAAACGTTTAAACTCGGTTAAATATTTTGACTTACTTTTAAAGTTGACCATTTGGACCCAAGTCAATTAGGTCATATTTTAGCACCCGCGTCGGGCGCTTTTACTTTTTCTCTCTTAATATACACTCCACACACATATAATTATATATATAGCAGCATTTGTAACCTCGAGTAAATATGTATTTTTTTTTTTCATGTTTTGGTAGAAGCGAATGAAATTAAGGTTTCATTGAAATGATTATATTTTTCAGTGTTTGGTTGAAACTTGAAAATGTGCTAGAAAATATTTCTACTGTTTGGTATGAATTACACTCTTTTTAATAATATTTTCTTTCTTTTTTTTTTCTTTTCTTTTGTGAAAAATAAATTTTTTAATTTTTTTATTTTATTCTTTTTCCCGCCGGCAATTGGTCTTAGTCGAACTCAAGCCTTGCCACATTCCGAGTTCAAGTCTTGCTAGATCGACAAGGATTGAGGTTGGCCTTGCCATATTGCTCGTGGCCCTCCAGGGAGCTTGTTCCTTGCTTGTGATTGGTTGCTGGCCGTCGTCATGGCCAGTTGAGGAAAAAGCAATAAGACAAGGAAAGAAAAGAAAAAAGAAATAAAAATTCAAAATTTTTAAAAATAAAAAAAAATTATATATTCAAATTTTTAAAAATTAAAATAATTTAAAATGCGATTATAGAAAAAAATATTTTTATAAGAATGAATGTTTCATTAATCAAGAACCCAATCTTGAACGCCAACAACTCACACACGGCCTTTGTGGAGCCAAGCTTGAGTGGTAGGGACTAGAGCTCAAGCGTCGAGGGCCGAGAATGGCCATTATGGATGTAGGGTCGGGTGCCGGGGAACAAGGCATGAGAACAAGGGGTTTGGGCTCGAGTGCTAAGGGCCTGGGCCTAGGAACGAGGTCTTGAACCTAGCCTCAATGGACATTGGTCCGGTCTAAATGGACTCGTGCTCAAGCATTAGAGACCTGGTCCTTGCCTCGATGGACATAGGCTTGGCTTTGATGGACTTAGCCCGGGTATTGGAGACTTGGGAACTAGCGTTGGGTTTCTATGTTTAAGTGTAGAGTTTTGAGTCCAAGCGTTGGTACCTAATCATATTTTGGAAAATATTTTCCAACTTTTTTAAGAGGAAATTATTTTTCTAAATTTAAGCCTAGTTTTTTTTTTTTTTTTTTTTTTATTGATTAGGAAAATTTTTCGTTGACTCATTTTCTTAAGCAAACCGTATGCAGCAAAATGAGGAAATTTTTTTTTCGAAAACGATTTTCCACACAATGATCAAAGCATAAATCAGAATCACCAATGGTTTTCCTCAATCCAGTCCAAATTTTTAAATAGGCAAAAGTAAAGTCTTCCTATTTGTTTTGGAATGTTTTGGATTTTCCACTCACGCTTTATTTTATTCTATTTAAATTTACTTTTTAATTAAGAAAAAGATCAAATCAATTTCCGGTTCTCTCTCTCCGGTTGATATCCCATCCCGTAGCCATATATTTAGTCTTTATCGTTTAGGCTCCTTTTATTTCGCAATTTTTTTTTTAGGAAAATATTTTCCTCATTTTCCAGCTTTTGGTTTGCTTAAGAAAATGAGTCAACGAAAATTATTTTCCCGATTAACGGAAAATTTATGCTAAAATTCAGGAAAATGATTTTATTTTTCAAAATCAAAAATCATTTTCCAAATATATGACTAGGTGTTGGCGTTTGGACTTGAAACTTTGTGTTAGAGCATGAAACCCCAATGCTTGTCCTTAGATCCATAGCATCTGGGACCGGGTTTCCGATGCCCGGGCCTAGTTTTATTGAGGTCGGGCTCATGTCCTGTGCCTGTGCTCGGGACCTTGGAGCTCATGCTTAGGTTCTCGATGCTCGAGCTCTAGTCCTCAACACTCCCTAAGTCCTCGAAGCTCAAGCCCTTGGTGCTCGCAAGGCCAAGGCCCAAGACCTTGGTGCTTGTGTCTGGGTCCATCTAGCCTAGAGTTGGTACACGAGCGCTTGCATGCAGATCCTTCAAGTTTGGGCCCAAGACCAAGGTGCTCCTGCTTATGCCCCGATCCTTGGAGCTCAGGTCGAGGTCCATTCAGGCCGAACCAGGACTTTGGAGCTCGTACTCAATTTCCTAACTATCCAAAGTCAAGTTACTAGTGCTTGAATTATATATATTTAATTAGGAAAATCAAATCAAAATTTCTATAATAAACGAAGGAAAATATTTTTCAGTTAATTTTTAAATTATAGCTAAATATTAAAAAATATTGTAATTTTTCAAGAAAATGATTTCCTAAAAATATTTTCTAGAAATGTTATATTTTCACAAAACAAATAGGGTCTTTTAAACAATCAATCAACGGTTTCCTCTGGTCAATAGCCCAATCTCAAGTTCTTTCTAAGTATTTTTTTTTGGAAAGAAAATTGTATTTATTACTCAAAATGATATAGAAGTACATAGCTTTTATGATAAAGTAAAGAGAAAGATAGCATGAATCTTAAAAACAAAGCCAAATCCAGAATAATAAGGAGGATCAACGAAGCACCAGCAAAAATCAAGCACAAACTTGTTCCACAAAAACGGATTTGTCAAACAAAAGTGGTGCCGCAAATTTCTTCTCCACTAATTACGATGTTGCTAATTGGAGGTGTGCACCTAGGTTTGGCTTTCTTTACCCCATCATCTTACGGAAACAACTAGAACAGGTTAAACAAACACAAGTATAATACGTGGAGGAGCAAATCTTCGTAATTCAAAGAGACACGAAAACTCCTGCGTTCATCATTAAGGTTGGAGATAGAGAACCTGTACATGAATAGAGCAGAGCGACATCTGATCCCCAAAGGCATATTTATTAAACTCCAAGACCTAAATTGGGAGAGGATATCGTCCGAAGCTCAAGTTCTCTATCTTCTTTTTTCTTTTTAATCGTTTCTGACCAAATAAATTCCCATTATTGACCGAACACATTTCTTGAATTTGAAGTGTTTTTTTTTCCTGCATGACTATGTTTCTTGACTACGTAACGGAGCTACAACCTCGCTGTGGGTAAATTTGGCATTCGTTTATGGGTGGTTGAATAAGGGTTTTGATCGAGAGGTGAGGTTTGCATTGCATCAAGCATGAATTGAATATGATGGACCATTGCCATCAAGGACGATGCAAGAGTGCTCAGATACTGTTAATACGGAAAAGAAAATTAGTTGAAAGAGTTCTCTTTCAGATCGTCCATGTGATCCATAGAATGGCTCTTCGCCTAGCGTGCACTGCAACGAGAAAAGACATCATCGTAAAACACGAGGTGATTTTCCTCACGTCATGTCCTAGGACCACACCACCCAATTAACCAATGGTGCATGGCATTAGCAATTATTGTAGTTAATTTCTGGTTTTGGCCAATAATAAGCTGTCATTTGTCACTTATGATTGGAAATTTGTGCCGCATTCCGCAAGGATGTGCTTTCTAAATCACTTCATTGAGCACAAGTTCGGGTCCTAGTTCTTTCCTTTTGGTTTTCAGCACAAGATCAGGTTCTTGTTTGTTGAAACGGATCCATTCTTGCGACAGCAAGAAGATTATGGATAACATAATATCAGTGGGAATGAACTAAAAATTGGAAACGAAATTTAAATGACTTTGCGCGGATCATTGATCAGATCCAGACCCTTTGCCATGTTAAAGATGAACGTCATTCTCATTCGCTGGGACAAAAAGTTCGAAAGCTTTGAAACCTTTAATTTCTTTTTCGTGCTTTGCAGAAAACTATTTGCGGGGGAAATTGGGAAAGCCTGCACATCTGGAAGGATGGATCACTACCATCACTCCCTTAACGGCAGGGGACTCGGCGTTCAAGGTCACTTTCAATTGGGACAAGGAGGTGGGAGTTCCTGGGGCGATCATCGTACAAAACAACCATCACAGTCAGTTTTACCTCAAGACGATCACACTCGAAGATGTGCCCGGTGAGGGCCGAGTCCACTTCGTCTGCAACTCGTGGGTCTACCCTGCCAACCAGTACAAGAAGGACCGGATCTTCTTCTCTAACAAGGTTCGATCACAATAATTTTATTGATGAAGCTAAGCTATAGCCACAATGTATGATTTGCTTCCAGAGTCTCAATAGGACAAAATAAAAGACATTGCCTCCGATATGAAGACTTAAATCTTGTTTTACATAGAATTGTCCGAAAGGATTAGCCGATTGGTCAGAAAGGAGTGACTTTTCAAGCGGTCCTAGCTTCCCGAAAACATAATTTGGGTAGTAGAATCTCACTCCTAGGAATTTTCCAGGTTAAGCTCTACTTTTAGCCAGTTTAAGCATCTTGTAAGCTTTCCAATTTCACCGAAGTGCGGCATTTCACTTAGGAATTGCACTTAATATTGGCTGAACGCATTTCAGTTTCGGACTCTGTTCTATTCTGTCACATGAAATAGCAATTTGATTGGACGGGGATTCTTAGGTTGTCTCTAATAAGATAGCACGTTATTGCAGACGTATCTTCCAAGCCAAACTCCAGCGCCTCTAGTGAAGTACCGAGAGGAAGAGTTAGCTAACTTGAGAGGAGACGGAACGGGAGAGCTTCAGGAGTGGGACAGGGTGTACGACTATGCTTACTACAATGATTTGGGCGATCCAGACAAGGGCTCGAAGTATGCCCGCCCTGTTCTAGGAGGATCTTCTGAATATCCCTATCCTCGCAGAGGAAGGACCGGTCGACCTCCGACTGAGACAGGTTAGATAATGCACTCATATCATGAATCTCCAATTCGTTGTGAGATTATTATGGCTTTTTTATTTTTTATTTTTTATTTATTGACAGTGATGCTTCATTTGTAAGTATATTTTACTGAATTTTCACGATGTTATCGACAGATCCAAATACTGAGAGCAGGCTGCCTCTGCTCATGAGCCTAAACACATACGTTCCAAGGGACGAACGGTTTGGCCACTTAAAGATGTCTGACTTCCTTGCTTATGCTCTAAAAGCCGTGGGTCAATTTCTGAAGCCCGAGCTAGAGAGTATATTCGACAGCACGCCCAATGAGTTTGACTCCTTCCAGGATGTGCTCAATCTCTATGAGGGCGGTATTAAGCTTCCCAATTGCCCTTTGCTGGAGAGTCTGAAGGAGAACATTCCCCTCGAGATGCTTAAGATGCTCTTTCAGACGGACGGGGAAGGGCTTCTCGAGTACATCATGCCTCAGGTGATCAAAGGTAATGGATACATATATCTATGGGACCTTTTTCATCGGATTAGTTCGAGGCTGTTTTCCTAACGTTTAAGCAATCATCCTGTGCAGAGGATAAGACTGCCTGGAGGACAGATGTAGAATTCGGTAGAGAAATGCTCGCTGGAGTCAACCCTGTCGTGATTCGCTGTCTCCAGGTAAATAACAATATCTTTCACGTTACAGCTCGAACAAATTCAGTTAATATTAAAATGAGGTGCGGAATGGAGTTCCACCGGTTGTCTAGTTGATTGAACATTTTTTGTTGATTTCAGGAATTCCCTCCAGCAAGCAAGCTAGACCCTAATATATATGGCAACCAGAGCAGTTCAATAAGGGAAGAGCTCATTCAGGAGCAACTGAATGGATTAACTGTCGAACAGGTACCTTTCATTGCATCTCACATCACTAAGATCGTCCATATACTTGCTTAATAGATGATGGCGAGCTCATTTAAGTTATAATATCCAAATTGAAACGATGCATAACAAATGCAGGCTATCAAGATGAACAAATTGTTCATATTGGATCACCATGATTCGATCATGCCATATCTGAGGCGGATAAACACAACTACCACTAAAACGTATGCTACTCGAACACTCCTCTTCTTGAAGGATGATGGTACCTTGAAGCCACTGGCAATAGAGCTTAGCTTGCCACATCCTGAGGGAGACGAGTTTGGCGTGATTAGCAAGGTGTACACGCCGGCCGATCAAGGCGTCAAAGGTTCCATCTGGCAACTGGCTAAAGCTTATGTGGCAGTTAATGACGCAGGCTATCACCAACTCAGCAGCCACTGGTAAAGATCTCAGAGGAGCATTCACCTATATAAAGAAGGGAAATTTTTATTTATTTATTTCCTGCATATTGATAATTTTCTTTGATTCTTACCGCAGGTTGAATACTCACGCGGCGATTGAACCATTTGTGATTGCAACAAATAGACAATTGAGTGCGCTTCACCCAATCTACAAGCTTTTGCATCCCCATTTCCGTGACACGATGGAGATAAATGCAATCGCCAGGCAGATTGTGATCAATGCGGGTGGAATCCTGGAGACGACTGTATTCCCAGCACAGTATTCCCTGGAGATGTCTTCCGCCATCTACAAGAACTGGATTTTCCCCGAGCAAGCGCTTCCTGCTGACCTCATCAAGCGGTAAATTCACTGTTCTATACATATAAATCATCCATAGGACTTCTATTTAAAATTGCTTCAAAAAGAAAGAAAAATCAAGGCTGATGAAGATTGCGCAAATGTACTTGGAATAGCCAAGGCTCGTGCTGAGATACATATCAACATAGCTATCGTTTGTTTTGCTTGAATTATTCTGATAGACTGAGTGTGACGAAATTATTCTACCTTTTCTTGTCTTCAGGGGAGTTGCTGTAGAAGATGCGAACTCCCCGCATGGCCTCCACCTATTGATTGAGGACTACCCGTACGCGGTAGATGGGCTCGAGATCTGGTCCGCGATCAAGACGTGGGTTGAGGACTACTGCTCCTTTTATTACAAGAGTGACGAGACGGTACAGAAGGATGAGGAACTCCAATCCTGGTGGAGGGAACTCGTGGAGGAGGGACACGGCGACAAGAAGGGTGAGCCCTGGTGGCCTAAAATGCAGACTGTGAAAGACCTAACAGAGACATGTACGATCACCATCTGGATCGCGTCTGCTCTCCATGCGGCTGTGAACTTCGGGCAATACCCTTATGCAGGGTACAACCCGAACCGGCCCACCCTAAGCCGTCGCTATATGCCGGAGGAAGGTACTCCCGAATTTGAAGAGCTCAAGCAAAATCCTGACAAGGCTTTCCTGAAAACTATAACAGCCCAGCTTCAGACACTTCTAGGAATTTCGCTTATAGAGATCCTTTCGACGCATTCTACCGATGAGGTGTATCTTGGGCAGAGAGACACTCCGGAGTGGACAGCAGATGCTGAGCCTTTGGAGGCGTTCGAGAGGTTCGGGAAGAAGTTGGGAGAAGTCGAGGAAAGGATTATGAGGATGAATGGGGACAAGAGGTGGAGGAACCGGGTCGGGCCAGTCGAGGTGCCCTATATGCTGCTTTACCCTACCAGCGAAGGCGGAGTGACTGCCAAGGGAATTCCCAACAGCGTCTCGATCTGAACTTGTGCACGCATGCCTGTTCTTTTCTTGTTTGTTTGTTGTTAACTGTTCCTCTGTTCTGGTATGAAAGCTAGTGTAAGTGTGAAATATGAATAACCACAAAACAAATATAGCGTGAAGTGTTTGTCGAGTTATGTAGGAGTTTCAAACTTTACATGTACAATCGATTGTTTTAAGGATTGGAAAAATGTCAGGTTGTAAAATTCGGTATAGAACCTCAGGTTCAACCTCCAACATGTTCCTTTTCTTCTTCCATAGCAAGTTCATGAGCTATAAATGAGTTTCATCTTCTTTTTTCTGATCTATATCGATCTCATAAGTTAACCATCTAGGCTACATGCTCAATCGGATGGTTTGTGCAGGCACAACAATTTAGGTGATGATCGTTATAGTCATCTCGCTCTCCTAGAACCCTTAAATTGTCAAATTTGGCCTGTGTTTCCAATCTTCGAAGCAGACCTTCATGTTTTGGAACATTATGGTGAAGTAATATGGGGAAAATTACAAAAAAACTCATAAATTTATTGCACTTAAATTAATTGAGTCATAAATCTTTTAATTGTGTCAATTGAGTGCTAAACCTTTTCATATTTTGCCAATTGAGTCTATCCGATCAATTTTGATTGGAATTTATTGAAGTGGACTCAATTGGTATAATTAAAATTTTTAATACTAAATTGGCATGGGTAATTTTCCCCTGTACTTTGAGTTTTGGCTTAGCGAGGCCAAATAAGTTATGCAACATCCCAAATCCTTGACCATGTAACTTTAAGCAAAATAAGGCTTCATTGGTTTTGCAGAAGGTAGTTTTGGAAGAAAAATAAGTTTCAGCATTTGGTTAAATGAAAAAGCCCAATGTTAGCCCCCACTAACATTAGGCTTTCAGCTTTCCCAATGTCAGTTTTCACTTAAAAGCTCATTCAAAATGGTTGTCAAACAATTCAGTATTTCCCTAATAGGCTTTGGAGGTTGAAAGTCCTTTGAGATTACTGAACCAAATGCACCCTGACTTGCTCGGCAGAAATTGATGAGTAATCGCTAGTGCCTTGTTTCACAAAAAGAATAATTTAGAAAATATATAATTTTTAAAATAATCACTTATACATACAAAAATAAATAAATGAAAGAAAGACATTTTCATTGTTCACACAAATATAAATATAAAGTGTTGTCGATAATAAAAATAATAAAATTTATTTCAAGCAATTAATTTTAGAATTTTTTTAAATTATTCATTTTTTATGAAATAAATAAAACTTGTATAAGTGTCGATGGTGCTATTGCTGTTTCTTTCCAGTTTAATCGCCCTAGTCATCATGGGATAGCAATCTGACTAGACTTCTTCAAAGTCCACGATTCATTTGCCCTTACGCTAGGATTCATATTTCCTTAAAAGATTTTGAAACCTCATAGCTATATCCCTCTCTTCCATACATGCTCTTGGGACCTCTAAGTAATGTCCATAGGGGAAGTTGCTTTGGTTGCCTTTCCGACCCTTTTTACTCTAAAAAAAATCGATAAAAGGGATAATGACTCAACCAATATCCGAACTTTTGTCCATCTTACCATCAAGTATCTCAACTTTTTCTTTGTTTAATGAAGTACCTTAATTATTCAAATTTGGCTAAATATAAGGTCTCCAGAAAAAAAAATATCATGTCATGTGATTTAGCTCACATAACTCGCTTACTTGATGAAAATAATGTCATCTCCATTTAGATGTGAGTTGACGAGGAAATAGAGATATAGAATGTTACTTGAACGACTTTAGTAGAATGTTACTTGAACGACTTTAGCCGTCCAATGTATCTCTGTTGACGTGACATCATTAGACAAAATCATATCATGTATGTTGTTAAAACTAGTCTACTGGTATTATATCCAATTTGCTTCTTTTTTCTTCTTTTTGCGATTTTAACCGATGTCCCACACTGACCCAAACTTAGAAGTTGAGGTACTTGATTGAACCAAAAATAAATAAATTGATACTCAATTGTAAAACAAGCAAAAATTCAGATGCTTTGGTACCATTACTTCTAAAAAAAATAATTATAATAATTGTACTTAATTATGCAAATTCCACATTCTAGGAAATAAGGTTCTCACTTTCTCTTCTTCCAAAAATTTGGTAAAGATTCGTCACCGTCATGGTACATAGAAATGTGTATACTTTGATGATAGCATGTAGGTTGTGTTTTTCATCAGTTTAAAAGGTCACGGCACATAATTGATTAAAATCTAACGGAGGAGACTACGTAAGGATGGGAGAGAAGAGAAGGGGGGTCACGGTAAGATCCTGTCTCAACGAAGCCAGTCGGGTAACCTTTACTTTCACAGGAGCCTTTGTAGTCTGTTGGTTTGATTTACAAGGATGACAGACTTCAAGGATGTATTTCTTATTTTAATGTGTTTGTATCCATATGTCCTGAGTCCCTAATTGGTATAATATGTTTTTCTTACTCTATATTCAGCAATATCCTCTAAATGTATTGCATCTAGGTGATCTTGAAATCTAGATGAGAACTCCAATGAAACTTTTTAAGGGGTTGTCTAGATTCATAACTTCGAAAGTCAAGTCAACGAAACTAAAGTCTTGTTTGTTTAAATCTGTTTTTGTTACCCGGAACACAAATTTTTGTTATTTTATTATGGGGAAAAACAAAAATGAATTTATTTACACTTTTATTCTTGGGAAAAAAATCTATTTTTTGTTCTCGGGAACAGATTTGGAATAGAAATAAGAAGTATGAAAAACTTATTTCTTATTCTCGGGAACAATTCCGAGAAACATTTCTTTTTTTTCTCATTTTTCTTCTTCTTTTTTCTTTGGCTGATGACCTCGCCGGCCTCGTGTTGGGAAAATATGCTTCGAATTGGGTAGAACAATGAAGTTGGATCGTTAGAGTACTCAAGTCGGACTTTGAGGCGTGATATCACTTTCTTTAAGGATTTATTTGCCCCACTACGTTGCTAATGGTCACCGGCAAATTTCCTCCAGGATACAACAAAGTCTCGGATGAGAATACTTGATAGAATTCAAGTATTTCTCAGCGGTCTCTCATGGGAAACAATTAGAAACAATGGCTGTAGTTTTTTCTCGAAAGAAAATGAAAAATGGAAGAAGATGTGTGTTTGATCTCAAAACATACGTACTTATCTTTGTCTTTCGAATAGAGGCAACCCTTCAAAAGGTTGCAAAAGAACAAAGACAACCTTTCGGGAAAGGTTGTAAAATGAACAAGTACATCTCAAAGGTTACGTTGAAAAGACATAAGAAATTGAAATTAAATAATTAATAAATAATAAATAATCGTAACTTTTCATGAACAGTCGCATTATTTCAATAAGACTTTATAATTAATTTTTATATAAATAAATCCGAATTTTCAATAAATAAAATTAATGATTGTTGGTTAGTGCCAAATCTCGTCCATGTGCGCACTCACATCTTTTCAATGTGGGACAAGGCACCTCTTCATTTGTTTTATAAACAAATTACCAACAATCCCCCACTTTTGTTTATAAAACAAAAACAAAAATAAAACGTTAAAAATATACAGCCAAAATTTCCGTGAGATTAATATACATACATAAAGGTCTCTTTCGAGTTAAACTTTTACTTAGTGCAAGTATCTCAAAGCCCTATCAAAGTGACAAGTAGCTCGGCTTTAAACTTGTACTTTTATATAATAGAACCGGACATACCACACATACACTAACCTCTTGTTTCAGCGAGAAGTTCTATATTACTCCGCACTATTATGGCCTTGTGCTTGATCCTGTTTCATGAGCTCTCTAGAAAACAACCCTAACTTTCGTAAGAAGCGGCATCACTTCTAAGCTCATATAGGTGAAGTATCTACCATGTGTTTCTGTTACTATCAACACATTACAAGTTTGTATCATACTTCATTAAGAATTTAATTCAGCCTACAAAACGTAACAGACGATACTAACTTCTCATATCAGGGCTACGTTAGTATCAAACAATCACATTCAATAATTTGTTTTTACCCATTAAATCTTGTAACTAGTGATGTTCTAGAAAAATGTCGGGTTACCATTATTGGTGATTTCAATTAAAGGGTTTCAGCTCCGTTTCTTATGAGGTCATTATTATCATATGTCTTGGTAAAGCATTCGTCAAAGGATTGGCAAGATTATTACTTGACCTCACGTAAACAATTGTTATGGTACCATCTTTAATCAATTGTCTCATATACTCATGTCTTAAACTGATATGTCTAAGACTTACCATTATAGGTGCTATTATAGGCTCTTGCCAAAGTAGCCTAACTATCACAGTGGATAGAAATATGAGGGATTAGGCCATAATTTGATATCCAACAACAAATTCCTAATCCATTCGGCCTCTTTCCCAGTTGCTACCAAGCAATGATTCAAATTTCATAGTTGAGTGAATTATGCACATTTGTTTCTTGCTCTCCCAAGAAACAACACATTCATGTAATATGAAAATTCATCCAGAAGTTTCATCTCCCATACTTGTAATCCAACTAGTATCGGTGTATCTTTATAATACAACCGAATAATTATTATAGAACAATCACAAATTTTAGGTTCTCTTAAAATAACCAAAAAATTCTAATAATAGCCTTTCAATGTTCTATAATTAGATTACTAGTATATCTACTCAACTTGTATATATAAAAAGTAATATTAGGTCTAGTCTTAATGTATCACATACATTAAAGACCCATAGCACTCACATTAAAAACTCTCCACCAGGAATCAAATAGAGTACTCATATATTTGAAAACAAGATGTTTAAATCTATGCAACATCTTCTCCATGTAATCACTTTAGCTCAAAGAATAACCCCCACTATTTTTTAATTTTAATACTTAAGATAGTATCTGCTTCTCCTAAATATTTCATTTTAAAAATGAAAGCTAGATACTTCTTAGTCTCAGTGACTTTAGTTATATTAGTTCCAAAGTCCCTTCAGACATAACCCCACTTCAAGAATATTCCAAGAAGTAATTAATCGAAATTATGCATCATCAAATTTTCATCATCGATGAAATACATACATCAAAATAGTAAATCAATGCAATTCTACTTTCTTGGCTCATTTATGCTATTCCATAGAATCAAATCTATGAGGGGCAAGGACAACAAATGGAACACATAAGAACCAAACAAGGAACACCCTTCATTGAACATTGGACATAAACTGTAGAGTTTGCTCTAACATAACCAACCTAAATGGTGGTTCGACACATGCCACAAACTCTTTCTAGTTGCTAGCGTCAAAATCCAGATTGTTCACCTTAAATCAAGATAGATATGGATGCATCAAAATAAATGATATCAGATAAGGGAAAACCTTTGTATCTATATATAGATAGCATTGTTAGATCATTCATTCCTATTGATCAAATCCACAAAATTGTCATTTTTCTTTTGCAACAAATTCATCCATAAATTGACAGTACCTGAATTTTGCATTTTAAAGTTTCAAATTTTCTTTCTCAATAAAGGTTAGAAACTACTATATGCAGAAGTAAAAATCCCATGGCACAATTGATATCTCAGAGACAAACCCTTCAATTTACCCTTACTAATTGATTTATCCCTTGTACATACACAAATTCCATCCACAACAAAGATCCTCCTATAGAGGCGCAAGAACATAAATATGTGCAGACAAATGTCTCAATAAAAGAAACATACCCAGGATGTCACCACTGACTAATCATGCATGAAACACTCATGAACTTCAATTTGATTAGAAACAAGAACCTGCATTGGAGGAAGCTTTGATGGCCATTTTCTTGCTTGCCCCACAGCCAATCCGAATTTTATTTAATAGGCCACATCAAACTCGACGATTTCGATGAGATTAGCAACTTTCGACAACGATGAGCGACTCAGTCCAACTCAACTTGTCAAAGGTCCAACTCAAGACCAATGAAATTATAAATGGAATGAAGCAAACAATCGAGAATATTATCACAGTCGATATGATCATTTTCTTCCCAAATTTCAAACAATGAAATCACATACCTTGCTGATTGTGTACGCAAGAGCGCTATTGGCAACTTTGATGCTGATGATGATTACATTGGTAGCGTCGAAGCCATTCTCCGGCGAGCAATTGCCATTCGCAATATCACACGTTGACTCGTCACGGGTAGTGACGTAATCTTGTGCTCCCTCGGAACCTTCGCTCTCACGTCGCCATTCCTCCTAGACAGGACGTAGAGAAGACGAGGCCCACCAGAGTTGCGAGGAAAGTCCCCAGAATGTACTGATAGATCACCACCATCTCCATTTCCTTCTCTTTCTCCTTCGAATGAATCAACCAATGAGACCATAGAGACAGAGACAACGGAATGGAGATCTCGTGCTCTCCTCATCTCATCGTGTCTTAGGCAATGCCAATGTCACGAAGCGAAAGAGCGAATTGCAGTTCCGAAATCACCCCTCGTCGCCAGAAATTCAGGACCCAGGATTGACATATTTTATACGGGACACTTAAAGATGGATCACGTAAATTGATGAAATTGGGGACAGCAGAATGGCAATGTCTCCATCCCTCCTTGGAGAACCAACGTATCAACGCCATATGTCAAATCCGCCAGAAACCACTGCAACACTCCCTTTTGCCACTTTGGCCTCTTTCTTCTACCGTCGTCTTCTGCTGCCCACTCCAAAACCCTCTCATTCACGGTCCTCAACGGCGCATTCTCTTCAGGAGTTCGACCCTCCTGTGGACGCCGCTGCTTCACCAACGTCGTCATGCTTTAAAGACAAGGATGGCGGGGTCTTGAATTACGACGCTGATTTCCTGGAGCAAAAGGTAATGAACGAGGCTCTTGCTTACTATGCAAAATCCATCGTGGACATATCACACGAGATGGCATCTCATCTCATAAAAACGACATCAAGGATGCCAAGACTCTGATCCATGAGATTGAGTGCAAGTTACAAAGGCTTCTGTTGACTATCGGAGTTACGGCCAACAGAAAGGTCTCAATTGAGATCCAATCGCTTTAGGTTCTCAGCCATGAAGCAGTGCAGAACAGAACACTCGGTGCTTCTTTGAAACTATGGCCAACAGCGATGATGATTGTTGGCGTCGACTAGAAGCCATTGAGGAACAGACCTGTTGGCAAGTGAAAGAACCTGTCCATTTGCATGCGTCTGGTGCTCGCATCGTGCAATGGTGAACCTGGCTTCTTGCATCTTTATCCACGGCCACACGTTGCCTCGAGATTTAATAGTCGGCATTGGCAAGGGACTCGATTTCAACTGCTTCCTCAAGACAACGTTCCACGACATGTACGGCATATATGGACGCTTGGCTGCTTGGCTAGATGCTGAATAAGGATGTGGCCTCCTAGAACTCCAAGATCCTTCATTTTCACATACTCTTGATCTCTTGGACGCCCACGGGCGTGGTAGGGAGCCTTCATACGTGGCGAGAGGAGAAACATTCGCCATCTTCTTCTTCTTAGTCTTCTCCTCATAAATTGAATCGGATTCTTAATTTATGACAGAACCAAAATGGACATAAAAAAGAAACGAGAGAAAATTCAAGAGAAAGAGAGAGCCTCCCCTGCCACCATGAGTGGGATGAATGCCATAATGACCAGAGAGATTTGTTCATGGAACGAAGAAGAGGGCTCCATTTGCGTTTTACACATCCTTTGCTTAACCCACCATCAACCGCATCCTTAACTCATTGTTGCACAAATAAATCCTTAAAATTGTTGGGAAAATATGCTTCGAATTGGGTAGAACAATGAAGTTGGATCGTTAGAGTACTCAAGTCGGACTTTGAGGCGTGATATCACTTTCTTTAAGGATTTATTTGCCCCACTACGTTGCTAATGGTCACCGGCAAATTTCCTCCAGGATACAACAAAGTCTCGGATGAGAATACTTGATAGCAATTCAAGTATTTCTCCAGGGTCTCTCATGGGAAACAATTAGAAACAATGGCTGTAGTTTTTCTCTCGAAAGAAAATGAAAAATGGAAGAAGATGTGTGTATGATCTCAAAACATACGTACTTATCTTTGTCTTTCGAATAGAGGCAACCCTTCAAAAGGTTGCAAAAGAACAAAGACAACCTTTCGGGAAATGTTGTAAAATGAACAAGTATATCTCAAAAGTTACGTTGAAAAGACATAAGAAATTCGAAATTAAATAATTAATAAATAATAAATAATCGTAACTTTTCATAATCGTTAGAGTACTCAAGTCGGACTTTGAGGCGTGATATTACTTTCTTTAAGGATTTATTTGCCCCACTACGTTGCTAATGGTCACCGGCAAATTTCCTCCAGGATACAACAAAGTCTCGGATGAGAATACTTGATAGCAATTCAAGTATTTCTCCAGGGTCTCTCATGGAAAACAATTAGAAACAATGGCTGTATTTTTTCTCTCGAAAGAAAATGAAAAATGAAAGAAGATGTGTGTTTGATCTCAAAACATACGTACTTATCTTTGTCTTTCGAATAGAGGCAACCCTTCAAAAGGTTGCAAAAGAACAAAGACAACCTTTCGGGAAATGTTGTAAAATGAACAAGTACATCTCAAAGGTTACGTTGAAAAGACATAAGAAATTGAAATTAAATAATTAATAAATAATAAATAATCGTAACTTTTCATAAACAGTCGCATTATTTCAATAAGACTTTATAATTAATTTTTATATAAATAAATCCGAATTTTCAATAAATAAAATTAATGATTGTCGGTTAGTGCCAAATCTCGTCCACGTGCGCACTCACATCTTTTCAATGTGGGACAAGGCACATCTTCATTTGTTTTATAAACAAATTACCAACACCTCGGTCATGGTTGGCGAAGCCATCGGCCCTCGTCGGCCGGTCGCGCGCCATGGCCAAGGTTACCGGCCGACTAAAAGAAACAAAAGAATTATACAAGTTTACCAAACGTGTTTATATTCTTTTTCTATTTTAGGAATAAAAATTTTGTGTTATTACCAAACGCATTCTTATATTCAAAAATGTCTATTTTTGTTCCATAAAATAATTTTTGAATAGAAACGTTACCAAACGTATCCAAATTTAATGCCGAGTGTACCAATATTCCAAGAACTCCAAACTAAGCAACGAGTAAAAAGTCCATCACAAAAAGGACCATCCGGCGTCCGGAGGATGTAGCAAAAGCGTGGTCATGTCGAGAAAATCAGAGAGACGCGACAGGCGCGGTCTCAATCCATGTCCGGACCCGACGAGCTTGGGGAGATCAATTATTGGACGGTCGCGTGATAAGATAGAGATTTCGAACCAGAAGCCACCGAATAAATAGACTTGATTTCAAAAAATACGTTTTATTCTTATACAATACATTTTATAGACGGTCTCCATCCATCTCCATACATTTTATTTAAAAAATGATAGATTTTTGAATAAAAGTTAGCGAACCAAAAGCCACCCGAAATACGTTTTATTTCAAAAAATAGACAGCCTCCGTCCATCTCCATACATTTTATTCTTATACAATATGTTTTCGAGATTCAAAAAATGTAAGATTTTTGTGGAATTGTCAACTGTTTTAAAATTTAAACTTTTAGATGAATCCATGATTTAATTTTGTAAATAGGAATTTGGAAAGATTAAAATCGGGACTTCCTACTCTGTTACTATGTTAAATTTAGTGAGATCACTACAAATATTTTTAAAAGTTTAAGCTTTTAGATGAAACCATACTTTAATATTTAATTATACTAATAGAAAGTATTAGAATATTTGAATGATAAACAACACATTTATCTTATAGTTAGTTTTTAGAATAATTGTCAATGATCTCACAAAATAAGAGGTCCTTAGTTCAAATCCCTTTATGCCTCATTCCCCCAATTAAATCTGTGCACTACATTAATACTAATTTAAAAGACTAGATTAAGTATGAGGGGAAGTGATAGAATATTTTTAAAATATTTGGCACTGTTTTTATTTCTTTTGTTAATGAAATTAGAACTGACACCTCAAACCAAGTCGTTCCACGTGTGGACGCAGTCTCGAGTTCAACCTGCCTCGTGTCGAGGTCACAAAATCTACCTTTTGGCAAAACCTCTAAAGAATCTAAAATAAATGTTAGTCAGCTGAAACAATAGAATATTTTAAAAATATTTGGCAGTGTTTTTATTTCTTTTGCTAATAAAACCAGAACCGACACCCAACACCAAGTCGTTGCACGTGTCGATGCAGTCTCAAGTTCCACCCGCCTTGTGTTGAGGTTACAAAATCCACTTTTTGGCGAAACCTCTAGAAGAATTTGAAATAAAAAGCTTGTTAGCTCAAACGTCACCCAAAAGCTTAGGTCAAGCGTCTGATCCGCGAGATCGCTATCTTTTTTTTTATTATTATTTTTATTTAATTGCGGGGCGAATCGGATGTATTCGTATTCAATCCGGTAGTTCGATTTTCCTGCACTGACAAAAGAAGATGCTTCGGTGCAATGCCTACTCGTGGGAGTCGCCGAGGAACCAATCGATTATGGGGCTTAGCATTAGATTATTGCCACCATCAATTTTTCATGGTACCTAAACTCAAATTGATTAAAAAAATATTTAATTTAACTTAATCTATGTATAGTACATAAATGGCTACCACCCAAAAAAAAAAAAAAAAAAATCTATTGTACAGTTCTGTAGCTGTTCTAATAAGATATCTCGTACTTGATATTACGTATTTCGATTACCAACTAAATTGCGCCTTCGTTGGTCAAAGTTGTTATATAAAATATGTTTATTCAAAACATATGGGGCTAATTCAATTGGTTAAAATGTTTTGTTGCCCGAAAATTAAATTAGAATGTTTGCAAGGAATTCCTTTCTTCATTGTTTCGTGTACCATGCTATTGTCACGGTCCGTGAATCCTCCCGTACTCGTGACACTTGTGAGTGGGGCTCGGGGTTATCTGGTGAAGAGTGTGAGGCAGAAGGGGTAGAACACAACTGGTCCGTGGGAGTGGCGTCAGGACGGTTGGTGCTAGGAGTTCTAGGATAGAAGGATTAGATCACTTAGGAGCTCCGAAGACGGGGTAGGCCTCCCGTGCACAAACTGGTCGGGAGCTGATGCCGCTCTCCTGACGAGGCCATGGCAGGCCGAAACCAGTTGTTGTGCCTAAAGAGAACTGCTGTCTTACTCGATGGACTAGACGCCCGAGCGAAGCTGGGCGTGGTAGGATCTCGTACGAAGAATCATTCACCGTATCGTTCGTGGAACAACTAAAGAAAGGGCTTGCCTGGCGAATTCCGCTCGCTAGGCGCCCGCGGGTCGTTTCCGAGGCCAAGGGAACTCTCGGCCCGTGACAAGTGGTATCAGAGCAGGAATCCCTCCAGTAAGCGAGTGAGCAAGTCGGAGAATCGAGCTTCTCGCTCTAGCGCGTCGAACTGATGAGTGCCTGGTCCTGTCCTAGCGCAGCGGAAAGTGAATGGCCGGGGCAAAAGATGCTCGAACGTAGCTGCGCTCTCTGCTCCTAGGACGGCAATAGTACCTGCACGAGTCGGTTCCTCGCCGAGCCGATAGGGAGTTCGAGAAGAACCGAACCCTTGCTGAATGGGGATAACGTTCCTGGATCGATCGGTGAATACGAAGAAGAGGTCTACTGCTGCGTTTTCAACAAGGAAAGAACCTCCATTGGTCTGCTGGGGTCAAGATGCTGATTAGGCTGAAAGGGTGCTGCCAAAAGATGCGGTTGGCGAAAAATGCCACACTTGCCAAAAGCGCAGGTGACCGAAGGCCGAGCGGCTGAGATCAAAAGAGGCCACCAATGGAGCAAGACCTGTTTTGTTGGGCGAGCGTGACCGTTCGATGTGAATTCCCAAAAGTGGCACATCAATGGTTAATTTACGCAAGGAAGCGACGAGGCGAGATCGCAACGAGGGCGTTGCGAAATGAGTGGGGAGAATGTCACGGTCCGTGAATCCTCCCGTACTCGTGACACTTGTGAGTGGGGCTCGGGGTTATCCGGTGAAGAGTGTGAGGCGGAAGGGTAGAACACAACCGGGTCCGTGGGAGTGGCGTCGGGACGGTTGGTGCTAGGAGTTCTAGGATAGAAGGATTAGATCACTTAGGAGCTCGAAGACGGGGTAGGCCTCCCGTGCACAAACCGGTCGGGAGCCGATGCCGCTCTCCCGACGAGGCCATGGCGGTCGAAACCGGTTGTTGTGCCTAAAGAGAACCGCTGCCTTACTCGATGGACTAGACGCCCGAGCGAAGGCCGGGCGTGGTAGGATCTCGTACGAAGAATCATTCACCGTATCGTTCGTGGAACAACTAAAGAAAGGGCTTGCCTGGCGAATTCCGCTCGCTAGGCGCCCGCGGGTCGTTTCCGAGGCCAAGGGAACTCTCGGCCCGTGACACTATGCTAATTGATTTGATTGGTGTGCGAGCTAAATTGGTAGAGGGTCACAAATCACGTGGTCAACAAAGAGCACGCACGTGTGCATTTGTTTATTGATCCTTATTTGTAGAGTAATTCGAGATGACTTGTCTAACTTATGTACGTTTAATCATAAACTAAACATAATTCATTGTTTTTTGTTATTGTGACTCTAGGAAAAAAAAATACCTACCCTTAATTTTTATAATGGATTTAGCTGTGATGTTTTTATCTTTCTTTTATAGATTTGATTAAATTTTTTTTCTCATATATATACATATCTACTTGTGTATGTGGATAAGAAAGACGAGACGAGAGATATAACTCTTGCATTGAAACTTGGAAAAATTTCAAAAAAAGACCTAAAGTGTCATTATTTTCTTAAATAAAAATCAAAGTGGATATTCTTTCACCTAAGGACCTAAAATGACATTGGTTGTTTCAAATAAGAGACCGGAGTGACTTTAGTTGTTTCAAATAAGGGCCTCATCTCGTCGGTCGTCGACCAACTAAATTTTTCGAACGGTGAAAGGTAATTTCATCATTTTTCATTTTCTCCTTTCTTTTTTTGCCTTTTGGTTCTTCTTCTTCCTCTTCACCAGCAGTCGACCAGCCATCGATGATGCCCATAGAGGGTTGGGTGAAGGTTGCCCTCGCCGACAAAGGCCACCCACATTGGCCACGGGGCAAGGTCGACCCTCGGCGCCCCAAAAGAGGCCGACCCTCGCCAGTCTCCAAGGGTGGCCTCACCTGCGGTCAATGAGGGCTAGGTGACTTCGCCGACCGCTGGTAAAGGCCGACGAGGACCTGCAAGCCCTTAATTGGGGGCGAGTGAGGCCAATCCTTTCTAGACCAATGGCCGATGAGGACTTGCAAGCCCTTGCTAGTTGCTCTGGTGAGGGTCGACCTCACCTGCCCTAGGCGAGGGCTCAACCACTATTGCTAGTAGACAATGACTGATGAGGTCGCCTAGCCCTCGCTTGGCCTAGGCGAGGGTTTGACCACCCTCGCCAGCAAGCGACAATTGATGAGGTTGCCCAGCCCTCGCTTGCCGTGGGCGAGGCCACCTTCGCCAGATCTGGAGAGGGTCGGTCTCGCTTGGGGCTAGTGAGAGCCGACCTCACGGATGGCCCTAGGGCAAGGGTCGCCTTGCCTAACGGAGGCCATCCCTTGCCTGTGGCCGATGTGGGTCATCCTTGCTAGCGAGGGCGACCCTCACCCAGCCCTCTGTGGGCATCGCCGAGTGGGTGGTCGGCCTGGCCACCGGCAAAGTGGGTGAAGAAGAACAAAAATTTAAAAGGAAAGAAAAAAAAAAAAAACTAAAGAAAAAAAGGAAAATAACAAATGATGAAAATGCTTCTTATCGTCGGAAATTCAAGTCTTTATTTGAAACGGATATAGTTACTTCAGGCCATTATTTGAAATAGACATAATCACTTTAAGTCCTTATTTAATACAAGATCCACTTCAGGTCCTTATTTGAAAAAGTAATGACATTTCATGTCTTTATTTGAAACGAGATCCATTTTGGGCACTTATTTAAGAAAATGAAAGCACTCCGGGTCCCTTTTTGAGATTTTCCATTGAAACTTTGATTTGTTGAAAAGTTCATTATGATGTTAGAGCATGAAGTCTTTCTTTACCTTACAATTATATTTTCTCGCCCTTCAACCCTGGTCAGATCCCATTCTAACCATTTGATCAAGGCATCGTATAATATCTAAATCTTACAAAAAAAAGGAAAAGGAAAAAGGAATCATAATGGATCCATTACATACATGAGATTGGCTGTGCATGTGCTAGAGATTGTGTGCATGCATGTATTTAGGAAAAGAAAAAAAATGAAATAATTACATAGACGAGAGGAACACATGGAATAGACGATTTGGTATTCTATCCCTCTTCCTGAAAAAGAAAGTTAAATGTAAGAATTTCGCGAGAGGTCGCTGGATGTATGATATCATGTTATGTGATCAACGAAGTGTCTAATCGGCTCTCGTTCAAATGGATACATCTGGACAGAAGAGACAACTCGAGACGGAAGATAAGATGACCTTTTACCAAAGGTGAGCATTGGTATCATTTGTCAAGCTTTCAAGCTTTTTGTCATTTCGGATAATCTCAACGTGTCAAGAGCGAATATAATTGACGAAAGATAACCCGAGGATTAAGGCAACGCCACCAAGATTCAAAGCAAGCCGCGTGCTAATCACTTCACTAATCCCTTAATCATCACCAAATCTTCGAGGGTCGTCTTCCCTAAATGGGTCTTGGGTAACCATCGTTGAATCAGCGCGTGGATGAACGCGCCATCTCCACAAGATTTGGTCTATCAATTCAATTTGGTCTATCAATTCAAACAAAACCAACTCAATTTCTCTCCTCATTTAAGAAAAGAAGAAGGGAAAAAATCTATAAACAAAAGTATTATTTAACGAGTGCCTAAGATACTAATCATTCAATTAGATGAGAAAACTTAGGTTTTGAAGATTATAAGGCTACGTGTGGTCGTCTGAGAATCTTATCAGAATAGGAGTGGATAGAATACGATATAATTTAGAAATTTTGCTAAATTTTATCTACCCTTTAGTGAACTGTAGTAATAAATCCAGATATTTTTATATCCTATTTTATCCATTATTTGATATGAGTAAGATATCAATATAAATGAATTTGAAAATGTACAAACGAAAATAGTAAGAATTTCTCATGAGTCACTACTAAAGAAATCACAAGTGCAAAGATGGAGATGACCTTTATCAATCGATTCATCATTACTGTATCATCTACATTATGATTTACATCTTAAACAAAGAAAAGAGCTCATTGCAGCATTCTAAAGCCACACGTTTGACAATGACAAGAAATGTAAATGGACTACAACAACATCGACTAGGTAGATCAACTAGAAAAGTCAAATCTAATAAAGGAGAGAAAACATGATTATTCATTTTCGTGATTTGGAAAAGTATAGTATTTTGATTCTCTTGCCACTTTTGTGAAATTCCAACATGAATTATAAATATATATAGAATATATATTATAGAATATAAAGAAATTCAAATATACATAAATAGGAATAAATAACAAAATTGTCCATTATTTTCTTATTTTGATTTTTCTTTTTATGTTAGAATCCAAATATTATTCATATTTTAATTTTTTTAATCTAAAGTTTGTTATTCGACAAAAATAAGTTTTATGCCATGAATATAAGAAATTCTAACCACATTTATCATATTTCTTCCTTAGGTATCTTTCTGAAGGCTGTATCTACTTTATATTTGATTTTATCTTATCTTGGGTAAGAGCTAAATACGGGATATGATATATCCTATCCCAACTACCAAATGTTGGCTAACTTCTTTTGCTCTACAGATCAAATATTTCCTGTTGAGTATACATGACAATACGTCCTTGAGATGGAGGGAAAGGGAAAAAAGGAGAAAGGAAAGAAATTCCAGGTCTCCCATAAAGAAGGGAAGCTTCTCGGTGATGCCGTAGCGTCGGACTTTTCCTTATAAATACCCTCCATCGCAACGCATACGCTTCTTCATTCTTTTTACATACCCATCCTTCTTTTCCTTTCACCCGATCAGCTTCGCAACAAAGCTTTCAATCAATTCTCCGGGATGGATAAGCTGTTTCATGGGATGCTGCATGCCTTCGACTGTGGTGACAAAGTGGGCCGCCGGCGCAAGGCGGGCAGGTCCAAGAAGGTCAAGGGGACCGTGGTGCTGATGAAGAAGTACGTCTTGGACTTCAACGACTTCAACGCGTCGGTCCTTGACAACGTCGCCGAGCTGTTGGGTAAGAAGGTCTCTCTGCGACTCGTGAGCGCCGTCCACGGTGATCCCGGTGAGTCATGACCCCCTTCCACGCTGTCTTCTTGTAGTTCATTTCTGGAACAAGTTCTTTCAATGGCTTTTCTTGGTACTACACTGTACTGTACATTTCTGTTGACAAAATCTGATGAATGGCAACAAATTAAACTGTTTGTCATCATGACAAGCGATCTTCTTCCCCACAAAGAGTAGGAAATAGTAAGTATTTATCATAACTTGCATATCTCAACTTTTTGCTTATATTTCAAGAAAGTGTAACTTATGGAATGAGGTCTCAAGCCTAGCCTCGATGGACCTTGGTCCAGTCTCAATGGACTCGTGCTCAAGCATTAGAGACCTAGTCCTAGTCTCGATGGACACAAGCTCGGCTTTGATGGACCTAGCCAAGGTATTGGAGACTTGGGAACTAGCGTTGGAGTTTCCATGTTTAAATGTAAAGTTTTGGGTTCAAGCGTCAATACCTAATCATATTTTGAAAAATATTTTCCAACTTTTTCTAAAAGGAAATTATTTTTTTGAAATTTAAGCCTAGTTTTTCATTGATCAGGAAAACATTTTTCGCCGACCCATTGTCTTAAGCAAACTATATGCAGCAAAATGAGGAAAATGTTTTCTTGAAAAAGAGTTTCTAGAAAATGATCAAAGCCTAATGCTCTGCTCGTTTTGTGGAAAATAATTTCTGGAAAAATGTTTTCCAGATTTTCCGGCGTTCGCTTCACGGAAAATGAATTCATTGGGGAAAATGTTTTTTATGAAAGGAAAAAAGTCTTCTAAATTAAGGGAAAATATTTTCCACTTTTCAAAGTGGAAAACATTTTCTTCACTTGATATCTCTTATTTCACATCTCTACAAATCCTCACTTCCTCCTCCCCTTTCTTTTTATTCTTTTCTTTTTTGTTAGAAATATTTTTTAATTTTTTTTTTTTTTTAATTCAAATTATTTTTAATTTCCTTTTTCTTTTCTATTTCTTTTTTTTTTTTTTTTTTTCTTCTTTTTCTTTTTTCTCTTTTTTTTTTTTTTTTTTTTTTTTGTTTTTGTTTCCCATCTTCTTCTTTCTTGGCTAGTCGTCGGCCGTTGCTAGGCGAACCTCGAGCTCGTCGATCTCAAGCTCGTGCTCTGCACTCTTGCTTATCATTTTCTTTATTTATTCTACCCTGCAGTTGTATATTGCTCAAGCAAATGACTCTACATGCTTTGCTTCTTTTTTCTTTTGTTTATTAGAATACGAAAGACGCAGGGAGAGAACATGCCACTCAACTGGAATATTCTCATAAGAGCTGTAGATGCTCTGCTTCTTTTCTCTTTTGCTTCTTTTTAAAATCCATACGAACATTTTTTAGAGTAGATGATCATTTGGCGACAATGAGGGAACAAAGATATAAAGTAAGTTTGGCTAGATTTAGAGGCGAGTTCATATTTGATGGATTTATATGTTGATAAATGATGCATGCCTAAGTGATGAAGTCTTAGAAAATATTTTCCTTACCGAACACCGGAAAATATTTTTCCGAAACATTTTCCGGTTTTAGCTGAACACTAAAAAAAATTGTCATTTTCCTCGAAAATGACTTTGGGGAAAATATTTTCTGGAAATGGCCCATTTTCCGTAAAACGAACGAACCCTAAATCAGAATCACGAATTGTTTTCCTCAATTCAGTCCAAATTTTAAAATAGACAAAAGTAAAGTCTTCCTATTTGTTTTGGAATGTTTTGAATTTTCCACTCACGCTTTATTTTATTCTATTTAAATTTACTTTTTAATTAAGAAAAAGCTCAAATCAATTTCCGGTTTTCTTCCGCCGATCGATATCTCATCCCGTAGCCATATATTTAGCCTTTATTGTTTAGGCTCCTTTTATTTAGCAATTTCTTTTTTCAGGAATATATTTTCCTCATTTTTTAGCTTTTGGTTTACTTAAGAAAATGAGTTAATGAAAATTGTTTTCCTGATTAATGGAAAACTTATGCTAAAATTCAGGAAAATGATTTTATTTTCAAAAATCAAAAATCATTTTCCAAATATATGACTAGGTTTTGGCGTTTGGACCTGAAACTTTGTGTTAGAGCATGAAACCCCAATGCTCGTTCTTAGGTCCTTGGCATCTGGGACTAGGTTTCCAGTGCCCGAGCCTAGTTTTATTGAGGTCGGGCTCCAAGACCTTGGTGCTCGTGCCTAGGTCCATCGAGGCTAGAATTGGTATGCGAGCGCTTGCATCTCGATCTTTCAAGTTTGGGCCCAAGACCAGGGTGCTCCTGCCTATGCCTCGATCCTTGGCGCTCAGGTCGAGGTCCATTTAGGCTGGACCAGAACTCTGGAGCCTGTACTCGGTTCCTTATCTATCCACAGACAAGTTACCAGTGCTCGAATAATATATATTTATTTAGGAAAATCAAATCAAAATTTTTATACCAAATGAAGGAAATTTTTTTTTAACTCATTTTCAGATTTTAGTCAAATATTGAAAAATATTGTCATTTTTCAAGAAAATGATTTCCTGGAAAATATTTTTAGAAAGGGATAATACCTAAAAAATCCCAAACCTGGGTACACTTGTGACAAATTTACCCCAAACTATTTTTTTGATCACCAAAAACCCCAAAGGCGGTATACTTTTGACAAATTTATCCCAAACTCGGGTACACTTGTGACAAATTTACCCTATGTTAGTTTTCGTTAAATTTTATTCTTAAATTATTAAGTTAAATGACACGTAACAGGTTAACCAGTATACCAATTTAGGATTTTACGTTCCGTTTGTCATAGTTTACCATTTTTATGATTTTTTTGTGGTATTAATCCAATTTAGCATATGGTATATTTGTCACAAATTTACCTATTTGATGGGGAAAGAATTCTATAGGTATTAACCCTTTTAGAAGTGCATAGCCCGTTTTTCATTTGGCGCGTTGTGTCATATCATTTGGAAAAACAAGAATGACATCATCTTTAGAGACCAGCCTCTCTCTATTCTGGCCATTAAGAACCACCTCTTTAAAGTGGTTCGAGACAAGGCTATCACCTTCGGGAACGTCGAAGACAATTTCAGAAATGAAGGCTGCAAAGAAGCTGGAGTCTAGACCCGATTATTTTCTATGGGGACCCGTAGGTCCTTGATCGACAATGGCCTCCTCTTTGCTTTTGTCTCCGCTTGATAGCTGGTCGAGCTAGCCGTGCTCGGTTTGGCCTTGTTGTTGTAGTTGTTGTGCCGCCTCTGCGGCTTTTTGCATCTCGTCACCCTTCCACTTCTTTTGTTACTACATTTGGAGTGCAAGTTCCGGTGTCGAGGTCTTTTTGTACATTTGGCTTTTCTTAATATATATCTTACCTTAACCAAAAAAAAAAAACCCTTTTAGAAATGTTACATTTTTCTTGAAACAAATGGGGTCTTTTAAACAATCAATAGTTTCCTCTAGTCAATAGCCCGATCTCAAGTTCTTTCTCTTTTTCTTTTTTTTTTTTTGTTGAAAGAAAATTGTATTTATTACTCAAAATGATACATAAGTACATAGCTTTCATGATAAAGTAAAGCGAAACATAGCTAAATACTAAAAACAAAGCCAAATCCAGAAAAACAAGTAGGACCAACGAAACACTAGCAAAAGTCAAGCACAAACTTGTTTCACAAAAATGGATTTGTCAAACAAATTGATAGCCAATCAACAGATCTTTTGTTTTTATCAGTAATGAGCACATGCTACAAATTTATTCTTCATTAATTACGACGTTGCTAATTAGAAGTGTGCATCTAGGTTCGGCTTCCTCTACACCATCATCGTACGGAAACAACTAGAATAGGTTAAACAAACACAGGTATAACATGTGAAGGAGCAAATCTTCATAATTCAATGAGAAAGGAAAACTTATGCATACATCATTAAGGCTGAAGGCAAAGAACTTGTACACAAACAAAGCATAGGAACTTTGATCCCCAAATGCATATTTATTAAACTCGTAGATCTAGATTGGGCGAGGATGTCATCCAAATCTCAAGTTCTCTATCTTATTTTTTCATTTTAATCGTTTTTGACCAAACGGATTTCCCATTATTGACCGAACACATTTCTTGAATTTAAAGTGTTTTTTTTCCTTGCCTGACTATGTTTCTTGACTACGTAACTGAGCTACAACCTCGCCGTGGGTAAAGCTGGCATTCATTTATAATTGGTTGAATGAGGGTTTTGATCGAGAGGTGAGGTTTGCATTGCATCAAGCATGAATTGAATATGATGGGCCATTGCCATCAAGGACGACGCGCGAGTGCTCAGATACTGTTAATACAGAAAAGAGAATTAGTTGAAAGAGTTCTCTTTCAGATCGTCCATGTAATCCATAGAATGGCTCTTCGCCTAGCCTGCACCGCAACAGGAAAAGACATCATTGTAAAACACGAGGTGATTTTCCTCACGTCACGTCCTGGGACCACACCACCCAATTAATCAATGGTGCACGGCATTAGCAATTACTGTAGTTAATTTCTGGTTATTGGCCAATAATATAATTATATAAGCTGTCATTTGTCACTTTTGATTGGAAATTTGTGCCGCATACCGCAAGGTTGTGCTTTCTAAATCACTTCATTGAGCACAAGTTCGGGTCCTAGTTCTTTCCTTTTGGTTTTCAGCACAAGATCAGGTCTTGTTTGTCCAAACGGATCCATTCTTGCGACAGAGAGAAGATTATGGACAACATAATATTAGTGGGAATGAACTAAAAATTGGAAACAAAATGCAAATGATTTTGCGCGGATCATTGATCATATTCAGACCCTTTGCCATGTTAATGATGAACGTCATTCTCAGTCGCTGGGACAAAAAGTTCGAAAGCTTTGAAACTTTCTATTTCTTTTTCGTGCTTTGTAGAAAAAGGTTTGCGGGGGAAATTGGGAATGCCTGCATATCTGGAAGAATGGATCACTACCACCACTCCCTTAACGGCAGGGGACTCCGCGTTCAAGGTCACTTTCAATTGGGACAAGGAGGTGGGAGTTCCTGGGGCGATCATCGTACAAAACAACCATCACAGTCAGTTTTACCTCAAGACGATCACACTCGAAGATGTGCCCGGTGAGGGTCGAGTCCACTTCGTCTGCAACTCGTGGGTCTACCCTGCCAACCAGTACAAGAAGGACCGGGTCTTCTTCTCTAACAAGGTTCGATCACAATAATTTGATTGATGAAGCTAAGCTATAGCCGGAATTTATGATTTGCTTCCAGAGTCTCAATAGGACAAAATAAAAGACATTGCCTCCGATATGAAGACCTAAATCTTGTTTTACATAGAGTAGGTCTAAAGAATTAGCTGATTGGTCAGAAAGGAGTGGCTTTTCAAACGGCCCTAGCTTCCCGAAAACATAATTTGTGTAGTAGAAACTCACTTCTAGGAATTCTCCAGGTTGCACTCTACTTTTAGCCAGTTTCAGCATTTTGTAAGCTTTCCGATTTCATTGAAGTGGGGCATCTCGCTTGGGAATTACACTTTATATTGGCTGAAGGCATTTTAGTTTCGGACTCTGTTCTATTCTGTCACAAGAAATAGCAATATGAATGGACCGGGTTCCTTAGGTTGTCTCTAATAAGATAGCACGTTATTGCAGACGTATCTTCCAAGCCAAACTCCCGCGCCTCTAGTGAAGTACCGAGAGGAAGAGTTAGTTAACTTGAGAGGAGACGGTACGGGAGAGCTTCAGGAGTGGGACAGGGTGTACGACTATGCTTACTACAACGATTTGGGCGATCCAGACAAGGACCCGAAGTATGCCCGCCCTGTTCTAGGAGGATCTGCTGAATATCCCTATCCTCGCAGAGGAAGGACCAGTCGACCGCCGACTGAGACAGGTTAAATGCACTCATATCATGAATCTCCAACTTGGAGTGAGATTATCATGGCTTCATTTTTTTGACAAAGATGCTTCATTTGTAAGTATATTTTAATGAATTTTCACGATGTTATTGATAGATCCGACTACCGAGAGCAGGCTGCCTCTGCTTATGAGCCTAAACGTATACGTTCCAAAGGATGAACGGCTCGGCCACTTGAAGACGTCTGACTTCGTCGCTTACACTCTAAAAGCTGTGGGTCAATTTCTGAAGCCCGAGCTAGAGAGTATATTCGACAGCATGCCCAATGAGTTTGACTCTTTCCAGGATGTGCTCAATCTCTACGAGGGTGGTATTAAGCTTCCTGACGGCCCTTTGCTGGAGAGTCTGAAGGAGAACATTCCCCTGGAGATGCTTAAGATACTCGTCCGGACTGATGGGGAAGGGCTTGTCGAGTACCCCATGCCTCAAGTGATCAAAGGTAATGGTACATATATCTTTGGGACCTTTTTTATCTAATTATTTCGAGGCTGTTTTCCTAACGTTTAGCAATCATCCTGTGCAGAGGATAAGACTGCCTGGAGAAGCGATGTAGAATTCGGTAGAGAAATGCTCGCTGGAGTCAACCCTGTCGTGATTCGCTGTATCCAGGTAAATAACAATATCTTTGATGTTACAGCTCAGACAAATTCAGTTAATATTAAAATGAAGTGCGGAATGGAGTTCCACCGGTTGTCTAGTTGATTAAACATTTTTTGTTGATTTCAGGAATTCCCTCCAGCAAGCAAGCTAGACCCTAAGATATATGGCAACCAGAGCAGTTCAATAAGGGAAGAACTCATTCAGAAGCAATTGAATGGATTAACTGCCGAACAGGTACCTTCATCGCATCTCACATCACTAAGAGCGTCCATATACTTGCTTAATAGATGATGGCGAGCTCATTTAAGTTATAATATCCAAATTGAAACGATGCATAACAAATGCAGGCTATCAAGATGAACAAATTGTTCATACTGGATCACCATGATGCTATCATGCCATATCTAAGGCGGATAAACACAACTACCACTAAAACATATGCCACTCGAACACTCCTCTTCTTGAAGGATGACGGTACCCTGAAGCCACTGGCAATAGAGCTTAGCTTGCCTCATCCTGAGGGAGATGAATTTGGCGCAATAAGCAAGGTGTACACACCGGCCGATCAAGGCGTCGAAGGTTCCATTTGGCAGCTGGCTAAAGCTTATGTGGCAGTTAACGACTCAGGCTATCATCAACTCATCAGCCACTGGTAAAGATTTCTCGGAGCATTCAACTATATACAAAAGGGGAAGAAAGTCTATTTATTTCCTGCATATTGATAATTTTCGTGATTCTTACTGCAGGTTGAATACTCACGCGGTGGTTGAACCATTTGTGATTGCAACAAATAGACAACTGAGTGTGCTTCACCCGATCCACAAGCTTTTGCATCCCCATTTCCACGACACGATGAACGTAAATGCAAACGGCAGGCAGATTGTGATCAATGCGGGTGGAATCCTGGAGACGACTGTATTCCCGGCAAAGTATTCCATGGAGATGTCTTCTGCCGTATACAAGAACTGGATTTTCCCCGAGCAAGCGCTTCCTGCTGACCTCATCAAGCGGTAAATTCACTGTTCTATACATATAAATCATCCATAAGACTTCTATTTAAAATTGCTTCAAAAAGAAAGAAAAATCAAGGCCGAGGAAGATAGCGCAAATGTACTTGGAATAGCCGAGGCTCATGCCGAGATACATGTCAATATAGCTATCGTTTGTTTTACTTGAATTATTCTGATAGAATGAGCGTGACAAAAATGTTCTACCTTTTTCTCTCTTCAGGGGAGTCGCTGTAGAAGATGCAAACTCCCTGCATGGCCTCCGCCTATTGATCGAGGACTACCCCTATGCGGTAGATGGGCTCGAGATCTGGTCCGCGATCAAGACGTGGGTTGAGGACTACTGCTCCTTTTATTACAAGAGCGACCAGACGGTACAGAAGGATGAGGAACTCCAATCCTGGTGGAGGGAACTCGTGGAGGAGGGACACGGTGACAAGAAGGGTGAGCCCTGGTGGCCTAAAATGCAGACTGTGAAAGACCTAACAGAGATATGTACGATCACCATCTGGATCGCGTCTGCTCTCCATGCGGCTGTGAACTTCGGGCAATACCCTTATGCAGGGTATCTCCCGAACCGGCCCACCCTCAGCCGTCGTTATATGCCCGAGGAAGGTACTCCTGAATTCGAGGAGCTCAAGCAAAATCCTGACAAGGCCTTCCTGAAAACTATAACGGCCCAGTTTCAGACACTTTTAGTAATTTCGCTTATGGAGATCCTGTCGATGCATTCTACCGATGAGGTGTATCTTGGGCAGAGAGACACTCCGGAGTGGACAGCAGATGCTGAGCCGTTGGAGGCGTTCGAGAGGTTCGGGAAGAAGTTGGGAGAAGTCGAGGAAAGGATTATGAGGATGAATGGGGACAAGAGGTGGAGGAACCGCGTCGGGCCAGTTGAGGTGCCTTATATGCTGCTTTACCCGACCAGCGAAGGCGGAGCGACTGCCAAGGGAATTCCCAACAGCATCTCGATCTAAACTTGTGCACTCACACGTGTACTTTTCTTGTTTGTTCGTTAACTGTTCTTCTGTTCTAGTATGAAAGCTAGCGTAAGTGTGAAATATGAATAACGACAAAACAAATAGAGCATAAGGTGTCTGTCAAGTTATGTACGAGTTTCAAACTTTACATGTAAAATTGATTGTCTAAGGATTGGAAAAATGTCATGCTGTAAAGTTCAGAATGAAACCCCAGGTTCAGCCTTCAACATGTTCCCTTTGTTCTTCCATTGCAAGTTCGTGAGTTATAAATTAGTTTTATCTTCCTTTTTTCTGATGATTTGATTCTACAGGCGTAACAATTTAGGCGATGATTGTGATACACATCTCACACACATCACTTACACCTAAATGGAGATGACATAACTTTTGTTTAGTAAGTGAGCCATTTAAACAATTTGGCTTAACATGTTTTTGTTAAATGCTAAAATGTGCAATTCCACGATTTTCATAGTCAGAATAAGAACATGTATAATCGAGTAAAAAAATAATTTACCTGTTTTGGAATCCATCATTTTTTATGCAAAAGTAGAAAATCGACATTCCAAGTGCAAGTCCTTCTTCTCTATTGCCCTCTGTATAACTAGCTCAATGAGATGGCCCCTTAGCCCATAGTGTTAGGTAAACGTTCCTTCGTGATGATAATTATGAGAGTTAGGGTTAGAGGAAAGACTTGACTATTTATAGAGTTTTTAGCCAAGCTCTCTCATTACCGAGTGGGCTTAACTCAGCCCACAATAACCAGCCCCATATTAGATTAATCAAGAAACATTCTATATCATCTTAGTAAAACAATAAATTATAATATCAATTAATGTAGCCCACATTAGGAAAACTCTTATATTCTTCCACTTGGACTAAATTAATTGAAATTATACTATATGTGTGCACATTTATTTAGAGATAATTCTCAATAGTCAATTATATTCAATAAAATCTCAAACACCAAATCATGGCAGTAATCGTATTTATACACACGGAACCTTTCATGAATATGAGTGCTTTTAACTTTATTGATATGATTTTAATATGGTGATGTGGCAAATGGATAATACCTCTCATAGAGAGATTCCATTTGTGAGTGATCATTCTCTTACTTTAAGTATCATAAAAATCTGTGCCATTAGAGAATATCTTTATAGTTCCAATGAACTCACATATATCTTGTTCTTATGGTTAACATTTCTTTAGATGTAATAAGACATATGCTCAAGGCTAATAACCGAATGCCCCTAGCCTTCATTTAAAGTTTATATAATACCTTGTTATCAACATGTGTTGGGGTAAGTATACTATTAGTGCCAAAAGTTGTGTACGGTGCTCACTTTGGTGCCAAAAGTTTATTTTAGATCACTTAAGTGCCAAAAAGTTTGAAAAACGATCATTTTAATGCTAACTCCGATCTAATTGGCCGGAAATCCGATGTGGCACTTTTTTTATTAATTTTTGAAGCTGATGTGGCTCGCCAGAGAGTATAGTTAGCATTTAAACAACAAAACAACGCCGTTTGGTGTCTCTCCCCCAATTCAAAACCCTAAATTCCTACATCCCTCGCCTCCGCCTCTGCTAGCGATGGGCTAGTCGTCGTCCTTGATGGCCCCCGTGCTTGACGGCCTCAGCTCTGACCCCGACCTTGACGATAGCCACTCGGCAGTCAAGTCGAAGGCTGTGATCTGGCTGGTGCTCGAGGAGGCCGCCGACAAGTTTGTCGCCCCTGATCTCTCCCTCTCCATCTTCGTTCTCCCCGACGAGTGCCTGGCCTGTGTCTTCTAGTAGCTAGGCTCTAGCGACTAGGGCCAGTGCTCCCTTGTGTGCCACTGCTGGCTCACGATCGAAGGCCGGAGCCGCCAAAGGCTTGCCCTCCACGCCCACTTGGAGCTGCTAGACGCAGTCCCGACGCTGTTCGTGTGGGTTCGACTCGGTCACGAAGCTTGCGCTCAAGCGCGATTGCAAGTCGTTGAGCATCGGCGACGACGCGCTCGTGTTGATCTTGCTCAAGTGTAGGAATCTCACGGGCCTAAAGCTGCGGTTGAGTGATGGCGGCCAAGCAACGGTGGCCAAGCGACGGCAACCAAGCGAGCTAGGTCGGCGTTGGGCAAGGATCGGATAAAAAAAACCCTAATTTCAATCTCCAAATAAATAAAAAAAATCCTCAAATGAGTTGTGTGGCGTTGAGGCCATCCACTTAGGACGGCAAAACAACGTCGTTTTCTTAAGGAGGACAGAAAACGACGTCGTTTAAAAGTCATGTCGATTTTTTTTTTTTTTAAATATAAAAGTCACGTAATCATTTTAGTCGGAATCTCTCGCCGGTGGCACCAAAGTGAGCGTTTTTCCTCCGATTTGGCATTTAAGTGATTTGACAGAAACTTTTTTGTACAAAAATGAGCGTCGTACATAATTTTTGACACTGATAATGTACTTACATATGCGTTCAACATAGTAACAATATATTCATAAATATTTTACTGAATTATCAAAACTTTACTAAATGTAACAAACACATATGTAAACTTTATTAGAGAAAATATAAAAATAACTCCCACTAAATAATAGCATCCCAAGATGCTAAGCCCATGTTAATGACATGTTGCTCAAATACACAAATGTGTAGATCTTTAATTAGTAGATCTGCAACAATATCATATGTAAAAATATGATCTATTGCAATGTCATCATTCTATAATGATTCCTTTATAGTCAAAAACTTGACCGCTATGTGCTTAGACCCCTTGAGACCTCTGTTATTATTAATAAACAATATTGCATAGTTATTGTTATAATACAATTATATGGGCATATTCACAAAATAAAAACGGTTAACTTCTTAATGAAGTTCCGGAACTAAATAGCCTGAGTAGTAGTTGAAAAGCACGATACAAACTCCACTTACATGGTAGAAGAATATATAGATTTTTGTTTCTCGCTTTTTGATGATACTATAACTCCTACCAATATAAATATATATCCTGTTGTTGACTTCATATTATCCTGATAGCCAACAAAGTTTGAATTCGAATACCCTATTAGCTATAAGTTAAGAACATGTCTATAAATCAGCATATAGTATCTTGTCCTCTTTAAGTACCTTAAAATCTTCTTGGCAACAACTCATTGATCATGTCATAAATTTGGCTATTTGCTTAGAAATCTTGTTGTAAAAGTAATGCCTACTCTAGTGTAAACTTGAGCATACATGATACTTTTAAGCACATTAGCATAAAGTACATAATTCATTTGGACTTTCTCAAAATCTAAATTAGGACATTATAAGAGACTGAATTATCACCCTTAATAACAGGACAATTCATTGCTTGCAATGATGTATATTGAATATTTCTAAAATACGATCAACATATGCCCTCTGAGACAAACCCAATAAACAGCGAGGACGATCCTTATGGATCTTAATGCAAAAAACAAAAGACATTTCACCAAAGTCTTTCATATCGAAATTTTTCGATAACATCCGTTTTGTTTCATATAGTAATCCAACATTACTACTTGTGAGTAAGATATCATCTATATAAAGCATGAGAAAAATATACTTCCTTCTACTGATCATGCAGTTAATACACTGATTTACTTTATTTTCAATAAATTCGAATGAAGTGATAACACTATGAAACTTTAAATACTATTGCCTAGAAGCTTGTTTGAGACCATAAATAGATTTTTTTAATCTACATACAATCTTACTTGAATCGTCTATAGCAAAACCTTAAGGTTACACCATATAAACATTCTCATTAAGGTCTCAATTTAGAAAAGCAGTTTTAACATCCATTTAGTGTAATTCTATATTAAAATGAGCTATCAATACCAAAATCACTCTAAAAGAATCTTTAAAAGAAACTGGAGAAAAGTTGCTTCATAATCTATTCATTCTTTTTAAGTGAAACCTTTAACTATCAGTTTAGCTTTAAAATTTTCAATCTTTTCTTCGGAATCCATTTTAGTCTTGTATATCCATTCGCAGCCAATGGGCTTATAATTTTTGGCAATTCAACAAGCTCCCGAATATTATTGTGTTTCAGGATTGCATTTCATCTTTCATTGTGTCTAGCCACAAATCTAATTGAGGAGAAGAAACAACATCTATGTAAGTTATTGGATCTATAACGTAGCCAATATCATAATCATAATCTTCTAGATACTAGTCTTGTGGTATAACTTAATGTCTTTCCCTAGTCGATCTCCTTAATTGAGCTATCACGACCTCATTCTAAATATGAGGAGTTTGAAAAATTTCATTATGAACTATCTCAACAATAGGATCCTAGGCCACAATAGGCTTAGTTTGTGGCGTAGGAGGCTCTATAATCATTTACATAGAAAGAGACGGGGATCTGGTAATTCCCACTATACTATCATTTTCAATAGTTTGTTAGCAGTTACCCTTTTAAACTATATCAAATTCTAGAAATTTTGCCGTCTATGATTTCACAATTATTGTATCTCCATTAGAGTATAAAATCGATATTCCTTTGAATGATCTGGGTACGATATGAAATAACACAAAGTAGTTTTGGAATCCAACTTATTCAATGTTGGATCATATAATTTCACTTCTACATAACACCCCAAAATTTTAAGATGATTCAAGTTAGATTTATGTCCAGCCCACAATTCAAAAGAAGTTCATGGAACCATTTTGGTAGGAACATAATTTAGAATGTAAAGCGATATTTTCAAAACTTCACCATATAGAAAAGTAGGTAAATTTGTTCTATGAATCATACTCCTCATCATATCCATAAGAGTGCGATTGTACCTTTCAACCACACCAATTTGTTCATGACTCCCAAACATAGTAAATTGAGCTACTATTTCAGAATCCTCCAAGTATTTAGCAAACTGTCATTTAATTGTTCAACATCACTATGTCTGCCAAAATACTCACCACCATGATTAGATCTAACAATCTTTATGACATTTCCCAACCGTTTCTCTACTTCAATCAGAAAGACTTGAATTTGTTAAGAGATTCGGACTTTTCTTTAATCCATATCAGGAATAGTCGTTAATAAATGTAATGAAGTAAAAATTTCTGCACAAACTTGCCATGTATAGTCCACTAATATCAATGTAAATAATCTCCAACAGGTTAGAACTTCAAACTGCGGTTTTCTTTTTATTTTAGTCATTTTACTTCCACAATAGCCTACACAAGTCTCTAGATCGCTTTTAAGAGTAGGCAGGATGTCGACCTTTATCAACCCTTCTACTATTTCTCTAGAAATGTGACTAAGATGTTTATGTCACAAAGTATAAGATTGTTCCTTAGGTAGATGTTTTTTGAAAACAACATTTTCAGTCAAATAAGCAATGTACATATTATTGGGAGATAAACACAATCGTTACAATCCATTGGACAAATTGCAGCAACCCATCTTGTTTGAGTTAAAAAACACATAGAGATACTCTTACTATTTATTTCAAAAGAGTATCCACACATGTTCAAACAAGATATAGAAACCGAGTTCCGTCTAAAGGAAAATACGTAAAAAGTGTTTCTTAACATCATCGTAAAATCAAAATCTAGAATCAAAATAACATCTCCCATAAACACAACGTCAACTTTAATGTTGTTTCCCACAGTGAGTTTTAATTCATTCTAAGTTGACGTCATTCGGTTTATGAATCCCTTTAGGCTCACTCTTAGTTCTCTAGGACAATCAACCTTTATATTTATTGCAGTGTTTTTTTACATGTCTCATTTCCTACAAAAGTAGCAAAGAACACCATCCCTCTTGAAGGGTGCTATCTTAAGACCTAGACTGTTAGAAGGACCAGTGGTTACTAAAAAAATACACGTATTCAAGGTCTTGTATGTATTTTCACATCCATAAATTATAAAATATGCAAAATAAAAACACCACAAGGTAGAGCATCATTGCATGAGCATGTAGTCGCCAACCACGCGTCGATTGGAGCCTCTATATGCCCGCATGTGCCACCTAAGTTTGCAATGCATGGAGCACATACATGGGCAGTGTCAAGCCTGCAATCCGGCTTGACTGGTTCTTAGTTTGACCGTACGGTTCGATTGGTTGACCGGTCCGGTCAATGGTACTCGATTCGAGTGGGTCAATAGGTTGGATCTCGGGTTGAGCGTCGGGTCAATTGGTCGGGTCACCGAATCGGGCCTAGTCTCATAGGTCGCCGGGCTGCTGATGTCAAATAACGTGAGCCCTAGCGTGTGCAATGCACGCTTAAGTCACGCCCGTGCATGAGCGCTCGTGAAGGTGCGTGACGGCGTGTGGGGCTCGTGCTCAACACCCCAGTGGTGTATGGCCGTGCATGGGGGCACATGTGGCCTTCCCCAGTGGTGCACCACCCATGGTTTTGCTTGTCTCGTTGAATTCTCTCTGTTTATATATTAAAAATAATTTTTGCTACACAAAAAAAAAATCACGAAAAAAATGGTAAAAAACTATACATTCGTGTTCTAATCTATGGAGGCTCTGATACCACACGTTAGGCGCTACAATGCGCAATCCCACTATCTCTATAGCTAGAATAAGAACACATATAATCAAATAGAAATATTAACTCACATATTTTGGAATCTATTGTTCTTGATGCGGAAGCAGAAAATCGACATTCCAAGCACAAGTACTTCTCCTCTATTGCTCTCCGTATTATTGGCTCAATAAGATGACCCCTCATCCCGTAGCGTTGGGTAAAAACTCCTTTGTGAGGATAGTTGTGAGAGTTAGGGTTAGATAAGAGACTTGAGTACTATTTATAGAGTGTCTAGTTAGGCCCTCTCATTATAGGCTGGACTCAATTTGGCTCACATTAACTGGTCTCATATTAGACTAATTAAGAAATCTCCCATCTCACCTTAGACCAACGTCATAAAATGGTAAATTATAATATCAATTGACGTTGCCCACGTTAGGAAATTTTTTACAGTTTTAAGTAAGTGAGTCACATCGGCTAAATCACATGACTAATGACAATTTATATAATGGTGACCTCGCATTGAACCAAATTTGAATAGTTGATTCACTTGATTGAAAAAAAAAATACTTAATTATGTAGAAAAGTTATTTTATCTTGTTAATGTTTTATTATAAGTAAAAGAGTGGAGAAGGGCAACCAAGAGCTACCCCTGTAGGCATATGGACATTGGTCAGTTTGGAAAATCATGAAGATTATATAATAGTAAAAATTGAAAAGGTGGACAAATGTAGGGGTGAGCGCGGTTCCCGATTTTGAAGAGGTCGATTCAGGAAGAACCGGTTAGGGTTCCTAAAAACCCCCCAAATCAATTTTTTTGTTTACCCTTAGTTCAGTTCTCCTCTCTCATGACTCGTTCTCTACCTTTGTCTTGTCCTCGATGCCGCTTGCCTTCGATGTTGCCGTTGGACGCCGTTGGCCCTTGATGACGCCGCTGCCGGACGCCGCTCGTTCTGTCACTGGACGCCACTCACCCCCCGCTAACGCCGCCCTTGCCTCCCTCGACGCCATCACCCCTCACTCGCCCCGCCGCTCAGTCGTTGGACACTGCTTGCCTCGACGCTGTTGCTAGAATCCGCTCATCCCCCTGATGGATGCCACTCATTGCTCGCCCAGTCGCCCCTAATGTCGCTCACTAATTTTTAAGTATTGTCAAGTAAACATGCTAATTTTTAAGTATTGTCAAGTCTCTATAATGTTGATTTCTTTGTCATTTCAGATATTAGAATCTTTAAGGATGTTGCTTAGTCCAAGGTATATGCAAGCCTTCTGCTTTCTTCTTTTGTTGTTCTCACGTGTCTCTTATGTTTTTGTAGTACTTGAAGGATTTTTTACTTGATCAGAATTAAAAGATAACTCTTTCGGTAAAAAGCATAATTAGCATACTTGCTTGTGTTTATGTTGTCGCATTATATAAATTACTTCTCTTAATAGATTGAACGTCTTGGTAAGAGTAATCAAACTTGCTTGATAAATCCAAGCAGAAGATATAAAATTTACTGCCAAATTGGTACCAAATAGTTACAATGCTTGTTGTGATTGCAGATGAGAAAAGGTGCTATTGTGAAGTCTATTGGTGTTGTTGATGCCAGTGCAAACACTGAATAGATTTGGTACTCCCATAATGGTCGCTCGTGATTCCATTTGTCTACCTATGCATTTCAGGTCCTGTTGCTAAAGTTTTTGATCGCACAAGAACTATGGCTGATGTTTATGGTGCTTTCTATGATTTTTCTTGTATCCTGAAGTCCAAGGTATGAAAGTCAAAGACTATAATGCATGTATTGCATTCTATTCTCATGGACACACATTTTCTTATCATATTTATTTTTAGTTATTATTTCTTGAAAATGTACTAGACTCTATAACCTGCTTGAGACTTGATCTATTGAAAAAAACTGCCGATGTTCCCACTTTGAATGTGTTTGTGTAACTTTGTAGTTGGCCTGCCCAGGACATGGCCAACGACCAAACAAGCGAATCTTCCCAATGCCTTAAGAGTTATTAGATCACCCGTTGTATCTCTAGATACTTGTTATTAAGGAAATTAATCCCGCTATTTAGCTCTTGGGAAGTAGAACATGAACTTTGGGGCTAGCAGGATGTATATTGTGAGAACATGAAATGTTGCGGAATTTGTCCTTTTCTGCTCTTCCAACATGAGGCGAGCTTGCTTGATGATAAGTTATTATCACTTTTGACTGCAATAGTCGTTGATGTTTTCATTTGTAACTCACTTTATCGATCTTCTTGCCTTTCACGTATGATTCTTTAAATATACAAGTTCGAGACATTGCTTATTAGATAAAGTTTGCCTCCCGTAGGTTGACAAGAATGATCCTAATGCTACAAAAACATTAAGTACTATCAAGACTATACAGAAAGCTTGCAGAGATTCTGGCATCCTAAACAAAAGGTTCCTCCCTTTCTCTCTCTCTCTGTGGCATAGTTACTGATTTTGTTCCCTTTACTTAGAACAATAATTATTTGTGAATTTTGACAGGAAACCTTACGTCCTTGCATGTGAACCGAGATACAACTCTGTCCTGGTGAATGTACAAACATTTATCTTGCATTATTTGGCTGGTCTAATGGTAATGTGCTAAGCAGTAACCCAAACAAATGAGAAAGTGCAATTACTCATTCTGATCTAATTGTAGGTCGTTGTTGTCATGCCTCAATTCTTGAACGCGTGCCCATCCCTCACCCGGTTAATTTATAGCGATGTCCTAGGACGCATCGCTGACTCATTTATTTTAATATACGCATGCGGAAACATATGAAATCCTCAGATAATAAAACAATGGGATATAAAACTAGGATTCCAAATTTCCACTTTAAAAGTAACAACACTTATATACATTGCCAATCATAGTGCAAATATATACAAGTCAAATTGTTAAGTCAGGTTTAAACTACCAGTTCCTAAAATAAAGTTTGCAAAATGGAATTGACTCCCATCAAAAGAGAATTGCCCTATGACTAACTAGTCCAATAGGATCGTCAATTCTTTAGGTTTCCCTTCTATTCTTCGGGCCTTCAGTCCTTCATCAATGCCATCTAAGGACTTGAAAATGGTTATTCAATAACCAGTGAGACAATGTCTCAGCAAGTTCTACCCCCTAAGACTCGATTAGTAGGCCAATATACTTTAGAGGCTACCTAAGCACAACATAGATCAGAGGACTCACCTTGGCCTCAGATTCCACCTGCAATTCAATACAGTTCAAATAGGTACCCAATCACTCACCACCGATCGAATCATCGATCAATCGACCTAGTCGATTACATGTCAATCAGACCATTTCCTAATCATTTCAATCAATACAGTTCATTCTCCAAGATAACCTATCGAGTTACTGAGCTAGTATATTATAATATTCATTCTCCAAGATGACATATAGAGTCACCGAGTATATTCATCATAATGTACATTTTCCAAGATGACATATTGAGTCACCAAGCCGTTATGGCATGTTGTCCATTCTCCAAAATGATCTATAAAATTACCGAGCCGACATTTCATGTCACGCCCCGAACCCCGAGTGCGCGCACATCCCACTGCGGTCGATCAAATATGCGACATCCCAGGATACGTCGCCAACCCATTCATTTTATTATGCATGCGGAAGCGAAACAAATCCCCTGACAACATTTAACTTGGGATAGAAAAGCAGGCAATCAATCACAACATAGCACTTTCATAATTCAACAGAATTACAAATAGAAGCCTACAGCCAAAAGTCTACAAAGGACCGGCTTTTAAAAAGGGACCGTCCTACAATCTACAAGTCGGACACGTTCTCCAATCTTATGACTTCACCTCTGCGACTCCTCAAGGCCAATCAAAGCTATCGCGCTCCGTCCACTGAGGGGACCTGAAATTTTGATTCCCCAAACCGGGATGAGACAATGTCTCAGCAAGTTCAACCCCCTAAACCCCTATTAGAAAGAAAATACGCCCCGGGTGGCCTAGCCACATCACACAGAGAATTTACCTCGCCTCAATTCCTTCCTGCAGGTTAGCACAATTCAAATCACTCAATCACAGGTAGTAATAATAATTCAAACAATTGGAACGCCATCACTTTCATATAAATCACAATCGCACTTAGCACGCATTCCAATTATTATTCACGCCACACAAGGGCATAGTCTACTCATTTGTTCGGCTATCTGCGGCATATAACCGGGCATCGCCTCCCACCTTGGAGCGCGGCTTCGTCGCACGTCGACGGCATTCCCGAAGGAGCATGGGCCCGAGAATCAAGCTGCGACCCGCAACCACCGCGTGGGCATCCCATATAGGGGCAAGTCCGGCTCAACGGCCTAGGACGATTCCTCTTAATTATCACACAGCCAAATCATACTCGGCCCAGGAGTCACTTTATATTTCACTCAATCTTCCACTTAAAATAGTGATCCCGGCCATTTTTCTTCATATTAAAAATATTCCAGAAATTACTCACGTGTGTGGGGACACGCTAATTTCGAATCAAAAAGTCAATATCTCACTTTTTCAAACCCCACTATTTAATATAATTATTAAAATCCAATTTTTGCATTAAAACCCAACACTTGGATTTTTATGAATAAAATCCATATTTATCACAATCAACACTCAATCTGCCACATCCATTCATCAAATTCAAATTCTAAATGCACAACAACGATCGGCACGAAATTCTCGAGAATTTAGGGTCCCAAAATAATTTTTCGAATTTATTAAATAATTAAATTTATTCCGAAAATTAATATAATAATAATATCCATATTTTTCACGATCCACACTCAATTTATGATATCCAATCATCAATTTCAAAATCCGACTACATGGCAGTGATCGGCACGAAATTCGAGCAATAGGGGTCAAAAATAATTTTTCTCCTTTTTTTTTTTTAAATAATAATATTTTAATAATTTCGGAATATAATATAATATTATATTTTCCAGAATTCGAAATCATTAAATAATTCAAAAATAAAACCCTATTATGTCCCATCAAGGTTTATTATTAAATAAACTCTCTTAACCTTTAATTAAGCATACTTTAAATTAAACAAACATCTTAATCTAATTCACAATTAAATAAACTAAACTAACCACCTAAATACACTTAACATAAACTAAACACCCATAAAGCATCATTAACCCTCTAATTAGGGTTTAGTGAGGTAAACTCACCGGATTAGCGAGCCGAGTGGACCAAAATGACGAGGACGACGCGAGGATCGACTTTCCTCAAAGCGGGCCAAGCATCCGGGCTCGGGAAGGCGGCCAAAATGGGCCAAATAGGGGCTGCCATACCCATTTTCTGCAGCTGCTATCCATGGCGGTTTGAGGCCGAGAATGGGCGGATCCGGCGCCGGTTGAGGCGACCAAGGGCGGCGGAGGCAAGGCGAAGCTCCGGCGGGCTAAGGCGGCGACGGACGGCGGCGGGGACAAGCTCCGGCAGCTCTTGCACGAGCTGAACAGCAGTTCGGGACGACGAGCTGGGCGAAGCGGGCGGAGCGGCAAGCTGGCAAGCTGACCGGCGGAGCGGCGCGCGGCGGCGCGGGGCAGAACGCGGCGGCGGCGGCGATGTGCGAGCAAGAGCGGACGACCATGGCTGCAGCTCCTTCTCTGAAATTTTTTTGGTCTTTCGCACAAAGAAGATGGAGGAAAACCAACGGAAGAGAGGAAGAAGAGAGGGAGGAGAGAGAGAGAGATGGGACCATTTTTTTCTTTTCTTTTCATTTTTCTTTAATCCCACAAAATGGCTCACCATGACCTAGGATGACATCACACTCCACTATCTCCCACAACCTCTTCCAATGGGTTCACTTGCAATTTCCGCCGGGGCCCAATTCTTTGTACAACAACTTCTTCAATTTCACTCGATTCTCTTCCAATTGAATTAAATTGAAGCCCATAAAATTAATCCAATGTCACCACACTTCAATTCACATCTTCACTTGTCTATAAAATCAACTTAAGTCCCAAAAGTACGACTAAAAGCGGGCCTACTAATTTCTCGGGCCAAATTAGCCATTTTCTGATTTAATTGCTGAAAAACTCTGATTACATGAAAAATCTTCCAAAGATAAGTCAATGATCCTGAAATGATTCGTGACACACCCAGACTTTCAATTTCTGAATTTGATCTCAATTCCACGGTTAATTTCACTTTGGCACGATACTAGCGCAGCCCAACCTACCGGGTAGCCTTTAGAAATTTTCGCGCATTTGACCTGTGGTTGATCATCTCAAGCCACAATGTACATCTTTGAAACATTGGGGACTTTCGGTTGTCGGGGGTAATCTCAAGGTTTCAAATACGAACACAGGGTACCCAATCGATAGAAAAGTCGGTCCAGTGCCGATCGACAAGAATTGTGTGATCCGGTGGAATCACCCACACCTGATCACATGCCTCTGTCGAGTCGACCTATCTCCGATCTCTAATCGATTTTAATCGTGCCGTAATGACCCTTGCAGATTAGCTCGGTCGAAAGGTCGCTTCCTAGTCAAATTCTCGAGTTTGATGCATTAGAAACTCTTAACAGCTTCACCCGATAGACTAGTTTTCACCTGAGTGGCCATCTCAAGGAAATGAACTATATGCGTGCCAACGAAATGCCCGTCTCAAATTATTGAAAATAGAATTGGAAAATCGGGATGTCACATTTCATACCGTCCATTCTCCAAGATGACCTATAGGGTCATTGAGCTAGTATACAAGCAATTCTTTCTCAAGATGATAGGAGAGTCATCGAGCTATAATAGTATAACATCCATTCTCTAGATGACATACGAATCATCGAGCCATTATAGTATTTTTGTTCCAAAGACATGATCAATTTACCCATTTTCATCATATTTGATAAAAGTACACGTGTGTGGGCACACGGTCGGCCTTAGCTAAAATACAATAATTTCCTTTTTATTCACCCACTCCTTTCCACAGTACAAAAATAGATTTTTGACGTTGTAGACCAACGCCTGATACTTTTCCAATTCATTATCAAAATTAATTTAATTTAGGAATAAATCCTAAAATCACCAATAAACCAATTCAGCACAAACTAATGTTCAAATAAATAAATGGACTACACCACGGTAATCGGCATAAAATTCCGGTCATCGGCTATCCCAGCTTAATTTCCAAAAATTAATTATTAAATAGCAATAAATCCATTTTATGCCTGTAATGCCTAATTGAAAGCCGAGATGAGCCCAGAAAATTACTGAGACTCGTTCATTAAATAATGGGACTTGTCTACTTGCTAAGTACACTAACCATTTGCCTAACATGCATAGATAAATTCATAATTTAATTATTCTAATCTAATCTATCCACATAATTGCACTTAATTAAATCTAATCGATCTTTAAGCATCATTAACAAACTAATTAAGGATTAGTGAGCAAAACTCACTTGCTTAACAATCCGTTCGGATCAAAACATCAGGAACATCGCATGGGACGTTTTACTCCAAAGCGGGCCTAAGGTCCGAGGCCTAGAAACACCTCAAAATGACCTTGGAAGTGGCTGTGAGACCCACTTCTTGGCTTGTTGGTTGCTGCTAGTTGAGGGTCGAGACGGGACCGGTTGAGGCGAGCTTGGGTTGGGGATGCTGCAACATCGCCAACGGCGAGGTCCGGCAGGGCTTGAATGGCGGTGGACAGCCTTCAATCGAACCCTACAAGCTCCGAAATAGCTGCTGGAATGGAGGCCCGGCGAGGAGGTTGACAGGATCGAGCGGTGGCGCACACGGGCAAGGCGGCGTGGCTTCGGCGACGGTGACAGCGTGCGACAGCGTCTAGGCATGCGACGGCTGCTAGTCTTCTTCTCTGCTAGTTGCTGGCGTCGCACAATGGAGGGGAGAGGGTTTGGACAGTGGCTGAGCAAGAGGGAAGAGAGAGAAAGGGAATGGATGGGGTTTGGGGACCATTTGGCCTTGAATTTCCACATTTTTGTCCCCCAAGTGCTTGCCCATCAAGCCAACATCCCTTGGCTGTCATTGATCCACCAACACACTTCTCACAACTCATGAAATGGTCCATTTTGGCTAGGGGAGGGGAGCTACGAATTTGGTATAATCTCCCTTCAATTGGACACTTGATTCACTTCAACTCAACCTCATTTGGCTTTTACAATTTCAATTGATACCCCAATGTTTCAATTGATAATTTTCCTCATCCAAAAAACCATCTTGCATCTCAATTTTGAAATCAAAAACACTCCCTAGCCTTTTCTGCACAAAAACGGTCTTGCGACGACTTTTTTCCAAAAAGTGTCGGGTTGCAGAAAAATCTTCTGATACTGAGTCGACGTTCTTAGAATTTATTGTGACATGATAAGATCTTCAAGTTCTAAAATCGGACTTGAATTTGCGGTTAATTTCTATTCGGCGCGTTTTTAGTGTGACCTAAGCTACCGGATAGTTTTCAGAAATTTTTAGGGCAAATGACCCATAGTCGATTTTCTTCGAGCCACAATGAACCCACTCAACTCAATGACGACTCTCGATTATCATGAAAATCTCAATGATTCAAATACGGACACAGGGTACCAAAACAACAGAATAATCAGTCTAGGATCAATCGACGAGAATTTTTCAATTTAGTGGTGTCACCCACAATTAGCCACACATCTCAGTCGAGTTGACTTATCTCTTATCTCAAATCGATTTTATATTGTGTCGTAATAGCCTCTAAAGATGAGCACGATTGAGAAGTCGATTCATGGTTGAATTCTTAAATCTATTGCATTAAAATTCTTTAATAACTTCCCTGAATAGTCTAGTTATCTCGAGAGTGATTAGCTCTAAGAGCAGCCCTATAGGCACATCAATGAAATGTCCGATTTATTCAGTAGGAAATGGACTGAAAATCTGGGATGTCATAGTCGTTTTGCTCATTATTTTGGAAATAATTTTCTCTCAACCCTCTACAAGTAGTAACTAATGTGAGTTCTATTAGCATAATACATTTGAGTGATCCAAACTTTTTTTTTCGTTGTCCAACCACTTTTATTCCTTGTTTTTTCAAATGGGCTCTATGGGAACACCAGTAAATCATAGAGATTTTTTTGATGCAGATGCATATATTCAGTTATACATTTATATACCTTTGTAGTCTGTCTTTCTCCATCAAATAAAGGGAAATAAGTACAATATCTCACTTTTCTAAAAATTCATTTCGGCCCCAACTTACTAATTCCACATTTTGTCGCCCCTTACTCCTAGCAAATCCATCTGAGCTAATACTTTTGAATAAATCACAATATAGAATGGATTAGGATCATTAGCAGTTGCACTTGCAACTCCAGTTTTGCATTAGTTGTCTATACATCTACTTCCAGGCGTTAGTAAACTCCTGAAACTATGTGCATTATTATCATATCACGCCAAATTGCTAAGAGTTTGAGGAAAAAACAATAGGATTGAAAGATAGAGAAAGAAAAGGAAACTAAGTAATTCTCATATCCAATTACGTGCTGAATTGCTCTATTTGTCATCAAAGGAGCAATGTAGTCCAGACGAGATCTCAAATTCATAAATTTGTCAATAAGCAAATGCTTTTTCATTAGGTGCTTTGTTGCTCTTGGTAGAGTTTACATTCCTACTATCAAATTGCATGATGTCTTCAAAGTTTTTGATTATTTGATTGCCCTAACATTGCTTGTTATCCTTTCTTGTAGCTCTTGAGCAGTAAAGGGTATGGATTGCCAGGTTGTTGGTGCGCACTTGTTAGATTTCAATGGGTATGGCTAAATTCTCTGTCGTTGGCTTTTTTTTCCAGCATTAGTCACTTGCTTGGAGACTGAATTTTTTGTGTGGAATGTGTTCTTATTGGGACTCGGCTTATTCATGTGATGATGTCAAGCTTCGGTTTTTCCTTGCTCTCCAACGCCTGCTGTCTTTAGATGGCATACTTCATGAAAATGATTCAGGCACATGCAAGCCAATTGACTTGAGAGCTACATAGCTTCAGATCCGTGTCTAATTCGTCTTGTCAACAAATTAGCAATCATGAAGCTGGAATGAATCATCGACAATGAGCTAATGATACTTCTGGGGAAGAGAATTATGTACATAGATGAGAATAGTTGTGAATCTGTACATGTCATGCTAGACAAAGTGTTAAAAGGCCCGGTCTATTGCTGCTTGATTGTTTTTGAATTGTGATGTTGCAGTGTAGAAGAAAGGGGCAAATAATTGGAATGGCCATGGCTCTGTGACTTTGTCCGACATCCTTACAGCCAAAAAGCGTGGGTCCGCTAAAACTTTAAATGCATTGATTGGTTCTTTGTTCCATCAGACCATAATTCTTCTTTTCCTAGTCAAGAAAGATAACTAGTCGATGCTAGCATTCTCTTTTATCTAGTTGAATTCCTTGTCAAGAATTGTTTTTCCTATGTTGATAGTTTTCTTCATTTTGTATTCTCTTTGATGAATGACAAGCTTGTTTATTATTATTACGTTCATTTCCATAACTAAAAATGAAATTAAAAAAAAAAAAAAAGACCTGTGAGAACCTGTAACTGACCTGAAACTTGTGATAGGGTAGGTTCTAGGTTTTTGGTTTCGACGGGTGGGTTCTAAGTTCCAAAAAATGAGAAACCTGTACCTAAGAGTAGGTTTCTGTATTCAGGCGGAACTTGTAAGGAACCCGAAACCGCTCAAGCCTAGACAAATGTGGGCTTGAATATTAAGCAAATAATCGAAGCAGCATGAAGAAAAATCCGTGTTAGTGTTAGTGTTAGGATTTAAACTATCGCTTTCAAGCAATGATATTGAGGCTAGACAGTTTTTCTTTTTCAAAAGATTTAAGCCGTAGGAAACAAGAGATAAAAACCTAGTACTAGTACCTATTACCATATAGGCACAAACAATGCATGTGAAAAAGGGGACTAAACTATTTAATGAAAAGTCACCATTTGCAACCGTCACAAATCTTTTTCACGATAGAAGAGATATCATGTCATTAGGAAATTAGAAACAAATAAGAGTAAATATTAAATTACATAAAAATATAAAAAAAAACATTATACATGTTTCCTACATCCTAATTTGTTAATCACTCGTTTATAACAAGTTCACTCCACACCATAAAAGGGTGACTAGCGTTGGCAAACTATGGATCACCCATAAGATAATGTTTAATTTAAGGTTGTAGACTTTGCCGGCAAACTCTTGTCCAATGGGTGAGTCCGTCATCCCTGTGCCACTACAATGTGAGTGGGAAATTCAAGACCAACAATAAATATAAGTCCAGGTCCCGCCCTGTACAGACTAATCTAGGTTAATTACTTAATGGAATTTTCCATGGTTTTCGTTTTGGTGTGCTTTCAATAGCCAACCGAGAAGCAACGTAACCATGTCAAGATGACCCAAGCTTTTTCATCCAAACGATGCGATTTCGATTTCCATATATTGCAAAAAGAAATGCGTGGGCTACGCACCCGCACATGCTCTTGTTGCCATCATACTCAAAAGCGATCGTGAATAGAAAATCTGTGGCCTAAAATCAGTCGATTGCACAAGATGAGTTCAAAAGATAGTTCGATAAGCGACCCATCAAATGACGAGTCTCCCATAACAGGAACTGCTTTAAAGATTAAAACATAATAAATAATGGTGGTAAGCATTTCAATTTTTTGTGTGGAGTTGAATCTCAAACTCGAATTTATGGCCATTTTGGTTGAACCTCGTTGATGAGGAGGAGTCAACACGCCCCTTCTTCTTTAGAAACGCTGTCCATAGCACATTGCTAAACTGCCAATTGATTTAGATGCAACAGCATGTCCAACGAGTTCAAATCCTTCCAGGAAGTGCTCGAGCTCTACGAAGACGGTATCAAGCTTCCTGACAGCCCTTTGCTCGAGAGTCTGAAGGAGAACACTCCCCTGGAGATGCTCAAGGCAATTGTCCGGACCAATGGGGAAGGGCTTCTCGAGTACCCCATGCCTCAAGTGATCAAAGGTAATGGATATATCTCTATAAAGCCTTCTTTCTATCTGATTAGTTCTCAGGCAAAACACTTAATAGTTTTCCTAACTTTGAGCAATCATCTTGTGCAGAGTATAAGTCTGCCTGGGGGCAGATGATGAATTCTGTAGAGAAATGCTTGCCAGAGTCAACCCTTTCTTGATTCACCATCTCAAGGTGAACAAAAATATCATTCATGTTTCACCTCATACTATTTCACTTAATATTAGCACGAAGCAGAACGGAAATCCACCAGCAAGCAAGCTAGACCCTAAAATATATGGCAACCAGAGCAGTTCAATAAGGGAAGAGCTCATTCAAAAGCAATTAAATCGATCGACTGTTGAACAGGTACCGTCATCGCATCTCTCATTGTGGCATTCCACATCTCTAAGAGTGTCCATATGCTCAAACCTGTTTAAAAAATGATGAGAAGTTCATTTAAGTTCATATCTCTGAATTAAAATGACAATGACCAAATGCAGGCTATCAAGATGAACAAACTGTACATACACGTGCTCTGGCCTCTTCTGAGGCGCATAAATATGACTACCAGCAAAATGTATGGATTAAAAAACACTCCTCTTCTTGAAGGATGACAGTACCCTGAAGCCGCTGGCAATAAAACTTAGCTTGCAACCTCCTGAGGGAGATGATTTCGGCGCAATATGCAAGGTGTACACACCGGCTAATCAAGGTGCCGAAGGTTCCCTCTGGTAGCTGGCTAAAGCTCATGTGGCAGTTAACGACTCAGGCCATCATCAACTCATCAGCCACTGGTAAAGATTCCTATGGTGCACTCAACAATATAAAGACTGGGGAAAATAAGTCAAGATCTATTTCCTGCTTATTGATTATTTCCTCAATTCTTGCAGCAGGTTGAATACTTTTGCAGTGATCGAACCATCTGTGATCGCGACAAATAGACAACTGAGCGTGCTTCACCCAATCTACAAGCTTTTGTATCCTCATTTCCACGACACGATGAACATAAGCGCCTTGGAATGTACTTGGAATAGCCAAGGCTCGGGCTGGGGCGTGTATCAATATGGCTACAGTTTGTTTTGCTTGAATCATTTTGATAGCTGGCTCTAGAGTGGAAAATACACCTTTTCTTGTCTCCAGGGGAGTCACTGTGGAAGACGCAAATTCCCCGCATGGCCTCTGCCTATTGAGGACTACCCCTAGGCCGTAGACGGGCTCGAGATCTGGTCTGCGATCAGGACGCGCGTTGAGGACTACCGCTACTTCTATTACGAGAGTGACAAGATGGCTCAGAAGTGATGGATTATGTTCTCATGGGTTGGACTGCCCATGTTGGGCTAGCCCAACCCAGCCCAGCCCAGCCCATGACCCGTGACACAGTTACTTGCGAATAAGGTGGTTACTTGTGGATAAAAATTAACTGCTCTTACCGTTATTTGAAATATAGAGAGATATATAATTGTGTGTTATCTTTAAGAAAAGAGATAGAGACAAACGGCGTTATTCTCTTTATTAAATATTCAGTGAGGAACAACGCTCCTTCTTCCCGACCGTTCCATCTTTAACACACAATTCGCTATAGAACTCTCAAGCCTGCAATCAAAGCATTTAATTTGTGAAAAATTAAAGTATGTTCCAAAGCGTAATACGCCCATTTGATTTGTGATTCAAGTTTTTCTTGAACATGTCTCTTGTGTATTAATATATGGAATCCGTTTCCTTGATTGCTTGTAGATAGTTCGACATTTGATAAGTTAGGAATAAGTTTCCTTCCAGAAGCAAAGGAACTCCAATCCTGGTGGAAGGAACTTGTGGAGGATGGACGCAGTGACGAGAAGGGCGAGCCCTGGTGGCCTAAAATGCAGACTCTCAAGGACCTGACATGTACATGAACGATCACCATTTGCATCGCATCCGGTCTCCACACGGCCGCCAACTTTGAGCAAGACCATTACCCAGGAAGGTGCTTCTGAATGTGAAGAGCTCAAGCAAAATCCCTGTAAGGCCTTCCTGAAAACTAGAAATGCGCAGCTTTAAGACACAGGAATTTCAATTATGGAGATCCCGTCGAAGCATTCTAACGGCGAGGGTGGACGGCTGATGCTGAGCCGCTGGAGGCATTCAAGAGGTTCGGGAAGAAGCTGGAAGAAGTCGAGGGACGGATTAGTATGAGGATGAATGTGGACAAGAGGTGGAGGAACCCGGTCAGGCAGGTCGAGGCGCCTCGATCTGAACTTTCGCACGCATACCTGTTCTTTCTTTTTCTTGTGAACTATCTTTTGTTCGCAAGGATGAAAGTTAGCGTTAAGTATGAAATACGAGTATCCACAAAACAAGTGAAGCATGACAAATGTTCGTCAAATTCTCGTACTCAAGTCTGCCAATTGCCAGGCTAACTGCTTGTACAAGAAGACGACATTATCTACCAGTTTAAACCTTCGCATGCACAATTGATTGTTTAGGGACTTGGAAAAGTGTGGTTCATACTCCCATAGACAGTGTTGGGACTCTAGTTATGAGATTCAGCTAGAAAGTTAGGTTTATATTAGCATAAGTCCGATACATTCTTTGGAGAGATCACTAAAAGGGAGCTTAAATACGAGCTCGTCAATATATCTAGTTGAACAAAGTTTAAGCCAATGAGTTATGGCCCAACTAAGATATATTAACTACTCTATACCACAATGATTCTCTGATGTGGAATTAATATAATATAACTCACTTATACGTGCATCCTAACAGACAAGATGACACTGGGCACCTAGATGAGCGGGTGGGGTCTAAGGGCCTTTATAATTCAAACTCATATTTTATTAGTAATTTAAAATTAAGCCTATGACTAACTATTGAATATATATTACCTTTCTCTTATAATTGATGGATGTATAAAATATTTATGAGGTACTAATTATAATGGAATCATATTGGACATATCCCTAATTTAAAAGTAAACCAGGATAAAACATTGCATTTCAATATTTTTTTTTTCGCTTTTATTCTCTTTTTTTTTTTCCTGGCAGTTGTGCTGCGAATCCTAATAGTTTAATCGTCAACATGATTATTTTTTTCTTCCAGCAAGTTTGTGAACAGTAAACCATTTTATATATAATTTTCTGTTCCATGTCCATGTCCATCGACATTATCCATTTTATATTTAACCTACCCATCCGGACATTATCTACTCAATCTGATGCTTTGATTCTGCAGGATCAACGATCAAGGCGGCCATCATTATACTTGTCTTCTAATTTGGCTTTTTTTTCTATTCTTCAAAGCAAACCTTTAGGTAGGTAACATAAGTGAAAGAAATTAACAAGCAAGGGTTCGGATTGCAACGCCTCGCGTTAACCCTGGTGAAGGGAAAAAAAAGGAGAAGAAAAGAAACAACATCTACATTATGGGTGAAAAAGGACAGTCACTGTTCATAAAGCGGCTCTCTTGCTAGCTGTCTTTCATTATCTCCTTTGTCCAATTCCTTCTATGCTTGTTTCCCATCATTAAAAAAAAACCACCTAAGCTTCCCAAAAAAACATTAAATATCCTATGTTTTGGCCAATGAGAGAAGCGACAGACCCTTGAATGATCGACCCATCTCATCAAAATCCCCTCCGAATTTGTAATAAGCTAAAACCAATTGATTAAAACATTAATATCACAAAAAACTTTAAATTAATACATTTATAATAAATTTAAATCAAATTAATTTTTTAATCACAAAAAAACTCAAAACGAATACATTTATAATAAATTTATTATGAACAATCATAAACCGGTACTTATGATAAATGACAAGTAAAACTTCAAATTCAATTATTATATATCATCAAACTCAATAATTTTACGGTAAAATTTAATGAAACTAAATAAGAGTAAATTTGTTACACTTATATCAATTTGGATTTTTGATGTTAAAAAATTGAATTCTGATAAATTTAATGATAAGAGTGTTATTAAATTAGATTTTTTGTAACATTAATCTTTATTAAAGAATGGCTATAAACAAGTGCTCTAAACAGCCAAATCAATCATTTACCGTCAGCACTTCCTGACAAGCGGAAGGTGCATTAAAAAGTTTAGTAAAACTCATGATCCAAGGTTGACTTCCCATCGAACGAGACAACCGCTAGTCAAGAATCCCACATACAAATATATATACATATACATTTCAAAAAAAGAAAAAGAAAATAGGAACAATTATTACCTCCTCCTCCTCCTTTTTTTTTTTTTTTTCTTTTTTTTCAAATTTCTGACTGAGTCAATAAATTCGAGTCGAAGCTCGTGACCCTTGACTCAGCGACTTCAAGGGCAAGAGACTTGAATGCTGTAGTGGGAAACATGAAGAATGTCTTTATCATCCTTATCAATGTGAAAAGCAAAAGATGCATTCCCATGCACTCCATCTTTTCCCATTCTCGCCTCGTACTTTGACCGCCTTAATTAACGATGCTTTCATATTTTACCTACGCAGAGGAACGATTCTCCCGCATTAATTAATTGCCTGGATACTTTCTGATGTCCCCCCGCTTCAGAATTTGTGCTCCACTGCCTTTTTTTGCCCTGTAAAAAGTAAAATTCGCGATTCGATGAGTGATGATATCGTGTCATCATGCCATGTCCAACTCGCCGATAAGCATCGATCCTTGATCGGCATTCTCGCAAAGCTCGAAAGAAATGGGTAATCCGCAATGCAACGTAGGCAAGATACCATATTTGCTCTTTATTCCCCCATTAAAAAAATGTCAAATTCATTGATAAACCCTTGACTAAAGAAATATAATAAGTCAGGACCAAATCGTACCTGAGGCAGATTTGATTATAATTATATTTAAATTATCTAGCGTGGTTATATTATTTCTGTGTACCAACCATCGCTTTCCTCCCACTATAAAAATGTGACGTCGAGTTACAAAATATATATAATTCAAGGGGGGCCGCGCAGCCACTCAATGATGAACAAAAACAAATACAACGCAGAAAAGTCAACAGTTAATTCTACAAGTCTTCTTCCATATCTATGCAATAGCAGTGCAGCTTCCTCAGAAGACCCGGTAAGCTTCGCATTAGAGGAGACCCACATGGCCATGGATCAGTGGTAGTTTGATTTGATTCCTCCGCCTATAAAGCCACCTTCTCCCCGCTCGCTACCTCCCTCAGACCCACCACCAGCCATCGACAGGCTTTTCTTGCTTTTTCTTGGGTCCGTCACTCCTCCGTTCTTGATCTTGAGAGAGAGAGAGAGAGAGAACTGCCGGCCATCGACAGGCTTTTCTTGCTTTTCTTGGCTCCTTCACTCCTCGGTTCTTGATCTTGAGAGAGAGAGAGAGAGAGAATGGCCGATGCGACCACGACCAAGAGCGTGGCGAGCAACGAGAATGGGAACAAGAAGATGAGGTGCGAGGCGGGGAGCTCGAGGGCGGGCGGATCAGAGGGCAGGTGGTGCTGAGGAAGAAGAAGGCCACGGACTTCACGAGCTTCGCCTCGACGGTCGTGGAGGCAGGCCGCGGGTTGGTGGACAAGGTGACGGGTCATGAGTTGGGGGGGAAGGACGTGTCCGTGCAGTTCATCAGCGCGGTCAACGCAGATCATGGTGGGTTTCTCTTGTTATCCTTTTCTTCTTCTAAGTTTCTGCGAAATCCTGTGAAGTGGGTTTGTGTTCAGAAATTGAGAGAACAGCTGAGAACTGGTTCTTGGTTTTCTTTTTTCTTTTTCTTTTTTCGGGTTTTCTCTTCGTTAATTAGTATTGTGGGGTTAGCAGATGGTTTTCCAGTTGCAGAGATGGTTTTAGCGAGGGTAGAGGTGGAACCATGGAAGCCCACAGAATTTTAGTCCGAATAGGGTCTGGGTAAACCGTGAGAGTGAAGTCTCAACTACGAGTCAATGACAAAAAAATTCCAGGTCAATGACAAAAAATCCAAGTCAACGGTTGGTTGGTGCAATGTTTTTGATTGATTGATCTGGAATTATGATCCCCAAAAGAAAAGATCTCGGGCAGACACGTGAGTGTAGTTTAGATTCAGCGCAAGGTGCATACTCCATTCCACAATTCATGGAGTGTAAATAATTCCATGTTTCGGCCACCTATCCATCTGGATTCAAGTTGGCCTATTCATATGAGGGAACGTTATCTCGTTACTTTCATTTCTAAGTGTTTGATAATATGCAGAACATATGCACTTGGAAGTGTTATTTGAAGGACTGCTTCTAAAAGGGTTGTCGGAAAATGGCAAACTCATCAAATTAGAGTCTGGAAGATATGCAAGGTTCCTTTCTCTTCTGGGCAAAAACCTCTCGAAGGTCTTGGGGATCCACCTAATGTATGGATGTCGATGCTCAGTTGAAAATCAAAGCGTTAATCAGTTTTTGACTTACCTTGTGGCCAGGTTGTCAGGGGCACTTAGATTGATAACATGGGTTATCTTCCATTTCCTTGAACAAATCAAGTTGTCTTCAGGGCTTTCAGAATTCTTCTCCCAGGATTGTAGCATCCTGCTATCAACTTATAGTGTTAATTCAGACTGAGCCCAGTTCGAGCATGTAATGAAAGTCAACATCTTCCAGTAAATTCTCAATAGCCAAATCATTTCTGGAATGCTTAAATTCCATAGGATGAGGATAAAGAGAGAATATACACTTTATTAGAATCCTCTGTGTTTGGCTGTTGACAATTGTTGTTTGCCTATAATATATCCTGCAAAAAGAATGTTGAAAATCATTTCCAGTGAAACAAACAAAGCCTAAAAGTAAGTTTGGTCCATCTGGCTTCGGATAATCTAATGTCTGTGAATCGTATGATCCTTCAACTTGGGCTGCATTCGCAAAAATAGCATCCCCAATTGCTGAATTTCATTGGAAAGTTTCTCCTGTGTAGGGAATGAGTTGCAAGGCAAACTTGGAAATCCAGTGCACCTGGAGGATCCGGTGAAAACCAGCACCTGTTCAACACTGGGTGAATTGGCATTCAGTTTGACACATCATTTGGACCAGGAGACAGGAGTTCCTGGAGCATTCCTGATAAGAAATAATCATCACAGTGAGTTCTTCCTCAAGACAGTCACTCTTGAAGACGTCCCTGGTCATGGTCAGATCCACTTTGTTTGCAACTCCTGGGTTTATCCTGCTCACTGCTATGCAAAGGACAGGATCTTTTTTGCCAATAAGGTATGCATGCTGAGAGGAAGTAGATAATGATGAGTAAGGCATAATGTAAGGCAATGACTTCTCAAATGTTGTCTCAAAAATGCATGTTTCGTCGGGCAAAGTGGACCTTCTGGACTTTTAACCCTTAAATGTTCTCGTGCACTTCATTATCTCGCTCATTTGCCTGCAGATATAGTACCGCGAGTATATACTGAACAAACATATAAATAGAGATCTGAAAAGGCGCTGTGATTTCCTTTCCTGATGAAGTTATTTCATCATTGCAGACATATCTTCCAAGTGAAACACCAGCACCACTAAGCAAGTACAGAGAAGAAGAATTGGAGAACCTGAGAGGAGATGGAACAGGCGAGCGCAAAGAATGGGAGAGGGTGTATGACTATGCCTGCTACAATGATTTGTCTCAACCCCAGAAGGGTCCAAAATATGTCCGTCCAATTCTTGGAGGGTCTACTGACCATCCTTATCCCCGCAGGGGAAGAACAGGCCGACCACCAACTAAGGAAGGTCAGATTTGCATATTTTCTGGTTGTGTTTGATAAAATAAATGCATCTTATTCGCAATGCTTAAATAGTATCAGAGCTGATATTGTTGGGAAACCCTAGATGATCCACTAAGGAACTGTGAGGATAGAGCCTGCACATGTGAATTGCGAGTAGTATAATTTACTAGTAATCTTGGCAGTTGTTGACAGCCTTGTGGTTTTTGTGAATTGTCATCCAGATCCAAATGTTGAAAGCAGGTTACATATCCTGCAGAGCTTGAGCATCTATGTCCCGAGGGATGAGCGATTCAGCCACATAAAGTTTTCGGACTTGCTGGCTTTTGCTGTGAAATCTGTTGCCCATTTCCTTATACCCGCAGCTGAAGGACAATTTGATAGAACCCCGCGCGAATTTGATAACTTCCAAGAAATTCTAAAGGTTTATGAAGGAGGTATCAAGCTGCAGAAGAACCAGTTCATTGAAACAATCATGGAAGAAGTCCCTTCGGAGATGCTCAGGGAACTTCTTCGTACAGACAGCGATGGTTTCCTCAAATTTCCGATGCCCCAAGTCATTAGGGTAAATTTATTATCAGCCTTATGATGACAGTAACAGACTGCAAGTTTTCGTTCATCACCATGAAATTTTGCTTTTCTTACTGTACTGTTCATTGGTCAAGCAGAAGATAAATCAGCATGGAGTACAGATGAGGAATTTGCAAGAGAGATGCTGGCTGGGGTGGACCCCGTTCTCATCTGTTGTCTCCAGGTTTGCCCACACTTCTGTGCCTTGCTTTGTCAAGTACCCCCATAATTGGCTGCCATGCTGCGATGTCCGAACAAAATGTGGCATTTCACGTTTTTTGCATTAACAACATTATTCTTAGCTACTGGTGTTAGAATGATTGTGTGATAAATCAGTGCAGGATTTTGGTAGATGCCGGCATAAAGCAGAAAATAACTTTACAATTTTGTCCCTCATACCTTCTTGATTCATTGCAGAAATTTCCTTGTAAAAGCAAGCTCAACCCTGAAAATAATCCAGACATGAGAGTATATATAGAGGAAAACTTGGGTGGGCGCACCCTGGATGAGGTAATTCTTCTTTATTCAATTTTTTGACGAAGTCTTTGGTGGAATATCTCCGATCTGTTGGATTTATTGTACTGAACATGATGGTGTGTCATAGACATGAATCCTATTTTCTGCTTCACCAGGCTATCAAGGAGAGGAAATTGTTCATTTTAGATCATTACGATACTCTGATGCCATTCCTTCGGGGAATTAACACAACTTCGACAAAGACCTATGCCACGAGGACACTTCTATGCTTGAAAGAAGACGGAACTTTGAAGCCATTGGCAATTGAACTAATCCTGCCCCATCCTGATGGGGATGAATTTGGTGAAATAAGCGAGGTTTACAAACCAGCCAAGGATGGTATTGAGGGTACACTTTGGGACCTAGCCAAAGCCTATGTTTCTGTCAATGACTCAGGCTATCATCAACTCATCAGCCACTGGTAGAAATCATGATAGCATCTCGATTGACGAGTTAGAAAACCATTTCCCCCCCTTCTTTTTGGACGTGTATTGAACATTTATGCTCACTTGCAGGTTGAAGACTCATGCTATCATTGAGCCATTCATAATTGCCACCAATCGGCAGCTTAGTGTTCTTCATCCGATTCATAAACTTCTGCATCCTCATTTTCGCGACACCATGAGTATCAATGGGTTTGCAAGGCAGATCCTGATCAGTGCAGGTGGAGCGCTCGAGATGACGGTTTTCCCTGCGAAGTTTTCATTGGAAATGTCATGTGCTGCTTACAAGGATTGGGTCTTTCCCGAACAAGCACTCCCTGCTGATCTCATCAAGAGGTAAATCTACTTCTTTCAAATACTATTTTTATTGGAGCTAGAGTCGATTCTGCTGGTTTAAGTTGGAAAGAGTGTCTCCATAGGATTGGGGATGTGACACAATGAGCAATCGAGCAGCCTCATTAGATAGATAATTTTGGTGATGCATTTGATGAGTTTGCATATTGTGATTACTGAAAGTGACGAGGGGCCAAATTTTTTGCTTCATTAGAGGCATGGCAGTAGAGGATGCTAATTCAAGACACGGGCTGCGCCTAGTTATAGAGGACTACCCGTTTGCTGTTGATGGGCTCGAGATATGGTCCGCCATTGAAACGTGGGTCCGGGACTACTGCAGCTTCTACTACAAGAATGATGAGATGGTGCAAGAGGACACCGAACTTCAGTCCTGGTGGAAAGAACTCAGAGAAGTAGGTCACGGTGACCTTAAAGACAAACCTTGGTGGCCTAAAATGCAGTCCCTGGACGAACTGATCCAAACTTGCACTATAATCATTTGGGTCGCTTCGGCTCTCCATGCAGCCATCAATTTTGGGCAATACCCCTTCGGAGGGTATCCTCCAAACCGGCCCGCGATGAGCCGGAGATTAATTCCTAAAGAAGGAACTCCCGAGTACGAAGAGCTCAAGACAAACCGCGAGAAGGCTCTCCTGAAAACAATAACTCCCCAGATTCTATCCTTGTTAGGGATTTCCCTGGTGGAGATTCTGTCGAAGCACTCTCCCGATGAGGTTTACCTCGGGCAGAGAGATACGACCGAGTGGACCAGCGATGAAGCTCCGCTTCAAGCATTCGAGAAATTCGGAAAGAGGTTGGAAGAGATCGAGCAGAGGATCACGGACATGAACAGCGATGGGAGATTGAGGAACAGGGCCGGGCTGGTAAAAATGCCTTACACTCTGCTGTATCCCAGCAGTGAGGTTGGACTTACTGGCAAAGGGATCCCAAATAGCATATCCATATGAAGCTGCTTCCTATATGTAATGTCTTAAGCTACAGCAGAGAAGTTTTCGTTTCATTGGCAGTTCCTAGTTATCTAGCAGAAGGATACTCTAGAGCTCTTGTATTTTGTAATGCAGGTGGCATAAATAAATTTCCACGAAGTTTCTTATTCTTTTTCCTTTTCCATTTTTTTGCTTCACTTTATGTTTTAGTGATCATCTTCGTCTCCAATTCGAATTATAAGCATCTCCCCTGTTGTCTTACATGGTTCTTGAACAAGTCATTACTTTGAATCCTGACTTTGACTCTTGCAGCCATGATTTTTTTTGCAATGAATGCAAGTTGTAATTGCAAATGGGTCATAGATCCATTTTTTAACCAATAAATGAGTTATAAATGAGTTTAAACATATTTAGTAAATGATTTATAAATGAGTTTAAACATAATTTTATGAGTCATAAATGGATATGATATGAAGTTAAATGAGTTCACAATTTATTTAGACTTAACTCACCTTGATGATCCTCTTTTCACTCTCTCATCTTTACTCGCATTGCTCATTTGGTGCTCTCACTAAGTTTAAATATGAGCTTTTCTAAATTGAGTTAAATGTGAAAGTGTTTTAGCAATTTGGGCCAAATTTGGTTATGAGTTAGGTTGAATATGAGTTACGAGATTTATATTGCAAGGAAATTGGTCAAAATAAGTTAAATGGATCAAATTTGGACGAACCATTTTCAACCCAACCCCAACTCGACTTGATCCACTTGTTTGACAAATCTAATTACAGGTGATGACTCCAATTTATTGATAAAGAGTTTGAGGCTATATTTATTAAAAATGAAAAAATTTACTATATTAGGTTCCATTGGTCTCACAGAAAATGACTTTTGAGAAAACATTTTCTAGCATTTCGTTCATAGAAAATGAATTAATTAGGAAAAACATTTTCTATCATTGGAAAAAAAATTCTAAAATATTGGAAAATATTTTCAACTTTTCAAGTAGAGAAAAACATAACCACTGGAGGTTCGCCCCAGTAGCCACTCTTCCAATTTGGAAGGGGGAGGTTGGGGGTTCAAATCCCCACCTTCTCAAGGGGGGATTGTAGTGGGGACAATTACATTTCAAGAGTGGGTTTCGACTCCCACGCCCTGCACGGAGGCAAGGGCAAAAGTCTGAAAGTAAGTGTTAGAGTAGGATTAGAGTATGATCAAAAAAAAAAAAAAAGTAGAGAAAAGCATATTGCATATCTTCTTTTACCCCCACTTTCTTTCTTCAAACACCTTGTCCTTTTTTTAATTGATTTTTAATTATTTGTTACTTTTTTCTTTTTTTTTTTTCCTTTTCCTTTTCTTTTCCTTGGCCAATTGTTGGTCACAGACAAGCTTGAGCTAGTAAGTTGGGCGAGGCTTGGGCCTTGCTTAAGGTCGCCAGAGAGCCTCGCCATTCTAGCAAGGCTTAAGCTCACTTGATGACCTCGAGTGAGCTTGCGTTTGGCCTGATCCGACGGGCTCGAGCTTGCCTATGGTCAATTGTTGGTTGTCGCCGTGATTGATGACCAACTAAGGAAGAAGAAGAAGAATAAAAGAAAGAAAAGGAAAGGAAAAAAAATAATTAAAAATCAAATTTAAAAATTAAATAATAAAAAATTATTGAAAAAGTGTGCACAAGGAAAAGATTTTTCTTATTGAATGGTAGAAAATATTTTTTAGTTTAAAATATTGTCATTTTCCTAAAAAATGGCTTTTTGAAAAACATTTTCCAGAAACGTCACATGTTTCGCGAAAACAAACAAAATCTTAGTTTTTGAAATTGTTCCTTCAAATAAGAAAATAAATCTTGAAAATACAAGTTTCATTTTTCTTGTTGATGAATGTGGTATGGTGTACCACAAATTATAGTGTTATTGATAATAGATTAGGGGTCATCGGTTCCCAGTCCGATCTAATGGATACGATCACTAGGATGTCTTATTGTTAAAATATGACCAAAAACAAATTCAAAGCTCGAAACAAACTCTATGCTTCAATCTGGATATCTAATTGTCTAATCACAGGCTCCTATTTCCTCGAAAATAATGAACTAAATCCACTAATTTTTAAGAAAAATACAAATAATAATAAAAAGCATAGATAGTTGATCTGGTCCGATTTCCCATTAGAATCGGAAACCAGATTGTACGGATATTGGTTCTAGTTTTAGGAATTAGGAACTCAACCAACACTCCTAGGAATCATACCTAATTGGCTAGTTTGATCCAATCCGGGCATTCTTGATTTGGACGGTCCCATTTGCACACCCTTATAATAAACGTCCTTTACCCTAACATATAATAAATTATTCACGCGATAAATCACTCCAGTCAATGCCGAGGCTTCCGAAGAAATTGCAAAAATACAGACCATCTCCAATAAAAACCAAAGCTTACAGTTTTTGGCCGGTGGAGACATTAACACTCAGCGATGGCCAGCTTCGTCTCCATTGGCTTCTTTTCGACGCCTCTTTATGCTCCGACAGCTTCGACCCAGGTGATGATGGCTTTTCGATTCGCTGTCCCTGACGAGAAAGTATTCTTTTCACCTTCAAAAAGGGCGTCTTTTTTTTTTTGCTTCAAAAATGGTTGCTTTGGGCTCATAAGCTCGTCGCAGTACGGTGTTTTTAGTCGTTGATGGTGGTGATCTAGAGCTCGCATCTCGTTTCGTTTCTTGTCGATGGTGCTCTTGATGTGGTCGCTGAAGAGCGAAATGCTGTGACAGAGAAGGGACGTGTAGAAACAGCTCGGCGTTTTGGAAGTGTCTCTTTGCGCCATTCCATCGAACAGCTTCTGTGCAATTAAGACTGGAGACGTAGAAAATGGTGTTGTGACTCAGCTGAGTGATTCAGCGTTGCAAATGACACTTATTTTGATCCGTTCGCGGGATTAGTTGCAATACCCACTTGTGCCTTTTCTCTGTTTGGCTAATGATATTTTTTGTCCATCCCAAAAAGCCTGAAAAGCCATTTTGTTCAAGCTAAGCTTCATTCACTCTTGCTTTATTCTGTTGTTGGTGAATTTGACTGGCATCCACCTCCCCCTTCTGCAAGGAGCTTCTTTCTCATGATATGTTGACGTGTGCTAAAGTGAACCACATTTTTGTCTTGAAGGGATTGTGCATGGTTTTCTGCCTGAGGATTGAATGTTGCTTAGCTGGTTACATTCTTATTTAGTTGCAAAACTTGAGGGAGGTCTTCTGCTAATTTTTTGTTTGATAATTTTCTATAGGAGATGTCCAGCACATCAAATACGGGGAGACTCTCAAGTCATGCTACCTTTCCGAAAGGTTTATCTTTGCAATTCTTATGTGCTGTAGTTGTATTGGTATTACTCCTTGACAAGATTTCGAATCATTGGCTCTATAACAAAAGCATACGGAGATTGTCAGTGTCACAGATTGGTCTGTGCTTTAGTGAATCTAGGTATGAATGACCCTTGCAGTTTGATTTGATCATGCTAAGTTGGGTTGAGACTGACATCAGATGACCAATAATAGAACACCCTCTTATGGATCAACTAGGTTTCAGAAGTGCAGTCAATGTTACTGAGGGCACAGAGTCTACAGCTCTTGTTTCATGAGGTGTCACCTGGGTTGGACAGCACCAGCGAAATGTTATTCACCAAAACTGGATTAGTTCTTACAAGTTCTCTCTGTGTCTCAAACTTTACCCATGAAGTTCCCTATTGAAAATATGGGGCTACTTAGAATACATGGTTAGTTCCCTTGGTTATACGTCAATTACCTGTACCTGAGCAGTTACCAGCCAGACCACCATCTAGCTGGTGTTATGGATGGCACCACGGTGATCAACCCCATTATTGAAGTTTCAAACTCAGAGCTTCTGCATCGGAAGGATCTTCTCAGCCTAACACTAGAGTTATTAGAAGTTGCATTTACTAATGAGAAAAAGTGATGGTTCACTTGGATGGACATCATTGAAAGGTCATTTGATGATTAATTGATAGACAAATATGCTTGGTGTGTACCCTATGATCCTTATTTTTATCCTGAACATGATAGATGGATTTTAGCATGATAGACTTTGGTGCTAAATTGACAAGATAGTCCCTTTACTGTCTTACAAGATTTCCTCTTATGTGGTTACCTGATAATGCTGTGAATAACCTTGCAGTGGCAGAGCTTCTAGTGTCTTGCAGCTCATCAAGAGGCGTGCCTTCTGTTAATCACTGGCATAGAGATCATTCAGCTATACCATCAAGAAATCTTGGTGACGCCATTTGCTGTTGCTTCGGTGTTGATTCTTGTACTGATAGAGTGATAGCTGGTTTTTGGGTGGGTCCTGATGTCGATGATGGTTGGGGATATGTGGAAGCTTTTATCACTCAAACATTGTGATAGTGGTTCAATTATGGTTCTCTTTGTTTTTCATCGTTCCATCTCACTGCCTTATTCAACAATGATGTTGATAACTCTATCATGTGCATCTATACTAATTCAGCAGCAGGTTAATAAGGTCCTCTGGTGATGAAAGGAGCATGTGCAGTATAAAGGTGCTGAAAATAGTTGATTTATTTTGCAACATGGCTTGAAAAACAATATGCTGGTCCAAACACAAAACATGTAATGTAAATGCTTTGGTCCGAGCACAATACATGTAATGTAAATGCTTTGTTTTATGTGAGAGAAAAAAAATGTACTAACTATTTGAATTATATTTTGAATGGGGGAACATGTATGTATAAGGTAAGTCTAAACCCATATCTAAGTGATATGCAAACTGTTCGCAAGGTTAATTTATGAACGCTATGTTACAAGATAATGAGACTTTTGCTGTGGGGAAAGCTACTCTTCTTATTTGTATCCCCATCTTGTTCAACAATGTTACCGCCTGTGCGGGTGAGAATGGCTTAGCCTCATGAGAAAACATTGCGGAAAGGTTGACTTTTGGAATGTGACAGTCAGAATTTCTTGGAGTTCTTTCCTCACTTCTTCAATTTGAATAGAATGAATTCTTTCGCTTTCAAAAACTGATTCCATATAAGAGCTTTGCAGAAAATATCTGATGTAATTTGGTGAAGGCGGAAAATGACGTGCCCCATTTTTCTTTCAAGGGGAAAAAGCATTTGCTCTGTACCGTCTTCATGCAGCGGTCAACTCTTCAGGAGGCGTGTACCTTACTTATTGTGTTTTAGTGTGCGTGTGCATGTGCGCGCGCGTGTGCGTGGGAGAGAGAGAGAGAGAGCTCATCTTAACATCTTGCTAAGTAGATACAACTAGCTAGCAACAGTATGAAAACTACTTAAAATTCCAAAGCCTATTGTAGAATTATCAGCATCGAAATATCATTCAAATATGATCTTTTTTATCTGCAAAATACTAATGAGTCTACTTCAAACTTCAGTGAGATGTATATGGTTTTTTTAACTTAATTATCACTAATGAAGACTAATGCAAGAGAGAAGAAATTGAGGTACTTCCTTATTAGCCCAGCTAGCTTGCTAGATGAAACAGCTAGAGATGCAACCAAAGTAGTTTTTGTTATCTATGACAATTCCAAATGGTTGCCAACTTAATGAGGATTAAAAGCTGGAAATAAATCAAGTTAAATTCCTCCCAGAGACTAGATTATATATGTGGTCAATTGTTCCTTTGCTCCATTAATTACGTATTATCTACTGCAAAAGCAGTCTATATAACACTATCTGCTGATAAATAACGTATAAAGAAAATGATAATTGTATAAACTATGTGATATTCTTCACAAAATAATTTGCCGAAGCTTATGCCAGTTATTCTATGTGAACTTATCCATAAAAGTTTGATTTGCATTTCCATATCATCTACTGGCATATGACATTACACACCTGCTGATAACAAGAATAGTTATGCACTCCAAATGCGCATTCATTGTTTACGATTAACCTAAGCTGAGTATGGACTTAGGATGGCTACACAATCTCAGAAAAATGTATTGGTGAAGCTGTGAAGTGTGAAGATAGCTAGAAGAAGAATCATTTGCATCTGTTGAAATGTGCTTCAAGGTACTGTGGTATTTGCGACTGCCACTAACATGATGACGATAAGGAGCTTCCCTTTTTCCTAGAAAATAACCAATGCGCCAAAAATCTGGTGCAACTTGTTGTTACTTTAACTGATTTTAGGTTAAATCACTTTCAAAGTGCCGCACATGGCAACCTCGTCAAACAACACTTGATGTTCAATCAGTTACGCAAAGCTCGATGCCGGAATTTTATGGTCGGTGCTCACAGGAACAGTATTATGCGAAATCATTCTATCAAATACAGGAAGATAATCGTACACGACAACCTGGTTTCTGGATCTCAGCTTTGTGAGTTACGGATTCACATGGTACAATGTACATTCAATAATAGGATAATTAATCTGTGCACACTTCAGTTTCTCTTACCCTCAGGTTAATCAAGAATTAATGGAGTACGCTCCTTTGAATTGAGCGCATTTCAGAGCTACTTTTTACTGTTCTTGCTACCCTTCTTTTCGGTAGGAAGAAGTGGTCCCAAACCATAAAGCTTATGGAACCCTGGGTTACATATAGAAACCCTAACTCTGACAGAAGTTCTCCAATACAACTATATTATCAGAGTGTTTTTAGCCGTCTCTTTAAGCAAAGAGGTCCTTCATAATTCAATTTGCTCATAGTAAAATAAGAGCATGCCACAGATTTGATTGGATCTTCACGGTAATTCATGGTATGTAAAACCACAAAAGATTTGTGGTCCCTTGTCCTAGGTTTGAGGAAAACCCTAAACCTAACACATCAATGTATGCATTCTTTAGCAATTTTTAACTGTTTCTTATTGGGTAATCAGATATAGTTGGGTTGCACAATCTTCAAATAGCATTATTCATTCCAAGTGAAAAAGGGGTATGGACCAGATAAAAGGAGAAAAAAGAAAGAACTGAAGAGGGATTGGATCTTTCACTGCTTTATCCTTTTAACTTTAGATTGTTGATATTGTGTTAGTTCCACAAGATGATTTTGACTCCCACCCTTGGGGGGTTCTTACCCCTATTTCTTTCTTGAGATTTTAAGGACTTGCTCAGGTTCACAACTTGATAGAGTTTAAAGCCCAAAGTCCATGAGCTATTTGACAAATCTTGGTGCTTTGTTCTCTATTGTGAGGATTGATGAATCATATATAATTAGGGATATTAAAGTTCTGTAGATGTTTCAATTGTACAGGAATATAAATCGACAGTAGAAATTAATAAAACTGATGGGATCATGGGAGTAACATGACCGATTAACAGAAGATTAAAATTGGTGGATAAATGGTAAACTAAATGAAAACAGTAGGGCAAATATGTGGAAACCAGATGAACTTAGTCTTTATTAGAAGTAAGAGAAGGCAACTTGTATATGTCGGATTCACTCAATAAGAGTCAGCAATGCATATGGTGCGAAACTGTCTAATATCCCAGTATGCTTGTAAGTTAAACCAGTCCGGGCAATATGTCCTTTTAGAATTTTTACAGGGCCTAATAATGCAAGAAATTAGAGACAATTGTAATTAAGCAAGCTGAATTGTCAATCAGAAGATTTGCCAAGCCAACCAAGCTATTTAGAGCTTGTTAGTGATTTTACAATTTCTCTTCCTATCATTTCACTAGTCCCTGTGCTTGTGCTTGTAGAGTTTTAACATGTTGATAACCATCTTGATGTGGAAAAGAAGATACAATATGGATCTCAATGTATAATAAGAGGGGAAAGATCCTAAAAAAATTGAGGGAGATCAAGATTATATGGCCTGGTTCTTATGTCAGGCTATAATCATGTCCATGATACAATCAAATTTCCCAAGAAAAACTTATTAATCACCGTTCCATCTCATATATCTCAAGTGCAAACCAAAGGCTAAGAACAAGCAACAGCCTTTTCTTCACCTCTTACGCATTTTCTGGTGGAGATGATGAGAAGGAAATGGAGAGAGAGAGAGAGAGAGAGAGAGAGAGAGAGAGAGAGAGGTCATCAATTTAAGAAGCAAGAGATACAAGCTGGTTATTACCCGTGGAGCACACCAAGTTCAGACAGTATGCAACATAAACAGCTGATCATTTACATGTGATTACACAACGCACTTATCGATTCCTTCTCGATCCACTTCATCGGGTCGTCCCCAAAATCAAGACATGAGATGTGAGATCTTACACACATGATGCTTTTTCCCTTTAGGAAATATCGATTGATCAAGATGGAGAGGTTCCATTCCTGTCAATGATTCTGAACTCTAACGGAGCAGGATGCCTGTGACAAGTTGAAGTAATACCCTTTCCTCTTTGACTATCTGTGTGGCACGATCCTTCATCATCATCGTCATCGTCATCGTCACCTTCTACTTTGTCTTCATGATCATGCCGACCAGTAACATTTCTGGCTTTACTAGTTTGCTGCTTACAGTTGGCTCTCTCACTTTCATGCTCCCTGTACTTGTGCAAGTACCTAACAATTGCCTCAGCATAGTCATCAAACCCTAAAGAACTCAGAGCCCAACAGATGTCGTCCCCATTCACGGTCTTGCGGTTCTCCTTGTGACACTTGTCGGACGCCTCACCTGTCACAAAGCTTATGAACTCACTGGCACACTCTTGGATGGTTTGTTTGGCTTCCTTGGAGATCTTTGCACTTGGTGGAAGGATTAGCTTCATGATCCGACCCACGTTTGCGATTGGAAGCAACTTCTCTTGCTCATCAACCATCTCTCTCTCTCTCTCTCTCTCTCTCTCTCTCTCTCTCTCTCTCTCTCTCTCCTTTGCCCAAAGTAATGGAGAAATGAATGATCGATCTCTCAAAATACAGATCTCGTCGCTCTTACTTAAATGGGTAAAACCCGCTTCTGGTCCGTACATATGTATGTGTGCATATATACGCACTAATTCATGTGCACAATGTGCATGGCACATGAGAGGTGACCTTATTTGGATGTGCCATAATCATTATGGATGGCACCGATAGCATCGTGAGCAGTGCGTGATCCACTATGATTTTGACTAAGAATTTAGGATGTGAAAAAAAACCACTTATACGTATTTACAATTTATTTATCAAACACATGTTACCATAATATTATAATCGTTCAAGGACTTTAACAATGTGCTTTACCAAACAAGTCGTCATATCAAGCTCATCATCCATAATGTCAAGGATCATTCAGAGGCTGCTATTTGAAAGCTTTTTCTATGGGGGGCTCAATATGCATTTAAGTAGCTTTAGCTTTCGATTGTAGTTCTTTGACAATAACTTCACTTGCGTGGACATCATAAGTTTCAATCTTGTACTTTTATGTGTTATCCATTTATTAATTAACAAAACTATAGGATAAAAATATACTCATTAAAGGTGATATTCACATATTTCTCTATTTGGCACACTCAAAATCCAAAAATTGAGAAAGCTTACTCCTTCCTACTGAATTTTACATATTGACTTTTGAGTGACTCTCATTAATGAATTAAACCAAAAGGTAGAAAATAAAAGTGAGAGAAAAGGCCTTCTTAAAGCATTTTCTTCATACAAAACCCTAATTCATGCCCCCAACCCTCCCAATGCTTATGATTTAAGCACATAATTAAGTTCCTGTATGATCGATTATGAGATAATCGACAGGACAAAAATCAATCATGCCCTTTCGTTTGAACATAAGGTCATGTCCTTCACATGCAACATGGCCCAACTTCTGAAGCAATGTCCTTGGCTCCAAGCTGGATCTCGTTTTGAGATGAAAAGGTAATTAAGGTGGTTCTAGAGTACACGGTTTTGTATCGTAGCAAACTCAACATGAAATTAATATAATTGCGACTTATTCTCGCGTCAAATCTCTGATATCAGAGAAAATGTCCTTTTCTTGATGAAAATGACGACAAGAAAGATAAAGTTGTGGTACTGTCCAAACAGGTGGTCTTCGCAGCCCGCACCCCAAACCCAATCACTTCTTTTGTCTTCTCTTTTTCTATTATGGTTAGCATCCTACACAGATAATGCTCATAATAGCCCTTCATTAGGTCAATAAACTATATGTTATGCCCCTTATCATTTGAGCTAGCTTGTGGCCAACGTTTGTGCACGTAATGGAAAGAAACTAAACAAGAATTTCTTCATAGGAACAAGTTGGGGATGTGCTAGGGTTGCATTACTCACAAGCCTGGGTTTTGCAAAAGCTTTTGTCACTTAATAGGGCAACAAAGAATCTCCTTTATGAGTTTTTTTTTTTTTTTTTGGTCGGAATCCTTTATGAGTTAATTATAGTAAGAGTTTGGTCAAATTCCTCCGGAACATGTGTACTTTTGAAATGGTACTTGCCAATGAATTAAAGCTACATATCAAACCAACTTGAAAGCCATTAAAAACTTGAAGAAGAAAAGCCCTTATTGTGCACAAACTGAATTTGGCAACTAAAAATTCGATGTCGGCTCGACCTATGATTGTTGCATCCATTGAGAAAAGTGGTAACAAGTACAATTCATTGAATGGCCAAACTAGAGAATAAGATACTCATTGATTGTGATTTAACCAAATAAATTAATAAGAGGCCGGTTAAGGAATTGATTATGTTCTTTGAACTGTAGTTTATGTGACAACACTTTCTTAATGCGATTACTTTATACAAATTAATGCACATTCCTGCCTTTCTTCATTAGCTTTTTGAATTATGTTCTTCTGACGTACATAGCTCCGTCCTTGAGATAGAAATAATGTTTCCACTAAGCTTTTTTGCATTATAAACTAAAGATGTCCCTGCAACTTTTGCAATGCATCTACTCATGTCTCGTTGTAAACGAGGCTAATGAGAGCGGACGCGTCCCTTTCTTTTGTCTTAACACCTGTGCTGCCTTTCCAGGTTTGACTAGTTGGAAGCTTCACGAATTTTATTTTAAGCATCTTTGATTGCTTCATTCTCCCTCTTTTCGAAGAGCATGTGTGAATGGCGAACGCTTGATCCCATCTCTCTCCCCCCCCCCCCCCAAAAAAAAAAAAAAAAAATCTCACTACATTATCAATAATTAGTAATATATTACCTAATTCATGGAAATAGCATCAGGTTCTTTCACATTATAGCTAATTATACATCAAACTCGTTGTACTATATTGAAGATGGTGAAACAATTCCTGATCATGTGAACCACTTTGAATGGAGAGGGTCTCGCTTATTTAACAGACTAATTGGAAACATCATTTAGCAAAGCAAATCTTGTAAATGTCCTTCAAAACCATGGCTTTGCTTTCTTGATAAGTGCTTCTTTCCTCTCCGGACAAGTTGGTTCAGCGCTCAATCTTAGACGTAAATTCACGGCACAAAATTACCGCGCATTCAAGCTTCAAACAAAACGCTCTACGTGCATCAAAATCAGTAACTCCAGTGTTCGTCTTTTAGTTCGCGTACGTACATATTCGTGTTCTTCTTTGCTTGATCGTGCGGAGCTCTTTTGGACGTTCAAACTGTGCAGCTCTTTCTTCTACGTAGGGCTTCCGCGGCTCTTTCTTCTTTTTTTAGAGCTTCAGCGGCACTTTCGGAAAGAAGACCTTATTATACGTGTGTGGCCCCACGGTCTGATTCACTTTTCCATTTTATTCTTCCTTAAAAATAAATAGATAATAAAATATATAATATGCCCCCCCTTCTTCTTTTTTTGGTCTTCTAGTGATAAAACATATCTTCTTTTTTTGTAAACCTTTAGGGAATCCAATGAAACTTCTTCATCCAATTTGAAATTTACTTGGAAAATTTTTATCCACAAATTCGATTTAACAAATCATTATTTAAATTCAAATTTAAGACATTAATTTAACAATTGTAATAGTCTTAGGATTTTTTTGGTAATTTCCTCTCATATGTATTGAATCCAAGAGTCATTAATCGCTATTTTTGTGAAACAATTAATAATGCCCGAGATCAGGACTTGGTCAAACTTTATTTCTGAGCATTACTCGGGCATGAACCCTAGCCTCCTTCAATCCATTTGCTTATGTGAAAGAGAATTAATTATGTGACAATTTTTATAATAACGTGAGAACAACAATCTATTTTGAATCACAAAAATAAAATAACAAATAATTAAAAATTATTGTAAGGCTTATTCATTTAAAAAATTATCACTCACAATTATTCTTACAACAACTCAAAAATTGTTATACTTTGTTTATTTTCTTATTTGAGAAGTTGAACTCATCACACGGGATAGGGTTCTCCTAATGATGTCTCTATGTATTTCGAACCTTATGGAGAAAGCACATTTCTTTTCATAGATGTAAGACATTTTAGAGTTCCTTTCATTCATCGTACCATACTAAGCAGGTTTCCACCTTAGTGAATTTAAGAACTAAATGTAATAAAAAAAAAAAAAAAGGGTATGGGCACCAAAATATATAAAATATCACCAAATTGGAAGAAAATGTTCCGAAGGATTAGTCTGACAACATCGGACCTACTGCAATTTTCTGTTGCTTAACGTTGTTTCTAATGATTTAACAAAGGCTCGTAGGAAAGCGAGAAGGAGGACAGCAACGTGGAGGACATCTTTCTGGCTTTCCTACCTAAAAAAGCTCGAAAGGGGTAACCCTGGATTTAATTATGGTAACCATCTCAGCATACGTATGAACACCTGCCATATTCGTCACCTAGTCCGTCATCCTGGTCCATTAGTGGTCCTTAACTCACGATCAAGCCGGTCACGTGCCTATTGTAGTCCAAGACACACTCCACGTCACATGCAACTACATACGTAACATATGGTAATGTCGTGTCGAGTAAGTGAAAAATAATTCTATGCATGAAGTTTTAAAACGACATCACTATCTGTCCCGTCACTCTTTCATAAAGCGCTTGTGGATGCATGGAGTATACATCTATGTTATGTGTTTGGACTTGAAAGACAATGCATAATTACGCTTTACGCCTTCAAAATTCCAAGACCCTATGCTTTGCATACATGAAGCATATGAACTATACATAACTTCACACAAAATTGCACATGTTCTATGACTTTTGTAACATCCTTTTCATAAGGTACGTTTATTTTATTGAAAACTTCATGATAAAAAAAAAATTCATATTAAATCATTTGTACAGAAAATAATTAGTTTTCATCTATTTGGCGATTTAGGGAAAGTGATGTTCTTGTTGCAAAAAAGGGAAAACATTTTCATCCAATCTAAATTATTTTTCTGTCGTCCAAGTAACCGAAAGAAAAAAATAAAATTTTCTAAAAATAGTTTTCCTTCAAACAATAAAACTGTTTTTTTTTTTTTTTTTTTTTTCCTGGGTGGGAAATGGAAATAATGAATTATTTGGGAATGTTGAGTACAAAATGTAGGGTTTTGAAATTAGATCGTAAAATTTGTGAATTAGTTCTTGAACTCTTTCCGCCGAAGTGCACGAGATGATTTATACCCAAAGTACATGCCAGCTAACGGATGAGACCTTTGCTTTCCATGAATAATTTACCAAAGGGAGAGCATAAGTTTTACAAGAAGTCAAAATCAAGGGGCCAGTTCTTATTGAGAGCGAAAAATACTTTACTTTTGAGCCATTTATCAACGTTTTTGCAATAATTTACCAACTTTCGTAAGTAACCGACTCTAATTTCAGTAAACCGACATTAATCGAGTTACTTAGGCAACCTAAAACTAGGGGTAACTTCATCGAGAAAAAGTTCATGAGTAATTTAAGTAAAATTGATGATTTATTGTAAGAGTTCGATGGGTGGTTTTCATAAGAGTTGGTAACTTACCAAAAACAAATTGGCAATTAAATCAAATAGAGTTTTTGCTTTGATATAAAAGTTGGTGTCTCAAAATGGATATCTGTAAATGTTCGTAGGCGGCTTATATAGAAGTGGGTAACCTAATCGAAAAGGAGTTGGTAATTAGTTCATATTTAAATTGGTAATTTCACATAAGAGATATTAACTCCAACATGTTGATATGTCATATGCATAAGAGTTAGTAATTTACTAGAGCTGTTGGTAACTTCTAAGCAATAAGATGGTAATTTAGTACGATAGTTCAAGACTTACCCACAATTTACCGGACAAAGCAATTCGTGGGTTAAACTTTTTTCTTTTGTTTTTCTTTTTTGTTTTTTGTTTTGTTTTTGTTTTTGTTTTTGTTTTTTTGTTTTTTTTTTTTTTTTGTTTTTTGTTTTTTTTTTTTTTTTGCTGCAAACAACATTTGAAACTTACCATGTTTCTCAAAATGAAACCAAGACCAATAGTCCCCGCTGATCCAATTAAAAAAATGGTAGATGCAGACATGAAGAGGTAATGGAATAAATCTCCTTCCATTTCAAGTCCACCCCGTTTTGCAATTCCACTGGGATCATGCATTTATAATTAGAAGAAATAGATAAAGATTAGGATAAAAGTGACAGAAGCGATATCGATACCAAGCACGGCCCACATATGAAAGATTGGGCTTTTTTACTGCCCAAGATCTCATGATATATCTAAAACAAATGTGCTGATAATTTATCTGAATGGGCTTGGCCCATATATGGAAGATTGGGCTTTTTTACCCAAGTCTGAAGCCCAGGACCCCTATTACTCTTAAGACAATATGTTCAGTTTTTTTTTTTTTTTTTCCACAAAACATATTTTTAATTTTTTCTTGGCCACAAAACATTATTTTCCTTAAACATAAGCTGAGTACCCATTTGTCAAATACTAACTTTTTTGACTGAATCTCAGTGGTTTGCAGCAAACTTAACAGTAGAAAGGCCCAAAAAAAGAAATTAAAAAAAAAAGCCCAAAATTAACTGAAAAATAAGATCTTTCTAAATTTCTTTTTGTGATTTTGCAACCAATGTTTTTTATTTTCTTTGTGAATTTCACCCCAATATGAACAATTTCATCAATATTTTTATAATTATCCTTTTCCACATCTCATAAATTATCATTCCATCATGCGTTACACTTCATGAATTTCTAATCAAAATTCGATCATTCTTATTTCTCAAAAGATGATTATGAACTACAAACAAGAAATGTATGTAATAAACGTGATTAATTTTTTATCGAGTAGCCGCCGGTACAAAATATGAGCTATTCAGTCCTCGTTGAAACGTCGACATTGAAAGAGATCGGTTTAAAAATAGTTACAACAGCGAACGTGTGGAGATTTTCTTTCTAACGGATGAGATGATAATCTATTAAAATGGAAATAAAAAAAGAAGAATTAATCAAATAAAATAAAAAAAAAAAAAAACAAGGCCAGGAAATCAAGATGAAAATGAAAAATGGAACTCTCGAAACCCCCACGTATATAACAATCACTACATAGTGGCCCCTGCGCATTTCTCCTCATTTCCAGCACGCCTCGCCTCCCTCTTCTCCGCCTCGCTCTGCGTCGTCGTCGTCGCCGCGCGGCGGCTCGTCTCCGTTTAATCGCCGGGATTTCCGGTTCCTCGGCCGTATCCGCGCCGTCGCCGGAGGAATCGGCGCCGGCCGCCTCCGCGAGCTCGCGGAAGGTACGGTTTTTTCTTTCCGTTGGGGACGTTCAGGAGCCGGAGCTCCATTTTCGGCCGTTAGGAATTTCCGGTGTCGGGCCTAGGAGCTGTTCCGATGATATCCGCGGCGAATGAGGACGGTTCGGGTGCCAAATCGGACGGGTCGGAGGAGAATCGAGGGGAGGCAGGTAGGGTTTCTGAGGATGTCGGCGAAGCGCCTCGGGAAGAGGAGGGCGCGGGTTCGGGGGTTGTGGCGGACGACGGTGCGGGCGATTCGGCCGGTGCCGATTCGGTGGCTTTAGGGGGCGAATTTAGGGCTTCGGTTAGCGGCGTAGGTTCGGGGAATGGGAGATCTGAAGAGGAGGGAGTTAGGGTTTGCTCCTCAGCCGATGGGGGGAGTCCCAGTGGGGCGGATGAGGAAGTGAAACCTGGAGGTTTCGAGTTTAAAAGTGAGAAGTCCGGTGAGTATTGGCTCGACGATGTGAAAGGTGGGATTCGAGCGGAAGATGACCTGTCCGATGCCTGTGATCGTGAAATTGGTTCGCAAGGTTGCCTGGAGGTCGATGGGGATGGCTCGGAGTCGATAAACTCTGGTGGCACGGCTGAGAGGAAATCTGTTGAACGGCAGTATGATTCTTTGTTGTCCGAGTTTGATGAATATGTAGCGAATGAGAAAAATAGCTCCAGTGAAAGCGGCATGTCGAGGGCTTTGAGTTACGGATTTGAAGTGGGGGATATGGTGTGGGGCAAAGTGAAATCGCATCCCTGGTGGCCAGGGCAAATCTTTAATGAAGTTTTTGCGTCTTCTTCGGTGCGACGCTCAAGGAGGGATGGTTATGTGCTGGTGGCTTTCTTCGGTGATAGTAGTTATGGGTGGTTTGACCCGGCAGAGCTTATTCCTTTTGAGGAGAATTTCATTGAAAAATCGAGCCAGACAATTTCAAGGAACTTCGCTAAGGCAGTCGAGGAGGCCATGGATGAAGCAAGTAGGAGAAGTGGTCTTGCTTTGGCTTGCAGGTGTAGAAATGCTTTCAGTTTTAGATCGACACGTGTTCAAGGGTACTTTTCAGTTGATGTGCCTGATTATGAACAAGGAGGGCTGTATTCGACTATTCAGATAAGCAAAGCACGAGACAGTTTCCAGCCTCGGGAAACTCTTGCATTTATAGAACAGCTTGCATTAATGCCACAAGGAAGTGATGAGAAGAGCCTCGAGTTTGTCAAGAATAAGGCTATTGTTTTTGCTTATCGCAAGGCAGTATTTGAGGAGTATGATGAGACCTATGCTCAGGCATTCGGGGTGCAGGCAGTGCGCCCTTCTCATGATCCAGTTGATCCAACAGCTCAGCCAGTGAAACCTCGAGGTACTTATTGGATGGTGTATTTTAAGCTTTGGATGTTTTTGCTGTGGTGGTGCCTTTTTTTTTTTTTTTTTTGGGAGGTGGTGGGGGGTGGGATTATATTGGCAGGTTGCTGCCTTTGTTTGCATGACTTATGCTTATATCGGTTCACTTTCCATGAGTTGAAAGTTTTACCTATTCGTGTTTTAACTCTCAGATGTTCAGTAGACATGGTTAAGTAGTTTCAAACTCGCAACCCCTTTCTTTCTGTAATCATGTATGGAGCTATCAAAGAGAAGTGCAAACACATTCTTTAAAGAAAGGGGTTCTGAAAAAGTCATATCTTTGCACAGTATTTCTCTTCGATGTTGGTCCTTCTTTTAACAGTCATGCAATACATTAATCAAGTGGATACTGAAGTACATCTAACTGCTCTAAGGAAAAGGCGATAGTTCATATTTGAGCAGCTTGGTTTCATAGCATTTTTCTCAGAAAAAGAAACAATCAACATGACACCCCTTGCGCTTATTCAACTTGCATGGTAAGGAAACATACTGTCAACTTTTTGCTTCCATGCTAATGTCAGGATTAAATTTGTCCTGGCTAATAGTCAGGATAAAATGCAATGGTAAGGGGATAGCAAAGAAAATCCAAGATTTATGTGAAGGAGCTGGTAAAATGAAAATTTTCCAGCTCCTTATCATTGATGTGGAGTGCATGCTCTCATTTTCTCTTTTGATTGTATTACTTTATGGTTCACTCACGAAACACATGAGCTCTGTCTGAAGTTGAAATTTTTTCCTTTTTTCTGCAGTCCATCTTGTTCTTATGGTAGCCTACACTTGCTAATTAGGTCCTTTCTGGTATTGTTACTGGACATGGACGTGCCTTTCATAGTTTATCATTAAAGGTGTTCTGGCTATAAGATATATTGGTTAATAGTTGGTACCTTCCTTCTGATCTCATATGCTTGTTATCTCCTTCAGCTCTTTTGAGTGGTCCACTGGTGATTGCCGAGGCTCTTGGCAGCAAAAGGGCCTCCACTAAACCCATGAAAGTGAAGGATCCCTCCAAAAAGGACAAATATCTTTTTAAGCGACGGGATGATTCTGGTACACAGCAAACTAGCCCAGTACAGGCCAATTCTTCGGTTCCTGCCGCTTATGTTGATGGTTCACTTGTAGCAGCAGGAGGAGGTTATATCTTGCAGAAGAGAGCTTCATCTATTCCTGTCAACTCTCAGATTCCAGTGAAACTTGAGCAGACCCAAGTAACTGCAGATGCAATTTCAAGTCAGGGTGGTCCTGGGATTTCAGCCCTGCATCAAGTTCCAGAAAGTAGCTCTGCAATCAAAATTCAGAGTCCATCTGGTTTAGGTGGCCCCAATGTGATTGGGAAAGGCGAGGATGCAAAAATTATCAATTCTCAAGATGGTTCACAGCAAAGAGGCCAGGAATCTTATACAGTACAGGATAGTGGTTATGTTTCTAATCTATCAACTGATGTTGTTAGTGCCGATGGAGCTATGAGGAAGAAGAAGAAAAAGGTTCTTGGACATCCTGCAGGGGAGCCAAGCTCACAGAATGTTGTTATGAGAGAGAAGAAAAAGAAGAAAAGGAAAGAAATTGGCCTTGAGACAGGTTCTGATCGTCCTCGAAAGCGGCTGCTAACTGGCAAAGTTGGAGTATCAGTGGCAAAAGTTGCTGGTAAACTTACTCAAGTTGATTCGGCCTCAAAAGAGGAATCCTATGCAGACAAACAGAAGAAAGGTGAAGCAAGCAGGACACATCCTGATGACGTTGGGATGGTGCCTACTTGGTCTGGAAACGCTGAGCTTGATTTGCGACAACTCTTGAATGGTTTGCAAGCCCTTGCTCTTGATCCTTTTTATGGCATTGAAAGGAGCAATCCTGCAGTTACAAAGCAGGCTTTTCTTCGATTTCGATCCCTTGTGTATCAGAAGAGCTTGATTCTGGCTCCACCATCTGAGACCGATAGTGTTGAAATTCGCCCTGCGAAATCTCCTGCTGGTGTTGGAGCTGCTGATCAATCTACTGGTGAAAGTGTAAGGAAACTATCATCTTCGAAATCAACAAAATCGACTGGAAGATTTGATGACCCAGCAAAGAGTGGCCGCAAACGTCCTCCATCTGACCGTCAGGAAGAAATTGAAGCAAAGAGGTTGAAGAAAATCAACAATATCAAATCGTTGGCCGCTGAAAAGAGGACAATTCAGAAGACCCAGGATGCACCACGGGGAGAGGGAAGAGAAACTGTTTCTGCAACCCCAAAACAAGCAAAACCATTTCCCATCAAGAAAGTGGAGTCTCATCCGGCAAGAGCCTCGGACCCCACCATATTAGTCATGAAGTTTCCTCCTGGAACGTCGCTACCATCTGTCACCGAGCTCAAGGCAAGGTTTGCTCGATTTGGGCCATTGGATTACTCAGGCATCCGTGTCTTCTGGAAGTCATCAACGTGCCGGGTTGTCTTCCACCGCAAACTTGACGCGGAGGCGGCTTACAAATATGCTGCTGGGAACAACAACTTATTTGGCAATGCTGGCGTGAGATATTCTCTCCGGGATGCAGAAGTTCCTGCATCTGAGGTTTCGGAGTCTGGAAAAGGCAGGGGCAATGATTCTGTACATGACACTCCACGCCTCAAGGATCCTTCGACTGAAAGATCAGGACCTGCATCCGCGGTCCAGCTCAAATCATGCTTGAAGAAATCGTCTGGAGATGATCCCGGTGTAGGGCCCACAACAGGTAACGGAGGTCGGGCAGCAGCCCGTGTAAAATTTTTGTTGGGTGGGGAAGAAACTAGTAGGCAAGAGCAAAAGATGGTTGATAATGCAAACAACTTCAACGACAAGAACAACAATGGTAGTTTTGCAGATGGTGGCGCATCATCTTCTTCTTCTTCCTCTCTTGCAATGGTTTATAATAGTAAGAACTTTCAAAGGGCTGCTGTCTCTTCCTCTCCCCTTCCGCCCCTTCTTCCACTTCCTCCACTTGCAAAGCCACAACTGCTAAACAACAATGCATCACTGCCCACCGAAATATCACCCCCTCCAAGAAGTGCACCCAATTTTAACGTTACCGTGGACATCTCACACCAGATGATAACCCTCTTGACTCGGTGCAATGATGTAGTGACCAACTTGTCGGGCTTGCTAGGTTATGTCCCCTACCATCCTCTTTGATGACGGGGAATTAAGTGAGAAGCCCGACCCAAACGAGCGATTAATCTCCTATGGACCATGAAGATGGACACAGTTTGATCTCCAGTAGTCGCATGGAGTTGCATGGGAGCACGGCGATGCACCAATTCAAAAAGCCCAAATCGCGGTCGACTTCTGGAAGGGAATGGATTTCTCCTTCGGGCTGAGGAGAGCTACTGGAAAAGGGGCCTCAACTGAAGCGGTTGAGCTAGTGACTTAGACCAAAATCATGTTCGTCATGTGTAGTCAATAGTGCAATCTTATTGCTCCTTTTTCTTTCACAGTTTTTTTTTCTTTTTTTATTTAATTTTATTATTGTATGAAACATCGTCTTCTTTTTTTTCCTGCTTTAGCTTTTGTACTATGCTTGATAGACGAGGACACTTTTTCGTAAGGGCAATGTGACTTGGATAGAGTAAGAATGATTGTCCACGCTGTTTTTAGAGAGGCTGATGAACGGAGAGAGCGTGCAAATACGAGCGAAGTAAAAGAGAACATGGATTAGGACAGGCTTTCACTCATGTTGAACAAATGAGGCCAGAGGGAAATGGTTATGTTGGTGGGAGCCATGTTAGAGGAGACATGATCATGGGTCCATGTTCAAGTTCTTGACCGTTAGCCTAAAGCCTAAATGATATATATAAGTTTCATCTATTTCGTGAAAAATAAATGATTTGTAGAGTGTTATCTTTAAAATGATTACTTATATTACTTATAAAAATGAATGAAACATAAATATTTTCATGATCCATGAAAATGTTTAGATGTGAATTGTCATTGATAAAGAAAAAGTTTTCTTTGGCTAATTACTTTAAAAGATACAAATAACCATTTTTAGAATAATATTTTCATAATCATTCATTTTTTTTATAAATAAAGCTGTTTGCTTTATTTATATATCCTAACTCCATTGACTTTAAAGATGTTTGCTTTGGGAGAGATTGGCCATAAAACCAAAAGAGAGGAATGACTGCTTTAGGAGTGCAATGTTGGAACCTATATAAGCCCCATTTGATTTAGCATTTGCAATGGGTAAAGTCCTTTGACCAAATGCAAATGTGTTTTATTCATGTTAAATTACATCTCCAAATGGCTCTAAGGCCCTGTTTGGTTTAACTTTCCTAAAGGGCCCAAAATCCCTTGAGGAAAATATTAAGCGTTTGACAAGCATTTTGGAAAGTTTATTAGCCAAATGTCAACATGGGAATGCAAAAAGCCCAATGTAAATCTGAACCTATTTTGAGCTTTTGAGCTTTTAGTATTTTGAAAATGTAAGTCCATTGTTTATCTTCTTCTTTATTCATCATGACTGTTTGTCTTCCCAAATTTGCCACCTAAGAGTCGACTTCTCCAACAACCGCCATCGTCGCCTAGGGGTCATACGTCCTCGGCGACCACTGCCTAGGGTGGTGTGACCCACGATTCAAGTGGTGGTGTCACCTGAGATTTGCATGACCTCAAGTAGCTAGATTTGGCCATCCGGCAACTAGATTTAGTTGTCTAGCGTCGCCTAGGTTTGTGTGACCTTAGGTTGCCAAATCTAGCCATCTGGTAGCTAGATTTGGCTAGTGGCTAAATGTGGTCATCTAGCGATTGCTCGACGGCCAACCTACATTGGATTTAATTTTTAGACAAAAAAAAAAAAAAATAGCAAAGCCCCCTTATAAATGTGGGTTTTACTAAACGGCATTTATGTTAAGGCTATATTCCAATGTTACTTGAAGTTAACAATTTACTAAACAATATAATATTTCGAAAAATCCATTTATCTCAAAGATATTTACATTTTCTCAAAGCCATTTCCTCAAAACTAAACCAAATGGACCCTAAGGGCCTCTAGCCCAAAGTAAATCCGGAGGTCTTTTAGGAAGTTGCATTCTTAGAATGTAAGTTTTGGCCATCGATTACTATTCATCTTCTCCAAACTACCACACGGAAAAGTCAATTGGAAGTCGACGACCGTTAGCCAAGGGGTTGCGCATGTCAACGATTGTCGCTTGGTGGTCGCCGGTCCCGGTGACCGCTACCGAACCTCAGGTGATGCTTGGGTCGTGCTACCCAAGTGATCGTTGGCCTGAATCACACAACCAAGGTGATGGTCGCTTGAGGTCAAGCGACCCAGGCATTGATGGTTGGGTCATAGCGACACTTGAGGTCACATGACCTCAGGTTGCTTCGCCATATATGGATGACCTTAGGTGAGGCCGTCTAGTAGCTAGATCCAGCCATCGGTGGTTGTACTCCAAAAAAAAAGAAGCAAAAATCTAGTTTTCATTTAGTGAAATTTTTTTACAAATGTAATTTTTATCAAACGAAATTTAAGCTAAAGTTGCTTCCCAATACACTCTAAAATTATAATTCACTAAATATTATTTGCATTTCAAAAAACCCATTTAGCCCAAACTTACTTGTATTTTTTCAAAGACATTTTTCCAAAGTTGAACCAAATGGGGCCATAGTCCATTAGTGTACCATACGAATGGACAATATGGCATGTGGAGATAGGTTAGAATAGGAAGCCCATACCTCATGGCTAGGTGATGCATCGGTTACGCATTAAAGATCTATACCAAACCTGATTTTAAAGCTGTTTGCTTTAGGAGTGCAATGTTGGAACCCATATGGCATGTAAAGATAGGTTAGAATAAGGAGTGCGAGAGCGCATGCCTCAGAGCTGGGTGATGCATTAGTTGCGTTCCAAAGATATATACCAAACGCAATTTTAAAGTTGTTTGCTTTTGGAGTGATTGGCTTGAGAACAAACCAGAAGAGTGACTCCTTTAAGAAAGCAACGTTAGAACCCTTATGGTCCATTAGTCTTCCGTACAAACGGAATTATGGCAGTGGAGATGGGTTAGAATAATAATTGCATGCCTCGTAGCCGGGTGATGCTCAGTTGCGTTCTAAAGATCTATACCAAACGTGATTTTAAAGTTGTTTACTTTGGGAGTGATTGGCCAAAGAACTAAAAGGAGAAGTGTGACTGCTTTACGAGTGCATTGTTGGAACCCATCCATTAGTCTTCCATGCCGACAGACTTCATGGCATGTGGAGATAGATTAGAATAAGAAGCGCACGCCTCACAGCTGGCGATGCATTAATTGCGTTCCAAAATTCTATACCAAACGCGATGAATTAAAAAAAAAAAAAAAAACGAATAAATCTACATCCATGCGACCGCATTTCCGTTTGGTAAGGAAGCCCTTTTTTAATCTTTTTTTGGATGAATCACCCGTTGGATTCTTGCCCCGAGAAAGGCCAGATATTCTCAAATGAAAAAAAAAAAAAAAAAAAAAGCTTGCACTCGCGGGTCAAAGCTACTTAGATGTTTCAATTTGCTATTTTTTTTTTTTTTTGACAAGTTAGAAAAGCCCAAAAAGCATAAACTAGTTTAAGGGTGCGCATGGTAATGCTTCTTGGTTGGAGAAGAGCTTTCTTTTTTTTTCTTTTTTTTTCAAAAATAGTTATATTTTATTTCTCCTCCGAAAGACAATTTCTGAATAAAATAAGGTGTTTAGTAACTATATAAAATTTATATTCTTAAAATAGAAAAATAATAGAAATGTATTTGGTATGATTTTTATTTTTTATATTTATTTATTTTTTATTCTTGCTCACGGACCGTCGCCGCACAAGCCGCATGAGCCACCCACAACCCTCCAACCATCGCTACCAAGGGGGCTGGGCCGCAAAGGTGATCGGCGGTGGGCGAGAGGATGGTCGGTGGGCTATGGGCAATCGTGTGATCGGCAAGCTACAAGCAGCGGGCGGCAACGACGGTCAGTGGCAGTCATCAAAGGTCAGGGGTGGCCGATGGGCTATAGGCGGCAGCAACAACGATCATTGTCGCCACCGATGGGGCGATGATGGCCGTGGCTGGTGGGGTGACGATCCACTGATGGTGGCCACGACCGACCAGAGGTGGCTGGCAATTGGCAAGCGGCCACCCAAGGCCGCAGCAAGTAAGAAAAATAAAAGAAAAAATTGACTTATTTCTAAAATTTGTTCCGGGAACAATAAACTATTTTTTTTTTCTTATTTTTGTTCCAAATCTATTTCCGGAAACAAAATTTTTACCAAAAGGATTTTTATTTTTATTTTTTTGTTCCGAAAAACAAAAGAATAGAAATTGAAAGAAATAAAAACATTACCACTTGAGGCTCTAAGGTGCGCATGGTAAATTTGAAAAAAAGAAATTGATTTCGGCGAAATCAATTTCTCAATTTCTATTCCCGGACAAGTTTCGAGCAAAGAAACCTGTTTGATAACGACTCAAAATTTCTATTTCAAAACAAATCCGTTTGATAACAAAAAAAAAAATTCTATTTCTATGAATCATGTTGTCCCCATCCTTTTACCTCACTCTTCTTGGTGCTTGTGATGGTAATTTAATTTGATAAAAGTTGGTAAATCACTTTAATTTATATTGGTAATTCGATAGAGTAGTTAGGAACTTCAAAACATTAGCAATTTATGTAAATAAAAGCTAGTAATTAGTATAAAAAATGCTAGTATGCAAACTACAAAAGATTTGGGAATAGGGAACTTACATTTGAGGGATAAAGGACACTTAGAATCAGATGTTTCAATAAAATTTGATTTAAATAAATCTTGTGGAAATGGTTTTTTAATCGGTGAGGTTGCTTGAAGGCAACGAGTTTCCATATTAAGCTTTCTTTGGCTTACCTAACAGTCTTGTTCCCGTTTATCTACACTCATCATCCAACTTATAAACATTCATGTGGAGCGAGGCATTTGACGTACATTACCGTGACATGGACTTCAATTCAATTCCGGCCTGAATGGATCAAATACTAGTCCTGATCAATATAAGAATTAGTATCTTAATGCAAAAAAATTCACAATTATTTACTGGCTATACATTTTTCCGAGTTCAAGCACGCGCATAATTTCTGCAATCCTTTCACTCTAACATTCAAAACAAAGTGAGCATAACAACTTCCAGTCAAATCGTTCTTATATTCCCACAGGTAAATCTCCAATACACGTACATAATCAGTTATCAGACTACCAATTACTACTCCTCACAGTATAACTTCATAACCAACATGCCTTTTCTTGGAGGTGAAATCATGCCTCATATAAAACCAAATGCAGGATCAACACCAAAGTGATTCACTACTGGGAATGATCCCGGCAAAATTCCGAGAGATGCTGCCTTCATAACTCAAAAGTTTTGTAGAAAATCTCGGAATCAAGTAGGAAATAAACAAAAAAACTTCGAGAACAAAAGGTTCTCAAAAAGTCATTTTCCCACTGCACTGCATATAAATTTTCTAGTATCTTAGCACAGGGTCAACCCACCTGAAATATCTAAAGCATCAGTGCAGATACATTCAGAGATTCAAACATCAGAACATCATCATGTTGCGTGAAGAAAACAATGAAACAACAAAAGAATAGATCGAAAATAGAACCAAATGCTCTGCTTGGTAGTTCAGAAAAATCAGTCATTTCTGCTTCTCTCAATCAAATAACAGATGCAACCACATAAAATGATTTATGAGGATCTCATACATGAATTAAAATGTTGCCCCAAAAAAAAATATATATCCCGACTGCTTGCTGTCAACTCAACTTGATCAAGATCTAACCGAGAGCTCCAGGGCAAAATGGGGCTCTCAAACCATATCATGAATTCAAAAAACCATCTAAACAATCTTGACACTTAGCCCTGCCTTCTCGAATCAAGTTGTGCAACTCAAATGAAATTGGCCCTCTTTAGGAATCTAATTGTTCTACAGTAATATGGCCATATTGACTCAATAAAATCCAAATATCACTCCAGCAACCACTCTTGCAATTCTTTGAGTTTCCTTCTAGAAAGCTCCTTGTAGGCCAAGTTCTTTACATCCACCACAGGTTGCCAGACACGAGAACGTACGTCTTCTTTTAGCTTCCTGTTTGCGACATACTGATAAGCAGTGAGGTAGTACACAGGCAAGTTCTTAACTACTTTAACTGTCTGCTTGAAAGTGAACAAATAAAGTGCCCACAATCCTCGGAACAGCTTGACATAGAGGGCAACGAGGAGTGGCCCCAGGATCCACAAAGGGGTCAGCTCCTTTGAAACTTCACTCCCATAGGTCACATTAATAGCCAGGTACAAAGGAGCACTGCCAATACAACATAATTAGAAGTATGAGGATAAATCTCTGTAATGGCTCATCAGACACTATCGAGCATGAGTCCACTTGCCATAAGCAATTTTAAGTCAAAGAATTAATATGGTTTACAGAATTTATATGATTTACAAACAAAATCAAGGGAAAGAACAGTTCTAGTTCTAACAATTCCAAAATCAAGCATGAGTCCCACCAGTTTCTTATTGTTATTATTTCTGTTTTTCTCGGGGCTTGTTTCAAAATTCATCTCAAATTATGATAAATCTTAGCTCTGTATAACATCTCTTTCTATTATATCTACAATATATATCAAATAATTTTAGTTGAAATATTATCCATCACTGCTATGTTTCACAGATTGTCCTATTAAGCAAAAACAGATTTCTGATATCAACAGTCCGTTGACCTTCAGCAGAAAGAAAAAAGGTGCCCATCGTTCCTTTTTCTTTTCCCGTTGTAAAAATTATCTCTATTCCCCACCCCCACTGAGAAACAGAGCAACCCGGATGAAATCTACCTAAGAACTCGCAGCACAAACACCAACCATTCGTAATCGCTCTCACATTCCCCACCCCACCGAGAAACATAGCAGCCCAGACTCGCAGCACAAACACCAACCGTAAATTTGCAGAGCACAAGCACAGAACAAGCACAGAACAACCAAAAGAGGCGAAAAGGGAAGGATCAATCGAACCTCGTGAGGAATTGAGACTAGAAAGGGGTGACAGCGACATCAATTGGAGCTGCGGAATCGAGAGTGGAAGGGGACGCGGACAAATATGGGCGACGGAGATGGGCAACGGCGACGGCGGCCCGGAGTTGGGCGGCGGATCCGCGGAATCGAGCGGAAGGGGACACGGACGAAGATGGGCGATGGCGACGGCGACGAAGATGGGCGACGGAGACGACTACTGGAGTTGGGCGACGATGACGACTACTGGGCGATGGCGACTGGAGCTTGATTGGGGACGCGGACGGACGAGGCGGGTCCGACGGGATGACCGGAGCAAATTGGCCGGTCGAGATGAGCGGCGACGGCGACGGCGAGATGAGCGGCGACGGTGAAGATGAACGGCGACGGAGTCACTAGGGTTTTTGGTTGAGGTGAGGAGAAGGAATGGGAAAGCAACGATAGTGAGGAGGGAGTTGAGTCTGCTTAAGGAAGGAGGTAGATGGATAAGAAACAATTTCTATTTCTACTTCAGAAATAGAGAAGCTAAAATTTTTAGCTTCTGATTTCTCACCCAAAACAATTTCTGAAACAGATTTCTATTCCGAGGAACAGAGAAATTAATTTGCGTTAAACAGTTTGCTCCAAACCCTGTTCCGGAAACAGAGAAATAGAGAAATTGAGAAACGGAAATTTTACCATACGCAGCCTAAGTCGCCCCACATTGTATTTCCCTTCCAGCAAATGGACATTCGCTTTCATACTTGCCATTTCCTCGCCGCCCCCCCCAAAAAAAAAAAAAAAGAAATGAAAAAAGGTGTGGCCCTAGGTGACTCACTCTTTGTCATAGCAAAAGCGTCATCAAAGATGCATATCTAATACTCTCTTTTAGCTCCCTGAATCTTGTCCAGAATAAGACCAAGAGTTTGGCATTGCCCGAATTATCACCCCAAAGCTTGCCTTATAGGACCAAGAAACTCCATAGGAGTTCAAAATGTCAAACTTCAGAGTGGGAACACACTCAAAATTAGGGCTTCAAGACCCACCTACAAGTTTACAAGGAGCAGCCCGATTTCTTCAGACCAGTAGAAACTTTAGCCCGCTCTACCCTGGAATCTCAGTTGAAGTTGCTCAGTAACTACAAGATCGAACTTTCTTTGGCCCAGCAACATCTGAAATGCATGTTGAACCGCAGCAACCTGCCCTTTGCTAGCTGCCATCTACGAGTAGCTTCGCTGATTTCTGTTCAAGAAATTACCGGATTGACCAAAACAAGAATGTTGTTTGGTTTTTCAAAGATAAGAGAATCTTGAATTTATGCAGGACTCTTCCAAAATTTACTTCTATCTGGCGGTCATACTGTTTCTTTTTCTGTTGATTTGTGAGACCATCCGGTCCCTTCTTTAACTTCAATATAGAGAAGAATCAAGTAAACCATACATTGTTCAATGCATATCAATTGAAGTTTCTGAAAGGAGTATCACTGTCTTCCTTCAGATATCTAGGTTGGTCTCCTCCGGAACTACAGTCAAAGTGACACGACTGTCCTTTGCTCTTCTTACAACAACCTTAATTGGGATCCCAATTTTGTCCCCCATGATTTCAATAATCTGCCATGAATACATCAGTCAACAAATCTGGTCATCACAACTCAACAGTCAGCCATAACTTAGTAACAAAATACTAAGGAAGTGAGTTCATGCCTGACAGCCTACCCAGTGAATTTTTGTGCAATCTCTAATTTCTAGTTCAAATATAGCAAAATGCAACAGCATATTACATAAAAATAACCCATTTAATCTATGTAGTGTAGGCGATGGTGCTGTTGGTAGCTGTCACTATTCTTGTTATCATTGCTTTTCTAACTACAAGTTGCAACAAGAGGGATGAATTTCCTTCTATTTTTCCAAAAAGCAGACACTTCACTGAACCACAAGAGTGATACTATACTGATTTATAAAAAAGGAAAAGAAAACAAAACCAGGGAGGAGAGAAGAAAAGGCAGGGTTAACCTCAGTGATTCTGCCAACAGGCTTCCCATCAAACTCGATGACTATGTCACCTGGTTGGAAGCCAGCACGATCGGCTGGGGATCCTGGAGTTACCTGATGAAGAAAATTGAGAATGATAACAAAGATGAGGAACATGCAACTCTACAGCTCCTCTGACATTAACTTCTTCTGCTGAAAGCAAATGTATAGTAGTGTCCACCTTGAGACAGAGAAACTCATACCCATAGTACTAACAAAGATTTTTTTTTTTTTTTAAATTCATATTTATGCAAGATCTGGAGGTCACAGTTTGGAATAGCTCTTGGTCTATTACACACACATGCAAAGCACATTTACATAGAACTAAGTGGTAAGGAAGAAGAAAGGTAAGTGGGTAAGTGCTTTGTCCTTTAAAGAAAATTTTATCAGACTCCCAGCATCTCTTGTGCTTAAATGCACTAGAAAGTAATGAAACCAATAGGTAATTCCACTCCTCATGAGTCTGATACCATGGATGGTGAACATGACAGGACATATATAAGAGGAACATGTGGCAATTACTAAAGAAAATGGCACGAGGTGTAAATGAAGTATTGTGAATATTAATCCCATCAAGCTCAAACATATTACAGTCAACAAAAAAGTCCTATTGAGATGCATTGTCATCAGTACATCTAAACAGTTTCAGTTTCCTCCCTAAAGTTTTAAGCACAGAAATATTCAAGGTACAAGCTTGCCCAAAACAAGTTTTACAAAGTTTTTCACTCTTCATATGGTGCAAGTATCGTCACATTTCACCAAATCAGTTGCACCGGCACATTAACAAAGCTAATACAATAAAGTATTAAAAACAAGGTGAAACCCACATCACTTGTATCACACAATAACTAATGGACATTATTTACTTAGAAGAACACACCGTTGGTACAAGAACACCTCTCTTGACATCGGGGAATGCAGGATCTCTTTCCTTGAGCTGAGCGATGATCATCTCATTGAGATCAACCATTTTCAATCCCAACCAAGGTCGAATAACTCTCCTGGAGATATAAAATCAATCAAAGGGACTTCCACAATGAATGCTTCTATTAGCCACAAAAACAACACTGCCATATCAACCCATCAATTCAAGGGAAACAGAAGTAGGAACAGCTCTATGAAAGTAGAAGAAAGCCACTATATCCTAGTAAAGAATACCAAGAGGTTAGAATGCTTCTATACACAAAAAAATTTAAAATATGTATTCAATATCATCAAAATAGACAGGTTTTCACTGACCATGAATATAATCAAAAACAAAATTTAAAGGGTTTCTAACACCACTGGGCACTCAGCCCAATGGCCGTGGGAAGGGGAGGGGTGGGGGCATTGAATGGGAGGGCAGGAGTTTTTTTTTTTTTTTTTTTTTGGGTGACCCGGGAACTGCCATACAGCCATCAGCCAGCAGCATAAACCCGGGGCGACCCAAGGGGACCCACCTCCCCCAGACCGCGGGTGAGTCGCACAAGTGACCGTGGGGATTCAAACTCGCTCCCTTCCAAAAGAGGGATTGAGCGCAAACCATGCGATCACCAATGGGGTGGGAGGGCAGGAGTTCAATCCTGCAAATTGCAAAACTAGAGGGAAGAGTGCTAATTACTAACAAGACCCAAAAAAATGATTAAGTCTCTGACAACTCTCTCACAGATAACTTAAATAAGGAACCTATAAAGTCAATAACTACATCTATTGTAAATTGACATATTTTGATCTAGAATAGTAAGATCAGATTACTATCATGACAGTTAATGTGACACCAAAAAATCAGTTCTACAAATCCTATATGTTATCAACTGATGAAAACAAAGCAAAAATGCAGCCTTGGCTAGGAATCCATATAGCAGGTTCTAAACGTTTGGGGCACTTCAAATATAGATTCCTCATGGGAGAGGTGAAAATATAGGATAAATAATAGAAGCAAATCCAGTACTCATATGCAGCCTAGATGGCTTAGAAGAGAGACTACTGCAACCGGAAGAATGTTGCATCTCAAAACTTCAGATATTGGTGAAATAACCATATGAGAGATGGGAGAGATCAAGGCATATTTAAGATGTACAAGAACATACCCACTTTTCTTGAAGTGTTCTATTATTTTTGAAACCGAATTGATTGGTACAGCAAAGCTCAATCCGTCCGCACCTAATACTTTCATTATATTAACGCCAACAACTTCTCCATCAATATTAACAAGAGGACCTCCAGAATTTCCCTGTACATTAATTGAATTTTTCATTACAAAGCACGTCAATGTCTCATGTCATAGAAAATTATGATATTAGTGGGTCATGCACATGAAATCAACACAAGCATCAGAACCATAATAGCAAGCATAAGTCTGAAAAGCCAAAAAGAGGAAGACAGGTGATATAAATAAACAGATTTTTCACATTTTTTCAACCATTTACGTTGATGGACTACTAGCTGAAAATTCTAAATGCAGATGCACTATTTTAGGGTACATTTGATAAAAATCACTTCCCACAATATGGACACTAACAAGCTAACCACAAAACTTTATTAGACTAATTTCACTATTTCTGGTATTATGGAGAAACACAAAAATATGTGATGATAGATATTACTGTTATATATGAAGTCCTCAAACAAAGTGCATAACCAGCACCATTTGCGGGCCCTTGTTTACAAAACGTCCCACAAGCTCTCTCCCACTCATGCATGCTATGCAGGAAAAGTAAATGGACCATCTTACGGCATTGATTGCGCAATCAGTCTGTAAATACTCTCTTCGCATTCCTCCAAGACCCAGATCACTGCTTTTGCGGTCTACGCAACTAGATGCAGGTGAAAAAATGCAAAAACAAATAGCAGTAAGTATGCTATAAATCATTTACTCACATATACAAAAAGAAGAAAGGAAAATATAAGATCTCCCGGTTTCAGGGAATTATCGGGTAAACAAGAATTCTATACTTAAATTTCACAACAAAATAAAATAAAATAAAAAAAATAAAGAGAGAAAACAAAAGATAGAAGTACCTGACAATGCCAGCAGTAACAGTATTTTGAAGGGAAAGAGGACAGCCCATTGCTACCACCCAGTCTCCAGGTCGAAGTTTGCCCGAAGAGCCAAGTTTTGCTGTTGGAAGAGGAACCTTCGAATTGATTTTTACGATGGCAATGTCAGAATGCATATCCGCATTGACAACAGTACCCTCAAAAGTTCGACCATCTTGCAAAGTTACTGCAACCTGTGAGTTATCACAAACATCAACCTAAGGGAACGATATCACAATTTCTATAAGCTCTCGTATGAAAACATAGTATCTGACAAACTCCGAATTATTCAGAGGCTAGATAATTGATCATGAAAATCAACCTCTTGTATAGCTAAAGGTTGTGATAACTCACACATTGGTGCTCCAGCGTATAGCCTTGGAGAATAATGGGGAAAAAGATTAAAAATAGGAGTCAAGACATGCTAGCAGTCATAGTAACACTACTTTTAAGTGACATGTAAGAAAACCACCCTTGCAGAGCACTTTTCTCTTCACTTAATATGGTTTAGCAAGTTCCATGAGAGGTTTACTAATATAATTAAGCATTTGAGGTCAACTAGCTGCAGAAATTACAATATCCAAATTCTAACTTCAGAAGCACCAGTAATAAAGTACATTTACACAGTCAGCAAAGCAATGGCGATTCAACAGAGAAGTTATGAGTAATGGAAGACACTTCCAATGCAATGTAGTACAAAAACAACATGTAATGAGTATCAACAGAGCCATAAATGAGATGAATAGTATTTTGCTGCTGGAAACTAATATATTGTGGAAAGACAGGCTAAATGAAAAGAAACAAACCTTGCCTTTAGATGAAGAGTGAAGACCTTGGAAATCAACCACGACATGAGCACATGTTAAAATCATGCCGTCCTTGTTAATAATAGTTCCAGATCCTATACTCTTTCCAGTGGTAATGCCATGGAAACCTTACAAATGGGGAAAGGCAGAAAGTAATAAGAGTACACATCATGATGGTGAAAGACAAGGCAAGTAACGAAAAATTCACAGGAGAGAGCATACCCTGCGGAACAGATAAATTTACAACTGCAGGACCAACCCTAGCAGCTGCATTTGCAATGGTGTCCCTCCCCAAACAATGAGGACACGGTTTCGGACTTTCGCTGGCATCAGCAGGCAATTCTTTCTTTACATCATCAGGTGAGGCAGGAATGGCTCTAAATGAGAATGTTGGAAGAATACCTACAATTTTTCAAATGAAGACGACGAGAGTGCGAAAGAGTACATTCAATACAAACATCGTGAAGAAGAAAACCAATCAGTAAATTCGATTGAACAACAGACCAGGAACCAACCAGATTGAAATTGATCCCAGGACAGAAAAGCCGGTCGAGAGTCTGTTATCTGGTCAATGTGCCACGGTCGCTCCAGTTGTTTACACAAAGGTGCGGAAATCCCAATCGATAACTCCGGCTCTAGATGTAAATTCCAATCGTAAGCCTTCGACATTCACTAATATGGACCAGACCAGGAAAAGGACGAGATACAGAGATTTCAAAGGGACATAGTTCGAGTAAAAGAAAATTGGCATGGCAATACAATAATAAGACGAAGCTAGCGAGGCCGAGACACTTTCCTAAACGACAGTTTTCAGCTGATAACAGAAACTACCTCATGCTTCACCTCCAATTCCACAACAATAGAGCACGACAAGGGACTTATAGAAAAAAAAATAGGGCCAGAAAGACAACAAGCGGATAACGAACGGCAGACTCACTGGCGTCGGCATTGGCGTTCGCGAATGCAACCCCAGAACCAGTGACGGCGACGGCAGCAATCCGAAGCAGAGAAATTCGCTTGGAATCACGCACGATGTTCCTCTGAAAACAGAGGAGAAAATGCAAGAAGCAGGTCAGACGAATCGAAACGACAAGGGAAGACCATGACATGAAGCCATCGATTGCAGTTTGTATAAAAGCAAGCAACGCGCGACGATTAGGCGAAAAGGGTGAATTGGGATCTGCGAAATGAATTACCAGTGCGAGTCTCATGAGCTTACGATCTCGTCCCAGTTCGCGATTCGGAAAATCACGAGCCCGGGTCACCTGCAGCTGTGCAGCTCGCGAGGGTAGAGTTGCGGAGCTCTCTGGTATTTTGAAAAGCCCTCCTTAACACCTCTCCCTCTCTCTATATATGCAAAGGGCAACGCAGCAAGCGGGCGTATATATAAAAGGCGGTGCGAATTGATTAACCTTAAAAATTGTAGCTTTTCTTAGTTTTTCCATGTTCTAGATATTTCAGAAGGAAAATACCATCGACCCATAATTTCATCGACCTTAAAACCTCACATTCGGGAACAGTGTACTGCGAGATGTGGGCATCTAAATTCGACAGAAAACCGAAATTTATTCAAGACAAAAAGCCCATTTCAGCCCGACATCATTTCATTAGCGAGAGAATGCTTAATTTGGCGCAAGTATATATACAGACCACTAATTTTCTCCAGGTTTGAAGAGAAAACCCCACAAAAGGAAAAGAAGGAGAAAGAGAACGGATTCTAGTTGTAGACCCATGAAAATATATGCATTGAATTCATCAGATGATGGGGCATTACATCATCCAAAAAAAAGACCAACCAAACACCCACAAAAGGGCCTAATCCATATGCACATGAACGATCTGATACCCAAAATGCCCACCCAAAAAACTGGCCATTTACCAAAAAACCCCCCCTCGCCAGAACCCCGTAGCAAAGACTTTTGTCTCAGGCCTTGGCAGGCGACTTGGGCTGGGACGACGCCTTGGGGGCGTCGGAGGAGGCCTTCTTGGGAAGCAAGACGGGGTTGATGTTGGGCAGCACGCCGCCGCTGGCAATGGTCACCCCCTGCAGCAGCTTCCCCAGCTCCTCGTCGTTCCTCACCGCCAGCAGCACGTGGCGCGGGTTGATCCTGTTCTTCTTGTTGTCCCGCGCCGCATTCCCCGCCAGCTCCAGCACCTGCGGGTAACGAACACAATCGCGTCACGTCTCGTCACCGTCGCCACTCGATGCCTAAAGAACACTAAAAGCCCGGAAATCTACCTCGGCGGCCAAGTACTCGAGGACGGCGGCGAGGTATACGGGAGCTCCGGTGCCGGTGCGCTGGGCGTAGCGGCCCTTCTTGAGGAAACGGGCGACGCGGCCGACGGGGAACTGGAGGCCGGCCTTGACGGACTTGGAGACCGACTTCTTCCTCTCTCCCCTCCTCCCTCCGGCGCCTCTGGCTTCCATTTCCGGGTTCCGACGACGGGCGGTGCAATCCGACGGCGGAGTTGCTTTTCCAAGTTTTGGGGTTCCGGCACCGTGCGAAAGCGATGGCGACGACGACGGCGACGGCGACCGGAGTATTTATACGAGGGGCGGATGGGATGGTGACGTTTCGGTGGATGGCGATCCGCGCAGGTGTTTTGGTTTTTGGAATTGGGGCGTTGATCGAAGGGTTAGAAATGCGCCACGCTGGCGATCCGGGAGACTCGATCATCCGAGATTTGACCGGGAATTTAATCGGTTTGCCATTAATTTTAAGCATCATCAGACGGGAAAGCCGAAAAGAAAAACCATAAAAAGCCATCAATAGCCTAGGACAAAACTGACATAAATAATTGTCGAAGTTTCACTCGATCTATAATATCATCCTTAAAATATTAATTTACTCTATATAATCTTATATCTTAGCTCAATGTATAATATAGTCCTCCATGAACTTTTATTTATTTAATATGGTCTCTAAATTTTTTTTATAAATATTTAATCAAATCCCTAAATTTATATAACATATCAAATGTTAACATTTCATCAATTAAGTTCACGAACAATATTAAAATTTTTATATAGTTGACAGATTAAATTGAACATATATTCTAAATTTAAGAATCACATTGAATAAATCAAAAGTTTGTGAATAATATTGCGCATTGAATTATAGTTTATGAATCATTTATATCATTTTCCTTAAAATTATAGATGTTCAATTAGGTTAGCAAAATTCTTTTTCACTAATCCAACCCTAAATTATAGCTTATTCTCTTGAGATAAAAATACACATATAATTTTGATTTAGTCTGCCTCATCAATATTTATTATATTGACCATATTGGTATAAAAATAAAATTTATCTGAAAAACCAAAAATCATAGGAGGGCACCAAGAAAAACACCCCTTCGAGGAGGAACAATCACTTATCTAGTCTGCATTAAGTTAGTAAATGATATCTCACTAACTTAAAATTTTGGAATAAGTGTACTAAAAATTATAAAAAGACAATTGTGTTATAACTTTCAAAAAATAATGTCTTTAAAGTACAATTGAATTCTAAAATTTTAAAAAAGTGTAATCAATCATAAAACTTATTAAGAAAATGCAATCAAGTTCTAAAATTTTCAAAAAGTGTAATTAATTAAATAACTTAATTGAACCAATTTGACAAGTGCTAGAATTTTATTTTACTTTTTGAAAATTTTAAAACTCAATTGTACTTCGTGATTAATTTTAAGATTTAATTACACTTTTTGAAAGTTTTAAAACTCAATTGTACTTTCTTAGCAAGTTTTTAGGATTTCCAATGAACTTATCCCTTTAATTTTTAGAAAGCCCTTTTGTACCTTTTTTGAAATCAAAAGGTTTTGTGTAATTCCTAAGTATTTTTATGAAAATTATTTGATTTGTTATGCATTAATCCATAGTCACATGTTCTCGGAATCCTTTATAACAATGAGACAAATGGCTTCACTCGATGATCCTCAGTGACATACTAGAAGTCACACGATTCAATCCTGTACAACCAATGCCGCTCTCAATATCATCAACAATTATGATTTTGATTAATCTATGGTCCAGCTCTAAACAAGAAATTCCGTCCATATCTGAAAGAAGGCAAAGAGAAGAAGGAAGATTGGACGGAGTCGAGAGAGAGAGAGAGAGAGAGAGAGAGAAGAGAGATGTAGGAAGATTTTGTTGTATTCTCTAATTGTAATTTTGAATGTACAAATCTCTTAAGATATAATACAAGCTGTATTATGTGTAAGGAAGTAAATGATCTAAAAATCAATCTAGATCTAAATCTAATATTTAATTAACATATATACACAAATCATGATCAATTAAGATCAAGACATCTTGAGCAATCCGCAATCCGCTTATCTTCCAATACTCCCCCTCAAGCTGGTGGCTTATAGATGTCCAAGATGCTTAGCTTGTTTAATAGATATGCGTGTTGTCTCTGACATAGGGGCTTGGTGAACATGTCTGCTAGTTGTTTCGTTGTCCCAATTCCTCTTGTCTCAATTACTCCTTCCTAGATCTTTTCCCGCATAAAGTGACAATCCACTTCTATGTGTTTGGTTCTTTCATGTACTATAGGATTAGGTGCAAGTTTAAGAGCCGCATCGTTATCACAATATAGCTTTGTGGGTCCTTGCACTTCTACTCCAAGATCCTTAAGTAATTCTCGTATCCAAACTATTTGGCAAGTGGCCTTAGCTATAGCTCGATACTCTGCTTCGGCTGAGGATAAGGACATAGTTGCCTGTTTTTTGGTCTTCCAAGAAAGAAGAGATTCTCCTGACTTAATGCAATATCCAGTGACAAGTCTTCGACTAATAGGACATGTTGCATAGTCTACATCACAATATGATGTCATCCTCATGTCACATTTTTTAGATAGAAGTATCCCGAGTCCTAGACATTTCTTCAGATATTTCACAACCTTTAAGGCCGCATCCAAATGAGAACGCTTCGGTTGGTGCATAAACTGGCTAAGTGTCTAAACCGCATATGAGATATCAGGTCTAGTCATTGTCAGGTATATAAGTTTCCCAACAAGTCTTTGATAGCCTGATGGATCACTGAGTACGGGATCATCATTTCGAGATATTCCCTTACCATAGTCTGCGGTGGTCAACTTAGTGTTTTGCTCTATGGGAATTACACCTGGCTTGTATCCTCATAGACCTGCTTATGATATAATCTCTAGTATAAACTTCCGCTGACTAAGGGAAATCCCCTTGTCAGATCGGGCAATTTCAATTCCAATGAAATATTTTGGTGCTCCTAAGTCTTTAATATGAAAGGTGGCATGCAAATATTCCTTGAAATTCTCTATAGATGCTCTATCATTTCCAATAACAAGTATGTCATTGACATAAATCATCAAATAGATAGATGGCATACCTTTAGTTCTTGAGAATAAAGTATAATCATGCTTGGATTGCTTGGAGCCTGCTGTTGTAAGAGCGCTGGCAAATTTAGCATACCATTGTATGAATGCCTGTTTTAATCCATAAAGGGATTTACGGAGATGACATACCTTATTCTCCTCCTGTCTCCGTATGCCTTGAGAGATATCCATGTAGATTTCTTCATCTAAATCACCGTGGAGGAAGGCATTATGGACATCCATCTGATGTAGGTGCCAGTCATTAATGGCAGCAACAGCTAAGAATGAACGGACTGTTACGTCTTTGGCAACTGGAGAGAACGTCTCGTGGTAGTCAAAACCTTATCTTTGGGTGAACCCTTTAGCTACCAGTCTGGCCTTGTACCGTTCAATAGAGCCATTAGTGCGATACTTGATCTTGTAGACCCATTTGCATCTAATCGGTTTGCAATGAGATGGTAGTGGGACAAGATCCCATGTATGATTATCAGTAAGTGCCTTCAACTCTGCCTTCATGGCTTCTTGCCATTTTGGATTAGTGGAAGCCTCTTCATAACTGGACGGTTCCTTGTCGTCGGATAAACGAGAAATACAACGTCTATGCTCTGGAAATAATCTATTAAAGGAAACATATGAGGAGATCGGATACTGAATACTTGGAGAGTTGTGAGTAGCACAGACATAATCTTTTGTCCAGGTTGGAGGTCTTGCAGCTCATCCAGACCGCCTAGGGTACTCAACTCCAGTGGTAGGTTGTGATGTCTCTGATGAGGAAGTTGGTGCAATGTCAAAAACTTCCATATTGGTAATGGAATCTTCCAATGCATCTTCTTGAATATATTCTGAAGAATTCGAATTTGTATTGGAATTCGATGGAGCTAGGACAGGACTCCTTGGCTGTGCTACTGGTATGTAAGAGAGGTCTTGATATGGTCCCTCATCAGAGAGAAAATTATGATGGTTGGAGACTGTCTCTGGGCCTTCATCTGGAGATGCACTTTCAGAAAATGGAAAAATATTCTCATGGAAAATTACATCACGACTTACGAAGAATTCTCTTGTGGAGATCTCAAAGAACCCGATATCCCTTCTGGAGATTGGGATATCCCATACAGATGCATCGCCATGCACGTGGGCTAAATTTATCTTGAGATCCCATTGTTGCAACATAATAGAGACATCCAAAGATGCTGAGGTGATTCAATTCAGGTTTCTTCCCAAATAGCAGCTCGAATGGCGTTTGCCTATTGAGGATCCGAGTGGGCATGCGATTAATAAGATATGTTGCTGTGACGACACAGTCTCCCCAATAATTTTCCGGAATTGATGCTTGAAATTTTAAGGCACGAGCAACTTCCAGTAGATGGCAATGCTTTCGATCAACCACTCTATTTTGTTGTGGTGAGTAAACGCATGAACTTTTGTGTTGAATACTATGAGATTTGAATAACAAGGAGCATTCATGACTGAAAAATTCTCTCCCGTTATTAGTACGGATCCGTTGAATGGATTTCCTGAATTGAGTCTTGGACAGCAGGATGAAATTTTTCAGGTGAGAATAGACCTGATTCTTAGATTGCATAAGGAAAGTCCATGTTGCCCGAGAACAGTCATCTACTATCGTAAGAAAATAACGAGAGCCATCATGATTGACTGTGTGATAAGGTCCCCAAATGTCCACATGAATTAATGCAAAAATTTCACTAGACCGTGAGGTACTAGAGGGAAATGGTGTACGTGATTGCTTTGCAAGGGGACATATAGGACACTCAGGATATGAAAATAAGGCACTGTGACCCAATCTCATATGCATAGTAAAATTTCTATCATTGGCAGTTGAATTACACAATGATTTCTTATTCAATAAATTGCAGGAAAAATTAAAATTACTTGGAAAACTCGTCCAAAAATAAAGCCCTTCAAAAAGATTACCCAAGTTCATCAGTCTGCCAGTCGAAAGGGCCTGAAATAAACAGGTGTTAGCATCGAAAATTACCCGGCAAGAATTCTCTTTGCCAGCTTTAGACACAGATATGAGGTTGAATTGAAATTCTGGGACATAGAGCACATTCTGGAGAATAATCTGAGGACTGAGATTCACTGTTCCTGTCACTTTGACATGGGTAATTGTATGGAGACAGGAAAATTCAAACTTTCATTTATATGTGAAAAGAATCCCTTGTTGCATATAATATGGTTACTTGCCCTAGAGTCTATAATCCATGCCTTTTTGGAAATAGAACTAATTAGGCAATGTGAAATACTTGAGAAACTTCCCCCTTTGTTGGATATATCCAACTTCTGCAATGCCTGCATGAGTTGCTGATACTGATCATATGAAATAGGCTGATTAATTTGTGGACCAGTTGGTCCAGTGACTTGATAAGTTGTGAATTTTTTTTTCTCCTTTTCTCCGGGTTTTTTCATGTAATTTCCAACAACTGTCAATGGTATGGTTAGTACGCTTGCAATAATCGCAAAAAAATTTACCCTTTCCTTTCGAATTTTTTGCGAAATTCCTCGATGACGTGGCAAAAATCTAGCCATCTGCTCCTTTGAATGCGATCTCCTGTCCACCGTCCAATCCAGGCGCAATTTCAACCCCTTAAGAACCGTCTAATACTCGCCTATAATCTGGGCCATTTGATCCTTGCATGTAATCTAGGCCGTCCGTCCCGTCCCTTTTAAAGCTGCGGGAGTCCGCGTCCCCGAACCCTAAGGGATTCTTTCTTTCCCTTTCGCGAGCTAGGGTGAGGGTTGTCCTAGCGGCCGCGTCTCTCCGTTCACCGTGGGCGGCGAGAGCAATGCTCTCACTGTTCCTCGTGTGTTCGGTCGTTGCGAATTGCTGACTCTCCTCCTGCATCGCCAACTGGAAAATACGCCCGATTGGTGGCATGGGATCCATGGCAAGGATCTGTGACCAAAACGTGAGGTATGATTCATTTAAGATCAGCAGGAATCGCGTGGCTTTTTCTCTTTCTTTGATCTTTTTATACTGCTTGAGGGTAGATTCCGGCCCTTTAAGCTTTTCTTCTACTGCCTTGAGTTGATTACAGAGAGACGATAGCCTGTTAAAGCAGGCCGTGACCGTCAGATTTCCCTGTTTAAGCTCACTGATTTCCTGTATGAGATTAAACATTTTTGCCTGATCAAGTTTGCCGCACATTTCTCGTACGTTTTCCCACATAGTTTTGGCATCCTTTGTGGGTGGAAGCCCAGCCGCAACTTCTAGGGATATGAAATTCCCGATCCATGTTTGGACGAGTTGATTGCACTTCCGCCAGTGTCGAGCTAGGCAATCATCGGAGGGGTGCGATGGTTCCGTCGAGGAATCCATCTTTGTCCTTTGTCACCAGTGCCACCGGAGTTCCTGTGACCACTTTGAATAGACCTCTGGTCCGGTTAGTTGCTGGCTTATTAGTCGAAGCTCCGGTCCGTCAGCATTGGAAACATACAAAGGATTGCCGAGTTCTGGTCGCCCATTGAACGCTGCTGCTGGAACGGGCAGAAATCCAGGCGTGAAATTCGGGTAGGGATTCATCCCTTGATCCGATCCGCTCGACTCGACCGGATAACCTGCATTTAGATATCCTGGGTAGGGATTATGTCCCATACCCGATTCACTCGACCCGCCCGTCTGCTCCATCTCGATGGTTGGGCTTGCCCCATTCGTGGCTGGCAGGCACCCATAGTGACTCTGGTGGTCCACGAAAACAGGCAATGAGGAACTTGGGCTTGGCCCAAAATAAAGTGGATATGGAATTCACTGGTATGGGTGGCCCGTCGTGGGTTGCCCCAATTGGAACTGAGCCTGCGTGGGCCGCTACTGCATGGGTTAGGCCTGAGCTGATTGTTGGTCGGATACTGGAATTACTGTAGGGAGATTCTGGATCTGTGGAACTTGAGGACTATCTTCTTCTTCGGCGGTCCTGTCGTCAGCAGCTAGATTGGGGTCCTGCTAAGAAGCCATGGTAAGTTAAAAAAAATTCTTCCTTCGAGAGTATGCCTAATGCCGAAAGGTTAATCCCTTCGTAGGTTGAGAATTCTCTTCGGTAGCAACTTGAGGCGGAAGCGAGTTAGAGACTGAGAGGCTCTGATACCATGAAAGAAGGCAAAGAGAAGAAGGAAGATTGGATGGAGTCGAGGGAGAGAGAGAGACGTAGGAAGATTTTGTTGTATTCTCTCATTGTAATTCTGAATGTACAAATCTCCTAAGATATAATACAAGCCGTATTCTGTGTAAGGAAGTAAATGATCTAAAAATCAATCTATATCTAAATCTAATATTTAATTAACATATATACACAAATCATGATCAATTAAGATCAAGACATCTCGGGCAATCCGCAATCCGCATATCTTCCAACAATATCTATGCAATTGCATGTAGTTGCAGACCAATTTCCTGCTTTGAAAGAGATCTATCAGGTTCTTTTGGGTATCCCATTCGGCCATCTTCATTGAGCTTATAGAGTATCAATGAATACAAGGAAGACCTCACCATTCTCGGGCCAAACAGTGCATACTCATTCACAGAACTCTGAAGCAGAAGACTGGAAACAGAGGGCATAGAATTATGGAAAAGAACAAAGCATTAAGCGTTGTTATTACAAAACTACGTCACATTCTTATTTTGCCACTGGATATGATTCCATGGCTTTGAAACCATCATCTCCTAACCATGAGAACCCAGAAATAAAACGAGGCAATTCGGTTTATGCCACAAATGCAGATAGGGTAAATCACATTTTGGATCTCGGAAGATTCGAAATTCTTGGAGCGTGATGATTTTTTGGATCGGGATCTACGCGGGTGGCAGCACCTTCTTGTCCCTTTAGAGTAACGTAGATCATTTGCCCGTACTTGCCCTTCAAAACATGCATGATCTGTTACAGGCTCACCAGTCAGCACACAGTTTTGATATTCAATGGAGAACAATTACGTCAAAAGCCGGTAGTTGTCATCTTCCGACCAAAGCAACAAGATTGATATATCTATTTAAAGTTGAGAGTATCCGACCACCTTCTCTACAAGCTTAAACTATTAGAAAACAATACCGAACAGAGTTATGTGCTTTTTCCGGTGAACAAAATATGAATCGAAATACAAATTACTAAATCGGTCTAATTGTAGCTCAAGTTTTGAGATTCCAGCGTCCTTTCAACAACGTGCTATGTTAAATAAATTAAAGTGATGATATGAGTTGATTTGACCTCTCGAATGTCTCCATGGATCGGTATGCCATTGAACTTTAGAATCCAATCACCTTGTTTGATACCAGCACGTTCAGCTGAGGAGCCTCCTCTCACCTGTAAAAGAAAGGGAACAACAATGTGGCTTAATGAATTTCTCTCAAGTCTTACAGCCCTGGCAGGGTCACTAAAAATCTTTCCACATGCCTAGGATCACGCCAACATTCAAGCTTAATCTGCTACAGCTTCGCTTTAGAAATGGATGATTCCGTCCGGTGGGCAATTTGGATATCCATGGATAATATTACCTAAAAGTTTTGGGGACCAGTCGGGGAAATATGAAACGGGAAAGGGACAAAGCTTCTGCGCTAAAGTCTGAAAAATGAGAGTCTTCTGCTATCATTTTACATCCTCAGTTGATGAGTCAATACTGTAGCCATCTCTTTCTCGAGGGTTGATGTGGCTTCCTCTCGTACACGTTAACTAAGGGTGTGTTTGGTAATATTTTTATTTCGAAGAAGAATTTCTTTTCATAAATGATCTTTTTCTATTTTCTATCCCCTAAAACAATTTTTAAGTAAAATAACGTCTTTAGTAAGTATATAATATTTCTATTATTGGAATAAATAAATAAAAAAGAATGCGTTTGATATGATCATAATTTTTTTTTGTTTTAATTTTTTTTAAATATTTTTTGTAGATTTTTTTTTGCGGCAGGCAGGTGGCCAGCAATAGCGGTGGAAGATGGGGGTGAGGGGTGGCAAAAAATAAGAAATGAAAAAGAAAAAAAAAAAAAATTATTTTAAAAATTAGAAAAACGTTTTTCTACTTCTTAATTCTATTCTAAAAACTACTTATTTATGTTTCCAAATCTATTCAAGAAATCATGTTCTTTTTTTTTCAGAACAAAAGAATAGAAAAACTAGTTGGCATTATTAAACAGAATGCCTTTCAAGCCCTCAAGCGAAGGGAACATCCTCGGAGAGAATTCCTTGTTTGCTCAGTGTACAATCCAAACTTTAATACATACCTTGAGCACACGAACTCCTTGTTGATCAGGAAATGAAGGGTCTTTCTGGTTAATCATCATCCCATAGAAGTCATATATAATCCATCCACTTTCAGGTTGAACAGCATTCCTGCCACATAACACTATCACAGATAAACACGCTGTAAAAATCCTTAATCTCTACTGAAATAATTAAGCAACTACAGTTATTTGTGTTTATACAATACATAATCCACTGAAATTTACTATCTCAAAATTATTTCCCAATTAGAAGATTGTCCAAATCTTGTTTAGTAGGCCCACCTATGTCATTGTTTTACTGAAACATCAGGCAAACATTTGAATAGAAAATCTATTTTCCTTTTCGAAGGGACTAGGACATTGAATCTAGCTATAAGAAGAATGAAGAATGCTTGGCCCATTACAGAGTTAGAGACAATGAGCACTCTGCTCCTGTCTTACTTAGACTTGTGGGTTTCAAACCATAATATTAGTTTATCTTCTTTGAATAATTCTAACTTCCAAATCTCTTTCTTATTATTCCCATCTAGAGAAGAAGTTTTATGAACTTGCTTATCTTTATAGAAGCTCGCTATTGCTACAGGTTACAAGGGGTTCCCTTAACCAAGTCACTACCTATGAGTCGTTGGCTCATTCTTAAATAGGCAGGTCAGAGCCTTAGTAGTCTCCTCCCATTACTTAGGAGCTTACAGGTTTCACGTTCTAGGTTAAAACTGTTTCGGTGCAAACCACGAGAGAGGTACCAAATCAAGGCATATTCTAAATATTACATATAACCTCCAAAGAAAGTCAAGGTTGCAAGCGAGACGATGGAGGATAAGCTTCATCAACGAGAGAAAACAGCTTCGGTCACACTCTAAGACCCCTAAATAAACGCTCAATGATAAAGGAGGAAAGGATATAGAGACAATTTGCTTAGATAGGGCCACCCTTGAAAGAGTGCATTTGAAAGAGTGCATTATAGCTCAATGATCAAGTGCTCTTGCGCCAACAATTTCATGGGTTACAGATACTCTATGGAAAATGTACATTCAGTTAAGCTTTTCTCTTCTCTTTCAGAAAATAAAGCTCTTGCACAGGCAAATGAGCTCAGAAAAAATGTGTCTAAGCAGTGAAACAGGAGCGGGCCAAGTCTCCATGTTCAAGCTAATACATGATGAACCCAGCATGGACTACGAAAAACTGTTTGCCATGCAACAGTATAAGGAAAGCTACGTCATATCTTTTGAAGTGAATTTAAGGGCATAATATTTACCGTTTGCGCTTTGGGGCTAGGAGTTCCAAGATGTTATCTATTGGTATAGCGAAGCTCATCCCAGGTGCAGTTTTTGAACAGAAAACATTAATTCCAACAAGTTCTTTGTCAATGTTGAAAAGAGGACCCCCTGAATTTCCCTTTACCAGAAAATAGAAACAAGTTATTGTTGGAAATACTTTTGTACTAAAGAAGTGCTATCATCAGGTCATAGAGCAAACTGATATTGCAGAAAGATGTGCGTATAAATAAAACCAACTAAATCAGAAAATAAGCTCTCTTTCTTTAAATTCACATTGCAGCCTTAATCAAGGAAGGAAATTCTGTTCACTAAGCATGCCAAGTCAATGTTAGCCTTTGCCTCACCGGCGGGTCACCTTTCCCAAGATAGGCCCAAGAAAGATGGGAACCTTCATCCCCCTTTTAGGCGTGGTGGCGCATTCCTAAGTGTCCTCTTGAGCCTGCCTACTTTACTAGGACGAGATCTGAGGTTCACTTTCCAGTCTGTCAGATAAGTTCTTTTCTATCTTTCACACAAGACATTCTTGGTCCTTCTGATTTTAGAACAAATTTGGCAAGCTCTTCTTCCAGGAAAATCTTTGGTTGCAGCCAATGCATATAGACCCAAGGCACATCATCCACTGGATCATGTGGACCCTTAGGAATCACATGCATTGGACCTACTGCTACCGGTGCAGACAATGACGTCTCCTTCTTCAAGGCCTGGTAGTAATTTTTGGAGTGGGTCCTACCTCATTTCCACGATCAGTAGATAGGTCAAATTTAGCTCTATCAAGAGAGCAGGACATGTCTTCGTCCCAGTTCTTAATAGTGTTTTGTCTCTCAAGTAAGAGAAGAAGCAACTAAGAGACTCAAATTGGGTACCCCCGGGGGGGCGTCGCCCTAACGCCCAATGGCTGGCTGCTGTGCAGAAAAAAAATGAACTTGTTCCATGGAGAGTTTCCGAAGTAAGCGGAAGAGGTATGCATAAAAGTATTTGCCCCGAGGAGGAATCCTCGAATTCCGTCTGTTTTCTGGATTTGGAAAAGTGCGGATTTTCAAGAACGGAGGCTTGAGCTACATATGGCTGGTTTTCAAACTTAGCTAGAGGCGATATTGCTTATCCTATATGCATATACGACTGCCAACGTAGAACTGAAAGTATGAAGGCAAACGCATGTTTGGGCACTTTTTCCACAGGTGGAGGCTCATCTTACTTGAGCGATTGAACAATCCATCTGCATAAAATCTCTTTCCACTCCTTTTTCGTGCAGCTTGCTGCTTGGGCGGCACTCAGAGCTGGATCAAGCACCAAAAAAGGCGTGAGTATCACTCACAATTAGTATTTAGCAAAACAGTGGTAGAGGGGGAAAAGGAAAGGGAAGATATTTCATTCCAATACCAGTACAATAAGTAATCAAGATAAATCTTTTTCTCTGGTATTCACTGACAGACATGTGTATGGCCTTAACAGATCCTAAACCTATTCCAGTTCTTAAGTACCTTATGATACCCAAAGTAACAGTATATGTTAGGGAAAGCGGGCAGCCAATGGCAATCACCAAGTGCCCAGGGCGAAGCTTGCTTGCGGAGCCAATTTTTGCCTTCGAAAATTCATTCTTAGTCGGAGAACTAATCTTCAAAAGGGCAATGTCAAGATCCAAATAAGCAACAACCAATCGGCTCTCGCATTGTTCGCCATCCCGTAAATATACAGAAATCTGTGACATTTGACAGCCACAAGTCCAGAAAGTATCCAGTGTTTAGACTCAATCAAGAGCACGATGATTGCTCAACTCAATTCATCTCATCAACATTGAATTCCTGTATTACATATTTCAACTACATGCTTTTTGCGATAACACTGGCAAAGAACTACAACATACAATATAAACACAACATTTTTACATTTTAGTTGTTCAATGAAGCGTTGTTTATATTCTGCATGGCAACTCCAAATATAAATAGCTAAAAAAGACAGACTGATGGAGGGATATTCTGAACATGTCTTACGTAAATGCTATGAGCAGTAAGAAAATGCGTTTATCAAGATGCAGCATAACTATGATAGAATGGCGATCTCATATATGCCAACATTTGTTTACCATCCACACTGAATAATTGTATATGTGCATACATCCAGCAGCATTTTAAGTTCATAGAAAGTTAAAGGCCGTCTGCCCAAATAAATAAACTAGACAAGAAAGCAAATCCCAAAACTTCCCATCAGGTAAACTTACCTGGCCACCTTGAGAGATTTCATGAGCACATGTTAAAATGAGGCCATCCTCCCGAATAATGATACCAGAACACATTCCCTCTGACTCTGTAAGTAGGGAGGCATAGTCGGTGAACAACCAAGCAAAGTCATTTACAGTTAAAAAAGCAGCTACAAAGCATGCTATACCCTGGTCAGAAACATGTATGGTAACAACTGCAGAAGCAGCCTCTTCAGCAACATTGGCAATGGTGTCTCTGCCAAGACCCTCGTGATAAACTTTTGAGCTTTCTTGAGTTTCATAACATGGATTAGCCGAGAGAGTAGGCAGATGAAGCTTCCCTGCCATTTGTTAACCTCAAAGTGAACACATAATTGTGAAAAATCAAAACCCTTGGAAGCCTTCAACAAAAAATGTCTAATCAGAACAAGGAACAAACCGCATTTCTGATTGTCTGAGGAAAGCACTGCTGGAAAGGACAGTGTATGTTGCATATGCACTCGCAAAAGATTTGAGACTGGTCCCGTAATTTCTGTCATTGGAGTCGCCAAAATGTACAAGGAAAGGAAAAATTTGGTTGATAGACTATTCAACTGCACAAGTTATGTGACACTGAAATTCTGCAAGAGACCTGCCTGCCACTTATATAGAAATGGTTGAGTGTAGACAAGGAGCTAAAGTCAATCTTTTTCCCTTGCTATTATTTTTATATTTTCCTCATCACCGCACTATAAGGATGATCCAATCTGCAAGGAACATGATGGGGGACTTTTCTGATCTAACAAATAAAGAAGAAAGTCAAATTAAGTGGGACAATCAAGCAGTCCGAAACAAAAGGGCTTATCTTAAATGGAAACTGCAATGGCACCAATGATCAAGCCAATCCCACATGCCTCCTGTCTCTGAGTGACCCAACATAAAGTAGGGTGATGGTAGAAGATCGTCAGCAAATAACAGAGAAGAGTCAGAGTTCGCACCTAACAAACAAGAACCATAAAATGGAAACGAATCACAATTCAGTCATCACCAATGCAAACAATCCCGATGGTAAGAACTTTAGCCACTACAACACGATTGAATTTAGCTCCGCATAAGTTAGATGGAAAGGAAATCACTCCCCGTGCAGTCGTGTGCGGACGGATCATCCCCGATTGGACTTGTGAATTGGGCTCAATTTATTATGTAAAGGTTAGTTCAACATCTTGCCCAAAAGCCATCAGGAAAACAAAAGTTCCTAAAGACAGACTAAACCCACTTGCCAAAAACTTCTAAGCAAGCAAGCATTAGTATTTAAGCTACAGATAATCATGCTTTGGAAATATGATTAGGTGGCTTACTCATGTTTACTTTCTTCTAATGTGGTGATTATCACCCATCATTCAACTTCAGTTTCTTTTGAAGATTTCTTACTTATATCAGTTATTCTCAATAAACAAAGACCCAAGTCGTCTCGCAGTTCTTTCCCTTTCTCTACCACGTGCTCAGAAGGTCGCTGGGAACCTAGCACACGATCCATAAGCAAAGGGTCAACGGCTCGGACCACACTCCAGCATGACTAAAAACCGTACCATTGAAGCTTTTTCAATGGCCATGCCAGCTTGCCATCTATTGACTTTCGAAGTCGATTAGTAAACGCTGGGTTAGTATGTCACTCGGCAGGTTCGATCACCCGGACAAATGAAGAAAGCGAGGGAAGAAACAGAAAAGAACTGCAGATGCACTCATCTTCCTCCTTGATCCCTGCCGCGCGAACCGCCGTGGAAGGTTCTTCGTCGCTGAGTAATCTAGTGGCCTCGCTTCCTCACGTCCCGTCGTTGCCATTGGTGGGTAAGCTGGCGTTTGCTGCAATGGAGTCGGTGCCTGTGGACTATGCGAGTGTTGGACAGGGCATATAATAAAACTAAAATTAGGTGAAGGATAAATATAGAAGTAGAAGACATTGGAGTGTAATGAAAATCTTAAAACTAATCACGATAATGCAAATGAATTATAAAACTTTAAAAAAATACAATTAAGTTTTAAAATTCGTGTAAAAGTGCAATCAAAGTCCTAAAATATATAAAAAAAAAATGCAATTAACAAAAAGACTTTAAGACTTAATTGCATATTTTGAAAGTTTTAAAATTTAATTATGCTTTTCTGATAAATTTTAGGACTTTTGATGCTATAGAACTCCTTTTCTTTTCTATGTTTTTAAAGAAGTGAAAATTATTTAAGGTGTATTTGTTTTAGAAAAAAATTTAATGACAGAGGAAAATAGTTTTATGAAAATTATTTTCCTAACTTTAAGAATACATATTTCTTTTGATTGTAAGTACCTTTCTCATAAATTGATCATTATTAGCAAAGCAAACATATGAAAGTTCAAAAAATTAATTCACAAAAAATTATTTCAAGTAAAAGCATCTTCATTATCGAATTTTTATGTCAACATTTCAAGAATGCTCATTTTGGGGATACATAAATTACGATAACGACAAGATTATAGGTAATGAACGAAATCATAACTAAGTCTAGCGAAGGAAATGAATTACTTGTGACACACTAAAAAATACTAGGAAATGCAAACTCTTCTTCCATACAAACGTATGATTTTAAGATTTATTGTGTTTGTTTTCAAGGATAACAGAATGATAAAGGAAATACATTTTGGGATATCATTTTTTTTAGGAAAAGACCCCTTTTAAGGTTGAAGAATTCATTTCCCTAATTTTAAGCATATGATTTTCCGTTGACCAATCATCTTCAACAGACTAAACACGTGAAAATCTACCAAATTGATTTGTGGAAAATTCTTTCATTCAAACAAACACCCATATTACGCGGATTTTATGGTTGAGTTCATTTTGAGTTGAGTTAGGATTTTCATTTTTGGTGCTATCTCGAATGATTTTGCACTCATTTGGCAAGGCCTACGTAAGAAGAGTAAATGAGTTTGCAAATCACTTGGGATTCAAGTTGACAATTATCAGAATGAGCTTCGCTCATTATGCCGGCTGGAGAAAGAAAATCAATATATATGTTATGTAGCTTACCCTTTAAACCTTGGATTGTCAAAGTTCCAACACAATGACACAGTACCAAAACATTTGCAGCAATAGAAAGAATCACATTTTATTCCACTCGCGAGATCGATGTTCTTTCATGACATGATACACGTCACATTACTGTCCGATCATGAAAAATCAAGGATCCGAGGTAACAGATCACTTGCACTTTTATTGTACTGCAAATAACTACCATTCGATCAAAGTCAAGGCCTCGGAGTGGCGACGTCTCTCTGCTCGAAAGTTATGGTCAGAGGAACCTTACGATCCTCGCCAAACTCGACTCTCCTCACAATTACATCGACGGTTGCCCCCGATTTCGTCCCCATAACCTCCAACATCTGCAACAAATTGGTGAATTAAGCTCTTCAGTTATCTTTTTCAATGGCGATAATGAATCGAATTAAGTCAGGAAGCTGAAGTTGAGCTGCCATCACAAACTGTAGACACTTAGTTTATGGTGAAATACTTTGTTCGTTCGTTCTGCATCCATCGGTAATCTGTAATGCATCTTCTCTTTCTATCATTTTACATTCCATCCAAGATTCCTCATCTTGAAACGACTGTTGATCACAGTTCATGTAGAGAGTCACAGGCCTTTGAAGCCCTTCTTATTTCCCATCAAGGATAGACCAACGTCAAGAGCAATTCATTCTGATAAATGAATTGCATCATGCACTTTTTAAGATCTTTGATAACGATTCCAGTGTTCCATTTATTATTTGCTCAATGCGCCAAGCAAACAACTTCTGAATCAAAATTGATGCCTGTTAGATCAAGAAAACTCTTACCTCATTCATGTTTCGGATGCGTTTTTTATTAAAATTCACGATGACATCACCAGCTTGAACGCCAGCACAATCAGCAGGGGATCCTTCTATTACCTGACGAAGATATGAATACATAAGAAACCGGCAGTGTTGACAAAAAAGAAGAATGCATCATCTAAAAAGGCTAGCTTGAGCACCGATACGAGAATATAATGACATTAGATAACGGATTTCCATGAACACACAAGATTTTAAGTTCATTGTCAAAAGAAGTGTGGGTCGACACTTTACTAGTCCAATGATACTTAACATGCAGCATAAGTCCTCCCCTGAAGAGAGAGCTTTTTTTAGGGTACTTTCACAGAGCAATGGCAGCACCAGCGTGGTTTCAACGTCGCATATACAGTATGATTCTTATCATAGCACAGTCAACAAGTTATGTTGGTTTATCTGATGGAACATTTTCTCCAGAGGAGGTTTTTCCATGAATTATTTCAAATTGCATGTTTCCAAGAAAATAGAGAGGACAAAAGAAAAAGCAAAAAGACGAGCTAAACAAAGTTAAGAGGGACCTTAGCAATATAGTATCCAACAGTAGCAAATTTTGGCCATGCACCATACAGCGCCCCCTCCCAAAACCACAAATTCATGCATAGAATTGGGGGCACTTTTCTTGCAAACTGATGACATTTCTGAAAAGGGAAGAGTATGAGAACATTTCCAGATTTGCCGAAGAAGGCATTGAGAAAGACATACCTTCTGTACAAAGACACCTTCTACAGCATTAGAAAATGTGGGGTAATGTTGTTTCAGTTTTTCGAAGTTCTCCCCACTGGCGTTCCGCATAACCCACCCGAAATATGGTTGTACAGGCATCCTGTGACAAGTTACTATCTGTTACCTAGGTGAAGATAATATGCTTGAAATATCATAATTTGTACTGGAGAAGTTTGGAGAATGAATGCTGGAGAAGACTTTGACAAGGCCATTATGGTAACTGATCAATGATGAAAGGAATTGTTTAAGTTTAAACTACAGAGGTCATCGAACTTATTTCTTTCCACTCAACACCTGGATTTCTCGTGCAGAAATGCAATAGAAACGACCTGACTGCTCAAGAATAACAGGCACATCAGAACATCAATGAAACACTTGCTTTAAGATCAATCACCTCTTCGATTATATAAAGGAGGATAGGAGACGATTGATAATTATACCAATAGATAAGTTCCCGACAATATTCTAGATATCAAGCAGGTATGAGGCACCAAAATAGAACGTACTGACAACTCTGGAAGGGCTTTATGATTGCTGAAATAAAATCAACCGGTACAGCAAAGCTCACTCCAGATGCTTTATCCGACTTCATAGTCTCAACATTGACACCAACTAATTCTCCATCAACATTGCAAAGAGGACCACCAGAGTTTCCCTTCAAAACAACAAAAAAGCCGGAAACTTAATGTCAAGAAGCATAGCACAGTTATGTCAAAAGACCTAGATTAAGTTGGACAGAAAGTGCAGGCATGTGAATTTATCACGAATGTCATGACTGACTTCTATTGATTAGCCCGTGTTATTTACGGTCTACAATTCTGATTTAAAACATCTAGGAGATGAAAGGTGGTGGCCAACATTTCACAGATAGATGACCCACATAATGATGAGATACAGATTCCCTCTTTTTCATTTCTCACGCTTCTTGAGAGTCTCAAGTAGCATCGCACCTCTCTATTATTTAGACTTACTTTCACCAGAACTGGTATCCTGATGCAGCACCCAATGCACAGAGACTCGTCTAGTATTTGTAATGTTGAATATGTGAATCCGACAGCAAAAGGAAACACAAACCAATCACAGGTAGGCAGGCAGGCAAACACAAGCATCGTTACATCTTACTGGATTGATTGCACAGTCTGTCTGGAGATACTCCATGGCCATTCCTCCATATTTTAACTCATTGCTCTTGCGATGAACACAGCTATATTATGCAAGAGGAGGGAAGGAACTGTCACTTCAACTAATAATCATACATCCTTGCTTTTGTGCTGTTACAATCAACTAAGGGAAACAAAGACTCAGACGAAAATTAATTGCTTGGTGAAATTGTAAGTACAAGCTGAATGACCTGATAATCCCGAGCGTAACTGTGTGTTGAAGGGAAAGTGGACAGCCCATGGCTATTGCCCAGTCTCCAGGACGAAGCTTACTACTTGAGCCAACTTTTGCTGTTGAAAGGACGGAACTTGGAGAATCAATCTTTACAATGGCAATGTCAAGATCAACATAAGCATCAACAACATGGCCTATCTCCACGTCTTGTGTATGTACAGTAACCTGCAACTTTCTTTATGTAAGCCAAGAGCCCAGGACCATCCATGCTTAAATCAGTGAGTTTTGTTAAGAAATCGGAAGCATCCACAATCTTTAGTACTGAATCAAGTGTAATAATGCTTTGTCTGAGCCTCTTACACCAGCAGTCACCCTCCATTTATTAACTTAAACTTCTGGGTTTTGGACTTCCTAACACAACTATTTGTTTTTTTCTGCTTGGTTACATTCAAGAACAAAACACAATATGACCCAGGTCCCAGAAAGGGCCTTGAAAATTAGTGCTGGTAAAAGAAAATGAAAAAAATGGCATTTCAAAGTTACATTCTCATAAATATTGGGTTGAGGGAACAATATGTGCATGTAAAAGTCCATGGATCGTGTGGATACTGGCAGAGCAATGTTTTTTTATGCCCTCTACTTACATGCTTATGTGCAGAGTAATGGAATGACATTATACTGAGCAGAGTCGAAGGCTAACTAATATGACAAAGTGGTATTCTTTTCATCCTTTCCTATACATGCAGCTTACATGTCTACGTCAAGTTCAAGATCTTATAATTAGTTCAAATATCACGTGGTAGAGAAGAAAACAAAGTGAGAAACTTGGAGTTAAGCCACTAAATTTGGACAGCAAAGTACATCCTCAAACACCAACCTTTCCATCAGCTGCGTATGTCACGTCAGTTTTGTTGAAGAAAAGATGAGAACATGTTAAAATGTAGCCATCCTCATGAATTACAGTTCCAGAACCCATCACCAGTTCTTCCTCTGATCAGCAAGAAAAAAAGAGACTTTTCAGATTAGCGCACAGAAGAAAAGACAAAGTAACAGTAGATTTCTGCCCAGGATGACTCACTAAGAGAAGGATCACATGGCACACCTTTTCCTTGTTTTGAAGCATACACACAACGACTGCAGGAGCAATCTTAGCAGCAGCATCGGCAATTGTATCTCTGCCAAAATATCCCTTATTTGGTTTTGCATTTTCTTCATATTTAGCAGAAGCTGCCTTATTTGTATCAAAACATCTAATCCTACTAGTTCGAAGAGATTGGGACGGAAGTACTTCTGCAGGTTGCAAAAAAAAAAAAATGATATGATGACGGAGGACAAGAGTGGCGTTAAACATTGCTTTGATAAAATTAGAAAGGAGACAGACCGTGTCGGCACTGATTCAAGGAAATAAATGCCAGGAGAGGTGGCATGAATTCTTTATGCAATTGGGGCGGATTGACTAATAGCCTTGATTCTGTCATTCAAATAAAAAAATGGCAGTTCATTAAAAAGGCTGTCAACTACAACTACACAAGAACTTTAAATTTACTAGGGCTTAATTCCTAAACTGGACTTTATGTTGAATTCTAATTCTGTCTTGAACTTTTTTTTTGTTCGAAAAGAAATCATAAACTTTCACTTTAGTCCCAAATCTACCCTGCGTCCAAAAATTGCCACTACTTTCTTCAAAATAATCAGCATTATGCCTTTTGAGATTCATTATTAGAATATGTGTATTCAAGAACATCTTTATCTTCATATGGAACAATAGTAGGCTCCTGTTGTTCATAATGTTGAAGAAACCAGAGGTGATTTTAGATGTGGGGCAAATTTGCAATTAGAGTGAAAGTTTATGAATTTTTTAGATAAAAAAAAAAAAAAGTTCAGAACAAAATTGAGATAAGACTAAAAGTTTGGGGGTTTTACTAGGAAATCAGGCCAATTGACTATTGCTACTTAATAAAAAATATTTAATACGAATGCTATGTATGCAAGAAATACATTTCGGCCTGTAGATCTGATGGGTCTCCTGTTAGATTCTCCTAGCCTTAGGATCTAGAATTGTTGAACCAATGTCCACTGGATGCACGCAGTAACATCAACGTCTCTGCTTAAAAGGTCGGGCACGGCCTGCAAGCACTCTAAAGTGCACCATATCTGACAAACTCTTGAGCTTTTACTTGACGCAATTATACGGATAAGACGCCTTGAACCGTAAGAATGAGAAGTTTAACCCGCAAAGGTGCACTACATATAATTCTTTTTTTTCTGGGCAAACAGATCAAATTGCGACATATTAAATATAGATGCACCAGCATATAACATAAACATTTACATGGAAAGTACCGAGGTACGTACTGCTAGCATTTGCATGAAGTAGACCAGAGCCAGCATCAGCAATTCCCGCCATCTGTAGCATCAAACTTTACACAGGCCATAAAAAAAGAACGGGAATTTTCTCTGCTAATGGTACTCGAAAGCCAAAATTGCTCTAAACTTCCCTCCAGCAATATGTATTTTTGCAGGCACGCACTGGAACAGGGCAATGGGCTGAAAGGAGAAGCAGAAGGAAAAATTACCTGTAGGAAGCTCCTGAGAAGAGATCAAGTGATACCACAGATTCAGTTGATGTCTCCAGCGAATGATTCCACGCCTAAATACAACTTCGGATCCTGCAAAGAGGCGACCTTAAGTCGTTTACTCTGAAGTCAATATCCTTGATTAATGCCGCCTTTATTTTGGTGGGGTTCGACATCTTGTACAAAAGCTGGTATAGCTTCCGTATTTCGTTTTCAATATCTTGCAACGATTATGTAACAATGAAATGACTCGTATTGGTTATATAGTGACAGAACGAGACCGTGCATGTTATATTCCTTCCCTTGCAACTACAAGACAAACATGCGGCAGTTAGGAAGTGGATAGTTAATTCTGAGAAAGAAAGCCGATTGATCTTTTTCTCTCGTATTATTTTAGGGAGACAAAGTCAATGTCAGTCCCTTTGAGAGTTTGTTTGGCTTTTTAGCGTTCCCTACAAAGTGATAATCTTTTAAATACATGTTTAAGGGTAGAAGAACACTACAAGTACTAAAATTTGCGTAAATCGCTTATTTTAATGCCAAATTTTTTTGTCAAATCACTTAAGTGCCAAATTAAAGAAAACACTATCGCTTTAAGTGCTAACAGTGATAATTTTTATATAAAAGCATGTACAGCTTCTGTCTTTCGTTTTCAATATCTTGAAGCATCTATTTAGCAATTAATGACTCGCACCGGCTATATAGTGACAGAACGAGCACGTGCATGTTATATTCCTTCCCTTGCAACTACAAGACAAACATGCGGCAATTAGGAAGTGGATAGCTAATTCTGAGAAAGAAAGTCGATCGATCTTTTTCTCATATTATTTTAGGGAGATAAAGTCAATGTTAGTCCCTTTGAGAGTTTGTTCGATTTTTCCTACAAAGTGCTAATCTTTTAAGTACATGTTTAAAGGTAGAAGAATACTACAAGTACTAAAAGTTGCGTAAGGTATTTATTTTATTGTCAAAAATTTTTGCCGAATCTCTTAAGTGTCAAATCGAAGAAAATATTATCACTTAAATACCAATAGCGAGAAATTTTTATACAAAAGCTTATATAGCTTTTATCTTTCGTTTTCAATATCTTGCAGCATTTATTTAGCAATGAAATGACTCGCACTGGTTATATAGTGACAAAACGGGCATGTGCATGTAATATTGCTTCCCTTGCAACTACAAGACAACCATGCGGTAGTTAGGAAGGGGATAGCTAATTCTGAGGTAGAAAGCGATTGATCTTTTTTTCTCATATTATTTTAGGGAGACAAAGTCAATGCGGTCCCATTGAGAGTTTGTTTGGTTTTTCAGCGTTCCTACTAAGTGCTAATTTTTTAAATATATGTTTAAGGGTAGAAGAACACTAAATTTTTTTTAAATATATTTAGTACCAAAAGTTTTCACAATATCACTTAAGTGCTAAATCAATGAAAAAAAATCACTTAAGTACCAATGGCAACAAATTCTGGCAAAAAATAATGCATGGCTTTTACAATGAAAATTTTTATATGACTTGGCATATTATTTAAAAGATCAAGTCCACATGGCATGCTTGGCATGAAGTGATTGCTTTTTAACAACTATGGCACTGAATTAATCCCCTTAAACAAAATTTAGCACAACAAGGATCACTATTTACAACTTTTAGACGGGGCAAAAGATCTCTTCAAGTTCCATAACTTGGCACAAAGAGACACTTAAGTGTCATAACTTACGAAAAGTACACTTAAGTGCCACATTTTAAGAAAAGTGCGACACCTGAATGCCACTCCAACAAAACCGGCCGAAAATTATATGTGGCAATTAAATATTAATATTTCTCGCCAAAGTGGCTCGTCGGAGAGCCGATTCAACTCTAATTCACCCAAAACGACGTCATTTTGGCATAATTTGAATTTTAATATAATATAAAAATTAATTAAATTAAATTTAAAAAAAATAATAGTATAATTTATATTTATTTAAAATAATTTAAAAATAAATAAATAAAACGGAGGAGAAGGAGGAAGGTAGCGGTGGCCGAGGGTTGAGCCCTCGCTACCGCCGCCTCCCCGCCGTCGCTGGAAGGTGGGGGAGGGTCAGCCGGGGCCGCTGAGCCCAGGTTGAGGGTTGGCGGCCCCAGCCGGCCGGCGACAAGGGCCTGCGTGCCATGCCCCCCTCACCCATGACCTCGCCACCCAAATCCGGCAAGGGTTGTCAGTTGGGCGAGGGCCGGCGACCCTCACCTAGATTTGGGGCGAGAGCACACAGGCCCTCGGCCAGGGCTCGGCGGCCCCAGCCCTCGCCGCCGGCTACCTCCCTCCTCCTCTTTCCCTCTCCCCCCCCCCTTTTTTTCCTCCTCCTCCTTCCTCCTCCTCAGCCGCTGGCTGCCTCCCCTTCTCCTCCTTCCCCCCTCGCTAGATTTGGGCGAGGGCTGCGAGCCCTCGTTGATCTGGGCGAGGGTCGACCCCTAGCGGGCAATGGCCCTTGGCCTGGCCGAGTGAGGGCTGGCCAAGGTTGGGTGAGGGCTGCCGACCCTCATCGGATCTAGGCAAGGGCCGTGACCTTCACCCCAGATCAAGGCAAGGGCTCGCGAGCCCTCGCCCGAGCCCTTGCCGCCGGGTCGGTGGGGGTCAGCGCCCCCGGCTAGGGCCGCGACCCCGGGCCGACCCTCCCCCTCCGTCGCCGGCCCGGCCGGGGGTGGGGAGGTAGCAATGGCTAAGAGTGCTTAGCCCTCAGCCACATCCCCCCTTTTAATATTAATATTTTTTATAAATGTTTTAAATTTAATTTAATTAATTTTTACATTAATTTTTTACCATGTCAACATCAAAACAATGCCGTTTGCCACTTACTTTGCCGGAAAATTGACACGTTCAACATTTTGGCTGGATTGGCACTCAAGTGATCAATTTTGTTTCGATTTTAGCACTTAAGTGTACATTTCGTAAGTTATGGTATTTAAGTGTCATTTTCTATCAAGTTATGGCACTCCAGGGGTCCACATCTCTTTTAGATGGTGTCGTTTTGAGGTTATATATTGATTGGGCACACACCCTTCCCTTGCAACTACAAGTTAAACATGTGGCAGTTAGGACGTGGATAGCATTTTATTCAAAAAAATCCTATCCTCGTGACATTTCCACTTGGCGTGCTTGGTACTGAAGTGATCACTTTTTAACAATGATTGGTGCCGAAGTGACCACTTAAAATAAAATCTAACACTCAAATGATCACTATTTACAACCTTTAGATGGCGTCGTTTTGGAGTTATATACTACTGGGCATGCATCCTTCCCTTGCAACTACAAGACAAACATGCTGCGGTTAGGAAGTGGATAGCTAATTTTGAGGAAGAAAGCCAATTGATCTTTTTCTCATATTATTTTAGGTAGACAAAGTCAATGTGGTCCATTTGAGAGTTTGTTTGGCTTTTTAGTGTCCTACAAAGTGCTAATCTTTTTAATATATATGGGCAGAAAAACACTATAAGTGTCAAAAGTTGTGTAAGACGTTTATTTTAGTGTAAAAAATTTTCACCGGATTCCTTAAATGCCAAATCGGAGAAAAAATGATCACTTAAGTGCCAACGGCGAGAAATTTTTGTACAAAAACTTGTACAGCTCCCGTCTTTTGTTTTCAATATCTTGTAATGTTTATGTAGCAATGAAATGACTCGCACTGACTATATAGTGACAGAACGCGTACATGCATGTTATATTCCTTCCCTTGCAACTACAAGACAATCATGTAGCAGTCAAGAAGTGGATAGCTGATTCTGAGGAAGAAGGCTATTGATATTTTTTCTCGTACTATTTTAGGGAGACAAAGTCAATGCGGTCCCTTTGAGAGTTTGTTTGGCTTTTTAGTGTTCATACTAATTACTAATTTTTTTTTAAAAAATATATATGTTTAAGGGTAGAAGAACATTAAAAGTGCTAAAAGTTATGTAAGGTTCCCATTTTAGTGTCAAAAATTTTCACCGGATCACTTAAGTGCCAAATCGAGGAATAGACAATCACTTAAATGCCAACAAAAAGGATGTAATGTTTTGGGCAGAGTTCATTGAAGTAAAGTGTGTGCTTATGCAAATTTTCTCAATGTCTCTCTAAACACTTTTTCTTCTCTAGTTTAGCAGGATTTTCTGAGAAATACAGCTCTACTAAGTTAGAGATGTTACTATCCTAGTATTTCGAGTGTCTCTATGCTCTAATCCAAATTTCCAGGTAGTTCATAGTTAAAAGGCAATCCCTTGAAGGCTTGAATAGAGAGGTTCGCTTGTTAGGAGATAGCATACCTGTTGCGGCTGACTTTGTCCAATCTGAAATTCCAATAAGGCCTTGCTATAGCTCTAAGCACTCATTTTGAGTAGTAGCAGGATGTTCTGAGTTCATTCTAATGTGACTCATCTTGGTGGGGTTTATGTCCTCATTTCTTCTTAAAAGGAAGGTGAACAAAAAGCTCTAGATATTTCTATAAAGGATAAGGACATTTCTAAGAGAATTTAGAATGAGATTCTGAGCAGAAACTTAACAACTTTTACATGATTGGATCTAAAAAACTTATTTGGATAGAGAAGAGTCTTTAAATATTAACAAATTCAGAGAAGTGGTCTTTATACTTAAAGCCTTTTGTAGGAATGATTCGGGGGCAAAAACTAATACGTGGCTTTTACCATGAGAAAAATTATATGACTTGGTATATTATCTAAAAAATCCTGTCCACGCGACATTTTTATGTAGTGTGTTTGGTACTGAAGTAATAACTTTTTAATAACGATTGGTACTGAAGTGATCATTGGCACTCAGATCACTAGTTATAACTTTTAGATGATGTCGTTTTGGGGTTATATCTTGATTGAGCATGCCGGCAAGCCACATCGGACTAAGAAATCAATAAAATATGGCCATGTCGGATTTTTGGCTACCAAGATTGGAGTTGGCAATCTTTTTTTTTTTCTTTTTAAGTAGCATTTAAGTGATCTAAAAAAAAAAAAATTGGCATTAAAATAAGCGTCGCACACAATTTTTGATACTTCTAGTATCCTTCTCCCTATGTTTAAGTGAATTGCTGAAAGAACTGCAGATTCACTTATCTTCTTCCTGATCTCATGGAACCATCCTCCTCGCCTCTTAAGCTAGTGTCCTCGCTTCCAGGTGTGAGCTGCAATGGAGTTGGTGTTTGGACTTTTGGAGTCTTGGACAAGGCATATGACAAAACTGAAATTGGGTGAAAGAAAACATAAAAAATGAGTGAAATTCTTTTTTTTTTCGTGGACTGGGACTGAATGTAGTAGATAATGGTTATAAGATGAGTGAAATGTTGAGCAAAACATTCAGTTTCAGGTCAAGTTCGAAGTAATAGTTGACATGCCAGCTCAGGTGACACACGAACTATAATCTCTGTTTAATATCGAAGTTCCAAGTCAACATTTCATAGATGCCGATTTTAGTTATAATAATCACATGATAATATGTAAGGAACGAAATCATGAGCAGGTCATATGAAGGAAAATTAATTATTAGCGACATGCTAAAACCTCCTTAAAACACACAAAGTAGAATTGGCGGGAGATGCAAACATACAGGATCGAAGATTTTGAAATGACTCGTTTTGTGAATGTTGCGGTTAAGTCAGGATTTCTTTTCCTCAGTGCTACCTCGAGTGATTTCAGTCTCATTTGGCAAGACCGATTCATAAAACAAGTTTTCGAATCATCTTGGGTTTCATGTTGATGTGTTTCGAATGCGGTTCGAACCTGTTTGAAGTAGCTGCACGAGATTCTTGTCGAGTGAATGTTGGTTCCATATTCAGCACATTGTAGCTGAGGCTTGAATTGAAGCTTGAATTGAAAAGCTACAAGACATTGACATAGTGCTGGATCACTTGCAAACAAAATATTCACATTTTACTCTACCAGGAGATCGAGATTGTTCATGACATGATATATACACATTACTGTCCTCTCATGAAATAAAGGATCCAAGGTAACAGATCACTTGGACTTTTATTGTACTGCAAACAACTGTGCTTTGATCAAAGTGGAGGCTCGGATTTCCCACACATCTAAGCGACATCTTTCTCCTTGAAAGTTATGGCCAGAGGAACTGGAGCATCCCTGGCTCTCTTCACATTTACTATGACAGGTTCCCCATATCTCTCCCCTCTAGCATCCATCATCTGCAACAAATTAGTGAATCCAACGCTTTAGTTCTCGTTTTCAATGAGGAAACTAACTGCAAAAGTCAGAGAGCTGAAGTTGAACTGCCATCGCAAATTGTAAAAGCTTGAGTTTATAGTGAACAGCTTTGTTTGTTTGTTCTGCATTTATAGATAATCCGTAATTTATCTTTTTTCTTTCATTATTTACCATCCAAAATTCCTCATCTTGGAACTATTGTTGACCCCAGTTCATGCAGAGAGTGACAGGCCTTCAAAGCAATTCATTCCAACGAATGCGCTATGCACTTCTTAAGATCTTTGATAAAAATTCCAGAGTTCCGTTTATTATTTGCTGATTTTCGCTTAGTTAACAACTTCAAAATCAAAATTGATGCTTGTTAGATCAAGAAAACTTTTACCTCTTTGATGTTCCGAACTTGTTTCCCGTTAAATCCCACAATAACATCACCGGTTTGAATGCCCGCATGATCAGCAGGGGATCCTTTAAATACCTGACGAAAATAAGAATATGTAAGGAACCAGCAATTTTGACAAATAAGGAGAATGCATCGTCTAAAAGGGCTAGCTTGAACAGCATTACGAGAATACAGTGACATTAGATTATGGATTTCCATGTGTACACAAAATACAAGTTCATTGTCACAAAAGGTGCGGATCAATAATTTTGGATCAAGACTTTACTAGTGCAATGATACTTGAAAGCATGCAACATAAGTACAGAAAGCTTTCTTTGGGGTACTTTCACAAGGAACTGGTGGCACCGATGTGGCATTAATGTCACATATACAGTATGATACTTACCATGGCACAGTCGACAAGTGATGTTGGTTTACCAGATGGAACTTTATCTCCACACAAGGTTTTTCCATGTATAAGTTCAAATAGCACGTTTCATGAGAAAATAGAGAGGACAAAAGATTAAGGATGACGTGCTAAACAAGCAAAAGAGTGACCTTAGCTATGTATAAAAGGGAAGAGAAGGAGAACATTTCCAGATTTGCCGGAGGAATAAACCAAATGCACCTTTTGTACAAAGACGCCATCTTTAGCATTAGGAAATGTGGGGTAACTTTGTTTAAGTGCTTCGAAGTTCTTCCCACTGATGTTCCGCACAATCCATCCGAAATCAGGCCGTACAAGCCTCCTGCCACGAGTTACTATCTGTTACCCGGGTAGAGATTATATGCTCGAAATATCACAAATTCTTTGCACACATACTCAAATAATTCATATAAGGAAATAAGTTTGGAGAAACAATAATGTAGAAGACTTTGACATGACCATTTTAGTTACTGATCAATGATAAGAAAGTAACTGTGTAAGCTTAAACTAGGTCAGACTATTTCTTTTCCGCCCAACACCAGGAGTTATCGCAAAGAAAGCAATAGAATAATCTGATTGCTCAAGAACAGCAGGCACATTAGAATATAATGAAACACTTGCTTTAAAATGAATCACCCGTTTTATTAAAAAAAGAGGATAGGAGACAATTGATTCTTATACCAATAGAAAAGTTCATCACAATAGTTTACATATCAAGCACGTTTGAGGCAGCAGAATAGAACTTACTGAAAATTCTGGAAGGGCTTTATGATAGCGGAAATAAGATCAACCGGTACAGCAAAGCTCACTCCAGATGCTATGTCCGGCTTCACATTCTCAACATTGACACCAATTACTTCTCCATCAACATTGCAAAGAGGACCCCCAGAGTTTCCCTTCACGAATGAAGAAACAGTGGCAACTAGTGTCAAGTTAAGGAGCATACCATAGTTATGCCAAAAGAGCTAGCTTAAGTTGGACAGAGAAATGCATGCACGTTAGTTTACCATCAATGCCGTCACAGACCTCTATTTGATTAGACTGTGCTATGTACGGTCTACAATTCTGTATCATAAATATAGGTGGCCCACTAATGACGAGATATCCAATCCCCCTTTTTCATTTCTCAAGCTTCTAGAAAGTCTCCTGTAGCATCAGGCCTCTCGGTTAGCTAGACTTTACCCATATAACTAATTACCTTTATAGTTCCTGCTCTTCCCACATTGATGTAACACAGCTCTATCTCAGTATAGCAGTTAATGCACAGAGTCTGGTCTAGTATTATTAACGCTGCATATGTGAATGCAACAGCAAAAGGAAACAAAAACCAATCTCAGACAGGCAGAAAAACACAGGCATTGTTCCATCTTACTGGATTGATTGCACAATCTGTTTGTAGATACTCCATCATTCCTTCAAGTCCCAACTCATTGCCCGCGCGATGAACACAGCTATATCAAGCAAAAGAAGAGAAAAGGAACTGTCACTTTGTACTTATACATCCACGCTGTTGTGCAAATACAATCAACTAAGGAAAACAAAGATTTCGACAAAAATTAATTGCTTGGTCACATCATAAGTACAAATTGAATGACCTGATAATCCCAAGCGTTACAGTGTGTTGAAGGGAAAGTGGACAGCCCATGGCTATTGCCCAGTCTCCAGGACGAAGCTTACTAGATGAGCCAACTTTTGCTGTTGAAAGGGGAGAAGTTGGATTTTCAGTCTTTACAATGGCAATATCAAGATCCACGTAAGCATCAACAACTTGGCCTACAACATCTTTCTTGGCTTCTTGCAAACGTACGAGAACCTGCGACATTCTTTCTGTAAGCCGAGAGCCCATGACTATTCATGTTTAAATCCACGAGTTTTGTCTAGAAAACAGAAGCGTTCACAATCTTTGTCGGAGCCTTATATAAAAATAGTCACTGTCCATTTAAAGTTTAAGCCTCTGGTTTGGACTTTCTAGCACAACTAATTTTCTTATTTTTCAGCATAGTTATATTCGAGAAAAAACAGAATATAACCCAAGTCACAGAAAGGGGTCTGAGAAATAATACTGGTAAAAGAAAATGAAAATTATGGCACTTCAAAGTTACATTCGAGGAAGCAATACGGGCATGCAAATCTCCACCGATCATGCAGATCCTGGCAGAGCAATATGTTCCATGCCTTCAGTTACATGCTTGTGTGCAGAGAAATAGAATGAGAATATAGTGAGCACAGTCGAAGGCTAACTAATCTGACAAAATTCTTTCCGATTTTTAACCATATGTGCAGGTTAGACGTCTACATCAAGTTCAAGATGATATCATTATATTAAGATCATGTAGTAGAAATAAAAACAAAGTGAAAAACTTGAACTTAGGCCACTGAGTTTGGACAGAAAAGTACACCCTCAAACACCAACCTGCCCATCGGCTGAATATACCACGTTCGTTTTGTCGAAGACAACATGAGCACATGTTAAAATGTAGCCATCCTTATGAATTGCAGTTCCAGAACCTATCTCCCCGTCAACATCTGATCAGCAAGATAACGAAAGACTTCTCAGACAAGTGCCAAAAGAAGAAGAAGAAGAAGAAGAAAAAGTAACAAAAGATTTTCGGCCAGGACAACTCAATAAGAGAAGGATCACATGGCATACTTTGCCCTCGATTTCGAGCACATAGACTAGCGACAGCAGGAGCGGTCTTAGCAGCAGCATGGGCAATTGTATCTCTGCCAAAATACGCCAGCTTTGCATTTTCTTCAGATTTAGCAGAAGCTGCCTTACTTGTATCATAACACCTAATCCAACTAGTTTGAAGAGACTGGGACGGAAGTACTTCTGCAGGTTGCAAAAATAATAAACGAACATAAGATGACAGAGGAAAATAGTGGTGTTACACATTGGTTTTGATAAAATTAGAAAGGAGACAAACCGTGTCGCCGCTGATTAAAGAAATAAATGCCGGGGGAGGTGGCGTGAATTCTTTACGCAATTGGGCAGTATTTGCGGCTAATGGGTTTGATTCTGCTATTCAAATCAAACAAGGTAGTTCAATTAGAAAGGATCTCAACTACAACTATATTAAAACTTTAAATTTACCGGGGCTTGATTCCTTAACCCAACTTTAGGTCTAACCCAATTTTCTTCCAAAATTTTTTTTGTCTGAAAAAAGTTACAAAATTTCACTCTAGTCTCAAATCTACCCCATGTCCAAAAGTTCCACAAGTTTCTTTAAAATTATCAGCATCAAGGCTAGTTCAAGGCTCATTATCATTATATATGTTTTTACCAACAACCTTATTTTTGTATGGAACAACAGCGATCTACTGATACTAATAATTTTGAAAATATCCGTGATGATTTTTTTATGTGGAGCAGATCTGGAAATAGAGTGAAAGTTTGTGATATTATTTTCGATAAGGAAAAAATTTCAGGATAGAAAAAATTGATCAATTTGCTATCTACCCCAAAATCCTTACTACGAATCCAATGTAAGCAAGAAAATACGTTTCCGCCATTAGATATAGGGGTGTGAGATTCACCTAGCCTTAGGATATGGAACTATTCAACCTATGTTCACCGGATGCATGTAGTAACACTAAATCTCTAGAGCAGTCACCTCAGGGTTCGTTGGCTATGGCGTACAAGCACTCTAAAGGGCACACCATATCCGACGAACTCTTGAGCTTGTCCTTAATGCAACTATACGCAAAAGATGCTCTAAACCACAAAAATTAGAACTTCAACCCTAAAAGGTGCACTACATATACTTCCTGTTTCTAGGCAAACAGGCCGAATTGCATCATAGTAAGCATAGATTTACCAACATATAACGGAAGCACTGGCATGAAATAGACCAAGGTACTTACTGCTAGCATTTGCATGAAACAGACCAGAGCGAGCAACAGCGATTCCCGCCATCTGTAGCATCAAAATTTACGCAGTCAAAAAGAAGAAAGAACGGAAAATTGTATCTGCTATTGATACTTGAAATCCAAAATTGCTCTAAGCTTCCCCTCAACAGTAAAAGTTTTTGCTGGCACGCTTGGGAAGAGAGCTATGTGCTGACAGGAGAAGCAGAAGCAAAATTACCTGTAGGAAGCTCCAGAGCAGAGATCAAGTGGTACCCAGATTCTGTTGGCGTCTCCATCGAATGATTTCACACCTAAATACTGCTTCTGATCCTACCAAAAAAAAAAAAAAAACCTTAATTGACTACTAAGTCCAAGTCCTTGATTAAATGCTAATTATTTGTGGGGTTTTCGTATGTAAATAAAGAAAATGACTCCCAGGTTTCGTTTGCAAATGAATTTCGCGTTCCCGAATCAAATTGCCCGGTTGCCACCCAATTGTCTTAAAAAATTGACACTTGGTGGTTAATTAGGACAGAGCCAACGTACAAGGTCTTGCAACGTTTGGGAGTCTTGGATTTTCATGCATAAACTACAAAAAAGAGATGGTTTCCATGAAGTGTGTGATTCACCATTGCTTAGAAAAGAAGTTGCATTTATGTAGCAATGAGACGATGCACACTGGTTAAATAGTGACAGAGCGAGCACGTACACGTTATATTCTTTCCCTACCAATGATAAGAAGCACACGTGACCGTCAGGAAGCAGATAACCATTTCTGAGCAATAGCAGGACAGCAGATCAATTCCCTTCTCGGAATTTAAGAAGACTAGGCCAATAGGTCCCTTTGAGAGTATGTTTCACTTTTTGGTGTTTCCTACAAGATACTAATGTTTTAAAAATATATTTAAATGTACAGATTTTACTGATATAGTAATCTTTAAGCTATTATAAGGATAACATTTTATTATGAATTACAAATTCTTATAAAAGTGAATCACATAATAATTCATAATTATTTGTTATTTTATTTTTTGTGATGCAAATAGATTCTTATTCTCACAATAAATTAAAGATTGTTATTCATTACACTTCATGAAGACAAGAGAGGGAAGGAGGGAGGCAGCAAGAGGGTACTATGATGCCATTGCACCACACCAGATGCAATTTCATGTTGTTTGGCAACTTGTGTTTTTTGGAATTTCATAGCTATTGTAGAGAAGCAAATGATTGCCCAAGTGAAATAGACACTTCTTTATTGATAATATTATAGAAGCAAGTAAACTCTCCACACCTACTTGTCGATATTTTATTTGTAACTCTTCTCACCACTCACACTCTAACACTCACTGACACTTATTACGCTCGCAAGCCACCCACTACAACACTCTATGCTTTTGGTTTTTTGGGCATATACACAAGTGGAGAAGGCTAGGCTATTTCTAACCTTTATCCACCGACTATCTAACATATGATCTCTGGCACAAGTGGGATTTTTGCTTCTATTTTTCATGTTCGGACAAATCTATAGCCACAAAGTTCTAGCTATCACAAACTGCCTAAAGTCTTGCAGCAATTGCTAGAAAAATCTAGAAAATGTGTGGGAAAGAGGAGAGAAAGGCGGTGCTCTTCAACAGTTCTTGTCTATTTTTTCATTTTTTTTTCTGGTTTAAACCAGAAAATCACATATCACAAGCCTCTACGATAATCACATTGGATTAGCCACCACTAAACAACAAAAAAAAGGGGATGATTAGTTGGCTTTAAAATATATTAGTTGTTACCAAGTCGTCATCTATTCCTCAAAATAGTATAGTTCTTTCTCCGTCACGTGCTTGAAGAGAGACTCAAGATCCGACAGGATCCATTAGCAAAGGGGGAAAGACTCAAACCACTCTCCAAAAGGCTAAAACCGTGCCGTTGAAGCTTCAATCGCAATGCCAGCTTGCCTTCTATGTGACTTTCAAAGTCGATTAATGAACATGAATGAAATTCTTTCTTTCTTTCATGGACTGGATAATGGTTATAAAGTGAGTGAAATGTTGATAATCAATCAAGAAGATGTACCATCGAATGAGATATATGCATAAGAGAAATGATTGGATAACACTCTTTAATGTACTGCGAGAATAACAATCTATTTTGGAACACAAAAAATCAAATAACAAATAATTTTAAATTATTGTGGGACCCATTTCTTCAAGAATTTGTTGCTCACAATAGATTGTTATATTCATAGTACCCAAGGACTGTCATGCTAGCAAAGCCTATATGCATAATTAAGTAAATATCCTAATCTTGTTAATAGTCCTTAAAACTCTCAAGATATAAATGGCTGGAAATGCAAACTCGCCTTCTCTACAACCTGAGAATTAAAGATTTAGGAAATAACTCGGTAAGCCAATCTTGGGGTTGAGTTGGGATTTTCATTTCCTCGGTGCTATCTCGAGTAATTTCAGGCTCATTTGGCAAGGCCAATGTATAAACCAAGTATTTGAATCACTTCGGGTTTCAATCTAACGTTATCAGAATGTGATTTGCGCATTACACCGGCCAAACATGTTGAAAGTAGCTGTACGAGGTTCTCGTCCAGCGAATTTTGGTTCTATTGTCGGTACATAGTAGGTAGATTGAATTTTCGATTTCCGACACATTGACATGGTACTGAATCACTTGCAACCAAAATAGTCACCCATTTTATTCTCCTCACCAGGTCAATGTTCTTTCATGACATGATACATGCCACGTTATTGCCCTCTCATGAAATCAAGGATCCAAGGTAACAGATCGCTTGGACTTTTATTGTACTGCAAATAACAATTCATCTAGCAAAGTCGACATCAAAGTTGAGGCCTCCGATTTCCTACAATCTCGCGACAAGTTTCTCTTGGAAAGTAATGGTCAGAGGAACTGAATCATCCCTGCCATCCCTGGTTCTCTTCACAAGTACCTCAACAGGTTTTCCAGATCTTTCCCCCATAGCATTCATCATCTGCAACAAGTTGGTGAATCAAGCACTTTAGTTCTCGTTTTCAATAATTATAAGTCAGAGAACTGTAAGTGAACAACTTTGTTTGTTTGTTCTGCATCCATCCCTAATCTGTAATTTATCTTCTTTTCTTCCATTTTATATACCATCCAATACTCCTCATCTTGAAACTATTGTTGAGCACATTTCATGTATAGAGTGACAAGCCTTTAAAGCCTTTCTCATTTCCCGTCAATAATGGCCGACGACAAGTAAAGCAAGTGCAATTTAATCCAACGAATGCGTCATGTACTTCCATGATAACTTCGATAATGATTCCTGGGTTCCATTTATTGTTTGCTCAATGCACCAAAGTAAACAACTTCTGAACCAACACTGATGCTTTGCTAGATCAAGAAAGCTTTTACCTCTGTTATGTCTCGAACTCTTTTTCCATTAAATTCCACGATGACATCGCGGTCTTGAATGCCAGCACGATTAGCAGGGGATCCTTCTATTACCTGACGAAGATGAGGATACCGGCAATATTAACAAACAAGAAGCATGCGATTGTCTCAAAGACAAGCTTGAACAGCATTATGAGAATAAAATGACATTACATTGCAAATTTCCTTTGGTACACATGATGCAAGTTCATTGCCATGGAAGCGTGGATCGAGACTTTCACTAGTCAAATGATTACTTCAAAGCATGCAACATAAGTTGTCTCCTAAAGAGAGCTTTCTTTAGGGTGCTTCGACAAAGAAATGGCAGCACCAGAATGGCGTTAATGTTGTTTATGCGGTATGATTCTTATCGTAGCATGGTCAACAAGTGATGTTGGCTTATTAGGTGGAACAATTTCTCCAAACAATTTCATGAATGATTTAATGGGATAAGTATTACTAGAAGTCCTAAAACTAATCATGAAAGTGAAGTTGAATATTAAAACTTTCAAAAAGTACAATCAAATCATAAAACTTCTCACAGAAGTGCAATTGAGTCTTAAAACTTTGAAAAAGTAAAATCAAATCCTAAAATTTATTAAATTAGTGTAATTAAGTCCTAACACTTATTGAGTTAGGGCAATCAAGTCCTAAAACTAGTTAATTTTCTATAAGTTAATAGAAGAACTTGATTGCATCAGCTTAACAAGTTTTATAATTTGATTGCACTTTTTGAAAGTTTTAAAACTCAATTTCACTTTCATAACAAGTTTTATTATTTTCAGTACACTTATCTTTAATTTAAAATAATATGTTTCATGAGGAAATAGAGAGGATAGAACAGAAGCAAGATGAAAAAAAGACACACCCTTTGTACGAAGACGCCTTCACTTGCATAGCGAAATTTGCGGTAATATTTTTCAAGTGCTTCGGAGTTCTTACTGAAGTTCCGCACAACCCATCCGAAATCGGGTCGTAAAGGACTCCTGCCACAAGTTATTATCTGTTACATAGGTAAAGATCATATGCTCCAAAAATCCTAAACTCTCTCAGCAAGACGTTACTCAAATGATTCATATTAGGACATCAGTTGGGAAAATCAATATTTGAAAAGACTTTGACAAGACCATCTTAGTTACTGATCAATGACGAGAAATTGTTACAAGTTTAAACTACAAACGTCATCGAAACTGTTTCTTTTCCACCCAACATCTGGAGTTATCGCAGAGAAATGCAGCAGAAAGGAGCCGATTGCTCAAGAACAACATGCACATCAGAATATCAATGAAGCAACTGCTTTAAAATCAATCACCCGTTATATTACATAAAACAGGATAGGAAACAATTGATTGTCATACCGACATAACAATAGTTTGCATATCAAGCAGGTTTGAGGCACCAAAATAGAACTTACTGAAAATTCTGGAAGGGCTTTATGATTGCTGAAATAAAATCAACCGGCACAGCAAAGCTCACTCCAGATGCTTTTTGAATTTCCTCTATATTGACACCAACTACTTCTCCATCAACATTGCAAAGAGGACCCCCAGAATTTCCCTTCACAAACAAAGAAAAGACAGCAACTAATTGTCAAGTTAAGGAGCATACCACAGTTATGCCAAAAGAGCAAGCTTAAGTTGGACAGAGAAGTGCATGCACTTGAATTTACCACCAATGCAGTCCGTGACGTCTATACACTTAGACTGTATTAGGTACAATCTACAATTCTTCATCATAAACATGTATGGGATAATAGGTTGCGGCCAACATTTCACAGATAGTGGCATACACAATCCCTCTATTTCCTTTTCTCACGCTTCCAGAGAGTCTCAAGCAGCATCGCACCTCTCTGTTAGCCAGACTTACTTTCCCCATAAAACTAATTGGCATTATAATTCCTATTCTTCCCACATTAATAATAACACATATCTAGGAGTTTGAGCAGAACTTGTATCCTGATATAGCAGCTAATGCACAGAGACTCGTCTAATATTACTATTATCGAATATGTGAATGCAACAGCAAAAGGAATCACAAACCAATCACAGGCAGGCAGGCAAACGCAGGAATTGTTGCATCTTACTGGATTGATTGCACAATCTGTCTGTAGATACTCTACGTGCATTCCTCCATTACTGATGTCTTTGCTCGTCCGACAAACATGGCTATATTATGCAAAAGAAGAGGGAAGGAAGTCACTTTATGTAATAATTATACATCCACACTTTGTGCTAATACAATTAACTAAGGAAAGCAATGACTAGGACAAAAGTTAATGGCTTGATCAGTTGGTAGTACGAGATGAATGACCTGAAAATCCCGAGTGTAATAGTGTTTGGAAGGCAAAGTGGACTGCCCATGGCTATTGCCCAGTCTCCAGGACGAAGCTTACTAGATGAACCAACTTTTGCTGTTGAAAGAGAAGAACTTTGGGGATTGATCTTTATGATGGCAATGTCAAGATCAACGTAAGCATCAACAACTTGGCCTACAACATCTTCCTTGGATTCTTGGCCTACAACATCTTCCTTGGGTTTTTGCAAACGTACGAGAACCTGTGACATTCTTTCTGTAAGCCAAGAGCCCAGGACCATCCATGATTAAACCTGTGAGTTTTGTCTAGAAAACAGGAACATCCACAATCTTTATCTGACCCTTAAATACAAGGAGTCACCATCCATGTAATGGTTTAAGCTTCTGGTCTTGGACTTTCCAACACAACTAGGTTTCTTTTTTTTTTCAATTTGTCAGCAGAGTTACGTTCAAGAACAAAAGAGAATATAACCCGAGTCACGGAAGGGGCCTGAGAAACAATACTGGTAAAAGAAAATGAAATTTATGGCACTTCACAGTGGCATTCTCATCAACATCGGGTCAAGGAAGCAATTTGGGCATGCAAAACTCCACCAATCATGCAGATACTGGCAGAGGCAATGTTTTTTATGCCTTTAGTTACATGCTTATATGCAGAGAATAGAATGACCATATATCGAGCAAAGTCGAAGGCTAAGTATCTGACAAAGTGGTGCTCTTTCCGATTCTTAGCTACATGTGAAGTTTACATGTCTACATCAAGTTCAAGATAAAGTCGTTAGTTCCAAGATATTGTGGTCGAGAAGAAAAAAAAGTGAGAAACTTGAACTTAAGCCACTAAATTTGGACAGAAAGGGACATCTTCAAGCACCAACCTTCCCATTAGATGAACGTATCATGTTGGTTTTGTCAAAGAAAATATGAGAGCATGTCAAAATGTAGCCATCCTCATGAATTACAGCTCCAGAACCAAATTCCTCACCTGGAGGTAAAGAGAGACTGTTCAGATTAGCGCAAAAAAACAAGTAACAGAAGATTTTCAGCCAAAAAGTGTCGATAAGAGAACGATCACATGGCATACCTTGTCTATGTTGAGCATATAAATGAACAACTGCAGGAGTGATCCCAGCAGCGGCTTCAGCAATTATACTGCGAAAATATCCCTTATTTGGTGTTGCATTTTCTTCAGATTTAGCAGAAGCTGCCTTGTTTGTATCATAACACCTAATCAAACTAGTTTGAAGAGACTTGGAGGGAAGTACTTCTGCAAGTTGCAAAATGAAAAATGGACAGAGGATGACAAAGGAAGAGTGGTGTTGAACATTGCTTCTGATGAAATTCAAAAGGAGACAAACCGAGTCGCTGCCGATTCAAGGAAAAAAATGCCGGGAGAGCTGGCGTGAATTCTTTACGCAATTGGGCAGGAGTCAAGACTGATGGCTTTGGTTCTGGACTCAAATCAAACATGGTAGCTTATCAAGTCAATTTCAACTACAAATACAAAAGAACTACAATTTGACTTGGGGATGTGCTACCCACTCCAAAATCCTTAATACAAATCCAACTCACGCAAGACAATACATTTCGACCTTTAGATCTAATGGGTTGCTTGTGAGATTCACCTAGCCCTAGGATCTGGAATTATCGAACCTACATTGATCAGTTGGACGCAATCACATTAACATCTCTATTTAAAAGGAGTGTCAGTCACACGGGCTCTGCCAGGTACGGCCTAGAACATTCTAAAGTGCACCGTATCCAAAGAACTCTTGTGCTTCTACTTAATACAAAGATAAAGTGCTCTGCTTATACGTCGTGTTTCTAGGCAAACAGACTGAATCGCAACATATTAAACATAGATGGACCAACACATAACAGAAGCATCTGCATGAAGTAGACCAAGGTACTTACGGCTAGCATATCCATGAAATAGCCGAGTACCAGCAACAGCAATTCCCGCCATCTGCAGCATCAAGATTCAAGGGGCCAAAAAGAGTAAAAGAAGATTGAAAATTTTCTCTGCTAACAATACTCAAAAGCCAAAAGTTGCTCTAGACATCCCTCCAGAAGTAAAAATTTTCGCGGGCACGCATTGGAACAGAGCAACGTGCTGAGAGGAGAAGCAGAAGGAAACTCACCTGTAAGAAGCTCCTGAGCAGAGATCAAGTGATAACCCAGATTCAGTGGACGTCTCCAGCGAATGATCGGATCCTGCAAAGAAACGATCTTAAGCTGTTGCCTCCGAAGTCAGAGTCCTTGACTTAATGCAGCTTCTAGTTTGGCGAGGTTATCGTTTAGATATAAAAGGAAATGATCGCAGGTGTCATCTGCGGGTTTCATCTGCGAATAAAATATGCACCGCCGCGGTTCCATTGTCCTAAAAAAAATTGACACTTGCTGTATAGAATGGGATTCATCCAGTTTCTTAGAAAAGAAGCAGCATTGATGGAGCAATGGCACACGGTTCATACTGGTCAAATGGCGACAGGAAGAGAACGTGCATGTTATATTACTTCCCTAACAACTACAAGAAGCAACATGTGACTGTTAGGAAGCAGACAACTATTTGTGAATTAGACAGCTCATTAATTTTCTTCTCAGAATTTAGGTCTCCTTGAGAGTATATTTCACTTTATAGTGTTTCCTACGATGTGCCTAAATTTTTAAAATATTTAGGAACAAGTGCAAAATCTTAAAACTTGTCACGATAATATAATTGAGTTGTAAAACTTTTGAGAATTACAATCAAGTTTTAAAATTTATCAAATTAGTGTAGTTAAGTTCTTTTATTGATTCCATCTAACTTGACTAACGAAAAATGTTGATATTGCCTTTTATTATTTTCTCTCCTCTAAGTAACATAATCAATCATTTTTTGTAAAATATCTTTCAAATCTTAAGTTTTCCATTAGACAAATGCACCTATATATGTAAAAGCAGGACCTCACTCTCAATTTCTCCATCTCTTTAGAATAGGTTAAGGTATTTCAGCCTAAAAAATAACTTCTAGCCCCCCTTGAAATTTCTCAAAAGAGGAAAATCACAAGTCAGTAGTAAATATATAAACTCAGCTTGCCCCCCATAAATAGATAAAGCTGAATAAACAGTTCTGGAACCTTGAACATGCAGTTGCTATAGGCAAACGAAGCCTACAGATTACTATTCTATAAATGTGATTACACTATACGAATTGCCAAGGTACTCATGTTTGACCAAATCTTGCCCCCATTAAAAAAAAAAAAAAATTATAGATCCACCCCCGTTTGAAAAGTCTTCCATTTTGCCCTCAGGCATTGGAGACGACCTCTCTCCATATGGCAGACTGAATATTTTACTTCGAAATCATTTGGAAGAATCTACACCTTCAACCAAAAGGACAAACAGGGAGAGAGAGAGAGAGAGAGAGAGAGAGAGAGTCATAAACGACAAAAATAAGAAGAAACTAATCAAGGAGAAGTGCGCATCCGGGGAATCGAACCCCGGTCAGTACCGTGGGAGGGTACTATGATACCACTACACTAGATGCGCTTTGATGTTGTGGGATACATATACATTAATAGCAAGCAAAAATTTGTAGTGTGTTTATATGGTATTAGTACCACCAATTGAAATCATAACAATCGAAAAATCCATCCAATCATAATGCAAAATCGGTAAAGTGATTAAATGAGGAGGTCAAGGACGACAATAGTCTTTCTTTTCTTTTATTTTTATTTTTCCCTTTTTCTTGACTGCAAACCTCTATGCTCACAATATAACGACAATTGTCTTTCTTTTTTTTCTTTTTTCCCCCTTTTTATTGACTGCAAACCTCTATGCTCACAAGATAACGACGAGCTTTGAGCGACGGAGGAAACCTACTGCTTTATTGGGGAGTCGAAGGTGAAGCGGAATCGAATCCTACAGTCTACTTTTCGAAGTTTTCTTAAAGGCGACGAGTTACTTTAACAAAATACGGTATCCGTTATTTGCTCCTGGACGACAGGATTCCATATTTGGCAACGCCTTAAGACTCAAGAGGGTGATCGATGCATCGACACGAAATGCATTTCACTGCAACAAACCAGCTCAAAAAAATTACCAATGAGGCACGACTCCCAGCATCCAGCACAACATTTACGTTCCATCGTGTAATTATCTGCGATGAAAGTAGTTTCTAATTTTGTGAATAAAAAAAAAAAGTAGTTTCTAATCTAAAAAGATCAATTTGAAGCTGAAGCATATGCATTCAAAAGCTGTTTCGCGAAAAATATACATTTCGATGAATTTATGTATGTCAGTGCCTAATTAAGTAATTACAGATAAACCAAACAGTTGGGCAAGTTCCTGCTCAAAACAATCGCCTCACCTTGATTTTAGTTTTAATAATTTAGCTAGCCTTCCTCGAACAGTTTTCTGACTTGCCTTAAAACCTTTTGATTTCCTTTCTTTTGGCCTCCTGTTTGATCGCCTCCTCTCCAACCGCTGGCAACGTATCTCAGGATCAGCTTCAGGAAATATGCACAAGCTTTCCTCTCCTTGTGATTCCACAAAATCCCATCCTCGTTCTGTTAGCTCAGGATATTTTATCTGAACGTGAGCCTGCAAAAAGGACGTCCTGAATTACTAAGGAGCCCATGATGATGCAGATATGTACCTTCAATCGAATGTGCATTCTGAATGTGTGCACAAGCAATGGAACTAGACGACCATGCGAGTGTTTCCTTCGATAAACTGAAAGCTTTGAACTGACGCTAAGTGTACTGAGAGATTATGCAGGGCCATCCCTAAAAATAATGTCCTTGATGTCCGTGTTATCCACTTATCAGATAATGGCAAGACAGGATCTACTCATGTCTGTATATTTTCTAACAAAATGTCTAGTTTAATTCATTATAAGAGTGCATACCTTCTCATCACCCTCTTTGATGTATCCTTTACTCTCCATAACTCGAGCAAGACCTTGCCACCATATGTCAGTTGCCATGTACTTAGGAGACTGCAGAGGAGAATATCAGCACATCAGGTAACAGCTGGCATAAAGGAAATACATGGATCTATGCGACACACATCTGAGAAAGGTGACTCATCATTGAACATATTTGTACACTGTTCTTTTTCACCTTTTTTTTTTTTTGGTTCGAACCTTTTTACCATTTCAAGTGTCACATTTTAGGACTGGCAGCAGCAAGCTAACAAAGAGAACCTGACAAGCAGTGAAGCATTTGTCCACCATATCTGAGAATATGCTCTCCCTTTCGATACCAGGAGGAGAAAGGAGAATGAACAGACGAATTGCCAGGAAGAAGACGCTATATTTGAACTGCCCCTCCCTCAAGGAGGCAGCTACTTGTAGTGGGGTGTGTGTGTGGGTGAGTGCGCGCGCGCGTGTGTGAGAGAGAGAGAGAGAGTACCTGCTTCCTGATTTTACCGACCAAGAGCTTGAGATATAGCTTCTTAACAGATCGTCTTCATTTGACGTCAAGATGTGTTATATCATCATCAGATGAGTCGGCAATGTATCCACTGTTTCCGCAAGACAAAGCATATTGTTTCTGCATCACAGGGCCTTAGAGATTACCTATCACCATATGTCACTGTACGATACATCCCTTGCTAATTCACATGTAAAGCCATCAAAAAACAATGAAGATTCTTAGCAGCAACTGCATTTCCTAATGCCAATTTTATCTATAATGCACAACTTCACTCAATCAAAATAAGAAGGGTCCTGCTGCCTAAAAAACCTCTTGCTCTTCCTTTATCATTATGTAATGGTCTGAGAATACCAAATAAAACTATCTTTTGCCCTTTCATCTTTCCTCCAAACGAATTAAAAATGCCCATCTCTCTAAACAATCTAAAGCATATCTTTCAAGTTCTAAATGACAGAAAGGACCTTCTATCCTCCACTATGATGTTTGTGGAACATCTCATACAGTGAGAAGAAATAATATGGTGCCATTACATTTCATCTACAATGAGAACTGATATTGTCATATCTCCAACAAAGTATAGGACTGGAGCCCTTGAACACAAAACATTGTGAAGATTAACCAGATATGAACTCCTGATATCTCACGGTTCTATGAACTAACCTTGTGAGTAGCGAGAACCTGCATGAAAATATCAGCCTGTTCCCTCACATCCAGCTTCTCAGGAGGTCCTTTAATGCACACATCGCACCTACAATGATAGATACTCCATAATCTTGAAAAGTAATCATTTGATATCATAGAAGGGAGCTCAAAGAATTAACTATCTTCTCTGAATCCTATGTGATGTACCAAAATGAGCAAAGGCAGGATTTCATGAAATGGAATGATAAGTCATATTTTATCAGGTCGATCTGGCTAAGGAGCTAAAACTACCATCAACCTAAATTTCAGCATGATGTAGCTGCTCAATAGACCATAATTCATGAGAGCATATTTTACAAATAAAGCAGAAAAGGATGAGCAATGTACAGGTAGCACTTCTCGTGACTGAAGTGCTCCCCAAAATACTCAACGAGTGATCTAGCTCGACAGTTTGCAGTATTCATTCCATATCTGCAGCAGATAAAAAAAAAGGCTGGCAATAAAATATTAATACATGTCCAACTAATGGAATGAAGGAGAATAAGTTAACATACCTGTGACAATCAGACAGCATTTTGTACGCTACTTTCAACTGATTTTCACTTCTTCGACTAGGCAACAAAGTTGGTGTTCTTGCTAAATTAGCAAAGAGTACTGATTGGGGAGGAGAGAAGACATATATAAGGATACACACAATACATACTGTAGCTTACAAAATACAGAATAAATGGAGAAAGACACTGCATAGTGCATCATTACTGCCAGGATCACTCACCGAAAAAAGTACGAAGTTATCCTAAGTCTAACAAATAACGTGAAACAGAACTAAAACAATTCAGCCAGGTGAAAAAAATTTCTCCAACCAGAGAGCCAATAAACAAGAAACGAAGGATCAATAACACTATAAAGTGGAAATCTATTTGTTGCGAATATATTTCCATGCTCTTCTGAGGTTTAAAATAGCATAGAACTCTCCCTCCCTGCCCACCTGGGCTTCCCTTATTAAGTAGAGAATTCGATAGTTCTTTCTATGGATATACAAAACTAACGGCCACAAACCACAATGTACAGTATAAAGAACTTACTGCAATCTGCTAATTTTCCATCTCTTCCAGCACGCCCTGCTTCTTGATAGTACGCTTCTAAACTCTGCAAGCGAATTCAACCCGGAATCTCAAACTCATATGTAAGAAGTGCCACTTACGCATTCTTAGCAAGGAAAAGAAAGATGAGCAAGAAAAAAAAAAAAAAAGAGAGAGAAAGGAATGGGATAAAAGGAAAATTAGCGCAGTATAAAAGATATTGAGATGCTGACCTGTGGCCAACCATAGTGGATGATTCTTCTGACATTTGACTTGTCAATCCCCATTCCAAAAGCCACAGTTGCAACAACAACCTGGATGTCAGGTAACAAAGCAGGTCTCAAATAGCAGTATTATGAAGGAGATGCTCAATGAACTACTCCTATTGCATGCTGTGATATGGAGGAGATACTTCACAAAGGAATTATGGTTACCTCTACGTTGTCCTCATGAAAATCCTCGTGGACTTGCCTAAGATATGATTTTGGCAACTGTAAAGAAATAAACAATTTATCAGCTACAATGGAATAATTATTTGAATTGTAAGTAAAATGTCAACATAAACAGAGTTAAAGGATATCTTATATCTGTCTAACTTGTAACTTCTACCGTTTATGATGTACACGACATCACATTCATACCAGGTAAATGTTCATTGAGCGCTTGAACTGCTCACGTATTATCTCTACTTCTACAGATACAAGTCATATATCTCTGGCAGCATTGCAGAAATCAAGACGTGAAATCTCTGGAGATATTTATCCACGTGATTCAAATCTTTTGGTGAAAAAGTAAAGAAAAATTCTAGTGAAAAACCCAGTGATTTAAATAAAAGAAATGTGGAGTAGTTTGAAGCAAGGATGATACCAAAATGAAACCATCAAATTGAGAATACATCAATTAAAAAGGGTATTTATTATGCAGAATGAAACCTTGGCATTATAAGCTGCTGCTTTGATGCCGAAGTCACACAAGAATTCGGCAATTGTCAAAGTTTCTTTCCTCGTAGGGACGTAAATAATAGTAGGTCCATGATCTAATGGCTCTTGCTGAAGCTTCAGCCTTTCCTTCAGTTCCATTGGTGAATCAGACATCTCAAAAGAACCGGATACCTCCTGGCTTAAATCAGGAGATTCTCCATGGAATCCTCCACAGGGAACTGCAAGGGCCAATTGAATAGCACATCAAATTACAGGATGAATAAGTTCTAGCACAGTTTTCGGACAATTTCCATTTTATGAGTAATTTTTTATAAAGTCCCTTGCTCCACATCCTACAAGCATATATAATCAGCAATGGTGGAAACATCATGCCATAATCAGAATTCCGAAGATATTCCTCTTTAATAAGAAGTTATACCATCCCAATCATCCATACCCTGGAAGGTGTCCGTTTCATCTTCTAAGTATTCAACTGACAATTCTCTCTCCCTCGAAGAGGTGTTATCATTATTCACCGAATTCGCTTCATCATCTTCATATCTGTCACAGTAATCGTCCTCTGAACATACCTGATGTATTATCGGAATCTTCAGCACAGTAGAGATGCTGTTTGTCACCGATCTTTCTTCTCGAACCATATGTTTTTATCAAAACATGGAAATCCGTTTTGTAAGTCTCTGAAGAAGTTCTGCTATGCTTAACCTATTAACAGCAGGTTCATATTAGGAGCAAATCTACCAAAAATCATGCTGGTGCATATTTCTGTTTTCAAGCACTTAAATATACCTATGAACACATAAAACCTAATCCAATCCTTAGAACAAAACAAAACAACAAACTCACAGAAAAACGTAGATTGGAGCGGTAGAATGATGTAAGCACGATCTTTGTCTCCTTTGACATGCAAAGGCACTGAATAACATCCTCTCGAACATGGTTAGTAGCAGTAGCAGTCAAAGCCATCAGTGGGATGTCAAATTTCAAGAACTTCATCTTGGAAGTGCTGAAGTTCTCTCTTAACGCAGATAGTTTCCTGAAATGTGAAAAAACTTCATTCAGGAAAGAATCCTTACCATAATCTTTATCATCATGATTGTCCCCTCTATCAACCAGGATCATTAACATGCAAAGCTGACCCAATGGTCAAAGTCATGGTGAATAACCGAGCAACAGGTAAGAAAGAGAGAAGAAATGAATGATCAGAAGAAATGACTAACGAAAATCAAATTGTATTACAGAAATGAAAGATAGAAATATATGAGGTAAAATGACAGGTTTACCATCATGTCTATGATTAACGTATGTGACACTTTTAGCAAGTCAGGTCTAAGATGGTTAATCACCTGCCAGACAAATTAGGTAGTGCACAGAGAAAGATTGGATCAGAAGAAAAGGGTTAACCTGTAATCAGGCCGAAAATCATGGCCCCATTTCGAAACACAGTGGACTTCATCAATTGCAAATAATGCGATTCCTCGGCCTTCTGCAAGACTTTGTAGTGGCTCTATCAGCCTGTAGGAAGATCCATATCACTCGGTAAAAAAATGACAAAAGAGATAACACCACTGCACATGACATGTCAAACTCTTACCTTAAAACCGTCTCTGGGCAAACATATATCAAACCATATTTTCCCTCCATCGCTTTCTTTTCCACACTATTGTCAGGTTGCCCAGATCCAAGAAAGCAGGCAGAGACACCATGTTTTGCGAGCTTTAGACACTGGTCATGCATTAAACTTATCAATGGTGAGATCACAACAACCACCTTCCCAGTCAGTAGGGCTGGAATCTGGAAACACAGTGATTTACCTGCAAAACAGAGATCATTCCTGAATATAGAACCAGCTCTAGGTCTGAAAGTATTTTGGTCAATCACAAGCAAATAAAAGTCACCAGATCCTGTTGCAGCGAGAACAAGGCAATCTTGGTTAGATAGCCAAGCAGCCAAAGCTTCTCTCTGGAAACTCTTCAAGGATGCATGACCAAAGTGCTTCCGTAAGAGACTACTAACTTGCTGCTCCCGGTCTGCTCCCAGACGCAGCTCTTCTGGCCAATCAACAGCAATAATTTCTGATGTGATCTTGGTGTCTCGATGCATATCAGGATGGACGTTCCCGTTTCCTTCCATGACAGGTGAGACTTTTGACTCTGCATTCAAAGCATCTTTTGCCACATTAAATTTACTTCTTTTGGTTTGCATTTTTGTACCAAAATGATCCGGAATGTTAGATTTCGGCATTTTTTCTGAAGGTTGTGATAGGGACGAAGCTCTTTTGCCTGAAGCTTTTACACAAACTTTGGAACAGTTAGAACTTGTTGATGCACCCATATTGGTTCGGACATTCAGGATATAGTCAGCTGCCTCATTTATTGAAGCACCAACCACTTTCACAGCCTCTACTGCTAAAGAATATTCAAATCCCATTTCAACAAGTTTTGCAACGACGGCATCACCATCCACAGCTTCACCCTTCATGATATAGATTCTGAATTTCTAGGATGGACTGGAGACTACAATAAAAGAAAGGAATAAAGAATGTCACATGATGGTGTAAGAATAATGGAGTCTCTTTGTATGTCATCAGCATAACAAGATATTGCTCCGACGTGCACATGTTGCAAAAGAATTTTACATTCGAGAAAGCCTACAAGTCCTTCAAGTCATAAAAGGGTGAACACGTAAGTAATCTGGACTCACAGAAATAACAGGTGTACACAGGATAGAAGAATGGTGCCTTATCAGCAACAACGGGAGAATCTGCGGAACAGTGATGGACCCAAAAGAAAGGAAGAGACAGTCATTTGATTCTTAAAATTAGGAATTATATCATGGTGAAGGACTCGATCATCTCAGCTTTCGCATCAAAAACCGTCCAAATCCACAACCAGGCAAGTCCCAATTCCAACAAAAGTGAAACGAACAAGAAAATAAATAACAAATGGCAGGCTTATGCTTTTGGCATTTGGGCTGTGTTCCTCTCTCACATGAAAATTTATACTAAAACACATTAAACAGAACTGACTGGACCCCACAGCAACGTCCCGATTAAATTAAGCCCATCCAACCAGCAAATTTCTTATTGACTCGCTATGGCGTCAGGAAGAAATGTTTTGGGGTATCAGATCTCGGGTCAAGTGGCTGAAATGGGGGGATCGGAATAGCAAATTTTTTCATGCGGCCACTATACAACGAAGAAACAGGAACCGTATCTCGATGCTACTAAATGCTGAAGGAGATTGGGTAAGAAATTCTGAGAATCTTAAAAATATGACGGTGGATTACTTCGAGAACTTATTTACTACGGTAGGACCGCGAAATTTCCAGCCTATTCTTGACCATATCCCATCATCAGTCAATGCAGCTATGAACACGAAACTAACAGAAGCGGTGACTATGGAAGAAGTATATGTAGCTACTCACCAAATGGGCGCTACCAAAGCTCCTGGACCGGATGGTATGAATGGCCTATTCTTTCATCAGCATTGGCGAGACATAGGTGCGGATGTTTTCAGGGAAGTTCAGCGTTTCTTTCAGTCTGGAATCATAAACCCAGACATCAATAGAACCCGAATTACACTTATCCCTAAAAATACAAACCCAGAAAGGTTAGAGCAATTTCGGCCCATAAGTCTGTGTAACTTTATCTACAAAATCATTTCTAAAATACTCGCAAACAGACTCAAGCCTTTCTTACCAGACATCATTGCTGAGGAGCAGAGCGCTTTCGTCGGGAGTCGGCAAATTCAGGACAACATTTTAATTGTTCAAGAAGTTATCCACCGATTACGAACTCGAGATAGGAGGAAGAAATTTCAGGCAATTCTCAAACTCGATATGCATAAAGCTTATGATAGAATCGAATGGGACTTCCTGCAGGAATGTTTACATAAGATGGGATTTAGTGCTGATTGGGTGAAGTGGGTTATGCAATGCGTTACCACAGTATCATATAGCATCAATTTCAATGGTGAATCTTTACCATATTTCAAGCCATCTAGAGGAATTCGACAGGGGGATCCATTATCACCATATCTGTTCATTATTGTTGCTAACGTCCTATCTTATATGATGAAGAAAGCCATAGCAGAGGATAACATTCGCGGCATCAAGCTAAACCGGACCTGTCCAACCTTGTCCCACCTATTATTTGCTGATGACTCTATATTCTTCCTAGATGGCACAATACGGGAATGTCAGAACTTGTCAACTGTACTACACCACTACTGCTATGCATCTGGTCAAGCCATAAACCTTAACAAATCAGGAATGTTTTTCAGCAAAGGGTGTCCAAATAGCCTTAGAAGTAACATGGTATCGGTGCTGCGGATTCCAGAAATTACAAAAACTGGGAAATACTTAGGAATTCCTTCAGACTGGGGATCCTCAAAAAAAGATATGTTCGCATGGATATTAGCCAGGGTCAACTCGAAATTGGAAAGTTGGAAGGACAACTTACTTTCAAGAGCTAGAAAGGAGATTCTTCTTAAAGCTGTGGTTCAGGCGATACCTCAATATGCTATGTCAATCTTCAGAATCCCAATTTCCATTATCAAAGCAATTGAGAGGAAAATCTCTAATTTCTGGTGGCGAAGCTATAATAAGAATTCTGCTCTACATTGGCGTAAATGGGATACTCTAAAACTACATAAGGACGAAGGGGGCCTTGGCTTTAAAGATCTACAAGCGTTTAACACGGCTATGTTAGGGAAACAAGCCTGGAGGATGTCTCAGGGTCCGCAAACTCTCTTAAACCAATTCATGAAAGGTCTTTATTTCCCAAATTGTAACTTTTGGCAAGCAGGGAAAGGCTCTTATCCATCATGGGGATGGCAGAGTTTATTGGCTGGAAGAAATGCAATTGCTCCCCATCTTATTTGGGCTGTGGGTAATGGACAGAACATCTCCATTAGAGAGGATCAGTGGCTGAAGTTAGGAAGGATTGGAGGAATGGCAAGCCCGACTGAACCTCCCAAAGTTGCTGATTTGATCGATTTTGAAGCTGGAATTTGGAAAGAAGATCTACTGCTGTCCTTATTTGATGAACCCATACCAACAGCAATTAAGGAAACACCATTCGGACTCCCAACTACCGAAGACAAGTTGGTTTGGGCAAACAATAAATCAGGAACATATACAGTTAAGAGCGGCTATTTTTCAAATAGGCAACCAGACATTCCTAGCAGATCTATACCAACATCATCACACCACTTCGACCCACTCATTTGGAAACTGATTTGGAACTCTGTGGTACAACCAAAAATTAAATTCTTTTTATGGAGTGCATGCCAGAATGCGCTTCCTACTTTGGATAATCTTTATAGAAGAAAGATGGTACCTGCACCGCTATGCCCAATATGCAAGTTGGAACCTGAGACAATTGAGCACACTTTACTGCTCTGCCCCTGGACGACCCAAGTGTGGAGCGATTCAACCCTGCAAATATGCACAGAGCGAGTTGGCTTAACAAGAATTGATAATTGGTTGTCTCGATCTTTTGTGAGGCAAGGTGACTCAAATAAGTTTGAAATGGTGGCCACAGTTCTTTGGTGCATATGGAAGGATCGCAACCAATTCATCTTCAACCATCAGACCTTAAATCCGCACCAAACCTTGTTCAACGCCACTACATCAAAGGACTGTTTCTCTGCTTGGAATAGAAAAGCCCCGAAAAAGAAACGACGTCAAGTGGAAGATGATAAATGGCATCCTCCATCACCTGGAACTATTATAGTTAATATAGATGCCTCATTTAATATCATTGATGATACCAACGGGTCGCCGGAGTTACAAGTCCAGCCTACATCACCATGTTCAGAGGCGAGAGGTTCAGCTTCATCGCACTGCGCACATGTTCAGAACAGGATTGTAGGTTCAGATCTGGCCATCCCGAGTCCAAGTATTACCCCTGCAGGAGCACCCACGATGCAGAACAGATTCAAAGTGATGGAAAACAATAGTCAATCTCTATGTCCAAGCCCAAATGCAATGGTTCCCTTACCGTCTGTTCAGCTTCATGAAGATCATAGCCCACTCGGGATATGCAGAACTGAAGTAGAAGAGACCTGCAGAACTGAAGTGGAAGAGACCCGTCGAATCATCGCTTCTGAACCCGATGACTTGGCAACCGAACATCATCAGCTCGAGAGTTTCTCTTCTATAACCGAAAATCAAGAGCCCATACTCCCAGCTCCATTGCAAGATAAAAGACCAGTGAAAGAGGCTCAATCTAGTATGTTTCGTGCTTCGGATCGCAGGGAAAAAGGGTCCTCTGCCTCTGCAATCAAGGAATCAACACTCAGTTTTACCGAATGTCATTACCCACCACCTCAGCAGCAGCTCAGAGTGAATGTCACGCCTCACCGAAGCTGGCATTTCGAACCAGAAGAAAGGGAAGAAGAAGTACTGAACAAACTCACCTGTGCTGTGGAAGAACGCCCGAGACCAAGCCCACATCTCACCGGTCGCACCCCCCCGACCAGCGGAACAATCGTTGCCGACGATCCCGCCCCTGCAACTGACGCCCAATCTCTCAAAGCCACCGAACCTGCACTTCTAACAAGACCGCACCTCCGAAGACCCAACGATGACGCCCACCATGCCAAGCCTAGCGGTTCTGCAGGAACAGAAAATCTTCCTTTGCATCTCTATTCTAGTATAATCGAAGATATGCCTGCTACCTCTGCACCCGAAAAAGGAAACCTCAGATCTACCAGATCTGAAGACCCAACACAGCAACATCAGATCAGCAGCATTGCCGACGCTAACCATGGAAGGCGGTCTGAATCGGAAGCCAAGGAAGGGGGTATGAATAACCCACGCACCTGTGAAGTTGAAGCAAGCGAAGCCCAGCATCCAGGTCCTCATCATACCCTTCAAGCTGCTACCAGACCTCTACCTTCGGCATTGGGTCACGCCTCACCCAGAGAGATGACCAGGGGGACGACGGAAGCCATCTTCCACTCTTCGCAGACCAAATCTGCTCCTCTTCGTCCTCAGCATCCAAGATTAAAACCTCGGGCTGCTATTGCTTGTGTTTGCAGAGATTCTTTTGGGAGGATTCGAGATGGATTTGCAAAGCATATTGAGGTGGGTTCGGCTGAGCAAGCGGAGGCCGTCGCTTTGGTTGAAACCCTAGATTTTATCTCTTCAACCCTAATCCCTAATTCCCCATAAAAAGAATTTCTTATTTTATCTGATTGTCGGTTGCTAGTGGATAGTCTATTGTCGCCCTCTACTCTAGATTGGTCAGTGCAACCTCTTTTGGACCGGGCAAAGCACAAATTGCAGTCTATTTTGGGTCTTTCTTTAGCTCACTGTAGTAGGAATTCTAATCGGGTTGCTGACTGGGTTGCAAAAGCCCGGCGATTCGATTTCCTTCCTATCAACCGGGTGTTCCAGTCCCCCTCTCGCTCTTTTGGATCTTCTTTGTACCGATGCTCATGCTGTATTACCTTTACCTAGTACCTAATAATATTAGCTTTGTTTCTCGTCAAAAAAAAAAAAAAACCAGCAAATTTCTTATCTTCCTTCCTTCTAAAGAACAAAATCACTCTCTAAAACATCAACATAACGCGCATACTGTCTCCTCATAATTGGGCGTTCTTCGCTAATTCTTCCACGAGAAGGAAAAACGCAAGAGAGGACGCTACGTTCGATCGAGCCACGCGCACCCCAATGGAATAGTTCGTTTCCTTCTACTACGACAATCAAACCAGGAACGCCCGTCTCAACTACGAATCAGCCAACAAAAAGACGGGCATCTTCATCGAGTGACAAAGTAAGCTCGGACGATCCATTCGGTTCGCTCGGCGAGCGCATTTACCTCGTACCTGCGGAGCCGACTGGAGGAAACCCTAAGTGCGATCGGTGGACGGAGTGTTGGAGTACAACACCTAATATAATCTTAAACCGCCGGAGAAGAGAATTCATGAAGAACCCAGAAGTATGAAGAAAACAAAGAAAGAATTCTCCACTCTACACGTGAGAATTCTAGAGAAAGTTGGAAGTCAATTATGCATGAAGTCTGGACGTGAGGCGGTGAAGAAGAAGAAACTCGTACGTGGGCAGCAAGCGTACACATGAAGGAATGGATGGGCACATATTAAAATAATAGTATAATTGTTACTGGAGCCTTCAAGGAGCAAGAAGCAAAGTTCAACTTTGCTTGTACTTGGACGTGAAGGAAAAGAAGACAGCCCACAATTATTGACTCCTTAACCAAGAAGAAAAGTTCAGGCGGTGGAATCCAGGCGGTGGAAGATGTCTATAAATAGGGCTTGGGAGTGCAAACGTAAAACAGGCCAAAGTGCCTCACAGGCCGAAAGGCCTCACGTAGAGGCACTGCAGCCTCAGGTCAACAGAGAGAAGTGCCTTAGGCAGAGAGCCTCAGGCTAGAGAAGGCCAGGGAGAGGGTCTCACACCACACGCAGGCGGGAAACCTCAGTGTTGGGAATAACGGATCCCCAAAAACCAGATTTGACACTAAATCAAACCCCTAAATCAATGCGGAAGCGAAGCCCGGGAAAACGAACATGTATTACCGATCGTAAAGCACACCACGGATTCGAGCGTACCTTGTTAGCCACAGATTAAACACCGACGCCAATGGAGGAAGAGAAACTAGGCATGTTCAATCCGATGACGCTTTGAAGGGAAGAAGAACGAATGCCTTGTGCTTACTGTTCTTTTTGGATTTTGGAGAGAGAAAGCGCGCGGGAGAGGAGAATGTACGTAACTTCTGGTTTCCAACATATGACATATCTCTCTCCTCCCTTTTATACCTTCCCCCATCCACGGGCCCTATTCCTGTGGGCCGGGCTTTTTGGGCCCAGCATGGGCAGACGGGCCTTAAGCCCAATGCTAATAAAGCCTTCATCTCCCACTTGCACATGGTGGGCTGAACATGATTCTCTTTACCTCTCTTCAACATTCATACGGTAAATAATCCGTGCGACCAGCATACTTTGAGAGCTCGTCGCTATACATCTGTTAGGAATATATAGCATCTCATAATGGGCGTCACGCTTTGAGTAGATTTAATATGCAGTACCCTAGATCGATCGATCACATTCATATCTCTCTTGATCTCTTTTAAACATGATATATATATTGTATTCACAATTATAATTATCACAAAGATAATCATAATTGGTCGACCAGTGAATACAAAACTACAATGTGATTCTCCAAAATCGATCTTCCTCTTTCCTTCAAACTCTCAATTTCAGTTTAGCTTGCTTTTCTAGAAATGTCCCATTAGATCGAATCAAATTCATGACCATTGGCAATATCTTAAGATAGTAAATACCAAATAGAAATCTTGAAATTAAGTAAGAGTCATGAGGGGACAAAAATTGAGGAACTCTTTTCCTCAAGAGTCTCACACGTCATAAAAGTTGAGATCAAACTTTTTCCACTCTTATTGGTCGTCTCATGCATACGTAGTATGAAATACGTATTACGGTATTAACTCCTTTCCCATGGAGCGTATGTCTACAATTTTCAATACCATACAGATGATAGTTCAGACATACCCAATGTCTAACTTGAGTTCACGTATCTACTCATTTACAAAATTCATCAGAACTCACATCTGGCATCTTAGACAGATAAAGTAAAATATGTGGGTTATTTTACTTTCGGACATAGTAAGTATTATGTCCTCATCTTAACACCCAGTTAAGGCGACATACATATTTTAAGCTTGAGCTCTCGATTATCACCTAGATAATAAACTTAAAAACAGTCTCATCTCTATTTATCACACAGTAAATAGAGGCGATTACCCATGTGAGTGGGCTAATCTTATATCTGTCCGACATACTTCTCAACTTAAAGTAATGCACTGAGCATTAAGATGCATAAAGATCATACAAAATTCATAGGTATTAATGATGAAAACATAAATTCATCAAATGTGAACACTTAGGGAAATAACAATATTCAGTACATCAGCCTCTACGCAGTCCTAGAGATTTCATATAGCCACAAAACACATCTCTAGATATTGGCTTTGTCATAGGATCTGCTACCATACTATGCGTAGTGTGTACTCTAAGTTCACATCTTTTCGTGCAATCATATCCTTGACAAAAATTATACTTGGTATCTATAGGTTTGGTCTTGCCATGATATTTTGGATCTTTGGTGTACTCTTTCGCTGCTTGGGTATCACAGTTAACTAATAACGGATCTGCAGCACTTCCAATAACACCTAAATGATCCAAAAAATCTCTTAAGCCAAACACCTTCTTATATTGCTGCTGATAATGCCACGAACTCAACTTCTATCGTGGACAAGGCTATACACGTTTGTTTCTTACTGCTCCAACATATGGTGCCATTATTCGGTAAGAAAACAAATCCAGAGGTAGATTTCCTTTCATTTAAATCTCCTCCTCAATCAGCATCAGAATAGCCTTTAAGTTGCAGATCCCTTTCATTAATAACTCAGCATATAATCAGCAGTCCCCTTTAGATACCACAGTATTCTCTTAACGGCTTTCCATTGTGCTTGACCTGGATTGGATTGGTATCTTATCACCATTCCAACTACAAAACATATGTCAGGTCTTGTACACATTATAGTGTATATCAAGCTTCCAACAGCACTAGCATAAGGAACATGTTTCATTTTTTTTTTTTTTTTTTTTTGGTGAAGCGGAACATGTTTCATTTATTCCTTCTCTTGTGGAGTCCTTGGACACAGTTTATGACTCAATCCTTCACCTTTTGCAATAGGAGTGTCTATGGGTTTGCAATCTTGAAATCTTAACTCCAAGAATGTATGCAACATCACCCATGTCTTTTTATATCAAAGTTGGAAGATAACCAATTCTTCACAGCATTAACATAACTCTATATTACTTCCGACAATTAGTATATCATCAACATATAATGATATGATCACAAATTGATCTTTGGATCTTTTGATATATACACAATGATCCTCATCTATCATTGTAAAGTCATATGCCATTATGGCATTATGAAAAACATATATATCATTGTTTTGACGACTGCTTAAGGCCATATATCGACCCCCAAAGTCGACATACCTTTTCTTCTTGGCCTTTCACTATGAAAACAGTAGGTTGTTCCATATATATTTCTTCCTCTAATTCTTCATTGAGGAAAGCAGTCTTTACATCTATTTGATGTAACTCAAGATCCATACTAACCATTATTGCCAGAATTATGCGAATCGAGGTAAATCACACTACAAGAGAAAATGTACCTTCATAATCAATTACTTCCTGTTGATTATATCCCTTCGCCACAAGGCGAGCCTTATGCCTTTCTATCGAGCCATCAGCCTTTCGCTTTATTTTGAGAACCCACTTGTTCCAATAGCTTTGTGTCCTTTTGGAAGATCAACCAGTTCCCAGACTTGGTTTGATTTCATTGACTCCATTTCCTCTTCCATTACATTAATCTATTTTTCCTTACTAGGGCAATCTAGAGCATCATTAATATTTCTTGGCTCATCCTCATCTCGTGGAGCAACCATAAAAGTTTCCCCTTCAATGTCAAAACGTCGACGGGGAATACTTTGGCAACTTATTCGCCGTATAGGAGATTGTACACTTAGCACATCATTACCCATTATGCTCCCACTAGGATTAGATAATGATGATGCCGTCTCATCATATGGTTGTAATTGAGAATGAGTTGAATTCAATTCATCACTTTTCATATTACTCCCACTTGAACGAACTACACTAATATCATTATCTTAATCCAAGATTACAAATAGGGAGTAATCTGCCCCTATTTCACTCTTCTTAAGAATTTCATCCACTAAGAATGTGACATCCTATGATTCAAATTCAGTTATACTCCTACTTTCCTGCTCACCTATGAACATATACCCTTTCGAGTGTTCGGAGTATCTCATGAAAATACTCTTATTTCCTTTGGGACCATATTTCCCAAATTTGTGAGAGGACTCATGAGTATAGGCAGCACAACCTCATGCCTTAAGAAAACTTAAGTCCGGTTTTCTACCTGTCCATAACTTATATGAAGTGGAAGCAACTGATTTGGAAGGCACCCGGTTAAGCATATAGGCAGCAGTTAACAACGCATCACTCCAAAAAGTAATAGGTAAGTTAGCATGCGCCATCATGGACTTAACCATTTTCAGTAGGGTTCTGTTTCTTCTCTCCACAACACCATTTTGTTAAGGAGTATTTGGAATAGACAACTGTCTTTCTATTCCTTTTTCATCACATAATTTTCTGAACTCATCAGATAAATATTCTCGACCTCGATCGGATCTCAATACTTTTATTTTCTTGTCTAATTGATTCTCTATCAAGTTCATAAAACTTTTTGAAACAACTTATGCTTCAGATTTATGAGAAATCAAATAGACATATCCGAATCGAGTATATCATCTACAAAAGTGATGAAATAAACAGTCAATTGCCTTCCTCTCACATTCATTGAACCACAGACGTTAGAATGGATTAAATACAGAGGAAACTCAACTCTTTTACCTTTTCCAAATGGTTTCCTTATCGTTTTCCCTACTAGGCAATGCTCACATATTGGCAAATCGACTTTTTCAATGTTGCCCAACAAGCCCTCTTTGACTAGTCTTTCATATGTTGTTGGCCAATATGACCAAGTCTAGCATGCCACATATTCACATTATTATCATATGAAGTAGAAAACGTGAAACAAGGGAATAACAAATATTGACATCACCACAGTCAACATATAGTACAATGAAACCATCTAGAAAGTGACCACAACTAAGGGTGTCAATGGGTCGGGTCGGGTCGGGTCTTGTTGTTACCCGACCCGAAACACAATGGTCACAGACTGTGACCCGACCCGAACCGACCCGAAACACATAAGACCATCTAATGTGTTTTGTGTTTCGGGTCGGTTCGGGTCGGGTTATTGGTTTTTTTTTTTTTTTTTTTCGTTAAATCCTTTTAAAAGCTCGAGAATTTGAGGCTGCAGTTCTTCATCACGAAGCTTCTCAATTTTAATTAATCAATTTAAAGCAGCTTTCTTCTGGGTGCTTGGAACCAATGCTTCTGTCAAGGACTCTGCTGCAACCTACATAGACACATTGAAGCCTTTAGCTTCTGATGATACTGAGAGATGGAGAAGACATCAAATGCAGCAACTCTTTTACCTCGTATTTTTACATTAGAAAACCTGTCTTTGTGAAAAAATGTAGCACAACCATCTATTGTATTGATATTCCCACCATAAACCTGCAGACAATGGACATATAAATAAATAAAATGACGTGAAACCTAAGACAACATAAAAGGAGAAGTCCATGAATAACCTCGATCGTTTTTTTTTCTTGTATAAAGCTTCATAACCATGTTTGTCTAATTCAAGGGCGAAAAACTCCTCGAAATGATCACTTTGAACCTGGAAAAGAAAACAATATATGTTTTCAATGTACCAAACATGCCAAAAAGGGAGGACAAAACTAATAGTCGATCTCCATTGACGCATGAGGAGGAGGCCTAGTTAACATTCTGTTCTTCCAAACAAAGTAAATCTGATCAACATACATCCTCTTACTATAAATTCATTTCCCATTACTCTATCTACAAAGTAAAGAATCTGCCACAATGGCTAATATATTTAAACAAAAACAGTAATTTAGCAACTTCATCTAGAAAGAAACTAGATTATCTACAAAGACCTTTTTTGCTTCAATTACATAAACAACAAAATTAAGATGTCCGCGACCTGAAACTTCCATTGAGAATAGGAATGCTTATCTCAATGTATACCAGATAATTATGATGGAACTCCAGCTACCAGTCTGACAAGACATCAAGAAGTAACACGAAAGAAAGCACTCGTGTACCAATAAATTGGTTGATGGTTTTGTGAGAGTCTATGATAAGTTCTTTGTCTGCTCTTCTTCTTTTCTGTTGTCTGTTGTTTTGTTTAAAGTACAATTCAGCTATGCTTTGTTCTATCAGGATTGGGTGGTGTTTCACCAAGAAGTAGAATGTGGCTTTCAAGGGAGAGTCAATAAACAGGGAGGTATGTCATATAAAGAAAATATAGTCCTCTGTTTCTACTTCCCTTTGCATTGCAAAAATGAACTTTCTTTTGTGCTTGTAGATCCCAGTCTGTTTGCGATAAAAAAAAAAATATGCGCTACCTGCTTCCATTATGGATATCACTCATGTCATGTGGGATATGAACCTAAATTAATTTGTCAAGTCGTCGTGTCTTATTTGTTGTTACATGTGAAATTGCTTCTTTTCAAAGACACGAAAATCAGAAGCGGGGTACTTAAACTTATGCGCAAGATCTAACTTCAATTCACAGCCTTCCGCTCTCCAAGAAAAGGAATCACATTTCCATGAGAAACAAGTATACTCCTGACAGCTCACATCACCTAATTAGCACAAGAAGACGGCACATTTTGCAGCACTTTTTCTCTCTCGCGAGCATCTTCGCAATTCCTTCATTCTAGCCTAATCCTGGAAAGAGAGAAAAGATGCTCTCTCAGAAGTCAAGCTGCCGAATCTCTTCTTTTCTTGGCAAACACTAATTACACAAATCCGACGGCAACTCTCCGATTCTTGTTCAGCTTCCTAAATCCAACTCCACCAGACAACTCACCCCATTTCCCGAAATCATCCAAAGCTAAAGAAGACGACGCAGAGAGACCCATCAATCATTTTAGCTATAAATTTCGGCGGAACAAGAACGCCGCACTCGCTCGACATGAAAACCGGACAACTCGCAGGAAACAAAACAAAAACGAAAACCCAGGAAATCAAGAAGCAGCGGATCAAACCTATATAGAGCGTAATCGAGGACTACAGGGGAGAAGCGAACCTTGAAATTCCACTAGAAGCTGTATCGGAGCTCGGGGTCGAGAACCGACTCGTCCTCCTCCTCGGCGTCGCCGGCAACGATCGACAGATTCGGCGGCAGCTAGGGTTCCAGCGTTGAGACGAGGGGTGGCGACGGAGACGGTGAGGCGGAGGCGCGTCGACGGACGGCAACGATCGACTGATTCGGCGGTGGCTAGGGTTCCGGCGGTCGTGAGCGTAGGCACAGTCGTGTCGTCGGAGAAAAAGGTGGAGCCAAGAAAGATGAGAACGTGTTTGTGTTTACGTTTATGTTTGGATTTAGAGTTATCGTGTTTCGGGTCGAACAATGTTCCGACCCTAAACATAGCTTTATTGCTTGTTTTATGTCTGTGTCTCAAACAATATCAAGACCCGAAACAAGTATACTACTTGTTTCGTGTTCGGGTCGTGTTCGGATCGGTTCGGGTCGGGTCGGGTCGGGCTTTTTTGACACCCCTAACCACAACCATAGTAGTTTGTGTCCAAATACAAATCTACATCTCTATTACGGAAGTTCACACTAAAACTAAGCTTAACCAACACCAAAACAGACATTAAATTTCGACGAATCTCTGGAGCATATGGAACATCATGTAGGAACAAGGTGCGTCCACCACGCATGTTCAATTGGTAGGTGCCAATCCCTTTAACTTCATCTCTGGAGTTATATCCCACATAGATCCACTTAATTCCAGTTGGTATTTGTCGGAATTCCACGAAGGATCCTCTATCCTTCGCTACATGGTCTGTCGCTCATGAATCTACAATCCACAAAGGATTGGATTCAGCCAATAATGCAGAACTTGACACATAAGCAAAGTTCTCAAATATACAAGAGGTGTTTACCTTTTTCGGCTCACAACAGTTGCAAGCATAGTGACCTATTTTGTCACAATTGTAACACATCACCCTTGACATTTTCTTCACTTAAGGACGTTTTCCTCTCTTGTGTTGGTAAACTCTTGATTTCTTGCAATAAGAACTTGATTCTTTGCATTCTCATATATTGAACGAATCAACACGTTTGCGCTTAGAGCACAAAGCCCTTTCTGAGCTAGAACTAGCATTGCAAATATCTATTTTCGGCTCATATGCCGTTAGGCGGTCCTCAGCTAGCTCAAGGTGGCGCATGGCATCCTCAAGATCTTCCATAATATGGTCAAGAGCTTCTAGTGCTTCTTGCTTTTCCACAACATATTGAATCTTCTTATTCAATATTTCACAATTGTTGCCGTTCATATCAGCAATTGCGTTCTTAGTTCTTTGAAACCATCGGTCCGAACACATCGACATACATGCACGAATAATTAATGCCTATCATTTATGCATCTCTATTTGCACAGACCCATCATATCAATGAATAATTTTAAGTAAGGTTTCAGAATCAAAAGGTCACTACGTTTCCAATCATCCTCCAAAAATCCTAACTCAAAATTATCATTAATATAATTGTCTTATGCAAAATCAATTCTATGAAGCTACAAAAGCTTCTAAAACTACCCATGACTAATTACCCACAAAGAACCAAAGAATAATGTAAAGCAACAGATAAATGATATCCAATAAAAAACAATAATGCTTTCAATTAATACAATCAAGATATCGGTTGCTACATCAACAACAATCGGGTAGTAATTATTACATAATATGTGCATAAACACATTTAACAAAAATCAGCCAATACAACTAACACAAAGTCAAGCACACGAACGGGAAAGATCCTCTTTTGTTCAATTTCTTGATCTTTTCCCTTGAAACAATACAGTAATATTCATTTACAAAATCTATTACAATTTTCTTATAGGAAGCAGCTCCGTTGACATCCCATATGCGATTCAACACATCTTGCCATTCAGTTGGAAGAGTGTTTATGAAAAATCGCCCCATCTCTGACTGTGACATAGGACGACCATTCCATATGACCTGTTGAATTTTCCCGTTGACTTCAAGGACGTGATCAATTAAGTCACCTCTCTCCCATCGATGATCGTCGCTCGCCTATCAACTTAGACAATCTATCCATTTGTTCATCGGTAACTGCGCGAATAGGTGTGCGCAACCTCAGGGGAGGCATAGTTCCTACAACAAATGCAGAACTGTTCCTGCAACAAATGCAGAAAAAATAAGGGATTACATATAATCCACATAGACTTAATTGAAAAAGAAACACATTCTTTTCCTTCTTCTTTTTTTGGTCAACGGTCAACGGTCAACAGTCGTCGGTCAACGGTCAACAGTCACGGTCGTCGGTCGCTGGACTGGTCGGACCGGTCGGACCGGACGAACCGGTCGGGCCGGTCGGGCCGGGTCAAGAGAACCACCCGCACGTGCCGCGCGCGTGCGCGGGCTGACGTCACGCAGACGTCATCCGGCACGCGCGGCGCGCGTGCCCAGCGTCCGCGGGTCGGGTCGCCGGCCGATGACCGCCCGGCCAACCGACGTCATCCCAGCGGTTACTGACCGTTGGGTGACGTCATGCTGACGTCAGCACGCATCAGTCCGTCGACCGGCGCGTGTTGGTTCGCCGGCCAGCGGCTAGCACGCGCCGGTTCGCCGACCGGCGCGTGTGCCGCACGCGCCTGGCGATCCAACGCTTCCGAGCGCGTCGCGCCCACGCGCAGCGCCTTCCGACCGCGCGTGTGGGCGCGTGCGGCGTCGCCCGGCGGCGCTCAAGGTATTGCCGACTCGTCTCGACGTCGCCTTTCTTCCTATGCCATCATAATTTGATTCGACTTACGAAAACTCAGAAAAAAGGCCGAACAGCGCTCGGGTGTCGGGATTTTTGCCCTAATCCGTACGGCCGAAGTGTTTTTGCGAAAAATCAATCAAAAACATCAAAACAGATCGGGAAAAACGTGAACTAGGGCTCTGATACCAATGTTGGGAATAACGGATCCCCGAAAACCAGATTCGACACTAAATCAAACCCCTAAATCAATGCGGAAGCGAAGCCCGGGAAAACGAACACGTATCACCGATCGTAAAGCACACCACGGATTTGAGCGTACCTTGTTAGCCACAGATTAAACACCGACGCCAATGGAGGAAGATAAACTAGGCATGTTCAATCCGATGACACTTTGAAGGGAAGAATAACGAATGCCTTGTGCTTACTGTTCTTTTTGGATTTTGGAGAGAGAGAGCGCGCGGGAGAGGAGAACGTACGTAACTTCTGATTTCCAACAGGTGCCATCTCTCTCTTTCTCCTCCCTTTTATACCTTCCCCCATCCACGGGCCCTATTCCCGTGGACCGGGCTTTTTGGGCCCAGCATGGGCGGACGGGCCTTAAGCCCAATACTAATAAAGCCTTCACTCAGGCCAGTACGAGGTGAGCTTCAGGGAAAGCCTCCAGCAGTGAGAGCTTCGGAACAGGAAGTCACCAGGTGCAACGGTGAACTTCAAGTGAAAGGCACTGTAGCCTCAGTAGCTCTGTGTGAGCGAGTTATCCCTCCGTGATCGAGAAGGGAAGAAAAATAGAATAGCTGAGCCTATGCATGTATGCTTGTATTAATTAGTTTGAGTGTGTTACTTGTATCAGCTTATTGAGTTTATTTTGAGTCTTATATTTCTGCATATTTTATAAGCTGCGCACTCTACAATTAATATTAAAGCAAAGGGTCGCATATCTTACAATTGGTTCCAAATCCTTTTGGTTCCAACAATTGGTATCAGAGCAAAGGATTGCATATCCTACACGGAGGAAGAGACAGAGAAGGTGTTTGTGGAAATGCTCGAGAGATTTGATCCGACCTTCCTCTTCGCAATCGCGCTAAGGTGGAGCTCGAGCTCGAGCTCTGTTCGAGTTTTTTTTTTTTTTTTTTTTTTTTTTTTTTTTTGGAGGGAGGCAGGGATTCGCAGAGCCTGAATTGAAGTGTGATGTTGCTGCAGCGTCGTATTTGTTACTCAACCCAAAGGCGGTGCGTTTTGTCCGCTTTTTGCGGGGGCGATGGAAACGAAACGACGATGCGGAATGGGCTCGTGAGAAGAGAGAGGGATCAAATGCGACTTTAGTCCCCGAGTAAAAGAATAAATGGAATCTCTTTGTATGTCATCAGTATAACAAGATATCGGTCCCACGTGCACATGTTGCAAAAGAATTTTACGTTCAATAAAGCCTGCAAGTCCTCCAAGTCATAAAACGGCGATCGTGTAAGTAAGCTGGACTCACAGAAATAACAAGTGTACACGGAATAGAAGAATCGTGCCTTATCAACTACAATAGGAGAATTTATGGAACAGTGACAGACCCAAAGAAAAGGAAGAGACAGTCATTTGATTCTTAAAATTAGGAATTATATCATGGTGAGGGGCTCGATCATCTCAGCTTTCGCATCAAAAACCGTCCAAATCCACAACCAGGCAAGTCTCAATTCCAGCAAAAGTGAAACGAACAAGAAAATAAATAACAAATGGCAGGCTTATGCTTTGGCAAGTTGGGCTATTCCTCTCTCGCATGATAATTTATACTAAAAACACATTAAACAGAACTGACTCAACCACACAGCAATGCCCTGATTAAATTAAGCCCATCCAACCAGCAAAATTCCTATCTTCCTTCCTCCCAAAGAACAAAATCACTCTCTAAAACATCAACATAACGCGCATATTGTCTCCTCATAATTGGGCGTTCTTCGCTAATTCTTCCACGAGAAGGAAAAACGCAAGAGAGGACGCTACGTTCGATCGAGCCACGCGCGCCCCAACAGAATCGTTCGTTTCCTTCTACTACGACAGTCAAACTAGGAACGCCCGTCTCAACTACGAACCGGCCAACAAAATCGGTAAAGTGATTAAATGAGGAGGTCAAGGACGACAATAGTCTTTCTTTTCTTTTATTTTATTTTTCCCTTTTTCTTGACTGCCAACCTCTATGCTCTCAAGATAACGACAATTGTCTTTCTTTTTTTCCCCCCTTTTATTGACTGCAAACCCCTATGCTCATAAGATAATGACGGCTAACGACGAGCTTTGAGCGAGGGAGGAAACCTACTGCTTTATTGGGGAGTCGAAGGTGAAGCGGAATCGAATCCTACACGGTTTACTTTTCGAAGTTTTCTTAAAGGCGACGAGTTACTTTAACAAAATAAGGTATCCGTTATTTGCTCCTGGACGACGGGATTCCATATTTGGCAACGCCTTAAGACTCAAGAAGGTGATCGATGCATCGACGCAAAATGCATTTCACTGCAACAAACCAGCTCAAAAAATGACCTAATGAGGCACGACTCCCAGCATCCACCACAACATTTACGTTCCATCGTGTAATTATCTGCGATGAAATTAGTTTCTAATCTAAAAAAGATCTATTTGAAGCTGAAGCATATGCATTCAAAAGCTGTTTCGCGAAGAAAAAATACATTTCAATGAATTTATGTATGTCAGTGCCTAATTCAGTAATTACAGATAAAACCAAACACTTGGGCAAGTTCCTGCCCAAAACAATCGCCTCACTTTGATTTTCGTTTTAATAATTTAGCTAGCCTTCCTCGAACAGTTTTCTGACTTGCCTTAAAACCTTTTGATTTCCTTTCTCTCGGCCTCCTGTTTGATCGCCTCCTCTCCAACCGCTGGCGACGTATCTCAGGATCAGCCCAGCCCTTACCCCATTCAGAAAAAGTGGAAAATGATTTCCGTTTTCTCCCCGAGAGAAGCATATCAGCTTCAGGAAATATGTACAAGCTTTCCTCTCTTTGTGATTGCACAAAATCCCATCCTCGTTCTGTTAGCTCAGGGTATTTCATCTGAACATGAGCCTGCAAAAAGGAAGTCCTGAATTACTAAGGAGCCCATGATGATGCAGATATGTACCTTCAATTGAATGTGCATTCTGAATGTGTGCAAAAGCAATGGAACTAGACGACCATGCGAGTGTTTCCTTAGATAAACTGAAAGCTTTGAACTGACGCTAAGTGTACTGAGAGATTATGCAGGGCCATCCCTAAAAATAATGTCCTTGATGTCCGTGTTACCCACTTATCAGATGATGGCAAGACAAGATCTACTCATGTCTATATTTTCCAACAAAATGTCTAGTTTAATTCATTATAAGAGTGCATACCTTCTCATCACCCTCTTTGATGTATCCTTTACTTTCCATAACTCGAGCAAGACCTTGCCACCATAACATGTCAGTTGCCATGTACTTAGGAGACTGCAGAGGGGAATATCAGCACATCAGGTAACAGCTGACATAAAGGAAATACATGGATCTATGCAACACACATCAGAGAAAAGCAACTCATCATTGAACATATTTGTACACCGTTCTTTTTCACCTTTTTTTTTTGGTTCGAAACTTTTTACCATTTCAAGTCACATTTTAGCACTGGCAGCAGCAAGCTAACAAAGAGAACCTGACAAGCAGTGAAGCATTTGTCCACCATATCTGAGAATATGCTCTCCCTTTCGATACCAGGAGGAGAAAGGAGAATGAACAGACGAATTGCCAGGAAGAAGACGCTATATTTGAACTGCCCCTCCCTCAAGGAGGCAGCTACTTGTAGTGGGGTGTGTGTGGATGGGTGTGGGTGTGGGTGTGGGTGTGTGTGTGTGAGAGAGAGAGAGAGAGAGAGAGAGAAAGAGTACCTGCTCCCTGATTTTACTGACCAAGAGCTTGAGATATAGCTTCTCAACATACTGTCTTTGTTTGACGTCACGACGTGTTATATCATCATCATATGAGTCGGCAATGTATCCACTGTTTCCCCGAGACAAAGCATATTGTTTCTGCATCGCAGGGACTTAGAGATTACCTATCACCATATGTCACTGTACGATACATCCCTTGCTAATTTGCATGTAAAGCCATCAAAAAACAATGAAGATTCTTAGCAGCAACTACATTTACTAATGCCAATTCCATCTATAATGGACAACTTCACTCAATCAAAATAAGAAGGGTCCTGCTGCCTAAAAAACCTCTTGCTCTTCCTTTATCATTATGTAATGGTCTGAGAATACCAAATAAAACTATCTTTCGCCCTTTCATCTTTCCTCCAAACGAATTAAAAATGCCCATCTCTCTAAACAATCTAAAGCATATCTTTCAAGTTCTAAATGACAGAAAGGACCTTCTATCCTCCACTATGATGTTTGTGGAACATCTCATACAGTGAGAAGAAATAATATGGTGCCATTACATTTCATCTACAATGAGAACTGATATTGTCATATCTCCAACAAAGTATAGGACTGGAGCCCTTGAACACAAAACATTGTGAAGATTAACCAGATATGAACTCCTGATATCTCATGGTTCTATGAACTAACCTTGTGAGCAGCGAGAACCTGCATGAAAATATCAGCCTCTTCCCTCACATCCAGCATCTCAGGAGGTCCTTTAATGCACACATCGCACCTACAATGATAGATACTCCATAATCTTGAAAAGTAATCATTTGATATCATAGAAGGGAGCTCAAAGAATTAACTATCTTCTCTGAATCCTATTTTTTGTCGACTTCTCTGAATCCTATGTGATGTACCAAAAGAGCAAAGGCAGGATTTCATGAAATGGAATGATAAGTCATATTTTATCAGGTCGATCTGGCTAAGGAGATAAATCTACTGTCAACCTAATTTTCAGCATGATGTAGCTGCTCAATAGACCATAATTCATGAGAGCATATTTTACAAATAAAGCAGAAAAGGATGAGCAATGTACAAGTAGCACTTCTCATGACTGAAGTGCTCCCCAAAGTACTCAACGAGTGATCTAGCTCGACAGTTTGCAGTGTTCATTCCATATCTGCAGCAGAAAGAAAAAGGCTGGCCATAAAATATTAAGACATGTCCAACTAATGGAATGAAGGAGAATAAGTAAACATACCTGTGACAATCAGACAGCATTGTGTACGCTAGTTTCAACTGATTTTCACTCCTTTTACTAGGCAACAGAGTTGGTGTTCTTGCTAAATTAGCAAAGAGTACTGATTGGGGAGGAGAGAAGACATATATAAGGATACACACAATACATATTGTAGCTTATAAAATACCGAATAAATGGAGAAAGACACTGCATAGTGCATCATTACTGCCAGGATCACTCACCAAAAAAAGTACGAAGTTATCCTAAGTCTAATAAATAATGTGAAACAGAACTAAAACAATTCAGCCAGGTGAAAATAATTTCTCCAACCAGAGAGCCGATAAACAAGAAACGAAGGATCAATAACACTATAAAGTGGAAATCTATATGTTGCAAATATATTTCCATGCTCTTCTGAGGTTTAAAATAGCATAGAACTCTCCCTCCCTGCCCACCTGGGCTTCCCTTATTAAGTAGAGAATTCAATAGTTCTTTCTATGGATATACAAAACTAACGGTCTCAAACCACAATGTACAGTTTAAAGAACTTACTGCAATCTGCTAATTTTCCATCTCTTCCAGCACGCCCTGCTTCTTGATAGTATGCTTCTAAACTCTGAAAGTGAATTCAACCCGGAATCTCAAACTCATATGTAAGAAGTGCCACTTAAGCATTCTTAGCAAGGAAAAGAAGGATGACCGAGAAAAAAAAAAACAAAGAAAGGAATGGGTAAAAGGAAAATCAGCGCAGTATAAAAGACATTGAGATGCTGACCTGTGGCAAACCATAGTGGATGATTCTTCTGACATTTAACTTGTCGATCCCCATTCCAAAAGCCATAGTCGCAACAACAACCTGGATGTCACGTAACAAAGCAGGTCTCAAATAGCAGTATTATGAAGGAGCTGCTCAATGAACTATTCCTATTGCATGCTGTGATATGGAGGAGATACTTCACAAAGGATCAAATGCAGATCATGCCACTTAACACATTTTATCTTATGCACTATATTTGCAGAGGACAATAATCCAATATACAATTATGGTTACCTCTACGTTGTCCTCATGAAATTCCTTGTGGACTTGCCTAAGATATGATTTTGACAACTGTAAAGAAATAAACAATTTATCAGCTACAATGGAATAAATATTTTGTAAGTAAAATGTCAAGATAAACAGAGTTAAAGGATATCTTATATCTGTCTAACTTGTAATTTCTACCATTTATGATGTACATGACATCACATTCATACCAGGTAAATGGTCATTGAGAGCTTGAACTGCTCGTGTATTATCTCTACTTCTACAGATACAAGTCATATATCTGTGGCAGCATTGCAGAAATCAAGACGTGAAATCTCTGGAGATATTTATCCACGTGATTCAAATCTTTTGGTGAAAATTCTAGTGAAAAACCCGGTGATTAATATAAAAGGAATGTGGAGTAGTTTGAAGCAAGAATGATACCAAAATCAAACCATCAAATTGAGAATACATCAATTAAAAAGGGTCTATATTATGCAGAATGAAACCTTGGCATTATAAGCTGCTGCTTTGATGCCGAAGTCACACAAGAATTTGGCAATTGTCACAGTTTCTTTCCTCGTAGGGACATAAATAATAGTAGGTCCATGATCTAATGGCTCTTGCTGAAGCTTCAACCTTTCCTCCAGTTTCATTGGTGAATCAGACATCTCAAAAGAACTGCATACCTCCTGGCTTAAATCAGGAGATTCTCCATGGAATTCTCCACAGGGAACTGCAAGGACCAATTGAATAGCACATCAAATTACAGGATGAATAAGTTCTAGCACAGTTTTCGGACAATTTCCATTTTATGAGTAAGTTTTCATAAAGTCCCTTGCTCCACATCCTACAAGCATATATAAACAGCAATGGTGGAAACATCATGCCATAATCAGAATTCCGAAGATATGCCTCTTTAATAAGAAGTTATACCATCCCAATCATCCACACCCTGGAAGGTGTCCGTTTCATCTTCTAAGTATTCAACTGACAATCCTGTCTCCCTCGAAGAGGTGTTATCATTTTTCACCAAATTCGCTTCATCATCTTCATATCTGTCACAGTAATCGTCCTCTGAACATACTGATGTATTATCGGAATCTTCAGCACAGTCGAGATACTGGTTGTCACCGATCTTTCTTCTCAAACCATATGCTTTTATCAAAACATGGAAATCCTTTTTGTAAGTCTGTGAAGAAGTTCTGCTATGCTTAACCTGTTAACAGCAGGTCCATATTAGGAGCAAATCTACCAAAAATCATGCTGGTGCATATTTCTGTTTTCAAGCACTTAAATATCCCTATGAACACAAAAAAACTTAATCCAATCCTTAGAACAAAAGAAAACAACAAACTCACGGAAAAACGTAGATTGGAGCGGTAGAATGATGTAAGCACAATCTTTGTCTCCTTTGACATGCAAAGGCACCGAATAACATCTTCTCGAACACGGTTAGTAGCGGTAGCAGTCAAAGCCATCAGTGGGATGTCAAATTTCAAGAACTTCATCTTGGAAGTGCTGAAGTTCTCTCTTAACACAGATAGTTTCCTGAAATGTGAAAAAACTTCAGTCAGGAAAGAATCCTTACCATAATCTTTAATCATCATAATTGTCCCCTCTATCAACCAGGATCATTAACATGCAAAGCTGAACCAATGGTCAAAGTCATGGTAAATAACCAAGCAACAGGTAAGAAAAAGAGAGAAGAAATGAATGATTGGAAGAAATGACTGTAACGAAAATCAAATTGTATTACAGAAATGAAAGATAGAAATATGAGGTAAAATGACAGGTTTACCATCATGTCTATGATTAACGTATGTGACACTTTTAGCAAGTCAGGTCTAAGATGGTTAATCACCTGCCAGACAAATTAGGTAGTGCACAGAGAAAGATCGGATCAGAAGAAAAGGGTTAACCTGTAGTCAGGCCGAAAATCATGGCCCCATTTCGAAACACAGTGGACTTCATCAATTGCAAATAATGCGATTCCTCGGCCTGCTGCAAGACTTTGTAGTGGCTTTATCAGCCTGTAGGAAGATCCATATCACTCGGTAAAAAAATGACAAAAGAGATAACACCACTGCACATGACATGTCAAACTCTTACCTTAAAACCGTCTCTGGGCAAACATATATCAAACCATATTTTCCCTCCATCGCTTTCTTTTCCACACTATTGTCAGGTTGCCCAGATCCAAGAAAGCAGGCAGAGACACCATGCTTTGCGAGCTTTAGACACTGGTCATGCATTAAACTTATCAATGGTGAGATCACAACAACCACCTTCCCAGTCAGTAGGGCTGGAATCTGGAAACACAGTGATTTACCTGCAAAACAGAGATCATTCCTGAATATAGAACCAGCTCTAGGTCTGAAAGTATTTTGGTCAATCACAAGCAAATAAAAATCACCAGATCCTGTTGCAGCGAGAACAAGGCAATCTTGGTTAGATAGCCAAGCAGCCAAAGCTTCTCTCTGGAAACTCTTCAAGGATGCATGACCAAAGTGCTTCCGTAAGAGACTACTAACTTGCTGCTCCCAGTCTGCTCCCAGACGCAGCTCTACTGGGCAATCAACAGCAATAATTTCTGATGTGATCTTGGTGTCTCGATGCATATCAGGATGGACGTTCCCGTTTCCTTCCATGACAGGTGAGACTTTTGACCCCACATTCAAAAGATCTTTTGCCACATTAAATTTACTTCTTTTGGTTTGCATTTTTGTACCAAAATGATCCAGAATGTTAGATTGCTGCATTTTCCCTGAGGGTTGTGACAGGGACGAAGCTCTTTTGCCTGAAGCTTTTACACAAACTTTGGAACAGTTAGAACTTGTTGATGCACCCAAATTGGTTCTCGAAGGGCCATTCAGGATATAGTCAACCGCATCATTTATTGAAGCACCAACCACTTTCACAGCCTCTACTACTGAAGAATATTCAAATCCCATTTCAACAAGTTTTGCAACGACGGCATCACCATCGACAGCTTCTCCATTCATGATATAGATTCTGAATTTTTAGGATGGACTGGAGACTACAACAAAAGAAAGGAATAAAGAATGTCACATGATGGTGTAAGAATAAATGGAGTCTCTTTGTATGTCATCAGTATAACAAGATATCGGTCCCACGTGCACATGTTGCAAAAGAATTTTACATTCAAGAAAGCCTGCAAGTCCTCCAAGTCATAAAACGGCGATCATGTAAGTAAGCTGGACTCACAGAAATAACAGGTGTACACGGGACAGAAGAATCGTGCCTTATCAGCAACAACAGGAGAATTAATTTCTATTTGCCTGCCGAACAGTGACGGAACCCAGAAAAAGGAAAAGACGGTCATTTGATTCTTAAAATTAGGAATTATATCATGGTGAGGGACTCGATCATCTCAGCTTTCGCATCAAAAACCGTTGAAACCCGCAACCAGACAAGTCCCAATTCCAACAAAAGTGAAACGAACAAGAGAAGAAATAACAAATGGCAGGCCTATGCTTTTGGCATGTTGGGCTGTGTTCCTCTCTCCCATGAAAATTTACACTAAAAACACATTAAACAGAACTGACTCAACCACACAGCAATGCCCTGATTAAATTAAGCCCATCCAACCAGCAAAATTCCTATCTTCCTTCCTCCTAAAGAACAAAATCACTCTCTAAAACACCAACATAACGAGCGTGCTGTCTCCTCATAATCGGGCGTTCTTCGCTAATTCTTCCACGAGAAGGAAAAATGCAAGAGAGGACGCTACGTTCGATCGAGCCACGCGCGCCCCGACGGAATCGTTCGTTTCCTTCTACTACGACAGTCAAACCAGGAACGCCCGTCTCAACTACGAACCGGCCAACGAAAATACCGGCATCTTCATCGAGCGACAAAGTAAGCTCGGACGATCCGTTCGGTTCGCTCCGCGAGCGCATTTACATCGTACCTGCGGAACCGACCGGCGGAAACCCGAACTGCGATCGGTGGACGGAGGGAGGGAGAGAAGGTGTTTGTGGAAATGCTCGCGAGATTTGATTCGACCTTCCTCTTCGCAGGCGCGCGCAGGTTGAGCTCGAGCGCCAGCCCTGTTCGAGTTTCTTTCTTTATTTTTTCGGAGGGAGAGAGGGATTTGCAGAGACTGAATTGCGGTGTGATGTTGCTGCAGCGTCGTATTTGCTGCTCCGCCCAAAGCGGTGCGTTTTGCGCCCTTTTTGCAACGGCGATGGATACGAATTACGAAACGACGATGCGGAATGGGCTCGTGAGAGAGACGGATCGAATGCGACTTTAGCGCCCGAACTCAATGCAGCTCGTGCAATTGGATCCTCGACGTTCTTTTTATGCAATCAAAATGCCTACTTGTTCGATGACATCCTTTCATTTGACGCATTACCGTATGCTCTGTTGATTTAATCGTTGAAGCGGGTATGATATGGCTTGCTAACGTGGCACAGGCATGAAATGATCTTTTGGTGATGTAGACTGTTGACTCGGCAACAAGGAACCGATACCACATCAACGCCGGAAGAAATTAAACTCCATGGACGATAGAGGAACCATTATTTAACAGTGCTCATGCATCCAAGTAGATAATCTTATCCTGCTTAGGCAGTGAATCGAAAAACATTGCGAGATCTCTCTAGGGGCCCGATGCAGAGTTTCAGTTTACAGGAAACACCGGTTTTTCAACATTCCCACGAAAGCAGAACTACTCGTTTTCATACATATCTAAGCACACGATCTCATGTTGGAAGATCCTTCAGAATGTACTACAAATAGATTATAGAGGTGGTTCAAGTTTGGCACTAAATGAATGCTCCAAAATAATACTTTCAAAAATAAGAAAATATTTGGATTTAGCCAAAAGAAACAAGAGATCGAAGTGCATATTCCTTGGCACATATGCAGAACTCTCCAAAGTATAATATCCACAGTAAGCATTATCCAAAATGATGAGCACGATTATATAACTCTGTACCATGAAGAGTTGGGGACCTGGACATCCTCACGGCAAAATGAGAAAAATACTAGGATGGCGCACCCCAAGCAGGCCTACCTTCCCTAATTTCAAATTGAAACATTGATTGTACAAATACAGAACTTCGATCTAAAACATCACTTTCTCAGGCTAAACATGACTCTCTCAGAGAGCAGTAAGGATTGGGGAGATGGGCACACCATGCTCCATCTTACTACCTCGCAGCAGCTCGTGCACTCATTGATGAATGGTAGTTCGTGCTTCTTTGCTTCCTGTAAGATGTATAAACATCATCGTATTGACTCACTTCATTGGGATTGGCCGTTGCCCCTAGTCCCAATCTACCTGAGCCACTTTTCCGATCAGCACTTCCATCAGCATAAGCACCTGTCTCTGGGTCAACCTGCAGATTGGGAGGTGGGGGTATGCATGCTCCTCCCTTGCGAACAGGAAGCTCTCTTGCATAATCCTCATCATCTTCTCTAGAATCTGATTCCATGGGTCCTTCAGAAGGGTTGACCTCTCCAATTTCTTTGAAGAATTTCGACACCCTCTCGAGAATTTCCGATGGAGGCACAGTAGATGGGGGTATTACGTTTGGAATGTCCAAAGGGCTCATGGGAGAGTAAGGCACACCACTGCCAATCTGCATCTTTCTAACCATTCCTGGTATAAGACCAGGTGGGAATAAAGGATATGGGGGCAATTTTTCGCCAACATTAGCATTTGATGCTGGTAAAGGCTGAACAGCTGGGGGCATGGGAATGGACCCTGGGAAAGCACTGCCAGGTACCGCATTAGGAAGAAATTGCTGAGGTGCTAAAGAGGATTGCAAGGCTGGGTCTTTATCCGGTAGACCTGAAACAGAACTTTGCCTTTCTTGCTGCCAGCGAGGGAGATTTGGCGTTTGTTGTGGCAACCCTGCACAAGATAACAAGCTAGGCAATCTTCAAACATGAAACTACTAATCTCATATGAACAACTACAAAAATAACAATGTCGGTGCCATTTTCATCAGAACTTTAAACATCTAGCTCTTTCCCAGGAAGTAAGAAGCCAGAATATTTGATGATTGATCACTTTGATCTAATTCTTCACGACTGTAAGCTGGAACAAATAAGAAAATTGCAAGGAAAGGGAGCAACAAGAACTAGACCTTGTTCTAGGATGATTGAACAATTTGATCTAGTCTAAGTAATATTTTTTTTCCCTATGTAGCCAATGCATTTCAAGCAAATTGCATAGTTTAATTAGCCATTGAAAGAAATCTAATTTAGGTGATAGAATACCTGAGGCAGAGTCTTTGGAAGACATGGATAGTTCTTTTGAAGGCCCAGGAAAAGAACCACTAGGTACCCCACCAATCATATCACCCTCTAGACCATATATTGTATCCTGATCAAAAACTTCCTTAGAAGCCCAAAATTGTAATATTTTCTGTAGACGTGATTGATTTTCTTCCTTGTTTTGAGGACTGTGGTAAATCCTTGCAAGCATGGAACCTAAAACAGGTTTAAATGCGAGGGCCTCATTATCGAGCTCATGAGGGTTAACCCTTCGTTGCAAGCTGCAACAAATAAGAGATAATGTTACAACGCCCCTGACAGAATGCAAACTAGAAAATCACAGCAGAACTGTCTAACATTCAGTGACAGACACATTACAAATTGAAAGGATCTATAGGGAAAAAGAAACAAGACTTGCATCTCCTGATTATGGAGAACATAAGCTACAATGTAAGGCCACAGGAAGGAAAAATCACCAATTCTAGTAAACAGGCACAGTCATATAGATACAAGGTTCAGTGGGACAGGAAATTATACTTATGAGTCAATCCCAATCTCCATACTAATAATGGAAAGCCTTTTTATTTTATGGTGTAACATATCATATGGAGAGCCTACCATGCTGCTACTGATGGCAGACCTATCAATCCATACATTATCCACAATGAGAAAAAAGAGGGGAAAGAAGGAAAGGAAAGGCAGGTCAACAGAGAGAAGACTCGTAACACATCCCACATGTAAGCCCTACAAGAACAAGGATCAACATGTTCCCAATATGCATTGGGGTGCAGGACCAACAAATAGGATTTGTAGAATAAAGCAATTAAGTAAGGCAAAACCCATAGAACACATGACCATCTCATCCTAAACAAGTCCTTCCTTTTTTACCATGTCTGTCAAAATACCCAACACCACCAACAAGGGACACACAAGTCCCCAACCATGTGAACAAACCAGCAAGACCCAAGATTAAAGATGCAAGCCCATGCATTGAGCCAAGTTATATATTTAAAAGAAAAAAAAAAGGTCGTTCAAATTCGGTTCTCAATTTTACAGTGCAAAATTTCATATTTCCATTTTAACTTTTCCATCTAAAGCTCTAATAATTGATTGTTCCACTAAATCATGTCACACTTGTGTGTATAGTTCCCTATCCACAATTCCAGCCATTTACTTTACTGAAATCATTTTACTGGAATACAAGAGAAGGAGAAATCCCCATAGGGTAGAAAGACTAAGCCATCTCAGGCAAAATGTAATTGGGGGGCTAAATACAAGAGAGAATTCCATAGCTCCCCTCTTGGACAGTATTCACTACCCGAGCCACAAAAGATGCTTTTTAACCAATAGCTACATAAACACATCTTACAATTTGACCTTGTTGATTGTGAACAGTGTCACATTAAGCATATGAAACTCCTAGTTGAACCAACTGGGAAATAAACTCACAAGACTTCTTCCGCATTCTAAGCACATAAAAATTTACTACAGTGCCATACCTCTCTTCAAGATACCTATAAATATACTTACAAGAAGTAACAATCATTAATTCTAACTAACTTGGAGAAATGCTCCTGTGTAAAACCAATATTTCTGGTCCAATTGCCTGAGTTATCACTTATTTGGGTTTGGTTTGACTTAGTCATACATAAAAAATAAAATAAAGGAGAGAAGGAGCAGGAGGAGGGGTGTTTAACAATGTAACAATACTCCAGAAGGACCAGTGAACATCCATTATTTTAGAAAAAGACTGAAAGTAGAACCAGCATAAGCAATCACTATGAGGGGAATAGTATGAAGCAGTAAAAGAATCTACAAATCAACCTTAGACTGCAAGCATAATAAGATTTTCCTGAACAGATAGAAGTCAGATTCCTCAATAGGACAAGAAAAGGCACATGATAAGAATCTCACCTGTCAAAAAGAATGTCATTAGCAAGGTAAATGATGTGCAGCTGTCTCTCAGAGTCATCCATTGCATAGACCCTGTCCCTAAGAGCCTCTGCAAGAGCTGGAGCAAATGGAGATCTCTGCATGAACCAAATTTTGGCCCCTTTAATTGAATCCTTTGTACCAGTGAGATTACTTAGTACGTCACTAAGCTCTGCAGCAACATCGGCAGGAAGTGGGCCAGATAGTCCTTTGAAGGACTCAGATGACTTATCATACTCTGGCCGACCATGAACCATAAAGGGTGGGAGATGTTGATGGGGCTGCTGCTCATAGAATGAAGGAAAAGGCTGTTGATGCATTTGAGCAGCACCTAACATAGAGGCTGAAGACCCTGGAGCAGCACCGGCAGCATTTAATGGTGTGTTCAGTGAAGATGCATTCAACATTGGATTGGGAGGTTGGTGCATAATAGGCATTGAAGACGGTGAAAAAGGAGGAAAGTGACTGCCTGGAAAACGCGTGGACATCCAAAGCTTGTGACGATAGTAACCATGCCCTTCACCCCCAAATAAAAAACTATATGCAGGATTATCTTGCTGTTTTTCACGAATCATGGCTTCAAATTCAGGTCCATTTTTTGCAGCGTACTCCACAAGTTTGTCAATGCGTTTATGAAGCTCAGGATCAGCGGGAGGAGGAACTGGAGGAGGAGCAGAGTCATATGGACCAAGGAAAGGTGAAGGAACAAGTGGTGGAGCCATGTGTGGAGGGAAAGCAGATGGTGGTTGCTGTTGCTGCTGAAGATGAAGAAGGTGAGGAAGTGGAGGAGCATGGGAAGAAAGCTGAGGCTGTTGCTGCATAGGGTGATGATAAGGGAATTGCTGGAGAGAAGGATGCGGAGGTAGGAACGGAGGACCCTGCACAGGAGGGAACTGCTGATGCTGCGGGTGAAATCCATACTGTTGCTGCTGCTGCTGCATATTTGCTGCTTGCCGCTGTTGTTGAGCATATGCCATAGCAGGATCCATCAGCAGAGTTACTGATGGAATGGACTATCGACCCAACCACAAAATCTTCCTGCAACATTATCTATGACGTTTAAGAAGAATTGCAGTAGATAAATCAACTCAGCATATTCAAAGCAGAATCACATAAAGAAAGTTGATTTCTGTTGGTAGCTGTATAGAAAATTGAAAGATCTGCACTAGTCTTAAAAAAAAAAAAAAAAAAAAAAAAGGCATAAAGAATCACAGTCCATCTCTGAACAGGTACAAAAATTGCCAATGTACTTTAGCATTACCAAATGCTCCCAAAAGTATTTGATAGAAAACTATGGAGAAACATCATTTCGGAAATAAATCAGTCAACTGTCTCACCACCACATAAGAAAAAAATCCCCTTCCATCAACCTTACTTTGCTTAACATTAAAGCAGTCTCTCTCAAACCAGGATGGAGAAAATTTTACCAATACTGAGAAAACTATAGATTTTATACTTGCCAGATTTCAACAGCAGCATTGGTATGCCGGGTGTACAATTAAACACTTCTGTTCTGCTATTTCCTCGCTGTTCGAACCTACAACTACTACTGTGCAACACCAAATTCAAACATCGGAAGGATCTTAATGCAAAACAAGTTAAGTTTGGCCAAAGTGTAGCAGCAGTCGAGGCAACACCAGATATAAAACTAGAGTCGACACAATGAGATGCACCAAAAATTATCGCTACCTCTTTAAACAGAGGTCAGTCAGGTAATTGCAAACAGCAAATGACGCCATACATGATTGGATAAGAAGATAAATTTCTAATGCAGTTGAACCGAAGCTCAAACCAGTTCTCTTTCCGACAAAGAAATCAACTTCACCAAAACTTTCAGCAAAAAGTTCACAATTTCAGGGCATTTAGCTAGACGAGCAACAGCCACAAATAGCAGAGCGGTCTTAAAGGCCGCACAAATCAGAAATTATAGGATTTCAGGTGAAATGGGTAAAACCTACTTTCACTCAGTATCACCACGAATTATATGACATAAGGCATTCAGCCAAGCAGAAGAGCTCGCCAAAATGGAAAAACAAGAAAGGGACAAAGCGACCAAAAAACTGCCATGCCATTCACCTACGAGTTTCCTAACTATACGGCACATCCGGAAAAGCAGAGCAGAAACATTCGAACCTACAAGCAACGAAAATCCAATTCAGCTCTGCAATGGAGGATCTCTCTAATAGCCACAGACAATCGTAATCGAGGGTTTCCGGTGATCTTCCATAGTCAGAGAGAAAGAGGGAGGGGAAAAAAGCCCTAACTCGAATCGTCAAGCATCCATGAGCAAGAGAACGAAATAGAGAGAGAGAGAGAAAGAGAGAGAGATGACCTATCTATATCTGTAAAAAGCAGAACGAGAAGTGGAGCTGCCGGCGACGAGAGCACGGCGGCGGCCCCGGTGACGCTGGTGGCGGAGGAGTCTGGGGGAGGACCGGAGGGAAGGGGAGGGCCTTGAGATTCTGTAACATGCCAGGTCTCCGAATTGTAATTAGATAACCAGCCCGAGGGCATTTGTGGGTATTAAGGGAATGTGAAATCACCTGGAGGATATAACACCCCGAGCAAATTTCTTTAATTCTTTTTTTTGGTCAAAAAATTTCTTTAGTTTTTTTTTTAAATTTCTTTAGTTTAGTTGCCAAAATAAAAGACTCAAATTTGTTCAGTGAAAATAAAAAAATCGTTCGCTTCACTAATTATGACAAACTTTACCACATCTTAATCGCTTTTTTTAAGAATCATGGATCAAAATATAAATAGAGTCGAAAAATTATGATAATCATAAACCCTACATAATCAACATGGCCAAGCAGGCTATAGAATCTGTAGAGTATATTACATATTCCAAATTTTGAAACTGAAAATACATGATAAGTCTTGAGAAATAGGGTCGTATCTCATTGTGCCTTGTGTCGTGATGGGAATTAAAACATCCACATGAGCTCATTATGAAGAAAGTTGACTTAAGTGCGTAAAAATATATTTTTAACATGACCGCTTTTGATATTCAAGCTTGCTAAATTTATGCCAAGATCAAGTTTTGTTACATGGTACAAGGAGTTGGCACAACCCAAAAGGTTTTATATAAAGGATCGTGACTGATTTGTGAATAAACAATCCTCAATTATCTTCTAATGTTTTAGGGTTTTCTAAGTATTCCAAAAACATTCATGGAGAGAAATCAATAAAGTAGTTGTACACTTATATAATAAATGCAAGTAATTGGAAAGATGGAGGAGTTATTATCCATAGTCAAATCTAGAGTAAATTTATGGTTAGGGTTAGCCTTCTCATCTCCCTATTTGTATTCATTTACAAGCGAAATAAAAATCTAGAGCTTATCCCTCTCTAAGATTGTTATCATGCACTTGCTATGAGATTTTCACTGCCCTACATGAAAATCACAGTGCGACTCATCTATGAAATTGTGAATTTTAAAAGCCTAAATTGAAGCAATTCAACTCGTTCACAAGAACTTGTTAGAACACGTTCCAGAACATGTTCCGAACATGTTCCGCGACTTTTGGTTGCATGGTTTTATGCACACAAAACAAGTGGTTGAGAATATAGTAGCCTTCTGAAATCACATTTATATCATTTAATTCAAACAAACCGCAGGGAGCACTAAATATGCACAATCAAATTGAAACGGGACAACAATAGGAAAAAAAAAAAAAAAAAAGAAGGCAGACGCTATGGCAAGGCCGTTTGCGGAGAAATTCTCCCAAGGAGAGAGGACGCTTGAGAAAAAAAAATGGAGCGCCAGACGAACTGGTGCTAAGGGTAAAAGAGTTGGCCAAATTTGTATATTAGGAATTAGGGCTTACTTTGTCTTTCCTACTGATTTTTGGAATTATCATCTAAGGTAATTGGCCAACGTGAAAACAAAAGGTAAAAATCAATCCAGATAAACCAATGATATTGCATATTTACCCAATCACAATAAGAGCTCAAATAATAAATAAATTGGAGACTTATTTGCGAACTCAAAGACTCGGCAAATCCAAACGGGGCAAAAAGTGCGACAAGCATGGAAGAAGACGATGCTATGCTAAGGCCTATAACTTTCATTCTTACGTCTAAATCGAACGCTATAATGAGGACAAGAGGTGGAGAAACCGGGTTGGACCAGTCGAGGTGCTTCATACGCTTTTTTTTTTTTTTTTCTTAATATTATGTGTGAGGAGTTAGTGAAAGTCTGAAATATGAATAACCACAAAAAAAAAAATGCATAATGAAGTGTTTGCAAAGTTTTGGGAGTCAGTCTGCTAATTGCTAGGCTATCTGATTGTTCTGGGGCTTCGCTTAGACAAGAATGAGACAACTTTCTACGAGTTTCAAACTTTACATACACAATCGACCGTTCAAGAATTTGGAAAAATGCCACGTGGTGAAATTCAGCAAAAAAGCCTAGGTTTAACCATCAGCATTCTCTTTTTCTTTCTTCCATTGCATGCTCACGAACTATGAATAAGATTATCTGCTTTTATAATTTATGTCGATCGTACAACTTTATTATCTCGACTATTTACTCCATTTGATGATTTGATTATGTAGGCTAGATGAAATCTAATGAGTTACGTGACACTTCAAATCTTTGATGATGTAACTTTAAGAAAAAATAAGTGAAGACATCAACCAGCAGCGATTCGAATATCAACGCCTCCTGCATTAACCCCTAGTCAAGTTAAAAACAACTTTTACATGATGGCTGAAAAAGGAAAGCCCATTATTCATAAAGCTGGTTGTTTTGTTAGCTTTCTTTCATTTTATCAGCAGCCCCAAGAGGCCAACCCTTATCGGGCTCAGCCTTGCCTTGGCTTAGGCAAGGCCCAACCAGTGGCCGTCTAAAGGAAGAAAAAAGGAATGAAGAAAAAAAAGGAAAAATAATAATAAAAATTAAAATATTATTAAAAATTATCAACGCAGCAATAAAGGTATCATGTCAATCACCCAACATCCACACCTTAATAAAATTTGGTCAAAATTAACAAGAAGGATTGAATCGATACCAAATCAAGAGATTTATGGCTAAATTAACATTAATTCAAGAAATTTATGAACTAAATTAATACTATTAAAAGTTTAGAACTATATCAAATGAAATTTTTTTAAATAATACTATCACAAATATAATAGATTTATGACTTTTTTTAATACTTTTATGCATACTTTAAAATAGTTAGAACTGGTTGATGCACCCAAAATGGTTCTCCAATGGCCATTCAAGGTACACTCAGCCGCATCAACTATTAAAGCGCCCACGACTTTTAATATTAATTTTATTTATTTTCTTGTTTTCTCCTTCTTTCCCTGATGTTCCGAGTGAGGCCAGGCTTGCGGGGCGGCTGGGCAACGCAGCCTCAACCGCCATTGGCAAGGCTGGCCTCGCCTCCTTCCGCGACTGCCTCGCCCAGGGGCCAGTGGCTAGTGAGCAGTTCTTCTGTGAGGACTCTCCGATCGTTCAGAGTCAATTCCCAGCTCCGCTTCGGTTTCAATTGGAAAACAAGCAAAAGCCACTAGCGACAATTCACGAAAAGAACTGTGTAACTGTCGTATTCCCAGCGCCATCGACAAGCCAAGAAACGCAACTTTGAAAGACATCGAATTCTTAATTCTTCATTAACAACTACAAAGACCCGAAAATGATTAGTCCTATAGCTACTGTCATCTCCATCGAATTGATGTATAGAAAAAAGAGAGAACCGAACAAAATGTCGAAAGAACTCTTGGTTCTTCACAACTCATCATAAGCTTCATCATCTTCAGAGCTCGCCGATGATGAACCGCTGCTCTTCTCGTAGACCTGCTTGATGACCGGCGTACACACCGCCTCGACCTCCTTCAACTTCTCGTCGAAGTCCTCCTTCTCCGCCGTGTTCTGGTTCTCGTCCAGCCACTCGAGCGCCTCCTTGAGGGCGCTGTCTATCTTCTCCTTGTCGTCCGTGTCGATCTTGTCCGCGAGCTTGTCCTTGTCGCCGATGGTGGCCCTCATGCTGTACACGTAGCTCTCCAGCTTGTTCCGCGAGTCCACCTTTCTTTGACCTTCTGGTCCTCTTCTCTGAACCGCTCGGCCTCTTCCACCATCCTCTCGATCTCTTCCTCGCTGAGCCGCCCCTTGTCGTTCGTGATGGTGATGGACTCCGCCTTCTTTGCGGCCTTGTCCTCGGCTTTCACGTTTACGATGCCATTGGCGTCGACTTCGAATGTGACCTCAATCTGGGGCACTCCCCTGCAACAAACAGCTTAGTACTTAGTCGAATGCCGCTGCCATGTCATGAACTTGCGATGAATGAATTAGATCAGGTTCAAGCTCATATTCTTCGAAAATTTAGAATCTTCATGGAGATGAGATGGCCCTACTATCGGACTGCATTGATCAGTAGGGAATGACAGATTACCTTGGAGCAGGTGGAATGCCAGAGAGGTCGAACCTTCCAAGCTCGCGACAATCTTTAGTCAAGCTTCTTTCGCCTTCAAAGACCTGTTGGTTTTACACGGAAATTAGATAATGAGTCACTGCTCAAGAAAAGGCAAGTGTGATTTTATGAGCACCGCGTGAATATGCAGGCAATACCTTGATCGTCACTGTGGTCTGCTGATCTTGATATGTAGTGAAGACCTGAGACTTCTTGGTTGGGATGACGGTGTTTCTCGGGATCAACTTGGTCATGACACCGCCGGCCGTCTCGATGCCCAGACTAAGTGGAATCACATCAAGCAAGAGGATATCTGCACAAATTAGACAGCATCAATCTCTGTCAAGCCATCCCACATCACTGACCAGCAACAAAGCAAACTCTCTAGTGCAGTAGATCATATCTTTACCTTTGGTTTCCTCGCCACCTTCGCCGCTAAGGATTCCACCCTGAACAGCCGCCCCATAGGCAACAGCCTCATCAGGATTCACACCCTTATTCGGCTCTTTTCCATCGAAGAAGTCCTTCAAAAGTTGCTGCACCTTTGGGATTCTGGTGCTTCCTCCGACGAGAACGATTTCGTGGATATCGGTTTTCTTAAGACCCGCGTCTTCCAGGGCCTTCTTGACCGGACCCATCGTCTTCTTGAACAGGTCCATGTTCAACTCTTCAAACCTCGCCCTCGTCAACGGCTCCGAGAAATCAACCCCATGAAGAGAGACTCGATCTCGACACGGACTTGGTGCTGGCTACTCAGGGCCCTCTTAGCCCTCTCGCATTCCTTTCGGAGCTTCCCAAGGGCCTTGTTGTCCTTGCTGATGTCCTTGTTGTACTTCTTCTTGATCAACTTGATGAAGTAGTCCATGACTCTGTGGTCGAAGTCCTCTCCTCCGAGGTGGGTGTTGCCGCTGGTCGCCAAGACCTCAAACACACCGTTGTCGATGGTCAGGATACTCACGTCGAATGTACCACCGCCAAGATCAAAAACCAAGATGTTCTTCTCTCCTCCTTTCTTGTCCAGGCCATAGGCTATAGCCGCTGCGGTAGGCTCGTTTATGATCCTTGCCACATTCAAGCCGGCAATGACGCCGGCGTCCTTTGTGGCCTGCCTCTGAGCGTCATTGAAATAAGCTACACAAACAAGCACACAATCAAGACTCGATTGCTGAGTACTGGGCAACACGCCAGGTACTAAGATAATAAAATTGCAGCAGATGAATGATACCTGGGACGGTGATGACAGCATCCTTGATTTTCTTTCCGAGGTAAGCTTCGGCCGTCTCTTTCATCTTCCCCAATATCATCGCACTGATCTCCTCTGGGCTAAAGACCTTTGTTTCGCCTTTCACCTTCACCTGAATGTAAGGCTTCCCATCCTTGTTCACGATCTTATAAGGTAAGTACTTGATATCTCGCTGAACCTCCGCATCATCGAACCTTCAAGCAAACAGGTCGAAACACAAATAAGTAAACCCAGTCACAGGGCACGAACAATGGCTGAAAAGCGAAACATCCGAAAGGCATGTGTAGATCCACTTACTTTCTTCCTATAAGGCGCTTCACATCGAAGATAGTGCGTTCCGCGTTCATGGCCGCTTGATTCTTCGCGGCTTCTCCAATGAGTCGTTCGCTGTCCGTGAACGCGACCCACGAAGGGGTGATTCTGTTTCCTTGATCGTTGGCTATAATTTCCACGTGACCATTCTTGTACACGCCGACGCACGAGTACGTTGTCCCGAGATCGATCCCAATGACCGTCCCGACCTTCGGCGAATCATCAGCTGCAGCAGCCGCCAGCCCCAGACAGAATTCTACAGAGGACAGCAATCAACACAAGCAGAGCATACATATCAGGAAACTCCATTCACTTAAAAAACTCCAATCTCTCCATGGAAAACTCTCACCACAAACTGCTCATGTAATCCACAAACTTCTATTCTATCTTCTTGATCAGAAGTAAATGAAATTTCAAACAGAGAACACACCCTCTGGCTTTTGCCACTACTTCTCCATCAAGCAAACAGAGCCACCGCGCCGACGTTCTCCGACGGCTCGACTTTCTATGCTAGGATTAATCGGTGCCATACATAGACATTGCATCGTATTCTAACGTTTAAACTTTGCTAAATGATCGGCTCAAATTCGAACCGTGCAGCGAAACTTCACTAGAACATAAAATCGATCAAATCCCGCCATCACCGACGGCCGAGTCCATAAAAAGCAACAGAGCAATCACTCGCATCGTCAAGATCACCACTTAAAACCGAAGAAAACCCGTTCGTACTTTCTCTTCAAAGCCATGAACTTCGCTCAAAAGAGCAAACCGACATCGTAAACAAAACACAAGGAAACTCAAAGAAGGACTCACCTAAAGCAAACAGAAGCAGGAACGCCAGAGCCCTGCTCTCGATCCTCCTCGCCGCCATCTCTCTCTCTCTCTCTTCCTTGTGACTCGGAAAATCGCCGGGGATTCAGACGGAACTACTCTCGCTGAGAAATTGAGTTAGATGGTGTTGCCAACAGCGCGCGAGAGATTTATAGTGTTCGGGTGCGGAGCGATCGGCGGGGCGCTAGAGTGTTCCATCGTCATGGCGGGCGGGGCCGGGAAACACGTTGAAGGGCCAATGGGAGGCGGACACGTCGGATGCCACCAAGTGTCCGAGTCATGTCGGGAACGTTCTCGTTCTTGTAGTTCCTGGAGAAAGTTCCGGGTAGTCACGAGCAGGACGGGTGTGCACCTGTCATTGGTCGGATGATAGCATCGGGGTTGTGACGAGTTTTTGCCGAGTGAAAATGGGAGCTCAATTTTTTTTATTTAAATTGTAAAATGTAAATCTTAACATATTTGAGGAATTTCCCTTCTAACGAAAGTCTAATTGCATATGCCACAAAATTTGCATAAAAAATTGAGATTCTTATTAAATAGACATTAGAGGGATATGCCTGCATTTGTTAAGATTAATCAAATTAAAAGATCCATATTTTGTGTTGCAAAAGTATAGAATACATAGATTCGTCAAGTGATCCTCTTTTCACATTTGTGCATGATTCAATTCACAAATTAAAACTAGAACACTTTTCCAAAGATTCATAATGCTTGGGTGATAAATTTGTTGGCCAAGCATAACAAGAAGTATAACTTATCTTCAAAGCATCTTTTAATCTCTCTATTAAGCTAAAAATAGTAAGTAAAATAAGAAAAATTACAAAAAAAAAAAAATGTCTTTAAACTTATTATATGATTATTGATTAATTTCTAATTTTTTTAATTAATTTAATTAATTTAATTCTAAACATTTTTAAAATATGTCAATATCTTTAGATGTTCTAAAATCTGGAGTAACCATTTGTAAAAGAATTCTTTTAGCTCAGGTAGTTCTGCAGAACAGGTGTACACCTGTCATTGGTCTGATGATAGCACCGTGACGTGTTTTCGCCGAGTGAGAATCGGAGCTCATTGGAAGTTGCTGTCTCATGCTTTCTTTTTTCTTTTTTTTTTTATAAACATTTGGGGACGAACAATATGTTTTTTAAATTGTAAGAAGTACTATCTTAACGTATTTGTGGTATTTCCCTCTAATGAAAGTCTAATTGCATAAGCCACAAAATTTGCATAATAATAAACAAATTTTAGAGATCGACATGACTACATTCATTGAGATTAATCAAGTTGAAAAGATCCATATTTCGTGAAAAATATACAATAAATAAGTTAGGAAAGAAAGACACCAAAAATCAAAAACACTAGAACTTTAATCAAAAATTTTGTACAATGCTCAAATCTTAATATATAAATCGCTTAAGCACCTCCTACAAGAAATTCTGACCATAGATATTACGTGGCTTTTATAATTAAAATTCTTATCTAAGGTGGCCTTTTTTTTTTTATAATGAATTGATCATTTTTTGACCTATAACACAACATCGTTTATGAGTTATAGGTTAATTGAACACACTGGCAAACAATGTAAGATTGAAAATTTAAATAAATATGATCACGTTAGATTTCTTGCAACCCGTATCGAAATTGGCACTTGCGTAATCATTTTCTTTTAAAGTAGCACTTAAGTGATTTGAAAAAAAAAAATTGATACTAAAGTGAGCACGACACTTTGTGTGTCCTTTTCCTCATAAGTTAGATTACTCAAGTGATATTTTAACCTAGACAAAAAAACAAAAAAACAAAACAAAAAACAAAAAGTAATTTTTTTTTTTTTTTTTTTTTTGCATTCGTGCATGACTCAATTAACAAATTAAAATTAGGACACTTTTCAAAAAATTCATATTGCTTGGGTGATAGATTGCTTGCGTAGCGTAACAAGAAATATAACTTACCTTCGAAACAGCTTTTAATCTTTGTATTAAGCTAAAAATAGTAAGTAAAAAGAGGGAAAATTATCAAAAATATCTTAAATTTATTGTATGCATGCTGACTCAATCATAAACCTTTTAATTTGGTTAATTTAATCATAAACTTTGGATAATATGCCAATTTAGTTATTCCGGTAAGTTTTTATCAGAAATCATTGATATCGACATTAAGTGTGTCAAGTAGGATAGTTGGCGCTGAGGTGGACAATTTTATAATTTGTAAAAAATAAATATTTGTTGAGGTTAATTAGTAAGTTTATATGATTACATAACTCGCCATGACATAAAATCAACCTGTTAACATAAACCTGATGTGAAATATCCTTAAATGTTATAAAATCTATTTGCAAAATGCAATAACCGTCAATAAAGAAAGTTCTTGTAATTGATTTTGTCTAATTGGGCCACATATAGGATATGTCCATATAAACCCATTAAATTAAATGGCTTTTACGGGCTAATTCCGTATCCGGCGATTAGACACGAACACAATATGATTATTAATCGTTTCTTGCAGTTGACATGAAATTGAACTAAACACGATATTGGAACCTGTCAACTTCGTATTGTGTTATTAGGTCGTACCAGCAATTGTCATCCCTATCCGCCGTTCCACCATGTGCCAGTGGAAGTAAAGCGGGGGTGATCCCAAGCCATAGCCCGATCAAATTTACGCGGCAGACGAGCATGGCTTCCTTGAGCAAATGGGCTTTCGTTCTTATCACTTAACAGAGGGAGATTCAAAGGACTTGAGAAGCCACCGCACCGGTAATTGAATTGGTTTGTATATTTTGGGCATTTATTTATATTTATTCAAAAATTCTTGAGGAATAAAAATAAAAACTATTTCGTTTCCCAAAAGAAACAAAACCGTGAAAAGATTTAAAGTGAATAAAAAATGAATAGAAATATGTTTGGTAATTTTGTATTCTTTTTTTGTTTATTTTAATTTTTAAATATTTAAATATTTTCTTTATTTTTTATTTTTTTCTTCTTTTGGTCAGCCGGCCGATCGCATGTGGAGCCACCGATGACGTTGGCCGGCGACTCCCAACCTCGTGTGGGGCCAGCGAATATGGGCGAGCACGATGCTCCCAAGGGGAGAGTGTGGGCAAGCCTTGGCCTCGACAATGCGCGGGGAGGAGGGATGGCGATGCGTTTGTGTCTCGGTCCTCGGACGTGCACAAGAAAATGATGTGTCTCTTGTCCCACATAGCCAAAGAAAAAAAGAAGAAAAGAAGAAGAAAAAGTGTTTCTTGTGTTTTTGTTTTTTCAATTATTCAAAAACGTTTCTTGAAAAAAAAATAACTTTTTTTGTTTCTTATTTCTATTCTAATTTTGTTCCTTAACAAAAATACAGGAACAAAAACGCAAACAAAGTTGGAGATTTTTGTTCCCGGGAATAAAAAATCCCAGAAAATAGCCAAAAAAAAAAAAAACATCAAATTTATGCAGGCCTTTATTATTTGCATGGATCCTACCTTAGATTTTGAGGTGCACTTCGTTTTGAGCAATGCTAGTCCTACTAAAGTGACAATCCATAACTCATTCATCTGCACGAAAGAGTAATTGCTCGGTAACTATCGAGGAGAATTTCTTGATTCATCGAGTTTTGGACGAGAAACAGTCGCTCTTAACTTCTGGCCTATTCTGAAACGACTTCAAATTAGATATCGAATCCTTAGAGCACTCGAACGCGAGGCGAGCTCAAATAGTGCTAAATCACGCCGACTCGGCTCTGCTCGATTGCATGTAATGAGACTTCAGCCTCTCGAGGTTGCAAAATAGCCAATCGCTCTAAGAAGAACTAGAGGTAACTAGGACGTGTTAGCTTAAGTCCAAAGAGGGCCAGCCCGCCAGTGTTTCCAACTCGGAGGCTAACATACATGCTTGAAATGGAACCCACATCAATGGCTTCCTACCATTTAGTTTTTGCCCATCATTTGTTGAATCAATAGCGTCGCACGTCCACGGCAATTGGAACAAGGCCAAAGTCGAGGTGAGTCTTCTATTGGTTTTTTCAAATGTGCAGCACGACATGACAAATCGGGTGATTAAATGTCGTGCAATTGGGCTCATTTAACCGAGTGGAACGTAGCATATATAATTGTCGACATCATTCAATCGTCTATAGTCTGGGGAATAGTATAAAAAAAAAATCTTAAACCTATTATATTGATATTTATTCAATCTTAAACACCTTTCAATTGAACTCATTTAATCCTAAAACTTTTCATATTGGTACCCCATCACCAAATCTGACAAGGCCGATCCTCACCTGGGCTAGGTGGCCTCGTCGGGCTTTGCTTGGGCGAGGATGAGTCCCACCATCATCGGCACTTTTCCTATGTTTACATTAGTAATTTTCGGCTTAAATTAACTAAATGCATTGAATTGATATCAATATAAAAATGTTTAAAACTAAATTAACTAAATTGAAAGGTTAACGGCCTAATTGGTGCTAATGCAACATGTTTAAAATTTTTTTAATACTTTTATCGTGATTGAAATAGTAATTAATAGTACATGCACGAGAAAAAAAAATTATCGCTAAGCGGCAAGTTATTCCTCCTTTGGATTGCTCGTGATAATCGTTAAGCAACAAGTTGTTCCTCGTCAAAAAGTCTTTTGAAATCATTCGATTCCACCTAAGATGTTAATGATTATTTCAAGTGGTGTTGACTTGAGCATCCGCTATTGTGCTTGTGCGGTCGTCTGTCGGGATTCGACCAAAGCCTGGATAAGTTTTGGGGTAAGCAGGCCATCAACGTTAATGTACACAGTTGATCCCTAAAAGTCTACATCGTCACCTTCTTTGCAAATGATTAGTCTGTAGAAAATTTATTCACATAAACAACTAATCAATCAAAAGAAACGAATTCATATATGTCTATAAAACACTTAGATCAATAAACATAACAGAATTAAAGCATACTTGGCATATTTGAGCCATTGCTTCACTTGATGAAAAGTAGATCAATCTGATAATCAGTGATCTATCGAAATGCTAGATGTTTCTCTTTATGACTTATTTCGATATAACAGCTACCGATAGATATAACTTACTCTTTTATAGGCTAAAGATGGGACCTAACAAACCCTAATCAACAAGGTGTCAACTAAGCCATTCTCATTATGGGCTTCAGTTAAACACAATTGCCTACACTTTATTACTCAACTAGGCCCGTTATTAATATATGCCAATACCCCATTCAATTAGATCACCCGTAGGGTTCAACAAATATTGAAATATCCATTAACCCGATTATTTAAAATAAAAAATTAATTAATTAATATAAGCCCATATTATAGAAAATTTCCAGCATAGTCTTCTAATATGCAAGTTCTTCGGCCTTTTTCTTTCTTTCCGGTTTGCTAGATGAAGTTTCTCGAGCACCGGCTCGACTCGCGAGACACGAGCACACATGCGCAGAATGAAAGGAGTAATTTATAAGTATACTCATCTCGAGATCTCGCTTCAAGTTCCAAGTGAGGGGGTGTCCAATCGATTGTTCTACTGGACTCGAATTACAAACTTTGTATGTAGGAACTGTCAAACCGGGTGATTACGTATGAAGATATGCTCACTAACTATTCTTATTAGCATGCTAATTGATACATCATCTTTAGTAATCGATGATTATAATATTAGAACCTACCCATGAAAAATCGGAGCCCAGCAATTCACAAGTCACGACTGACGACTATATTGCCGCTGCTTCTTCTTCTTCTTTTGTTTTGGGCAACGCCTTTGTCCTTTTGATAAAGTCATCGGACGCGTAAATGCGCAAGCGGTCAGACAAGACAAGAACATTGTCGTGGAAATTCCAAATCTAATTACGAAAAGAGGGTATAAATTTATAATATATTACAAGGTCAGTCCTCGCAAAACGGGATCACGGAAGTTTCCCTGAAACCATGTGAAGACTATAGTTACAAGTATGTTAAAATAAGAAACGGCGACTCGTGCATGCAACTCGGTGGAATGGATATGGGGTGGCTTGACTATAGATTATAAGAACTTTAACTTAAACAAATGACATGGCTTTGCTTCGCGGCCCATGCGCCGTCACGAACTTTAGGCGAGGCTAGCCGACACCAGACTAGCTTGGCAGTAGCCAACTTTGACCTCACCGGCCCTATCAGCGGCCTACACTCTTACGTGAGATAGGGACATTTTTGGAATTATGAAAGTTTAATGAGGGCAAAATTGGAAATAATGTATTTACATTCCAAAAATTCTCAAAGTATCTCCGCATTTGCATTGAGCTGAAGCCATTTAGAGGTTTCTGAAATGCAATCATATTTGCATTTAGCGGTCTTTCGAAAATGTGGTTCTCAAACCGGCGTATGTCATCCACGTTCTCCCTCTTTTGATGTGTTCTTTGTTTCGCTTTTCAGGTGACAGCATGAGAAAAGGTAAAGATTAATGAATTGATTTCTAATGACAAATTCGTGAGGGTCTATATGTATTTTGATGGGCCGTGTTCGAGCACTCATGTTGATGCCCTTAATTTGTATTTTTGACATTATTATTGATCGCGATCATTGAAGAGAATAGTCCCGATCTCCTAAATCCATTCATCCTTCTCATTAGGGCCATTCAATTATAATTTAGAATGTATATTGGTTAGAAATCGCTAATGTGACAATTTTTATAATTTTCAGTTTTTTTTTAATCTATTATGTGGAAGCCTTGCCCTCATTTGTTCGGGTGAGGATGAACCTTACCCGAGGTCAAAGAGGTTGAGCCTCATCCTATGGACGGTTGTCGGCCATCATTGAGAATTTGAGACCTAGCAACTTGCAAGGAAGAAGGAAGGAAAAAGAAAATATTAAAAAATATACAAAATTATACGTAAATAACGATCGTGCTATATAAGACGATCAACGTCCACGTCAGCAATTTTCGACCAAATTAATCATAAATATTCTGCTGATAAATCGTCAAAATATTTAGAATCAAATTAATCAAATTAAAAGATTTAGGATAATATGGTTTAAGATTTAATTTATTAATTGTCACTTTGGATATAGTTTATTATATATTGAAAACATGCCATAAAGTATTGATTGATGAAGAATCATTTCTTTTCCAAATTATGTGTGGCGCTCACTTTAGTACAAAAGTTTTCGCTAGCTTATTTAAGTACCAAATCCCAGAAAAAAAAATCACTTAAGTTTCTTCAGCGAAAAATTCCAACTAGAGAAATTATGTGGCTATTATAACTAAAATTTCCATCTGAAGTGACATTTTTTTTATATTGAAGTGATCATTTTTTGACATGCTACACGACGTTGTTTTGGAGTTATATGCTCACTGAGCACACTAGCAAGTTATGTAGGATTGAAAAGTTAATAAAATATGGCAAGGTTGGATTTCTTGCAATCCAAATTGAAGTTAGACTTACGTGATCTTTTTTTTTTTTAAGTGACACTTAAGTGATCAAAAAAGAAAATGGCATTAAAGTGATCACCACACATAACTTTTCACCATTCGAGTGTCATTTACCCAATAAGTTAAATTACTCAAGTGATTTTTAACGTAGACCTGAAAAAAAGTGATTTTTTCACATTTGTGCATGAGTCATTTAACAAATTATAATCAGGACACTTTTCCAAAAATTCATATTGCTTGGGTGATAGATTGCTTGTGGAGCGTAACTAGAAATATAACTTATCTTTGAAGCATCTTTTGATCTTTGTATCAAGCTAAGAATAGTAATTAAAAAGAAGGAAAATTACAAAAATGTCTTAAACCTATTATATGCATGCAGACTCAATCATAAACCTTTAATTTTAGCCAATTTAGTCCTAAACATTTGGACAGGGTGCCAATTTTGTTATTTTGGTTAATTTTTATCAGAAATTACTAATGTGGATATCAACCGTGTCAAGTATAACAATCGGCGTTGATGTTGATAATTTTATAATTTATAAAAATAAATATTTTATAAAATCTATTTGCAAAATGCAATCAAAAAGAAAGTTCTTGTAATTGGTGGTGTCTAATTGGGTCACGGGTCATGTCCATATTAACCCATTAAATTAAATGCCTTTTACAGGCTAATTCCGTATCTGATGATTAGACACGAACACAATACGATTATTAATCGTGTCTTGCAGTTGACATGAAATTGACCTAAACACGATTTAACTTCAATCAGAACCTGTTAATTTCGCATTGTGTTATTAGGTCGTATGAGCAATTGTCATCCCTATCCGCCGTTCCACCATGTGCTAGCGGAAGTAGCCATAGCCCGATCAAATTTACGCGGCAAACAAGCATGGCTTCCTGGAGCAAATGGGTTTTCGTACTTATCACTTATCAGAGGGGGATTCAAAACCACTTGAGAAACCATGGCAATGGTAATTGAATTATTCATTTGGTATATTTTATTATTTGCTTTGCATCCTACCTTAGATTTTGAGGTGCACTTCGTTTTGAGCAATGCTAGTCCTGCTAAGGTGACAATCCATAACTCATTCATCTGCACGAAAGAGTAATTTTCTTGGTAACTATCGAGGAGAAGTTTCTTGATTCTTCGAGTTTTGGACGAGCAACGGTTGCCCTTAACTTCTAGTCCATTCCAAATCAACCTCGAATTGGGAATCAAATCTTTAGAGCACTCGAGCTCGAGACGAGATACAATAGTGCTAAATCATGCCGACTCGGCTCCACTCGATTACATGTAACAAGACTTCAGCCTCTCGAGCTCACAAAATAGCCGATCGCTCTAGTAGAACTAGAGGTAAAAGTCCAAAGAGGGCCAACCCACCAGAGTTTCAACGCGGAGGCTAACATACATACTTGAAATCGACCCCGGCTTCCTACCATTTAGTTTTTGGCATTTTGCCCATCATTCGTTGAATCAATAGCGTCGCACGTTCACGGCAATTAGAACACGGCCAAAGCCGAGGTCAGTCTTCTTTTGCTTTTCTTCACATATGCAACACGACATGACGAATCGGGTGAGTAAATGTCCTGCAATCGGGCCCATTTTAGCCGAATCAGAACAGCACATATATAATTGTCAACGTCATTCAATATTCTACAGTTTGGGAAAAAATAAAAAAAAAAAAAAAGGTCATAAATATATTACATTAGTATTACTTCATTCATAAACCTTTTAATTTGGTCAATTTAGTTATAAATATTTTCACATTGATATCTTGCTAGATTGGGCACGGTAAGCTAGGACGGCCTCAATGAGTCTTGCTTGTGAGGCCCATTGTTGCTCGTACTTTTCTGACATTTACATTAGTAATTTTTGGCATAAATTGGTTGGATAAACTGAACTGGTATAAATGTGGAAAAATTTAAGATTAAACTGGCCTAATTAAAATGTTCAAAATTGAATTGATACCAATATAATAAGTTTAAGAATTTTTGGTACTTTTCTGTGATTGAAATAGTAATTATTAGTGCATGCACGAGGGTGAAAAAAGAAACAATCGCTAAGCAGCAAGTTGTTCCTCCCTTGGAATACTCGTGATAATCGTTGAGCAACAAGTTGGTCCTCGTTAAAAGGTCTTTTGAAGTCATCCGATTCCACCTAAGATGATGATGATGATTATTTCAAGTGGTGTTGACTTGAGCATCCGCCATCAGCCCCCATCGTACTAATAGCGGATAAGTTTTGGGGGCTAAGCAAGCACGCAAGTAATCAATGTTAACCTACCCAATTGATCCCTAAAAGTCCTCATCGTCACCTTCTTCGCAAATGATGAGTCTTCTTACCTTCAAGCTCTTTTGCCTTATTCTTTCTTTCCAGCTTGCTAGATGATTATATCGAGTAGGGCGCGACTCCTGAGATATGAGTACACATGCATAGAACCAAAGGAGTCATTTATAAAGATAGCCGTCTCTAAATCAACCGCTTGAAGTTTCTAGTGGTGGTGTGTCCAATCGATTGTTCTAATAGACCCGAATTACAATCTTTGTATATCGGAACTGCCGGACCGGGTGATTAGGTATGTAGATGTGCTCAGTCACAATTCTTATTAGCATGCTACATGATACATCATCATTATAACCGATGATTATAATATTAGAACCTACCCATGATTAATCGGAGCCGAGTAATTCATGAGTCACGACTTAAGACTATTCTACCGCTGCTTCTTCTTCTTCTTCTTCTTCTTTTGTTTTGGGCAACGCCTTTATCCTTTTAATAAGGTCATCGGACGCGTGAATGCGCAAGCGGTCAGACAAGACAAGCAAATTGTCGTGGAAATTCCTAGTCTAGGTAAGAAACGACGGTATAAATTTATTACATATATGACAAGGTCAGACGTCGCAAAACGTGGTTCCGTGAGGTTTTCTTAAAACCATGGGAAGAGAATAGTTACAAGAATCTTGGGATAAAGATACGGCGACTCGTGCATGCAACTCGGTGGAACGAATGTGGGGTGGCCTGACTAGATTAGGAAAACTTTAACTTAAACAAATGACATGACCTTGCTTCGCAGCCCATGCGCCACTGCGGACCTTAGGCAAGGCTGGCCGGCACCAGACTAGCTTATCATTAGCCAGCTCTGGCCTCACGAGCCCCTTGCTTGTGGCCTACACTCTTACGTGAGGTGAGGACATTTTCAAAATTATGAAAGTTTAACGAGGGCAAAATTGAAAAAAAAAATGTATTCCCATTTTAAAAAACACGCCAAGTATCTCTGAATTTGCACTAAGTTGAAGGCCTTTAGAGACTTTAAAATTAGGGATGAACATATTGGACCGCTCGGACCGGACCGGTTGGTTTGGTCCGATTTCTAGGGACGTCAATCTAGTTCCCGATTCCCTGAAAATGAAATTGGTAATTTTTTATATGGTTCTTGGTTCCGAGGGGGGAATCGGACCAAATCAAATCGATTGGTCCAATCCGGTTCCCAGTCCCCAAAAATGGAAACTGGTCCTCCCAATCTGATTTCCGGTTCCCAAGTGAAATTGGACTAGACTGAGAACCGATCACCAACAACTGTATCTTCCAAGATCTCCAAAAAAAAAAAGTATGTCAAACAGTACTTGCTTTTGCTCAAAGGCCTTTCGAAAAATGGTTCTCAAACGGGCATATTTCATCCACGTTCTTCTCTCTTTTGATGTGTTCTTCTGATTTCGGATGTCAAATTCGTGAGGGTCTCTATGTATATAGATGGGAGATGTTCGAGCACTCATGTTGATGCGCTTAATTTGTATTTTCGACAGTGTTATTGATCGCAATTATTGAAGAGAACAATCTTGATCTCCGTACGGGGTTCTCTGGGTAACCAAAAAAAAGAAAACAATCTCGATCTCCTATGTCCATCTCATCCTCCTCGATAGGGTCATTCAATTACAATTTAGAATATATGTTGGTTAAAAATCGCTAACATGACAATTTTTGTAATTTTTTTTTTAAAATTATTGTATGGAAGTCTCGCCCTCATTTGATCTGGTAAGGACGGACCTTACCCGAGTCTCGCCCTCATTTGATTTGGTAAGGACGAACCTTACTCGAGGCCGATGAGGTTGACTCTCGCCCGGCGGTTGTCGGCCATCATTGAGACCTAGCAACTTGCGAAGGAAGAAGGAAGCAAAAAGAAAAGATTAAAAATTATAAAAAATTATCTACGTCAATAATGACCGTGCCACATAAAACAACCAATGTTAACGTCACTAATTTCCAATCAAAATTAACCAAAAGTATTACATTGGTAAATTGTCAAAATATTTAGGTTTAAATTGACCAAATTAAAAAATTTAGGACTGAATTTACATTCATATAATAGGTTTAAGATTTAATTTGTTAATTGTGGCTTTGGATATAGTTTATTATATATTGAAAACATGCCATAAAGTACCGATGGCGAAGGATCAGTTCTTCTCGAAATCTGAATAAAGCTGGCAGATTAAGGTCGATGTTGACCTTTTTGACAAGCGGAGGTTGGACAAGTTTTTGAGGTGGTTGGTGCTGAGTTTGAACGTTGAAGAAGTGCCTCCAAACATAAATAAACTGTCTCCGACCAAAGCTCAAAACCAACGGACTCTAGCCCCTGGTTTCTTCATTTTTTTAATCTTTTTCTTTCATCTGCACTACCTAAACCCCCTAGCCACCTCTGCATAAATATATGTAAACCCTTCTCCCTACTTGCCTGGGATAACGCAAACCTCCATCACACACTCAAAACATTCTCTTTAACTTCTCCATTTTTGTCCCGAAGCCAAGCGCACATTATCTCCCAACTCATTCTTGTTCTCCTCCGAAGGAAAAACCTTTCCTGGTAAGGTTTCCACCAGAGCTTTTGGTCTTCGATTTCGCATCTTGCATCGAGATTTTTACTAGTTGGCTTCTTCTCTATTACATTATCATTCGTTTCCGGTATGCTGTTTGAGAAATTAATGAGCTGGCACATGGGAAGTTGTCAAAGTTAAAATGTCCCATCTCATGCAATTGGATTACTATTGCATTTTACGTCGGCTCCATATGTAAATGTCATAGGTTAATCAATCTTGCTTTTCCTAACCCATGCGGCCTTAAGAATTTCTTTTAGGAATTTTTTTCAGGTCAAAGTCTATCTTAAAGAGAAAAACTCTAGAAAGAGGCTTTAAATTGTATTTTACTTATAAATGAGATATAAATGAAGGAAACAAGTCTCTATATATCTAGGTATAAGACTAATTATAGCCGTAGATATCATATTGATCTAACGGTGGAAATTAAATCTTTCCACTTATCAATTACCTGCGTTTATTACAATCCTATACAATCATCTTATCGTCCGTCCCATGAGTATTCTGCGTTTATTACAATCCTATACAATCATCTTATCGTCCGTCCCATGAGTATTCTAGAATACTTAAGAAAACTTGAGAACTTTAGAAGAAAGACACAAGGCTCACTAGACGATAGTGTTTACATTTACGAAGTCCAGATTTCTTTTTGCCTCTAGCCTTGCCTTCCGTTGGAATTCAGTGCTCAATTGGTTAATTTTCTCTAGCTCTAGCAAGAGACAAAAGGACATGTGATATTCTGAGAATAGACAAAAGAAGGCATTGGAAAGCAAAAACAGATGTATCAAACCTGGTTGTCATGCATTTGCTACAAAATTTTCCCTGGCCTTCCAGAAAAAATCAGTGTGATCCGAGAAACAGACCAACTTGTATAACTTCTTGCTATATAAACCCCATTACATCTCTTCTAATTCCATAATTTTTGCTCATTAATTGCAGTGGTCTCTGTCAAGTGCTCGCACGAGCTGTGTGCAAAAGAGGAGAGACGCACAGACGATCGGGTTTGAATTTGGAACGATGGAGATCCAAGATCATCACCAGCATGCTCAGTGGTCTGACACAGAAAGCAATTGTAGCTCCAGACTTGGTTATAGTGGTCCTTTGAGTAGCACGAGCACCAAGATCAGAAGCAATGCAAGATTCAGGGACGACCAAGATGAGGAATGCTACGTCGAGATCACGCTAGATGTCGGCGAGGATAGCGTCTCGGTTCATGACATCAAGGGAGGAGGAGATCCTGAGACCGCATTGCTCACGAGTCGCTTGGGGCTGCGGCCCTCGTCGCTCGGTGCACAGCTGTCGTTCAGGCTCAGACAAGTCTCACAAGAGCTCAGGCGAATCACCTCAACAAAAGGGCGTAATAATCAGATTGATAGGACTAGATCCGGTGCTGCACGGGCATTGCGAGGGCTCCAGTTTATGACCAAGAATGTGGAGATCGATCAAGGTTGGTCTGAGGTCGAAGCAAGGTTCGATGAATTGGCTCTTAATGGAGTTCTTCCGAAATCACTCTTCGGCCAGTGTATAGGTATGTCAACTGATTTTGCTAAAAAGAAATGCTAGAATGGAATACTTAATTCATATAAACAATGTTAATTGTTTCAAACGGAAAGATCTGCATTTATTACATTGTTCCATCTCAAGAATATTCTGTCAACTCATTTAGTCCTTCGATACATTTCTTAGATATGAGTGAACTTGCATTAAATTAGAGTAGCGGACTGACGAGAATCGTTGCATCTGTTTAGGGATGAATGAATCCAGTGAGTTTGCCAGCGAGCTATTTGACGCGCTGGCCCGACGGAGAGGCATAACATCGTCTGCGGTAAGCAAGCCTGAGCTACGGGAATTCTGGGAACAGATAGCAGATCAAAGCTTCGATGCGAGGTTGCAAACCTTCTTCGATATGTAAGTTCACATGCCCATTTCACTAGAATAGCTTTCACATTGAATCAACTAAAAATCGCGTTTACTTGGGACTTATTCAGACAAATCCACTGAGAAGTAATTTAATGATGCAGGGTAGACAAAAATGCAGATGGTCGGATCACCGAGGAAGAGGTGAAAGAGGTAAGAGATAAAAGAATATGATGATGATGATGATGAGAAATGATTCAATGTGAGAGAATAATTCATAAGTTACTAATTGTGATCATATCATTGTTAACATCAGATAATTGCGCTAAGTGCTTCGGCGAATAAGCTGTCAAAGATTCAAGAACAAGCAGAGGAATATGCAGCCTTGATCATGGAAGAGTTGGATCCTAGTAATCTGGGATACATTGAGGTACGTGTTCAGATCCAAACCTTCGACTTTTTTAAGTGATTGTTGACCACATGACCCACGTACCGTGCTTACTAATATTCAATTACTTATCTAAGATATTGCCTTGATTTTAAACGTCTAAATTGAGTCAAGTACCTGAGAAGAGCATCTGCTGAACTCCTGTTTTAGCTACACAACCTGGAGACACTCCTCTTGCAAGCCCCGATCCAATCAAGCTCGGCCCACGCCAGGTCCGAGAGCCGGGTCCTGAGCCAGATGCTGAGCCAGAAGCTGGTCCCAACCAGAGAGCACAACCCCATCAAGAGATACTACAAGGCACTGGCCTACTTCATTGAGGACAATTGGAAGAGGATTTGGATCATGGGCCTATGGATCTCAATCTGTGCAGGCTTGTTCACTTGGAAGTTCATCCAGTACAAGCACAGAGCTGTGTTTGATGTGATGGGCTACTGTGTGACCACAGCTAAAGGTGGAGCTGAGACTACCAAGTTCAACATGGCCCTGATTTTGCTTCCAGTTTGCAGAAACACAGTCACTTGGCTGAGGAGTAGAACCAGGTTGGGTGTGATTGTTCCCTTCAATGACAACATCAATTTCCACAAGGTATGAACATATTATGCCGCGATAAATTTAGTTGAAAAGTGTATTTGGATATGCGTTGAAGGAAAAATCGAAAGAGAACATAATTTACTTCACTAAGCACTTAATCTAATTATAAGCGTTAAATATATGTGGCCTAAATAGGTGATAGCTTGGGGCATTGCGGTTGGGGTTGGTCTACATGCCGGAGCCCATCTGACCTGCGACTTCCCTAGGCTGCTCCATGCCACCGATGCTGAATACGAGCCAATGAAGCAGTTCTTTGGCGAGAAGCGCCCCAATAACTACTGGTGGTTCGTGAAAGGGACTGAGGGCTGGACCGGTGTGTCCATGCTGGTGCTGATGACCATAGCATACACCTTAGCCCAGCCCTGGTTCCGCCGCAACCGGCTGGACCTCCCCAAGGCCCTCAAAAAGCTCACCGGGTTCAATGCTTTTTGGTACTCGCACCACCTCTTTGTGATCGTCTACGTGCTCTTCGTGATACACGGCTACTTCTTGTATTTAGCCAAGAAGTGGTACAAGAGAACGGTGAGTGATAATCAACATCACATTGCTTGGTAATTAATGAGATTTTTACAGTTTGTCCAATATCACATTTCTAACTATGTCTACGAACTGGTTTGTGCAGACCTGGATGTATCTTGCAGTACCAGTCACATTATATGCGTCAGAGCGCTTGCTCCGTGCGCTCAGGTCCGGGTACAAGACCGTGCGGATCTTCAAGGTGAGGCTCGGATTCGATTAAGAGTTGTTCTGTTTTGAAACACTGCAGAATAGTTGTCCAGATTGATGTTTTAAACACGAGGCATTCACAATCACAATAACTGAGTTGGGGTCATATTCTGGTGCGTTTCAGGTTGCAGTTTATCCAGGAAATGTCATGGCTCTGCACATGTCTAAGCCTCAAGGCTTCAAGTACACAAGCGGTCAATACATTTTTGTGAACTGTGCAGCAGTTTCTCCATTCCAATGGTAACTTTTATTTTTTAACAAATAAGACAGAGGAAAATGATTACTTCTGTACATTACTTGTATTAGCCATTGAAAAGGAACTTGGCTAACTGGTCAATTGAACATTATCAGGCATCCATTTTCGATCACCTCAGCACCCGGCGATGATTACTTAAGCCTTCATATACGCACCGTGGGCGACTGGACATCTCAGCTTAAATCTGTATTCTCGAAGGTGATTGTTCGAGTTTATTTCTAAGTAACTTTGCGACATACTTGGTCCTGCCCATTGGCAACCGATTGTGAGAAATCTTTCTGAACTTAAGTAAGGTCCGCATCAGTCTAATTACGACATGCTGTCGTATGGATGTATATGCTCTTTAAAACCATGACGAAAAGTCACATTGTGAATGTGTGTAGGCATGTCAACCTCCATCAATTGATCAAAGTGGACTTCTAAGAGCAGATATCGCAACAGGAGAAAATGTGCCCAGGTAATTAGACTGGTTCGCGCAGCTCATGGTCTGCTCGGCTCGCTAGGCTTGAAGTCTAGATGAGTAGATTCAGGCAACACGACATAGTGTATACAGTTTTTCGTAGAATGGGCAGGCTAATTGGATATCATTTTCAACTAGGATTCCGAGGCTCTTGATCGACGGTCCATATGGTGCTCCAGCACAAGACTACAAGAATTACGACGTGCTTCTCCTGGTCGGGCTCGGCATCGGTGCGACACCATTGATCAGCATCGTCAAGGACGTCCTCAACAACATCAAGCAGCAGAAAGACATGGAAAAGGGCATCGTAGAGAGCGGCGCGAAGAGCAACAAGCGAAAGCCGTTCCTGACCCGGCGGGCCTACTTCTACTGGGTCACCCGTGAGCAGGGCTCGTTCGAGTGGTTCAGAGGCGTGATGAACGAGGTGGCCGAGAACGACAGGGATGGCGTGATCGAGCTCCACAACTACTGCACCAGCGTGTACGAGGAGGGCGACGCCCGGTCGGCCCTGATCGCGATGCTCCAGTCCCTGAACCACGCCAAGAACGGGGTCGACATCGTGTCGGGCACCCGGGTACGGACGCACTTCGCGAGGCCCAATTGGCGCAACGTCTTCAAGCACGTCGCGGTCAACCACCCCGACGAAAGAGTTGGTGAGCATCCTAAAGCACGTCTAGCACATATTTTTCCAGGAAGCATAGACATAATTCACTCCAATAATGATTAATTATCACATTTTCAGCATCTAGTCGTGAGTCGACTAACGTCAAGATGTTTCCTTTCTTCTACAGGAGTGTTTTATTGTGGTGTGCAAGGGGTGGTTGCGGAGATGAGGAGGTTGGCTCAGGACTTCTCCCACAAGACAAGCACCAAGTTCTATTTCCACAAAGAGAACTTTTAGCTTTCTAGGTGCATATACTTTATAAATGTGTCATTTTTGTGATATTAATACAGATTCTTATGTATGCCAAATATATCAATTACAATCTCATACCGTCCAAAAGGGTCCGTCCAGCACCGGCCTATTTTGTTACCTTTAGATCTTATTAGTGCATGTATAAATGAATATGTAAAAAAAGAAATGGTTTATTTTATGTATAAATGCTAGTATACTTATGTGCAGCAAGCGCAACCACCGATTTTATCGGAACTGTGAGGAAGCATTAGACGAGAGCTTAAACAAGGAGGCCCGTATATTCAACAGCTATAATAGTCGTCCTTCAATGCAAACTATATGTAGATACAGCAATTTAATGCTGGAGAATTCAATTAACAACATAACGCTTGTAACTCTTAAAAAGTGGAAATAACACAGACAATCCATAAATCTTAGCTCAATGCGCCATATCACCCTTAAACTTTTGATTCATTTAATATGGTCCTTAAACTATTTGCAAATGTTCAATATAATTTCTAAGCTTCCAATTTAGCCAAACTAGTCCATCAACTTTCCAACAAAGTCAAAAAATCATTTCTTCAAAACTATTCGCAATTTTTTTGTAATTACAATATTGTTCAGATTTTACATCATAATTTCATTCTAATTGTTTTCCTAAATCAACAAAAAAAAAATCTATCTTATTATTACTTTTTCATATTTTCTTCACAAATATTACGATAATTTCATTTTTGTGTCTATGACAAATAAAAGTAGAACCTCATTAAAATTTGTATTGAGTTGATCCTACTAATTTATGTCGGGAAAATTGTCTAAAAAGTGCTAAGCCTATTGGCCGTCCTAAAATTTTCGAAAACTTACAAATTTAGTCATAAACCTTTTAATTTTGTCAATTTGGTCTTAAACTTTTTCACAGATTGCCAATTTAGTTATTCTAGTCAATTTTGGTTGGAAATCGCTCACATAAAGGTTTAGTCAGCGCCAACCATCTGATGTGAAATAAATATTTTTTCATATCTTTTTAATTTTATGAATCTTGTTCCGCTTCTTTTATTTTCTTTTTCTGTTTTTCCCCTCTGCCGATCATTAGCAAGCCTTGTCAATGGCGACCCTTTCTTGATCTAGTGAGGGCGATCCTCACTTGAGGCCAACGAAGCCATTGATGAAGCTTGGCAACGGCTGGTGGAGGGAAAAAGGGAGAAAAGAAAATAGAAAAGAAACCAAAAAAAAAAAAAAAAAAGAGGAAAGGAAAAAAAAAAAAAAATTATAAAATTGAATGTAAAAATTATCTATGTTAGTGCTAATCGGGCCATGTAAGATGGCTAACATTTTTTGGACTGTCCTATGTTAGTGATTTTGAACCAAAATTGATTGGAAGAAATAAATTGGCAAATCGTCAAAAGATTTGTGATCAAATTGGCAAATTACCAAAAGATTTATAACTAAATTGACACAATTTAAATGTTTAAAACTAAATCGATAGGTTATCAAAATATTTTTGACTAAATTGACACAATTGAAAAGCTTATAATTGAATTGACAGTCGTACAATAGGTTTAAGACTTTTTGGAAAGTGTTTTCAAAAGGAACTGAGCTATACATATTCGTTCTCATATTAATTTATAGAATTAATGTCACGGAAAATCTCAAGTTGATACACTTATGAGAAATTTACCACAAACTAATTTTTAAATGATCAAAAACCATAAATGGGTGTGCTCTTGATATATTTACCGTTTGTTAGCTTCCATTAAACTTTACTATGAAATTGTTAAGTTGGATGACACATGACAATAAAATCAATTTATTTAACAAGTTTACGATTAATTTGGAGTAAATTTATCATAAGTGTACCAGTTTGAAGGTTCAAAAATTAGTTTGAGATAAATTTGTTACAAGTGACCAATTTGAGGTTCTTGACGACTCAAAAATTTGTTTGGGGGTATTGTTACATGTATACTAATTTGGAGTTTTTTATGGTATTAACTTCAATCTAAATCCTATTCTTTATTTCTTGAAAAAACACGTAACTTAAAAGATTGAAGATTTTATCAATCTAAAAAATATAAGAACAAGATTTAGATTATTGAAAGTTTTATCAATCTTAAAAAAATAAGGAATGAGATTCAGAATGATGTAAGTACAAGTATCTATAGATAAAATAATAACGTTTCCTAGATATCCTTATGAAGACACTTAAACTTAAATTAGCAGAACTATCAACCTAGTAAAAATCTAAATGAATTTCTACTTTTACCATTATAAAGATCATAAGCCAAAATTTACTTAAATTGAACTATCATGCTATTATAGACCAAACAAAGAAAAAGGTCAATAAAAAGCCAACGCATGTGTTTGTTGATGTTGGAAAAGGATTGAATAAAAAGAAGTTAATATGTGTAGTTGTTGTAATTATGAAAACTTGAGAATAGTACAGAAGGATTTATTTGTCTTTGTTATGGAAAGTTAAGGGACTAGTTAAACAAATTAAAAGATTATAGACTATATTAAACATTTAAGAATGATTTGACTATATAGAATCAATAAAGAGTTTAGGATAACATTACATATTGAATTAAAGTTTATGGATCATTACAGTCAATTTTCCCTTTAAAAGACAACCGTCTTTATTTCTAGTACCTACTCAGACGTAACAACCTTTTTTTTGCATGTGCTAGGAGTTCGAGTTGAAGAACTGAATATGCTATGGACTTATAAATCTCCTGATGTTAGTTCATGATGGCTCTAAAGGGCTTAATAAAGAGTCCAGTCATGATATGAACAATGAGTAGAGTCGATACTTTGACTTTTTTCATGTTATGTGTATCGAAAATTGTAAGAACCTTAATTGGATTGTTAAGAAGAGCCTTTGAGATACTTTTCGATAAAGTCACATCGGATATACTTATTAAATCTCTCGAGGAACTCATTAATATAGCACCAGTTCCGAATGTTTTGGTCATCTTGATTCTCGTTGAGCATTCTGTTTTGTCAGGTTCGTGCTGGTTAGGGGTGATGTCTTCGGGCATATCAAACGTCAGATAAAAAGAAAAAGAAAAAATTATTAAAGAACTTTTGTCCACTGATTGAAGGTTGATATAAGCAAAGGGGACCGAGTCGATGCCCGCTGCCAAGTCCACTTCAATTAAGGACTATTACTATATCTAAATTTATGAATCTGACTTGCAATTCGGCAGGGTTCAAATGAAGCATATAATTACTCTTGAAAAAGCGACTCACTTGGTGAGTCAACATTCGCGCTTATTATTTTTAACGGAATGGCCAACTTGAATGAAAATATATAGTCAAGCAATTCAATTGAATTGCACAAATGTAAAAAGTTCATAAACCCTTTATCCCATAAAGTAAAAGAGAATAAGAGGAATGTCAACTTAGATTTCGATAATTCAAGTTGCCCTCTGTCAAGATTGACGAATCCAATCCATTGCCGCCCCACGCCCACCCCCACCCCAAAATCTGGTCAACGAGAATATGAAAATATCTCGAGACCATCAAAACCACATTTTCGATTCATGGAAAAGAAAAAAAGAACAATTTCATTAAAAATTCAAAAGTAAAAAATGGAGTGGTTTTCTGTTTCATTTATTATCTAACGGACAAACAATCTCTTCATGACTCGGTCGACGTTATCATAAAAGTTCTAACTCCCGTATTTTTATGTATATTTGTTGAGTTTGATTTTTTTGTTATCTAAGAAAACTGCCAACGAGGGTTTCTAAACCCACTAGAAAATGAACGTGTTTGGAGATGAGATAGTATTACTAGAAAAAGTATGTAAATACCATTTTGAATAGTACAAATAATATCTTATCATGTCATTAATTTGGAAGCACGAGCATACAATACTTTGAGCTAAGAAAGCTTATGGAGAAAAATTAAGTGATAAGTATACTAGCTTATTTTATGATGCAAAAATTTTCCATAAAGTAAGCATTTACATAAGTGATAAATATGTGTTTTCCTCTCCCAACCCCTTCTTTCTCCTACTCCCCTTTCCTCTTTCTCCCTCTTCAAACCCGTCTTTCATCTCTTCTACTTTTGGAAGGGAGGGAAATCCCCTCCCAATTGCTTTTTCCTTTATTTTCTTTTGTTTCTTTCCTTACTCTCTTAATATAGTATTACATTTGGGAGCTTTGCTCTCCCAATCTTATATTTGGAAACTTTTCTTCCCAATATAATTCTAGACTTTGGATTTTAAACAACTATTCCGCCTGAAATTTCAATGATGTTCACGGCAATTTCAGTATCAAATTTATGCTGCATTCAAAGTGTTTTAGTTCAAACTTTTGGCATTTCACATTGACTACAAGCCTTACTCTCACAAGTGTCAGATTTAAGCTTCCTTAACATGTTTATGTTGATAATGTACGGTGATGGTGTAGAGATGCTAAACCTCTACACATCACAGAAAAGTTAAGCCATAACCACAAATGAAGATTATGTGCGTGTTCTTATCACTCATGATATTGTGTGATTCGGTGGGGAATGTAATCATAGATTTGTTCTTGAAGGACAAGCATAAGATTATTTCTACCAATCATACTCTATTGATATGCCTTGATTTCTAGTTTTGGTTTGTTTTGGAGTTTTATGGGCTTACTTTGTTATTGTGACTTTTGAGATTTCCTTTCTTATATTATTTTACCAATGAATGGAAATTTCTTTATAAAAAAGAAGTGATAAATATGGAATTCTGAAAAAGAGTATCTCACATTACTCTATATGTGCTCTGTAGTTGAGCTTTTGTACTATTAGCATGACAAGACACAATTTATAACTTCAACTTATAACTTTTCCTCTGAACTTTTTAAAGTTAGTGAAACAATTTCCTAAATTAGTTATGGCAAAAGTCATTTATAGTTTTATGTGTAAACGTTTCTATGTTTAATAAATTTGCAAATATTTTTATATATAGCAAAGAAAAAAAAAAAAAAATGGAAGTCAAATTTTAAGATAACATGGAGAGAATTTTACCTGAAGACAGTCAATATTGGGGAGATTCTATGGTTAGGTGACATCACCGCTCGGTAAGGTCATTCACTTCAATTATCAGGTCAAAGCTTTTGTGCAGTAACTAGTATGTCGCAACGGTCAAAAGTAAAGCAGCATCAATATTTTATTAAAACTTCATTTTTCAAAAGGAAAACAAAAGTTCTTGTGTAGTAAGTATAATCATTACTCATTAGGTCAAATACCAGAAAAAAAAAAAATCTAAATTATGCCTATCGCGATATAAATACCTCAACTTTTTGTACCTCAAAAAACCTTTAATTTATCCATTGTGACACAAATACTCCCAATTCTTTTATTGTGTTTGTGTCATGAAAAAACCCAAATATATGTCATTTATTATAGTTTCATTAAAGATATTTAATTGCAATTGGCAAATTTAGGGTTTTTAGTGATAAGAAAATTTAGGAATAATTATGTCAAAGTGGGTATGATTTAAGGATTTTTGTGGTATAAATCCTAGTTATTGTAAGTAGTTTGATCTATTTCACGGTATTTCACCTTCATCAAGGTAAATTTTCTCATTTTTAGAAAGTAATTTTAAATGAGAAAATGCCATCGGCAATCAATTTTTTCCCCATATCAAACCTTTTTTTGTTATCAATAAACTTTTTCTTTCTATTTAATATTGCTCTAGTGATCTTTATAAAATTAATACGATATTATTTTTATGTAGAGAGAAAGAGGGAGGTGGCTAGTGATTGATAGCCACTGATCATCACCATCAGCCAGACCCCTCGTCGATGAATAGAAAAGGCCATGACTCCCTTCCCAACATGATAGGAGTCGCTTGACCATGTCATTGGTAAGACTAGATTGATCATCTAGAGGAGGTGAATAGGTGATAAAACGGAATTTAAACAAGTTAAAATGATATTGCAATAGAATAACATCTAATGAGAAGCCGTACTATGTTAGATCTTACTGAAATGCAATAAATTATCACAAAAACAAAAATAGAAGTTTAGGGATAAAGAAAATTACACACAACAAAATTATATTGGTTTGGTTAATGAGCCTAAGTCCACTTTCCTGCGTTGATAGTCTATCGACTAAATTTCATTAGTATGACTAAATAAGAGGTTACAAGTACTAAGTAAGTGCTACTCAAGTTCATATGAAAAATTTGCTATTTTTACACTCGCTATCTCTAACAAATTACAATATTCATATTAAGTAAGACGAAAATATTTGTGATAAGACTTTGTGAAGTTTGGAAATTAGAAATACTCTCTTGTGTCCTTCAGCGATATGACTTCTTTTTATACTCCTCAATTGTCCAAGTTGATTGTTGGATTTTCTTTGAGGATCATTCATCCAATCAACTTGTTGGACTTGAATCTTTAGGAACATCTAATTGCTTTTGGATTATTGAGAAAGAAGTTCCCCATAAGATCTACCACCCATCCTATAGATTGGGTTTCCATAAGTTGGGTCTTTCCTGTGGAGAACTTTCCATCTTCAATATGATTGTTCCATTGGTAGATTGAACATCCTTTTGAACAATCAAGATATACTCAGTAGGAAATTTACACCAATTTTCTAGCTATTAACACAAGGTTCGAATACTATCCTTATTCTGTGTCGATTGAATGTAAGGGATAGGATTTTCATTACATCATTGAATCTGATGAGTAACATCTGATGATACTCATCAAAGTTTCCATTTGGAAAATCTTACTATCAAAATCAAAGAACGATTAAAGGAAGTTTTGTGAATCATCAAAACTAATGAGGAAATTTTTCTTAACAGGCACTACTCCAATCACCTTTTCTTTTCCAATTCTAAAAGCTATTCTTTTCTCGCTTCCTTTAAAAGATTTACTATTTTTGATTTTATTTATCTTATTTCTTTTGGCTTTTGTAGTGTTCTCATTAACCCTTATTTAGTTTGACTAATAATTAAAAGATTTTGTCAATATTACATGAAAAGGAGACATTAGTAGAAACATGATGTTTTTACAATGACCTAGTGTTTTTACTACACACGAAATAATTTACCACACATGAGAATCACTTATCTATGCTGACTATGTATAATATAAGCAACAGGTTAAAAATGAATGGCCAATACCGACTACAATCTTATTTTATATGGCGACAAGAGCATTTTATCATCTGATCACTTAACTATAGAGAACCCCCCGGTTGGAAGCTGCTTTTAAAGAGAGATACGATGTGTTCTTCATTTTTGATAAAGTGGGTGTACCGCTAATCGATTTTTACCCAAAAAGAGAGAGGGCAGCATAAATGCTTGACAGGTGGACAGGCGTCCCTTCTCTCTCTAAATTCCTGCCACACTCCATCAGCAATTTGCAGTTGCCATTTGCCACCCCCAATCTCGACACCCTTCTTAATTAGACCCCGTTTCACACGCTCTCGCTCTCGCTCTTTATGGCTCCTTAAAGTTCTCGCACGCACGCTCCTCTCCTCCGTGCGGCCTTTCTCTCGGAGCAAACCGTCCGCTCTTCCCTTCCCTGCGTCGTTCTTTTTCATGGCAAACCCGGAGTGCAGGCACGAAATAAGAGACGTGGAAGGATTTGTAGAGCCCCTTCTCCCGTACAAGGTTTGTTCTCGCGTCTCCGTGTCTGTTCCTGGTTCTGTTCTGTTGTGCAGTTTTTCTTGTTTCTGTTTCTGGCGAGTTTTCGTGAAATGCTGTTCTCTTGTTTTGTTCAGACATTGGTCTTGAGAGTTTCCGTCCACTGCGAAGGCTGCAAGAGAAAGGTCAAGAAGGTCCTTCAGTGCATTGAAGGTGACCGCTCTTCTAGAAACCCTCAAGGGTTCTTTAGATGAGTTCGTAACTTTCCGTTCACCCTTCGAAGTTGCAGTTTTTTGGTTCTCGTGTTTTCAAATTTTGGGCTTGTGCTAGTTTCGGCAAAAGGGTAATGGTGGAGTTGCGCTTATTTTTCTGATCTGGGGCTTGCTGCTTTCTTTTGAGATCGTTACTCCAGTTCTCACTTCTCTTGGCTTTTCAATTTTCAGTTCTCTCACCTGAAAAATCCATCCTTTTCCTAGTTCTCTGACTCTTGGTATCTTCACTTTCCTCCTATCTCTCTTCTATTTTGTTCTCTCTTTTTCTCTTAATTTGCATGACTTCCTCATCCTTGCCCATTTTCGTTTCGTTTTCTGTTACAAAATCCTTCCTTTAATGCTGTCTTTCCCATCTTCCCACTGGTTTTTTCAGGCGTTTACCATACAGAAGTCGACCTGAAGCAACACAAAGTGACCGTGATCGGCAACGTCGATGCAGACACCTTGATCAAGAAACTAGAAAAGGCGGGCAAGCATGCAGAGTTGTGGTTTTCAAAAGGCAAAAGGCACGGCAAGTCAAAAAACAAAGAGAAACCGAGCGATCCGGAAAGCATCGAAGAAGCTGAACACGATGGTTATGGTTGCGGCGGTGGAGTTGAAGTAAGAGAAGGCCAATTGACAAAGGGCCTAGAAAATCTTGGTGGAATCTGCAAGATCAGTGAAGGCGGTGGCGCTGGCCACGGTGGGGGGGCACCGTTTAAGAATAGCGTCACCGTCCAAGTGCAGGAGATGATGCCTGAGAGGAGGCATGCGGTGGTGAGCTTTCCGACCACTAACCAGTCACAGACAGCGGCGGCCGAGAATCCAGCTCTCGCACACGAGGGTGTTGCGGCGGCGGCGACCGGCGGGGGCGGCGGCGGCGGCGGCGGCGGCGGTAGCGGTAAGAAGAAGAAGAAAAAGAAAGGGAATAAAGGCCACAGTAATAACCCCATTGCCGATGGGGGTGGCCAACATCCTGGCGGTGCGGCCGCAGGCACCGTATCGCCCAAGCACGGCCAAGTTCAAGCTCAGGTTCAAGGTCAAATGGTTCAAGGTCAAATGGGTCATGGTCAACCGTGTCATGGGCAACCGGGTCATGGGCAACCGGGTCATGATCAACCGTGCCATGGGCAACCGGGTCATGGTCAAATGGGTCCAGGTCACATGTTCCATCCGGGAAATCACAGCCCTCCACACCATCACGGCTACCAATACCCGCAGCATTACTACACCCCTACCGTGCACGCCGTGAGTTACCACACGGCGTATCCGACGACCGCCAGCTGCGAGGCGGCGTACTATGCCCAGCAACAGCCATCGTACGCCTACGAGTATGTGCACGATCTGGGGTTGGAGGTGGAGCGGGCGCCGCCCGATCTCCACTCGTGCTCCTCCCGGCGTCGGTGCGATACCTTCGAGCTGTTCAGCGACGAGAATCCCAATGCCTGCTCCGTCATGTGATCACCATAATCTAGTGAAAAGTGGAATCATTTGAAAGGTATCTATATATATATTTATATATATATATATATATATATATATATATATATATATATATATATATGATGTGGTGATGGGTAATCTGGACAAGCAAGAACTTATGCTGCTGTGTATAAGTTTATGGAGTGTTGCTTTTGCAGTGCATGTAGCCTTGTAGGCACGGGAGGAAGGACCATGTATGTAAGTGGGTTGAAAGTAGAAGTGGACTCAAAACTTTTGGGGTTGAAATGAGTAAATCTTTCCTATGGTGAGGGGCCCACAGTTTAGAGTTCAGATTCGTTTAGTTTTTTTGGATCTCTTAAGGTTTGGTTAGTTGGATGGATTTATTAGCCCTCTTCAATGTTTAGTTCTTTTTAGGCCATCCTTGTCACTCCCCCATTTCTGCTTTGCGAATAGATTGATAGATTTGGCAATTTTCTTTTTTTTTTTTCCTTTGAAATTGATGTTCGGGCATTGCATGGAGTGCTAGGAGCGTCCTAGTCATGAGATTTTTGGATGGCTGCAAATTAATGACTAAAGAGCCCTAGTCTAATAATATGCCCTTTTGACCAATGTCGTGGTCGAGAAAGAACCATCTTAGATGAGATTTAGGGACCCTCTTTCTCTCACTTTTGAAGGCAACCCAATTTCAACTTTTCTGATGTGTAAAGAACCCATTTGACTGATCTCCAAATAGGGAAGTCCATGAGACATTCGGAGCACGAAAACCTGTAAAGTCCTGACTTGTCCTTGCCTCAATTCTAATGTATGAAACCGTCTTTTTGCTGATGATTCTTGGAGGCTATGGTTACTCAGCAGATCATTTTAGAACTAAAGCTAAAAAGATGGTGGTCATGCTTACCAAGAAGGAAGAAAACGTGGGGGTAATGATGAATTTTCATGCTTGAGCAAAGTGAAAAACTTGGGTGTGATTTCTTTAATCGTGCGGAACGGGGTTCTCTCCTTTTAAGGATTTTTGCTTTTGTCCCCCCTCTATTGTTTCTCGTCCTTCGATGTCTCTTGTGGAGATGCGACACTGCATGAGATAATTTCACAAAGCAGATAATTTCAGAGAATTCATTGCATTGCATTGCCTGCACGTCATCATTATTGTTACAGAATAATGTTCGTACCCTCCAGTCGCGCTTGGATTCGGGGTCCACCTACTTTAGATTTTCCCAAATTTCTCTTTTTCATTCGTATCGCAAGCTGTTGTTAAAATCTATTAACGTTGATCACAAGCTTCATTTGACCCGATGCAAGCGATCTTTGACCGGTACGGACTTATCATTATATATTGAAGATATTTAAGATGCCATCATCAAATTTCAAAGGGTGCAGTGTGATTATGAGGTTCGTCCTTGACGAATAACTTGATCATGAATTAGATCAGAACTTGGATAAATGCTCATTGGTCATGGATGGCTTTGCCTTTAGCCACCCGTCTTTTCAAATTGTTTAGAAAAGCCCTTTTTTTGTGGAGGCTTATTCTGAAATCCACTAGAAGAAAGGCTTGTCAATTGACATTCCGGGTGCTTCTGTTTCATATCTTAAAGGCATCTGCCTAGATTCTTGTTCTAGCATGATCTGGCCATATAAATATGTACAAACATAATCTTTTGCGAGCAATCACACATGCTGAATCTATGGCCGTAAAATTTTTCTTTTGGTCCACTCTCTCCCGTCATTGCCACTATCAAAAAGCTGACGCATAATATATGAATATACATTGTGACATCGGCAAATTTGTATGCATTTGCAAGATTTCTAAAATTTTATTTGTTTCACAAAAAATGATTTAATTTAATATTATCTTTCTGGATATAATCACCAATGCCGCTTCAAATAATTAGCTAATTAATTTTTCTTTTGCTATTGACTACAATTTATATTTAAAAACTTTTTATGGACAATGAAAACGATTTTCGTTCAATCATTTTTATAAGTGATACAATCATTCACTTTTTAGAAAAATATTTTATAAATCATTCAATTTTCCCAAAACATATAAACATAAATGTAAAAAACTGAGATCTAGATGATAATTTGTGATAAGACAGCCAGTAGTTTCGAGGAGAAGCGGATATCAGGGATTGGAAACACTTCTTTACCGGAGGATGTGAAGAAGAAGATATGAGCCTAAGTTTTCTTTACAGTGAAAGGCAATCCAAAACAATGATTTTGTAGTACGAAGTGCTTATTCCCTCTTTTTATGAATGATGGGCATCTTCTAGAGAAAATAAGAATGATAAGCATCTGATTCCTTCCATCTTCATGGACAAGCATCGTGGGTGACACTTTTTAAACCTTTTCAGCAGCCGTAGAAGAACAACAGAGGATGGTGGATGATATGAAGCATTGCTCAAGTCCATGCAAATACGTGCTTTTATGTAAATTTTCACAGTAACAATGGTTTTTTGACAGCCATTTAAAGTCTACTCAAGCGAAGGTCTAAAATCAAGAGGGGAAAATAAATTAGCACGGTTCGATTTCGAACCCTTTACCATACTTTGTAAGTCCTAAACTAATCTTTGAACATTTGCCGTGGTTCAAGAAAAGGTCCTCATTTACATTTGAAGTCCTAAGACACATTTAACGCTTTCACGACATCATGAGGACAGAAGATTCGATCCATAGAGATGTATGTATGTATGTATGCAGAGCATCAACTTCACTGCGAATATGCTAAGCAAGAAGGAATAAAAAAAACGATAGAAGCAACTTCTGTGGTCAACAGAAAAGGCAAAATAATGTAATCGAGTTCATGGAGATGCCAAATGAGCATGATGAATATTGATTATACCATCTCTTAGTGGCAAGTCTGCTAGTCCTTGTTTACAACGAGGAAGTGGATGACCATTAAAATAGCTCCAATCAACATCGTTAGATACCAACTGCAAGGAAGAAGGTTACTGTGATGCGAAAAGGCCAAACACTTGAGTTCAAGTACCTCGAGTCATGGTTCTTCCTTAAAGAAATCATTAGCAATCCAAATTCCAAAAAACTTCCACGAAACTACTAACAAAGTTCATCCAACTGTAAATAGCAAAAGAAAACAGCTTAATAAGAGCAAATGTAAATTCACCTAAATTAAAGCCACTACAGAACAAATGTACTTTCAACCGCAATATTTCATGGCAAAAAGAGCCAGCCAATTCAACAACCAACTACATAATGGTTTATTGTCGAATTTCAGCCCTCTTCTTTTGCCAGAGCCTATCAATGGCACCGTCAGCATCACCCTGCAAAATAGATGGTGTGCACATGAGAATGAGGACAAGACCAATTAACAAGCCTAGATTTCAAAAAATGGAGAAATATATTACAAGAACAAAGTGCAGTGTGGTGCACATAAAAGCTGGTCATAGAGATCGAGCAAGAGTTGATCAAGAGTTAATATTTTTATTAGGTACGATAGGCTCAGCTGGGATATCCACTTGGATATACGAAACTGAAGCTCCAATTACTAAAGTGCAACAAATTTGGATTTCTACTTGTTATATCCTCTTCAAGACCAAGAAAGAGGGAAAATTATAAAACATTTTATAAAGACAAGAACCAAACAATCTCAACATTTTGATTGCAAACCCAATATGCAAGAACAATGTCAAGAAGATACAAATCAACAGCAGCATTAAAACTGTCAGTGCCTTGCTTACTGTCCGCACGAAGAAGAATTGAAAATGAATTACAGTTAACAATAACAAACAGAGAGTAGCTCTAACAGTGGAGTGGCAAGACATACCTGTGCTCGGGTGAAACCGCAGAGGGCGAATGTGGTGAATTGGTTGGTGTAGACTCCATCAGGGCCCAAGTGCCCCACATTGATCTGCACGGAGGCATGATCCTTAGATGTAATGAGCCTATTTGTGGCAGAGCTGCGATGGAGGTGTTAAAAGGAAAGGTGTCAATAAAAAATTCAACAAAAAAAGTAGATGACCGTTGCAAATTTAGAAAGGGACTGATGGTATACCACTTCCTGGGGATGTAAAGATCCATATTTTGACCCTCCTCGTTCTGCATCTTGAATGACTGTTTCGATACCCTTAAATCCTTTGCTCAATCACCTAATTAGACAAGTCAAAAAACTAACATCGATTGCAAACTCCATCTTGCGAAACATCGAAATTTCTAAGGCTAATGCTTTGAATGCCAAAATGAAAGGCTAATACATACTCCATATGGAGAATTTCTAAACAAGGGTCACGCGGAGACTCAAATTACAACATTTCCAAGCCAAAACAAGAATTGCCACCAACACAAATTCATCATCACCAAGAATCAAAGCAAAAATTCCTAAAGAAACAAAAAACGGGTTCAAGCTAAATCTTAATCACTGTCACCAGCAATTCGGAAAGAACCAGGCCAATCAACTGAAGTCTGAGCCCTGCAATTTCGCCTCGATTTTTCCAAATTTTCTCAAAGCAACGATCAATTCAGAGTTCAGGGCACAGGGGATACCAATCAAAAGCAGTAATCTTTCTACAAAATCGATCATCGAATCGGTCGCGCGCAAAAGGAGAAACCACACGAAAGCATCGCCGATCTCGAGGTAAACTACGGACGCGGAGGGATGCAGAATTACCGGAATTCAGGCGGAGGAGGATCGAAAGCAGCGGCGGTAGCGGCAGGCTGTGAGAGAAGCGACGAGGCGGAACGCGAATTGGGGATTTTATACGGGTCGAGCTTAAACCCTAGTCCTCCAAGCTCGCATTATGACCCGATCCGATCCGCAAAATTGCGGGCCGGGCCGGTCCAGGCCCGAAATCGCTGCTGGACGGGAACATTGAGAATTATTCAACCCATGTTAAAATAAATATATCAGTGGCCCAAGCTATGAAACGAATTGAATTGATTTTCCATGGATTGGGTGCCACTTAATCTCTACCGTACAGAAAATAAATCCAATGAGGATTTCAAACTTATATAGAACACTTCATGTAAAGCTTATATCTTTTTTCTTTTTAAATATATCATAGTGACATAGTTTGACAAGATGGTCAAATTTGGAACGCAAAAATATCTAAGATATAATGCGTTAAGTATCTTACTTACTAACTCCCTCAACCGATCGTTGCCTGCTTGCTCGCTTGCCTTCATACACACACATGCAAAACCTCTCGCTCGAGAGCTCTTCCCTACCTTCTATGGTAGCTGCCCCCAAACCCTAGTTTTGCCTAGCTATTTTTGTCCGAAAACCCAAAACCCAAAACCTAGTGTTTAATCTTCGGTTGGCTTTGCTCTTCCTTTTCCTTGGATCGCTGAAGATGTTGACGCCTCCACGCTGCGTGAGATTCAACAGGTTTGGTTTTTGTTGAATAGCTTCCTATGAGGGATCCTTCGGGGCTGTCTTTGAGTATCCTTTGAATGGAGTTTTTTCCTTCAATACACGGCTGGATGGTTTCCTTCGATGGGATTTCTGCAATGGAGAGAAGGAGGAAAGTGGGCAAGTTCTGGTTTTGATCTCTGGCTCTCCTGGTGTTTCATCATAGCTGCTTATTGGGGAGTTTAGATGGATGAATCAGGGGAAAAAGATTGTTGCCTAGCCTTATTGTGCAAGAGGCTTGGGAATCTGCAAACAGTGGTGGATGCCCCACCTCGGGAAAGAGTCATTTCAGAGGAGATGCTAGATGAATGTAAACGTACGGTGTTCGGTAAGCTGTATTTTGGAGGACATATCAATTATCATGCATTTCTTACCACTATGACGCAAGCTTGGAAGGTAGACTCTCTGAATTTTGCGCAACGCGAATCTGATATCTTATCCTTTACCTTTGAGTCTGAAAGGGACAAAACAGAATATTAGTAAACAGCCCATGGTCCTTTGCCAGTAATTTACTGATACTTAAACCGTGGGAGCCAAACAAACCTGCGCAATGTTACAAGTTTACAAGCTGTGAATTTTGGGTAAGTTTATAGTCTACCAATCAAATGGTGTAGTGAAGAGATTGTGTCTCATATTGCCCAGAAAATAAGAGGTGTAAAGGAAGCAAAAGTGGAGAAAAAAGGAGTGGCGTTTCAGAAGGTGGGGAGAGCTAGAGTAGAATTGGACCTGGAAAAACCTTTGAAACCAGGTATTTTATTTAATTTGGGAGAGGAGAAAGTTTGGTTGGATTTTAAGTATGAGAGGTTACCTAGATTTTGCTACTCCTGCGGAAGAGTTGGGCACTTTACAACCACTTGTGAAGAAATTCCGTATGATGTGACAAAAATTGAAGATAGGAAGAAAAATAAGTTTGGCAACTAGCTAAAAGCAGAGGTGAAAGAGAATAGCCCTTTTTGGGAGATATTTTATGATGAAAATGTGGCTGAAGAAGAGGAGGAACTACATGAAGACAGCGTCATATCCTCTCATGATACTTAAATAGTTATATTCACAAGAGAGAAAACAGAAGGAAAATATTCAAAACAAACACAATCTCTAAACAGGGCACAAACAGATGTAAATTTACCTGAACACCAAATGGAACAACAACAGGAGAAAGGAAAAGGCATTATGAATATAGATGAACCAGAATAACAAGTTCAGCAAGCTGTCATTTCCTCTTCTTGGGGAAAAAAAATTTGGTTCTTACAATCATTTGAATTTTTTTCCAGATTAATTTTTATTTTTCTAATTAACTCTACTATACATTCAAAAAAAAAAAATCCATATGCATGTGTGTACTCCTTTTATGGTAATGAACTTTTTTTTTTTTTTTGCGTGGATTTAAAAATCTAAGTCTTGATCGGTTTGATTCTCTGATACCATCATTTGATGTAGTAAAATGCATATCATGCACACATGGCTGTCATTGTTCGATCATGCACTAGGCATGGGTAACTTGTGACAATATCAAGTAATGTATGAATGAAGCAATGGAGTAATTTTGGTAAACTAGTCTCAAAAGCACAACGATAGTGATTAAATTGGACCTTTGTTAATTGAGTCGATTATCTTATTGGGGGAGTGGGCATGGTGAATCAAGCTTGTACTTTGTCTTGCTCGATATATGTGTATAGTTTGGTTGAACAAGTTACTCAAAACTTGTGAGTTGTTCAATTTGCTACTTCAGTTTGAATTTTGTTGCATAGAGATTGTTGAGTTTGCTATAAATCATATCAATCTTGATTGCTACACTAATAAGCATAATGATAGGTGGATTGGCAATATTGGCAATATTGACTAGACCTAAATAGCCATGCGTTTCCATAATGAGTTGAAGAAGGCCTCCACTAGGCTATCGATTATATTTCGCAGTAATTTGAGCCACATGCTCTACTCCGTTTCTTGGAATTAAAATCAACAAAGTACTTGTTAGACAACCAACCTATCACAAAGGCTCAAACAATGAGGATCAAGAATAAACACATGGATCAATTAACAAAGTAAACAAAACGTGGGACGGTGATTTCTGAATGCAACATTGAGAAGGATGAGTTCACTTGATCTATGTAGAGTACTAATTGTTTCAGACAAAGTAGCGTTCGGTAATGGAACACAACTAGGGGAAATGATCAGAGATAGGAAGTCTTTTTTTTTTTTTTTTTTTTTTTTTTTTTTCAGGAAAGGAAATCAACACTTCATGATTTTAATCACTATCCTCCAACTCATTGAAGGAGACTGGACTACTAAAGTGAAGAGACGTTCCATCTGTACTTACCTCTGGATTGTTGCCATCGACCTACTGATTACTCTCTTCCTTCCTTGTTGAAGTAAAACTTGCTGCGAGGCTGAGAGTTAGGCAAAACATATTGGTAGACCAACGACAATTAGTCAAATAGTCCAAAGACTATCAGAAGATTCAACTTGGAAATAATCTGTTCCGACTCAGCCCACAAATCGTCAGTGGGGACAATACTTAGACCCCTCGAAACATATTCTGTTATTGTTTTTTGTACGTTAGGAAGCATCCTGACCCCTCTGAACACGACGTCTATCAAAATATTCAACTTGGAAATAAGCTATCCTAGTCATTGTTTTTATTTTTTATTTTATTTTTTCTCTCTTCCCTTTATGGTTTTGGGTAGGCAAGTCTCCGTGATTAACGTGGATGCAGGAGAATCGAAGCGACTCCTTAAATGAACCAAGAAGAGTTAAGACATCGAGGGAACGTGTCCCTCCCATACTGTATTTCTTCCGGGTTAATGGGATCACTGATTTTCCGAACTTTCACTCGTTATTCAATTTTATCTCGATAATTTTTGTTGTTTAATTTAATTCTTGAAAGATCTGAATAAAGAGAAAAATAAAATTGTTAAACTTCAAAATATTATGATGAATAGTACCTAAGCCTATTTATAGGCTTTACAAGATCATTATTTACAAAATAATATAATATTACAATATCAATAACAATCAATCGGGATTTTGATCATAGAAATATATAGAATCAAAAGAATATATTGCTCACTATTCATGACTTTCTTTTCTCTTGCCACATTAACTACTGGATTAGCATCAAAATTGCAACTTCTAAGCTCATGTTTAACCCTTGACTATTGTGCTGTTCTGAAACATGATGGGAAGTAATATCGGTCAGTGTAGATGAATATCGACCTCCTGCTTTCCTTTCACCGATTTAATTCATCAAGATCTACTTAAGCCAGACCTTTTTTATGCGTTTAGACACCTGGTGCATAGGTTCAATGCAGAACCCTTTGAAGGTCTAGTGTCATTGCTCATCTTTTTGGTATATTTGTCAGTTTATAGTATGTCAAACGGATATTATAGTCCTCTAAGCTCGCATTAGCCTATGACCCGAAAGAGATCCGATACTTGATGTGGCGGCCCAGTTCAGCCACGAATTCCCTGTTGCATTGGAACATAGGCCCATCTCAGAGGAAATATATTTATGGCCCATGCTAGAAAAAAGGAATTTAATCGAGTTTTTCATTGAGTGAGTGCCGATTAATCTCTATTGTATAGAAAATAAGTCCAATGACATATTCATATAACGCACGTTAAAGATATTCACGTCTAAATTTCTTGAAAGTTAACATTGAATTTAAATCTTACAATCATTTAAATATATTTTGTATTTAACACTCTCCGCACATTTTTTTTCCCACAAGCATGTATGTATTGTATTTATAGTAGGGAAAAGGGTTAATTTCCGCATGTATTAAGAACCTAAATAGCAATCGGCTCGGTTCTTTTAATGTGGTTATGCACACACGGTTGTCAATTTTCGGCCATGCACTAGGGATGAGTACCTTGTGATGTCATCAACTGATATATGAATGAAATTACCAGGTAATTTTGGTAAACGAGTATAAAAAACATAACATAGTGATCAAATTGGAGCTTCAATATTGGGATAATTATCTTATCGGAGGTGATGAATCAAGCTTGTACTTGTCTGTCTTGCTCTAATCAGAACTTGTGAGTTACCAATTAGCTAATTTAGCTTAAATTTTGTTGGATAGAGATTGCTAAGTAAAAATGCAAGAATAGTGAATGAGGATAATGTGACAATTCTTTCTGATATACTCTAAATTATTTCTTCTCTCTAGCCCCAAAATAAAGGTTGCCTTATTTCTCCAATTTCATCATTTCTCAATTTCGAATTGCACCAAGAAAGATTATAATCATCATCATAATTTATTCTACTTTGTGATGTAAAAGGTGTTCAAGATAACAATACAACAAAGTTCATGTTCGAGCCAGTGTTAGAAGGTTACAAAGCAAACCGAATACATATAAAAGACATATCATCATATCAAATAATCCGAAACTATCACCGTTTTTAAGTTAAGAATACACCATGAAGTTCATGTCTAAGCCAGCGTTGGAAGGTTACAAAGCAAAACCAAATTCATATAAAATACACATTACCGTATAAGATAATTAGAGACTATTACCGTTCACTAATTATTCCTTTCATTCATGATTAATGCGAATAGAATTAGTAACGGTATGACCCAGGGAAGGTCAATCAGCCAAGGTATATCATCAATCAGAATGTATATCAACAGACTGCATGCAACACATCCAAGAGCTAGAGCAATTAGAGCGTACACAAGTTGGAACCTTGAGTGTATGTCTTGCCTTCCCATCTCGGAGAGTAATTTCTGCCGGACAATCTTGATCGCTGCACAGATAAGTATAATGGCAGGTGCACCGATAACGTTGGCTGAACCTAAAGAGCCATGCCGGTCCCTGATAAGTTGAAGCAAGGCCTCCGCTAGGGAATTAAGCTGTTGATTATATTCTGCAACAATTTGAGCCACGTGCTCTGCTCCATTTCTTGGCATCAAAATGAGCTAATTACTTGTTAGACCAATTGGTCTAGCACAATGAGGAAAAGCTCAAACAATGAGAATTGAGAATAAACCCATTAATCAACTAACGAAGTAAACAAAAATGGGGCAATGGTTTCCAAATGCAACATTGAAAAGGATGAGTTCACTTGATCTATGTAGGATAGACAAAACAACATTTGAGTAATGGAGCACATATAGGGGAAATGATAGAAGATAAGAAGTTCCTTTTCAGGAAAGGAAATCAAGACCGCATGATTTTTACTCTTCCTTCCTTGTCCAAAGTAAAACTTTCTACGAGGCTGTTGTAGACCAATGGGAGGTCCTCTCTTAGGGAGAGAGTCCTCCCTCTCCTTAGGCAGGGGAGTGAAGTACTTGTCCCATCCGTCAAACCTCTTGGGCTTGCTCATCTTAAACTATTTGTTTAATTCTCTTGTCATCATCAAATTTGGAGAATCGGATGCAATCATTTGTTTTATCCTCTTGAACAAATGACTATTCTGTGTTTAATCCTCTTTAACTATATGTTTAATTCTCTTGTCATCACCAAGTGCAAATTCTTTCAAAACTCATCTAAAAAAATACCAACCATATTGTACGAAGGTCGATTCAGTCATAGTCTTTTTAATTTGGTCAATTTAACCCTAAATCTTTTAACAATTTTCTAATATAGTCAATTTGATTAATTGTGACTAGAATCACTGATGTGGTGGTCTAGTCAATGTCTAATCTCCTATTGGGGCATATCTCTTTAACACCTAGAAACGTTTCGTAATCCACTCTAACAACATTTGTTCATAAAACAAAACATGCAGAAAACTACTAGGTAAACCCCATGCTTACCTTTGACCAGAAAAAGAAACCCATGCTTACTAGGTAGAACAGAGGAAAGCTAATTGCAGGTCTTATCTTTTCTTTGGAGGAAAATCAAATGAGACTTTCAATTGATATTTTGTTCTTAACATGAGTTTCTCTTGACAAAAGAAAGAAATAGAGTGTGTACAGTTGTATCTCTTAATCGATGTGACAAAATTTTCGCACCCACTAACTTTAGGAGAAGTTTCAAATTCTTTCCGACTTCGTGATCTTCAAAAAGAAATGATAGTTTATTATGGCATTTCACTAGTTTTTATAATGGTGTTCACACTTGAGAGGGATTATTCCCTATTACCAATCCAACTCTATTCAATTATGAAATGAAAATTATGAAAATTTACCGATTCACACAAAAAAGGTCAATGTCTACAAGAAATAATCTCACTTTTCACCAGATTTACATCCATCGAATATACTCTGTTTTGAGTACAGCCCAATATGTTGTCTAAGAAATGCGAGTAAACATGTAGGCAAGTTAAAGACGCCCCTCTCGACTGGGCTCTTAAGTGTCCAACAACATAACTTCAGAATACGTCCGCAACTTCGCCTCGTTTATATAGAATGCAGGTTTTTTTTTTCCTCCCTGATAAAACAACATTCACGTGATGGAATGTACACGGTGGACATGATCAGAGATAGAAACAAGAAAGGATATCAAGATTGTGGCATGATTTTAGTCACAATCCTCTAACTCACTGACGAGTGGGCTATAGTGGTTAAGATATGTTTAAGGTTGCCGATACTGACCTCCGACCACCGTGATCAGCTGGATTGTCGTTCGCCATTAACCTTCCGACTCTGCCTCGCCAAGTCTCTTGCCTGAAAAGGAAAGCAGGATGGGGCTGTCAGAGAACTTGGCGATGTTCTGGCCATGGTGTGGTTTTTCATACTTATATATGAAAAACTCTATTCTAAATGAACCATTTTCCCGCACTTGGGTCCCAAAAGAACTGGTCTGTGTCCCAAAAGAAATTTTCCTCGGCATAAAGACAAAAGAACTTACTCTCACTGCATGGAGTGAGTTCCATTTTCCTCGGCCAAAAGACAAAAGGACACTCTAGTGACATCAGTTTTCCTCGGCCAAAAGCCGAAAGGACACTCTAGTGACATCTTGTCTTTTGGCCGAGGAAAATTTTCTCCTGGCTTTTGCCATCATTGTCTCAACTCAAATGGAGTTTTTCTTATATAAGAGCTCTTTTTGCCATCATTGTCTCAACTCGTGGCAAAAATATATAATCGTATGTAGTGAGTTTTTCTTACATAAGGCCAGAGTGAAAATGCTGAAGGTCATATGACCATATGGAGTGATGACCATACGGACCTCAAACTTATATGACCGTATGAAAACTCGCTCCACTTACACGGGCCTCCGATTTCAAACTAGACCTTGGAGGTCCATTCCAACCCCATTAGCCATGGTGTATTTTCGTTTTTTTTTTCTTTATTCCTTTTTGCTTAGTAATTGTGTATCTTTGTAAGAAATTTTCGTTTTACTTTTTGTCGATTAACCTTGGACCCTACCCAAAATTTATTCTTATAATCCTCAACCCACGATAACTCATATTATGATTTGCATTGCATTTGGATCATGCTTAGAATTTGACACAGTTTTTATTTATAACTGAAAATAATAAAATAGAATAAATTAAATCCTTGTAAATTAACACCATTGTATTAGTGCACCCATTCTGAAAACAGGTCAGCCCCGTCCACACATGCAATGCACGAACAAGTTATACTCCTGCAATTATGCATAGACTCATTAGCTATAATTTACACAAGAAGCATAGTTTTTATACCACACATTAAATTTCATTTTGTATTTAAACTTGCAGTTCTAGATGTGTTCATGTGAGTACATGCAATTAGTATAATTAATAAATACACATGATGTTTATTGTAGATGTTACGAAATTGCACGTCGATTCCATAAAAATAATGCTCGCAAACAATTCACCAGGCAAAATATAATAATAAAAAAACAGAATCAGAAGAACATACCAGAAAATTTGTTAACGAAGTTCACCCAAACCTGGGCTATGTCTTCACGCAGAGGCACTTTGCGAATCTACTAGACTTCGAAAAAAATTGGAATACAACGATAATATTCTCTCAAGATTAGGGTACAAAGAGATTGAGAACCCTCCTAAAGAAAAAAACTCACTTTTTTCTTCTCTCTTTTTCATGTCTCTCTATTTTCTTTTTCAGCGTTTTGACGGCCAACGTCTTACCATCGCTAATATAAAAGTATCACTTTTAACCTAAAAGCAAATCTGATAGAAAAGACAAAAAAGTCCCTAAAAAATATTTGGCTTCATTTATAACAATCTCTCACTTGAAGACAAATATACCCAAGCACTAAGCAACTTTGCATCCATCTTCTTCAAAAACTAGTAGTTGAAAAACTTGTGCCTCTGCGATACTCTTCATCAATCAACATGGAGTAATACCAATGGTAATAGTACAAAAAATATGCTTCTCTCTATCTACTACATTGGTCAACATGTCAGCTGGATTCTTCGAGCCATCAATCTTCTTTAGCTTTAACTCATTATCTTTCAATGCTGACCTGATAAAGTGATAACGCTTTTTGATATGTCTAGTCCTTGAGTGATAAGTTGCATTCTTTGCTAAATGCACTGCACTTTGACTATCACTCCACAATGCATTGACTGGTTGTTTTTTATGTAACTCCTCCATGTAATCTTGTAACCATATGATTTCCTTGGAGGTTTCTGTGATCGCCACGTATTCTGCTTCCGTCGTAAATAAAGCCACTACTTTTTGTAGTTGAGATACCTAACTCATTGCGTACCTGCAACTGTAAAGACATATCCAGTGGTACTTTTACTACTATCTCGATCACCTGAATGATTTGTATCTACATAACTTTGCAACTCTAGAGATGTAAGTAATTGGAAGTACCTGCTAGATATCTCAATATCCATTTTACTGTATTCCAATGCTCTCTACCTAGGTTCTGCACATATCGACTCACAACTCCTACTGCTTGTGCAATGTCTAGTCTTGTGCTTACCATGGCATACATCAAACTCCCCATTGCTGATGCATATGGAATTACCGCCATCTCATCTTTTAAAGCCTGAGTGCTCGGACACATATCCTTGGAAAGTTTGAAGTGACTTGCTAGAGGAGTTGCAACCGGTTTTGCCTTGTCCATGTTAAATCTTTTTAACTCATTGTTCACATAGTCTTTCTGCAACAACCATAATTTCTTATTTTTCCTGTCCCTGATGATTTTCATGCCTAAAATATTCTTGGCCTCTCCCAAATCTTTCTAGCAAACCGTGATGATAACATCTTCTTTACTTTTATGAGTCTCTTCATATTGAAACTAGCCACTGGCATGTCATCCACATATAAAGAGAGAAACACAATATCACCATCATCATACTTGCGAAAATAAACACAGTAATCAAACTCACAGTGTGCAAATCCTTTTTTTTTTTTTTTCAAGAAACCATCAAATTTTAGATACCATTGCCGCGGAGCTTGTTTCAAGCCATACAAGCTTTTCTTCAAACGACATACCATGTGCTCCTTACCTTTGACTTCAAAACCCTTAGGTTGTGCCATGTATAGTTCTTCATCTAAGTCACCGTATAAAAACGCTGTTTTTACGTCTAATTGCTCAAGATGAATATCCTCCACTGCAACTATATTCAGCAAAACTCTAATTGATGTTATTTTCACTATAGGTGAAAATATTTCGGAGTAATCAACCCATTCTTTTTTAGAAAAGCCCTTGACTACAAGTCTCGCCTTGTATTTAATACTACCATCTGCTTCATTCTTAATCTTGTATGCACATTTGTTTGATGAAGCTTTTTTACCTATGGGCAACTTGGTTAACTCCCAAGTTTTGTTCTGAAGTAACGAGCTCATCTCGTCTTTCATAGCACACTCCCACTGCAAGTGAGACGTGTCTACCTTTACCTTATCGTAAGTCTTCGGTTCCCCTAAATTTGTATATAAAACATGGCTCAGAATAGTGTTAGCTGATGGATAAAAAATTACTTGCTTTCTCACACATGTAGACCTTCTCAAGATAGGTACTTCAAGATCATTATTTTGCTCTGAATCACTGCGTTCCTCTTGAACTATCTCTTCACTAATAATAGGCTCATCTTGAACCTCTCTTTCAAGTGCATTTTGATCTACTAGAAACATCTTTACAGGCACTGTGTCTAATTCAACATATTCTAGTTGTACTACATTCTCATGCTTTGTCTGACGATCCTTGTACATCTTTTCTTCATGGAATACCACATTCCGACTATGGATTACTTTGTTATTCTCATAATCCCAAAGGCTATAGCCATACTCATCGCCACCGTATCCGATAAAGACGCACTTTTGGGACTTAGCATCAAGCTTTTTCCTATCCTCCCTGTCAATCAAAGCATATGCAATACAACAAAACACCTTTAGATGTGAATAATTAATCTTTTTACATGACTTTCTCCATCCAACGCACTAGATGGACTTTTGTTGATAAGATAAATAGCTGCATCAACTATGGTAGCCCATAAGTGTAGTGAGAGACCCCCATGTAGCCTCATGCGTCTCGCATGTTCTAGAATAGTCATATTCATCCTTTCAGCTACATCGTTCTCTTGAGGATTTCTAGGAACAGTCTTTAACCCGTGTATGCTTTCTCGACTCAAATATTCTGCAAATTCCTTACTCTTGTATTCACCACCATTATCAGACTTCAGAGCTTTAATCTGATAACCTGTCTCTTTTTCTACCATGATCTTCCACATTTTGAACATCCCAAATACTTCTGATTTTTCTCTAAGAGTATAGACCCAAGTCTTCCTTGTTGCATCATCAATGAAGGTGACAAAATATCTCTTACCACCATAAGAGAGTTCTTGAGCAGGTCCCCATACATCGATATGAACCAACTCTAGCTTCTGGCTTTTATTTTGTTGCCTATTCAATTGAAAACTAACAACTTTCTATTTTCCATAAATTTCTCACAAAAATCTAACTCAACTTTTTGCAAACCTAGAAGTAATTTCCTTGAGTGTAATTGCTTTATACCTTTTTTCACCAAGATGTCTCAAACAATAATGCCAAAGAGTAGACAAATTACCTATCGCCATTGTAGTTGCAATCATATCACTGATATTGTCTCATTAGAGAAGGTAAAGTGTACATGTACGCTTTCCCTTTGCTATTACTCTTGCCCCTAAGGTTATTTTCCACTCTTTGCATCCAAAAGTTATTACCAAACCTTTTTGACCAAGTTTACTAGTTGAAATCGGATTTTTCTTTAATTCCAGAATATGCCTAGTTTCACGTAAAACTAGACATCCTCCACCTGAGATGTTCACGGTCACAGTTTCTTTCCTAACAATGGAAAACATGTGGCCGTTTCTGTTAGGGAAATCCCTTATGATGTTTTGAAGATGACAAAATAAATCAAAGGCTACTAACATGTTTGATGGTTAAGTAATAGACCATGCAGATTATAGAACATGTAAAGGATATTGTCAAAGTGTGAAGACGACCGTAAGACTGAACGTAACTCATGTCCAAAGTATATTCTGAAGATATCCAGGACTTCGTGTCAAAGTCCAAGACGCCGGACTCAAGAGTCAAAGTCGAAGACTCCGGACTCAAGACTCAAAGTCCGAAGACTGCTAGACTCAGATTGTAAAGTCTGGCGACTCGGACTTTACATCATTCGATGAATCGTAACTCAAGCCCAATCATACAACGGCTAGTGATCTGGTTTGGATTCCACATCAAGATTGATTTGATTGATTCAATCTATTTGATTGACGATTGGATCTTGAAGACAAGGACTTTCTATACGAAGAAGCTTTACTTATGGAAACCAAGATTTCGTTTGTATGGGCGATCGGAATCAATTTGGGATTCTACCTTTGTCACTCAACGGCTACCAAATCTTCTAGATACGAGCTGTCCAATGGGTATATTGGAAGACGATTCTCCGGGATGCTGTCCAACGGGTAGTTTGGAAGTGGAGGAGTATTTAAGGAGATCATGGACCGATGAGCAAAAAAAAAAAAGAGACGGAGCGTAGAATTTATAATTCCAAAGTCCAAGCAATCTTTGTTTATACACTTGTCTTTGGAGAGCTTAAACGTTTGTGATCGTGAGAGAAATACCAAAGGAGTGACTTAGTGAGATAGTGTGATCTACTAAGTGTTTGCACTCGAAGTTGTAATCTCTTGTTGATTGCATAGTGGAATCCAGCCAAGAAGGCTGTTATCGTGGGAGAGTGGACGTAGGCTTGGATTAAGCCGAATCACTATAATTTCTGTGTTCTTATTCTCTTCCCTAACTCCTTTGTTTGAAGTTTATTTTATTCCGCATATACTTGCCAAGCTTTATTTTATTCATACTAGCACTCTCAATTGGTATCAGAGCCAAGTGCTCGGTTTATAAAAGTGTTTTTACTTTTGAGCTAAAGATTCTTTATGGCTAGTATGTTGGCACAAGGACTTATGGAAGGGAAAAGCAACACAAGGCCACCATATTTTGATGGAAAGGAATACGACGTATGGAAGAACAAAATGAAAGCATTCCTAAGATCCAGAGATCTCTTACAATGGGATGTTGTGGAAAGAGGAATCAACCCCATTGCTGCGTCTACATCAAATAAGAATGGCAAAGACAAAGAAACAAAACCCCCCGCTCCTATGTCTCGAACGGAGATGTCCAAAAGAGAAGCTTTTGATGCGAAAGCAATTTATTCTTTATATTGCGCTTTGTCTCCTGCTGAATATAATAGAATCTCTTCATGTGAAACAGCAAAAGAAGTTTGGGATAGACTTCATGTTACATATGAAGGGACCGATCGTGTAAAAGAGACAAAAGTAAACTTCTTGCTTGGCCAATATGAATCCTTCAAGATGAAGCATGGAGAATCAATTGGAGATATGTTCAGCCGTTTTACAGAAATTGTAAATGGTTTAGCATATCAAGGTCAGCAAATTTCTGCCCCGATGAAGGTCAACAAACTCTTGCGAGGTCTCTCAAAAGATTGGAATCATGTCAAGACCTCAATCCGGGAGACTCAAAGGATTATGCCACTCTCCGTTGATGAATTGATTGGCACTCTTCAATCCTATGAAGTGGAACAACTTAATGACGAAGATCCCGAAGGTAAGAAGTCCATTGCTTTAATATCTAATGTTGTTTTTGATGAAACAGACTCAAAAAATGACATGAACGATGAAGAACTTGCCTTTATGGTCGAGAAATTCAAAAAGCTGAGTAGAAAAGGAAGGAACTTCGATGGAAGAAGTCAATACGAGCATAATGGCCATAAAAGAATCATGAAAGAAGATGATGATCAAGAAAATATATGCTTGATGGCACATTCAAAATCTGAGTCCGATTCACACGTACTTAATCAAAGTCTCGATTGCATACGACTCAGAATCAAAGTCGGACTCGGACACAGACTCAGAATCCGATGAGGAAATCGAGGTAAGCAATTCAAAAATTCGTCTCAAAGTTTCAAAATATATAAATGAGTTTTGTTCAAATCTCAAATCTTCTCTTAAAAAGATTTTCGAACTAAAAAAGGAGAATTCTCGACTTAGGCAACAAGATCTTTCTCAAGTCGGAGACCTATTAAGAAAAATTAGATAAAAGCAACATATTCTGCTAACTCTCATGGACCCAAGAAAAATGGGTACCAAAGAAAAGATAAGTTATTTTTGCAGGATATAAAGAAGAAAGAAGAAAGAGGATTTGGTAAGGAATTTTTTATTCTCAATTTGATTTGGGCAATAATTCTCATTATGCTTGATATTCGATATATCCTTGGTTGATTGAGATTTTATAATGATCATATTTTGCTTTATGGAAGAAAGAATCGTATGATTTATTTTTGTGATTTGTGAGTTGAGATTTGATTTAGTACGTGTGATTATTTGAGATAATTCAGATTATTTTGTCTAATTTTATACTCTCAGATTTAATCATATTTCGCAAAGTGAAAATCTGTTTTACGTGATTTTGCAAGATATTTTTTCTGAGATACTCAAGGATTTTATTCTCTTTGATTTTATCGTATTATGACTAAGTGAGAATTTAATTTTCAAAATATCATTGTGCATAATATTCTTTCTTTGAATACTTTGTTATGATGAATTAAGAAAGAATATTTGATTATGGAGATTTTCTATTTTACTCTAACGTCAAGGAAGGATCCACATTAATGGATACCAAAAAGGGAAATGAGTTGATTGCAGGAAATTCAATAAGGCAAGAATGATTACAAATCTACGCAGATTTTAGTGCAATCAGAAAATATCTCCTATGAAGATTATGGGAGAAATCAAATCCAAAAGAAAAGGAAAAGAATCGTAATCATCTCAAAAAGGCAACAAATTAAGGGTGAGCTTTGATCAATTATGGAAAAATCTTTTTGGATTGAACGTGATCTTATTATGAATGAAAGGAAAGGTAAATGTATCAGAATTTATCTAAAAAATCCGGTTAGTGCATCTTTTATTACCTTTTGTTATTAATAAATCTTGTATTGATATTATCATGACAAAAATGGTATGTGCAAGTTATGATGCATCCGTGATTTTCATTGGATATTTCTTGATATATATGATCGAAATGAGCTATATTGCATATCTTTAATATTCGATTTGTTTTATAAAAAAGCTGATTTTTGGAGATTGTGATTCATGCAAGATATTGATTATCATTCTCTACGTGAATCTATTGTTATCGCTTTTTGATTATGACAAAAAGGGGGAGAAGATATGAATATGCATATGTGCTGATTGGTTGATATTATTGCATAATATTGAGCTGCGATTATTTTTCTATATATTGTCATGCTCAATTTATTTGCTATCTTATGATATCCTTTGATTTAAATTAATATTTTTAAAAAAGCATGTTTACAAATCTGCATATTCAGAGATTGTTTTGTCATCATAAAAAATGGGGAGATTGTTAGGGAAATCCCTTATGATGTTTTGAAGATGACAAAATAAATCAAAGGCTACTAACATGTTTGATGGTTAAGTAATAGACCATGCAGATTATAGAACATGTAAAGGATATTGTCAAAGTGTGAAGACGACAGGAGAAGACTGAACGTAACTCATGTCCAAAGTATATTCGAAGATATCCAGGATTTCGTGTCAAAGTCCGAAGAGGCGCGAGACTCAAGAGTCAAAGTCAAGCGCGACTCAAGACTCAAAGTCTCGAAGATCGCTAGACTTCAGATTGTAAAGTCTCTGACTCAGACTTTACATCCATTCGATGAATCGTAACTCAAGCCCAATCATACAACGGCTAGTGATCCTGTTTGGATTCCACATCAAGATTGATTTGATTGATTCAATCTATTTGATTGACGATTGGATCTTGAAGACAAGGACTTTCTATACGAAGAAGCTTTACTTATGGAAACCAAGATTTCGTTTGTATGGGCGATCGGAATCAATTTGGGATTCTACCTTTGTCACTCAACGGCTACCAAATCTTCTAGATACAGAGCTGTCCAATGGGTATATTGGAAGACGATTCTCCGGGATGCTGTCCAACGGGTAGTTTGGAAGTGGAGGAGTATTTAAGGAGATCATGGACCGATGAGCAAAAAAAAGAGACGGAGCGTAGAATTTATAATTCCAAAGTCCAAGCAATCTTTGTTTATACACTTGTCTTTGGAGAGCTTAAACGTTTGTGATCGTGAGAGAAATACCAAAGGAGTGACTTAGTGAGATAGTGTGATCTACTAAGTGTTTGCACTCGAAGTTGTAATCTCTTGTTGATTGCATAGTGGAATCCAGCCAAGAAGGCTGTTATCGTGGGGGAGAGTAGACGTAGGCTTGGATTAAGCCGAACCACTATAATTTCTGTGTTCTTATTCTCTTCCCTAACTCCTTTGTTTGAAGTTTATTTTATTCCGCATATACTTGCCAAGCTTTATTTTATTCATACTAGCACTCTCAGTTTCCCACAACCACTTGTTTGAAATCTCCACTGGCATAATTATCAAATATGTTTCTTTGCGAGGTGCAATGAAAAGAAGCACCGGAATCAATAAACCATTTATCTATCGTCAAGTCAAACCTTGCAAACAAACACAAATTATCTAGCAAAGATTCATTGCTAACCACATTAGCTCATTGATTCTCATCTCATTGTTTCTTTTTGTAGGCTTTACACTGAAACCTTCGGTGTCCGGTTTTGTGACAAAACCAACACTCATCTTTTGCAACCTGTCTTTTACCCCTTGATTGTGATTTGCGACGCCCGCTGGATTTTCCTCTACTTTTACTTCTTCCACGGTTCTCCACTGCGAGTGCCGTTGAAGATGTAGATGCAAAAAAAATTATCTCCACCTAAGGCTTTCCTTTGCATCTCTTTATCCATGATATTACTCACAGCATCATCAAAAGTTAAATCATCCTTCATGGTGCTCAAAATTCCCTGCACTGCGATATTGTAGCTTTTTGGAAGAGAACATAAAAACGATAAAGCTTGAAGCTTCATATATAAATTTATGCCTACGGATTCCAATTGAACCACGACCAACGTGAAACTATTAATATGCTCTGCTCTAGAACCTCTATTAGATAACTTCATATTAACCAATTTCTTCAGCAAAAATACTTGATTTGATGTGGATGGCTTCTCATAAATATTAGTTAGAATATCAATGGCTTCCTTTGTAGTTTTTGCTTTCGCGATGTGGTACCTTGTCTTTTCGTCAACCTTAGACAAATCGCACCTAATGCCTTTCAATCAAGAATTTTCCATCCGGCTTCTGCTGTCGGATCCACTTTCACCATCTCGGGTTTCCAACCCTCAAGTGGTGTATAAAGATCTTTTTTATAAAGATAATCCTTGATTTATAGTTTCCACCATCCGAAATCCTGCCCATCGAACTTATTGATTCTGATTTTATCTTCTGCCATCCTATTTGTTTTCAATCGAACATCATCGAAAAACCCTCAATGTTCTCGATTAGCCAACCCAGGCTTTGATACTAGCTGTTATGAAATCGCACGTCGATTTTAGAAAAATAATGCTCGCAAACAATTCACCAGACATAATATAATAATAAAAAAATAAAATCAGAAGAACACGCTAGAAAATTTGTTAACGAAGTTCATCCAAACCTAGGCTACGTCTCCACGTAGAGGCACTTCGCAAATCCACTAGACTTCGAAAAAAGTTGGAATACAACGATGGTCTTCTCTCAAAGTCATAGCACAAAAAGATTGAGAACCATCATAAATAAAGAACTCACTTTTTTCTTCTCTTTTTTTCTTGCCTCTCTATTTTCTTTTTCAGCGTCTTGACGGCTAGCGTCTTGCCATCGCTAATATAAAAGTATCACTTTTAACCTAAAAGCAAATCGGATAGAAAAGACAAAAAAGTCCCTAAAAGATATTTGGCTTCATCTATAACAGTAGACTCATATCTTGAAAACTATTTTCCATGATCCTTAACAAGTTTGAATCCTTACACCTCATATTTCATGTGCATGGCCCGTCTTACACACAAGGGAAGTACTAAGACATACTTCGTTCTTGGAAATACTTGAGAAATGTGTTTAATACACGATCCATAAACAACTGTCCTAATAACTTGAGCTTCTGTGAATGTTATCGTCCAACGGTTAACTTATTGATTTTAATTCCTACGTATCGAGTAGAGCAGGGGGTTTCAAATTGTGAAATGTATGACGGCATCTTTATGTCATGGAGAGTCTTGCTTCAAACCATTAGGGACATGTAAACAGATAACGGTTCAACCAACGCCATTGGAGCACCCGTCATCCTCACGTACTTTGTGGTCAAAATCGTTTGGCAAAAATTAATTTTTGAGATGGGAAGACAAAAATTGGGCGTGGGGTTTTGACTTTTTCGTAAAGGAAGGGAGGACTGAATGATTTTACTGGCGGTCCTCCAATTATTGAAGGAGGCCGGACTACAAAAGTGAAGAGATGTCGCAGTTCACCATCAATGCTTATCTCCGACTACTGTGATTGGCTCACAGGATTGTTGTTTGCCATTAACATCTGAGTGACTACTCTCTCCTTTCCTTGTCTGAAGTAAAACTTACTGCAATGCTGCGAGTGGAAAAAACACGTAGACTAATGGGAGATCCTGTCTTCGGAAGAGAGTCCCCAGTCTATTTAAAAATCTAATTTTAAAAGAAGGGAAGAGATATGGGGGGCGACGACAACGACGTCGAATCTAAGTCCAATACCGAGTAGAAAAGGAAAGCTGTAGCGAGTCAAGTCAACAAGAACGCCCGACCGCTCTTGTCCTCGAGCGGTGTTTTCTTTATTTCGTGCACCAGTTAACCTCCACTCCGTAGTTTTTCCAACTCGGACAGTACTCCTTGCTTTTGGTTATGCGGCAGCTACTGTTCAGCCCAAGGAATTTCCTCTACCTTAATGTATTAAGAAAAGCTGCTTTGAGAGTCTTGATTACGCCACTCATATGCAACGTACGGGTTAATTAAACTTCCTTATTAACTGCTACCGCCATCATGCAAAGAAAACGCTTAAGGCATGTTTGGCTTAGCCATCGCCAAGAACGTTAAAAAAAAAAGGTTTTTAAAAATATGTCAAGTTAGTTCTAAGCCTTTTTTTTTTTGTCAATTGAGTCATAGACCTTTTGTATTTGTGCCAATTTAGTTTATCTGACAAATTTTGATTGGAAATTACTAACATAAAGTCGGTTTTTTATGTGACGCGGCTGGCATTAAAAATCTATTATAAATTACTTTTGGGCTATATATAGAGAGAGATTATCATTGAAAATTTGGTTGATAAAACATAGTGCGCCTTCGAATTAAGTCCTTATAATCATAGCTTAAGGAGGTTTAAGTTCGGATGATGAATTGTTTATTTATCAAGTTTATGCAAGATGCTAGTAAAGTATGCCAGCTAAAAATATCAGTGCAAAACTGGATGACGAATATGTCTCTTGACTTTTCTTTTGGTACTAATTTCTCGGTTTCAAGTGCAACACCTCTGCCGTCACAGGGGTGGTGTGTAAGTGCCAACGCAAAATAGAAAAAATGGAGTTCACCCTCAGGGCGCTAGAGAGAACCATGTCGAGGGAACCATCTTGGGCTGGGCGTCCACGTCACAAAACCTTTCTCTAGCCAAGAATCCCATTATTGGCGGGACCTTTGCTCGCCCGATCACTTGCATCTCACGCGTCAGAAATGACCCCACTATTCCAGCTTCTCCTTCCCAGGTGAATCGATTTCTTCCACATTTCTTCTTCTTCTCCGTCTTTCTCACCCACAACTCCCGTCAAAAAGTTCGCAGTCGCCACTGAAATCCAAATCCATTAATCCTCAGCTTCATCCATCAAGTTAAAAGCTAAGTAGTTACTTATTCGTGCCTTGATGAGTGATGCTTAGTTTAGATGCTATGCCGTGTTAGATATTGGCTCCTTTTGCTGGATATAGTGTCTTATTGATAAGTTTGAGTCTCCTTCAACCAATTGCCGAGTTATGAAGCTTTTGGTGGTGGATTGGAGGCAAAAATTTGTTAACCAAGCTTGTCATTAGCCCCGTTGACAATGACTGCAACTTGATGTGCATAAATCTGAAGTCGATAAAAGCATCTAATACCGTTGATAGGGTAATTCAAAGTCATTACATCCTAAGACTAAGGCAATTCACAGATTTCGCGAGCAAACCTATTAGTGCTAATCATGTAAGATGCCAAATGGTTAAACCATAGAGAAAAACCTATGGATGTCCTTCTATGGGTGCTGTCATTCGGTCTTGATAATGCTTTCCTGGTTTGTCTAGTTACTTTGATGGTGTTATATGGTGTTTTGCAATACTCAATGAGTGAAAGCACAATTACATTCGCTTGCGTAACTCTTACGTGACCATACTTTTCCATTACTTACTTTTGTTTCGTTGCATTTAATTTCCAAACAATAGAAAGTTCCAAGTTCTAAGGTCATGTTTGACACTTGGCACTGTTTGTGCCGATTTGAAATTGGATGGGATATAATATTGATCAGTATACAAGTATCAACTTCTTACTTATAGATATCATATTAAGATTATATTATTCTTATAAAACCTCCGCCTTTCCTTTCATACATTCAATTCATCAAAATATGCCTATAAATTGGTTACCTTCAAGCCAGACCTCTTTAATATATTTACAGTATCTAATGCATAGATTCAATGCAAGGTACTCTATCTAATGCATAGATTCAATGCAGCCTTCTTTTGAAGGTACGATGTCATTGCTTATCTTATAGGAATAATTTGATAGTTTATTGTTGTAGCAACTAACAAAATAATATGCACATGCAGTCTGTTATGTCCTTAGAACACCTATTACAAATATTGATTATTATTTTTTTTTTGGTTAAGAACAAATATTGATTATTTGAGTGGGCATTTACCATAAAAAGTTCAATTGACTCTACTGTGCTTCAATGGCGAAGGCCTTTCAGTTGTGTGTATAGTATTTTGAATTTATTATGTTGGAAATGATGCATTTGATGGTTAAGATTGCGAACTTGTGGGCATAGATGGAAGGGTTAGAGGATTCATTTTTCCCTCTAAAGATAGTCTCGCTCCAATCCTAAGAAAAAAAACCCTAGCAGAAATGTAAGTCTTGAAATTGATGTGTTCATGGAGAGAAAAATGACTGCAAAATGCTGTGATAAGCATCGTCACATAGCATGTGCCCGTGGAGACGAGCTTCTCCATATTCTCATCATGGAAAAGCAGTGTGAAATCTATCAAAGGGAAATTGCAGTCCTCTAAGCTAACATTAGCCTATGACCTGAAAGCGATCCGCTCCTCGATGAGGCGGCCCGGTCCAGCCCCAGATTCCCTTCTGCATGGGAACATTGAGAACATTGAGGCCCATACTAGACGAAATACATTTATGTATGGCCCATGCTAAAAAAAAGGAGTTTAATCGGTTCTTTTTTTTTTTATTTTTTTTATAGAGTCAGTGCCGATTAATCTCGACGTTATAGAAAACAAGTCCAATGAGGATTTCAATTTCCAAGTTTTACACAAAAAAAAAACTTCATTTAATGCATGTCTTTCTTTCAGATCAATCATAGTGACATAATGACATTATATGGAGAAAATAGTTATTGGAAATAGTTTAAGATGTAAACGTCTAAATTTCTTACTTACCAACATTAAATTTAAAAACTTAGAATCATTTAAATATTTAACTTTCTCCACACATTTAAATATTTTTTCCACATGCATGCACCTATTTTCTTTATAGTTGGGAAAAAAAACAACTTTTCACGTGGATTTAAGGACTTAAATATCAATTGGCTTGATTCATAATGTAGTGAAATACATAAAATGCACACATGCCGTTGACTTTTAGCCATGCACTTGGCATGAGTACCTTGCGACATCATCCAGTAATGTACAAATGAAAAGATGCCTACTTTTTTTGAAGCATTTCCAATTGTTTTGGTAGACGGAGATGGAATTGTTTGAAAACCAAGTAATTTTGGTAAACGGGTATAAAAAACGTAACGGTGGTGCACAAATTGGAGCTTCAAAAATTGACATCGATTGCAAACTCCATCTTGCGATCTCGAGTCCGAGCACGTGGGACTTGAGCACCGGCACCTGTATATTTACTTCGATGGACGCTGATGATTCTGGACGCCGATGATTCTGGAGGATGTAACTTAACGTCTTTTCTAAGGGTAAGTTAGTTCCTCTTCAATCATGGGCGAGGTGTAGTCGAGAGGAACAGTGTCTATCCAACTATTCGTTTACACACGTTGTTTGAAATTAGAATTCATAACATGATCATTGTTTTAGAACAGAGCAACTTGGTTCTTACTCATAACAGAGCATATTCAGTGAAATTGGTAAAATTTCATGATACTCAGCTGGTAATTGAATATAATAGGATTCATAGGAGGTTTGATCCCTCTCACATTTGAATAACATTAAAACCGTTCAATTTGTCTAAGGAGAGTGAAACGCCATAAAACTGTCAATTTCTCTTTGGAGAAAGAATGTGAACTCTCTCCTTAAATTACTGGGTGGAAAAATTCTGTCACATTGATGAAGAGATGCGACTGTATATACACTGGTTTTTTTGTCAATCAAGAATCATGTATCATATGGAAGTCTTATTGACTTTTCCTCCCAGAAAAAGAAAAGACTTGCAATTAGCTTTACTTTGTTTCTGCCCGGCTAGCATGGGGGCTGGACTTACTTGGTAGTTTTCTGCGTCTGGGTGATATTGTTTTGTGAATAAGCATTGTTAGAGTGGGTTGGGAAAGGTTTGTAGGTGTTAAGGGATTATCCCCTTGTACTCTGATGTCACAATTTATCCAAAAGAAGATTTTCAAATGCATAACATGCCCAAGGCATAAATACCTTATGACATTACCCAGTAATATATGAATGAAATTGACAAGTAATTTTGGTAAGCCAGTCTTAAAAGTACAATGATAGCGATTAAATCAGAGCTTTGTTAATCTAGTTAGCTATCTCAGCAGACCGGCTTGCAGCCCTTGATAAATCAAGCTTGTACTGGTTCAGTTTGCTCTACATGTGTAGTAGGGTTGAAAGAGTTACGTAGAACTTTTGAGCTGTCCAATTGGCTACTTTAGTTTCAATTTTGTTGTATATAGATTGCTAAGTTTTGAATATGAGGAACAAGCTATAAACTATATCAAACTCGCAATGCATGTATCCGAAAGGAAAGGATAGTGAATGAAAATTATGTAATTCTTCTGCTATGCTCTGAATTATTTCCCATGTTTCTCTCTAGCCCAATCTAAAAAAAAAAAAAAAATTGCCCTGTTTATCCGGTTTTATCATTTCTCAATTTCAAATTACAATAAAAAGGATCCAATTCATCATCATCATCATCGCCTATTCTACTACCTGATGTAATCATACAACATGAGGTTCATGTCCAAGCCAGCATTGGAAGGATACAACGCAAACAACATTTATACAAAATACACGTAACCATATCAAGAAGGCTAGAAATTATCGCGATTCGCTAATTAATCCTCTAATTTTTAATGAATGCAAAATGGATTACTAGCATTAGGACATAGGGAATGAAAATCAGCCAAAGCATTTCACCAGGCAAAACATACATGAGTAATATGCACATGACCCATTTGAGAGCAAGAGCAATCGGAGTGCACATAAATCAGAACCTTGGATCCATATCTTACTCAGGATCGCAGTTTTTTATGTTCATGTTGAGACATTTCTACATGACCAGAGAAATAAATTGGAAAATGGAGAAGAATGGAAGATAAAACGATTATGCATGGCATACTACTTCAACAATTGTCATTATATATCCTGCTTTGTGATGTCAAAGGTGTTCTAGCTAATAATACAACATGAGGTCCACCGACCCAGCAACACTCAAACCAAATTTATATAAAGTACATATCACGATATCGAAAATTGAAACTATGGCCATTTGCTAATTGAGCCTTTAATTTGCGATGAACACGAATAGGATTACCAACACTAGGACGCATGGAATGAAAATCACCCAAGGCTTGTCTCCCAGCAGATTGTACAACAGCAAAGTACACTTGACCCATCCAAGAATAACAGAGATAAGAGCGTACGCTTGTAAAAATCCTGGGTTGATATTTTCCCTTCCCATCTCAAAGATTAATTTCTGCTGAATAATCTCGATCACTTCGCACATAAGCTTAATTTTGGCTGCATATCTAATGTTGGCTGGACCTATAGAGTTATGCCTAACGTTGATGAGTTGACGCAAGGCCTCCGCCAAGGAATCAAGTCGTGGATTGTAATATGCAGCAATTTGATGCACATGCTCTGCTCCATTTCTTGGAATTAAGATTAGCAAACACCTTGTTAGACAATCGTCTTTCAAAAGTTCAAATGATAAGGATCAAGAATAACCACATAGATCAATTAACTGGAAAAATTAACTCGGCAATTTAGAACTACCAATTGAAGTTCAAAAGAAAATTTAATGCACCGTATGATGCTGGCTGCTAGTGCAAATCACAGCTAATGAGTCTATGCGTTGCAAGAGTCTAACCTTTGTATGCACTTCAGGAGGCTAACTCATCTATTGATCCACGGCTAATTAAGTTGATGAAAACCCTTCGTTTGGACCAAATGTAACAATAGAGGACTCGGGCATGTTTCCTTTAACACCTAGAAATGTTTCCCAATCCACTCTACCGACGCTTATTCACAAAACAAAACACGCAGAAAACCACTAGGTAAAACCCATGCTTAGTTATGACCAAAAAAAAAAATCATGCTTAACTTTGAAAAAAAAAAAACCTTGGTTACCTTCGACCAAAAAAAACAAAAAAGCCCCATGTTTACTGGGTAGAAACAAGGAAAGCTAAATGCAGCTCTTATCTTTTCTTTGGAGGAAAAGCAAATTAGACTTTCAATTAATATTCAGTTTCTAATATGAGTTTCTCTTGACAAAAGAAAGATATAGAATTTATGTACTACCGTGTCTCTTCATCGACGTGACAGAATTTTCACACCCACTAAACTTCAAGAGAAGTTTCACGTCCTTTCCATTTTTTGATCTCCAAAAAGAAAGGACAGTTTATTATGGCATTTATCTTGTTTTTATAATGGTATGCCCACTTGAGAGGGATTATTCCCTATTACTAATCCAACTCTATCCAATTACGAAATTAAAATCAGAAAAATTGACCAATTCACACAAAAAAAGTCAACGACTATAAGAAACAATCTCACTTTTCACCAGATTTACACCCACTAAATATACTCTGTTATGAGTACAACCCAACCCGCTCTCCAAGAAATGAGAGGAAAACATACAGGCAAGTGAAAGACGCCTCTCTGAATTGTCGGACAATATAACTTTAGAATACGTCCACAACTTCGCCTCATTTATGTAGAGCGCAGGTTTTTTTTCCCTGATAAAAGAGCACTCACATAATCGCATGCATGACATGAACATGATCAAAGACAGGAACAACAAAGGACATCAAGATTGTGGCATGATTTTTCTCTCAATCCTCCCACTCACTGACAACTGGGCTATAGTGGTCATGTTAAGGTTGCCGAAACTTACCTCTGACCACCGTGATCGGCTGAATTGTTGTTTGCCATTAACCTTCCGACACTGCCTCACTAAGTCTCTTGCCTGAAAATGGAAACTGGAGGGGACTGTTAGAGACCTTGGCGAAGTTCTAGCCTTGTTGAGGTTTCTAATACTCATTTATGAAACACTCCATACGGTGATATGACCTTTCAACCATGACCTTCTACTTCCGCCATGTAAGATGGACATGGTGTTTAGGTTTACTACCTAAACACCATGTCCATCTTTGCTAGTCACCCATCTTGATGTCAACCATGACGTCAACGAGGTCCTTACGGTGACTAGCAAAGATGGACATGGTGTTGCACCATCTTGATGTCAACCATGACGTCAACGAGGTCCTTCCTTTGCTAGTCACCATCTTGCTACAGCGAAAAAAACTCGCTAAGGTTGTCGAACTGGTGGCAAAAGTAGAAGGCCACGGCAAAACTATATTATATAAAGAATAGAGTAAAAGAGTTGAAGGTCATATCACCATATTGAGCGACGACCATACAGACCTCAGACTTATACATGACCATATAAAAACTCGCTCCACCTATATGGACCTTCCTTTTCAAACCACACCTTAGAGGTCCTTGGAGTGAGTTTTTAAGATTGAATATGAAAAACAATTCCAACCCCGTTAGTTATGGTGAATTTTTGTTTTCTATTATCCTTTTTTGCTTAGTTATTGTGTATTTTGTAAGAATTTTTCATTTTAATTTTTTAATAGGGATATGTTCACGACAAGTCCTAAAACTTATCGCAAAAGAATAATTGAGTTTTAAAACTTATAAAAAGTACAATCAAGTTTTAAAACTTGTCAAATTTGTGCAATTACGTCATTTCGCTAATTCTTCCTGACTAATAAAAAATGCTGACGTGGCATTTTTATATATATATTTGTTAGGATATACGTGTAAGTTGTGTTAGAGAAATCTCACATCGAAAAATTGATGTGGTGCAGAGTAGTTAATATATTCTAGTTAGCCCATAATTTATTGGTTTAAGCCTTTGAGTGAAGGTGAGCACAACTAGTTATATTTACAGATCCAGACTTGAGCTCCCTCTTGGCAATCTCCCAAAGTGAAAGTATCGGATTTCTATTATACATTTTCAACAAATGATATCAGAGTCGATAGTTGATTGGTAGCCCACTCCCAATATGTATTGGTGTTTAGTGAATATCTTAAGGAAGGAATTTGGTTTAAGCCCGATGATAGACTTCATGGTTTGTTCCGGAGAAAGAGACCATGGATGAAGTTGAGCATTGGAGATTTAAATTAAGATAAGTTAAAGTAAAAGAATACCCAAATTAAGGGGAGCAAACATAATACTAGAGCTCACACGTCAAAGAGAGATTGCTAGGATGTACGTATGAGTTCACGTTGGAGAATCGATATGGTGCATAGCAGTTAATATATTCTAGTAGGTCCATAACTCATTAGTTTAAGTTTTTGAACAAAGGTGAGTTTAACTGGATAGATTTCTTCTTGGCAATCTCCTCAAGGAAGGTATCAGACTTCTGCTGTGCACTCGCAACATTTTTATTTCCTACATTGAGAAGGACGGGTTTACCTAATTTATGTAGAGTACTAATTGTTTCAAACAAAATAGCGTTCGGTAATGGAACACACCCAGGGAAATGATAAGAGATAGGATTTTTTTTTTTTAAGGAAAGGGAATCAACACTTCGTGATTTTAATCGCTGTCCTCCAACTCATTGAAGGAGGCTAGACTACTGAAGTGAAGAGGCGTTCTGTCTGTACTTATCTCTGCATTATTGCCATCGACCTACTGATTACTTTCTTCCTTCCTTGTCTGAAGTAAAACTTGCTGCGAAGCTGCGAGTTAGGCAAAACATATCGGCAGACCAAGGACAATTAGTCAAATAGTCCAAAGACTATCAAAAGATTCAACCTGGAAATAATCTGTTCCGACTCAGCCCACAAATCATCAGTGGGGACAATACTTAGACCCCTCGAAACATATTTTGTTTATTGTTTTTTGTACGTTAGGAAGCATCCTGACCCCTCTGAGCACGACGTCTATCAAAAGATTCAACTTGGAAATAAGCTATCCTAGTCATTATTTTTATTTTCTACCCAGCCTAGTATGCTAGGAGAAGGGCTTCACGGGGATCCGAGGTGGGCTCCCCTCCCTTGGAGGGTTGGCGGGGAAGCCCAATGGGGACTTTATCCCGTATTCCCAGTTAAACCCCTGTAAATGGGGCTAACTGAGCACCCTGGGATGCCCGATTCAGGATGAAGCAGTTTAAGGACATGCTTTTCTTTCTTCCCTTTATGGTTTTTGGGTAGGCAAGTCTCCATGATGAACGTAGATGCAGGAGAATGAAAGCGACTCCTTAAATGAACCAAGAAGAGTCAAGACATCGAGGGAACGTGTCCCTACCATACTGTATTTCTTCCGGGTTAATGGAATCACTGATTTTCCGAACTTTCACTTGTTATTCAATTTTGTCTCGATAATTTTTGTTGTTTAATTTAATTCTTGAACGATAAGAATAAAGAGAAAAATAGAATTGTTAAACTTCAAAATATTATGATGAATAGTACCTAAGCCTATTTATAGGCTTTACAAGATAATTATTTATATAATAATATAATATTACAATATCAATAACAATCAATTGAGATTTTGATCATGAGAAATATATAGAATCAAAAGATATTGCTCACTATTCATGACTTTCTTTTCCCTCGTCGCATTTAACTACTGGATTAGCATCAAAATTGCAATTTCTAAGCTCATGTTTAACCCTTGACTATTGTGCTGTTCTGAAACATGATGGGAACTAATATCGGTCGGTGTAGATGAATATCGACCCCCTGCTTTCCTTTCACTGATTTAATTCATCAAGATCTACCTATCAACCAATTACCTTTAAGCCAGACCTAGTTTATGCGTTTAGATACCTGGTGCATAGGTTCAATGCAGAACCTTTTGAAGGTCTAGTGTCATTGCTCATCTTTTTGGTATATTTGTCAGTTTATAGTATGCCAAACGAATATTATAGTCCTCTAAGCTCGCATTAGCCTAAGACCCGAAAGAGATCCGATACTTGATGTGGCGGCCCAGTTCATCCACGAATTCCCTGTTGCATTGGAACATAGGCCCATCTCAGAGGAAATATATTTATGGCCCATGCTAGAAAAAAGGAATTTAATCGAGTTTTTCATTGAGCGAGTGCCGATTAATCTCTATTGTATAGAAAATAAGTCCAATGACATATTCAAATAACGCACGTTAAAGATATTAACGTCTAAATTTCTTGAAAGTTAACATTGAATTTAAATCTTACAATCATTTAAATATATTTTGTATCTAACACTCTCCGCACATTTTTTTCCCACAAGCATGCATGTATTGTATTTATAGTAGGTAGAAGGGCTAATTTCCGCATGGATTAAGAACCTAAATAGCAATCGGCTTGGTTCTGTTAATGTAGTTATGCACACACGGTTGTCAATTTTCGGCCATGCACTAGGGATGAGTACCTTGTGATGTCATCAACTAATATATGAATGAAATTACCAAGTAATTTTGGTAAACGAGTATAAAAAACATAACATAGTGATCAAATTGGAGCTTCAATATTGGGATAATTATCTTATCGGAGGTGATGAATCAAGCTTGTACTTGTCTGTCTTGCTCTAATCAGAACTTGTGAGTTACCAATTAGCTAATTTAGCTTAAATTTTGTTGGATAAGAATAGTGAATGAGGATAATGTGATGATTCTTTCTGATATACTCTAAATTATTTCCTCTCTAGCCTCAAAATAAAGGTTGCCTTATTTCTCCAATTTCATCATTTCTCAATTTCGAATTGCACCAAAAAAGATTGTAATCATCATCATAATTTATTCTACTTTGTGATGTAAAAGGTGTTCGAGATAACAATACACTGAAGTTCATGTCTAAGCCAACGTTAGAAGGTTACAAAGCAAACCAAATATATATAAAAGACACATCATCATATCAAATAATCCGAAATTATCACCGTTTTTAAGTTAAAAATACACCATGAAGTTCATGTCTAAGCCAACGTTGGAAGGTTACAAAGCAAAACCAAATTCATATAAAATACACATTACCGTATCAGATAATCAGAGACTATTACCGTTCACTAATTATTCCTTTCATTCATGATGAATGCAAATATAATTAGTAACAGTATGACCTTGGGAAGGTCAATTAGCCAAGGTATATCATCAAGCAGAATGTATATCAATAGACTGCATGCAACACATCCGAGAGCTAGAGCAATTAGAGCGTACACAAGTTGGAACCTTGAGTGTATGTCTTGTCGTCCCATCTCAGAGAGTAATTTCTGCCGAACAATCCTGATTGCTGCACAGATAAGTATAATGGCAGGTGCACCGATAACTTTGGCTGAACCTAAAGAGCCATGTCGGTCCCTGCTAAGTTGAAGCAAGGCCTCCACTAGGGAATTAAGCTGTTGATTATATTCTGCAACAATTTGAGCCACGTGCTCTGCTCCATTTCTTGGCATCAAAATGAGCTAATTACTTGTTAGACCAACTGGTCTAGCACAAAAGCTCAAACAATGAGGATCAAGAATAAACACATTAACCAGCTAATGAAGTAAACAAAAATGGGGCGACGGTTTCCAAATGCAACATTGAAAAGGACGAGTTCACTTGATCTATGCAGGGTATACAAAACAACATTTGAGTAATGGAACACATAGGGGAATTGATCAAAGATAAGAAGTTCCTTTTCAGGAAAGGAAATCAAGACCGCATGAGTTTTACTCTTCCTTCCTTGTTCGAAGTAAAACTTGTTGTGAGGCTGCAAGTTGAACAAACATATTTGTAGACCAATGGGAGGTCCTCTCTTAGGGAGAGAGTCCTCCCTCTCCTAAGGTAGGGGAGTGAAGTACTCGTCCCATCCGTCAAACCTCTTGGGCTTGCTCGTCTTAAACTATTTGTTTAATTCTCTTGTCATCATCAAATTTGGAGAACCAGATAACCAGATGCAATCATTTGTTTTATCCTATTGAACAAATGACTATTCTGTGTTTAATCCTCTTTAACTATATGTTTAATTCTCTTGTCATCACCAAGTGCAAATTCTTTCAAAACTCATCTAAAAAAATACCAATCATATTGTACGAAGGTCGATTCAGTCATAGTCTTTTTAATTTGGTCAATTTAACCCTAAATCTTTTAACAATTTTCTAATATAATCAATTTGATTAATTGTGACTAGAATTACTGATGTGGTGGTCTAGTCAATGTCTAATCTCCTATTGGGGCATATCTCTTTAACACCTAGAAACGTTTCGTAATCCACTCTAACAACATTTGTTCATAAAACAAAACATGCAGAAAACTACTAGGTAAACCCCATGCTTACCTTTGACCAGAAAAAGAAACCCATGCTTACTAGGTAGAACAGAGGAAAGCTAATTGCAGGTCTTATCTTTTCTTTGGAGGAAAAGCAAATGAGACTTTCAATTGATATTTTGTTCTTAACATGAGTTTCTCTTGACAAAAGAAAGAAATAGTGTATGTACAGTTGTATCTCTTAATCGATGTGACAAAATTTTCGTACCCACTAACTTTAGGAGAAGTTTCAAATTCTTTCCGACTCTGTGATATTCAAAAAGAAATGACAGTTTATTATGGCATTTCACTAGTTTTTATAATGGTGTTCACACTTGAGAGGGATTATTCCCTATTACCAATCCAACTCTATTCAATTATGAATTGAAAATCATGAAAATTAACCGATTCACACAAAAAAGGTCAATGTCTACAAGAAATAATTTCACTTTTCACCAGATTTGCATCCATTGAATATACTCTGTTTTGAGTACAGCCCAATATGTTGTCTAAGAAATGCGAGTAAACATGCAGGCTAGTTAAAGACGCCCCTCTCAACTAGGCTCTTAAGTGTCCAACAACATAACTTCAGAATACGTCCGCAACTTCGCCTCGTTTATATAGAGTGCAGGTTTTTTTTTCCTCCCCAATAAAGCAACATTCACGTGATGGAATGTACACGGTGGACATGATCAGAGATAGAAATAAGAAAGGATATCAAGATCGTGGCATGATTTTAGTCACAGTCCTCTAACTCACTGACGAGTGGGCTATAGTGGTTAAGATATGTTTAAGGTTGCCGAGACTTACCTCCGACCACCGTGATCAGCTGGATTGTCGTTCGCCATTAACCTTCCGACTCTGCCTCGCCAAGTCTCTTGCCTGAAAAGGAAAACAGGATGGGGCTGTCAGAGAACATGGGATTTTCTGGTCATGGTGTGGTTGTTCATACTTATATATGAAAAACTCAGTCCAAATGAACATTTTTCTCGCACTTGGGTCCCAAAAGAACTGGTCTGTGTCCCAAAAGAAATTTTCCTCGGCATAAAGACAAAAGAACTCACTCTCACTGCATGCAGTGAGTTCCATTTTCCTCGGCCAAAAGACAAAAGGACACTCTAGTGACATCAGTTTTCCTCGGCCAAAAGCCGAAAGGACATTTTAGTGACATCTTGTCTTCTGGCCGAGGAAAATTTCTCCTGGAGACCCAAATGGAGTGAGCTCTTTTTGCCATCATTGTCTCAACTCGTGGCAAAAACATAAAATCGTATGTAGTGAGTTTTTCTTATATAAGACCAGAGTGAAAAAGCTGAACGTCATATGACCATATGGAGTGATGACCATACGGACCTCAAACTTATATGACCGTATGAAATCTCGCTCCACTTACATGGGCCTCGGATTTCAAACTAGACCTTGGAGGTCCATTCCAACCCCATTAGGAATGGTGTATTTTCGTTTTTTTTTTCTTTATTCATTTTTGCTTAGTAATTGTGTATCTTTGTAAGAAATTTTCGTTTTTACTTTTTTGTCGATTAACCTTGGACCCTACCCAAAATTTATTCTTATAATCCTCAACCCACGATAACTCATATTATGATTTGCATTGCATTTGGATCATGCTTAGAATTTGACACAGTTTTTCACATTCCATTCACTTTTTATAACTGAAAATTAATAAAATGGAATAAATTAAATTCTGGTAAATTAACACCATTGTATTAGTGCACCCATTCTGAAAACAGGTCAGCCCCGTCCCAACATGCAATGCACGAACAAGTTATACTCCTGCAGTTATGCATAGACTCATTAGCTATAATTTACACAAGAAGCATAGTTTTTATACCACACATTAAATTTCATTTTGTATTTAAACTTGCAGTTCTGGATGTGTTCATGTGAGTACATGTAGTTAGTATAATTAAGAAATACACATATGATGTTAATTGTAGACTCGTATCTTGATAATCTTAACCATTAGAAAACTATTTTCCATGATCCTTAGAAAGTTTGAATCCTTACACCTCATATTTGGGAAAAGTACCAAAAAAGTCCTAAACCTATTGCATTGGTATCAATTCGGTTATAAACTTTTCAATTGAACAAATTCAGTCCTAAACCTTTTACTATTGGTACCAATTCAGTTCATCCGGCCAATTTTGGCTAGCCGACGCTGATGTGGTAATTTTTATGATTTTTTTCTTTTCTTTTTCCTTTTTTTTTTTTGCCTTCTTCTTAGCGGTGGCCGGCGAGGGTTGCGGCCCTCGCTTGACCTCTCCCAAGGCTACCGGCGAGGCGGCTTCGCCCGGATCTGGGCGAGGCCAGCCTCGGCCGCAGCCTTGGGAGAGGCCTAGCGGCCCTCACCAGTCGCCGGCGAGGGTCGCGGCCCTCGCTTGGCCTCGCCTAGGGCCGCGGGCAAGGCGGCTTAGCCCAGATTTGGGCAAGGCCAACCTCGCCTTGGCCTTGCCGCGAGTGAAGGTGGGCTTGCCTACGGCCGGCGAGGGCCGCTCGGCCTCGCCCAGGGCCACGGCCGAGGCGGCCTCATCGGTGGCATATGCGGGCGAGGCCAGCCTTGCTCGCGGCCTTGGGAGAGGCCGCGCAAGGGCCGCGACTCTTGCCCAGTGGCTGGTGAGCCTCACCGGAGGCTCATCGGCCACCGCCAGGAAGAAGGCAAAAAAAAAAAAGAAAAAAAAAAAGAAAAAAGAAAAAATTAATAAAAAATTTGAAAAAATAATTAAAAAATCATAAAAATTGTCACGTCGGCGTCCGGCCACCGCCGACATCCACGTCAGCGTTACCCGGCCAAAAATGGTCGGATGGACTGAATTGGTACCAATAGTAAAATGTTTAGGACTAAATTGGTCCAATTGAAAAGTTTAGGACTGAATTGATACCAACGCAATAGGTTTTAAACTTTTTTGGTAATTTTCCCCCTCATATTACACGTGCATGGCCCGTCTTACACACAAGGGAAGTACTAAGACATACTTTGATTTTGGAAATACTTGAGAAATGTGCTTAATACACGAGCCAAGTATTATGACATACTTCGTTCTTGGAAATACTTGAGAAATGCGCTTAATACACGAGCCATAAACAACTTTCCTAATAAATTGAGCTTTTGTGAATGTTATCGTACAACAGTTAGCTTATTGATTTTAATTCCTACGTATCGAGTAAAGCAGGGGGTTTCAAATTGTGAAATGTACGACGGCATCTTTATGTCATGGAGAGTCTTGCTTCAAACCATTAGGGACATGTAAACAGGTAACGGTTCAACCAATGCCACTGGAGCACCCGTCATCCTTATGTATTTCGTGGTCAAAATCGTTTGGCAAAAATTATTTTTTGAGATGGGAAGACAAAAATTGGGCGTCGGGTTTTGACCTTTTCGTAAAGGAAGGGAGGACTGAATGATTTTACTGCAGTCCTCCAACTTATCGAGGGAGGCCGGACTACAAAAGTGAAGAGATGTCGCAGTTCACCATCAATGCTTATCTCCGACTACTGTGATTGGCAGGATTGTTGTTTGCCATTAACTCTGAGTGATTACTCTCTACCTTCCTTGTCTGAAGTAAAAAAAACATGTAGATTAATGGGAGATCCTGTCTTCGGGAGCGAGTCCCCACTTTATTTAAAAATCTAATCTTAAAAGAAGGGAAGAGATATGGGCGGCGAAGACAACGACGTCGAATCTAAGTCCAATACCGAGTAAAAAAAGGAAAACTGTAGCGAGTCAAGTCAACGAACACGCCCGACCGCTCGTCCTCGAGCTGTTTTTTTTTTCGTGCACCAGTTAACCTCCACTGCGTATTTTCTCCCACTCGGACAGTGCTCCCTGTTTTTGGTCAAGCAGCAGCTACTGTTCAGCCCCAGGGACTTCCTCTACCTTAATATATTAACAAAAGCTGCTTTGAGAGTCTTGATTACGCCACTTATATGCAAGGTACGGGTTAATTAAACTTCCTTATTAACTGCTACTGCCATCATGCAAAGAAAACGCTTAAGGCATGTTTGGCTGGACTTAATGGGAGCATTTGAGACTCTCTAGCCATCACCAAGAACGTTAAAAAAAGTTTTTGAAAACATGTCAAGTTTGTTCCAAACATTTTTTTGTCAATTGAGTCATAAATCTTTTATATTTATGCCAATTTAGTTAATCTGACTAAGTTTGATTGGAAATTGTTAACTTAAAATCGGCTGTTTTATGTGACGTGGCTAGCATTAAAAGTCTATTATAGATTACTTTTGGGTTCTGTATATACATAAAGAGAGATTACCATTGAAAATTTGGTTGATAAAACATAGTGCGCCTTCGAATTAAGTCTTGATAATCATAGCTTAAGGAGGTTTAAGTTCAGATGATGAATTGTTTATTTACCAAGTTTATGCAAGATGCTAGTAAAGTATGCCAGCTAAAAATATCAGTGCAAAACTGGATGACGAATATGTCTCTTGACTTTTCTTTTGGTACTAATTTCTTGGTTTCAAGTGCAACACCTCTGCCGTCACAGAGTGGTGTGTAAGTGCCAACGCAAAATATAAAAAAATGGAGTTCACCCTCAGGGCGCTTGAGAGAACCATGTCGAGGGAACCATGTTGGGCTGGGCGTCCATGTCACAGAACCTTTCTCTAGCCAAGAATCCCATTATTGGCGGGACGTTTGCTCGCTCGATCACTTGCATCTCATGCGTCAGAAATGACCCCACTATTCCAGCTTCTTCTTCCCAGGTGAATCAATTTCTTCCACATTTCTTCTTCTCCTCCGTCTTTCTCACCCACAACTCCTGTCAAAAAGCTCGCGGTCGCCACTGAAATCCAAATCCATTAATCCTCGGCTTCATTTATCAAGTTAAAAGCTAAGTAGTTGCTTATTCGTGCCTTGATGAGTGATGCTTAGTTTAGATGCTATGCCGTGTTAGATATTGGCTCCTTTTGCTGGATATAGTGTCTGATTGATAAGTTTGAGTCTCCTTCAACCAATTGCCGAGCTATGAAGCTTTTGGTGGTGGATTGGAGGCAAAAATTTGTTAACCAAGCTTGTCATTAGCCTTGTTGATGATGACTACAACTTGACGTGCATAAATCTAAAAGCATCTAATACTGTTGATAGGGTAATTCAAAGTCATTACATCCTAAGACTAAGGTAATACACAGATTTAGTGAGCAAACCTATTAGTGCTAATCATGTAAGATGCCGAATGGTTAAACCGTAGAGAAAAACCTATGGATGTCCTTCTATGGGTGCTGTCATTCGGTCTTGATAATGCTTTCCTGGTTTGTCTAGTTACTTTGATGGTGTTATATGGTGTTTTGCAATACTCAATGAGTGAAAGCACAATTACATTCGCTTGCGTAACTCTTACATGACCATACTTTTTCATGACTTACTTTCGTTGCATTTAATTTCCAAACAACAACAGAAAGTTTCAAGTTCTAAGGTCATGTTTTGCACTTGGCACTGTTTGTGCCGATTTGAAATTGGATTGGATATAATAGTGATCAGTATACAAGTATCAACTTCTTACTTATAGATATCATATTAAGATTATATAATTCTTATAAAACCTCCGCCTTTCCTTTCATACATTCAATTCGTCAAAATATGCCTATAAATTGATTACCTTCAAGCCAGACCTCTTTAATATATTTACAGTATCTAATGCATAGATTCAATGCAAGGTACTCTATCTAATGCATAGATTCAACGTAGCCTTCTTTTGAAGGTACGATGTCAGTGCGTATCTTATAGGAATAATTTGACAGTTTATTGTTGTAGCAACTAACAAAATAATATGCACATGCAGTCTGTTATGTCCTTAGAACACCTATTACAAATATTGATTATTTGAGTGTGCAATTACCAAAAAAAGTTCAATTGACTCTACTGTGCTTCAATGGTGAAGGCCTTTCAGTTGTGTGTATAGTATTTTGAATTTATTATGTTGGAAATGATGCATTTGATGGTTAAGATTGCGAACTTGTGGGCATAGATGGAAGGGTTAGAGGATTCCTTTTTCCCTCTAAAGATAATCTCGCTCCAATTCTAAGAAGAAAACCCCAGCAGAAATGTAAGTCTTGAAATTGATGTGTTCATGGAGAGAAAAATGACTGCAAAATGCTGTGATAAGCATCGTCACGTAGCATGTGCCCGTGGAGACTAGCTTCTCCATATTCTCATAATGGAAAAGCAGCGTGAAATCTATCAAACGGAAATTGCAGTCCTCTAAGCTAACATTAGCCCATGACCTGAAAGAGATCCGCTCCTCGATGAGGCGGCCCGGTCCAGCCCCAGATTCCCTTCTACATGGGAACATTGAGAACATTGAGGCCCATACTAGAAGAAACACATTTATGTATGGCCCATGCTAAAAAAAAGGAGTTTAATCGGTTTTTTTTTTTTTAATTTGATAGAGTGAGTGCCGGTTAGGCCCTGTTTGGTTCAGCATTCCCAAGGGGCTTTCAGCCTTGAAAGCCCTTTGGGAAAAAATTTAGGTGTTTTGTTCAGCATTTGGAAGTGTCTTTGGCCAAATGCTAGCCCTTGAAATGCAAGTCCACCTCTATTATTCATCCGTTGACTTTTTTTTTTTTTTTAAACCGATTATCTTCCCCACACCTCAACCGCCGTTGATCGGCGACGGAGTTTCATTGGATTTTATTTTTATATTAAAAAAAAATAAAAGCTCTTTGCAAATGTTGGGTTTGCCTTTTTTTTTTTTTTTTTTTTTGTCATTTTTATCTTTTGACAATAAATAGCCCAACTTTTTATCAATACACTAAAATGATCATTAATTAATGAAGATGATTAATACTACAATAATTAAAAAAAAATTATTCAAAGTTGAAAACAAACCTAAAAGAACCCTAGACCAAAAGTTGAGCTTTGCATCTAATCTATAATCAAATTCTTTTAATATAATTTTAAAATAAATTTACTAATATATATCTTTTACATTACTTTCAACATGAAAATGTAAAAGGTTATATAGTCATTGTTTCTTTTTTTGCAATTTTAAAAATACTAAAATTAAAAAACTTAATTTGGTTACATTAAAGGGTTTTTCAAATATATGTTTACCAAATAGTCTTGCATTTCCTATAAAGACTTTTCAGTTATAGTTTCATCGAACAAGTATAATATTTCGGAAAACCCCTTTACCTCAAAGGTATTTGCATTCTCCCAAGGGCATTTCCCCAAAGCCGAACCAAACAGGCCCTAATCTCGACGTTATAGAAAACAAGTTCAATGAGGATTTCAATTTCCAACTTTTAAAAAAAAAAAAAAAAAAAAAAAAAAAACTTCATGTAATGCATGTCTTTCTTTCAGATCAATCATAGTGACATAATAAAACTATATGGAGAAAATGTTATTGGAAATAGTTTAAGATGTAAACGTCTAAATTTCTTACTTACCAACGTTAAATTTAAAAATTTAAAATCATTTAAATATTTAACTTTCTCCACACATTTAAATATTTTTTCCACATGCATGCACCTATTTTCTTTATAGTTGGGAAAAAAACAACTTTCCACGTGGATTTAAGGACTTAAATATCAATTGGCTTTCATTCATAATGTAGTGAAATACATAAATGTGCATGCCCTCGACTTTTAGCCATGCACTTGGCATGAGTACCTTGCGACATCATCCAGTAATGTACAAATGAAAAGATGCCTACTTTTTTTGAAGCATTTCCAATTGTTTTTGGTAGACGGAGATGGAATTGTTTGAAAACCAAATAATTTTGGTAAACAGGTATAAAAAACGTAACGGTGGTGTACAAATTGGGGCTTCAAAAATTGACATCGATTGCAAACTCCATCTTGCGATCTCGAGTCCGAGCACGTGGGACTTGAGCACCGGCACCTATATGTTTACTTCGATGGACGCTGAAGATTTTGGACGCCGATGATTCTGGAGGATGTAACTTAACGTCTTTTCTAAGGGTAAGTTAGTTCCTCTTCAATCATGGGCGAGGTGTAGTAGAGAGGAACAATGTCTATCCAACTATTCATTTACACACGTTTGAAATTAGAATTCATAACATGATCATTGTTTTAGAACAGAGCAACTTGGTTCTTACTCATAACAGAGCATATTCAGTGAAATTGGTAAAATTTCATGATACTCAGCTGGTAATTGAATATAATAGGATTCATAGGAGGTTTGATCCCTCTCACATTTGAATAACATTAAAACCGTTCAATTTGTCTAAGGAGAGTGAAACGCCATAAAACTGTCAATTTCTCTTTGGAGAAAGAATGTGAACTCTCTCCTTAAATTACTGGGTGGAAAAATTCTATCACATTGATGAAGAGATGCGACTGTATATACACTGGTTTTTTTGTCAATCAAGAATCATGTATCATATGGAAGTCTTATTGACTTTTCCTCCCAGAAAAAGAAAAGACTTGCAATTAGCTTTACTTTGTTTCTGCCCGGCTAGCATGGGGGCTGGACTTACCTGGTAGTTTTCTGCGTCTGGGTGATATTGTTTTGTGAATAAGCGTTGTTAGAGTGGGTTGGGAAAGGTTTGTAGGTGTCAAGGGATTATCCCCTTGTATTCTGATGTAACAATTTATCCAAAAGAAGAGTTTCAAATACATAACATGCCCAAGGCATAAATACCTTATGACATTACCCAGTAATATATTAATGAAATTGACAAGTAATTTTGGTAAGCCAGTCTTCAAAGTACAATGATGGCGATTAAATCAGAGCTTTGTTAATCTAGTTAGCTATCTCAGCAAACTGGCTTGCGGCACTTGATAATCAAGCTTGTACTGGTTCTGTTTGCTCTACGTGTGTAGTAGGGTTGAAAGAGTTACGTAGAATTTTTGAGCTTTCCAATTGGCTACTTTAGTTTCAATTTTGTTCTATATAGATTGCAAAGTTTTGAATATGAGGAACAAGCTATAAACTATATCAAACTCGCAATGCATGTATCCGAAAGAAAAGAATAGTGAATAAAAATTATGTAATTCTTCTGCTATGCTCTGAATTATTTCCCATGTTTCTCTCTAGCCCAATCTAAAAAAAAAAAGAAAAAAAAAATTGCCCCGTTTATCCGGTTTTATCATTTCTCAATTTCAATTTGCAATAAAAAGGATCCAATTCATCATCATCATCACCGCCTATTCTACTACCTGATGTAATCATACAACATGAGGTTCATATCCAAGCCAGCACCGGAAGGATACAAAGCAAACAAAATTTATACAAAATACACGTAACCATATCAAGAAAGCTAAAAATTATCGCGATTCGCTAATTAATTTTCTAATTTTCAATGAATGCAAAATGGATTACTAGCATTAGGACATAGGAAAAGAAAATCAGCCAAAGCATTTCACCGGGCAAAACGTACATAAGTAATATGCACATGACACATTTGAGAGCAAGAGCAATCAAAGTGCACACAAATCAGAACCTTGGATCCATTCTTACTCAGGATCGCAGTTTTAAATGTTCACGTTGAGACATTTCTACATGACCAGAGAAATAAATTGGAAAATGGAGAAGAATGGAAGATCAAACGATTATGCATGGCATATTACTTCAACAATCGTCATTATATATTCTGCTTTGTGATGTCAAGGGTGTTCTAGCTAATAATACAACATGAGGTCCACCGACCCGGCAACACTCAAACCAAATTTATATTAAGTACACATCAGGACATCGAAAATTGAAACTATGGCCATTTGCTAATTGAGCCTTTAATTTGCAATGAACACAAATAGGATTACCAACACTAGGACGCATGGAATGAAAATCACCCAAGGCTTGTCCCCCAGCAGATTGTACAACAACAAAGTACACTTGACCCATCCAAGCATAACAGAGATAAGAGCGTACGCTTGTAAAAATCCTGGGTCGATATTTTCCCTTCCCATCTCAAAGATTAATTTCTGCTGAATAATCTCGATCACTTCGCACATAAGCTTAATTTTGGGTGCATATCTAATGTTGCCTGGACCTATAGAGTTATGCCTGACCCTGATGAGTTGACGCAAGGCCTTTGCCAAGGAATCAAGTCGTGGGTTGTAATATGCAGCAATTTGATGCACATGCTCTGCTCCATTTCTTGGAATTAAGATTAGCAAACTCCTTGTTAGACAATCGTCTTTCAAAAGCTCAGACGATAAGGATCAAGAATAAGCACATAGATCAATTAACTAGAAAAATTAACTCGGCAATTTAGAACTACCAATTGAAGTTCAAAAGAAAATTTAATGCACCGTCTGATGCTGGCTGCTAGTGCAAATCACAGCTAATGAGTCTATGCATTGCAAGAGTCTAACCTTTGTATACACTTCAGGAGGCTAACTCATCTATTGATCCACGGCTAATTAAGCTAATGAAAACCCTTCGTTTGGACCAAATGTAACAATAGAGGTCTGGGGCATGTTTCCTTTAACACCTAGAAATGTTTCCCAATCCACTCTACCAACGCTTATTCACAAAACAAAACACGCAGAAAACCACTAGGTAAACCCCATGCTTAGTTTCTGTCTAAAAAAAAAACCCCATGCTTAGTCATGACCAAAAAAAAAAAACCATGCTTAGCTTTGAAAAAAAAAAAAACCTTGGTTACCTTCGACCAAAAAACAAAAAAGCCCAATGTTTACTGGGTAGAAACAAGGAAAGCTAAATGTAGCTCTTATCTTTTCTTTGGAGGAAAAGCAAATTAGACTTTCAATTACTATTCAGTTCGTAATATGAGTTTCTCTTGACAAAAAAGAAAAAAAAAAGAAATAGAGTTTATGTACTATCGTGTCTCTTCATTGACGTGACAAAATTTTCGCACCCACTAAACTTCAAGAAAAGTTTCACGTTCTTTCCAATTTTTTGATCTCCAAAAAGAAATGACAGTTTATTATGGCATTTCCCTTGTTTTTAAAATGCTATGCCCACTTGAGAGGGATTATTCCCTATTACTAATCCAACTCTATTCAATTACGAAATTAAAATCAGAAAAATTGACCAATTTGCACAAAAAAGGTCAACGACTATAAGAAACAATCTCACTTTTCACCAGATTTACACCCACTGAATATACTCTGTTATGAGTACAACCCAACATGCTCTCCAAGAAATGAGAGGAAAACATACAGGCAAGTGAAAGACGCCCCTCTTAACTGTGCTCAACTGTCGAACAATATAACTTTAGAATATGTCCACAACTTCGCCTCATTTATGTAGAGTGCAGTTTTTTTTTCTCTGATAAAAGTACACTCACGTAATGGCATGTATGAGATGAACATGATCAAAGACAGGAACAACAAAGGACATGAAGATTGTGGCATGATTTTACTCTCAATCCTCCCACTCACTGACAACTGGGCCATAGTTTTTAAGGTTGCCGAAACTTACCTCTGACCACTGTGATCAGCTGAATTGTTGTTCGCCATTAACCTTCCGTCTCTGCCTCACTAAGTCTCTTGCCTACAAATGGAAACTGGATGGACCTGTCAGAGACCTTGGCGAACTTCTGGCCATGTTGAGGTTTCTAATACTCATATATGAAACCCTCCATATGGTGATATGACCTTTCAACCCATGACCTTCTAATTTTGCCACCAGTTCAGACAACCTTGGCAAATGAGGATTGCAAGGTCTTTTTGCTGTAGCAAGATGTGACATTATAATGTCTTTCCATGGTTGCTTTAGCAAGATTATAACGACTTTCCATGGTTGGTAATTATAACGTCTTTCCATGGTTACTGTAGCAAGATGCCTTTCCATGGTTACTGTAGCAAGATGTCTTTCCATGACTTTCCGTGGTTGCTGATTATAACGTCTTTCCATGGTTACTGTAGCAAGATGTCTTTCCATGGTTGCTTTAGCAAGATCAAAATCTTGCTAAAGCAACCATGGAAAGACATTATAATGTCACATCTTGCTACAGCGAAAAGACCTTGCAATCCTCATTTGCCAAGGTTGTCTGAACTGGTGGCAAAAGTAGTAGGCCACGGCAAAACTATATTATATAAAGACCAGAGTAAAAAAGTTGAAGGTCATATCACCATATTAAGCGATGACCATACAGACCTTAAACTTATACATGACCATATGAAAACTAGCTCCACCTATATGGACCTCCCTTTTCAAACCACACCTTAGAGGTCCTTGGAGTGAGTTTTTAAGATTAAATATGACAAACAATTCTAACCCCGTTTTACCAAAAAAAAAAAAAAAACAATTCTAACCCCGTTAGTTATGGTGAATTTTTGTTTTTTCTTTATCCTTTTTTGCTTAGTTATTGTGTATTTTGTAAGAATTTTTCATTTTACCTTTTTAATAGAGATATGTTCACAAGTCCTAAAACTTATCGCAAAAGTATAATTGAATCCTAAAACTTATAAAAAGTACAATCAAGTCTTTATACTTGTCAAATTTGTGCAATTAAGTCCTTTTGCTAATACCCGCCTGACTAATAAAAAATGCCGACGTGGCATTTTTTTTTTTTTGTTAGGATATACGTGTAAGTTGTGTTAGAGAAATCTCACATCGAAGAATTGATGTGGTGCAGAGCAGTTAATATATTCTAGTTGGCCCATAATTCATCGGTTTAAGCCTTTGAGTGAATGTGAGTACAACTAGTTATATTTACAGATTCGGACTTGAACTCCATCTTGGCGATCTCATAAAGTGAAAGCATTAGACTTCTATTATGTACTCTCAACAAATGGTATCAAAGTCGATGGTTGATTGGTAGCCCACTCCCAATATGTATTAGTGTTTAGTGAATATCTCAAGGAAGGAATCTAGTGACCAATGCAATTTCAGGGCAAGTCGTGGGCTAGTGGCCGTTGCGATATAGCAACGCGGGCTTGATGATAGACTTCATGGTTCGTTCCGGAGAAAAAGACCACGGATGAAGTTGAGCGTTGGAGATTTAAGTTGAGATAAGTTAAAGTAAAAGAATACCCAAATTAAGGGGAGCAAACATAATACTAGAGCTTACACGTGAAAGAGAGATTGCTAGGATGTACGTATGAGTTATGTTAGAGAAATCTCACATTGGAGAATTGATATGGTGCAGAACAGTTAATATATCATAGTAGGTCCATAACTCATTGGTTTAAGTTTTTAAATAAATGTGAGTTCAACTGGATATACTTAGACTTCCTCTTGGCGATCTCCTCAAGGGAAGGTATCGGACTTTGCTGTGCACTCCCAACATTTTTATTTCCTACATGGCATTTCTTATTGTTTTTATTCAATTCTTATTTATTGACACCTAAATTCTTTTTTTTAATTAGGATTTAATCGCTCAGAAAATTAGGGATTAATTTCTGAACCATAGACAAAAAATAACTTTCACTAAATTGCGTTTGCATCGCGTGTTAGCATTAGGAATATTTGCATTACTAATGGTAATTATTAAAATTTTTCAAAAAAAAAAGAAGAGAAAAATATTATTATTAATAAAAAGTATAATCATAAAGAAATCGAATAAGGCCAGGGCAGAGGCTGGGCTTGCCCGACCTTCCTTTTCCCCCTTCCTTCCTTTCTCTCCATGCAAACCCAGCCCACCTCTTCTTCTTTCTTTTCATGCAGGCCGACCCACCTCCTTTTCTCTCTTTTTCCTTCTTTTCTTCTTTTCGCACGGGCTCCCCCATCTCCCTTCATTTCGGCCCAGCCCGTGCACGGGTCTTCTTCCTCCTCATTCTGGTCATGCCTTTGCAAAAGAAGAAGAGTACAAGTCAATCCATGAGTCGATATCAGGCAAGTCGATAGGCTGGCAATGGCAGAAGCCATGCACGCCTACCGATCACCCTTAAAAGCGAGGGGGCTAGCTCATTTGAGGGGCTTCTAGTTTTGGCCGAAAAAGAGAGAGAGAGAGAGAGAGAGAGAGAGAGAGAGAGCAAGCTAGAGAGAGAGAGGAGCTTGTGAGGTTCCCTGACCGTCACGGGAGGCCCGCCATTCTTCGCAGCAGCTCTTTTTGAACCAGGTAGGCCTTACCCAAGCCTTCGTGCTCTTTTTTTTTTTTTTTTTTTTGGGGGGGAGGGGGAGTAGTGAGCCGAAGCTCGTAGCCGATCGGTTCGCGCGAGCTTCAGTCCCGCCGGTCTTCCCTCAAAGCTTCTCCATTCTCTAACATGGGTCATTAGGGGTTTTGATCTGGGATTGAGTCCCTAGCGAGTCTAGAATCCCCTGTTCAGTAGTGTACGCCAAGTGTTCATTGAAATGTCTAAGTAAGATCTAGGTTCGTATGCTTTGTCATGGCCGAGATCTACTGTTGTCGTTCATACTCACGTCAAATGTAAATGATGTGTCTCTGAGTTGGTCCAGAATACCGCTTGTATGTCGTGAGTTGATTGTAGTCTGAACCCAAGTTCTGAAACCAACCTAGCTTTCTCTGTCAGTTACTGCATCCTATATGTTTGGTGAAATGCCACAGAGAAGACTGAGGGTTAGTTTGTGTTAAACTCAAAGAGTGACGTGCCCTCGTTTCTGTGCTCATTGAGTCATGTCTGCTTTGTTTTTTCTGATGGTGTTTTGTGTGATTTTTGCAAAATAATCGATGTGACATATTTAGCCCAAAAATTTAGTGTGGTAGAAAAAATTTGGTGTTTTTGATGTTAGAAAAAAAATTTAGGATAAATGTATCATATAAATACAAATTTAGAATTTTTTTATCACAAAAAAAAGTTTGACATAGATATCTTACAAAATTAGGATTTTTTGTGTCATAAAAAAATTTAGCGTAAATGTGTCACAATTAACAAAGTTTAGAGTCTTTGATTACGTTTTTCCTTTTTTCTTATTATCCTCAACCCACGCTTTGCATTGCATTTTAATCATGCTTAGAATTTGACACAATTTTTCACATTTCGCTCGCTTTGTATAACTAAAAATAATACAATAGAATAAATTAAATCGTGATAAATTAACACCATTATATTAATGCACCCATCTTGGAAACGGGCCAGCTCCGTCCCTACATGTAATGCACGAATAAGTTATACTCCTGCAATTATGCATAGACTCGTCAGCTATGATTTACACAAGAAGCATAGTTTTATACCATGCAACTAATTTCATTTTGTATTAAAATTGCAGTTTGGATGTGTATTTCTCTAATAATTAAGGTTCTCTAAAATGACCATCATGTGTATTTCTTAATTCTAACTTCATATGTATTATTCGATGTGATACATTAGTCTATGAAAAATTGTTTAACGATGTGTATTTCAAAATTTATTAGAGAAAGTAGTCTCAATATCTTAAGTATTGAGATAACCTTAATTATTAGAGAAACTATTTTTCATAATACTTAAAAATTTGTTAACCAAGCTTGTCATTAGCCTTGTTGATAATGACTACAACTTGACGTGCATAAATCTGAAGTCGATAAAAGCATCTAATACTGTTGATAGGGTAATTCAAAGTCATTACATCCTAAGACTAAGGTAATTCGCAGATTTAGCGAGCAAACCTATTAGTGCTAATCATGTAAGATGCCGAATGGTTAAATCGTAGAGAAAAACCTATGGATATCCTTCTATGGGTGCTATCATTCGGTCTTGATAATGCTTTCCTGGTTTGTCTAGTTACTTTGATGGTGTTATATGGTGTTTTGCAATACTCAAATGGGTGAAAGCACAATTACATTCGCTTGCATAACTCTTACATGACCATACTTTTTCATGACTTACTTTTACTTCGTTGCATTTAATTTCCAAACAACAACATAAAGTTCCAAGTTCTAAGGTCATGTCTGGCACTTGGCACTGTTTGTGCTGATTTGAAATTGGATTGGATATAATATTGATTAGTACACAAGTATCAACTTCTTAATTATATATATCATATTAAGATTATAATATTCTTATAAAACCTTCGCCTTTCCTTTCACATACTCTATTCGTCAAAATATGCCTATTAATTGATTACCTTCAAGCTAGACCTCCTTAATATATTTACAATATCTAATGCATAGATTCAACGCAAGGTACCGTATCTAATGCACATATTCAATGCAACCTTCTTTTGAAGGTACAATGTCATTGCTTATCTTATAAAAAAAATTTGACAGTTTATAGTTGTAAGCAACTAACAAAATGATATGCGCATGTGGTCTATTATGTCCTTAGAACACCTATAATAAATATTTATTATTTGAGTGTGCAATTTCCAAAAAAAGTTTGATTGACTCTACCGTGCTTCATGGTGAAGGCCTTTTCAGTTGCATGTATAGTACTTTGAATTTATTATGTTGGAAATGATGCATTTGATGGTTAAGATTGCGAACTTGTGGGTGTAGACGGAAGGGTTAGAGGATTCCTTTTTCCCTCTAAAGATAATCTCGCTCCAATTCTAAGAAAAAAACCCCAGCAGAAATGTAAGTCTTGAAATTGACGTGTTCATTGAGAGAAAAATGACTGCAAAATGCTGTGATAAGCATAGTCACGTAGCATGTGCCTGTGGAGACGAGCTTCTCCATATTCTCATCATGGAAAAGCAGCTTGAAATCTATCGAACGGAAATTGCAGTCCTCTAAGCTAACATTAGCCTATGACCTGAAAGAGATCCGATCCTCGATGAGGCGGCCCGGTCCAGCCCCAGATTCCCTTCTGCATGGGAACATTGAGAACATTGAGGCCCATACTAGAAGAAATAGATTTATGTATGGCCCATGCTAAAAAAAAAGGAGTTTAATCGTTTTTTTTTTTAATATATAGAGTGAGTGCCGGTAAATCTCGACGTTATGGAAAACAAGTCCAATGAGGATTTCAATTTCCAACTTTTACAAAAAAAACTTCATGTAATGCATGTCTTTCTTTCAGATCAATCATAGTGACATAATAAAACTATATGGAGAAAATAGTTATTGGAAATAGTTTAAGATGTAAACGTCTAAATTTCTTACTTACCAACATTAAATTTAAAGTACTTAGAATCATTTAAATATTTAACTTTCTCCACACATTTAAATATTTTTTCCACATGCATGCACCTATTCTTTTTATAGTTGGGAAAAAAACAACTTTCCACGTGGATTTAAAGACTTAAATATCAATTGGCTTGATTCATCATGTAGTGAAATACATAAAATGCACACATGCCGTTGACTTTTAGCCATGCAGTTGGCATGAGTACCTTGCGACATCATCCAGTAATGTACAAATGAAAAGAAGCTTACTTTTTTTGAAGCATTTCCAATTGTTTTTGGTAGATGGAGATGGAATTGTTTGAAAACCAAGTAATTTTGGTAAACGGGTATAAAAAACGTAACGGTGGTGCACAAATTGGAGCTTCAAAAATTGACATCGATTGCAAACTCCATCTTGCGATCTCGAGTCCGAGCACGTGGGACTTGAGCACCGGCACCTATATGTTTACTTCGATGGACGCTGAAGATTCTGGACGCCGATGATTCTGGAGGATGTAACTTAACGTCTTTTCTAAGGGTAAGTTAGCTCCTCTTCAATCATGGGCGAGGTGTAGTCGATAGGAACGGTGTCTAGCCAATTATTCATTTACACACGTTGTTTGAAATTAGAATTCATAACATGATCATTGTTTTAGAACAGAGCAACTTGGTTTTTACTCATAACAGAGCATATTCAGTGAAATTGGTAAAATTTCATGATACTCAGCTGGTAATTGAATATAATAGGATTCATAGGAGGTTTGATCCCTCTCACATTTGAATAACATTAAAACCGTTCAATTTGTCTAAGGAGAGTGAAACGCCATAAAACTGTCAATTTCTTTATGGAGAAAGAATGTGAACTCTCTCCTTAAATTACTGGGTGGAAAAATTCTGTCACATTGATGAAGAGATGCGACTGTATATACACTGTTTTTTTTTTTTTTGTCAATCAGGAATCATGTATCATATGGAAGTCTTATTAACTTTTCCTCCCAGAAAAAGAAAAGACTTGCGATTAGCTTTACTTTGTTTCTACCCGGCTAGCATGGGGGCTGGACTTACCTGGTAGTTTTCTGCGTCTGGGTGATATTGTTTTGTGAATAAGCGTTGTTAGAGTGGGTTGGGAAAGGTTTGTAGGTGTCAAGGGATTATCCCCTTGTATTCTGATGTAACAATTTATCCAAAAGAAGAGTTTCAAATACATAACATGCCCAAGGCATAAATACCTTATGACATTACCCAGTAATATATGAATGAAATTGACAAGTAATTTTGGTAAGCCAGTCTTAAAAGTACAATGATGGCGATTAAATCAGAGCTTTGTCAATCTAGTTAGCTATCTCAGTAGACCGGCTTGCAGCACTTGATAAATCAAGCTTGTACTGGTTCAGTTTGCTCTACGTGTGTAGTCGGGTTGAAAGAGTTACGTAGAATTTTTGAGCTGTCCAATTGGCTACTTTAGTTTCAATTTTGTTGTATATAGATTGCTAAGTTTTGAATATGAGGAACAAGCTATAAACTACATCAAACTCGCAATCGAATGAAAATTATTTAATTCTTCTGCTATGCTCTGAATTATTTCCCATGTTTCTCTCTAGCCAATCTAAAAAAAAAGAAAAAGAAAATTGCCCTGTTTATCCGGTTTTATCATTTCTCAATTTCAAATTGCAATAAAAAGGATCCAATTCATCATCATCATCATCGCCTATTCTACTACCTGATGTAATCATACAACATGAGGTTCATGTCCAAGCCAGCATTGGAAGGATACAAAGCAAACAACATTTATACAAAATACACGTAACCAGAAAGCTAGAAATTATCGCGATTCACTAATTAATCCTATAATTTTCAAAAAATGCAAAATGGATTACTAGCATTAGGACATAGGGAATGAAAATCAGCCAAAGCATTTCACGAGGCAAAACGTACATAAGTAATATGCACATGACACATTTGAGAGCAAGAGCAATAAGAGTGCAAACAAATCAGAACTTTGGATCCATATCTTACTGAGGATCGCAGTTTTTTATGTTCACGTTGAGACATTTCTACATGACCAGAGAAATAAATTGGAAAATGGAGAAGAATGGAAGATAAAACGATTATGCATGGCATACTACTTCAACAATCGTCATTATATATTCTGCTTTGTGATGTCAAAGGTGTTCTAGCTAATAACACAACATGAGGTCCACCGACCCAGCAACACTCAAACCAAATTTATATAAAGTAGATATCACGACATCGAAAATTGAAACTATGGCCATTTGCTAATTGAGCCTTTAATTTGCGATGAACACGAATAGGATTACCAACACTAGGACGCATGGAATGAAAATCACCCAAGGCTTGTCCCCTAGCAGACTGTACAACAGCAAAGTACACTTGACCCATCCAAGAATAACAGAGATAAGAGCGTACGCTTGTAAAAATCCTGGGTCGATATTTTCCCTTCCCATCTCAAAGATTAATTTCTGCTGAATAATCTCGATCACTTCGCACATAAGCTTAATTCTGGGTGCATATCTAATGTTGGCTGGACCTATAGAGTTATGCCTGACCCTGATGAGTTGACACAAGGCCTACGCCAAAGATTCAAGTCGTGGGTTGTAATATGCAGCAATTTGATGCACATGCTCTGCTCCATTTCTTGGAATTAAGATTAGCAAACTCCTTGTTAGACAATCATCTTTCAAAAGCTCAAACGATAAGGATCAAGAATAAGCACATAAATCAATTAACTGGAATAATTAACTTGGCAATTTAGAACTACCAATTGAAGTTCAAAAGAAAATTTAATGCACCGTATGATGCTGGCTGCTAGTGCAAATCACAGCTAACGAGTCTATGCATTGCAAGAGTCTAGCCTTTGTATGCACTTCAAGAGGCTAACCCATCTATTGATCCACGGCTAATTAAGCTGATGAAAGCCCTTCGTTTGGACCAAATGTAACAATAGAGGACTCGGGCATGTTTCCTTTAACACCTAGAAATGTTTCCCAATCCACTCTACCAACGCTTATTCACAAAACAAAACACGCAGAAAACCACAAGGTAAACCCCATGCTTAGTTATGACAAAAAAAAAAAAAAAACCATGCTTAGCTTTGAAAAAAAAAAAAAAAACCTTGGTTACCTTCGACCAAAAAAACAAAAAATCCCCATGTTTATTGGGTAGAAACAAGGAAAGCTAAATGCAGCTCTTATCTTTTCTTTGGAGGAAAAGCAAATTAGACTTTCAATTAATATTCAGTTCGTAATATGAGTTTCTCTTGACAAAAGAAAGAAATAGAGTTTATGTACTATCGTGTCTCTTCATCGACGTGACAGAATTTTTGCACCCACTAAACTTCAAGAGAAGTTTCACGTCCTTTCCAATTTTTCGATCTCCAAAAAGAAACGACAGTTTATTATGGCATTTCTCTTGTTTTTATGATGGTATGCCCACTTGAGAGGGATTATTCCCTATTACTAATCCAACTCTATTCAATTACGAAATTAAAATCAGAAAAATTGACCAATTCGCACAAAAAAGGTTAACGACTATAAGAAACAATCTCACTTTTCACCAGATTTACACCCACTGAATATACTCTGTTATGAGTACAACCCAACATGCTCTCCAAGAAATGAGAGGAAAACATACAGGCAAGTGAAAGACGCCCCTCTTAACTGTGCTCAACTGTCGAACAATATAACTTTAGAATACGTCCACAACTTCGCCTCATTTATGTAGAATGCAGTTTTTTTTTCTCTGATAAAAGAACACTCACGTAATGGCATGTATGAGATGAACATGATCGAAGACAGGAACAAGAAAGGACATCAAGATTGTGGCATGATTATACTCGCAATCCTCCCACTCACTGACAACTGGGCTATCGTTGTTATGTTAAGGTTGCCGAAACTTACCTCTGACCAGCGTGATCGGCTAAATTGTTGTACGCCATTAACCTTCCGACTCTGCCTCGCTAAGTCTCTTGCCTGAAAATGAAAACAGGATGGGACTGTCAGAGACCTTGGCGAAGTTCTGGCCATGTTAAGGTTTCTAATACTCATATAACTCTCCAAGCCGTCGATCAAAGCCGCTGCAGCACTGTAGCGAGACAATGACTCTCCAAGCCGTCGATTGTCTCGTTAGAGTGCTGCAACGAAAAGACCTTGCTATCCTCTTGGAGTCTCATTTGCCAAGGTTGTCTGAACTGGAGGCAAGAGTAGAAGGTCACGACAAAACTATATCATCAGCAGTGAATTAAATAATTATTCAAATGATATTACAAAATGGTTCTTATATTATTGTCAAAATTTAATTTTGGTCCTTGTCCTCGTATTTTACAATGGACTTAGTCCTTAACCCAGCTTCAATATCCCGATTTCAGATATTTTCTTCCAAACGTAAATAGAAATTGCTGAGTAAGTGACAAATCAATATGGCAGTTCACATAATTTTAAGAATTTATCATGGATGATCCCCGTGCTGCGAAATTTACACATGTAATTCTAGTTAGGCTTTCCTTAGAAATCTAATAATATGCTTTGCTCGGGCACTACCGCATTTATCATAACTATTGCCCATTAATTGTGGAATAATAATTTTACGAGGACCAATTTAGCCTAGAGTTGTAACCCTTTCCCAAGTTCAAGTGGACCAAATTCTTGAAATTAGTACTTTAAGGGATGATCTTTCCGCGATAATTACTCTAGGCGATCGATTATGAAGACCTTAAAACAACGTCAGCCAGTCAACTTTTCCCAGGAGCAAGCCACTTGTCCAACTGTGGTTGTCTGCAACTTTTTTTTATTTAAAAAAAAATACATTAAAAGATTACCAACCGGTAAACATAGAACAACGAAATTGTGGGGCCATATACTTTTGATATGTGTATAGACTATTGCATTTTGCACGTGTAACTAGTATATGCAATAAATCCTTACTAAGTTTAAAGCTCGTTAAATTTATTTTGCGTTGCCCGTGTTGATATTCCATCGAACCTTCGAGACATGTAAAATAGTTGCAAAAAATCATCAAATTCCTCATTTGGCCACAATCGTGGCACCGGGAAAAGTACTAAAACAGTCATGAACCTTTTGTATTTGTACCAATTCAGTCATAAACTTTCAATTGGACAAATTTAGTCATAAACCTTTTTATATTGGTACCAATTCAATCCATCTGGCTAATTTAAGCCGGAAATTGCTGATGTGACCGCCGGCAGTCTTATGTGGCCCCATGTGGACAAATTTTATAATTTTTAAATTATTTTTTTCTTATTTTTTTCCCTTTTTTTATTTTTTTATTTTTCTTTTCTCCTTAGCCCTTAACTGGCGAGGTCGCCAGCCAGCCGACCATCATCGACCACAGGTTGGTCGGGGCGAGGGGCCCTGCGCAATTGTAAGCCACAAGCGAGGGCGTCGGCCCCCGTGATCCGGGCGAGGGCCGAAACCCTCGCTCGTTGGCTGGCGAGGGCCTTTGCGCCCTCGTCCAAGCGAGGGCGGGGCAGCCCTCGCTTATGGCGGGTGAGGGCACAGCGACCCTCGCCTAGATTTGGGTGAGGGCCACCGCACCCTTGTCGGCCACGGGCGAGGGCGTGACGGCCCTTGCTTGTGGCGAGGGTGAGGGCACAAAGGCCCTCGCTTGGATTTGGGCGGGGGCCGACGCCCTCACTTGTGGCTGGCGAGGGCGCGGCGATCCTTGCTAATGGCCGATGAGGGTGCGGGCCCCTCGCTTCGACCAGCCTTCGATGACCTTGCCAGCTAAGGGTTAAGGAGAAAAGAAAAAGAAAAAAAAAAAAAATTTAAAAAATTTGAAAAAAATATATAAAAATTATAAAATTTGTCCACGTTGCGCCACATAAGACCGCCAAAGGGCCACATCAGCAATTTTCGGCTTAAATTAGCCGGATGGAATGAATTGGTACCAATGTGAAAATGTTTATGACTAAATTGGTTCAATTGAAAAGTTTAGACTCGACTTGGTACCGATACAAAAGAGTTTAGGACTGTTTTCCCCTTTTCCCGTGGCACCTTGTGCTATATGATTTTTATTTCTCTTTATTATAATTTTTTTCTATCCATGTTTCTTTTCATTTATCAGAAATAACAAAAACATGTAACTTCTTGATTTTCTTTGCTGATTAATCCCTTGAAGAGGAGGAAAAATCAACAAAGATAAAGAAGGATCCGTAGGTTTGCTTTTTCATTGGTAGAGTTCGTCTTATTTTTTTATGAAGTTCTAGAGTTCCTGTACCTCAAATTGGATATTCTTTCATTAAAAAAGAAAAAAAATATTAATGAAGTTATTTAAAATATTAGAATTTTAAGCATGATTAATTGTAATAATTGGACGTTTAATTATCTGGACGAACCCACATAATTTATAGCATATATACAACACAAAAGAACTTTTCTATCACATCAGAAAAATCAATATATTAAATTAAGCGGCAATAGTGCATTTTCATAATCACCATTTTTTCTATTACATAAAATTCGTATAAATGTACAAACTGATAATGAATGCAGCTGTCGAGCCATGCTTAAAACTAACTTATTATTATTATTTTTTAAAGTGTCAAACTACATAACAAGTTAATTTTCCGCAACATCATGCGGATGACCCACTAGTTTTGCACTATTAATCATGTACCTCACAAAAATATGAACCGTCAGCGAAGAGAGGGAAGCGAAGAACTCAAAAATGGAGTTCAACCTCCGCGGCAACGCCTTGAAGACCTTTGCTTGCTCCATCACTTGCCTCTCCTGCGTCAGCAACGTCCTCGCTATTCAAGCTTCTCCTTTCCAGGTTAATCGATTTTGCCCACATTTCTTCTTCGGCTTCTCCGTCTTTCTCACCATTGGCTCCGGTCAAAAAGTTCGCGGGTCGCCACTGAAGTCCATGTTGATCATTCCTCAGCTTCATCTATCAATCGAAAAAGCTATGTCGTTGCTAATTCTTTCCCTGATGAGTGATGCTTAGCTTAGATGCCGTGCTGTGTTAGGCAATGGCGTTGTAGTTTTGCAACACTCAATGAGTGAAAGCACAATTGCGTTCGCTAGCATAACTCCTGCATGACCATAGGTTTTCCTGACTTACGTTTGCTTCGTTGCATGTAATTACTGGATAAAAAAGGAGGTTCCAATTTCTGAGCTCATGTTTGGCACTTGGCACCATTTGTGCTGATTTGTTGTGTACAAATATCATCTTTGTACTTGTGGATATCGTTCATAAGATTATGAGATTCTCATAAAACCTCCAGCTTTTCTTTAACGCACTCAATTCGTCAAGATCTATCTGCCAATTGATTATCTTCAAATCAAACCTCTTTGATATTTACCATATCTAGTGCATAGATTCAACGCAACCTTCTTTTGAAGATACAATGTCATTGCTTATCTTATTGGAGGAATTTGACAGTTTGTATTTGTAAGCAACTAACAAAATAATTTGTGAATGTAGTATGTTATGTCCTTAGAACATCCATTGCAAACATTGATTATTTTAAGTATTGAGTTACTAGACATCAATGCGTCAAAACTTCAATGGACTCTACAGTGCTTCAATGGTGAAGGCCTTTTAGTTGTTCGCATGGTGCTCTAAATTCATTACGTTGGAAATGTTGTATTTTATGGTTAAGATTGTGAACTTTTGGGTATAGATTGAGTGTTAGAGGATTCCTTTTTTCCCTCTAAAGATAATCTCATTCCGATTCCATGAAAAAACTCTAGCAAAAAAGAAGTCTTTTTGCTAACATGTTCATTGAGAGAAAAATGACTACAAGATTAGGGGTGAGCGGTTCCCGGTTCCGGTTCGGTTCCGTTTGGAACCTGGAACTTACCCTTGGGTACAGGTTCCAGGTTCCAAAAAATTTGGAACTTGGAAGCTACCCGTCAGAACCAAGAACCTGGAACCTACCTTGTCACAGGTTCCAAGGTCGGTTCCAGGTTCCAACGGGTATTTTTTTTTTTTCTCATTTTCAAATTTGAACTATAACGAAATAGGAAAGAGACAACAAATGATATGAGCACCATGAAAACTTTTAGCTCAACAAATGTTACCAAATCTTCTATAGAAAACACTTATTGCCTCTAAACAATTGGCTACAGGGGATCAAGAATGAGTTTAAGTGTAAATGTTGGCCTTTCCCATGCAAGCTCAAAGTCTGAAAGCTTTGGTTTGAAGTCCTCATCCAGTAATACATTCGATGACTTAAAGTCTTTGTGTATCACCTACACATCCAGAACAAAAGCAAATGGATTAGAATGGAGGATACAAGATTCCTGACAATACCCTGAAGCTTCAAACTTCAGCTCAGTGACAAATGATGCAACTTTTTAGTACATCAAACAATGACCACAAAAATTAGCATCTGTACGCAGAAGTAATGAAGAATAGGAAATGACTGCTGTCAAGTTGCTTGACTAGAACATCATATGGATCCCGAGTATGTTGGACTGGTGAATTCTTAAATTACGGGAACAAAATCTAACGGAAGAAGAATGGAGAACAATAATTGCTTTTTCAATAGATTCCTGAAAGGGCTTCATGTCCTTGCATATAAAATGAGTTCATCCACGTATTAGAGACATATAGATCTTATTTTCGTCATTCTTAGTCCAATTTCTGAACAAACAAGAATTTAGCATCAACCTGATCTGAACTCTTCAACATTACTAAGTGAGGAACCTAGCTCCAGCATTTTGAAGAAAACCAACCAGCAATATGGTCCACTTGTCATTAACATGAACATAACATGGTCGAGTTAAATGACTTAAGTGAAATTTAAATGTCATCCGTCCTAAAAAAAACATTTCGCAAGCTAAGAATCCAAATAAACTGAGATAAATAACATTTTGCAAGCTAAGAATCCAAATAAACTGAGATAAATCCAATCCTACCATCTCGTTGCCGATCAGCCGGTAGGCCCCCGACGGAGTCTCCAAGGGTGTCCTGCATCGCCCCCCTAATCGGACAGGCGGAAGGAGAGAGAGAGTGGGGTGCGACTGAGCTGGAGGTGGAGGTGGAGGTGGAGGCGGAGGAGAAGGGGTGTGGAGTTAAGGTTGATTGGGCGGCGGGGGGCGGGCGAGTGGCGTCGAGGCGATTGGGAGAGCGGCGAGTGGTTTCGAGGCGATTGGGCGAGGGGCGAGCGGCGTTGGGGGCGGTTGGGCGAGCGGTGAGCAGCGTCGGGGTGGCTGGGCGAGCGGTGAGTAGCGTCGGGCGAGCGAGCAGCCTCCTTTGGGGGACAAGCGACATCCAATGGCGGCATCAACGGCAAGCGGCTGAGTAGCGAGGCGAGCAAGGGGTGATGGCGTCTAGTGGCGGTGTCGAGGGAAGTCTGGTGACGGCGAGCACACGGCGAAGGTGGCACGACGGCGACAAAGACACGAGTTTCACAGCACCAATGGCGGCACGGACAGCAGGGTGAAGACGGCGGTGATCGCGGCTCAACCCACGGCCAAGGGGGGAAAAGCTCGGTTCGGGAGGAGGCGGTGGCAGTTTGGAGCAACGATGACCCGGACGACCGAGCGAGCAGCGGCAAGAGGTGGTGATGGTGGCTTGGGGACGGCGGCGGTGGCTCTTGGCAGCTCTCGGCGGCGCGGAGAAGAAGAAGAAGAAGTGGGGGTTTCGGTCGAGAGAGGGGGAAAGAAAAGAGAGAGAGGGAGAGAAGAAAAGAAAAAAGTTGGGGGCGGGAAGTGACGTGAGGAGGAAAAAGGGGAGAAGAGAGAGAGAGAGAGAGAGAGAGAGAGAGAGAAAGGGGAAGATCGGTAGAAACAAGGGGGGAATCGCGTGGGGGAAGTGACGTCCTGCTAGGGTTTTTTATTTTTGAACTCCTGACCGGTTCCGGTTCCAATTCCAATTCCCATGGGAACCGGAACCGAAATCGGGAACGCCAGTTCCCAGAAAAAGGGAATCGGGAACCGAAACCGGTCTTTTAAGAACCGAGAACCGAACCGAACCCTCCGGTGCGGTTCCCCAGATCCCGGTTCTACTCAGGAATCGTGCTCACCCCTATGCAAGATGCTATGATAAACATCGTCACTTCATATGTGCCCCTAGAGACGAGCTTCTTCATATTCTCACCATGGGAAAAGCAGCGTGAAATCTGTCAAACGGATATTGTAGCGCCCCAATGCGACCCTTGAAGCCCGTAGGTCTATAATAAAGAGATAGGAAGCTTTTATGTCAAACGGATGTTGGAGACTACTAAGCTCGCATTAGCTTATGATCTGAAAGAGATAGGAAAAAATTATCCAAAAAGTCTTAAACCTATTATACTTTTATCAATTAAGTCCTAAAACTTTTAATTTTACCAATTTAACCCTAAACATTTTCACTTCTTACCAATTGAGTCCATCCGGCCAATTTTAATCGGAAATTACTAGCATGGATATCCGATGCGGATGTGATAATTTTTAATAATATTTTGAATTTTTTTAATGATTTTTTCTCCTTTTTTTTTTTTTTTTTTTTTTTTTGCTTTCTTTTTTCCTGGTTTTTGAGTAAGGGCCAGTTAGGGTTGCCGACTGACCCTCGTCGGCCATAGGGAAGGGCCGGCAACCTTTGCCGATCATAGGCAAGGCCCAACTGACCCTTGCCAGCTTTGGGCGCGAGCTGCGACGCCCTCGTTAGATATGGCCAGATGTGGGCTTGTTAACCCTCAATGGCCCCAGGCGAGGGCTTCGAGCGAGGTCGGAGCGAGGTCACAACCCTCGCCTGGGGCCGTTGAGCACCATATTTGGTGAGGGCGTAGTGGGCACGCCCTCGCTTTGGTCGACGAGGGTCGGTTGGCCCTTACTTATTCTTGGCGAGGGTCGCTAGCCCTCGCCGAGGGCCGATGATGGTTGGCCGGCCACCCTCACTAGCCAAACCCCAAACCCAAAATATAATAATAATAAAATAATAAAAAATTTATGAAAATATCATTAAAATATTATTAAAACATGCCACGTTAGCATCAGCTATCCACATTAGCAAATTTCGGTCAAAATTGGCTGGATGGACTCAATTGGCAAAAAGTGAAAATGTTTAGGACTGAATTGGTAAAATTGAAAGATTTAGAACTGAATCGATAAAAGTGTAATAGATTTAAGGCTTTTTAGACAATTTTTCCAAAAGAGATGCGATCTTCGATGAGGCAAGCTAGTCCCGCCAAAGATTCCAGAACAATTAGGCTCATACTTGTTGTGACCTACCCTTCAGTACGGAGGAAAATAGGTTTAGAAGTATTGCTTAAAGGACAAGCTTATGATTCATGATTTAGATTGAGGCTCTCTCATATGCATACCTCACATGACAGTGTTAACTCAATTTGATGCTATAAGAATTTTTTGATGATGAGTCGCCACTAATTTATTAGGGTCAATTAGAAACTAAGTGAAGCATGAAAGCGTACTTCACTACTTCTTATGCAACTAGAGAATCTAGGATCCCTACATTAATTAATCATTTAGTGCCCGTTTAACACTTAATCTTGTTCATTCAAGCAGTTTGGGTTGATTTTAAATCTATCTACTAACATATGAAATAATCATGTGGGGGTACACAATCATTAGAATAGTAATTGGCAAGCAAGAAAAGCGTTAAATAAATTGCATAAAAGAGCAAGGATCTAACATTAACAAATTAGGGGTATGCCATATCTAACTAAGCTAAAAGAAAACCATAATCAACATATGGAAGGTGCATAATCAAGAACATTCATCTCTAAGAATAAATGAAACCTTAAATTAATCATTTCCAACACTTTAAAAGAAAACTACCCAAAAACTATTTTTTAAAATTTTTCTATTTTTAAAAAAATTGGAATTATTTTTTTGATTAATAATCCGAATAGAGGGACCCGACCAGAACATGGGCTACACGGTTCTGGGTCATGGATATGAATGGGCTTATAATAGAAAAACCATTCGAATAGGAAAGCACCAAGCCCATCTCTTTGCAACTAAATGCACTAAACCCATCTTACTAAAAAATCTCAGCCCAAGCACATCAAAGACTAAAGCCAGCCCGAACTTACTTAAATCACTTAGGCCCAAAACCCATCGAGTCCAATTAAGCCCAAAGTGCATAAAACCAAACCAAGCCCTCTAACTCCAATCCCATTTCCCTCTGTTGTTTAGAAAAAAGTCCATTTTTACTGACTAAATTTCTCCTCGTTCGTCCGCCCTTGCTCCTACGCTCCTCTTCTATCCCACAATTTCAAATTTTGTTCTGCACTTCACGACCAACCGGGAACAACTTCAACCAACGATTCATACGCCAAAGCCCCAAAACATGAACGCGTACAGTTCAGTAGTTCATCATTAAGCCTCCAATTAACGAACTTCTCTGGCCATCGGATTGCCGTTGTAGGCCACAAAGCATGAAATGCGAAACAAAGTAGACGATGGCGTAAGAGAGCACTTGATCGTGGAAATAACTCGAGAATTGATTAACATGATGTAATCCGCTTTCTGATGACAGAAGCAAATAAAATCAATTTGCATAGAGTTTTTTATTAGCATCTTGTCAAACAAGTTATGTGCGACCGACTGGGAACAAGCGAAAGTCATCTAAAAGTGGACGTGCGGTCCCCTCAAGTGCCATAACTTTGCACAAAGGAACAGTTAAGTGTCATAACTTACGAAAGGTACACTTAAAATGCCAAAATCGGAGTAAAATGAATCACTTGAGTGCTAATCCGGCCAAAGTCCGGCCAAAATGTCGACGTGGCATTTTTTCGGCGAATCGAGCCCAAAATGACGCCGTTTTGCACGCTGATGTGGCTAAATAATGCAAAAACGGCTTCGTTTTGGATTGGCGGCCCTCGCACGGCCGGGCCAAGGGCCACCGTCCGCCAGGGTCGCCGGATCTGGGCGAGGGCCGCAAGCCCTCGCCATTAGCCACAGATCTGAGGAGGGTCGCGGCCCTCGCCCTAAATCAGGGTGAGGGCTCGCGAGCTCTCGCTACCGGTTGGCCGGGGTTGCCTGCCCCTGGCCAGGGCTCGGCGACCCTGCGCCCTCCCCGGCCGTCGCCGGCCATTCCCGGCGGCGGTGGGGTGGCGGCTAAGGGCTAATCCCTCAACTACCTCCCCCTTCCTTTTTTTATTTAAATATATATAAATTATTAATTTTAAAATTTTTTAATATTTTAACTAAATTTAATTTTTAAAATTATTATTTTTTAATATTGTAACTAAATTTAATTAATTTTTTAATTATTTTTTACCACGTCAGCCCTAAAATGACGCCGTTTTTACATTATTTGGCCACGTCGGTGTGCAAAATGGCGTCGTTTAGGCACACTTCGCCGAAAAAATGCCACGTTAGCGTTTTGGCGGACTTTGCCGGAGTGGCACTCAAGTGATCTGTTTTTCTTCGAATGTGGCACTTAAGTATACATTTCGTAAGTTATGGCACTTAAGTACCAATTTGTGTAAAGTTATGATATTTGAAGCGTTTTTTTTTTTGCCTCTAAAAGTGAGACACATTGCCCGAATCAAACTAGGGCATCAAACGAAGTGCAAATCAGTGAAAAGCATCTCATTAGCCAAAACGAAAAGAGCTACTTCGACTTCATCTAGAACCGGACGGAGCAAAAGGGGTTCGTGGGAATAAGCGTTTAATTGCGAAGACCCCTACCCAGCTCGGAGACGGCAGCTAGCGGGCGAGCTTGAGAGAAGTTAGGCTATGGTCCGCCCGCTGCCTTGGTATCTTCAAGCCGAGATCCTGGGCAAGGGAGGTTTGAACCAAAGAAAGAAACTCACCGGCGACGTAGAGATTCGGGAGCGAGAGATTGTGTACTTAAGGGCGTCGGCCAAGGGTCGTCAGAGAGGGTTTCGGCGTGGCCGAGCTGCTGGAGAACACCTTCTTAGTCGCGCTCTCTCCCTCACTCTCCATTCTCTCTCAAACCCTCTTCCGCCGCTCGCTCTCTCTCTCGCTTTTCCACTACCGAGCCTCCCCCTGAAGAACTCACAGCTTCCTCCCTATTACTCATCAATTCATCATCTTCTTTGACCGGGACTTTCTCATGAGTCCCTCCCTCATCAACTCCATCTGCCACCAGAGCACCGCCGGTGCTCACCCCACCCACCAAACCTTCTACCTTCTCTGCAAAATCCACTTCCTCGACTATCTCCTCAGGATTCTCAATCTTCGCCGGTGTGCCAATCGCCTCCTCTAATTTCTCAACCTCATGTCCCGCGCTAGCATTCTCATTAAAAACATCGCCGCTCGGATCAACACGCCCGACATCATCCGTATCAGGGCCCGGGTACGCCGACACCAAAAGCCGGTTTCAATCCTTCTTCTCGCGAGTCACCGTGGGCATCCACCGCCTCCTCGAGAACCTCCTCTCCTTCATTGACCTTCGAGTCATCCCCCCGCCGAACCGACCCTCTCCTCTATTCTCTCCTGGTTGCTCACCCTCAAGCTCTCTCTTTCCCTCGTTTTTCAGCCGGAAGACCCCATGTTTCCCCCTCTCTCCCTCCAGCCACGCCAGCTGTTGCTGGCCAGCCCGACCTCACAGCGTTGCGCGCGACATTCCTCTGTAAGAGTTTTTCTAATTGTGGACTACATTAATTGATATTGTAATTTACCGTTTAACGTTTACCGTTTTACGGGGTTTGGTCTAAGATGAGATAGAAGGTTTCTTAATTAGTATAATATGGGCTGGCTAGTGTGGGTCGAGTTGAGCCTGGCTCGTAATGAGGGGGACCTGGCGGGAAACTCTATAAATAGTGCTCAAGTCTCTCCTCTAACCCTAATTCTCACCGTATCCTCACCTAAGGGCGTTTACCTAATGCTACACGTGAGGGGGCCGCCTCATTGAGCCAGTGATACGGAGTGCAATAGAGGAGAAGGACTTGCGCGTAGAACATTGTGTTTCCGCTTCCGCTTCAAGAACAATGGGTCCTAAAACAGGTTCGTCAATTCTTTCTACTCAATCATGCGTGTGCTTGTTTTAGTTATGGAGATCTTGGGGTTTGCGCAATTTGCGGCTAACATGTGGTATCAGAGCCTCCATAACCCTAGAACACGAACACAATTGATTTTGCCATAATTTGTACGAATCAACCCTAATTAGTATGGATCTTGCCATAATTTGTGATTTTCGAGACTTTTTGTTTAATAAAAATAAAATTAAATCACAAATTCGGACTGGGCTCGACGAGCCGAGCAAAACCGTGGGCGGCGCGTCGCCGGGGGAGGCCCCACTCGCCCCCACACGCGGCCAACGCGTCGCTGGGTGTCGAACACGCGCGCCCACGCGCGGGGCACTGCTCGTGCGTGCGGCGCATGCGGGCGCTGACGTCACGATGACGTCAGCGACCCGGATTCGGATTCTAACGCGCTAACGTCACGATGATGTCAGCGACCCGGATTCCGACCCGAATGGCGACCGACCCGACTCGACCCGGTCAATCGTTGATCTGGACCGGTCACCGTGTCGATCAAGGCGGCTGGACCGGAAGGTCGGACCAGGAACCGGTCGGACCGCCACCGGTCGGACCGGTTTTGACTGGTTTTGACGCTCGCGCGTGGACTCCACGCGCCGCGCACTCAGGCAGCGCGTGCGGGTGCGTGGAGGCTTCGATTCGCGCGTGGCCGGCGGCGATGGACTCGTATGGTTATTTCCTACGTCATGGTATATTTATTTTATATTTTTGATGATCTTATGGATGTGAAAATACATATGGAATCCTAAATACGTGCTTTTTAGTGTATTTTCTGCGTATTTTTCTTGTATTTTTCCTGTGATTTTTAAAATACAGGTGCCAGGATACATGTATGTTATCACATAAATATTATAAAAGTGTGATTCAATAATAAAAATTAAATTTTAATGTATTTTATTAATGAATAAGGCAATGTAATTAGCATGACATGTGATTTGAGTGATATGATGCCCCTATCACTAATGTTAAATGACATGTATATGATGTATGTGAGATGAAAATTTTATATCCCTGGTATGAGAGAGTTTCAAGGATTCAATTAAGTTGTGACCGCCAAAGTGGCACACTTGATTGAATTTGAGAAATTTCGATCTTGTATATTTAATTGGGATGTCTCCTGATCTAATGCATAATTATACTCCCAAAGGAGGTAATTGTGTATTAGTTCATGGAGGGATACATGATAGTGTGGTGGAGGAGTGACCGATCCTAATGGTTCATATACCCAAAGGTGATGAATTCACGAAGATTGGAATATATTCTCATAACCCTTATCATGTGGGGAGTGTACAATTGCTTGTCATGTATTCTCGCCCAAAGGTGATTATGTGATTTTGCATGTAACTCTCTGGATGTGTACTTGTGCGTCAAGTTACACAATGCTCACATGATGCTAATTATATATCTTGCTTGTCTTTCAATCACCTTTTCTGTAAATGGTAACTCCGTCACCATTGAGGTTCTTCTTTGGTTCGAATTTTAAGAGATGGAGAGAGGATTTTCTGTTTGCTATGGAGATGGCAGATGTTCATATGGCTCTTACTGCGATCGGCCGGCGGTTTTGACCGCCGAGAGTACGAGGCTCAAAAATAAATTTTGCTGCATGGGAAAAGAGCAATAGAATTTGCTTGTTGTCTATGAAGCGTTCCATTCGGGAACACTTGAAAAGTGGTTTGCTGTGATCGCAATGCTAGGCAAATGATGGAAGCTTTGATGGCTAGAAACCGTGTGTCGCCTAATGCTGAAATAGGGACACATATGCAAACACTTTTTACTATGAAGTATGATGGTTCTGGTGGAGTTAGAGATTATGTTTTGAGGATGGTTGATTTGCAAACAAAGCTTCAGGCTCTTAATGTTGAAATTCATACTGCTTGCATTGTCCATCAAGCTTTAAATACTCTTCCTCCTGATTTTGGGATTATTAAGACCAATTATAGTTCCCAAGATGAAACCTGGTCTCGTTAATGACCGATTGCAAGGTTGGTGGCAGAGGAAGAGAAATTGAAGAAAGATAAATGACATATTGCTCTTTATGCTTCTAGTTCTGCTAATGACAAGGGTAAGAAGGTGAAAACTTATACCCATAAAGGCAATTAAGAAGTTGCTGGTCCTTCCAACAACAAAGGAAATTCTGAAGGAGCAGGTCCTTCTAACACTTTGGGTCCTAAGAAGGCAATCACCAAGAATGATGTTGTTCTTTGCTACTTTTGTAGGGAGAGAGGACACGTGAAGAGACGTTGCAGCAAGTTTAAGGCTTGCTTGTCTAAGAGAAATAAGAGAGAGCCTAAAGGTAATGATTCTTTGGCATTTGTTTATGAATCAAATCTATCTGAAGTTCAAACCAATTCCTGGTGGCTAGATAGTGGTGCAACTAATCATGTTGCATTTACCATTCGAGGATTCATAAACCGAAGGACGCCAAATCAGGATGAATCAAAGCTCTTTGTTGGAAACAAATGTTGCAGTTGACGTTGAGTTCGTGGAAGATGTTATTTTGATTTTAGATTCTGGTTTTCGGATGGTGTTAAGAAACACTTTTTACGTATCTTCTTTTAGGCGGAATTTAGTTTCTGTGTCTTGTTTAGACATGAGTGGATACTCTTTTGAAATAAAGAGTAATACTATTTCCATGTTTTATGATTCAAATAAGATTAGGTGTTGCAATTTATCCGATGGATTATATCGATTGAGTTTATCTCCCAACGACATATACGTTGCTTATTCCGCTGAAAAGGTTGTTTCCAAAAGGCCTCTACCTAAGGAACAGTCTTATGCATTGTGGCATAAACGTCTTGGTCACATCTCTAAAGATAGAGTAGAAAGGCTTATAAAGGTTGATATCTTGCCTACTCTCAAAGATGATCAAGAGACTTGCATGAAGCATTGCGAGGTAAGATGACTAAGATAAAGAAGAAATCTGCCGACGCAGATTCGGACTTGTTGGAGGTTATTCACACGATATTAGTGGACCTTACACGGCTACCTTGTGCAGAAATTTTTATTTCATCACATTTATTGATGACTTTTCTTGATATGGATAATTGTACTTGATTAAAGAAAAGTCCGAGTCTCTTGACAAATTCAAGATTTTTCGGACTGAAGTGGAGAAACAGTTGGGAAAAGTTATTAAGATTGTCAGATCTGATCGTGGTGGTGAGTATTTTGGTAGGCACGGTGATGCTGGACAACTTAAAGGGCCATTTGCTAAATACTTAGAGGATTCTGGAATTATAAGTCAGTTTACTATGCCCGATAGTCCTGAACAAAATGGTGTAGCTGAAAGGCCGAATCGTACTCTTATGGACATGATGAGAAATATGATTAGTAGGACAAATTTACCTAATTTTCTGTGCGGAGAAGCTTTGAAAACAGCTCTTTATATTCTAAATCGTGTTCCTACTAAAGCAGATTCCATTGACTCCTTTTGAATTATGGACTGGACGTAAACCTAGCTTGAATCATCTTAGAGTTTGGGGATGTCCAGCAGAAGTGAAGTTATATAATCCAACATTGAGTAAGCTGGATTCCAAAACTACTCGATGTTACTTCATGTCTTACCCAAATCATTCAAAGGGGTATCGGTTTTATAACCCTACTGGAGGTACAAGAATTGTGGAATCTCAGATTGCAAAATTTCTGGAATTTGATGTAGCTGAAAAGGGTAGCTGCTCACACTCTATCGAAGATGATGGTATGGTGGGGATTACTGGATCCTTATCTCATCCTGTGCAAACAATTATGGATCCTCTTGCGCCGCAAACTGAGCCTGTTGTGGCCCATGATCCTGTTGTTGAGACTGTTCCTGAAGAAGTTCCACAAGTTCCTCAGATTCAAAATGAGGATGAAGTAGCTCCACTTAGAAGATCAACTAGAGAAAGACGTTCAGCTATACCACAAGACTATCTAGTCTACCTGGGAGAGCATGATTATGAAATAGGCTTTGTTGTTGATCCTGTGACTTATATTGAAGCCATCTCATGTCCTCAATCAAATTTGTGGTTAGATGCGATGAAAGATGAGATGCAATCTATGAAACACAAAGGTGTTTGAGAGCTTGTTGAATTGCCTGATGGTTGTAAACCTATTGGCTGCAAATGGGTATTCAAGACTAAAAGGGATTCCAAAGGAAAGATTGAAAAGTTTAAAGCCGGTGGTAGCTAAGGGTTTCACTCAAAGAGAAGGAATAGATTATGAAGCAACATTTTCTCCAGTATCTTCTAAAGATTCCTTTAGAGTGATCTTAGCATTGGTAGCTTATTACGATATGGAGCTACACCAGATGGATGTTAAGACTGCTTTTCTAAATGGAGACCTTGATGAGGAGGTTTTATGGTGCGGCTGAAGGTTTTGTAGCAGATGACTCAGGTCAGCTTGTTTGTAGATTGAAAAAATCTATTTATGGCTTTAAGCAAGCTTCTAGACAGTGGTATTTTAAGTTTCATAGTGTTGTTACCTCATTTGGATTTATTGAGAACAAAGTAGATCGGTGCATATACACCAAGGTCAGTGGGAGGAAATATATTTTTCTCATACTTTATGTAGTGACATTGGTTTACTGCATGAGACAAAGCGGATGTTATCAAAAATTTTTGACATGAAAGACCTTGGTGAGGCGTCTTTTGTTCTTGGCATTAAGATCCATAGGGATCGCTCATGCCGTTCATTGGGTTTATCTCAGAGGGCGTATATTGATCGCGTTTTAGAAAGATTCAATATGCGGGATTGCAAACCAGGAATTGCTCTGTTGTTAAGGGTGATAAATTGAGTCTTTCACAATGCCCTAATTCAGATTTTGAGAAAGCTCAAATGAAGGATGTACCTTATGCTAGTGTGCTTGGAAGCATCATGTATGCTCAAGTTTGCACTAGGCCAGATATTGCTTTTGCAACGGGGCTTCTAGGCAGATATCGGTTTAATCCGGGGACGCGATCATTGGGTTGCTGCCAAGAAGGTTTTAAGGTACTTAAAGAGAACAAAATATTATATGCTGATTTATAGATATGTTTCAGACCTGCAACTAGTCGGGTATTCAGATGCAGATTTTGCTGGTTGTCAAGATGATAAGAAATCAACAACTGGATACATATTTATGTTGGCAGGAGGTGTAGTATCATTGAAGAGTGAGAAACAGAAATCCATATCTTCTTCAACCATGCAAGCGGAGTTTGTAGCGTGTTTTTCAACTGCTACTCAAGCAATTTGGCTCCGAAACCTCATTAGGGAGTTATCAGTTTTTGATTTTGTGGATAGACCCATACAGCTTTATTGTGACAATAACTCTGCGGTGTTGTTTATTAATAACAACGAAGTCTCAAGGGGTCTAAACACATGGAGGTCAAGTTTTTGACTATAAAAGAATCAGTATAGAATGGTGATGTTGCAGTAGATTATATTCATACAGATGATATGGTTGCGAGACCCACTAACTAAAGGCCTACGCCCGTGTGTTTTGATCGACATGTCATTAGTATGGGCCTAGGAGCGTCTTGGGATGCTGTTATTTAGTGGGAGCTGTGTTTTATTCTTCTTTGAATAAAGTTTACATCTGTTTTGTTACAAATTAGTAACTGTTTGATACATATATGTCAACTTTTGCATTCAATAAAATGTTTTTGAATGGATTGTTATTATGTTGATATATATTGTTAAAAGTCTCAAGGTATTGTTTAAACCTTGAGTGAAGGCTAGGGGCATCCGGGCATCCGGTTATTAGCCTTGCGCATATGTCTTGTGATACATAAAGAAAGGTTAACCATAAAGACAAGACATATGTGGGTTCATTGGAACCATAAAGCATTCTCTTGTGGCACAAATTTTTGTGTCGCCTAAGGTAAGAGAATAGTGACTGACAAATGGGATCTTTCTATGAGAGATGTTATCCATTTGCCATACTACCATATTGAATCCATATCAATAAAGTTGAGAACATTCGTGACCATGGAAGGCTCTGTGTGTATACATACAGTTACCGCCATGAATCGGTGTTTAAGACTTTACAGGATAGGATTGACTATTAGGAATTATCTCTGGACCAATGTGCGCACATAAGGTACGATTTCAATTAATATAGTCCAAGTGGGAGAATGTAAGAGTTTTTCTAATTGTGGATTACATTAATTGATATTGTATTACCATTTAACGTTTACCGTTTTACGGGATTTGGTCTAAGATGAGATAGAAGGTTTCTTAATTAGTCTAATATGGGCTAGTTAGTGTGGGCCGAGTTGAGCCTGGCCCGTAATGAGGGGGACTGGCTGGAAACTCTATAAATAGTGCTCAAGTCTCTCCTCTAACCCTAATTCTCACCTGTATCCTCACCTAAGGGGCGTTTACCTAACGCTACACGTGAGGGGGCCGCCTCATTGAGCCAGTGATACGGAGGGCAATAGACGAGAAGGACTTGCGTATGGAACATTGTGTTTCCGCTTCTGCTTCAAGAACAATGGATCCTAAAACAGGTTCGTCAGTTCTTTCTACTCAATCATGCGTGTGCTTGTTCTAGTTATTGAGATCTTGGGGTTTGCGCAATTTGCGGCTAACATCCTCGTCCTCCGTCCTTCGTATTGTCCTCTGTCCTTCCCCCGTCATCGTCCAGCCAACGTACTGCGTTTTGTCGTTGAGCTATCGTCCAACGGCATGGAGAGAAGGGAGAGAGAAGAAGGGGCCGGGCCGAAAGAGAAAAGAAGAAGTGGGCTGGGCCGGCCCGGCGAGGGGAGAAAGAAATGGGCAATGGAAAAGGGGTCGGGCCAAGGTGGCCCTTGCCCGGCCCGGCTGCGTTTTCTGCTTTTTAAATTAATTTTAATTTTTTTAATTATTTTTGAAAAATTAATCTTTAATTCTAGTAATGCAAACGTTCCTAATGCCTATAAGTGGTGTAATTTAATGAAAAATATTTTTTGTTAAAAAATTAGGAATTAATCGCTAATTTTCCATGCAATTAATCTCTCAATAAATGAGCGAAATTTAGGTGTTAATAATATTAGAGAAAATATATTCATGGCCCATGCTAGAAAAGAGGAATTTAATCCTTTATTTTTATTTTTATTTTTATTTTTATGGAGTGAGTGCCGGCTAATCTCTACTGCATAGAAAACAAGTCCAATGACATATTCATGTAATGCACTTTAAAGATGTCAACGTCCAAGTTTCTTAAAAGTTGACATTGAATTTAAATCTTACTATCATTTAAATATATTTGTATTCAACACCTTCTGCACAGTTTTTTTTTCTCCCACGATCATGCATGTATTGTATTTATAGTAGGGAAAAAGGCTACTTTTGGCGCAGATTTAAAAACCTAACTAGCAAGCCGCTTGGTTCGTTTGATATAATTTTACACACATGGTTATTGATTTTTGGCCATGCACTAGGGATGAGTACCTTGTGACATCACCAAGTAATATATAAATGAAATTACCAAGTAATTTTGGTAACGAGTGTAAAAAACATAACGTAGTGATCAAATTGGAGCTTTGATAATCAGGATAATTATCTTATCAGAGGTGATGAATCAAGCTTGTACTTGTCCATTTACTCTACTTAGAACTTGTGAGTTATCCAATTAGCTGGGAAAAGTGCCAAAAAAGTCCTAAACCTTTTGCCTTTGTGCCGATTTAGTCCTAAACCTTTTTTTGGTGCCGATTCAGTCCTAAACCTTTTAAGTTGTGCCAATTTAGTCCTTTCCGGCAGTTTTGGTCGGATTTTGCTGACGGACGCCGGCCGGCGACGTGGCATGGCCGGCCGCGTGGACAGTTTTAATAATATTTTAATATTTTTATTTTTAAATATTTTTTAAATATTTTTAATTTTTAATTTTTTTATTTGTGTTTTCCTCCGGCCGGTCGCCGAGGTCCGGCGACCGTGCCAGAAGCGACTCGCCGGCGAGGGCGGGCGACCTCGCCGGATCGGCGAGGTCGAGCCTCGCCGGCCATGCCCTCGCCGGATCCGGCAGGCGAGCCCTCGCCCATGGCCGCCTCGCCGGATCGGCCATGGGCGAGGCTCGCCTCGTCGGATCTCGGGCGAGGTCGAGCCTCGCTAGATCGGGCGGCCATGGGGCGAGCGAGGCTTGCCCTCGCCGGATCGGGCGAGGGTCGAGCCTCGCCCATGGCCGGCGAGGCTCGACCTCGCCGGATCCGGCAGGCGAGCCTCGCCCGCCCCGCGGCCAGCGGCGAGGTCGAGATCCGGCTGGTCCGACCAACGCAAGGCACAAAAAAGGACCGAGGCGTACGGAGCTTCGGCGCTTGAAACCGGGCGCGGCCGTAGGGCCGGCCGCGGCTCGGGTGCGGTGGCCGGCGGTCCCCCTCCGACTCTCTCGCCTGCTCGAACCCCTCACTCGCCGGATCCAGGCAAGGCTGGCGGGGCTCGCCCTCGCCGGCCGGGCCTCGAGGGTGACCTCACGCGGGGGGCGAGGCTCGCCCTCGCCGGATCTGGCGAGGTCGAGCCTCGCCGGCCATGGGCGAGGCTCGACCCTCGCGGATCCGGAGGGCGAGCCTCGCCGCCGCCGCGCGAGGCCGCCTCCGCGCCCGGCGAGGTGGCCGGCGAGGTCGACCTCGACCTCGCCGGCCGTCGCCTCGGCCGGCCGAGGTCGCCGAGGTCGCGGCCGGAGGAATTAAAAAAATAAAAAATAAAAAATTAAAAAAAATTAAAAAAATTAAAATATTATTAAAAGTTGTCCACGTCGGCCCAACGGCGTCCAGTCAGCAAAATCCGGATAAATTGGCCAGAAAGGACTGAATCGACACAACTTAAAAAGGTTTAGGACTGAATCGGCACCAAAAAGGTTTAGGACTAAATCGGTACAATGACAAAAGGTTTAGGACTTTTTTGGCACTTTTCCCCCAATTAGCTGATTAGCTTAGATTTTGTTGCATAGAGATTGGTAAGTAAAAACATGAGAATAGTGAATGAGGATAATGTAATTCTTTACGATGTACTCTAATTATTTGCTCTCGCCCCCCCCAAATTGCCTCATTTCTCCAATTTCATCATTTCTCAATTTTGAATTGCACCAAGAAGGATTGTAATCATCATCATAATTTATTCTACTTTGTGATGTAAAAGATGTTCAAGATAACAATACAACATGAAGTCCATGTCCGAGCTAGCGTTGGAAGGTTACATAGCAAAAATAAATTCATATAAAATACAAATCACCATATCTTATTTGAAACTATTGCCATTTTCAAGGTAAGAATACACCATGAAGTTCATGTCTGAGCCAGTGTTGGCAGGTTACAAAGCAAAACCAGATTCATATAAGATACACATCACCATATCGAAAACAGAAACTATCGTCGTTCACTAATTAATCCTTTATTCCATGATGAGTGTGAATAGGATCAATAATGGTATGATCCAAGGAAAGTCAATCAACCAAGGTACATCAAGCAAAATGTGTTTCAATAGACTGCATGCAACACATCCGAAAGATAGAGCAATTAGAGCGTACACAAATTGGAATCTTGCATCCATATCTTGCCTTCCCAACTCGGAGAGTAATTTATTGTCGGATGATCTTGATCGCTGCATTAATAAGCATAATGACAGGTGCACCAATAATGTTGGCAGGACCTGAATAGCCATGTCGATCCCTAATGAGTCGAAGCAAGGCATTTGCCTAGGAATCAAGTTGTCGATTATATTCTGCAGCAATTTGAGCCACGTGCTCTACTCCATTTCTTGGAATTAAAATGAGAAGATTACTTGTTAGAATGCTAGTCTAGCACAAAGCTCAAACAATGAGGATCAAGAATAAACATATCAATCAATTAATGAAGTAAACAAAAATGGGGCGATGGTTTCCAAATGCAACATTGAAAATGATGAGTTCACCTGATCTATGTAGAGTAGACAAAGTAGTGTTTGAGTAAGGTGACACATAGGGGAAATGATAAAAGATAAGAAGTTCCTTAAGGAAACCAAGACCACATGATCTTACTTGCAATCCTCCAACTTATTGGAGGCTGGACTTCAGTAGTGAAGAGATGTTGCGGTTTGCGCCAATGCTTACCTCCTCAGACCACATTGATTGATAGGATTGTTGTTTGACATTAACCTACGAGTTTTGAGCAATTTCTCTTTTCCTTCCTTGTCTGAAGTAAAACTTGCTGTGAGGCTGCGTGTTGAGCAAAACATATTTGCAAACCATGGGAGGTCCTCTCTTTGGGAGAGAGTCCTCCCTCTCCTTAGGTATTGGTGTGAAGTACTCGTCCCATCCTTCATACCTCTTAGGCAAAAGACAATTACTTGTTTACTCGTCTTGAACTACTTGTTTAATTCTCTTGTCATCGTCAAATGTGAAGAACCAAATGCAATAATTTGTTTTATCCTCTTGAACAAATGACTACTCTATGCTTAATCCTCTTTAATTGTATGTTTAATTCTCTTGTCATCACCAAATGCAAACTCTGTGAAAACTCATCTAAAAAAGTACTAACCATATTGTACGAAGGTCGATTTAGTTATAAACTTTTCAATTTTGCCAGTCAATCCTAAATCCTTGGGCAATTTTTAAATATAGTTCATTTGATTAATTTTGACTGAAATTACTGATGTGGTGGTCTAGTCAATACTTGATCTCCTATTGGGGCATATCTCCATAACACCTAGAAACTTTCCCTAACCCACTCTAACAACACTTCTTCATAAAATAAAATACACAGAAAACTACTAGGTAAACCCCGTGCTTACCTTCAACCAAAAAAAGAAACCCATGCTTACTAGGTAGAACCTATGAAGCATGGACACAATGCCGAAGCTTCTGTATCGTGTCCGACATGTGTTGATGTGTTGGACACGTTTAGACATGCGGTCAACATGTGTCGGATATTTGGACACGTGGTCAACTCTTCTCAACATATTCCGGCACACGTGTTTGAGAGAGAGGATAGTTGAAGAAGACCATGGAGGGTAGAAGCAAGGGTGAGGGAGCAGAGGCAAGGGTGTGAGCGACGATGAGGTTGCGATGGTGAGGGAGTGGCATAGGAAGAGTAGAGACCAAGCCGTGACTGTGATGGAAGGCCAGCGACGAGGTTGCAGCTGCGAAGGAAGAAGGGCTAGAGGGCTAGAGGCTAGGCGATGAACTACTGTGATTAGGCGACCAAGAGAGAGCAGAGATCAAGAGGGAGAGGGTCGCGCGAGGAGGAGGAGGTAGTAGCTAGGGTTTGTGAGGGAGGAAACTCAAAAAATTAAAAATGGGATTTGATGGGACTTTGGTGTGATCCTTTCTTTTTGGAGGGAGGGGAGTTAAGGTAGATAGGAGGGCGTTCAATTTTCAAGAAAGAAGTGACAGGTTGGGGAGGGGGGAGAAGAAACGAGGGAAAGATTGAGAAACAAGGGAAGTGAAATAAATTTGGGTGGGCGTTGGGGGTGGACCCAGGGACTTTTTCATTAGAAAAATAAATAAGGGATGCTATAAAATTATTTGGAAAAATAAAAGTACTAATGTTGAATAATTGTAAAAAATTATAGATTTATTTAAATAAGTTAATTCTAATTTCTTATCATTCATTAGTTTCATCAATAATTTTTGTTAGAATTAGAAATATGTCCCAAAACATAGATACACATTAATTATGAATGTCTTTCGAATTTCCCATAAATAGATTTATTAATATTATTAGTGTAAAGCCAAGGCGGTTCCTCCAGCATAAAAAAAAAATATTATTAGTGTAAATATTCACCAAAAAAAATATTATTAGTGTAAATTCATTGTAGGCTCTTTTTTATTATTTATTTAATAGTGAATTTCAATCAAATTAATTAAAGATAAAAATATTAATTTAATGTACAACGTATCCCAATGTGTCGAATTCTCTATTTTTGAAAAATGACGTGTTAGCGTGTCGTGTTGTGTCGCGTATCGGTATTGTGTGTCGGTGCTACTTAGGGTAGAATAGAGGAAAGCTAATCGCAAGTCTTATCTTTTCTTTGGAGCAAATAAGGCTTTCAATTAATATTTTGTTCTCAATATGAGTTTCACTTGACAAAAGAAAGAAATAGTGTATGTACAGTTGTGTCCCTTAATCAACGCGACATAATTTTCACACCCACTAACTTTAGGATGAGTTTCAAAATCTTTCTGACTTCGTGATCTTTAAAAGAAATGATAATTTATTAAGGTGTTTCATTTATTTTTAAAATGGTGTTCACACTTGAGAGGGATAAATCTTTTGCAGAAGTCACCTAAAATTTGTGCGAAAATCACGATTGAGTTAAAACTTGCAAAAAGTGCAATCAAGTCTAAAACTTGTCAAATTGTTTCAATCAAGTCCTAAAATTAACACCGTTAACCTTTTCCGTTAAAAATGCTAACGTGGAATTTTAAATTTTTTTTTAAATTTTTCACGTGGATTTTTAATTATTTTTTATTTTTAAAAATAGATATAAAAAATAAAAAGAAAAGTTAAAATTTATTTTTTAAAAATAATTTTTAAAAATAAATTTTAACTTTCCTTTTTATTTTTTAAAAAAATTTAAAAATAAATTTTAACTTTTCTTTTATTTTTAAAAACAATTTTTAAAATAAATTTTAACTTTTCTTTTTAGTTTTTAAATCCATTTAAAAAAATTGAATAAAAAATAATTTAAAAATCCACGTGGAAAATAAAAAATTATTAAAATTCCACATCAACATTTTTAACAGAAAAGACTAACGGTGTTAACTTTAGAACTCGATTGAAATAATTTGACAAGTTTCAGGACTTTATTGCACTTTTTTTGCAAGTTTTATGATTCATTGCATTTTCGTGACAAGTTTTAGGATTTCTGAAAGACTTATCCCAAGAAAGAAATAATGTATGTACAGTTGTGTCCCTTAATCGATGCGACAGAATTTTCACACCCGCTAACTTTAGGATGAGTTTCAAACTCTTTCTGACTTCGTGATCTTTAAAAAGAAATGATAATTTATTATGGTGTTTCATTTATTTTTAAAATGGTGTTCACACTTGAGGGGATTTTTCCCTGTTACCAATCCAACTCTATTCAATCACGAAATGAAAATCATGAAAATTTACCAACTCGTACAAAAAAAGGTCAATGTCTACAAGAAACAATCTCAATTTTCACCTGATTTACACCCATTGAGTATACTCTGTTTTGATTACCAGCCAATACGTTGTCTAAGAAATGCGAGGAAACATGCGGGCAAGTGAAAGACCCCCCTTTCGACCGCCCTCTTGAGTGTCCAACGATATAACTTCAGAATACGTTCACAACTTTGCCTCATTTATATAGAGTGCAGGTTTTTCCCCCCAATAACACAACATTCACATGATGGAATGTACACGGTGGACATGATCAGAGATAGGAATAGGAAAGGACATCAAGATTGTGTGGCATGATTTTATTCGCAATGATCCAACTCACTAACGACTGAGCTACAGTGGTTAAGAAATGTTTAAGGTTGTCGAAACTTACCTCCCACCACCATGATCAGCTGGATTGTTGTTCGCCATTAACCTTCTGACTCTGCCTCGTTAAGTCTCTTGCCTGAAAATGAAAACAGGATGAGGCTGTCACAGACCTCAGCGATGTTCTGGCCGTGGTGTGGTTTTATATACTTACATATGAAAAACTCACTCCAAAAGAACAATTTTCTCTCATTTGGGTCCCAAAAGAGCGCTTCTTAGTACGGTGTTAAGCGCAATGCGCAATGAGTGATGTCGTTGCGCTTTACACTGTGCCAAAAGAAAATGAGACCAAAAAACTCTTTTGGTTTCTTTTGGCAATGACACTGATGTCATTGCCCTTAACACCACGCCAAAAGAAATGCTCTTTTGGGACTAAAATGGGAGAAAATGGTCCTTTTGGATGGAGTTCTTTTTGCCATGGTTATCTCAACTCGGGGCAAAAGTATATCATCGGATGGCAAAACTATATCATCACCATATGGAGTGAGTTTTTCATACATAAGACCAGAGTGAAAAAGTTGAAGGCCATATGACCACATGGAGTGATGACCACACAGACCTTAGACTTACATGACCGCACGAAGACTCGTTCCACCTATATGGACCTCCAATTTCAAACTACACCTTGGAGGTCCATTCTAACCCCGTTAGCCATGGTGTATTTTGTTTTTTTCTTTATTCATTTTTGCTTAGTTATTGTGTATTTCTGTAAGAAATTTTCGCTTTACTTTTTTGTTAATTGACCTTGGACCCTACCCAAAATTTAGTCTTAGTATCCTCAACAAACTATAACTCATATTATGATTTGCATTGATCATGATTAGAATCTGACACAATTTTTCACATTCCGTTCACTTTTTATAACTGAAGACAATAAAATAGAATAAAGTAAATCCTGATAAATTAACGCCATTATATTAATACACCCATTCTAAAAACAGGCCAACTCCGTCCCTGTATGCAATGCACAAACAATTTATGCTCCTGCAATTATGCATAGACTCATTAGCTATAATTTACACAAGAAGCATAGTTTTTATACCAGGAATTGAATTTCACTTTGTATCTAAACTTGCAGCTCTAGATGTGTTCATGTAAGTATATGCGGTTAGTATAATTAAGAAATACACATGCTGTTCATTGTAGGCTCGTATCTTGATAATCTTTATTATTAAAAAAAAAGGTAAGTGTATTGAGTGTCTTAAAATTTGTTATAAAAATGTAATTGAGTTCTAAAATTTTTCAAAAAGTATAATTAAGTCATAAAATTGTCACAAAGTGAATTAAGTCCTAAAACTTTAAAAAAATGCAATCAAATACTAAAACTTGTCAAATTGGTCCAATCTAAGTCCTTCCATTGAATATATTTTTTGAAAGTTTTAGAACTCGATGGCATTTTCAAGACAATTTTTAAGACTTGATTGAACTTTTTGAAAGTTTTAGGACATGATTGAACTTTCATAATAAGTTTTAGGATTTAATTGCATTTTTTGTTTTTTTTTGTTTTGTTTTAGAACTCAATTGTATTTTCATGACAAGTTTTAGGACTTCTAGTACACTTATCCCGTTAGAAAAAATATTTTCTATTATAGTTAAAAAGTTTGAATTCCTTACATCTCATTTTTCACGTGCAAGGCCCATTTTACACATGAAGAAGTATTAAGACATACTTCGTTTTTGGAAATACTTGAGAAATGTGCTTAATACATGAGCCATAAACAACTTTCTTAATAAATTGAGCTTTTGTGAAGGTTGTTGTACAACAATTAGCTTATTATTTTAATTCCTACATACTGAGTAGAGCATGGAGCTCAAATTGCTAACATACCTGTCGATTGTTTTATGTGACGCGGCGGGTGTTGAAAGCTCATTGCAGGTTAGTTTTGGGCTAAATATAAAAAGAAACAAATGAGAGATTATCATTGAAAATTTGGTTGATAAAACATAGTGCACCTTCGATTAAGTGTTAAAATATGTCTCGAATTTGAGTCCGCAAACGAATCCTGACCCGAGATATATTGTTATTTGTGGACATCCAAATTTGTGCCATGAAATTATATATTTCCTATTTCGGTGGTAAAGCTCAAGCTGGATATTCCCTTATATCAAAGAGGAAATATAATCAACAACTTATATTCGAATTGTTGAAGCCTTTGAACTAATATTGGAAATCCAACGTGTACTAGAATTGCAATTACTCAGTCAACTGGTTTCCTTGAGAAAATTGAACTTCTTCTCTGTGGCAATGACTCTAAAATTCGAGGGTTTACTTTTGTGGGTCTTGCTTATATATATAAAAAGCAAGTCTTGCCGTGGCCATTGGGGTCTTCTTTTAGCGCCGTTTGTGTACCAGTGCTCGTGGACGAAGACTGCCAGGTCAAAGGTGCAACCTCGCGGCTTTTGGCGGAGGTGAGCCTCGTTGATGGCCGATGACACTCGCCAAGGGCTGGCGAGGTTAAAGTCAACCTCACCAGCCTTTGCCTTTGGCTGGCTGGAGGAAAAAGGAAAGGGAAAAACAAAGGAAAGAGGGGAAACCGAAAAAAAAAAAAAAAAAAAAAAAAAAAAGGAATGAAAGAATAAAAGAAATAAAAAAATCCAAAAATCCAAAAAATATAATATTATTTAAAGTCGTATATGTTAGAGCTTTGCTGACAGGCATCCACATCAGCGTAATTTGACAAAAATGTTAGAAGGACTGATTAGTATCAAATCAAAAAGTTTATGACTAAATTGACACTATAAAACATTTAGAACTAAATTGACACAAATGTAATATATTTAAGACTTTTTTGATACTTTTTTTTTTCCAGAATTTGATAATACTTATCAAAGAAAGAACTTCACATCTTACAAAAGCAACTTGTTTTATCAAGGGGTGAGATATGATGAGACACCCATGGCCCGTGAGAATGTCTTATGGGACGAAAAATCCATGTAAAAAAGCGGTCAATGACTATCAGCAATATATTTCATTTTTTTTTTTTTATAAATTTACAGTCACTTAATATGTCCCTATTATACTGTTTGCTCTGAGAGATTGAGCCACCAGGAACATCGAGAATGAAAACATGGACATATTAACAACAAGAGAAAAAGAATAGAGAACAAATCTTGGGAGTACATATTGGTGTTCTAGCACTCCCGTGCATGAGTTTCTAGGGAGAGATGGTGCAAATAAATTGAATTTCTTATGATTTATTTTAGGCTTTTGACGGTCCCCGTTCGATTCTTCATCTCAAATACATATAAAGTGAAACAAAGAAAATGGGATAGTTGGCTTCGCCTAAGCTCAAAACCCCTTCTCAGCTAGACAAAAATAATTATTGCTGTAGACTTGGAGTGACTTCCCTCCCCCATATCTCGATGGATCAGACCCATCTCCCAAGATATATATAAAAAGAAAATTCTTAGTCATCGTCATCAACCTTTGTATATCGATTCTTACATTAAACCAAATAATATTTTTATAAGTACTCTCACTTTTCTTTTTCTTCCAAATATGCCCCAACACACAAAAAATCGTGCATCTAACTTTTCTAATGTGATTCTGTTTTATTCTCAAATGGTTGACTTTCATTTAAAATTTTGTGGTCAGTTACTTCCCTCTCTCACATGTTCTCTCACATGTTGCATGCATCCTTTATGTTGGGCTTAGTGCTTTTTTCATTTGTGACTCGAAGCACATGCCAAGATAGGGTGTAGAATATCGTTGAGGTTGGGGTATAAGGATCAAGTTATGAACTACATAAAAATCAAGATTCGTGTGTCAAAAGATTAATGAATGAGGATAAATTGATCTCAAATTCTCTAAATCAAATCCCCTGTTTCTCTATGGCAAAAGAAAAAAAAGATTCCTTGTTTCTCCAATTTTATTGTATTGCACTAGGATCTTAACTAAGTAGTACCATTGGCTTCATCACCATATATTCTGCTTTGTGAAGTAAAAGGTGTTCAAAGTAATAATATTACAACATGAGGATCATGTCTGAGCCATCTTTGGTAGTACACTATCAAATCCAACTTTGCAAAAGTGAATCACCACGTTAGGATAATCGAGAACTATCGTCATTCTCTAATTAATCCTCAGGTTCGAATGTGGATGAGATTATCAACACTAGGATGTAGGGAACAAGAATCTGCCGAGGCATGTCACCAAGTAAAATGTAAATCAGCAGACTACACTTGACACATCCAAGAACAATAGCTATAAGAGCATACGCAAGTTGGAACCTTGGGACCTTATCTTGCCTTCCCATCGCAAAGATTAATTTTTGCCGAATGATCTTGACCACTATGTAGATAAGCATGATGGGTGCACTGCACTGGACCTGTAGAGCTATGCATGTCCCTAATAGCTTGAAGCAAGGACACCTCCATGGAATCAAGAAATTGGTTAATTGCAGCGATTTGAGCTCCATGTCTTGGAATTAAAAATCGGCAGAGTACTTGTTAGAAGAAAGTCTTTCACAAAAGCTCAAGTTGATGATAGTTTCTCTAAAAGTTACCGAGCTATGAGTGTACGATAAATATCAAGCGGTCCGCAATGCTAATAACTAATATACTTGCATAAACACATCAAGAACTACCGATTAAAGTTAAAAGGAAATTTAATGCTCGGTATGATGCCAAGCTTCTAGTGCAAATCATAGCCACCGAGGGTATGCAATACAGGATTTTAACCTATGTGTGCAGTGCAAGAGTCTATTCATCCACCTCAATTAAGCTCCTGAAAACTTTCTTTGGGACAAAACATAATATCAGAATACTAGGGGATACCTCCCTAACACCCACTCTGACAACACTAATACACAAAACAAAATCACCGAGATACACAAACATGCTTACCGATAGAAACAGAGTAAAGTTAATTGCAGTTCTCATATTTTCTTAGGAGGAAAAGCTAGTAAGACTTCGTATTAACACGTTGTTCTTCACATGAGTTTCTTTTGGCAAACGAAAGAAACAAAGCCGGCATACAGTCGTGTCTCTTCATTAATGTGACAGAATTTTCCCACCTAGTAACTTCAGGGAAGGTTCACATTCTTTCCAACTTTGTGATTTTAAAAAAGAAATGACAGTTATCATGTTATTTCACTCTCCTCTGAAAAACTCAACCGATTTAACGGTAGTCATACTTGAGAGGGATTACTACTCCTGCTGTGACTCCAACTGTATTCAGTTACCAAAAGAAAATCCCGAGAAGGGTCGACGACTCCAAGAAACAATCTTTCTTTTCAATTATGCTCTGTAATTAGTACAAAAACCTGGATCATTTAGCAAAATAGCTGAAGAAAAAATCTGGTTGGTACAATATAACTACCCCAATCTAGAAAATGTGAGAAAAATGCCATTTCGCATTGACTAGATATGCTCCTAAGTACATGCTTTATTCTGAGTAAGGCCCATGCTCTGTTCTGAGAATGAGTCATTATGAACGTCGAAAACAAGAACGTGGATCAACAGACAATAAGAAAAAGAAAAACAAAGGAAAATCTGGTTGAAAGACTGGAGACTCTCAGATTCTAATTGGGCTCTTACATGCTGAACACTGCGAAGTTCAGAATGCGTCAGTAAGTTCACCTGGTTTACGTAGAAGTGCAGGTTTTTTCTCGATAAACAGCATTCACGTAAAGGACCATCCACACTGGGCATGATGATAGGAACATGGGCTACAAAAATTAAGGCATGATTGAGGACACTGAAACTTACCTCTGACCACCACCGTCGTCAGCTGGATTGTTGTTCGCCATTAACCTCGGACTTTGCCTTTTCTCTTCCCTTCTGAAAATTAGAAGACGTGTAGTGGTGGACGTCGAGGTCTGTAGCAAGAGTTTTGAAGGAACAGATTTTGGTCGACTGGGTGGCGTCATTAAGATAACAAAAAAAGAAAAAAAAAGAAAAATGCGAGACGTTCACCTTTAGACGGACGTCGTTTTCAGTAGTTTCGACATTTTCTATAGGTGGGTGTTTTCCTTAGTTCAATCCCCCACTGATGATGCTCCATCATCTTTGACCTGTTGATTTTGCTCCTCCCGTACATTCATCCATCACATGTGTAATCCCTTCCGATAAATATGCTCTGCCCCCACAATCGCTCTCCTGATGCGCGACGCACTGGGTGAAAATGAAAATGGCTCTACATTGATTTTCCTTGGGCCAATTGCCCTCAAAAGAACCGGCTCCATTTATTTTGTAAAAAATAATAATTAGAAAAATATGTTCCTAAAATTGATCAATTATATTTATCAAAATAATTAGTTATAAAAAAGCATTTTCATTATGGATAACAATTTAATTCTAGATATTCTCATGGATAATGAAAATATTAATAATTTATTCATTTTTGTAAGTCAATAAGTGAGTATTTTTAAGAAAATATTTTATAAACCGTTCGACACAAATGGAGCCTTAAAATAGAAGAATACCTATAGGGTACAAGTTATTGTTATTCATTCTATATAAAGTGAAAAGGTTTGAATTTGTATTATGATAAAATTCCAAAATGATGCTATCATGAATCAATTATATCATAAATGATTAAAGCTTGCGTATAAAAATATAACTATGTAGATTACATATTTTATGAATATATTGTAATCAATACTTAAAAAAATGTGTTGCTATTTCGTGCTATCAAGTAATAAATCGGAAAGCTAATATACTCACTTCCGAAATCATCAGATGATATAATAATCTTATCTTTGAGGTAGAAAATGGTAGTTAATGCGTTATATCAATTAATGAGAATATCAATTGAAATACTTTTACGCGACATACTGTTTTAGGGCGAGTCTGCCTCTTTCATTTCCCAAAAAAATGAGTCAAACATTCTGTGGTTGACTTAGATTAGAAAGAATGGACTATTACTATGCTCAAAAAGGTTAGATTCAACTAACTCAAAAGCGTGTGATTAAATACCATAAATAAGTCAACAAGCTTCAACATAAATAAATTACGGAATCTTGTATTCTGCTCTATTTGATTTCACAGTGGTTGCATACTCCTCCATACATTTCATTTTACCATAGAAAAACTTGAGCATGGGCACCGATGTGAAATGCACCTTAAAATAAACCATAACTTTTCATTTTCTAGTTTGGTCGCCGAAAATATATAGGTACTTCCACACCAAGTGGAGTGTTTTAAGACACTGCCCGCTCTTTTTTGATATCATGACTATTACTTCATTGGGCAGTTGCCCTCCTAAATTAGGTTGATTCTAAGCAGGGTTATAACCCATAGACCCTCTTGCCGGCAAGGCAGATATTGAATTCACAAAGATGCAAGGTGACGGAAGGAGCTGTTTTCGTTAATCTGAGGAATATAGTGAGTAATATATTAATAATGACGGGAGCTATTCGAATTTTTGAATTTCTTAATGAAATGGCTTTTTTTTCCTTCCATTTTTCAAGAAGGATGAGTATTGGTTTTGTGCCCTTTCCCTCTACAAAGAATCCATTAAATTTATGAAATAAACTTCTCATTGATGTATTGTTTTATTGAGATCTACCCAAATCAAAATGTCATTTTCATGATGTTGAGGGTACTCTTCTGTACTCATTCCGCTCTTGCCTTCGTCCTTTAGTGAGAAAAATCAACAAGGAAGGAAACCATAACTCTTCATTTTCTAATTTGGTCACCATCGCATATACTTTCCAGCGACCAAATTGGAAGAGAGAGAAGCGGAGTGTCCTCGAAAATGGAGTTCGCCCTCAGCAGCAATGCCTCGAAGATCTTCGCATGCCTCTCTTGCGTCGGCAATGACCTTGCCATCCAAGCTTCTCCTTCCCAAGTGATTCAACTAATATCCATGTCAACCATTCCTCAGCTTCATCCATCGAGTGAAATAGCTAAGCAGTTGCTTTTTCGTGCCTTGTCGAGCGATGCTTAGTTTCAATGCTATGCTGTGTTAGTTATCGGCTCATTTCACTTAATATAGTGTCCAATTGACAATTTTGAGACTCCTTCGACCTATCACCAGTTGGCAGTGGATTGAGGCAGAAATTCGTTAACACTTAGGGCGGATTGGCCCTGTGGACGATGATTAGAACTTGACGTGCACAAACTTGTAGTCATTGAAAGAATATAATACTGTTGTAGGTTGATTCAAAGTCATTATAATGTAGGACCAAAGCAATTCACTGCTATAGCCAGGAGCACCATCAGTGGTACTCGTGGACATTGTCAAATGGTGAAACCACAGGAAAAAACACAAATAAATAACCTTCTATGGTTACTAGCTATTCTGGCTTGGTGGTAATGCTTTCCTAGTCTGTCTAGATACTTTGATGGGGTTGTATGGAGTTTTGCAACACTCAATAAGTGAAAGCATGATTGCACTCCCTATCATAACTTTAATATGACCATACTTTTCCATGACTTCCTTTTGCTTCATCTCATATAACTACCAAATAACCATAGAAGTGTCAAGTTCTAAACTCATGTTTGGGGCAAGCTTACCTCCGACCACCGTGACCAGCTGGACTGTTCTCCAATAACCTTCCCCATGTATCTCCCTTTCTTCCTGAAATGAGGTTTCTTCAAGTGTTTGCCGATTGCTGTATCATGAACGAAGAGGTTCACGGGAATAAAAGACCCAGCGTGGGCGTTTGGGGTGGTGTGTTATTCCTTTTCCATCATGTTTTCGTTTGTAAATGAGATGAAGATTCAAATGGGGGCGCTCAAAAAGCCAAAATCCGATCCCTTGAAAGTCTGCTCGCTTGCCCTTTTACTTGGAACATTGCGGGTCCAAGCACCTTCGTGCTTCCCCATGATTTGTTCTCGATATTTCTTTTTCCTTTTCGTTAATATATTTGTATTTTTATATACGCGGTTTCGTTATTGTATCCGGATTTTCATATGCGCAGTTTTGGTAGACGGGGACTCTTTTGAGGAGACATGCACTTAGGGGCATATTCAGTCATTGTATCCATTAAAAAAGTAAAATTTATTGTTGGTAGAAATTAGGGTTCTGTTTCAGGATAATGTTTTCCAGATTTTCCAACATTTGGTTCATGGAAAATAAACTAGTTAGGGAAACCTTTTTCCATCAACAAAAAATAATCTCTTAAAATAGGGGAAGATCTTTTCCTCTACCTCACTCACTCTCTCTTTTCTCATTTTCTCGCAGCGCTCTTAGCCCTCTTTGCTTTTTTTTTTTTTTTTACTTTTTTTTTTAAATTGATTGTTCAAATTTTTTTATTTCTTTTTCTTTTTCCTTCTTCCTCGGTTGGTCACCAAACATAGGTCCCAAAAGAGAATTTCTTTTGGCACGGTGCTATGGGCAATGGCATGTCATTTGTGACTCGAAGTACATGTCAAGATGGTGTGTAGAATGTTGCTGAGGTTGGGATATAAGAATCGAGATATGAACTGCATCAAAATCACGATTCATGTGTCGGAAGATTGATGAATGAGGATAAATTGATTCTTTCTCAAATTCTCTAAATTCAATCCCCTGTTTCTCCTCGGCCAAAAATAAGTTGATATCCCTTATTTCTCCAATTTCATTGTCTTAACTAAGCAGTACTATTAGCTTCATTATTATATATTATGCTTTGTGAAGTAAAAGGTGTTCAAGGTAATAATAATATAATAATACCGTTGGAAAAAAAATAAGGATATATAAAATAATAATAATTATTGAAAATACATTACAAAAGATTAGAAAATAAAAGGAAATGTCTGAGGCATGCAAGCACTGTCCTTAAGGATAATTCCGCCCCTCGGAGTACGAAACTCGGTGCGTAAGGCTTTAGCGGCTATCCTCCCAAGACAAATAGACCTTCCTCTATACTCCGCACTGAATAATATAAGGAAATAGAATAACTTTTTGTGTATAACCCAGCAAAAAGAAAATGAAAGATATGAGAACATATTGTATATTCAAAGATTGTGGTTTGAAGTTTAATTTATATTTAAACAAGAAAAAGAGAGAGCCGTTAGGAGATTGTCATAAATCAATTGATAATTAAAAATATGACCATTATAAAATAATGAAGAGTTTATGAAGTAATAAATCAAAAGTTATAAAGCTGTTAGAAGACTGTTATACGGCCATTAGAAAGCCGTTATATGGCCACTAGAAAGCCATTACAAAAATGATGAGTTTCATGACGATCATAATTTCTAAATATTTCAAAACTATTGAAATATCCAACAAATACAACATGAGAGTCATGTCCAAGCCAGCATTGGCGATACACACATCAAAACCAACTTTACAAGAGCAAAGTTGATAGACACATGGTTTGGACGAGCTCCAATTCCTCGCCGAGTCAATTTTGGCTGGTTTAGACAAGGGATTCTGTGACATATGAGTTCCAAGCAGTTTCATGATTCCATTAAACACCTTCCTTACCAACTTGATTTCGAGACTGAAGCTTAAAGTAATATACTGATGATCACAACCAGCGAAGAAGGATTGAGCAAGAGCTGAGCTCTTTGTGCATTTTGATCAGTAAACGGGGTAGAGGACATTTCACGTAGCTAGAACATGACGAGGATGGTGGTGGCGGGCAATCGGAACGGACTGGAGTTGGCGGAAAAAAAGGAAAATTGGTCAAAAGAATGGCTCCGAGAGAGAGTAATCTCATTGAGCTTAGCTCGTAAAAATCATGCTCTACTTCACCTGTGGCTGAGCTTGATATGGCTGGTCGACAGGCGATTGGAGGTGATGTTATGGTGGGTGGGTAATGGTGATTGTAATCGTCGACAGTAGAGAGGAACCCTGTTACTCTCTATCCTCTGTGAATTCATACGCTCCATCCTGATGGGAGAACAGTAACAATTCGAACAATATCGAATTAATGCAACGAAATAAAATAATCTCCCCTCTTGTGTAACCCTAATAGGAATTGATATAGTAGAGTAAAATAAATACCAAGCACGAGAACACAAGACGATTTTTTTTACGTGGAAAACCTCCTCAATGTGAGGGGATAAAAAAACCACGGGACCGGAGTCCACTCGAAATTCTTCACTATCAACAAAATTGGGTGAACAATGTTCTTCTCTAACAAATACTAGATGTACATAGCAGCAAACACCTCAAGAACATAATTCTTGGCAATACACTTGAATTTCACAAGAGATCAAGGATAAATCTGACAAAAAATGCAGGTTTTCATCAATCCACGAAAAACATGATGTAGGGAGCTTCAAACAAAAATCAAACCATTCAGATTTGAGAAAATTGTGCCATGAACATGCTGACAAAATTTCAGCTCAACCGGACAATGAATCGACCTCCGATGCCAGCTTGATATAAATCAGCTATTGCCCTAGTCTCCAGATTTTCTGCTTTCTCTTTTTCTCTTGTTACTATTTTTTATTTTTATTTTTTTTGCAGCTACCACTTTATAAAGATAGCAAGAAACCCTATTTCTCCATATAACTTATCATATGGGCTCAAGCTCTTTTTGGGCTTGCAACTTATTGAGCTTTCTCTACATAGGAGTGAACCCAGCTAACAAATCTCCCCCTCACGACAATATGGAGGGATTCACCATCCCTGCTATCAATTGGCAATGTTCAAGCTTCTCTCTTGGTAGAGTCTTTGTCATCATATCAGAGCCATTATGATCTGTATGAATTTTCTCAAGTTTCAACAACTTTTCATCTAGAACATCTCTTATCCAATGATATCTAGCATCAATATGTTTCGATCTAGAATGAAATGATGAATTCTTACCAAGATGAATTGCACTTTAATTATCACAAAATAGCACATACCTCTTTTGCTTGAACCCAAGATCTTCTAAGAACTTCTTTATCCATAGCATCTCTTTACTAGCTTCAGTCACTGCAATAAATTTAGCTTCGGTTGTAGAAAGTGCAACACACTTTTGCAATCTTGACTTCCATGACACAGCTCCACTCGCAAAAGAAATCAAATAACCAGAAGCAGATTTACGAGTATCAATATCTCCTGCCAAGTTGGAATTTGTGTATCCAACTAACTCAAGTTTCTCGGTCCCGAAACTGAGTTTCAAATTTGAAGTTCTCCGAAGATACCTCATAATCCACTTCACTGCATTCCAGTGCTCTCTGTTTGGATTTGACAAATAGTGACTAACAACGCCAACTGCGTGCGCTTAGTTTGGGCGTGTACATACTATCGCATACATTAAGCTTCCTACAGCTAAGGCATATTGAACACTTTCCATATATTTCTTCTCTTTATCAATCGTAGGACTTTGCTTCATATTTAACTTAAAGTGGGCAGCAAGAGGAGTACTAACCACTTTAGCCTTGTCCATGTAAAATTTCTGAAGGATCTTCTCGATATATTTCTCTTGCGACAAAAACAACTTCTTAGAATCTCTATCTCGGGTAATTCTAATGCCAAGAATCTGCTTCGCCGAGCCCAAGTCTTTCATGGCAAAAGATTTGTTCAACTATTTCTTCAATAACTCAATTCTTGAAGCATTCCTGCCAACAATCAACATATCATTTTGGACAAACACACAGTTATCCGAGGAAGGCCCCGTTTGGTTCAGCTTTCCCAAGGGGCTTTGAGCCCCCAAAGCCCCTTGGGGAAAATTTTTGCGTTTGGTTCAGCTTTTCGAGTCTCCATTTGGCATTTGGAATGTTGAAAGCCCCAAGCAGGTCTAGACCTGCTTGGGGCTTTCAGCATTTTCGGAATGCTAGTCTAGGGTTTAATGAGTTTTTTTCTTTCCAATATTACCCTTATTGATAATTGTGTTTTCCTTTTCTGCCCTCGAAAAACACTGTTCATCGTCTTCTTCCTTCTTCCTCACGAAGCTTAGCCGACGAGCGGCGCTCACCTGCGAGAGGCCAGATCTGGCCACCGGGAAGCCTCGCCTGAGGTTGGGTGACCTCGGCGTCGCGAGGCCGCGCGACCTCGGGCGACACCTTGGGTCGTGCCTGAGGTTGAGTGACCCAGGCGACGCCGCTGACGGCGACGGCGACAGCGGCACTCAACACCGCCAGAAAACGACGGCGAGAAAATCCTTCCCGAAACTTGCAACGATCGGAAGAAGATGATGACGGCCGCGAGTTCAAGAGCGTGCTACCTGGAGGCTGGAGAAGGATCGGAGGGAGAAATCGACCCAGGCGACGTCATCTAAGGTCGCACGGCCTCAGGCAGAGTCGCTTGGGTCGCTCGACCTCAGGCGGCGTCGCCTAAGGCCATGCGACTCAGGTGGCGTCGCTTGGGTCGCGCGACCCAAGGTGTCGCCTGAGGTCGCCGACCTCAGGCGAGCCGCCTTCCTCCACTGCCACCGCCACTGCCACCACCACCACCCGCCTCTCCATCGCCATCAACCGCCTCCCCACCACCACCAGCCCCACTGCCGAGCAGCTGCATCTCCTCCTCCCTTTTCTTTTCCTTTCTTTTTTTCCTTTTTCTTTTCACCTCAAAACTACTTTGCAAAATATACACAAAAATAAGTTCCCAAACACACTTTGCATTCCCCAAATGCTCATTCACTCAAGGATCCTTAGGGAAATGCAAAGCCATTTCCCCAAAATTGAACCAAACGGGGCTGAAGTCTTCTTATAGCCCTGTTCTGTCATAACTGACGCAAACTTTTTGTACCACTGGCTCAGTGCTTGTTTTAGGCCATAAAGATTTTGCTTCAATTTGCACACATAATCCTCGTTTCTTTCACTTTAAAACCCTCAAGTTGTTCCATGTGTATCTCTTCATCCAAGTCAGCATGTAGGAAGGCTGTTTTAACATTCATTTGCTCAATTTCCAAATCTAGGGTAACTGCCAAGCTTGGTACCATACGAATAGAAGACATTTTCACTACCGGAGAAAATATATCATCAAAATCAATACCCTTTCTCTGACCAAATCCCTTAACAACCAATCTAACTTTGTACCGTGGTTGTGAAGTATGTTCATCTTGCTTCAACCTATAAACTCACTTGTTCTTCAAAGCTCTTTTACCTTTAGGTAACTTCACCAACTCAAAAGTGTGAATATCATAAAGTGATTGCATCTCATCTCGCATAGCATCAAATCAATTGCTTTTGTACTCATGTTCAATTACTTCTGCACAACACTCTGGTTCATCAGCATCAGTCAATAATATATACTCATCTTCAGAATACCTGGTGGAAGGTCATCGGTCTCTAACGGATCTCCAGACTTGAACATCCAGTGGAACATTTAATTGAGCTTCTAGTTCAGTAATATTATTATCTGTTTCAACATGTTCAGGAACATGTGCATTATTTGGAACATTAACTTCCTGCTGCTCTTCATCAACCTATGTAGGAATATTTGTAAAAGGAACTGGATCCAAATCAACCAAATTATCACTAACCCGTGGTGTTGAAATCATTTCTGCTTTCTCAATATCCTCTATTGTTTGATCTTCCATAAACACAATGTTTCTGCTTCTTACAATTTTCTTTTCAACCGGATCATAAAATTTGTAGTCAAGCATATCCTATCCATAACCAACAAATATGCACTATCGTGCACATCAAGTTTAGACCTCTCATCTTTGGGAATATGCACAAATGCTTTGCACCCAAAGACATGCAAATAATCATAAGAAACATCTTTACCTATCCAAACTCTATTAGGAATATCAAACTCTAAAGGAATGCATGGAGTAAGATTTAATACATGCACAACTATACTTAAAGCCTCACCCCAAAAGGATTCAGGTAGTTTTGACTGTGAAAATAAGCATCTTACCCTTTCAACCAGTGTTTTGTTTATTCTCTCAGCTAAGCCATTTAATTGAGGCATCTTGGGAGGTGTCTTTTGATGTTGAATACTCTGTTGTCTGCAATATTCATCAAAAGGTCCAATATACTCTCCCCCGTTATCAGTTCTGATGCATTTCAATTTCTTTCCAGTCTGTCTCTCAACTAAAGGCTGAAATTGCTTAAAAACATCTAACACTTGATCTTTAATTTTCAAGGTATGAATCCAAATTTTCCTTGAAAAATCATCTTTGAAGGTAACAAAATAATAGAGCCACAAAGTGATTTTGTTTTCATAGGACCACAAATATCAGAATTCACTAAATCAAATATACCTGACTTTCTTGAAGGGAGGGAGCTTTTAAATGCAACTCTGTTCAGTTTTCCTACTAAATAGTGAGCACACTTCTTTAGCGCCGAACTTTTCAATTATGAAAGGAGCTTCTTCTTGGCCAATAGTGACAAACCCTTCTCACTGATGTGACTGAGCCTCTTATGCCATAACTCAGCTGCATTTTCGCTGTCCACTGCATTAATTTTGTCTGTGGACAACTTTGCCTGCATAATGTACAACAAATAATATTTTTCACCTCTAGCCACAATAAGAGAACCTTTGGTGAGCTTCCATTGAGCATTACTGAAGGTGCTGCAATACCTCTCATAATCCAATTTGCCTGTAGAAATCAAATTCAAGCGGATATAAGTTATATGTTTAACATTATTCAATACTAACTTGTGCCATTGCTAGTTTCTAGGCACACATCACCGATGCCTACAGCTTGAGCTAGCCCATTATTTCACATCTTCACAGATCCAAAGTCACCTGACCTGTATGATGTAAAGAAATCCATACGAGACGTAGCACAAACAAATGCACCACTATCAATTACCCAATTGGTCTCATGAGATACAAAATTCACCACATCACCATAAAAAATAATGAGAAAGTCTTCTTTAAGTGCAGCAACACGATTGTCATCACTATCATTATCACTTTTCTTCTCTTTACCTTTCTCCTTTTGTTTCTCTCTTTTTAACTGGCGACAAAACCTCTGAATATGTCCATTCTGATGACAATAATGACACTCAACATTAGCAAATTTATTATACTTATCTTTGCTTTTATCTCAACTTTTATCTCTATTTCTCAAACCTCGAGACTCATTTCTTCCCATTTTCTCAACAACCAAGGCATCCGAATGTGAAGATGACGATCCTTTTGTCTTCCTTCTCATCTCTTCATTCAAAATACTACTCTTGGCCAAATCCATGGTAATCGTACCATCCGGGGTAGAATTAGACAAAGATGTTCGGAACGTCTCCCAGGAGTCTGGCAAAGTACCAAGCAACCATAGTGCTTGTATCTCATCATCAAACTTGATTTCCATCGTAGCCAACTGATTTATAATTCATTGAAAATAATCCAAATGATTAGTCAAATAAGTACCATCTTGATATCTCAGAGCCATCATCTGTTTTATCAAAAATAACTTATTATTCCCAGTTTTTTGAGCATATAACTGTTCGAGCTTATCCCATAAACTTCGTGCATGTGTTTCCTCAATAATATGATTTAAAACATTATCATCAACCCACTGCCGAATATAACCACACACTTGATGATGAAATATAGACAATTCAGCATCAGTTTTATTCTCTGGTTTCTTCTCGGCAAATACGGGCAAATAAAAATCTTTCACATATAAAAGGTCTTCCATCTTCCCTTTCCAAATATGATAATTCGAACCATTCAGTGTAACCATTCTACTCAGATTTGTTTCCATTGTTTAATACAAGGCAGAAAAATCAAGCAATTACCAGAAGCTCTTATACCACTCTAATGGGAGAATAGTAACAATTCGAACAATATCGACTTAACGTAACGAAATAAAATAATCTCCTCTCTTATTTAAACCTAATAGAAATCGATATAGTAGTAAAATAAATACCAAGCACGCAAACACAAGACGATTTTTTTACATGAAAAACTTCCTTAATGTAAGGAGATAAAAAAACTACGGGACCGGAGTCCACCCGAAATTCTTTACTATCAACAAAATTGGGTAAACAATGTTCTTCTCTAGCAAATACTAGAGGTACATAGCAGCAAACACCTCAAGAACATAATTCTTGGCAATACACTTGAATTTCACAAGAGATCAAGGATAAATCTAACCAAAAACGCAAGTTTTGATCAATCCATAAAAAATCTGATTTAGGGAGCTTCAAACGAAAATCAAACCGTTCAGATTCGAGAAAATTGCACCACGAACATGCCGACAAAATTTCAGCTCAATCGGACCATGAATCGACCTCCGATACCAGCTTGATATAAATCAGATATTGCCCAAGTTCCCAGATTTTCTGCTTTATTTTTTTCTCTTGTTACTGTTTCCTTTTGTGGCTACCACTTTATAAAGATAGTGAGAAACCCTATTTCTCCATATAATTTACCATATGGGCTTAAGCCCTTTTTGGGCTTGCAACTCATTGGGCTTCCTCCACATAGGAGTAAACCCAGCTAACACATCCGAGGTGCGTATTGGTTCTCCTCTCTATTCCGTGACCGATGTGTATATACTGTGATTCCAAATTTTGTTAGCTCATTCCACCTCAGCGTTCTAGAAGGTTGGGTAAATTTAGCCACATTAGGGGTGGAAAAAATGTCCCCATAATTTAACGTGATTTCTAATGTAAAAGGTGTTCGAGGTAATAATACACCATGAAGTTCATGTCCAAGCTAGTATTGGAAGGTTACAAAGCAAAAAAAACTCATATAAACTACATATCACCATATCAAAAAGTGGGAAACTATCACTGTTCTCTAATTAATCCTTTAATTTGCAGTGAATGCAAGTAGGATTGCCAACAGTAGGACCCAAGGAAAATCAATTAGCCAAGCTATCTCATCAAGTAGAACGTACATCAACAGACTACAAGCAACACATCCGAGAGCTAGAGCGATCATAGCATGCACAAGTTGGAACCTGGCGTCCATATCTTCCCTTCCCACCTCGAAGAGTAATTTCAGCCGGGCAAACTTGATTGCTGCACAAATAAGCATAATAATACGTGCATCGTGAACGTTGGTTGGACTTGTAGAGCTATGCACGTCCCCGATGAGTTGAAACAAGATCTCCACCAAGGAATCAAGCTGTTGGTTATATTCTGCAGCAATTTGAGCTACTCCATTTCTTGGAATTAAAATCGGCAAATTTCTTGTTAGACAACCAGTCTTCACAAAAAGCTCAAACAATGAGGATACAAAATAAACACATGAATCAATTCATACAATAAAGAAAAACTGGGCAATTGTTTCCAAATGTAAGATTAGAAAGCATGAGTTCACTTGATCTATGCAGAGTACAAAATATTTTCGGAGATGGGAACTTTTTTAGGAAAGGAAATCAAGACTGCATGATTCTACTTGCAGTCCTCCAACTTATCGAAGGAGGTTGGACTATTGTAGTGAAGAAATGTTGCGATTCACTATCGATACTTACCTCCGACTACCGTGATTGGCTGGATTGTTGTTTGCCATTGATCACCCGAGTTTTGAGTGATTACGCTCTTCCTTCCTTTTCTGAATTAAAACTTGCTACGAGGCTACGAGTTGAGCAAAACATATATATAGGCCAACGGGAGGTCCTCTTTTCTGGACAGAGCCCCTTCTCCTTGGGAGAAGAATTAAACACATTGTTTAAGGGAAGTAAACAAATAAAATGTCCTTTTGTCCGCCTAGCGTCATGCACATGGAAATTCTGATTGTCCCTTCATTTTCCTGTCTTTTTCTCCTATGTCGTATAAAATATGCAGTCGCCACCACCGCCTGTGGTGGCCCAGTTGGATAAGGCTCTCCTATGAAACTAACGAGAGTGGAGGGGGTCGAATCTCGCTGGCCGCACGGGATCTTAAGCGCGACGTCGGGGTGGTGGGTCCTCCGCTAGCGTCGCTCCAGGGTTTACCCGCCGGCTACCGGCTGTACGGGGTTCCCTGGGTACCAAAAAAAAAAAAAAAATGCAGTCGCCGTGAGTGGAGCCGCATGACGAAAGAAGCATGACGTCATATGTCATGAGATGGCTTCTTTTAATCATATGATGCTTCGCAGCATACACCCTTATTTTGGCGTCAAAACCTTTTTTTAGATCACTTAAAATGTCCTTTTGTCCGCCTAGCGTCATGCACGTGGAAATTCTGATCTCGTCCCTTCATTTTCCTGTCTTTTTCTCCTATGTCGCATAAAATATGTAGTCGCCGTGAGTGGAGCCGCATGATGAAAGAAGCATGACGTCATAAGTCATGAGATGGCTTCTTTTAATCATATGATGCTTCGCAGCATACACCCTTATTTTGGCGTCAAAACCTTTTTTTAGATCACTTAAAATATCCTTTTGTCCGCCTAGCGTCATGCACATGGAAATTCTGATCTCGTCCCTTCATTTTCCTGTCTTTTTCTCCTATGTTGCATAAAATATGTAGTTGCCGTGAGTGGAGCCGCAAGATGAAAGAAGCATGACGTCATAAGTCATGAGATGGCTTCTTTTAATCATATGATGCTTCGCAGCATACACCCTTATTTTGGCGTCAAAACCTTTTTTTAGATCACTTAAAATGTCCTTTTGTCCGCCTAGCGTCATGCACATGGAAATTCTGATCTCGTCCCTTCATTTTCCTGTCTTTTTCTCCTATGTCGCATAAAATATGCAGTCGCCGTGAGTGGAGCCGCATGATGAAAGAAGCATGACGTCATAAGTCATGAGATGGCTTCTTTTAATCATATGATGCTTCGCAGCATACACCCTTATTTTGGCGTCAAAACCTTTTTTTAGATCACTTAAAATATCCTTTTGTCCGCCTAGCGTCATGCACATGGAAATTCTGATCTCGTCCCTTCATTTTCCTGTCTTTTTCTCCTATGTTGCATAAAATATGTAGTTGCCGTGAGTGGAGCCGCAAGATGAAAGAAGCATGACGTCATATGTCATGAGATGGCTTCTTTTAATCATATGATGCTTCGCAGCATACACCCTTATTTTGGCGTCAAAACCTTTTTTTTAGATCACTTAAAATGTCCTTTTGTCCGCCTAGCGTCATGCACATGGAAATTCTGATCTCGTCCCTTCATTTTCCTGTCTTTTTCTCCTATGTCGCATAAAATATGTAGTCGCCGTGAGTGGAGCCGCATGATGAAAGAAGCATGACGTCATAAGTCATGAGATGGCTTCTTTTAATCATATGATGCTTCGCAGCATACACCCTTATTTTGGCGTCAAAACCTTTTTTTAGATCACTTAAAATATCCTTTTGTCCGCCTAGCGTCATGCACATGGAAATTCTGATCTCGTCCCTTCATTTTCCTGTCTTTTTCTCCTGTGTCGCATAAAATATGTAGTCGCCGTGAGTGGAGCCGCATGATGAAAGAAGCATGACGTCATAAGTCATGAGATGGCTTCTTTTAATCATATGATGCTTCGCAGCATACACCCTTATTTTGGCGTCAAAACCTTTTTTTTAGATCACTTAAAATGTCCTTTTGTCCGCCTAGAGTCATGCACATGGAAATTCTGATCTCGTCCCTTCATTTTTCTGTCATTTTCTCCTATGTCGGGTAAAATATGCGGTCGCCGTGAGTGGAGCCGCATGATGAAAGAAGCATGACGTCATAAGTCATGAGATGGCTTCTTTTAATCATATGATGCTTCGCAGCATACACCCGTATTTTGATGTCAAAACCTTTTTTTGATAACTTAAAATGTCCTTTTGTCCGCCTAGCGTCATGCACATGGAAATTATGATCTCGTCCCTTCATTTTCCTGTCTTTTTCTCCTATGTCGCACAAAATATGCAGTCGCTGTGAGTGGAACCGCATGACGAAAGAAGCATGACGTCATACGTCATGAGATGGCTTCTTTTAATCATATGATGCTTCGCAGCTTACAGCCCTTATTTTGATGTCAAAACCTTTTTTTGGATAACTTAAATGTTACTTTAGAAAGAAAAATAATTATTTAGAAGCCAACTCTGATTTAGGATACTAAAAATCTGAGATAATAAAATTTTATCACTATGCGTCACGTCAGACTAATAAAAGACAATCAATTGTTCACACTTGGAGTATTTGTTTATTTCTCTTCCTAAAGAGAGGGAGGAAGACTTCATCCCTTGGTCCTCTTGGAAAAATGACAATTATCTGTTCACTCCTCATTAACAAATGACAATTCTATGTTACTCCTCTTGAATAAATGACAATTCTATGTTAAGTCCTCTTGAACTATATGTTTTGTTCTCTTGTCATTACCAAATGAAAATTCTCAGAAAACTCATCAAACACTAAATTTATTGTACGATGGTTCATCCAAAAAATACTAAACCCATTTCCTTTTGATAATATTTTTAATATAGTTCATTTGATCAATTTTGATCAAAATCACTCACATGGTAGTTCAATCAGCACCAAATTTTGTACATGGCATGGCCATTGGCCAGTAATGATGTGTATGGCCAAAATTAAATTGATAGATTACATTGAAAAATTATCAAAATGATTAAGACTAAATTCGTTAAATTAAAAAGTATATAACTGAATTGGTTATTATATCATAGTTTTAGAATTTTTTGGATAATTCTCTCTTAAGTTTTTTGTTTAAATCTATTGAACTATTTGTTTATTTCTCGTCCTAAGGGGAGGGGGGGTCTCTCTCTCCCTCAGGTGTTGTGAAACGGTGGAATCATAGTCATTATAAAATGCCCAAAGTTACAGGGTGGAAAAATTCTATTGCATGCATCGAAGAGGCACGACAGCACATTCGTTCTCTTCTTTTCTTTTGTCATGAGAAACTACATTTTTTTTTTTTTTTTTTTTGCCTAAGCTTTTTCGTTTCTTTATTTTGTTAAAAGGAAAAATAATAGTGAGGTCTATTTGAAAGTTTCGGGAGCTTTTCCTCGGAAATTATAAGACTTGCAATAAACTTTATTCATAGAATACATTTTATCAAAAGATGAATCTTCGTTTTACCTAATTAATCTTGGATCAATAAGTGATTATGTTATAGATGAAGCCAAATATATTTTTAGGGTTTTTTTTTGTCTTTTTTTTTTTATCACATTTACTTTTAGGTTAAAAATGATACATTTTATATTAGTGATGGCAAGACACTAGTTGTCAAGATGCTGAAAAAAGAAATAGAGAGGCAAGAAAAAGAGAGAAGAAAAAAGTGAGTTTTTTTCTTTATGGGAGTTCTTAATCTCTTTGTGTCCTGATCTTGAGAGAAGATTATCATTGTATTCCAACTTTTTTCGAAGTCTAGTGGATTCACAGAGTACCTCTGTGCGAAGACGTAGCCTAAGTTTGGGTGAACTTTGATAACAAATTTTCTAGCATGTTCATATGATTCTGTTATTTTATTATTATATTTTGCCCGATGAATTGTTTACGAGCGTTATTTTTCTGGAATCAACATGCGATTTCGTAATAACTGGTATCAGAGTCAGGTTGGCTAATTGAGAACATCGGGGGTTTTCGGTGACGTTCGATTGAAAGCAAACATGATGGCAAAAGATAAAATCAGAATCGATAAGTTCGATGGGGAGAATTCCGGATGGTGGAAACTACAAAATAGAGGAATATCTTTATCAAAAGTATCTCTATGCACCACTTGAGGGTTGGAAACCCGAGATGACGGAAGTGGATCCGACAATATAAGCCAGATGGAAAATTCTTGATTGAAAGGCATTAGGTGTGATTCGTTTAGCGTTGACGAAAAAGACAGGGTACCACATTGCGAAAGCAAAAACTGCAAAAGAAGCCATGGATATTCTAACTGTGAAAGCTAGTACGAGCACCTAGAGGGGGTGAATAAGTGCGAAAACAAATTTTCTAGAGTGAAGTGAATGATTTTATTTTTAAAGCAACTCTGTTTAGCAATAGATTATGAAAAGGAAATTAAACTCTAATAATCAAATAGAATTATGATCAAAGTAAAAGAGCTTACGGAAGAGAATAAGAACACAAGGTTTATAGTGGTTTGGCTTAATCTAAGCCTACGTCCACTCTTCCGCACTGACAGCCCACCGGTTGGATTTCATTATGAATCAAAAGAGTTGTCAAAGTATAGCTATTCCTTGATTCCACAATGTAGAGACTCTGCTAAACTTCCTCAAGGTCTCACAAATATATAAACTCTCTTTTGAGTACAAGATTTCGCTTAACAATTGAATTGACTAAGAACAAGGAACTTCAGACTTTGGAATTCTTCTATTGCGCACACTCGAATAATTAGAACGTTTTCCTTATATATTCCTTCATACCATCACACCCGTTGGCACTTACCAAATGAGTTCTTCTAATCTACCCGTTGGACAGAATCAATTATGGAGATTTCGAGTTATTTAAGGAATATGACGATAGCCCACAAATCTTGCTCGCCCATATAATCAGGATCTAGGTTTCCATAAGTAGAACCTTCCAAGTATACTTTGCCAATCAACGGATCCAAAATCCCTGAATCAATTTCAATTTGAATAATGGATTTTGACATGCTATATCCAGCCAATAAATCTTCTTCAGTCAATAGAATCAAATCCTTAACGAAATACTCAGTTCTGGATAAGCCTTCTTCGACGGTCTAGAAATTGTCAATGATGATAGACTTTGAGTCTTGAGTCTGGCAGTCCGGAGGTCTTCAGACTTTGATGAAAGAGTCTGCAAGTCTTCAGACTAGACTGATGGAAACGTTTTGTCAACTTCAAAACACTCAAGGAAGTTTTCTCCAACAATCTCCCCATTTTTTATGGTGACAAAACTTTCTTGCAGATTTGGATAACTTTGACCTGCAAAACAATACTCAAGCAAATATGGATATTTCACAAAAGATAATTGGCTTAGTAAAGATAACATTAAAATCTGCATCCACAGGAAATAAGTTAGTCTTGTAAATGAGCAACTATCTTTGCCATGAAATACCAATAGTGCTTAAAATAAACAAATGATCAAACAATCTAAATCCAAATCCAGTCACAACCAAACAGCCAAACACAACAAAAGTTAAGTAAAGTCAATCTCAAATCAAAAAGTCAAGAGTTTAAATCTCAAATCTCAAATCTCAAATCTGCACCACATCTCTCCCCTTTTTTGTCAGCATTAAAAAGGTAGAGACGAAAATAGATTGGAATTAGGATTGTTTTGGAGTACGAACAAGCTGGAAATCTCCCATTGACTAGACAATCCCTTCCAGCTTTTTCAAATCCTCCTTTAGTTGAGCCACATCTTCACCCTTGGCATTTGCTTGAACTTGAAGAGTAAGGGTGTGAATTTGATCATGTAAAGAAACTGAAGAGGCTTGACCTACATTTTGCAAGTTCTGAACTTCGCATCCTAGAGCATAAATTTGGCATCGCATCTCCATAAGATCATTAAGCACTCTACGAAAGTCTGTTGAATTATCAGTCTGAGTACTGGCTTCTGCACGATCAGTAGGTGTATTGGCAGATGATGGCAAGTCAGCACGATCACTCAGATTTGGCGATGAAACCTCATGGCCTTCTTCAGGGAATTGAGAGGCATAGATGTCTTATGGATCTGCGGGTGAACGACTTACTCCTTCACTAGTAGCAACAATTGAAGATGTACCTCTTTTCTCAGCATCTCCCCCTATTTCATTGCCTTCAGGCGGTGAGAAGTACTCTTCATGCTCTGTTTCCTCTTGTTCACCTCTACCCTCTTCTTCTTCTTCCGCAATCCTTTCTTCCTCTGCTTCTTTCTCCATTGATTCTCTCTCTCCAATCCTCTGTTCAATCTCCTCCTTGTCTTGTTCCTATCTCACCTTTGTCTCTGGAATAGAACGGCTTAAGTTTTTCAAAGCAAGAGCAGAAATTGTGATATCATCCTCATCCTCTTCATCCTCCAAGATGAGTGCTCTTCTTTTCTTGGAAGGAGCAACCATGGGCTCCTTCCCTTTCTGTTTTGCAGCTGAAGAAATTGGGCGAGTCTTGACAAGGGTTTTGTCCTTGAATCACTCCAAAGCCTTGTTAAGTTCCTTCAGACGCATTTTAGAGACCATTTTCAGTCCCACTACCATTTGATCGCATGTTCGAACACAAAGAATCCTAGGAGGCTGAATGTTCAAATGTTTAAATAACTTAGTGAAAAGTGCTGACTAAGGAAGTTGGCCCTTGTCTTTCACCATCGTTCTGTACTGTGGAACATAATAGTGTGTGGAAGAGAGAACTTTTTGCTAGCGTTAATGGCATACATCAGCTTTGCCTCCGAGTTTGAAACATCGGTATTCGAAGTCGATTTGGGTCTGAGGCAGTTGATCACTATCTTGTGAAGCAAAATATTTGAGGCATTCATCCTCAAGTATGAAATCTTTCCTTCCGCAGTTCTATCCTGAACAAGCTCTACCGTCGCACGTCCAATAGACACACTGATTGGTTGGAATTTCCCTCTTTCAACCCCAATCACATCAGCCAATGTATCCATGTCAACTACATAGTCCTGATCTCGAATACTGAAAGAGAATCTATTCGCATCCAAGAAACTTAGATTAGAATAGAAGTAAGTAGTGAGTTCAGCATGAGCCTCTGTCGTTTCAGAACAAAACTGTTATAGTTGAAGAAAATTGAATTTTTCTCGTAGCTTGACATTAAGAGAATCAAGAAGATCAAAGTCCACACTTCTATGGTTAATCACACCACGCTTTAGCAACTTAGAGTACAATTGCTTGTGTTCCTTCGAGCGAAACAAATCTGTCCTTTCACGTCGGATTTTCGCCGCAACACCCATTCTAGGTTTACAATGAGTGTACATCCTATCATCATCATTCCCATCAAGTTGACTCAGCCCTCCAACACGTGGATCGCGTGGGATATTTGCAAATGCTTCTTCCGTTGACCCCGCAGGAGCAATTCCCAATCATTCCATTGTGCATAAAAAGTAGGTTTCATTTTGATACCCTTTGTCTTTCAAAAATTCATCAATATAGTTCAAGGGAGTACCACCCTTCTTCAAAGTATAGTAAAGCTTAAAAATAAAAGCGGGCTTTTGAGTTCTTACGGGTTCTGCATCTTCGATGATTTCTTCCTCTTCTCGATGTTCAATATTCTAAGGTCTAGATGGAGGAGATGGACGCTGCTGAGAACGTTGTGGGCTCTGCTGCTGTTTAGGAGATTCTTCTTCCTCGATGAGGTCAAAATGCATAGGACCCTCACGCATTTGCTGTGGTCCCTTGTTCGCGATCCTCGAAGACTTTCTTTGAGACGACATTCTTCACAATCTTTGAGAGATTCCAAGCTTGTTTCGCAAGAAAGGTGAAAACTTTTCGAGGATTAAACAAGAGAAGAAAAGAGAAGTTGAAGATCTGTGCTCTCTTAGGGTTTTTGTGTGTAAAACGACGAAGAACCAACAGTATATAAGGCAATCGAAGCGAGGCATACGGAACGTTGTAAAAGGAAAAAATAAAAATGCCTTTTCAAAAAATAACTGCCTTTTTGAAAAATTAGATAACCATCATTTCAAAAATAACTTATTTTTCGAAAATGAAAGATTGCAATAATCAGGTAAACTGGGGAAGATGACATCAATCAATTACAGATAAATGATCGTACCTTTTCGAGATTTTATCCGAGAGATAAATTTCTAAAATAGAAATAACTTACAGTTGAAAATCTTGATCGTTTGAGTCTGAGTGTCTTTAGACTTTCAGCCCTGAGTTTGAACTTCCTCAGACTTTAAGATATTGAGTCTAGAACGAATAACTTCAAATTGATTTTTCTCCAAAGGCTTTGTAAATATGTCCACTAGTTGATTATTTGAATCAATAAATTGAATCGAAACTTCTCCATTTTGAACATGATCTCTAATGAAATAATGTCGAATCTCTATATGTTTTGCTCTTGAATGAAGAATTGGATTCTTGGTGAGATTGATTGCGCCGGTATTGTCACATTTGATCTCAGTACATGAATCTTCAATTCCAAAGTCTTTTAGCTGTTGTTTTATCCGCAGAATTTGTGAACAACAACTTCCAAGAGCTACATACTCCGCTTTTGCTATAAAAAGAGCTACGGTACTTTGCATCATTGAAAACCAGGACACTGTCCTATTACTAAGTAGTTGACAGGTGCCCGAGGTGTTCTTTTTATCAACTTTGCATCCTGCTAGGTCTGCGTCTGAGTATCCAAGAAGAGTGAGGTCTCCTTCTTTAGGATACTAGAGGCCTAAATTTGAAGTTGAGGCAATGTATTTGATAATACGTTTTGTAGCACTTAAATGAGATTCTTTGGGGTCTGATTGAAATCTAGCACAAATACAAACACTAAATAGAATGTCAGGTCTAGAAGCAGTAAGATAAAGAAGTGAACCAATGATACTCCTGTATAGCTTCTAGTCAACTTTCTTTCCTCCTTCATCTTTGCCTAGCTTCAAGGAACTTGACATTGGTATATCAGTCTTTTTGCAATTCTCCAGTCCAAACTTTTTGACAAGTTCTTTAGCATATTTTTCTTGGTGAATAAAAGTTCCCTCCTTCAGTTGTTTCACTTGAAGTCCGAGAAAGAAGGTTAGTTCACCCATCATGCTCATTTCAAATTCATCCTGCATAGACTTAGAGAATTTCTTGCACAGATTTTCATTAGAAGATTCAAAAATAATATCATCAACATAAATTTGAACAAGTAAAAAGCTTTTGCTTTCTCTTTTGATAAACAATGTAGTATCTACTTTACCTTTAACAAAGCTATTTTGAATTAAAAACTTATTTAGTCTGTTGTACCAAGCTTGAGGTGTTTGCTTTAAACCATATAAAGCTTTTTTTAGTCTGAATACAGAGTCTGGTTTCCTTGGGTCTTCAAAACCGGGAGGTTGTTACACATAGACTTCCTTTTGGATAAATCCATTTAGGAAAGCGCTTTTGACGTCCATTTGGAATAACCTGAAATTCTTATAACAAGCAAAAGCAAGTAATAATCTAATTGCTTCTAACCTTGCTACTGGCGCGTAAGTTTCATCATAGTCTATCCCTTCTTCTTGTGTATATCCTTTGGCCACGGGTCTTGCTTTGTTTCTTACGACTTTTCCTTTCTCATTCATCTTGTTTTTTAAAACCCATTTAGCTCCAATGATGGATTTACTTTTCAGTTTAGGAGTCAATTCCTAGACATCATTGATATTGAATTGCCTGAGTTCTTCTTGCATAGCTTCAATTAAGCTTTCATCAGTTAAAGCTTCTTCTATGCTTTTGGGTTCTATTTCAGAAATAAGAGCCACAGTACTAGACTCTTTACGCCTTTTAGATCTTGTGCGAATTCTTTCATTAATATCACCGATGATGAGATTTTTGGCATGACTGGACTTATGCTTCCAGTTGTTGGTTGATTTGTCAGACTGTTGATCATTTCCTTCATTTGAATCTTTGATGATCATTTGTTGCTGGTCTTCTGAAGTCTGAGCTGCTTTTGGAGATTTAGACTCTGTAGAGTTTGTTTTCCCAACACGCATGGTGTGCATAGATCAGAATTTTGATATGTCAATTTGGGTAGTCCACGAACAAGCTTCTTTGTTGAGACTTTGGCTATTTGCTTCATGTTGATGTGCCCAAGTTTTCTGTGCCATAAGTTTGCTTCCTCTTGAATTGAGATTAAACATTGGGTTTCATCTGGTTTGATATCCAAGAGGTAGATATTCCCATGTCTTCGCCCGTGAAAGGCGAGAGGAGTCTTTCTGGTTCTTGAACATATTTCTTCTTGAAAGTTGATTTTGAAACCAAAGTGTCGCTGGTGATCGATACTCAGCAAGTTGTAGTTGAGTCCTTCCACTAAGAAAACATTATTGATCGTGAGGCTTTCAATCTTTACAGTTCCGTATCCCACAATTCTTCCTTTGCTGTTTCCTCCAAAAGAAACTTTTCCACCATTAACTTGCACAAGTTTTATGAAACAATTTGAGTCTCCTGTCATATGTCTTGAGCATCCACTATCCAAGTACCATTTAACATTTTTTCTTGATAGTGACTTGCATTTAGAAAAGAAACTCAAGTTTTCTTTGGTACCCATATTTTCTTGGGTCCATTGGTGTTAGTGTATTATACGGTCTTTGCCCATACCTTCTTAACAGGTTTCCAAACCACTACTATTGTGCTCAAAAGGGTTAGATTCAACTAACTCAAAAGTGTGTGATCAAATACTATAAATAAGTCAACAAGCTTTGACATAAAGAAATTATAGAATCTTCCATTCCACTCTGTTTGATTTCACGTTGGCTACATATTCCTCCATGCATTTCATTTTACCATAGCAAAACCTGAGCATGTGCATCACTGTGAAATGCACGTTAAAAGTAAACCGTAACTTCTCCTTTTCTAATTTGGTCATTGAAAAATATATAGTTACTTCCACACCAAGTGGAGTATTTTAAGGCATCACTTGCTCTTTTTTGATACCACAACTATTTCTTCATTGGGCGGTTGTCCTATTAAGTTAGGTTAATTCTAGCAGGGTCATAACTTATAGGCCCTTTTGCAGGCGAGGCAAATATTGAATTCACAAATACGTCAGGCAACATAAGGAATTGATTTCATTAGTTTGAGGGTTATAGTGAGTAGTATATTAATAAATAAGGGGAGTTATCCAAGTTTTTGAATTTCTTAATGAAGCGACTTTTTTTTTCCTTCCATTTTTCAAGAAAAAAGAATTAGGATGTCATTTCCATGATTTTGAGGGTATTCTTCTGTACTCATTCCGCCTTTGCCTTCCTTCTTTAACGAGAAAAATCAACGAGGAGGGAAGCCGTAACTTTTCATTTTTTTAATTTGGTCGGCATCACATATACTTTTCAACCACCAAATTGTTGGCTGGCCCAGCTATCATTAAATAAAAGAAAAAAACAAAAAGAAAAGAAAAGAACAAAAAGAAGTGGAAGTGGTGGTCATGTAGGTGTGTGCGTCCAAAAAGTGAAGAGAAGAGAAAGAAAACAAAAATTGCAGAAGCAAGGAAGAAGAGAAGAAAAGAAGAGGGCTGCAACTTTGCGGCTCCGATTCGAAGGCCAAATATTGACGAAAAAGTTAGCTCAAATTTTAGTATATTGTTCGTGAGACCTGAGATAGCTAGTATAAGCACCTAGAGGGGGGTGAATAGGTGCATAAACAACTTATCGAGATACGGAAGCAATACTTGGTAAACAATAGAAGGGAAATTCTTTCTTGATTAACAAAATGAAATACAATCAAAGTAAAGAGAGTAAGGAAGAGAAAATTGAACACAGGGTTTATAGTGGTTCGGCTTATTCCAAGCCTACGTCCACTCTTTCGCACTGACAGCCTACTGGCTGGATTCCACTATGAACAAAAGAGAAGTTACACCACAGCTCTTCCTTGATTCCACAGCGTAGATGTTCTACTACACCTCCTCAAGGTCTCTTACAAATATTGACCCTCTTTTGAATACAATGTTTCGCTCAAAGAGATTGTCTAAATAACGGGAAGCTTTCAGACTTTGGAATTTTTCTATCACGCACACACTCAACAACTTAGAATATCTTCTTTATATACTCCTTCATGCCATCATACCCGTTGGCACTTACCAAAGGAATTCCTCCAATCTACCCGTTGGACAGAATCAATTAAGAAGATTAATCAAGCTATTAAAGGAACGTGTCGATAGCCCATCAATCCTGTTCGCCCATACAATCAGAATCTCGGTTTCCATAAGTAGAACCTTCCAAGAATATCCAGACAATCATCGGATCTTCAATCATCAAGTCAATCTCGATCAAAGGATTCCGTTATGTCTTCTCCAGCCACGAGATCTTCTCCAGTTGATAAGGACATCCCCTTAACGAATCATCCAGATTTGGATAACCTTTCTTCAACGGATTAGAGACTGTCAATGAAGATAGACTTTGAGTCTTGAGTCTGGCTGTCCGAAAGTCTTCAAACTTTAAATAGTAGAGTCTGCAAAACCTTCAGACTAGACTGAGGAAACGTTTTGTCAGCTTCAAAACACTTCAAGAAGATTTCTCCAACAAGACCAAGGGCTACAAGTTGATGGTTTTCATTCATTGAGAACCGCCTCTGAATTCTCCAGTTGCAGTTAAGGTTTTCTTGTTCTAAACTTGTTTATCTACCTATGTGGTGAGAAAAAGATGATTGCGTGGTGGCTCAGCTGGGTAAGCGCTAGACTTCCAACAAGGAGGTCTAGTGTTCGAAGCTCCTGCAATGCAAGTTGCAGGAAGGTTAGCTTGAGACTCTTGGCGGCTTACCCGGTGGCACGTGTGTGGTGGCTAGCACGTGTCGCCCCCAGTGGTTTATCTTCGGCTGTCGGCCGTGTGGGGTTCCCTGGGTCACCAAAAAAAAAAAAAGATGATTGTAATGTTGATGCTGAGCCTCTAGTGTGTGACTAGAGGAGAATACTTTGTGTATCATACTATTCTTGGTGATTAGTGGATGCTTTTGGGTGGTCCATGGTTTTTCCTATATCGGGTTTTCCATGTTAAATCCTTGATGTCGTAATTCGCTTTGTCTACTTATTATTTTGGTATTATATTTGCAAATTTGTGAGACTATACATTACTGGTTGTTGTTGGGGTTAAGAGAATTTCAATTGATTTAGTTTTGGGAGAGAAATTAATCTTGGATTGAATTTGGCTCATAGTGAATTATTGTACTCGGGTTCTCCCCAACACAAATAGAGAGAGAGAGAGAGAGAGAGAGAGAGAGAGAGGGGGGGGGGGGAGAGAGGGAAGCGAAGTGTCCTAAAAAATGGAGTTCACCCTTAGGGGCAGTGCCTCGAAGACCTTGGCTTGCTTCGTCACTTGCCTCTCCCTCGTCGGCAACGACCTCGCCATCAAAGCTTCTCCTTCCTAGGTGATTCAACTAAAATCCATGTCAAGTGAAATAGTTATAGCAGTTGCTTCTTTGTGTGCCCTGCGAGCGATGCTGAGTAGTTTAGATGCTATGATGTTGTATTAGGTATTGGCTCGTTTTGCTCAATATAGTGTTCAGTTGGGAAATTCTGAGAGTCCTTCCACCGATTGCCAACTGCGTGGAGCTTTTGGTGGTGGATTTGAGGCAAAAGCTTGTTAACTTAGGGCGTGATTGGCCTTGTGGCCGATGGTTAGAACTTGGCGTGCGCAAATCTGAAGTCCACTAAAAGAAAATAATATTGCCGATGAACTAGAAAAGCAACTTTATGTGGCCTATCTTATCGTTTTCATTCACCCTCAACATATTTAAACATTTTTAGCTGTGATGTGGATGTTTTCTCTTTGATTTTGAATTGTTTAGGCTTTTCCCCAATATATGACGAACCTTTGTATTGTGGCTCCAACGTTCATTGTCTAGTCCTATAGTCTTGAGTCACTAGGAGGGGAATAAAAACCCAAATGAATTAACAAAAGGAAAACCAAAGGATAGAGAGTAGACGTTTACATCAAACCAAACAAAGGTGCAAGTAAATGGAATTTCTTGTAATATGCTTTTGGCGTTGGAGGGCGCCTAGTTGACTCTTCATTTCTACTAAACACAAAGTTGACAAATAAAGAAAATAATGGCTACGGACTTAGAGCAACTTTCTTAGCATGAATATGAATGGATTAGGCCCATCTCCCAGGATATCTCTAATTCCTAACCTTTTTCCTTATGAAAAGAGACAATTATTCTTTGAAATTGACTTCTATCTCTACCTAAGTTTACTTATATCAAACCAAATTACTCTGTCTTACTTTTCTTTTTCTTCCAAACAGGCCCCGACATATAAGAGGGTGTGGACACCTGAACTCCTAGAGTGCCCAAAGTTGGCATGAAGAGATACTTAAGTGCCAAAATTTACGAAAGTGACACTTAAGTGTCAAAATCAAAGCAAAATAAATGATTGAAATGCCAATCCGGCCAAAATGCTGACGTGGCGATTTTCCAATAAGTAAGTCCAAAACGGTGTTGTTACACACTGAAGTGGCTAGACAATGCAAAAACGACGTCATTTTAGTGCTGAAATGGTAAAAATTAATATAAAAACTAATTAAATTAAATTTAAAACTAAATTTATTTAAAAATTTTAAAAATAAAAATACAAATATTAAAAAATTAATTTTTTTTTAAAAGGGAGAGAGTCGGTTGAGGGCTGAGCCCTCACCACTACTACCTCCTCACTGCCACCAGGAAGGGCTAGCGACCCCTGCCAAATCTGGGTGAGGGCAGCGACCCTCGCCCCAAATCTGGGTGAGGGCACGCAGGCCCTCGTTGCCGATCGGTTGGGGTCGCCGACCCCTGGCCAAGGCTCGGTGGCCCCAGCCGACCCTCCCCCACCTTTCGGTGACGGCGGGGAGGCGAAGGCGGCGGTGAGGGTTAAGCCCTCAACCGTTGGCTACTAGGGGTGATCGGGTCCAGGGTGGGTGGGGTCTAGCCTCGGACCCTGTTCCCGACCTGTTTACATTGGACCCCGTTCCCGACCCACCCTTTTTTCCGATCGGGAACGGGGTCAACCCTGTTTATATTGGAACCTGTTTTGCAAAAATTAATGTACATCACTCATATTTAAAATAAAGCGTTTAACACTCATATCGATCAGCATAAGCATATCTACCGTTGTAACAAATAATTTGTACCTCATAACATCACTAGAAAAGGAAAAGAAAGAGTATTTTATCACATCACAGGTATCCACTCTACCTACATTGATCATTTGCTGTAAAGAAAAGGCAAAAAGAAGAATTGATCGTATTCCACTGCCCCATCAACAGACCAATCATCGCATCTCGACCACTTCCATGATATTTAAGCTGCAACAATGCCAACAATGGCATACATCAACTGCTGAAACCAAAAAAAAAATCGAATGCAACAACTTGAGGCATTCGTTTTCTCACAAGAAAGATGTGCAATAACTTACCATTGGTGGTGGCAAAACACGAGCATCAACGACATCAAGTTCCTTTCTCATCGACATTCCAAAGAGAACTAAGATTATGCAAAATTTATTGACTGGAAAAAGATGGATACTTTCTCTTGTGTAAGACAACTAAGATTATGCAAAATTTGCAGATCACCAATGAAGCCACTAATTAATGTCATGTAATTCTATTCTTCTGTTTTCGTTGAGTTCCCATTTAATTTTTTTATTTCTGTTGCGTTTGAGTCATGTTTTATGACGTCAAAAGTTACCAATCAACTTAATTCATAATTAAATTACTATGCAACAACACATACCAGGTCCGTCAACTTGCGCAAAGTAGCATCTTTCCACGTATAAATCTGAACCTCATCTTTGGGCTCTTTGCCTCTCACTGCAAAGTCTTCCTTGGAATGATGGCCCCCAAGCTGTTAAATTTAATTGACATTTAGCAAATGAGTAAAGTTTATAGTCTATGCCACCTCGACAAACACCTCGGATAAATAACCCAACAAGGAAACCACCCCAACAGATGGTGAACAGTTAGCAAGAATGTTGTCATCTTCATCCTTTCTATGTGAAATTAAAGTAATGTACATGCAAGAGACATCATGGAAAAGGAAACAAGGGATTTTCACAGCACTAAAGCTCTCGGTAGCAAACAATGACATGTAACTCATAGCTGGATCACCGTATATTCTCGTAACGTAGAGATGTTTATCAAATGGAAGAGCATCACCACACCCAGATATAAAACACGTGCAACCGCCAAGCAACCATATTGGTGCTTGTGTCGAATGTAGTATTCAATTCTCATATATGGATGAAAGAGAAAATGAGAATGTACTGCAATGGCCTCTTCAAGTTGCTGATGCATTTGCTTTTGTTTCTTTATTGTTTTTCGATGTGTGGACCGCAGTAAAAAACTCACTGGTCACTTTTTTGCAAGAATCACACAAATCAAAAAGAAAGATGGATGATGACAATAGCAGTTATTTCATCATTGAGGAATGAATAACAAGTAATAGTTCAACCATGTACCAATTAACTCAGAAATGAAGCAATTCCCCAGAATCCATTATGCTATTCCAACAAGACTTGAACATGTTCTAGACAAGGATGAGGCCATTTTCATACATCTTCTTGCCCCTTCTCTATATTATTTTAAGATGCTAGCTTGTAAACAGAAAAATTCAACCAGATAGCCAAAGGAATGCCCTTCCTTGGTTAACACTTCTCAATAAGCCATTAACTCTTGACACCTAGACAAGGATGGTCGTTAAAAAAAATGATATCAATGGATTAAAGGAAACATTGAACTTGCTCAGCTCAGTTAAATTGTTACCGTGAGGCGGTGGTGCGAGCGCGAGGGGTGCGACAAGAGCAGCAGAGGCGGCGTCGGATGGAATCGAGATTAGCGCTCGGGCAGAGGGAGGCACGGGCGAGCAGAGGTGCGACTGCGGGTGTAGGCGTCGGTGGAGGAGTCTCGGCTGCAGGTCGTGGACAAAAGGCGGGCGGGCGGGCGACGCTGAGGACAGAAGTAGATCTCGTGGGTGAGGACAAAAGGCGGGCGGGCGGGCGACGCTGGAGTTGCTACAAGGCAGAAGTAGGGGCTCGGCTGCAGATCTCATGGGTGAGCAGGGGGCTCAGACGGATAGGTTGAGGAAGGGCGAAGCGGGGGCTCGGCTTTTGGCGGTGGTGCGGGCGACGCCGGAGTTGCTGCAGGCGAAGCGGGGGCTCGACCGCAGATCTCGTGGGTGAGCAGGGGGCTCGGATGAACAGGTTGAGGACAGGCAGAAGCAGGGGCTTAGCTTTTGGCGATAACGCCCAGCTTTGCGAAGCACGAGGCTCAGGCGGAGAAGCAGCAGTAGCTTCGCGAAGGGACGGGGCTCAGGCGAAGAAGCAGCAGTAGCTTCGTGAAGGGACAGGGCTCAAGCGGAGAAGCAGAAGCAGCTTCGCGAAGGGACGGGGCTCAAGCGGAGAAGCAGCAGCAGCTTTGCGAAGGGTTGGGGCTTAGGCGGAGAAGCAAGCAGCGGTGGTGGCGCCCAGCTTTGCGAAGGATGGGGCTCGGTGGAGAAGGAGCAGCGAGCTTCGCGAAGGGGGTGAGACTCGTGAGAGAGAGGTAAAGATAGAAATTAGGGTTACGTGGTTTTTTTTTTTTTTTTTTTTGGGTGGCTTAAGCGGTTCAAAAACCGGTCCGGTCGAACCGATTCCGGACCGGTTCAAACAGTGGTCTCGAGTTGTTGGAACCGGTTCTCGGACCGGTTTCAACCGGAACCGGTTCCCGGACCGGTTTCAACCGGAATCGGTTCCCGACCCTATTTTTCAGGTGGGCCGAACCGAGAACCGGGTTGACCCGGTTCGGTTGCACACCCCTATTGGCTACCTTTCTCTTCCTTCTCCTCCACTTTTTTTTTAATTATTATTATTATTATTATTATTATTGTTATTATTATTATTATTATTATTATTATTGTTATTATTATTATTATTATTATTATTATTATTATTATTATTATTATTATTATTATTATGTTTTAAATTTTATTTAATTAATTTTTATATTAAAATTCAAATTATACCAACATGACGTCGTTTTTTTGTGTGTGTTTTGCTGAGTTAGCCTTCCGACGAGTCACATAAGCGAGAAAATTAATAAAAAAACAAAATGCCACGTAGAATTTCCAGCTAGGTTTGCCAAATGTGGCACTTAAGTGTCTCATTTTTCATAAAAAAAGTGGCACTTAAGTATCACTTTCGAAAGTTTTGGCACTTAAAGCTACGCATGACAACGTTTCTTAATTTGGGGAAGAGTTTTTTTTTTTTTTAAATAGTTATTTTCTATTTCTATTCCGGGGAACAATTTCTAAGTAAAATAAAGTATTTGGTAACTACACAAAATTTCTACTTCAGAAATAGAAAAATAATAGAAATGTGTTTGGTACGAAACAGTTTCTTTTTTGTATTTATTTGTTTTTTATTCTTGCTCACGGATCGCCGACCATCGGCGCCAACCGCCACCGCCTGTCGCCGCCCACCTCTACCGCTGCACGACCACTGGCTGCCGACCGTCACCGCTGACCGCCGCCGCATAGCCCATCAGCCGCTGCCAAACGCCGCCACACAGCCCATCAATTGATTTTTCCCTTTTCGATGAAGTCCATAAAAAAAAAAAAAATCGATTGATGGGCTTTTGTACATTATTCAAGTAATTTGCATATACAAAAAAGAAATCAAAATGCAAGATTCACCTTTGTTTATTATTACTATCCCTTTTTCCATTTGTTTTTAATATGGAGAAATGAAAGAAATATTGACATTTATTACTTTGCATAAATGTGATATTTTTTGACCAAAAAAAAAACCCAGTTTGGTATTTTTTTATTTATAAAAAAACAGTTTGGTATAAAAAAAAAAAGGAAATTGGTCAATTTTCAAATAGTTAGGGACTAAATTGAACATTAGATGAGAGTTCAGGGACTAAATTGAGCAAATCAAAAGTTTAGGGATGAACTTGAACATTAGATGAAAGTTCAGGGACCAAATTGAGAAAATCGAAAGCTCATGAATGAAAATTGAATATTAAATGAAAGTTCATTGACCATTTGTGACATTTTCCCTTGTTTAATCCCCTTAAACGATCCTCGTTGCTAGACAAGGACCTTTTGAACAAATGACCTTTTAAACAATTCGTTTAATTCTCTTCTCATCACCAAATGCAAATTCTAAAAAACTCATCCAAAAAATACTAAACCTATTATACGATTGTCAATTTAAAAATAAAATTTTTAATTTGACAAATTTAATCCTAAATGTTTTGACAATTTTCCAATATAATTCGTTTGGCCAATTTTTGATGAAATTCACTAATATGGTGGTCCAATTAGCGCTGGTTGTTTTACGTGGCACGGCTGACGATATGATGTATTTAACCAAAATTGGCCGAATGGACTATATTAGAAAATTATCAAAAGATTGAGGATTGAATTGACAAAATTAAAAGTTTCATGACTAAATTGACCGCCATACTATAAATTTAGGACTCTTTGGATAATTGTCCTGTTAGTATTTATTTAATTCTCTTCCTAAAGAGAGGGAGGACTCTCCCCTAAGGTGTTGTGAAGCGGTGGAATCGAGCCATCATTAAAAAATGCCAAGAAGTTACGGGGTGGAAAAATTCTATGAAAGAGGCACTACTGCACTTTCACTCTCTTGCTTTTTTCTAACTACATTTTTTTTGGCTAAGTTTTTTCGTTTCTTTATTTTGTTTAGAGAGAAATTCTTACATTACTAGACTTATTATTTGAAAGCCTCAGTACCTTATACTCCTCAGAAATGATAAGACTTGCAATGTTTAATCTTATGATACATTTTTTTTTCCAGCAGACGAGTCTTCGTTGTCCTAATTGATCGGGGATCATAGGTGATTACACTCCTGCAAGTGCCTCGCAATTGTCAGTGTGGACAAAACTTTCACATCGACAGACTTCTTTCTGCTTAAAGCTTCTTTATTTTGCGAAAAACTCTTTCCTCCTTTTCCGACATTTGAATTGCTTAAAATATTTTTTAAGTCAACAAGAAAACCGTCATTTCAATTCAAGAAAATAATTTTCTCTTTAAAAAATAGGATATCATTTTATAAAATATGGCTAGATATTGACGTCGCTTGGGCACGGAAGTCCTAATGTTCATTCTCAAATCCCTAGTGCCTAGGCCCATTGAAGCCAAGCCCAAGCCCCCAATGCCAGTACCTGGGTTCCTGCCACCAGTGCCCAGACCCATCAAGGCCGGGCTCAAGGCCCCGGTTGCTATGCTTGGGTCCCCAACACCCAAGCCCAAGTTCACAAGGCCGTGCTTGGGTCCCCGGTGCTTAGGCTCGAGTCCCTAGTTCCCCACACGTGAGCCCAAGTTCATCAAGGTTGAGGCCCAAGACCCAGGCGCCCGCACGCAGGTCCATCGAGGTCCAGCTTGAGTCCATTAAGGCTGAGCTTAGGACCTTGGCACCCATGCTTAGATCCACCGCGCATGAGCCCGGGCCCGAGATCCCTATGCTTGTGCTTGGGTTCCCGACGCCTGAGCTTGGATCCATCAAGGCAAGTCGGTACCCTAGTGCTTGTGTCTGAATCCCTCACACAAATCCCTCACGCCCAAGCTCGGGTCCACTGAGACCTCGGCTTAGGACCCAGGTGCCCATGTTCGGGTCCATCGAGGCCTGGGGCCAGGTGTTGGGGATTCGAGCATGGGCATTGGGGTCTCAATCTCGGGCATGGATCCCTTGTGCCCGAGCCTAGGTCCATTGAGGTCCTGACTTCAGATCTTGAGCCCGAGCACTGGCACCAATGTGTTTAGTTCAATGGACGCCGATGATTTTAGAGAAGTAACTCAAAGTCTTTTCTGAGGGTGAGTTAGTTCCTCTACAATCATGGGTGTGGTGTAGTCGAGAGGAACAGTGTCTATCCAACTATTTAATTACACACAACATATTACATATGTTGTTTGAAATAAGAATTCATAACATGGTCATTGTTTTAGAACAGAGCAACTTGGGTCTTACTCAAAACAGAGCATATTCAGTGCGATTGGTAAAATTTTATGATACTCATTTGGTAATTGAATATAATAGGATTCATAGCAGGAGTGATCCCTCTCACGTTGGAATAAAATTAAAGCCACTCAATTTGTCTAAGGAGAGTGAAACGCCATAAAAATGTCAATTTCATTTTGAAGAAAGAATGTGAACTTGCTCCTTAAATTACAGGGTGGGAAAATTCTGTCACGTTGATGAAGAGACGCGACCGTATATACAATGTTCTTTTGTCAATCTGGAACTATGTATCATATGGAAGTCCTATTAACTTTTCCTCCTAACAAAAGAAAAGACCTGCAATTAGCTTTACTTTGTTTCTACCTGGGTTGAAGGGGTCCGGACTTACCTGGTAGTTTTGTGCGTCTGGGTGGTTTTGTTTTGTGAATAAGCATTGTTAGAGTGGGTTGGGAGAGGTTTGTTGGTGTTAAAGAATTATCCCCTCGTACTCTGATGTCACAATTTATTCAAAAGAAGAGTTTTAAATACATAACAAACCCCAGGCACGAGTACCTTATGACATTACCCAGTCATATATGAACGAAATTGCCAAGTAATTTTGGTAAGCCAGTTGCAAAAGTACAATGATAGCGATTAAATCAAAGCTTTGTCAGTCTAGTTAGCTATCTCAACAGACCAGCTTGCGGCAGTTGATGAATCAAGCTTGTACTTGTTCAGTTTGCTCTACGTGTGTAGTCGGATTGAACGAGTTACGTAGAACCTATGTGCTGTCCAATTGGCTACTTTAGTTTGAATTTTTTTGTATATAGATTGCTAAGTTTTGAATATGAGGAACAAGCTATATACTATATCAAACTCGCAATGCATGAATCCGAAAGGAAAGAATAGTGAATGAAAATTGTGTAATTGTTTCTGCTATGTTCTGAATTATTTCCCATGTTTCTCTCTAGCCAAAAAAAAAAAAAAATTGCCCTGTTTACCTGGTTTCATCATTTCTCAATTTCGAATTGCAATAAGAAGGATCCTAATCATCATCATCACCACCTATTCTGCTATCTGATGTAATCATACAACATGAGTTTCATGTCCAAGCCAGCATTGGAAGGTTATAGAGCAAACGACATTCATATGAAATACACATAACCATATCAAGAAAGCTACAAATTATCGCGATTCGCTAATTAATCCTCTAATTTTCAATGAATGCAAAATGGATTACTAGCATTAGGACATAGGGAATGAAAATCAGCCGCAGCATGTCACCAAGCAGAATGTACATAAGTAATATGCACATAACACATTTGAGAGCAAGAGCAATCAGAGTGCACACAAGTCAGAACCTTGGATCCATATCTTACTTAGGATTGCAGTTTTTTATGTTCACGTTGGGACATTTTTACATGACCAGAAAAATAAATTGGAAAGTGGAGAAGAATGGAAGATAAAACGATTATGCATGACATATTACTTCCACAATCGTCATTATATATTCTGCTTTGATGTCAAGGGTGCTCTAGCTAATAATACAACATGAGGTCCACCGACCCAGCAACACTCAAACCAAATTTATATAAAGTACACATCACGACATCGAAAATTGAAACTATGGCCTTTTGCTGATTGAGCCTCTAATTTGCGATGAACACGAATAGGATTACCAACACTAGGACGCATGGAATGAAAATCACCCAAGGCTTATCCCCCAGCAGATTGTAAAACAGCAAGGTACACTTGACCCATCCAAGAATAACAGAGATAAGAGCGTACGCTTGTAAAAATCCTGGGTCGATATTTTCCCTTCCCATCTCAAAGATTAATTTCTGCTGAATAATCTCGATCACTTCACATATAAGCTTAATTTTGGGTGCATATCTAATATTGGCTGGACTTATAGAGTTATGTCTGACACTGATGAGTTGACGCAAGGCCTCCGCCAAGGAATTGAGTCGTGGGTTGTAATATGCAGCAATTTGATGCACATGCTCTGCTCCATTTCTTGGAATTAAGATTAGCAAACTCCTTGTTAGACAATCGTATTTCAAAAGCTCAAACGATAAGGATCAAGAATAAGCACATAGATCAATTAACTGAAAAAATTAACTTGGCAATTTAGAACTACCAATTGAAGTTCAAAAGAAAATTTAATGCACCGTATGATGCTGGCTGCTAGTGCAAATCACAGCTAATGAGTCTATGCATTGCAAGAGTCTAACCTTTGTATGCACTTCAGGAGGTTAACTCATCTATTGATCCACGGCTAAATAAGCTGATGAAAACCCTTCGTTTGGACCAAATGTAACAATAGAGGACTGGGGCATGTTTCCTTTAACACCTAGAAATGTTTCCCAATCCACTCTACCAACGCTTATTCACAAAACAAAACACGCAGAAAACCACTAGGTAAAACCCCATGCTTAGTTATGACCAAAAAAAAAAAAAAAAAAACCATGCTTAGCTTTGAAAAAAAAAAAAAACCTTGGTTACCTTCGACCAAAAAAACAAAAAAGCCCCATGTTTACTGGGTAGAAACAAGGAAAGCTAAATGCAGCTCTTATCTTTTCTTTCGAGGAAAAGCAAATTAGACTTTTAATTAATATTCAGTTCGTAATATGAGTTTCTCTTGACAAAAGAAAGAAATAGAGTTTATGTGCTATCGTGTCTCTTCATCGACGTGATAGAATTTTCGCACCCACTAAACTTCAAGAGAAGTTTCACGTCCTTTCCAATTTTTTGATCTCCAAAAAGAAACGATAGTTTATTACGGCATTTCTCTTGTTTTTATAATGGTATGCCCACTTGAGAGGGATTATTCCCTATTACTAATCCAATTCTATTCAATTATGAAATTGAAATCAGAAAAATTGACCAATTCGCACAAAAAAGGTCAACGACTATAAGAAACAATCTCACTTTTCACCAGATTTACACCCACTGAATATACTCTATTATGAGTACAACCCAACATGCTCTCGAAGAAATGAGAGGAAAACATATAGGCAAGTGAAAGACGCCCCTCTTAACTGTGCTCAACTGTCGAACAATATAACTTTAGAATACGTCCACAACTTCGCCTCATTTATGTAGAGTGCAGTTTTTTTTTCTCTGATAAAAGAACACTCATTTAATGGCATATATGAGATGAACATGATCAAAGACAGGAACAACAAAGGACATCAAGATTGTGGCATGATTTTACTCTCAATCCTCCCACTCACTAACAACTGGGCTATAGTGGTTATGTTAAGGTTGCCGAAACTTACCTCTGACGATCGTGATCGGCTGAATTGTTGTTTGCCATTAACCTTCCGACTCTGCCTCAGTAAGTCTCTTGCTTGAAAATGGAAACTGGATGGGACAGTCAAAGACCTTGGCAAAGTTCTGGCCATGTTGAGGTTTTTAATACTCATATATGAAACACTCAGATGGTGACATGACCTTTCAACCCATGACCTTCTACTTTTGCCATAAGTTCGGCCTGCCTTGGCAAATGAGGATAGCGAGGTCTTTTCGCTATAGCAAGATGTGGCATTTGTTTGTCAAATGCCACATCTTGCTATAGCGAAAAGACCTCGCTATCCTCATTTGCCAAGGTAGGCTGAATTGATGGCAAAAGTAGAAGGCCACGGCAAAACTATATCATATAAAGACTAGAGTGAAAAAGTTGAAGGTCATATCACCATATTAAGCAATGATCATATAGACCTCAGACTTATACATGACCATATGAAAACTTGCTCCACCTATATGGATCTCCTTTTTCAAACAACACCTTAAAGGTCCTTGGAGTGAGTCTTTAAGATTAAATACGAAAAACAATTCCAACCCCGTTAGTTATGGTGAATTTTTGTTTAGTTATTGTGTATTTTGTAAGAATTTTTCATTTTACTTTTTTAATAGGGATATATTCATGACAAGTCCTAAAACTTATCACAAAAGTATAATGGAATCATAAAACTTACAAAAAGTACAATCAAGTCTTAAAATTTGTTAAATTTGTGCAATTAAGTCCTTCTGCTAATACTGCCTGACTAATAAAAAATGCTGACGTGGCATTTTTATATATTTTTTTGTTAGGATATACGTGTAAGTTGTGTTAGAGAAATCCCACATCAAAAAATTGATGTTTTGGAGAGTAGTTAATATATTCTAGTTGGCCCATAATTAATTGGTTTAAGCTTTTGAGTGAAGGTTAGTACAACTAGTTATATTTACTAAATTCGGACTTGAGCTCCCTCTTGGTGATCTCCCAAAGTGAAAGTATTGGACTTCTATTATGCACTCTCAACAAATGATATTAGAGTCGATGGTTGATTGGTAGCCCACTCCCAATATGTATTGGTGTTTAGTGAATATCTCAAGGAAGGAATCTAGTGACCAATGCGATTTTAGGGCAAGTCATGGGCTAGTAGTTGTCGTGGTATAGCAACACGGGCCCGATAATAGACTTCATGGTTCATTCCGGAGAAAGAGACCATGGATGAAGTTGAGCATTGGAGATTTAAGTTGAGATAAGTTAAAGTGAAAGAATACCCAAATTAAGAGGAGCAAACATAATACTAGAGCTCACATGTGAAAGAGAGATTGCTAGGATGTACGTATGAGTTATGTTAGAGAAATCTCACGTTGGAGAATTTATATAGTCCATAACTCATTGGTTTAAGTTTTTGAATAAAGGTGAGTTCAATTGGATATACTTAGACTTCTTCTTGGTGATCTCCTCAAGGGAAGGTATCGGACTTCTGTTGTGCACTCCCAACATTTTTATTTCCTACATGGCATTTCTTATTATTTTTATTCAATTCTTATTTATTGACACCTAAATTCTATCTTTTTAATTATGATTTAATCGTGCACAAAATTAGGGATTAATTTCTGAACCCTAGACAAAAAAATAATTTTCACTAAATTGCATCGCGCATTAGCATTAGGAATATTCGCATTACTAATGGTGATTATTAAAGTTTTTCTATAAAAAAAAAAGAAGAGAAAAAATATTATTATTAATAAAAAGTATAATCATAAAGAAATCGAATAAGGCCAGGCAGAGGCTGGGCTTGCCCGACCCTCCTTTTCCCCCTTACTTCCTTTCTCCATGCTAACCCAGCCCACCTCTTCTTCTTTCTTCTTTTCTTCTTCTTTTCATGCTGGCCGACCCACCTCCTTTTCTCTCTTCTTCCTTCTTTTCTTCTTTTCGCACGGGCTCCCCCATCTCCCTTCATTTCGGCCCAGCCCGTGCACGAGTCTTCTTCCTCCTCATTCTGGTCATGCCTTTGCAAAAGAAGAAGAGTACAAGTCAATCTACGAGTCGAGATCAGGCAAGTCGATAGGCTGGCAATGGCAGAAGCCATGCACGCCACCCGATCACCCTTAAAAGCGAGGGGGCTCGCTCATTTGAGGGGGTTCTAGTTTTGGCCGAGAGAGAGAGAGAGGAGCTCGTGAGGTTCCCTGACCGTCACTGGAGGCCCGCCATTGCTCGCAGCAGCTCTTTTTGAACCAGGTAGGCCTTGCCCAAGCCTTCGTGCTCTGTATTTTTTTTTTTTTGGGGGGGGGAGTAGTGAGCTGAAGCTCGTAGCCGATCGGTTCGCGCGAGCTTCAGTCCCGCCGATCGCCGATCTTCCCTCAAAGCTTCTCCATGCTCTAACATGGGTCATTAGGGGTTTTGATCTGTGATTGAGTCCCTAGCGAGTCCAGAATCCCCCGTTCAGTAGTGTACGGTTCATTAAAATGTCTAAGTGAGATCTAGGTTCGTATGTTTTGTCATGGCTGCGATCTACTGTTGTCGTTCATACTCACGTCAAATGTAAATGATGTGTCTCTGAGTTGGTCCTAAATACCTCTTGTATGTCGTGAGTTGATTGTAGTCTGAACCCAAGTTCTAAAACCAACCTAGCTTTCTCCGTTAGTCAGTGCATCCTATATGTTTGATGAAATGCCACAGAGAAGACTGAGGGTTAGTTCGTGTTAAACTCAAAGAGTGACGTGCCCTCGTTTCTGTGCTCATTGAGTCATGTCTGCTTTGTTTTTTCTGATAGTGTTTTGTGTGATTTTTGCAAAATAATCAATGTGACATATTTAGCCCAAAAATTTAGTGTCGTAGAAAAAATTTGGGGTTTTTAGTGTTACAAAAAAAGTTTAAGGTACCACCGGCCGTTGCAGCTTGGATTGTAGAGCCTTTGCTCTCCCCGGTGGAGGCCAAGGTTCGAAGCCCCTACGAAGCAGGAAGGCTGAAGCGCTGTGTGGTGATTTACGTGTGTCACCGGGGTGGTGGTTTCCTTGCTATCGACACCTGGGGGTTTACGTGAATGACTGTCGGCCACGTAGCGGTTCCTCCAACACCAAAAAAAAAAAAAAAAAAAAAAAATGGTTTAAGGTAAGCTACCGGCCGTGGTGGCTCCGCTAGGTAGGCTTGGTCATTTGAGGGAAGGTCGGGAGTTCGAAGCCCTTGCGACGCAAGTGTAAGGAGGCTGGCGGGCTATTAGGTGATTGACATGTGGCGCTGTGGTGGTAGTTTCCCGCTAGCGTCACAGGGGTTTACGTTACGATTTTGTCGGACAAAGCGGTTTCTCCAAAAAAAAAAAAAAAAAAAAAAAAAAAGTTTAAGGTAACCTACACCGTGGTGGGCGAGTTGGTTAGGACGCACACTGGCCACACGAAAGGCCATGGTTCGATTCCCTAACTCGTCAAGTTGCACAACTTAAGCGGGGTGCCATGGGTGGTGGCTCCCGGTTTACGTTGTAGCCTGCTAGCTATACGGTAATTCTGGGGTTGCAAAAAAAAAAAAAAGTTTAGAGTAAATGTGTCATATAAGTACAAATTTATAATTTTTTTATTATATAAAAAGTTTGAGGTAAAATCTTACACAGGTACTAAATTAGCGTTTTCGTGTTACAAAAAGATTTGGCGTAAATGTATCACAATTAGTAAAGTTTAGAGTTTTTGATTACTTTTTTCCCTTTTTCTTATTATCCTCAACCCACGCTTTGCATTGCATTTTAATCATGCTTAGAATTTGACACAATTTTTCACATTCTACTCGCTTTGTATAACTAAAAATAATAAAATAGAATAAATTAAATCGTGATAAATTAACACCGTTATATTAATGCACCCGTCCTGAAAACAGGCCAGCTCCGTCCCTACATGCAATGCACGAATAAGTTATACTCCTGCAATTATGCATAGACTCATTAGCGATGATTTACACAAGAAGCATAGTTTTAGACCACGCAACTAATTTCATTTCGTATTAAAATTGCAGTTTGGATGTGTTCATGTGAGTATATGCAGTTAGAATTAAGAAATACACATGACGGTCATCTTAGACTCCTATCTTGATAACCTTAATTATTAGAGAAACTATTTTTCGTAATACCTAAAAAGTTCAAATCCTTACATCTCATATTCACGTGCAAGCCCCATTTTACACGCGAGGGAACTATTAAGACAGACTTTGTTTCTGGAAATACTTGGGAAATGTGCTCAGGACACGAGCCGCAAACAACTTTCGTAATAAATTGAGCCTTTTTGACGGACGTTATATAACAATCTTATTGATTTTAATTCCTACATATAGAGTATAGCATGGAGCTCAAATTGCTAAATGTATGACCGGCATCTTTATTTCATAAAGGAGTCCTTGCTTCAAACCATCAGGGACATGTAAACCCACTCAGTTCAACCAACAGTGCTGCATATGTATATCATGATAAAAATTATTCGGCAAAAATTAATCTTTGAGATGGGAATACAATATTCGGATGTGGAGTTTTGACTTTTTTTTTTTTTCCCGGGGGTGGATGGATGGTTTAATTTTTTTCTTCAGTAATTATTAGCGAGATTCATTTATATATTCACTTACGTGTTCCTCAAAATTTACAAAGTAGTCTCATAATCTCAAGTGTTTCTTCTTTAACTGTTCGTTTCAATTGAAATAGAAAACTAGTTGCATGACTTGAGAGTTTGCTATTAATTAATAGACTAATGAATTACATCGAATAAATTTTTTTGACAAAAGAATACATAAAAGTATTGGCAAACATATTAGGAGAAAATCACAAAAATGATCTCTATACTATTGCCATTATTTAATTTTGGTTGTCATACTTTATCATGTGACAAATTGGGTTCATAAACTAATCTCTGATTTTCAATTTAAAAAAAAAATTAAATAATCATCCAAATTTCATCGGTGTATGCTAACTAAGCATCGAGGTACACAAGTGACGCTAACGTGGAATGAAAAATAATTATTTAGATGATATTATGAAATGGTTCTTATATTATTGTCAATATTTAATTTTGGTTCTCGTTTTTTTTATAATAGCTTAGTCCTTAACTCGGCTTCAAAATCCCGATTTCAGATATTTTCTTCCAAACGTAAATAGAAATTACTGAGTAAGTGCCAAATCGATATGGTAGTTCACACAATTTTCAGAATTCATCATGGATGATCCTCGTGCAGAGAAATTTACACATATAATTCTAGTCGGGCTTTCCTTAGAAATCTAATATGCTTTGCTCGGGCACTAGCGCATTTGTCATAACTATTGCCCATTAATTGTGGAGTAATCATTTTACGAGGACCAATTTAGCCTAGAGTTGTAGCCCTTTCCCAAGTTCAAGTGGACCAAATTCTAGTAATTTTTTTTTTTTTTTTTGTCATAAAATTTTTATATTCACTTACTGCTCAAAACCAAAAGAGCCCATAAGAGGGGTGTCATTACAAAGCTGAGCCCATAGGGCTTGAGGCAGGTAAGAAAGCCAATTCTGTGGGAGGATTTTTTTCCTTTGGGCTCGAGCAAGTCTGAAGCAAAATCCCATCTTCGAGTCTGAAAGGGGAACATCAGATCACGACAATCGCTGATAAGTGCCGAACTTCCCACGGAACTTGATATGGTAATAGTTCAGCAGAGTCGGTATCGAAGGAGATGTCTTCGTGTTTCCTGTCCAGCAGGCAGCAGGTACTTTAGAGCTTCGTTTAGGGCTAGGGATTCGCCGTGAGCTGCAGAGGTTGCCTTCATCGGTTTCGCAAATCCATCGACGATCCTTCCAGTATAATCGTGGCATATGCAAGCGATCGCTGCATCCAGGACTTCTTCAAATGACCATCTATAGTCACCTTCAGACCTCCTTTTCTCAGTGGAATCCAAATCTGAGGTTGGCTTCTACTTCTCTGCTTCGTGAAGCTACTGCTCGATCTCTACTTCCTCAAGGGTGCTTCTCGGATCTGAAACTCGGTGCCTGAAGATAGAGTTGTCACGCGCCTTCCATGTATACCATAAAACAGTGGCTACGTGCTCCAGTGAAGGTGATGTTGTTTTCTCTGTGAGTTTCAGTAACCATCTGTCAATTCTGGTTAAACCCAATCTTGAGATTTGCAAATTCACTGATGGGTCGAACCAGATTTGTCTTGTCCAGGGACAGAACAGGAATATATGTTCCGATGTTTCCGCTTCATGATTTGCAGAGAGAGCACATTGGTTCAGGTATAATCTTCCCTTTCCAAAGGTTTTCCTTCGATGGAATCGCATCCTGACATAGACTCCATATGAATATTTTAATTTTCGAGCTTGTCTCCATATACCATAACTGGTTCCATAGTTTATGAGTGGGATGGAAAGTGGAAGGTTGAATCTCTTTGTGCTCTGTCTCTTTAACATAAATTCTCCTGTCTTCGTGCCTGTCCAAACCAATTTGTCATGTGTTGTTTGTGGCTGATAGGGATTGAAAGAATTTCCTGAGTAGTAGGTTCATCAAAAAAGTCCAGTAGCTTTGTCTCATCCCATCTATCCTCATTTCTAAGTATCAAACCGTCCACTGTTTCCAACTCATCTCTATTTGCAAAACCTCCTATAATTCCCCTTTTCAACCATTTGTCCTCTTTGATTCATATGTGTTCTCCATTTCCTATTGACCACATGACTAAATCTGATATTGCCTCTCTGCCTATTAGTATACTTTACCATCCCCAAGAAGGCCGAGAGCCTTTCTTTGTGTGCCAAAACTCTCGGTGAGGAAAATATATGCTCTTTAGTAATTTGCTCCGTAGTGAATTTGAATCATTTGCCATTCTTCATGCTTGTTTGCCTAGCAAGGCTTTGTTAAAAATGCTTAGATCTCTGAACCCCAAACCACTGTCATCCTTTCTATGTTTCAACACCTCCCACGTCCTCCAATGTAGACTTGCCCTTGAGTCACTATTCTTACACCAGAAGTTCACAATTTCTCTCTCTATAGCTCTACAAATTGATAGAGGGATTTTAAAAATTGACATAGTATATTGTGGAATTGCTTGAACTACAGCTTTGATAAGGACTTCCTTCCCAACTTTTGACATCAGTTTTTCCTTCCACCCTTCTAGCTTCATGTTGATTTTGCCTAGGATCCATGCAAAAATCTCCTTCTTTGATGCTTCGCAGTCAGATGGAATGCCTAGATATTTCCCCATGCTATCTATTTCTGGAACTTTGATTTCTCTTGCCATGTTAACCCTTAAACTTTGAGGACACCCTCTACTGAAAAAGATTCCTGATTTATTAAGATTAATTGCTTGTCCTGAAGCAAAACAGTATTAATGTAACACTGCTGCTAAATTCCGGCTCTCTTGGACCGTGCCATCAAGGAAGAAGATCGAATCATCCGCAAAAAAATAAATGAGATGGTGTGGGACAAAATCTATTCAATTTAATACCCTTCAAGCTACCATCATCTACTGCTTTCTTCAATAGGGAGGATAGGCAATTTCCAACAATGATAAACGGGTAGGGAGATAGGGGGTTGCCTTATCTAATTCCTCTGGATGGTTGAAAAAATGGAAGTGGCCCACCATTGACTTTCACACTAAAAGACACTGTGGTAACACACTGCATTAACCAATCTACCCATCTCTCATTGAAACCCATCTTAATCATACATGCTTCTAAGAAATCCCACTCAACTCGATCGTAGGCTTTCTGCATATCAAGCTTCAAAACTAGCTGAAATTTTCTAATCCCTGTTTGCACTCTCAGCTGATGAAGCACCTCCTGTACTATCAAGATGTTATCTTGAATTTGTCGCTCACTAACAAAAGCACTTTGGTCTTGGGCTATCACATTTGGCAACCAATGTTTCAACCTATTTGCTAGCATCTTGGAGAAGATTTTATACACAAAGTTACAAAGTTTGATAGGACGGAATTGCTCTATCCTTGGTATGAGGGAAATGTATGTTCTGCTCAGTTCTGGGTTCATAGTCCCACATATGAAGAAATTCCTTATCGAGGCATATACATCCTCCTTTACATCTTCCCAATTGTGCTGATAAAATAATCCATTTAAACCATATGGTCTTTGAGCTTTCATTGCTCCCAATTGGAAAGCAGCAACTTTCACTTCTTCCATTGATACCTCAGCTATGAGTTTTTGATTCATTTCCTCCTGGATAACTCTTGGGCATTAATTCAGTACAGGGTCAAAATTTCTTTGACCAACAAAGGTATATAGATTCTGAAAAAATTCCATGGACTACCTTTTTAGTTGACTCTGGTCCCTATGCCACACACCATTAGCATCTTTCAACATAGAAATACGATTCCGTTGTCTCCTTTGAACGGTTGTTGCACGGAAGTAATTTGTATTCTTATCCCTCCATTTTGGCCAACTTATTCTAGCTCTTATTCTCCAGTACATCTCTTCTTGTCTCATAAATTTTCAATCTCCCTTTTTAGTCACTGAATTCTCTCTCTGTTAAACTCTTCTTTGGTATCATTGATTGCCTCTTGAATTTCTTGTTTGAGCATTTTGATTTTACTTTGTCCTTTGGAGAATTTTTGTTTACTCCATTTAGCCAAAGCTTTTGAAACTGCAGCAAGTTTTTTCTGCAATGTATCATCCATCCTCTCAGGAGAATGCCACACATTTTTCACAGTGGATCTGCATTCTTTATCCTCTAACCAAAAAGCTTCAAACTTAAACTCCTTTTTTCTTTTCACTGGAGGAGGGAATAGAATTAATAGTAAGCGGCTATGATCAAATCCAATGGCAAGAAGTGCATAGGCTTTATAGCTTCTAGAAATTTTAGTCTCCACTCGATATTAGCCACTACTCTATCTAGCCTCTTCTTCACATAGTTCTCCTATTCTCTATTGTTTGCCCATGTATAAGCACACCCCTTACATTCAATATCCATCAATGCACATTCAATCAAGGAGTCCCGAAAGGCATCTAAGCGATAGTGATATGCCAAATGTTTCCCCACTTTCTCTCAATGATATAATATTTCATTAAAATCACCCAAACAAACCCAAGGAAGTGAATTATGAGAGCTAATCCTTTTTAAATCCTCCCACAATGTAAGTCTTTCTTGATAAATGTTTGATGCATGCAAAAAAGTAATTCGCATTTTGTCTCCCATCACTAAGTCTTCATTGATTAGGTTGATGCTTTCTTTGTAAGCAAAAACCACATGTAACAGAATAGTATCATCCCACAAAATAGCCAACCCACCAGCAATTCCTACTAAATTCACCACAAAGTAATGCTGAAAGTTTAGCCGTTTTCTCACTCTTTGTATCACAGGTTCTTGGCTCTTGGTTTCCATTAAGAAAACCATGTTGGGCCTTTCTTGAGCCACAAGAGCTCTTAAGTTTTGGATTGTCAAGGGTGTGCCCGACCCTGACAGTTCCAACATAATATCTTCATTTGTAGCCTGGTGGTAATTGAGGCTAGCTACCCAAACCCATCCCTTCTCATCTTTCACCATTTTATTCTAGATTCTGATAGACTGTAGCCAAATAAATTTCAGTCTCCTCCTAACCTTCCATTTTTTTTACTTCTGTGCCAGGCAAACAATCAACGCCCTCTCAGGACCCAAGCCAGCTCAGTTACTTACCTTCTGAAGAAGGAAACAGCTGAAGAAAAATCACGGCTCACAGAGTGCTTCAATTAGATCGCATTTCTTGTCAGTGTTTATAGGTGTGGAAATTTTGTATATGGGTTTCTGTGGAACTATAGCTCCATTTCAACAGAGAAAATAAATTGGATCATTCTTGGGCCAGCAGGGATCTATGGACGAAGTGTTTTTAGAGTTTATGGGAAATGAACTTTTGTGTTTGATTTTCCATGAAACAGCTCGCCCACAGTAGAAAAGATAAAAATGAACATTTTTAGGTCAAGGGTGTGGAAAAAAAGTAGCGACTAAAGGAGATTAGGGTTTTATGGAGGTTGAGGGGTAAAAGAGAAGACTATCACAGTGAAGGATAGGGAAACTTCTTCCGTTGAAAAGAGAATTAGGGTTTATGGAGGTTGAGGGGTAAAAGAGAAGGCTATCACAACGAAGGATAGGAAAAACCTCTTCCATTGAAGAGAGAGAGCTCCGATGCTGGAGAGAAAACTCCGGTGCTGTAGAAAAAGAAACGCTTTTGCCCGAGCAGACCTTAGAAATTAGTACTTTAAAGTGACGATCTTTCAGCGAGAATTACTCCGGGTGATCGATTATAAAGAACTGAAAACAACGTCAGCCGGTCAACGTTTCCCCAGAGCGAGCCACGTGTCCAATGGTCATTGGTTGTCTGCAGTTTTTTTAATTTAAACATTAAAAGATTACCAAACGGCAAACATAGAACAACCAAATCGTGGGGCCATATACTTTTGATATATGTAAGACTATTGCATTTTGCACGTGTAATTAGTATATGCAATAAATCCTTACTGAGGTTAAAAGTTTGCTATATGATTTTTATTTCTCTTTATTATAATTTTTTTTCTATCATTTTCTTTTCATTTATCAGAAATAACAAAAAATGTAACTTCTTGCTTTTCTTTGCTGGTTAATCCTTTGAAGAAGAGGAAAAATCAACAAAGATAAAGAAGGATCCGTAGGTTTGCTTTTTTCATTGGTAGAGTTCGTCTTATTTTTTTATGAAGTTCTAGAGTTCCTATACCTCAAATTGGATATTCTTTCATAAAAAAAAAAGAATATTAATGAAGTTATTCATAATATGAGAATTTTAAGCATGACTAATTGTGATAATTGGACGTTTAATTATCTAGACAAACCCACATAATTTATAGCATATATACAACACAAAAGAACCTTTCTATCACGTCAGAAAAATCAATATATTAAATTAAGCAGCATTAGTGCATTTTCATAATCACCATTTTTTCTATTACATAAAATTCGTATAAATGTACAAATTGATAATGAATGCAGCTGTCGAGCCATGCTTAAAACTAACTTATTATTATTTTTTTAAAGTGTCAAAATACATAATAAGTTAATTTTCCGCAACATCATGCGGATGACCCACTAGTTTTGCACTATTAATCATGTACCTCACAAAAATATGAACCGTCAGCGCAGAGAGGGAAGCGAAGGACTCAAAAATGGAGTTCAACCTCCGCGGCAACGCCTTGAAGACCTTTGCTTGCTCCATCACTTGCCTCTCCTGCGTCAGCAACGTCCTCGCTATTCAAGCTTCTCCTTTCCAGGTTAATCGATTTTGCCCACATCTCTTCTTCTGCTTCTCCGTCTCTCTCACCCTTAGCTCCGGTCAAAAAGTTCGCGGGTCGCCAGTGAAGTCCATGTCGATCATTCCTCAGCTTCATCTATCTATCGAAAAAGCTATGTCGTTGCTAATTCTTGCCCTGATGAGTGATGCTTAGCTTAGATGCCATGCTGTGTTGTATCGGCGTTGTATGGAGTTTTGCAACACTCAATGAGTGAAAGCACAACTGCGTTCGCTAGCATAACTCTTGCATGACCATAGGTTTTCACGACTTACTTTTGCTTCGTTGCATGTAATTACTGGATAACAATGGAGGTTCCAATTTCTGAGCTCATGTTTGGCACTTGGCACCATTTGCGCTGATTTGTTGTGTACAAATATCATCTTTGTAAACCGCTGTGATACGCCCCAGTGGCCACCCTTTCAATATGAAAGGGGGAGGTGAGGGGTTCAAATCCCCACCTTCTAAGGGGGGATGGGGTGGGGACACGTAAGTTTCAGGAGTAGATTTATGAGAGTGAGTGTAGAGTAGGAATCCAGACCAAAAAAAAAAAAATCATCTTTGTACCTGTGGATATCGTTCATAAGATTATGAGATTCTCATAAAACCTCCAGCTTTTCTTTCATGTACTCAATTCATCAAGATCTGCCTACCAATTGATTATCTTCAAGTCAAACCTCTTTGATATATTTATCGTATCTAGCGCATAGATTCAATGCAATCTTCTTTTGAAGATATGATGATATTGCTCATCTTATTGGAAGAATTTGACAGTTTGTAGTTATAAGCAACTAACAAAATAATTTGTGAATGTAGTTTGTTATGTCTTTAGAACATCTATTACAAACATTGATTGTTTTAAGTATTGAATTACCAGACATCAATGTGTCCAAACTTCAATGGACTCTACAGTGCTTCAATGGTGAAGGCCTTTCAGTTGTTCGCATGGTGCTCTAAATTCATTATGTTGGAAATGTTGAATTTTATGGTTAAGATTGCGAACTTGTGGGCATAGATGGGAGGGTTAAAGGTTTTCTTTTATCCTCTAAAGATAATCTCGTTCCAATTCCATGAAAAAACTCCAGTAGAAATGAACTTTTTTTTAGACGTATTCATTGAGAGAAAAATAAAGGCAAAATGCTATGATAAGCATCGTCACTTCATACGTGCCCCTAGAGACGAGCTTCTTCATATTCTCATCATGGGAAAGCAGCGTGAAATCTGTCAAACGGATATTGCAGCGCCCCAATATGACCCTTGAAACCCGTAGGTCTATAATAAAGAGATAGGAAGCTTTTATGTCAAACGGATGTTGTAGACCGCTAAGCTCGCATTAGCCTATGACCTGAAAGAAATGTGAAAAATTATTCAAAAATCTTAAATCTATTACACTTTTATCAATTCAATCCTAAAACTTTTAATTTTACCAATTCAACATTAAACATTTTCACTTTTGACAATTGAGTTCATTTGGCCAATTTTGACCGGAAATTATTGACATGGAGGGCCGACGCGGATGTGACATGTGACATCTTCAATTTTCAACCCGTCCCGATAAAACGAAATGGGCTTTTCATCGGCACGCCTATGGTTCTTTTTTTTTCTGAGCTAATCACTTACGAATTAACTAATCTATTGGGTAAAGCCGTTAAGAGATTTAACCACAGTAAAATCCCTAAAAGCTACATGGTAGGTTGGATTAGAGTAAAATCACGTCCGGTCCATTTTAACCACGAAATTGAATTCGGTTTCGGGAATTGGACGTTCGAGCACTCACAATTCATTTTTAGGACATCATCTCATCATTTGGAGAAATTCCGTCAAGTCTAGAATTTTGCGGAAAATTTGGTTTTCGGACAAATTGGAAAATAAATGAAAATTCGGAGGGGCACCTTTGGTTGGAATTTTGGTCACCATTTTGCATGGTTATGTGAAGATTTGAAGGGGAATTTATATGGGTTGTTGTCATGGCATTTTTTGCCATCTAGTAAGGAATTGGAAGGAAATTAGATAGAAATTCGTAAGGGCTGGATTATTGGGATCTTTGGCTATCAAAGGAAGTTATTTGGTGAAGAGAGTGGTGGAAATTCGTATGGCTGCTGGACGGGGATTGCTTGGTCACCAAAATGACTTGAAAATGATGGCTGCTGGAAATTGCTTGGTCACCAAAATGACTTGAATTGATGTGAAATTGAAAGAAAATAGCTGGAAATTCGTATGGACAGCAAGGAGAGCATTTTTGGCTGCCTACTTGGGTTTGTTTGTGAGGGAAAGGTGAAGAAAATGGCCATTGGCTGCCGCCACCTTGACTTTGGGGTGGCTGAAGACTTTGTTGCACAAGTAATAAGTGAAAGATATTTGGCTTGAAGGCTCATTGGTTCCTTGGTTGACATTTTGGTTCCTCGTCCCCCCTTCTCTCTCCCATCCTCTTTCTTCATTCACGCATGAAGCCCCTCCACCAGCCGACTTCCCTCTCTCCTCCCCCATGTGCGTAGACTTCCCCTTCCTTATGCCGATTTCATTTTCCCCTGCCCACGCTCCTTTCTTCCCCATTTTTTTGCTACTCCTCATTCTGTTCTTGCTGCACGCCCATCATCCCCTCTCCTTCGTGGCTGCATCCTCCACCGCCAAGACAACCCACGCCAGCTGCCACCCTCCCATTCCACCAGCGACCACCCACTTCACTTCACCTTCACGCCCTCACACACCAACGTTTCCTCAGCCACCGAGCAACTTCACATTCCAGCGCCGAACAGCCATCCCCACTCGACCAGCTTTGCCTCAATCAGCTCGCCGTCCCCGAGCAGCCACCGAACGGCCAAGCAGCAGCCGCATCTCCATCCGCAGCTCAGCTCGTGCCCAGCAGCAGACCAGCTCAGCTCCACAGAACCGGTCTCCCCTCTTCAGCTGTGAGCTTGTGGCTGTATCCAACCACATCTGGGCCTTCTTTGGAGCCACCTAAGACACGGGTCTTGGTCACCTTCACGTCGCCGTCGCTGTGAACTTATCGGATCGCAAAACCGGTGAGTTTACTCACTAAACCTTGCTTAGGAGGAGGTTAATTATACTTAAGGGTTAATTATGCTTAAGGGTTAGTTATATTAGCTTAAGAATGAATTAGTGATAATCTAGAATGGTTAGATTAGCCTTAGAATAGATTAGTGTTAATCTAATTAGTGAGATTAGCACCATTGAAGTCGAATTAGTCCAATTTAGTGGACTTTCTGCAGTTCGAATTTCTGGACCCTTGCCGTTTATCATTTTTGTAGACCCAAAATGTGTTGTGATTTTGAGGTTGCTTCCTTCTTGAGAAAGGTTTTAGACATCTTCAGCTATAACATATGTTTTTCTCAATATTTTTAGGGATTTAAAAGAATGAGATATCAGCTCCGTGATTTGCAAACAGAATCTCGGACTGTGCTATAATTTGTGACATTTTGGGATTCTATGGGTTTTTTTTTTATCAACTCTTAGGGTTCGAATTTCAAAATGGTTTATTCACAAAAATTATTTGTTATATTTTTAGTTTAACATATTCAAATTTCAGATTAAATGAATAAGTTTTGGATCTCAAATCAAATTGATTTTGGAAAACAGACTTTCTAGAAATGGACCCATTTTTTGGTACTGGATTAAGCGATTTACTGGGCCGAATCTACAAGGATCTGGGTTAAGATGTCTTCATGAAAAATGTTCGTTTATGTGTCCTTTCAAATTTGGGAATTTTCCAAACTCGGTTGATTAGATTTCTAGATTTAAACTCGGAGATGCGCAATTGGCCCGAGTTTTTGCCGGCTAGGAGCGGTTGTGATTTTATTGTTGTTTTTGGTGTGGTGTTTGTTGAATCATGTGTATCTGGTGATGTGGTTGACTTTTGACTTGCTTAGAACTTACATGAGGTTATATGAATGGTTGTTCTATGTTGGTGATTTATTACTATTACAAAAGGTGACCTTGGACTATTAAATAGAAAATAAATGAGGTGTCGGGTCTACACACCAAGACTTATACGCTCAATAAAACGAGGAGGTTTTGTATGAGGTGCGTGCAAAGTTTGACGAGTTAATTTTAAATACGGGACCCCGCACGAATTTATTTCGGATAGTTTGAACAAAAAAAAATGGGTGCCAAGTTTATTTTAAAAAGGGGGTTTTGGAGTTTTGGCTATATGGAGGAAGCTAAGGTTGACCTGATTGATCAGGTGCCTGCATGGTTAAGTTAATTAAGTAGTTTAGTTTAATTAATCGAAATTTATTTATTTACTTAATTGCATTTATTTAATTATTTTGTAATTTATTTAATTATTTATTATTTTTCGGAAATTATACTAGAATAACCGGTTGTTAGAATTTCGTGTTGATTGTCGTTGCACAATTAGTTTGTGCATTTGATGGTTAATTTGTGCATATTTCGTGATATGGTTAGTTTGTGATATGCATAGAAGTTAACGTGATGAGGTGCAAGTGATTGAGCTTGTGTGGCCGTATTGCTGTGTGTTAGGTATATTGAGCCCATGTTGCCGTATTTCTGTGTGTTAGGTATTGGAACGCATGATTGATCGAGTGTTATTACTGTACTTATGGGATATATGAATTGTACTAAAGTGTAGAAAGGAACTGAGGTGAAGTAAGTTCTCTATACTGTGTGTATAGGCCGCCCTAGCGTATTTCCCTCTTAATAGGGGTTTAGGGGGTAAACTTGCTAAGATATTGTCTCATCCTATTGTGGGCTTAAATTTTCAGGTCCATAGTGTAAAGAACCCAAAACTTGAGGCGGAAGGGTCAAGAGTATGGGTGACTTAGAAGTTCTCTTTGGAGATATACCTCTTGTACTTAGACCCTAAAATTGGCCTCTACTTATAAATCAAATTGTTTATAAAAGTTGTGTTGATTGATTTTAAATTTGTTGTCTTGCTTTTTTATCCCACGTTTGTTGTGGTTAGGGGATTAATAATTCATTTTCGCATGTGCATTAAAATAAATGAATCGGCAACACATCCTAGAACGTCACAAATTTATTGACCATTGAGGAATGGGCACACGCTCGAGGATCAGGGCGTGACATGACAATTTTTAATAATATTTTGAATTTTTTTATGATATTTTATCCTTTTTTTTTTTTTTTTTTTTTTTTTTCGTGGTTTTTTAGCAAGGGCCCATTAGGGTTGCCGCCGACCCTTGCCAGCCATAGGGAAGGACCGACAACCCTTGCTGGTCATAGGCAAGGGCCGATTGACCTTTGCCTAGGTGAGGGCGTCGAGCCCCTCGCTAGCTTTGGGCATGAGCCGTGACGCCCTTATTAGATCTGGCCAAGCGAGGGCTCGCTGGCCCTTGGCAGCCCCAAGCAAGGGCTCCAAGCGAGGTCGCCGCCCTCGACCTGGGCCATTGAGCACCAGATTTGGTGATGGCGTTGCGGGCTTGCCCTCACTTTAGCCAGCGAGGGTAGGCCGACCCTTGCCTTGGCTGGCGAGGGTGGCCGACCCTCGCCTATGGCTGGTGATGGTTCGCCGGCTACCCTCACTGGCCAAATCCCAAACCCCCAAAAAATATCAAAGAAAAGTAAAAAAAAATAGAAAAATTATGAAAATATCATTAAAATATTATTAAAACGTGCAACGTTAACACCGGTTGTCCACATTAGTAAATTTCGGCTAAAATTGGCCAAATGGATTCAATTGGCAAAAAATGAAAATATTTAAGACTGAATTGGTAAAATTGAAAGATTTAGAACTGAATCGACAAAATTATAATAGATTTAAGACTTTTTAGACAATTTTTCCAAAAGAGATGCGATATTCGATGAGGCAGGCTGGTCCTGCCACAGATTCCTGAACAATTAGGCCCATACTTGCATAACCTACCCTTCAGTACGGAGGAAAATAGGTTTAGAGGTGTTGCCTAAAGGACAAACTTATGACTCATGATTTAGACTGGACCTCTCCCAAATGCATACCTCACACGACATTGGAGTGTTCAACTTTAACTCAATTTGATGCTATGAGAATTTCTTGATGGTGAGTCGCTACTAATCAATTAGGGTTAGTTAAAAACTAAGTGAAACATGAAAACATACTTCACTTCTTATGCAACTAGAGAATCTAGGGTCCCTACATTAATTAATCAATTAGTGCCCGTTTAATAATTAATCTTGTTTATTAAAGCAGTTTGGGTTGATTTTAAATTTATCTACTAATATATGAAGTAATCATGCAAGTACGCAATCATTAGAATAGCAATTGGCAAGCAAGAAAAGCATTAAATAAATTGCATGGAAGAGCAAGGATCTAACATTAACAAATTGGGGGTATGCCATATCTAACTAAGCTCAAAGAAAACCATGATCAACGTATGGAAGGTGCATAATAAAAAACGTTCATCACTAAGAACAAATGAAACCTTATGGTAGAACCCTAAGGGCTTGTTCAATTTTAAGCGCAATTTTAAATTGATCATTGCCAACACTTCAAAAGAAAACTACCCAAAAACTATTTTTTACGCTTTTTCTATTTTTTTAAAAATGGAGTTTTTTTATTTTTTAATTAATAATCCTAATAGAGGGACCCGGCCAGAACATGGGCTGCACTTATACTCACGGTCCTGGGCCATGGATATGAATGGGCTTATAATAAAAAAAACCATTCGAATAGGAAAGCACCAAGCCCATCTCTTTGCGACTAAATGCACTAAGCCCATCTTACTAAAAAATCTCAGCCCAAGCACATCTAAGACTAAAGCCAGCCCGAACTTACTTGAATCACTTAGGCCCAAAACCCATCGAGTCTAATTAAGCCCAAAGTGCATTAAACCAAACCAAGCCCTCTAACTCCAATCCCATTTCCCTCTGTTGTTTAGAAAAAGTCCATTTTTACTGACTAAATTCTCCTCCTTCGTCCGCCCTTCCTCCTACGCTCCTCTCCTATCCCACAACTTCAAATTTTGTTCTGCACTTCACGACCAACTGGGAACAACTTCAACCAACGATTCATATGCCAAAGCCCCAAAACATGAACGCGTACGGTTCAATCGTTCATCATTAAGCCTCCAATTAACAAACTTCTCTGGCCATCGGATGGCCGTTGTGGTCCACAAAGCACGAAATGCAAAACAAAGTAAATGATGGCATAGAAGAGCACTTGATCGTGGAAATAACTCGAGGATTGATTAATGTAATGTAATCCGCTTTCTGATGACAGAAGGAAACGAAATCAACTTGCACAGAGTTTTTCATGAGCATCTTGTCAAACAAGTTATGTGCGACTGACTGGGAACAAGGGAAGGCCACCTAAAAATGAGACTCATTGCCCGAGTCAAACTAGGACATCAAAAAAAATGCAAAATCAGTGAAGAGCATCTCATTAGCCAAAACGAAAGGAACTGCATCTAAGCTTCGACTTCATCTAGAACCAGGCGGAGCAAAAGGGTTTCGTGGGAATGAGCGTTTAATCGCGGAGACCCCTACCCGGCTCGGAGACGGCAGCTAGCGGGCGAGCTCGAGACAAATCGGGCTATAGTCCGCCCGCTGCCTCTGTCTCTTCGAGCCAGATCCTCGGGCAAGGGAGGTTCGAACCAAAGAAAGAAACTCACCAGCGATGCAGAGATTCGGGAGTGAGAGATCGTGTACCAGAGGGCGTCGGCCACAGGTCGTCAGAGAGGGCTCGGGCGTGGCCGAGCTGCTGGAGAACTCCTTCTCAGTCGCGCTCTCTCCATTCTCTCTCGAACTCTTCCGCCGCTCACTCTCTCTCTCGCTTTTCCGGAACCGAGCCTCCCCCTGAAGAACTCACAGCTTCCTCCCTGTTACTCATCAATCCATCATCTTCTTTGAGCGGCACTTTCTCATGAGTCCCTCCCTCATCAACTCCATCTGCCACCAGAGCACCGCCGGCGCTCACCCCACCCACCAAACCTTCTACCTTCTCTTCAACATCCACTTCCTCGACTATCTCCTCAGGATTCTCAATCTTCGCCGGTGTGCCAATTGCCTCCTCGAATTTCTCAACCTCACGTCCCGCGCTAGCATTCTCATTAAAAACATCGCTGCTCGGATCAACACCCGCGACATCATCCGTATCAGGGCCCAGCTACGCTGACACCAAAAGCCGGCTTCAATCCTTCCTCTCGCTAGTCACCGTGGCACCCACCGCCTCCTCGAGAACCTCCTCTCCTTCATTGACCTTCGAATCGTCCCCCCGCCGAACCGACCCTCTCCTCTATTCTCTCCTGGTTGCTCACCCTCGAGCTCTCTCTTTCCCTCGTTTTTCAGCCGAAAGATCCCATATTTCTCCCTATCTCCCTCCAGCCACGCCAGCCGTTGCTGGCCAGCCCGACCTCACAGCGTTGCGCGCGACATTCCTCGTCCTCCGTCCTCTGTACCGTCCTCTGTCCTTCCCCCGTCATCGTCCAGCCAACGTACTGCGTTTTGTCGTTGAGCTATCGTCCAACAGCAGGGAGAGAAGGGAGAGAGAAGAAGGGGCCGGGCCGAGAAAAAGAAAAGAAGAAGTGGGCTGGGCCGGCCCAGGCAGGGAGAAAGAAAAGGGCAATGGAAAAGGGGCCGGGCCAAGGCTGGCCCTTGCCCGGCCCGGCTGCGTTTTCTGCTTTTTAAATTAAATTAATTTTATTATTATTATTTTTTGAAAAATTAATCTTTAATTCTAGTAATGCAAACGTTCCTAAGGCCTATATGTGGTGTAATTTAATGAAAATTATTTTTTGTTAGGGAATTAGGAATTAATCGCTAATTTTCCATGTAATTAATCCCTAAATAAATAAGCAAAATTTAGGTGTTAACAATATTAGAGAAAATATATTCATGGCCCATGCTAGAAAAGAGGAATTTAATCTATTTTTTTATGGAGTGAGTGCCGGCTAATCTCTACTGCATAGAAAACAAGTCTAATGACATATTCATGTAATGCACTTTAAAGATGTCAACGTCTAAGTTTCTTAAAAGTTGACACTGAATTTAAATCTTACCATCATTTAAATATATTTATATTCAACACCTTCTGCACAGTTTTTTTCTCCCACGATCATGCATGTATTGTACTTATAGTAGGGAAAAAGGATACTACTTTCCGCGTAGATTTAAGAACCTAAATAGCAAGCGGCTTGGTTCGTCTGATATAATTTTACACACATGGTTATTGATTTTTGGCCAGGCACTAGGGATGAGTACCTTGTGACATCACCAAGTAATGTATAAATGAAATTACCATGTAATTTTCATAACGAGTATAAAAAACATAATGTAGTGATCAAATTGAAGCTTTGATAATCATGATAATTATCATGTCGGAGGTGATGAATCAAGCTTGTACTTGTCCATCTTGCTCTACTTAGAACTTGTGAGTTACCAATTAACTGATTAGCTTAAATTTTGTTGCATAGAGATTGCTAAGTAAAAATGTGAGAATAGTGAATGAGGATAATCTGATTCTTTCTGACGTACTCTAAATTATTTACTCTTTAGCCCCCAAAAAAAATTGCCTTATTTCTCCAATTTCATCATTTCTCAATTTTGAATTGCACCAAGAAGGATTGTAATCATCATCATAATTTATTCTACTTGTGATGTAAAAGATGTTCAAGATAACAATACACCATGAAGTCCATGTCCGAGCCAATGTGGGAAGGTTACAAAGCAAAACCAGATTCATATAAAATACACATCACCTTATCAGAAAATCAGAAACTATTGTCATTCACTAATTAATCCTTTATTCCATGATGAATGTGAATAGGATTAGTAATGGTATGTCCCAAGGAAAGTCAATCAACCAAGGTATTTCATCAAGCAAAATGTATATCAATAGATTGCATGCAACACATCCGAAAACTAGAGCAATTAGAGTGTACACAAGTTGGAATCTTGCATCCATATCTTGCCTTCCCAACTCGGAGATTAATTTATGTTAGATGATCTTGATTGCTGCACAAATAAGCATAATGACAGGTGCACCGATAATGTTGGCAAGACTTGAATAGCCATGCCGGTCCCTAATGAGTCGAAGCAAGGCATTTGCTAGGGAATCAAGTTGTTGATTATATTTTGCAGCAATTTGAGCCACGTGCTTTACTCCATTTCTTGGAATTAAAATTATAAGATTACTTGTTAGAATGTTAGTCTAACACAAAGCTCAAACAATGAGGTTCAAGAATAAACACATCAATCAATTAACGAAGTAAACAAAAATGGGGTGATGGTTTCCAAATGCAACATTGAAAAGGATGGGTTCACTTGATCTCCGTAGAGTAGACAAAGTAGCGTTTGAGTAATGTGACATACAGGGGAAATGATCAAAGATAAGAAGTTCCTAAGGAAATGAAGACCGCATGATCTTACTCGCAATCCTCCAACTTATTGGAGGTTGGACTACAGTAGTGAAGAGACGTTGCGGTTTGCCGCCGATGCTTATCTCCTTAAACCACAGTGATTGTAGGATTGTTGTTTGACACTAACCTACGAGTTTTGAGCGATTTCTCTTTTCCTTCCTTGTCTGAAGTAGAACTTGCAGTGAGGCTGCGTGTTGAGCAAAACATATTTGCAAACCAATGGGAGGTCCTCTCTTCAGGAGAGAGTCCCATCCCTCAGACCTCTTGGGCAAAAGACAATTATTTGTTTACTCGTCTTGAACTACTTGTTTAATTCTCTTGTCATCGTCAAATGTGGAGAACCATATGCAATCATTTGTTTTATCCTCTTGAACAAATGACTATTCTATGTTTAATCCTCTTTAATTGTATGTTTAATTCTCTTGCCATCACCAAATGCAAACTTTGCGAAAACTCATCTAAAAAAATACTAATCATATTGTAACTGATTCAGTTATAAAATTTTCAATTTGGCTAGTCAATCCTAAATCTTTGGGCAATTTTTTAACATGGTTCATTTGATTAATTTTGAGTGGAATTATTGATGTTGTGGTCTAGTCAATGCCTGATCTCCTATTGGGGCATATTTGCTTAACATCTAGAAACTTTTCCTAATCCACTCTAACAACACTTCTTCATAAAATAAAATACATAGAAAACTACTAGGTAAACCTCGTGCTTACCTTTGACCGAAAAAAAAAAAAAAAACCCATGCTTACTAGGAAGAACCTATGAAGCATGAACATGTTGCTGGAGCTTCCGTATCGTGTCCGACATGTGTTGACATGTGGGACACGCTCGGACACGCGGTCAACACATGTCAGATTTTTGGACACGTGGTCAACCATTCTTGACACATTCCGACACATATGTTTGAGAGAGAGGATAGTTGAAGAAGACCGTGGAGGGTGGAGGCGAGGGTGAGGGAGCGAAGGTGAGGCTGTGAGCGATGGCGAGGTTGTGATGGTGAGGGAGTGGCATAGGAAGAGCAGAGACCGAGTCGTGACTGCGATGGAAGGCCAATAGCGAGGTTGCAATTGCAAAGGAAGAAGGGCCAGAGGGCTAGAGGCTAGGTGACAAACTATTGTGATGAGGCGACCGAGGGAGAGCAGAGATCGAGAGGGAGATGGTCATGCGAGGAGGAGGAGGAGGCAGCGGTTAGGGTTTGTGAGGGAAGAAACTCAAAAAATTAAAAATGGGATTTGATGGGACTTTGATGTGATCCTTTCTTTTTGGAAAGAGGGGAGGTGGGGTGGACATGAGGGTGTTCAATTTTGAAGAAAAAAGTGACAAGTCAGGAAGGGGCGAGAACAAACGAGGGAAAGATTGAGAAACAAGGGAAGTGAAATAAATTTGGGGTGGCGTTGGGGGTGGACCCGGGGACTTTTTATCAGAAAAATAAATAAGGCTATAAATTATTTCGAAAAATAAAAGTACTAATGTTGAATAATTGTAAAAAATCATAGCTTTATTTAAATAAGTTAATTCTAATTTCTTATTAGTAATTAGTTTCATTAATAATTTTTGTTAGAGTTAGAAATATGTCCCCAAACATGGATACGCATTAACTATGAATGTCTTTTGAATATCCTATAAATAGATTTATTAATATTATTAGTGTAAATTCATTGTAGGCTCTTTTTATTATTTATTTAATTGTGAATTTAAATCAAATTAATAAAAAATAAAAATATTCATTTAATATACAACGTATTCCAACATGTCAGAATTCTTTATTTTTGAGAAATGAGGTGTTGGTATTGCGTTTCAGTGCTACTTAAAATAGAACAAAGGAAAGCTAATTATAGGTCTTATCTTGTCTTTGGAGCAAATACGGCTTTCAATTAATATTTTGTTCTTAATATGAGTTTCTCTTGACAAAACAAAGAAATAGTGTATGTACAGTTGTGTCCCTTAATCGATGCGACAGAATTTTCACACCCACTAACTTTAGGATGAGTTTCAAACTCTTTCTGACTTCGTGATCTTCAAAAAGAAATGATAGTTCGTTATGGTGTTTCACTTATTTTTAAAATGGTGTTCACACTTGAGAGGAATTATTCCCTATTACTAATCTAACTCTATTCAATCACGAAATGAAAATCATGAAAATTTAACAATTCGTACAAAAAAAGGTCAATGTCTACAAGAAACAATCTCAATTTTCACCTGATTTACACCCATTGAGTATACTCTATTTTGAGTACGAGCCAATACGTTGTCTAAGAAATGCGAGGAAACATGCAGGCAAGTGAAAGACTCCCCTTTCAACCGGGCTCTTGAGTGTCCAACGATATAACTTCAGAATACGTTCACAACTTTGCCTCATTTATATAGAATGCAGGTTTCCCTCCCCCCCCAATAAGACAACATTCACATGATGGAATGTACACAGTGGACATGATCAGATATAGGAATAGGAAAGGATATCAAGATTGTGTGGCATGATTTTATTCGCAATGATCCAACTCACTAACGACTGAGCTACAGTGGTTAAGAAATGTTTAAGGTTGTCGAAACTTACCTCCCACCAGCATGATCAGCTGGATTGTTGTTCGCCATTAACCTTCCGACTCTGCCTCGTTAAGTCTCTTGCCTGAAAATGAAAACAGGATGAAGCTGTCACAGACCTCAGCGCTGTTCTGGCCGTGGTGTGGTTTTATATACTTACATATGAAAAACTCACTCCAAAAGAACAATTTTCTCTCATTTGGGTCCCAAAAGAACGCTTCTTAAATGACACCAAAAAATTCTTTTGGTTTCTTTTGGCAATGACACTGATGTCATTGCCCTTGACACCGTGCCAAAAGAAATTCTCTTTTGGGACTAAAATGGGAGAAAATGGTCCTTTTGGATGGAGTTCTTTTTGCCATGGTTGTCTCAACTCGGGGCAAAAGTGAATCATCAGATGGCAAAACTATATCATCACCATATGGAGTGAGTTTTTCATACATAAGACCAGAGTGAAAAGGTTGAAGGCCATATGACCACATGGAGTGATGACCACACAGACCTCAGATTTACATGACCGCACGAAAACTCGCTCCACCTATATGGACCTCCAATTTCAAACTACACCTTGGAGGTCCATTCTAACCCCGTTACATGTAGTTTTGTTTTTTTCTTTATTCATTTTTGCTTAGTTATTGTGTATTTCTGTAAGAAATTTTCGCTTTACTTTTTTGTTAATTGACCTTGGACCCTACCCAAAATTTATTCTTATTATATTCAACCCACTATAACTCATATTATGATTTGCATTGATCATGATGAGAATCTGACACAATTTTTCACATTCCGTTCACTTTTTATAACTGAAGACAATAAAATAGAATAAATTAAATCCTGATAAATTAACACCATTATATTAATGCACCCATTCTAAAAACAGGCCAACTCCGTCCCTGTATGCAATGCACAAAACAATTTATGCTCCTGCAATTATGCAAAGACTCATAAGCTATGATTTAGACGAGAAGCATAGTTTTTATACCAGGAATTAAATTTCACTTTGTATCTAAACTTGCAGCTCTAGATGTGTTCATGTAAGTATATGCAGTTAGTATAATTAAGAAATACACATGATGTTCATTGTAATCGTATCTTGATAATCTTTATTATTTAAAAAAAAGGAGTAAGTGTATTGAATGTCCTAAAATTTGTTATAAACATGCAATTGAGTTCTAAAACTTTTAAAAAGTATAATTAAGTCCTAAAATCGTCACAAAGTGAATTAAGTCCTAAACTTTCAAAAAATGCAATCAAATCCTAAAACTTGTCAAATTGGTCAAATCTAAGTCCTTCAATTGATTATATTTTTTTGAAACTTTTAGGACTTGATGGCATTTTCAAGACAATTTTTAGGACTTGATTGAATTTTTTGAAAGTTTTAAAACATGATTGAACTTTCGTAACAAGTTTTAGAATTTAATTGCATTTTTTTGAAGTTTTAGAGCTCAATTGTATTTTCATGACAAGTTTTAGGACTTCTAATACACTTATCCTGTTAGAAAAAATATTTTCTATAATTCTTAAAAAGTTTGAATTCTTTACATCTCATTTTTCACGTGCAAGACCCATTGTACACATGGGAGAAGTATTAAGACATACTTCGTTTTTGGAAATACTCGAGAAATGTGCTTAATAGATGAATCATAAACAACTTTCTTAATAAATTGAGCTTTTGTGAAGGCTGTTGTACAACAATTAGCTTATTATTTTAATTCCTACATACTGAGTAGAGCATGGAGCTCAAATTGCTAACATACCTATCAATTATTTTATGTGACGCGGCAGGCGTCGAAAGCTCATTGCAAGTTACTTTTGGGCAAAATATAAAAAGAAACAAATGAGAGATTATCATTGAAAATTTGGTTGATAAGACATAGTGCACCTTCAAATTAAGTGTTAAAATATGTCTCGAGTTTGAGTCTGCAAACGAATCTTGACCTGAGATATATTGTTATTTGTGGACATCCAAATTTGTGCCATGAAGTTACATATTTCCTATTTCGGTGGTAAAGCTCAAGTTGGATATTCCCTTATATCAAAGAGCAAAAATATAATCAACAACTTATATTCGAATTGTTGAAGCCTTTGAACTAATATTGGAAATCCAACGTGTACTAGAATTGCAATTACTCAGTCAACTGGCTTCCTTGTTGACCAAGACGTGAGAAAATTGAACTTCTCTGTGGCGGTGGACTCTAAAATTCGAGGGGTTATTTTTTGTGGGTCTTGCTTATATATATAAAGCAAGTCTTGCCGTGGCCATCGTGGTCTTCTATTAGCGCCGTTTGTGTACCAGTGCTTGGTGGACGAAGATTGCCAGGTCAAAGGTTGCCAAGTCAAAGGTGCAACCTCGCGGCCTTTGAGCCTTGCCAAAGGCCGACCACGCTCGCCAAGAGCCAGCAAGGTTAAGGTCAACCTCACTAGCCTTTGCCTCTGGCTGGCTGGAGGAAGAAGGAAAGGGAAAAACAAAGGAAAGAGGAGAAAAAAAAAAAAAAAAAGGAACGAAAGAGTAAAGAAATAAAATATAAAAAATGAAAAAATCCAAAAAATATAAATATTATTAAAAATCGTATATGTGAGCGCTATGCTGACAAGCATCCACATCAGCGAAATCCAACAAAAATGTTAGAAGGACCGATTAGCATCAAATCAAAAAGTTTATGACTAAATTGGCAATATTAAAATATTTAAAACTAAATTGACACAAATATAATAGATTTAAGACTTTTTTGATACTTTTTTCCAGATTTTGATAATACTTATCAAAGAAAGAACTTCACATCTTACAAAAGCAACTTGTTTTTATCAAGGGGTGAGATATGATGAGACACCCATGGCCCGTGAGAATGTCTTATGGGACGAAAAATCCATGTAAAAAAGCAGTCAATGACTATCAGCAATATATTTCATTTTATTTTTTATAAATTTACAGAGTCACTTATTATGTCCCTATTATACTGTTTGCTCTGAGAGATTTAGCCACCAGGAACATAGAGAATGAAAACATGGACATATTAACAACAAGAGAAAAAGAATAGATGGTGCAAATAAATTGAATTTCTTATGATTTACTTTAGGCTTTTGACGGTTCCCGTTCGATTCTTCATCTCAAATACATATAAAGTGAAACAAAGAAAATGGGATAGTTGGCTTCGCCTAAGCTCAAAACCCCTTCTCAGCTAGACAAATAATTATTGCAGTAGACTTGGAGCGACTTCCCTCCCCCATATCTTGATGGATCAGACCCATCTCCCAAGATATATATAAAAAGAAAATTCTTAGTCATCGTCATCAACCTTTGTATATCGATTCTTACATTAAACCAAGTAATATTTTTATAAGTATTCTCACTTTTCTTTTTCTTCCAAATATGCCCCAACACACAAAAAGTCGTGCATCTAACTTTTCTAATGTGATTCTATTTTATTCTCAAATGGTTGTCTTTCATTTAAAATTTTGTGGTCAGTTACTTCCATCTCTCACATGTTGCATGCATCCTTTATGTCGGGCTTAGTGCTTTTCATTTGTGACTCAAAGTACATGCCAAGATAGGGTGTAGAATATCACTGAGGTTGGGGTATAAGGATCAAGTTATGAATTGCATAAAAATCAAGATTCGTGTGTCAAAAAATTAATGAATGAGGATAACTTGATCTCAAATTCTCTAAATCAAATCCCCTATTTCTCTCTGGCAAAAGAACAAAAAGATCCCTTGTTTCTCCAATTTTGTTGTATTGCACTAGGATCTTAACTAAGTAGTACCATTGGCTTCATCACCATATATTTTGCTTTGTGAAGTAAAAGGTGTTCAAAGTTATAATATTACAACATGAGGATCATGTCTATGCCAACATTGGCAGTACACATATCAAATCCAACTTCGCAAAAGTCAACCACAATGTTAGGAAAATCGAGAACTATCATCATTCTCTAATAAATCTTCAGGTTAGAATGCGGATGAGATTATCAACACTAGGATGCAGGGAACAAGAATCTGCCAAGGCATGTCACCAAGTAAAATGTAAATCAGCAGACTACACCAAACACATCCGAGAACAATGGCTATGAGAGTATACGCAAGTTGGAACCTTGTGACCATATCTTGCCTTCCCATCACGAAGATTTATTTTTGCTAGATGATCTTGACAACTGTGTAGATAAGCATGATGGGTGCACCAGCAGTGCTGACTGGACCTGTAGAGCTATGCATGTCCCTGATAGCTTGAAGCAAGGACTCCTCCATGGAATCAAGAAATTGGTTAATTGCAGCGATTTGATCTCCATATCTTGGAATTAAAATTGGCAGACTACTTGTTAGAAGAAAGTCTTTCACAAAAAATCAAGTTGATGATAGTTGCTCTAAAAGTTACCAAGCTATGAGTGTACGATAAATATCAAGCGGTCCGCAATGCTAATAAGTAGTATAATTGCATAAACACATCAAGAACTAACGATTGAAGTTAAAGGAAATTTAATGCACGGTATGATGCCAAGCTTCTAGTGGAAACCATAGCTGCCGAGTGTATGCAATACAGGAGTTTAACCTATGTGTGCAGTGCAAGAGTTTAACCCATCTTAACGGTAGTCATACTTGGGAGGGATTACTCCTGCTGTGACTCCAACTGTATTCAGTCACCAAAAGAAAATCCTGAGAACGGTCAACGACTCCAAGAAACAATCTTTCTTTTCAATTATGCTCTGTAATTAGTACAAAAACCTGGATCATTTAGCAAAAGAGCAGAAGAAAAAATCTGGTTGGTACAATATAACTACCCCAATCTAGAAAATGTGAGAAAAATGCCATTTCGCATTGACTAGATATCATTTAGCAAAAGAGCAGAAGAAAAAATCTGGTTGGTACATGCTTTATTCTGAGTAAGGCCCATGCTCTGTTCTGAGAATGAATCATTATGAACGTCGAAAACAAGAACGTGGATCAACAAACAATAAGAAAAACGAAAACAAAGGAAAATCTGGTTGAAAGACTGGAGACTCTCAGATTCTAATTGGGCTCTTACATGCTGAACACTACAAAGTTCAGAATGCGTCAGTAAGTTCACCTGGTTTACGTAGAAGTGAAGGTTTTTTCTCGATAAACAGCATTCACGTAAAGGACCACAACACTGGGCATGATGATAGGAACATGGGCTACAAAAATTAAGACATGATTGAGGACGCCGAGGCTTACCTCTGACCACCACCGTCGTCAGCTGGATTGTTGTCCACCATTAACCTCGGACTTTGCCTTTTCTCTTCCCTTCTGAAAATTAGAAGACGTGTAGTGGGGGACGTCGAGGTCTGTAGCAAGATTTTTTTTTTTTTTTGTTCTGTAGCAAGATTTTTGAAGGAACAGATTTTGGCCGACTTGGTGGAGTCATTAAGATAACAAAAAGAAAAAGAAAAATCGCAAGACGTTCACCTTTAGATGGACGTCGTTTTCAGTTGTTTCGACATTTTCTATAGGTGGGTGTTTTCCTTCGTTCAATCCCCCACTGATGATGCTCCATCATCTTTGACCTGTTGATTTTGCTCCTCCCGTACATTCATCCATCACATGTGTAATTCCTTCCGATAAATATGCTCTGCCCCCACAATCGCTCTCCTGATTCGCGACGCACTGGGTGGAAATGAAATGGCTCTACATTGATTTTCCTTGGGCCAATTGCCCTCAAAAGAACCGGCTCCATTTGATTTGTAAAAAGTAATAATTTGAAAAATATGTTCGTAAAAATGATTGATTATATTTATTAAAATAATTAGTTATAAAAAAGTATTTTCATTATCGATAACAATTTAAGTCTAGATATTAGCATGGATAGTGTAAATATTAATCATTTATTCATTTTTGTAAGCCAATAAGTGAGTATTTTAAAGAAAATATTTTCTAAATCGGTCATTTTGCATGACACAAATGGAGCCTTAAAATAGAAGAATACCTATAAGGTACAAATTATTGTTATTCATTGTATATAAAGTGAAAAGGTTTGAATTTCTATTATGATAAAATTCCAAAATGATGCTATCATGAATCAATTATATCATAAATGATTAAAGCTTGCGTATAAAAGATAACTACGTAGATTACATATTTTATGAATATATTGTAATCAATACTTTAAAAAAAAATGTGTTGCTATTTCGTGCTATCAAGTAATAAATCGGAAAGCTAATATACTTACTTCCGAAATCATTGGATGATATAATAATCTTATCTTTGAGGCTGAAAATAGTAGTTAACGCGTTATATCAATTAATGAGAATATCAATTAAAATACTTTTACGCGACATACTGTTTTAGTGCGAGTCTGCCTCTTTCATTTCCCAAAAAAATGAGTCAAACATTTTGCGGTTGACTTAGATTAAAAAGAATGGACGATTACTATGCTAAAAAAGGTTAGATTCAACTAACTCAAAAGCGTGTGATTAAATACCATATATAAGTCAACAGGCTTCAAGATAAATAAATTACGGAATCTTGCATTCCACTCCGTTTGATTTCCCAATGGTTGCATACTCCTCCATACATTTCATTTTACCATAGAAAAACCTGAGCATGTGGACTGATGTGAAATGCATGTTAAAATAAACCATAACTTTTCATTTTCTAGTTTGGTTGCCGAAAAATAGACAGGTACTTCCACACCAAGTGGAGTATTTTAAGACATCGCCTCCTCTTTTTTGATATCATGACTATTACTTCACTGGGCAGTTGCCATCCCATGTTAGGTTGATTCTAAGTAAGGTTATAACCCATAGGCCTTCTTGCCAGCGAGGCAGATATTTAATTCATAGAGATGTAAGGCGACGGAAGGAGCTGTTTTCATTAGTCTAAGAGATATAGTGAGTAATATATTAATAATGAGGGGAGCTATTCGAATTTTTGAATTTCTTAATGAAGTGGCTTTTTTTCCTTTCATTTTTCAAGAAAATGAGTATTGATTTTGTCCCCTTTCCCTCCACAAAGAATCCATTTAACTTATGAAATAAACTTCTCATTGATATATTGTTTTATCGAGATCTACCCAAATCAAAATGTCATTTTCATGATGTTGAGGGTACTCTTCTATACTCATTCCGCTCTTGCCTTCGTCCTTTAGTGAGAAAAATCAACAAGAAGGAAACCATAACTATTCATTTTCTAATTTGGTCACCATCGGATTTATTTTCCAGCGACCAAATTGGAAGAGAGCGAAGCGGAGTGTCCTCGAAAATGGAGTTCTCCCTCAGTAGCAATGCCTCTTAGACCTTCGCCTGTCTCTCCTGCGTTGGCAATGACCTCCCCATCCAAGCTTCTCCTTCCCAGGTGATTCAACTAATATCCATGTCGACCATTCCTCAGCTTCATCCATCGAGTGAAATAGCTAAACAGTTGCTTATTCGTGCCTTGTCGAGCGATACTTAGTTTCAATGCTATGCTGTGTTAGTTATTGGCTCATTTCGCTTAATATAGTGTCCAATTGACAATTTTGAGAGTCCTTCGACCTATTGCCAGTTGGCAGCGGATTGAGGCAGAAATTCTTTAACAATTAGGGCGGATTGGCCCTATGGACGATGATTAGGACTTGATGTGCACAAACCTGTAGTCACTGAAAGAATATAATACTGTTGTAGGGTGATTCAAAGTCATTATGATGTAGGACCAAGGCAATTCCCTGCTATAGCCAGGAGCACCATCAGTGGTACTCACAGACATTGTCAAATGGTGAAACCATAGGAGAAAACACCAATGGATAACCTCCTATGGGTGCTGCTATTCTGGCTTGGTGGTAATGCTTTCCTAGTCTGTCTAGTTACTTTGATGGGGTTGTTTGGAGTTTTGCAACACTCAATAAGTGAAAGCATGATTGAACTCGCTATCATAACTCTAATATGACCATACTTTTCCATGACTTCCTTTTGCTTCATCTCATATAACAACCAAATAACCATAGAAGTGTCAAGTTCTAGACTCATGTTTGGCAAGCTTACCTCCGACCACCGTGACCAGCTGGACTGTCGTTCTCCATTAACCTTCCCCATGTCTCTCCCTTTCTTCCTGAAAATGAGGTTTCTTCAGGTGTTTGCCGATTGCTGTATCATGAACGAAGAGGTTCACGGGAATAAAAGACACAGCGTGGGCGTTTGGGGGTGGTGCGTTATTCCTTTTCCGTCATGTTTTCGACTGTAAATGAGACCCTCAAAAAGCCAAAATCCGATCCCTTGAATTACTTGGAACATTGCGGGTCCCAAGTACCTACGTGCTTCCCCATGATTTGTTCTCTATATTTCTTTTTCCTTTTCGTTAATGTATTCGTATTTTTATATACGCGGTTTCGTTATTGTATCCGGATTTTCATACGCGCAATTTCGGTAGACGGGGACTCTTTTGAGGAGACATGCACTTAGGGACATATTCAGTCATTGTATCCATTAAAAAAGTAAAATTTATTGTTGGTAGAAATTAAGGCTCCGTTCATTATACGGTCAGGATAATGTTTTTCAAGTTTTCCAACATTTGGTTCATGGAAAATAAACTAGTCAATCAAAACTTTTTCCATCAACAAAAAATAATCTCCTAAAATAGGGGAAGATCTTTTCCTCTACGTCACTCACTCTCTCTTATCTCATTTTCTTGCAGCGCTCGTAACCCTCTTTTCGTTCTTTTTTTTTTTTAATTTCTTTTTAAAAAAATTGATTGTTTAATTTTTTATCTTCTTTTTCTTTTTCTTTTTCCTACTTCCTCGATCAGTCACCAAACATGGCAATGGTCAGCAACCAGCCACAGACGAGATGGAGCCTTGCCAAATTTTGATGAGCCGAGCCTTGTTGTTCACCATTAACCTTCTGACTGCCTCGCTAAGTCTCTTGCCTGAAAATGAAAACGGGCTGTCACAGACCTTGGCGATGTTCTGGCCATGGTGTGGTTTTATATATATATGAAAAACTCACTCCAAAAGAAGCATTTTTCTCCCATTCGCGTCCGAGAAGATAATTTCTTTTGGCACGGTGTTAAGCGCAATGACCCTGAGCTTGGCCCGTAGAAATCGTGCTCTGCTTCATCTGTGGATGAGCTTGATATGGCTGGTCGACGGACGATTGGAGGTGATGTTACGGCGGGTGGCTTGTGGTGATTGATAATCGTCGACGGTAGAGAGGAACCCTGTTACTCTCTATCCTCTGTGAATTCGTACGCTCCATCCGAGGTGCGTATTGGTTCTCCTCCCTATTCCGTGACCGACCCAATGTGTGTCTATTCTGATTCCAAATTCTGTTAGAGCTCATTCCACCTCAGCGTTCTAGAAGGTTGGGCGGATTTGGGCACATAAGGGGGTGGGAAAAAAAGTCTGCCCATAATTTGATGTGATTTTTAATGTAAAAGTTGTTGGAGGTAATAATACACCATTAAGTTCATGCCCAAGCCACTATTTGAAGGTTACAAAGCAAACCAAACTCATATAAAATACACATCACCATATCAGAAGGTTGGAAACTTTCACCATTCGCTAATTAATCCTTTAATTGGTGATGAACGTGAAAAGGATTACCAATAGTAGGACCCAGGGAAAATCAATCAGCCAAGGAAACTCATCAAACAGAATGTACATCAACAAACTGCACACAACACATCCGAGAGCTAGAGCAATCAGAGCGTATGCAAGTTGGAACCTTGTGTCCATATCTTGCCTTCCCATCTCGCTGAGTAATTTTTGTCGGATGATCTTGATCGCTGCAGAAATAAGCATAATGATAGGTGCATCATGAATGTTGGTTGGACCTGTAGAGCTATGCATGTCCCCAATGAGTTGAAGCAAGGCCTCCACTAGGGAATTAAGTTGTTGATTATATTCTGCAACAATTTGAGCTGCATGCTCTACTCCATATCTAGGAATGAATATCATTAAATTTCTTGTTAGATAACCAGTCTTTCACAAACCAAATAATGAGTATCGAAAATGAAGAAAAAATGGGCGATGGTTTCCCAATGCATCATTAGAAAGGATGAGGTCATATGATCTATGCAGAGCACGGATTATTTCTAGACAAAACAACATTCGAGTAATGGAACACACCCAGAAATGAGGGGAGATAGGAGGTTCTTGTTCAGGAAAGGAAATCAACACTGCATGCTTCTACTTGCAGTACTCCAACTTACTGAAGGAGGCTGGACTACAGTAGTCAAGAAATGTTGCGGTTCACGGTCGATACTTACCTCCGACTACCGTGATTGGTTGGGTTGTTGTTTGCCATTCGCCTCCTGAGTTTTGAGTGATTACTCTCTTCCTTCCTTGTTTGAATTAAAACTTGCTATGAGGCTGCGAGTTGAGCAAGACATATTTGTAGACCTATGGGAGGTCCTCTCTTTGGGAGAGAGACCCCTCTCCTTCGGAGAAGAATTAAACAAATAGCCCAGGAGTAAACAATTAATTGTCTCTTTGTCCCTGACGCACGAGTTTTGTGTCATACTCTCTGTACCATGGTGCAAGTGTTTTGCGGAGTAAACAATTAATTGTCTTTTTGTGAAACTTGACGGCGCAAAGATTAAACAAATAGTCATCCAGTTTCACCTGATTTATGTAGAGTGCAGGTTTTTTTCTCGATGAACAGCATTCGCATAAAGGAATATACACAATGGGCATGATGATAGGAACGAGAAAGTTAATCAAGAATTTCGTATGATTTACTCGCAAATCCTCCCACTTACTGACGGAGACGGGGCTAACGGTAATTAAGATAAGATCGAGGATGCCGAAGCTTACCTCGAGTTCCGACCGCCACCATCGTCACCTCGGGCTTCGCCTCGTCTCTTCCCTTCTGAAAATGAAAAGAGGTGTGGAGGTCGAGGTCGAGGCCTGGAGCAAGAGTTTTGAAGGAAACAGATTTTGGCCGACTTGGTGGCGTCATTAAATATTAAAAAGGTAAAAATTGCGAGCAGTTCACCTTTGGATGGACGTCGTTTTCTTCGATAAAAGAATTTCCACGATGATGGTTTGTCATCTTTGACCTGTTCATGTTTCTCCTCCCTCACTATTCATCGCATGTGTAATCCCATCTGATGGATATGCTCTCCCCCAACAAACGCCCTCTCCTAATACGCGACGCGCGGAGTGACGTGTGCTCCAAAGAACCCGCTATGTGTGTTTTGCAAAAAAATAAATAATTTGAAATATATTTCCTAAAAATGATTAATTGTATTTATTAGAATAATTAACTAATAAAAATATTTTCATTATCGATAACAATTTAAGTCTAGATATTCTCGTGGATAGTGAAAATATTTATCATTTATTCATTTTTATAAGTCAATAAGTGATTATTTTTAGGAAAATACTTTCTAAATTGGTCATTCATCGCAAAAGAAATGGAGCCTTAAAATAGAGGAATACCTAAAGGGCACAAATTATTGTTATTTATTTTATATAACATGAAAAAATTTGAATTTGTATTATGATAAAATTCCAAAATGAAGCTATCATGAATCAATAATATTATAAATGATTAAAGCTTGTGTATAAAAATATAACTATGTAGATTACACATTTCATAAAAATATTGTAAGTAATACTTAAAATGTGCTACTATTTCATGCTATCCAGTGATAAGTCGGAAAGCTAATATATTCACTTTGGTAAACATCGGATAATATAATCTTATCTTTGGGACAAAAAATGGTAGTTATCGTGTTATATTAATTAATGAAAATTTATGCGACATTCTGGTTTAGTGTGAGTTCACTTCTTTCATTTAGGGGTCATCGGTTCAAGGAGAGGTAGCTTCTAGAGCTAGAACTTGAAACTTACCTTGTTATAACCGATTTTTAGTTTTTGGACCATGAATCTACACTATTTGTTTGGAACCAATTATGGAACCTACTATGTTTTTAACAATCCATTTCCAGGGTTTACTCGAGAACCTTTTTTTTTGCTCCTTTTTTTGGTTCTTATTTATAGCAAAATCATATGAGGTTAGGAGCAACAAAACAGTTCAAAGTAAAAGCTAAACAACAAGAATCTCTATCCACCAACAACAATAATTCATAAGATGAATACGTAGTCACTTACATTCAAACACGTAACATAAAATATAATTTATAAAACTCCATTTTCCTTCATCTATAAATAGGGGAAGAGGAAAGACTGCAAGGAGTTTCAAGGAAAAACAAAGGACAAAGAAGTATTGAGGTTACACTTTAGGGGAAAAAGAAATTAGGGTTTTGGTTTTTTAACTTATAAAACCAATTCCAAAATAGGGCAGTCTAGTCTAGTTCTACGGTGGGTATTCACTTAAAACCTATTCTTGTACCGGTTTAAATCAATTCCAAAAATTTGGAACCTGTTCCCTGACCAGTTTCAATGGTAACTGCTTCCTAGACTTGTTTTTTAGGCGGCTTTGTCCTGTTTTGGGGTAGAATCAATCCTATTCCTAGGTAGAATTGGTCATGTTGCACACCCCTACTTTCAATTACCCAAAAGTGAGTCGAACATTTGACGGTTGACTTAAGATAAGAAAGAATATACTACTATTCAAAAGGGTTAGATTCAACTAACTCAAAAGTGTGTGATCAAAAACTATAAATAAGCCAACAAGCTTGGACATAAAGAAATTACAGAATCTTCCATTCCGTTCTATTTGATTTCATGTTGGCTGCATATTCCTCCATGCGTTTCATTTACCATAGAAATGTGAAACATTAAAAGTAAACCGTGACTTCTCATTTTCTAATTTAGTCGTTGAAAAATATATAGGTACTTCCACACCAAGTGGAGTATTTTAAGGCACCGCCTGCTCTTTTTTATTACCACGACTATTTCTTCATTGGGCAGTTGTCCTCTTAAGTTAGGTTAATTCTAAGCAAGGTCATAACCCATAGGCCCTTTAATAGGTGAGGCAGATATTGAATTCATAGATAGCCATTAAGCAACGTAAGGAACTGATTTCATTAGTTTGAAGGATATAGTTAGTAGTAATATTAATAAATAAGGGGAGTTATTTGAATTTTTGAATTTCTTAATGAAGCATTTTTTTTTCTCCTTCCATTTTTCAAGAAAAAAGAATCAGGATGTCATTTTCATGATCTTGAGGGTATTCTTCTGTACTCATTCCGCTCTTGCCTTCCTTCTTTAGTGAGAAAAATCGATAAGGAGGGACGCCATAACTTTTCATTTTTTAATTTGGTCGCCATCAAATATATTTTTCAGCGACCAAATCGAGAGAGAAAGAGAGAGAGGGAGGGAAGTGAAGTGTCCTCGAAAATGGAGTTCGCCCTCAGCAGCAGCGTGTTGGAAGATATGCTTCAAGATTCGGGAGATTTGCTGGGAATTTGATTTGATCCAATTTGATTGTAATCTTGTACCAAATCAATTAGGGATTAGATTGAGGTATTAGATTGATTTGTAGAATATTTCATTGTCATTTTCTTCATGTACACCTTGTATTATAATTAATGAGTTCTATACATTGAATGCAATAGATGAAATACAAAAGAATTTCTCCCCAAACTCCTTCGCTTCTTGCTTCACTTCACTTTCTTTCATTGTATTAGAGCTCCAAGATCTTGATCTAGCTTCTGCGCTGATTGCCTTCCAAAAACTTTGATATGCAAAACAGATTTATTTTTGTGAAGGAATCAATTCTACTTAAGGAAGAAGAAGTAGACATAAATCCTTACCATGACTCACCTAGAAAACTTGCCCGCTATCACTAACAGCCCCATCTATAGGAGATGCCACACCATGGCCCTTTGAAAATCGAGGCTCATCTGGGACAATTCCAGTGACCCAACACTAGCAAACTTAGGCCTAAGGCGTGCGGTGACAACTTTTCCCGGCGCAGTCAAATCTGGGGCAGCCCATTTCGGGCCATCCTTACCAGTGAGTACTTTATCCATGGTATGTTGGGCCAAGCCCAAATCCATCATTGCTAGGGATTGCGGGCTACCAGAGCAACGCCCAGTCCGACGAGAGCCCACTAGCCACAAGTAGGGCAAGCCCATCCGACGAACCAAAACAAATTAGCGGGTTGGGCGAATCGGGTTTAGAGTCAAATCCCTACCCGGAATTTCTAATGTGGGTCATGGAATCGGTCTAGCGATTCGTGTATAGGGATGAATCCCTACCCAAACTTCTCACCCGATTTCCTACATTTTCCGATCGCAACCGTCACTTGCCGACCGGAGGTCGGCGATCCTCTGTACATGTCAATCGCCGATGGACTAGAATTGCGACTAATTAGTATGCAACTGACTGGGCCGAAAACTACTCCAAATGGTCGTAGGACTTCTAACCAGCCCTCGTAATGAAGGACAAGGATGGTTTCCTTGACGGGACTATACCCATTCCTTTGGACGAGCGACTGGCCCAACATTGGAGAAAGTGTAACCACCTCATCCAAACGTGGATCGGCAACTGTGTTTCTCCAGATGTTGCACCCGACCTCCCACCGATGGAGGACTTGAAGAAGATGTGGGACAACATCAAAGAAATGTACGGAAAATTAGATTGAGCCAAAAAAATTTCTCTCATGTAGGAATTGAGCAAACTCAAACAAGGAAATATGACCTTCACGGCTTGCTTCAACAAGTTATCGTCACTTTGGAACGAGCTTGAAGCCGTGGAGGAAAAACTTGAGGGACCAGCAGAAACCCTTGAATAGTACAAATCCATAAAGGAAGAGGGAAAATGCAACTTGGTTTCTTTTGATTTAAATGAGACATGCCTAAATTTCCATTCACAGATTCTAGCAATGGATTGGTGCCTCCCCTCGGATGGATTTTCCAGCTAGCCATCCAGGAAGAAAGCCAATGGCTCACGGCTTTGGAGCATGCGCAAGGAAGCGACAGCATCGCTCTCACACTTGCGGTGAGCAGCAAGAGTCGGGATCAAAACCCTAGCCCGAGAATCAAGAGGGGGCTAGGGTTACATGGGAGCGGCGATAGATCTCTTAAAAGAGACGGGACCAATGGTCCAAATCTACCGTGATGATCTGATGGTCTGCAAGCGTCTGATCTATCCACTGAATCGAATGGTGGATATAACTCCACGATAAAGCCATCGGACGGTCGGATTTTTTCCGCATCTTCAAGGAATTTTGGTCAAAATTCAAAGGGGAGGTAAATTATATTGCGAACATTACAAACGTCCACATCATACATTAGATAATTGCTGGAAATTACATGGCAAGCTAGGAGAAAAAGGGAAAAAGAAAGAACATTCTGCAGCTTCCCAAGTCACTGGACATATCGGTCTAAATAGTGACCAACCTATTACCTAGGAATATCAATAGTTGATGCAGGCCCTACAAAAGGTTGACATCAAATGAGGAAGTTTTTCGGGTATATCTCATTGCCTGATAAATTCTATTTCCAGAAAGGCTTGGATAGTTGACTTAGGTGCAAGTGATCACATTATTTGTGATAAATGATTTTTTTTCCACTATACATAAGAAATTAGATATACCTAATTTTATGCAACTACCAAATGAGAATATCACTTATGTCACCTTGACAGGCACCATTCAATTAAGCCCTCAAATTACACTTCAAAATGTCATTTATGTTCCACAATGTCAATTCAATCTTATCTTCGTGTCCAAAGTCTGCAAGGAAAATTCTTGTCGAGTGTTCTTCGATTTCGACACCTATTTTTTTTAGGCCCTTTCGATTGGCAAACTGATGGGATTGGGTAGTCTTTACGAGAGATTATATTTTTGGACCTACTTTCCAAGTCAATTTGATTAATCATCAATTCCATTGAATAAAATATCATTGTATAATGTGACTGCCAATGATAAAAATTTTCTTATACATTCTAGAATGGATCATAGTGCTTTTTTTCCTTACTCTAAATGTCATATATGCCCCCTTGTAAAACAATCTTGAGCCCCCTTTCCTTCTAGTAGGACTTGTTCTAATGATATTTTTTCATTAATACATGTGAATGTTTGGGGACATTATCACACGCCACATCGTGATGGTTCATGTTATTTTCTCACAATTGTGGATGACTACTCCCATGCCACATGGGTATTCCTAATGCAGTCCAAAGGGCAAGTTCCTTCTCATCTCAAAATGTTTGTCATCCTGACAAAAAATTAGTTTGGGAAGTCGATTTAGCAAACCGCATTGATTATGGGAAAGAGTTTTTCAACCATGACTGCAATTCACTTTTTATGTCCCATGACATCTTACGTGAAAGCTCTTGCATTTATACTCCACAACAAAATGGGGTAGTGGAGCGCAAACATCATCATCTGTTGGAAGTTGCACAAGCACTGAAATTTCAAGGGTCTATTCTAGAGAATTATTGGGGAGATTGTGTCATTATTGCAACTTATCTCATCAACCGCATGCCAACTCAAATATTGGATGGCAAATTGCCTTTCGAATTGCTTTATGGGAAGAAGCCAGCACTGGATCATCTAAGGATTTTCGATTGTTTATGCTATACTACAACAATGGGGCCTCAAGACAAAATGAGTCCTGCGCCAAGTGATGCATATTCATGGGTTATTTTAACCTCCGGAAGGGATACCGTGTTCTCAATCCATCAACAGGAGAATTTTTGTTAGCAGGGATGTTATTTTTCACGAAAATGTCTTCCCATTTTGTGAAACTACACCTTCCATTGAAGAATTGGGTGAATCAACTACTTCCCATCGTTTCTTAAACGAAGAAAATGCATCTCCTGAGTATATTCTCACAACACCTCCAGAACAAGTTTTTCATCCAGCTTTAATGTCACTTGACCGTTTGCTCTCGGAGGATGTTATGGAAAATATGCATGTAGATACACCCAACATGAAGATGGATCCTAATGTCCCATCACAAAGCAATAACGAAGAAATGTCTCTTCCTCCACCACCAACAAATCATCCATGCCATTTGGGGCGAGCCACAACCACCAACCTCAACCAAAGATTATATTTGTGCCTCACTTAAGTTGCTAAGTATTCACTATCCAATATCTTCTTACATTTCTTTTGATAAGCTTTCGCCATAACACATTGCATTAGTCGTATATCTGATGAAATGGAACCATCTAGTTATGATGAGGCATCCAGAGATCCATGATGGCAAAAAGTTATGGCAACAGAATTATAGGCATTGATTGATAATCATACTTGGGATTTGGTCAATCTTCCTCCAAACAAAAAATCCATAGGATGCAAATGGGTCTATAAAGTAAAATATAGAGTTGATGGATCCATTGAGCGTTACAAGGCTCGATTGGTGGCTAAGGGATATACTCAACGAGAAGGTTTTCACTATCATGAGACCTTCTCTCTGGTCGCTAAATATGTCATAGTTCTCTCATTCTTATTAGTTGCAACCATCCATGATTGGTCGTTACACCAAATGGACGTTCACAACACTTTCCTTCATGGCAATTTGGATGAAGATCTACATGGATATTCCTCAAGGCTTACGGAGATAGGGGGAGAATAGAGTGTGTCATCTTCGCAAATCCCTTTATGGACTGAAACAAGCTTCCAAGCAGTGATATGCCAAGTTTGCTAATGTTCTCATGACTGCAGACTTCAAACAGTCCAAATATGATTGCGTCTTGTTCACATGGACTAAAGGTATGTCTTCTATTTACTTGATGATATATGATGACATTCTCATCATGGGAAAGATGAAACTGCAATAAAGAGTCTTAAGAAATATTTGCATACCACATTTCATATAAAAGACCTGGGAGTACCAAAATATTTTCTTGGAATTGAGATTGCTTGATCAGACCAAGGAATTTCCCTAAGTCAGTGGAAATTTGTATTGGAGATCATATCAGAATTTGGATTATTAGGATGTAAGCCAGCAATTATTCCAATCGAGCAAAATACCAAATTAACTGTAGCGGATCATGTTGGGGGAATATCTCAGAATGATGATCCCATACTTAAAGATCCGACGAGTTATCAGAAGTTCCTTGGAAAACTCATATATCTAACTATGACCAGACCTGATATATCATACGCGGTGCAAACTCTCAGTCGATTTATGCACAACCTGAAGGAATCTCACATGAATGCTGCTCTGAAAGTTGTGAAGTATTTGAAGAAGTGTCCAGGACTTGGAATACTTCTATCTAGAAGATGCAATATGGAAATGACGGCATATTGTGATGCAAATTATGCAACTTGCTCTATGAGTCAAAGATTCATCACTAGTTTTTGCATTAAACTAGGAGAATCTCTTCTTTCATGGAAAACCAAGAAGCAGGCAATGGTTTCTTTGTCTTCAACCGAAGTAGAATATCGGGCCATGACAAAAACCACATGTGAGATTGTGTGGATACGAGGTTTGCTTGGAGACCTCGGAATACAACTGAAAGGGTTGACAAAGTTATTTTGTGACAATGATGCAGCCCTAAAGCTTGCAGCAAATCCCGTAATACATGAGAGAACTAAGCATATAGAAGTGGACTGTCACTTCACTTGAGAGAAAATTCAAGAAGGGATAATCGAGACAAGAGGAATTGGAATCGTAGAACAACCTGCAGACATCTTCACCAAACCTCTATGTCATAGACAACACGCATATCTACTAAACAAACTAGGCATCTTGGATATCTACAAGCCACCAGCTTGAGGGGGAGTGTTGGAAGATATGCTTGAAGATTCGGGAGATATGCCGAGAATATGATTTGATATGATTTGATTGTAATCTTGTACCAAATCAATTAGGGATTAGATTGAGGTATTAGATTGATTTGTAGAATATTTCATTGCCTTTTCTTCATGTACACCTTGTATTATAGTTACTGAGTTCTATACATTGAATGCAATAGATGAAATACAAAAAGAATTTCTCCCCAAACTCCTTCACTTCTTGCTTCACTTCACTTTCTTTCATAGCGCCTTGAAGACCTTGGCTTGCTCTGTCGCTTGCCTCTTCTGCATCGGCGGCGACCTCGCCATCCAAGCTTCTCCTTCCTAGGTGATTCAACTGAAATCCACGTCGAGTGAACATCAGTTGCTTATTCGTGTGCCCTGCTAAGCGATGCTTAGTGGTTTAGATGGCTATGATGCCGTGTTTGGTATAGGCTCGTTTCTCTCGATATGTTGTCCGATTGACAAATTCTGAGAGTCCTTCCACCGATCGCTGAGTGCGTGGAGCTTTTAGCAGTGGATTTGCGGCAGAAGTTTGTTAACTTAGGGCACAATTGGTCCTGTGGACGATGGTTAGAACTTGGCGTGTGCAAATATGAAGTCCACTGAAAGAAAATAATACTACCGATAGGGTGATTCAAAGTCGTTATATTGTAAGACTAAGGCAATTCACTGCTATAGACAGGAGAACTATTGGGGGTACTTGCGGACAATGCCAAATGGTGAAACAATAGGAAAAAACCCCAATGGATAACCTTCTATTGGTTGCTATTTTGTCTTGGTATTCCTGGTCTATCTAGTTACTTTTATGGTGTTGTATGGAGTTTTGCAACACTCAATAACCGAAAGCATGAAGTTTTGAAATTGACATTTTCACTGAGAGAAAATGACTGCAGAATGCTGTCACGAGCATTACTAAGTCATGTCGTATAAGTCCACCGGGATTAGCTTCTCTGATTTCTCATCATGCAAAAGCAATGTGAACTCTGTCTTACGAAATTTGCGATGCACCAAAACCTATAAAGCCAACGGATTTGGAATAAAGAGATAAGGGTAACTTATTGAATATTAGATTCCGTGTGTACGACTTTTACTTCTTTTTGTTGGCCACTTAACATTTTAAGTCTTTTGATTTAATAATACTAACTACATACCATTCTGTATGTTTTCTAACTGCAATGGAATCGGAGGCTGGCGCCTATCAAACCTGCATTGATTTGATAAGAACCTGCACCATGCATAAATACTTGTTTATCTCACCTCGCCAACTATTTTTGTTCAGATGCAACAAGTATATTTCACGCAATCAGTGGATAACTGGTTTTATCATATGCAGATTGTTAGTTATCTGCTCAGAGACCTAAAACATCCCCATGCATAGCTTCACAATCACAATAGTAAAGGCCCATGGCAATGTCAGTTTTGGGCTAAATATGAAACAACGAGAGACTATCATTGAAATTTTGGTTGATAAACATAGTGCACCTTCAAATAGTCTAGATAATAATAGCTTGAGGAGATTTAAGTTCAAATGATAAATTATGTTTTTCATTTTTTCTTTCCTTTTAACAAAGAAAAATGCAAGTTCATGTATAAAGTGCATTTTCTTGCTGACCCATTGAGCTTACCTTTACTCACTCAGTCATGACATAAGCAACCAAATATTCGAAGAAACAAAATAATCACTAACAATACCTGACTAGAGTTCCTTAGGTCTGGCATCGATGGAGATCTATTCACTAGGTAACTTGTCGTGCTAAGCACATATGTTAGGAACTTTGTAGTTAAACTGGCATTAGACATCATTTATAGGTCATCTCTACTAATGTTCCGCCAATCAACTCTACAATATATTATAGTTCATTAACACTAGTGTGGTGTCTCACTATGCCCTTCCCCTTGTTGGTATTTAACAATTTTGAGCAAAACTTCATACCATTGTTAATCTGGACATACTTGATCATCTTACTAGGATTAAAGCTCTCAAACACATGATCTCAACAACCTCAAACTTTTATAAAAAGATTCATGTAATGCTTATGTTTTCAAGTTTTTTCTTTTTTGGGCAAATATATCATTGTAACGTAATACACAAAATGGACAAAATTATAATATAATAATAGCTAAGATGTAATCCTCTAAATATCTTACTAACATTGAATTTAAATCTTACAAATATTTAAACATTTTTCCAAATTAATTTTTAATTATATTTAACTCTTTCCATACCTTCAAAATTCTTTTTTTTCCACATGCATGTGTGTAACTCTTTTTATGGTAGGAAGAAGCAACTTTATGCGGCATATCTTATCGTTTTCATTCACCCTCTAACATATGTAAACACTTTCAGCTGTGATGTGGATGTTTTCTCTTTGATTTTGAATTGTTAAGGCTTTTCCCCAGTAAGATATATGACGAACCTTTGTATTATGGCTCCTAAGTACATTGCTTGGTCCTACAGTCTGAGTCACTAGGAGGGGAATAAAAAACCCGGATGAATTAACAAAAGGAAAACCAAAGGATAGAGAACATATGTTTACATTAAACAAGACAAAGGTGCAAGTAAACGGAATTTCTTGTGACATGCTTTTGGCTTTGGAGGGTGCCCAGTTGACTCTTCATCTCTTTTAAACACAAAGTTCACAAAGAAAGAAAATAATGGCTGAGGACTTAGAGCAACTTCCTTTCCCTGAATCTCAATGGATTAGGCCCATCTCCACGATATCTCTGACTCCCACCCTTTTTCTTATGAAAAGTTACTATTCTTAGAAATTGACTTCTATCTCTACCAAAGTTTACTCATATCAAACCAAATTTTTTCTATTTCTTCCAAACAGGCCCCAACATGTAAGAGGTCGTGCATCTCACTTTTCTAATGTGAATTTGCTTTGTTCTCCGGTGGGTAAATCTTTTCATTACAAACTTGTGACCAGTTAGTTCCCTCTCTCTCACCTATTGCCTGCTTCCTCTGTGTCCTGAAGTACATGTCAAGATAATAGTATATAGAGCGTGCCAAGGTTGGGATATCAGGATCGAATCTTGAACTACGTTGAAATCGTCAATTTGTGTAGAGAAAGACTAGTGAATGAGGATAATGTGATTCTTACTCAAATTCACTTAATCAATTCCCTAGTTTCTCCTTGACCAAAGAAAAAAATCCCTTATTTCTCCAATTTCATAGTATTGCTACAAGTAATTAACTAAGTAGAACAATCATCTCCATCATCATTACACATGCTACTTTGTGATGTAAAAGGTGTCCAAGATAATAATAATACAACATGCGGCTCATGTCTCAGCCAGCATTGGCTAGGCGGACATCAAAACCAACAGGAAACCACAACATCAGGAAAACCGAAAACTGTCAACCGTTCGTTCTCTAATTAATCCTGTTCAAACAGGGATGGGATTATCAACATCAGGACACAAAGAATGAAAATCCAAGGCATGTCGCCAAGCAGAACATGTATTGGCAAACTGCAACCGACACAACCTAGAGCAACAGCAATGAGAGCATACACAAGTCGAAACCGTGGGTCCATATCTTGCCTTCCGAGCTCAAAGATTAACTTTTGCCGGATGTTGTTTTACCACTGTATAGATAAGCATGACTGGTGCACTAGTATTATTGGCTGGACCTATATATCTATACGTGTCCCTGATGGCTTGAAGCAAGGACTCCTCCATGGAATCAAGATTTTGGTAATATGTTGCAGCAATTTGTGCCATTTGCTCTGCTCCATATCTTGGAATTAAAATCAGCAAACTACTTGTTAGGCGACAGTTTGTTGCAAAAGCTCAAGTTGAGATCTTTCTACATCAGATACAATGATAATATATACAAAAGCGATCAAGATACGAGTCTACAGCGAATATCAGGCAAATCTCAATGCTACCAACAAATATACTCACACAAACAAATTAAGAACTACCAATATAAGTTCAAAAGGAAATTTAATGCACAGTGTGATGCCAAGCTTCTAGTGCAAATCATAGCTGATGAGCCAATGCATTGCATGAGTCTAATCCATGTATCGATCCATGGCTAATTTAAATTCTTCTTTCGGACAAAATGTAACATCAGAGTGCAAGGGATAACCTCCTCAACACCTACAAATCTTTCCCAGTGCACTGTAAAAACAATTATTCGCATAACAAAACTACTCAGATGCACAAAACTACCGGGTTAGCCCACATGCTTATTAGGTAGAAACACAGTAGTGACACTAATAGCAGGTCTCATCTTTTCTTAGGAGGAAAAGCTAATAATACTTTCAATTAATACATTGTTCTTCATAAGATATGAGTTTCTTTTGATACAATATGTATAGTCATGTCTCTTCATCATGTGACAGAATTTCCCACCCAGTCCTTCATGAGACGATTTACATTATTTCCAACTTTGTGATTTCAAAAAAGAAATGCAGTTATTATGGATTTCACTTTCCTCAGACAAATTCTGCTGCTTTAAATATATGCATACGTGAGAGAGATTCTTCTTGTATGAGTCCTAATGTATTCAATTACCAAATGGATATCATGAAAATATGCTAATTCTCACAAAAAAGGGGTCGATGACTACAAGAAGCATTCTTACAGAACACAAAATCTGGGTGGTACAACATAACTACCCCAATCCAAGAAATGCAAGAGACAAGCCATTTTGCATCCACCGGATGTGCCGATAAGTACATGCTTTGTTCTAAGTAGAGCCCATTTCTACTCTTTGATAGTCGAGTCATTATGAACATTTCAATCGACAGAAGGAAATAAACAAACAAATGAAAAAATATGGATGGTTAAAATTGGTGTTCCGATGTGACTCAGCGTGCATTTGGTAATTATTTAGTTTTTGATAATAATTTCTATTTAGAAATAATATTTTTCTGATTTTGTTTCCTTGATGAGTTTTTGCATTTACTAATTGTACAAAATTTATATTCTTGAAATAAAAAAAAATATAAATGTGTTTATTACAACTCTCAAAAAATTTTTGAAATGTAAAATTTCTTTTAATTTTTTAATATTTTTTTGGGGATTTTTCTCTCTTTTTTTCTCCTATTTTCTTACTCCTCTAGTCGGTGAACCTCGTTGCCCTTAGGGAGGTCAGTCTCACCTAGCCACCGCGAGGTCAACCTTGCCCAATCATGGCGAGGCCGACCTTGTGGTGGCTGGGTGAGGTCAAGCCTTGCTTGGGCGATAGCCAAAGACAACAGCCGGCAACCTCGCCTGGCTCTTGAGGAGGTTAGCCTTGCCCAACCACCACGAGGTTAGCCTAGCCAAGGGCTAATGAGGCTCCTACAAGGTCATTGGGTGTAGCAATTGGCTAGAGGAGGAAGAAAAAGAAGAAAAAAAAAAAAAAAAAAGACTTAGTTTCAAAAATGGTTCCCAAAAACAAAAATTTAACTTTTTTCTACTTCTTGTTTTTGTTCCAAATTTATTCTTTGACTACTTATTTGTTATTGAAAATAGAAATATTAGCTGACATTATGAAATAGATTTTATTCTTTTATTGTTTCAGAGATCAAAAAACAAAAATAATTAAGAATTGGCTAGTTATCAAACAGGGTCTCACAGTCTAATGCAAGAAACAAGCCATTTTCTACAAGCAAGTGAAAGACTTGCTGGGCCTCTTAAACTAATAGTACAGGTTCAGAGTTCCACAACCACTTCTATGTAGAGTGCAGGTTTTTCGCTCTAAAATGGCATTCACGTAATGGTTATATAGTGCAAGCTGATCAGAGGTAGGAACAGGAAGCAATATCAATATTTTGGCATGAGTTTCCCCGCAATCCTCCTACTGAGTGACAGAGCTGGGCCACAGTTCTTAAGATTTATATAAGGCCGCCAAAGCTTACCTCCAACCACCGTGACCAGCTGAATTATTGTTCTCCATTAACCTTCCCCAAGTCTCCCCTTTCTTCGTGAAAATGAGGTTTCTTCAAGTGTTTGCCGATCGCTGTATCATGAACGACGAGGTTCACGGGAATAAAAGACCCAGCGTGGGCGTTTGGGGTGGTGCCTTATTAATATGTCCACCATGCTTTCGTCTGTTAATGAGATGAAGATAAAAAGCGGGAGCCCTCAAAAGGCCAAAATCCGATCCTTAGAATGTCTGCCCACTTGCCCCTTTTACTTGGAACATTGCGGGTCCTAGCACCTACGCGCTTCCCCATGATTTGTTCTCTATTTTTCTTTTTTCCCTTTCGTTAATATGTCCGTAATTTTATACACGCGGTTTCGTTATAGTATCTGGACTTTTATAATGCCGTTTCCGTACACGGAGACTTTTTCGAGGAGACACGTGCACTTAGGCGCATATTCAGTCATTGTATCCATTAAAAAAGTAGAGTTTATTGTTAATAGTTATAAAGGCTTTTGTTTTACATAGAAAACAACTTTCACGACGATGTTTTCCGGATTTTTCAATATTTGATTTACAGAAAATAAGCTAATCCACGAAAGCATTTTCGATTAATGTTTTTCTCTTCCTGACTCTTTCTTATCTCATACTCTCGCAGCCCTTCTAGCCTTCTTTTTTTTTTCTTTCTTTTTTTTTTTTTTTTAAAAAAAAATTGATTTTTTAAATTCTTTTCTTGTCATTGCTCATCTTGTTGGAATAACTTGACAGTTTGTAGCCATAAGAAACTGACAAAGTAATATGTGCATGCAGTTTGTTATGTCCTCATAACACCTATTATAAACATTGATTATTTTAAGTGTCAAATTACCATACATCAATGCGTCAGAACTTTAGTGGACTTTGCAATGCTTCAGTGGTGAAGCCCTTTCCAGTTGTGTGTATAGTGCTCTGAATTCATTATGTTGGAAATGGTGTATTTGATTGATGGTTAAGATTGCGAACTTGTGGGCATAAATGGAAGGGTTAGAGGATGCCTTTTTCTCCCTAAAAATGACCTCACTCCAATTCTATGAAAAAACACTTCTACAGGAATGAAGTCTTGAAACTGAAGTGTTCATAGAGAGAAAAATGACTGCAAAATGCCATGATAAGCATCGTCACGTTGTATGCGCCCGTGGGGATGAGCTTCTCCATAGTCGCATCATGGAAAAAGCAGCGTGAAATCTGTCAAACGGATATTGCAGTGCCCCAATATGACCCTCGAAGCCCACAGGTTAATAATAAAGAGATGGGAAGTTTTTATGTTAAACGGAAGTTGCAGTCCTCTAAGCTCGCATTGGCCAACGACCCAAAAGAGATGCGATCCTTGATGAGGCGGGCTGGTCCAGCCACAGATTCCAGTGCAATGAGGCCCATACTAGAGAAAATATATATGCGGCCCATGGTAGAATAAGAAGGAATTTACTCGATTTTTTCATGGAGCGAGTCCCGGTCAATCTGTACGGTATAGAAAACAAGTCCAACGAGGATTTCAACCTCCTACTTTCACCAAAAAACTTCATGTAATGCATGTCTTTCTTTCAGATACATCATAGTGACATAACAAAGCAAAATGGAGAGAATAATGATTAAAAGTAGTTAAAGATATAAACGTTGAAATTTCTATACTACCAACATTGAATTTAAATCTTAAAATCATTTAAATATCTATAAATTTAACTTTCTCCGCACATTTAATTTTTTTCAGCGAGCATTCATGTATTCTCTTTACAGTAGGGAAAAAAACAACTTTCCACATTAATCTAATAACTTAAACATCAATCGGCTTGATTCATTAATGTAGTAAAATACATAATATGCACACATGGCCGTCAATTTTCAGCCGTGCACTTGGCATGAGTACCTTGTGACATTACCAAGTAATGTATGAATGGAAGTGCCAAGTAATTTTGGTTAACCAGTATAAACAACATATTGACTGTACTCAAAATGGAGTTTCGATAGTGGGGCTAGTTATTTTATGGGGGGGGCGGGCGTGTGATTAATCAGGCTTGGACTTGTCCATCTTGCTCTACGTAGAACATGTGAGCTATCCAATTAGTTATTTTAGCTTAAATTTTGTTGCATAGAGGTTGCTAAGTTCGTGAATGAGGAACGAGATATAAACTATATCAAACTGACAACATATACATCCAAAACAAAACAATAGTGAATGAAGATATGTTCTGAATTATTTCCTCTCCCCCCCCCTCCTCCCCAAAAAAAAAAAAAAGAAAAAAAAAGAAAAAAAGATTGCCATGTTTCTCCAATTTCATCATTTCTCAATTCCGAATTGCACTTGGAAGGATCGTACTCATCATCATAATTTATTCAGCTGTGTGATGTAAAATGTGTTCAAGGTAATAATACATCATGAAGTTGATGTCCAAGCTAGCATTGCAAGGATACAAAGCAAACCAAACTCATATGAAATGCACATCATCACATTATAAAATTGAAAACTACCACCATTCACTAATTAATCCTTTAATTCGTGATGAATGCAAATACGATTACCAACAGTAGGAACCAAGGAATGTCGATTAGCCAAGGTATTTCATCAAGCAGAATGTATATCAATAGATTGCATGTAATAAATCCGAGAGCAAGAGCAATCAGAGCATAAGCAAGTTGAGACCTTGCATCCATATCTTGCCTTCCCATCTCAGAGAGTAATTTTTGTCGCACGATCTTGATTGCCGCACATATAAACATAATGATAGGTGTGCTAGTAATGTTGACTGGACCTGTAGAGTTGAAGCAAGGCCTCCACTAGGGATTCAAGTTGTTGGTTATATTCTGCAACAATTTGAGCCTTGCTCTACTCCATTTCTTAGAATTAAAATCAGAAAATTACTTATTAGATAACTGGTCTCTCATACAAGCTCAAACAATGAGGATCAAGAATAAACACATGAATCAATTCACAAGGTAAAGAAAAACTGGACGATGGTTTCCGAATGCAACGTTGAAACGGACGAGTTCACTTGATCTATGTAGAATATAGATTGTTTAGTAACGGAACACAAATAGGGCAAATGATCGGAGATAGGAAGTTCTTTTTTCAGGAAAGGAAATCAAAACTGCATGATTTTACTCGCAATCCTCATTAGAGATGTTGCAATTCGCCGTCGATGCTTACCTCTGACTACCGTGATTGGTTGGATTGTTGTTTGCCATGGACCTCCAAATTTTTTGAGTGATTACTCTCTTCCTTCCTAGTCTGTATGAAGTAAAACTTGCTGTGAGGCTGCGAGTTGAGCAAAACATATTTGTAGATCCTTGGGAGACCGGTAGTTCTCTTTTCGGAGAGAGATCCCCTCTCCTTAGAAAAGAATTAAACAAATAGTTTTTGCTGCCCCTCTCCTTGGGAAGAGAATTAAACTGATACTTTTTGTGGTCCCAATTGCGGCCCGAAAAACCAAGGTTGGGGGAGACTTAATCCCTTGGTCCTCCTGGAAAAAAGAAAGTATTTGTTTACTCCACTTTGAACAAATGACAATTCTACGTTTAATGCTCTTGAACCATATGTTTAATTCTCTTGTGTCACCAAAGCCAAATTCTATATAAACTCATCCAAAAAATACTAAATCTATTGTTTGATAGTCAATTCAATTACAGACTTTTCAATTTAATCGATTTCATCCTAAATCTTTTGATAAATTTCCAATGTAGTCCATCTAGTCAACTTTGATCGAAATCACTCACGTAATAGTTCAGTCAACCTTGAATTTCCTACGTGACACATCCAACAATATGATGTGTCTGATGAAAATTGGATGAATAGACTATATTAAAAAATTGTCAAAAGATTTAGAATAAATTAGTCACCATACAATAACCTCATGACTTTTAGGAAAATTTTTTCGTCAAGTTTTTGTTTAAATCTTTTGAACTATTTGTTTAATTCTCTTCCTGAGGAGAGGTGGACTCTCTCCCTGGTGGTGTTGTGAAACGGTGGAATCGAACAGTCATTAATATTGCCGAGAAGTTATGAGGTGGAAAAATTCTATCATATGCATGAAAGAGGCACGAGTGCACACCTTCACTCTCTTGCTTTCTTTGGATAAGAAAAATAGAAATCCATTTTTTTTGCCCAAGTTTTTTTCGTTTCTTTCTTTTGTAAGAGAAATTCTTATATCAATAGTGACTTTTATTTGAAAGTCTCAGTAACTTTTCCTCCTCAGAAATGATAAGGCTTGCACTAAACCTTACTCGTAGAATACATTTTATCGAAAGACGAATCTTCGTTTTACCTGATTAATCGTGGATCCGTAGGTGATTACACTCCTGCAAGTGCCTCGGAATCGCCAGTAGGCTTGTTTAGTCGTTGTGTTTTCTAGCAAGCAATTTTACTCTATTTTTCTTGTTATTTGACCTTTGACCCTACCATTGATCTATTTTTGCTATCCTTGATCCAAGATAACTCATATTATGTTTTGCATATTTGGATCTTGCATTTGAATTATGCTTAAAATTTGACACAATTTCATTCACTTATCCTAGCTGAAAATAATTAAATATAATTAATTAAATCCCGATCAATTAACATCATTATATTAATCCACCCATTCTGAAAATAGGCTAGCTTCGTCCCTGCTATGATGCAGATATAAAATATACTTAAGCAACGATGCCATATTACAAAAGGCCATACATTAAAATTCTTTTTGAATTTAAATGTTATAGTTCTTGACTTGTTCATGTGAGTATACGTAGTTAGTGGTATAATGAAATATGTGTGATGTTCATTTTAGACTCGCATCTTGCTGACCGTAGATATTAAAAAAAAACATGTTCTTCTGATATACTTAAAAGTATTCAAATTCTTACATCCCGTGCATCACGTGCAACGTACGGTTTACATACGAGGGAAGTATTAAAACATATTTCATTTTTGGAATACTTGATCAAATGTGCTTGATTTCAAGACTGAGGGTTAAAGTAATGTACTAATGATCGGAACCAGCGAAGAAGGATTGAGCAAGAGCCGAGCTCTTTGTGCATTTCGATCAGTAAACAGGGCAGAACAGAGGACGTTTCGTGTAGCTCGGACATGACGAGGATGGTGGTGGCGGGCAATCGGAACGGACTGGAGTTGGCGGACAAAGGAAAATCGGGCAAAAGAATCGGTCTGAGAGAGAGTAATCTCACTGAGCTTGGCCCGTAGAAATCGTGCTCTGCTGCACCTGTGGCTGAGCTTGATATGGCTGGTCGACGGACGATTGGAGGTGATGTTACGGCGGGTGGGGAGTGGTGATTGATAATCGTTGACGGTAGAGAGGAGCCCCGTTGCTCTCTATCCTCTCTGAATTCGCACGCTTCATCCGAGGTGCGTATTGATTCTCCTCTCTATTCCGTGATCGACCCAATGTGTATATATTATGATTCCAAATTCTGTTAGAGCTCATTCCACCTCAGCGTTCTAGAAGGTTGGGCGGATTTAGGCACATAAGGGGTGGGAAAAGAAGTCTGCCCATAATTTAACGTGATTTTTTTAATGTAAAAGGTGTTCGAGGTAATAATACATCATGAAGTTATTATGTCCGACCCAGCATCGAAAGGTTACAAAGCAAACCAAATTCATATAAAATACACGTTACTACATCATAAGGTCGGAAACTTTCACCATTCACTAATTAATCGTTTAATTTGTGATGAACGTGAATAGGATTACCAATAGTAGGACCCATGGAAAATCAATCAGCCAAGGTATCTCATCCAGCAGAATGTACATCAACAAACTGCACGCAACACATCCGAGAGCTAGAGCAATTAGAGCATACGCAAGTTGGAACCTTGCGTCCATGTCTTGCCTTCCCATCTCACTGAGTAATTTTTGCCGGACGATCTTGATTACTGCAGAAATAAGCATAATGATAGGTGCATCGTGAATGTTGGTCGGACCTGTAGAGCTATGCACATCCCCGATGAGTTGAAGCAAGACCTCCATCAGGGAATTAAGTTGTTCATTATATTCCGCAACAATATGAGCCGCATGCTCTACTCCATATCTTGTGATGAATATCATTAAATTTCTTGTTAGATAACCAGTCTTTCACAAAAGCTCAGATAATGAGGATCAAAAATGAAGAAAAACTGGGCGATGGTTTCCCAATGCATCATTAGAAAGGATGAGCTCATCTAATCTATGCAGAGCACAAATTATTTCTAGACAAAACAACTTTCGAGTAATAGAACACACCCGGAAATGATGGGAGATAGGAGGTTCTTGTTCAGAAAAGGAAATCAACACTGCATGCTTCTACTTGCGGTACTCCAACATATTGAAGGAGGACGGTCTACAGTAGTCAAGAAATGTTGCGATTCACGGTCGATACTTACCTCCGACTACCGTGATCGGTTGGGCTGTTGTTTGCAATTCGCCTCCTGAGTTTTGAGTGATTACTCTCTTCCTTCCTTGTTTGAATTAAAACTTGCTACAAGGTTACGAGTTGAGCAAGACATATTTGTAGACCTATGGGAGGTCCTCTCTGTGGGAGAGAGCCCCCTTTCCTTCGGAGAAGAATTAAACAAATAGCCCAGGAGTAAACAATTAATTGTCTCTTTGTACCTGACGCACGAGTTTTGTATCAAACTCTCTGTACCATGGCGCAGGGGTTTTGCGGAGTAAACAATCAATTGTGTTGTTGTGAAACTTGATGACGCAAAGATTAATTTGTTTTATCTTTGCGTCATCAAGTTTCACCTGATTTATGTAGAGTGCACGTTTTTTTCTCGATGAACAGCATTCGCATAAAGGAATATACACAATGGGCATGATGATAGGAACGAGAAAGTAAATCAAGATTTTCGCATGATTTACTCGCAATTCTCCCACTTACTGACGGAGACGGGGCTGAGGGTAATTAAGATAAGATCGAGGATGCCGAAGCTTACCTCCGACCACCACCGTCTTCACCTCGGGCTTCGCCTCGTCTCTTCCCTTCTGAAAATGAAAAGAGGTGTAGAGGTCGAGGTCGAGGTCGAGGTCGAGGTCGAGGCCTGGAGCAAGAGTTTTGAAGGAAACAGATTTTGGCCGACTTAGTGATGTCATTAAATATTAGAAAGGTAAAAATTGCGAGCAGTTCACCCTTGGATGGACGTCGTTTTCTTCGATAAAAGAATTTCCACGAAGATGGTTCACCATCTTCGACCTGTTCATGTTTCTCCTCCCGTACTGTTCATCACACGTGTAGTCCCTTCTGATAAATATGCTCTCCCCCACAAACGCCCTCTCCTGATACGTGACGAGCTCAGTGACCCTACTTTCAATTACCCAAAAATGAATCGAATATTCGGCAGTTGACTTAAGATCAGAAAGGGTTAGATTCAACTAACTCAAAAGTGTGCGATCAAATATTATAAATAAGTCAACAAGCTTCGACATAAAGAAATTATAGAATTTTCCATTCCGCTCCATTTGATTTCACATTGGCTGCATATTCCTCTATGCGTTTCATTTTTACCATAGCAAAACCCGAGCATGTGCACCAATGTAAAATGCATGTTAAAAGTAAACTGTAACTTCTCATTTTCTAATTTGGTCATTGAAAAATATACATGTACTTCTACACTAAGTGGAGTATTTAAGACATCATTTGCTCTTTTTTTATACCACGACTATTTCTTCATTGGGCACAATTGTCCTATTAAGTTAGGTTGATTCTAAGTAGGGTCATAACCCATAGGCCCTTTTGCAGGCGAGGCAAATATTGAATTCACAGAGACGTCAAACAACGTAAACCGTAACTTCTCATTTTCTAATTTGGTCGTTGAAAAATATACATGTACTTCTACACTAAGTGGAGTATTTAAGACATTGTCTACTCTTTTTTTATACCACGATTATTTCTTCATTAGGCGCAATTGTCCTATTAAGTTAGGTTAATTCTAAGTAGGGTCATAACCCATAGGCCCTTTTGCAGGCGAGGCAGATATTGAATTCACATAGACGTCAAATAACGTAAGAAACTGATTTCATTAGTTTGAGGGATAGAGTTAGTAGTATATTATTAGATAAGAGGAGTTATTCGAATTTTTGAATTTCTTAATGAAGCGACTTTGTTTCTCCTTCCATTTTTCAAGAAAAAAGAATCAGGATGTCATTTTCATGATCTTGAGGGGATTCTTCTGTACTCATTCCTCTCTTGCCTTCCTTCTTTAGCGAAAAAAATCAACGAGGAGGGAAGCTGTAACTTTTCATTTTTTAATTTGGTCGCCATCACATATATCTTTCAACGACCAAATCGAGAGAGAGAGGGAAGCGAGTGTCCGCGAAAGTGGAGTTCGCCCTCAGCGGCAGCGCCTTGAAGACCTTGGCTCGATCCGTCGCCTGCCTCTTCCGTGTCGGCAACGACCTCGCCATCCAAGCTTCTCCTTGGATTCATCTGAAATTCACGTCGGGTGAAATAGCTACAGCAGTTGCTTATTCGTGCGCCCTGCTAAGCGATGCTTAGTAGTTTAGATGCTATGATGCCGTGTTAGGTATTGGCTCGTTTCTCTCGATACGCTCTCCGATTGACAAATTTTGAGAGTCCTTCCACTGATTGCCGAGCGCGTGGAGCTTTCGGCGGTGGATTTGAGGTAGAAGTTGGTTAACTTAGGGCGCGATTGGCCTTGTCGCCGATGGTTAGAACTTGGCGTGCGCAAATCCGAAGTCCACTAAAAGAATATAATACTGCCGATAGGTGATTTAAAGTCGTTATATTGTAAGAGGCAATTCACTGCTATAGACAGGAGCACTATCAGTATCAGGGATAATTGTGGACAATGTTGAATGGTGAAACCATAGGAAAAAACCCCAATGGATAACCTTTTATGGTGCTGCTATTCTGTCCTTCTAATGCTTTCCTTGTCTGTCTAGTTACTTTGATGGTGTCGTATGGAGTTTTGCGACACTCAATAACTGAAAGCATGAAGTCTTGAAACTGACATTTTCATTGAGAGAAAATGATTGCAGAATGCTGTGATGAGCATTACTAAATCATGTCGTATGAGTCCACCGAGATTAGCTTCTCTAATTTGTCATCGTGCAAAAGCAATGTGAACTCTTTCTTATAAATTTTGCAGTGCACCAATATGACCTATAAAGCCAATGGATTCGGAATAAAGAGATGGGGGGAACTTATTCAATATTAGATTCCATGAATATGACTTTTACTTATTTTTGTTGGCCACTAACCATTTTAAGTCTTTTGACTCAATCATGCTAACTACATATCATTCAAGTATGTTTTCTAACCGCAAGAGAATCGAGAGGCTGGCGCCTGTCAAACCCGCATTAATTTGATAAGAAGCTGTACCATGCAGAAATACTTGTTTATCTCACCTCGCCAACTGTGAGTTTTTGTTCATGCATAAGTGATGAGGTTTAAACCTAGTTTTTGTCATATGTATGCAGGCATTAAGAAAACATACTGGATAGCTATCCTCTGGATAGGAGATGATGCCCCAGAAAATATTGTAGGGAGGCCTCATCATCTGAATTTGCTTGCAAATTTTCGTTCATCCTTCAGGGAATTACTCTCATAGCAACTGAATGAAGCTCCATACCTTCTTATGCTGCAAGTGAATTTGATGGGAAAGCCGTTGAGTTTCGAAGCTAGATTGACCCTACTAAAGGTAGACTCTAGTTTTACTCTTTTCGACTGAATATGGAGAAGATTATCTAGTTCAGACTCTAGTTGCAGAGAACGACTCTTTGCTGCACTCTCAGCTGTGGATAGATCCTGTGGAAGAGTTTGGCAATATGCTCATGGCGGCAACCTAGTAGACGTGACTTTTGATATAGCTAGAATAAGTACCTAGAGGGGGGTGAATAGGTATATAAATGATTTTTCTCAATAATTGCACAATACTAGACAGTTAAAGGATTTGAGACAAACAATAATCGAAGTAAGGCGAGAGAAGAGAAAATTGAACACGCGGTTTATAGTGGTTCGGCTTATTTCAAGCCTACGTCCACTCTTCTGCACTGACAGCCTATTGGCTGGATTCCACTATGAACAAAGAGATGTTACAGCATTGTTCTTCCTTGATTTCTTGGTGTAGGTGATCTACCACACTCGCTCAAGGTATCACTAAATATAGACACTCTTTGTGTATTACAATTTCGCTCAAAATGTATCGACTAATAATCAAGGTGCTTCAGACTCTGGAATTTGTCTATCGAGCATGCACTAAAGTAACTAGAACGTCTTCCTTTTATACTCCTTTATGCCATCATACCTGTTGGCACTTACCAAAGGAATTCCTCCAATCTACCCATTGGACGGAATCAATTAACAAGATCATTCGAGCTAATAAAGGAACCTGACGATAGCCCATCAATCTTGTTCGCCCATACAATCAGGATCTTGGTTTCCAAGAATAGAACCTTCCAAGAATATTTCGTCGACCATCGGATCTTCAAACGATCTTGATTACGAATAAAAGAATCCGTTATAATTATCCAGCCAAGAGATCTTCTCCAGAGGATAGGACTAAATCCTCAACCAAATACTTCGGCTCTGGATTGTCTTCGTCACTGGATTAGAAAAACTGTCAATGAGAATAGTCTTGAGTCTTGAGTCTGGTGATCTGAAAGTCTTCAGACTCTAAACGGAAAGATCTGCATTTATCCAGTACTGGGCGATAGAGACGTTTTGTCGGCTTCAAAATATTCTGGAAATATTTCTCCAACAATCTCCCCTTTTTGATGGTGACAAAACTTTCTGTAGATTTGAACAACTTTGACCGCAAAATATTACTCAAGCAATATGGCTATCTCATAAAGATTAATAAAACAACCAAACTCTGCATCCACAGAAAATTGGTTAGTCTTTCATGAGTAATACCATATAACAACACTTTGATATAATAGTAAACAGTCAAGCATCAATCAAAATCCACACTCAAGTCAGTCAAATTCAAGTTCACACCCAAGTTCACTCATGTCATGCTAAAAAACAAACATATTCAAACACAAAAGAAATTTAGAGTTCAAAAATTTAGAGTTCAAATTGCAATTCTCCCATTTTTTGTCATCATTAAAAAGGTGAGAAAAGAGTCAAGTCTTCTTGGGAATGCGCACAATCTGGAAATCTCCCATCGACTGTACGATCCCTTCCAGCCTCTTCAAGTCTTCCCGTAGATGAGCTACTTCTTCTCCTTTGGCATTGGCTTGAATTTGAAGAGCAAGGTCTTTCAATTGATCCGCCAAGGTAACAGAAGATGCTTGTCCAGCATTCTTCATGACTTGAAGTTCACAGTCCAGAGCATAGATTTGACCCTTTATTTCCAGAAGAACATCAAGAATACGACGAAAATCTGCTGTATTGATCGTCTGTGTGCTCGCATTGGCTTTCTCGGATAGAGTGAAGTTAGACGATGGACCTTCTGTGTAATTTTGCAGATTTGATGTTGATGTACCATGTCCTTCCTCAGGCATTTGAGAAGCCTGAAGATCTTTTGGATTTGCTGGTGAGTGACTCACACCTTCACTATTGACAGCATGTGGTGTAGTCTTTCCTTGCTCGCCATCTCCCCCTGTCTCTAGGACCTCCAATGGGGAAGAGTGATGGTCATGCTCTTCAAAGATCTGCAGACTTTTCTTTTTCTGCTTCTCCTTCTTCTTCAGCTTCTTTCTCTTTTTCTTTGTCTTGCTGCTCCTCTGCTGCTCTGTTCTTTGCTTGCTCCTCTTCTTCTCTCTGTTCTTTTTCCTCTGCTTCTTTTTCTTTCATCTGTCGTTCTATTGATTCAGGTACAGAACGTCTAGTTCTTATCAATGCAGAGATAGTGAGATCTTCATCTTCTTCTTCATCCTCCAAGATAAGAGTTCTTTTCTTTTTGGATGGAGCACTCATGGGCTCCTTCCCTTTTCTCTTAGATGTAGAAGATGCTGGAGTCTTCACTTTGAACTTCTCCATTGCCTTATCAAGCTCTTTCAGACGCATTTTTGTCAGCATTTTCAGACCTACCACCATTTTGTCGCATGGTCGAACACAAAGAGTGTGTGGAGGTTCAATGTTCAAGTGTCGAAGATTTTGGTCACAAGACACGGGTAAGGCAATTGGCCCTTGTCCTTTGCCATTGCTCTGTACATGTGAAAGAGAATGGTGTGAGGGAGAGAGAACTTCTTCCCTGTATTGATCGCATACATCAATTTTGCCTCGGAGTTAGACACGTCAGTCTTGGATGTAGACTTTGGCCTGATACAGTTGATCACAATTTTGTGAAGCAAGATGTTGATGGCATGCATTCTTGTGTAGGTAATTCTCCCTTCTGTAGACCTGTCTTTGACAAGATCCATTGTGGCACGAGCAATCGAAACTTTGATCGGTTGATAGCGTCCTCTTTCAACTCCCATTATGTCAGCCAACATGTCCACATCTATGACATGGTCTTGGTCTCGAACACTGAGAGATATTCTATTTGCATCTAAAAAGCTAAGATTCGAATAGAAGTATGCTGTCAATTGCGCATAACCGTCTGTGGTATCGGAGAAAAATTGCTCAAGTTGAAGCAGATTGAACTTCTCCCTTAAGTTCACATTAATGTCATCCAAGAAATCGAAATCAACACTCCTAGGGTTTATCACCCCTCGTTTCAACAGTCTGAAGAACAGATTCTCTTGTTCCTTTGATTTAAACAAATCCATCCTTTTTCCCTTCACCTTCGCAGCCACACCCATTCTAGGTTGAAATTCACTGAACATTTTATCATCATCGTTCTTATCAGTCGGATTCAGTCCCGATACACGAGGGTCAATTGGAATGCTCGCAAGTGCTTCCTCAGCCTTTCCTTTGGGAGCAATTCTCAAATCCTCCATTTTTCGCAGAAAGATATACTCATTCCCATAATTTTTATGCTTAAGGAAATCATCTATATAGTTCAGCGGAGTCCCAATGCTTTTCAACGCTCGATAGAGCTTGTAAATAAAAGAGGGTTTTTGGACTCTTACAGGGTCTGCATCCTCGATTATTTCTTCCTCCGGTTGTTGACCCGCACCTTGTGGGGTAGATGGTAAAGAGTGACGTGGTGGAGAGTGAATCGGGCTCTGTTGCTGACTCGGTAAAACTTCCTCTTCGGTGAGATCGAAATGGGTAGGCCCCTCCCTCATTCTCTGTGGTCCCCTGTTCGCGATTCTTGAAGACTTCCTCGAAGAAGACATCCTTCCTTGTCGTTGAAAGATTCCTTTACTCGCTTTCCCAAGAAAAGATGACAACTTTCTCGAAGATGAATACGAAGTAGAGACAGGATTGGGAGGAGAATGCCTTTTAGGGTTTTGAAGTGTAAGCGAAAAAGAAAACTATATATATATATAACTCAGTTTTAAAAAAAAAAAGGAAAAATCAATCGGCACAAAGGAAAGTGAACAGACACCTCGTTTTAAAATCAATAACTGCCAAATAGAGGTTAATCGTTTTTGAAAAGACAAGATTCCGTTTTTCATGGAAATTATAAATTAACTGAACTAAAGATCGTACCTTTTCGAGTTTGAATAAAACAACTTACAGTCTATAGCCATGAATGTCTGAGTCTGAGGGTTGAAGAGTCTCTAGACTTTAACTTCCTCAAGCTTCAAAATGTTAAGTCTGGAGCGGATATGATCGAATTGATTATTCTCCAAAGGCTTTGTGAAAATATCTGCTAGTTGGCTCTTTGAATCAACAAATTGAATCGAGATTTCTCCATTTTGAACATGATCTCTAATGAAATGATGTCGAATCTCTATATGCTTTGCTCTTGAATGAAGGATTGGATTCTTAGTGAGATTGATTGCTTATTTGGTGTTGTCACATCTAATCTCCGTGCATGAGTCTTCAATTCCAAAGTCTTGTAGCTGTTGTTTTATCCATAGAATTTGCAAACATCAACTTCCAAGAGCTACATACTCAGCTTCTGTTGTTGAGAGAGACACAGTGCTTTGTTTCCTTGAAAACCAAGACACTGTCCTGCTTCCAAGCAACTGGCAAGTTCCCGAAGTGCTCTTTCTATCAACTCTACAACCGGCCAGATCTGCGTCTGAGTATCCCAAAAGATTAAAGTCTCCCTTCTTAGGATACCAAAGACCGATGCTTGAAGATGAAGCAACGTATTTGATAATACGTTTTGCAGCACTGAGATGGGATTCTTTAGGATCTTATTGAAACCTAGCACGAGATGCAAACACTCAACAAAATGTCGAGTCTAGAAGCGGTAAGATAAAAAAATGAACCGATGATGCTCTGTACAGCTTTTGATCAACTTTCTTCCCTTCTTCATCTTTGTCTATCTTCAAAGAACATGACATTGGTATGTCGGTCTTTTTGCACTTTTCCAGTCCAAACCTTTTGACAAGATCATTAGCATATTTTTTTTTATAGATAAAAGTTCCTTCCTTCAATTGTTTTATTTGAAGACCAAGAAAGAACGTTAACTCTCCCATCATACTCATTTCAAACTCATCCTGCATAGACTTTAAAAATTTCTTGCATAGACTTTCATTAGAGGATCCAAAAATAATATCGTCCACATATATTTGAACAAGTAAAAAGCTTTTGCTTTCCTTTTTGATAAATAAAGTAGTATCTACTTTACCTTTGACAAAACCATTATATATTAAAAACTTACTTAGTCTGTTGTACCAAGCTCAAGGTGCTTGCTTTAAACCATACAAGGCTTTTTTTTCACCAAGGCGAGTCGGCTTCTTTGGGTCTTCAAACCCCGGAGGTTGTTCCACGTAAACTTCCTCATGGATAAATCCATTTAGGAAGGCACTTTTGACGTCCATTTGGAATAACCTGAAATTTTTATAACAAGCAAACGCAAGTAATAGACGAATAGCTTCTAACCTTGCTACTGGAGCGTAAGTCTCATCATAGTCTATTCATTCTTCTTGCGTATATCCCTTGGCCACGAGTCTTGCTTTGTTTCGTACGACTTTTCCTTTCTCATTCATCTTGTTCCTGAACACCCATTTAGCTCCAATAACATTTTTGCCTTTTGGTTTAGATGTTAATTCCCAGACATCATTAATGTTGAACTGTCTGAGCTCTTCTTGCATAGCTTCAATCCAGCTTTCATCATATAAAGCTTCTTCTATGCTTTTTGGTTCAATTTCAGAAATGAGAGCCACTGCACTAGACTCTTCACGCCTTTTGGATCTGGTACGAATTCCTTCATTAATTTCGCCGATAATGAGATATTTAGGATGACTAGACTTATGCTTCCGATTCTTGGTTGATTTGTCTCGGTTGATGATCTCTTTCTTTATTTGAATCTTCATGATCAGCTTGATCTTTGGTCTTCCAGTCCGAGAAGCTTCTTGAGTTGTAAGCTTTGGAGAGTCTGGAGCAGGTTCAGACTCTTCATGATAAGTCTGACTAGATTCATCTTGCGTAGAGTCTTGAAATTTGACATTCATTGACTCCTCCACGATCGACTCTTCTTGTTGTAGACTCGTAGGCTTTGCTTGATGTAGAATATCCAAGGAAGATGCCTTCCATCTGATCTTTCTTCAAACTTACCAACTCGATCTTTAGCATTTTTCAATATAAAGTATTTGCAACCAAACACATGAAAGTATGAAACAATAGGCTTCTTACCTTTGAATAACTCATAAGGGGTTTTCTCTAGAATAGGTCTTAAGAAAACTCTATTGATGATATAGCATGCTGTTGAAACAGCTTCAGCCCAAAATCGTGAAGAAATCTTACTTTCAATTAAAAGAGTTCTAGCCATTTTTTAAAGAGATCTATTCTTTCTTTCCACAACTCCATTTTGCTCTGGAGTATATGGCGAGGAGAACACATGATTAAATCCAAATTTATCACAAAATTTTGTAAAATCTTGATTTTCAAATTCACCTCCATGATCTGTTCTTATACTTGAGATAACACACCATTTTTCATTTTGAACCTTTTTAGCAAATTTTTCAAAATACGAGAAGGTTTCGGACTTACTTGCAAGAAAATATACCCAAGTAAAGCGGGAGTAATCGTCCACAATTACTAGGTAATATTTCTTACCTCCAATACTCTGAGTTCTGGTTGGTCCGAAGAGATCCATATGCAGCAACTGCAGTACATGATTAGTGGAGACATGATTTATTGGCTTATATGAATTTCTTACCTGCTTTCCCAGAATGCATGGAGTGCATGGATCGGACTTTTGGTATGGTAATTTTGGTAGACCTCGAACAAGCTGCTTTGATGAGATTTTGGCTAATTGCTTCATGTTGACAGGACCAAGCTTTATGTGCCATAAGCTTGCTTCGTCTTGAATTGAGATTAGGCATTGCGATTCATTTGGTTTCACATCCAAGAGATAGATGTTTCCATGCCTTCGACCCATGAAAGATCGAGTAGAGTCTTTACTAGTTCAGTAACATATTCCTTCTTGAAAGAAGATCTTAAAACCAGTATCACACAATTGACTGATGCTGAGAAGATTGTAATTGAGTCCTTCCACTAAGGAAACATTATTTATTGTGAGATTTCCAATTTTCACAGTTCCAAATCCCACAATACTTCCTTTGCTGCTTCCTCCAAATGAAACTTTTCCACCATTTACTTGGACAAGTTTTATGAAGCAATTTGAGTCTCCTATCATGTGTCTTGAGCATCCACTGTCAAGATACCATTTTACCTTTTTCTTGACGGAGACCTGCATTTAAAAGAGAGTCTCAAGCTTTCTTTGGTACCCAAATTTTCTTGGGTCCTTTGGTGTTAGTAAGATAAAAGTATTAGCCCATGTTTTCTTAACGGGTTTCCAAACCATAGGACACTCTTTTTCAAAGTGATCCGGGTTTTGTTACACTTTGAACACCTGAGGGCTTTTCGACCTACGGACTTTACAAAAACTTTCTTGAAATGATTTTTGTAAGCCTCTCTCGAGGGTCTTTACTTGATTCTTTCTTTTACTTTAGGAAAATCAATCAAGGGAATATTTTCTGCTGTCATACCTAGACCAGACTTATTGAAGTAAGGTCTTTGAGCTGAAAGAATTTTTTCAAGTTTTTCAGACCCTATTGAAAATTTCTTTGAAATATTTGATAAGTCAGTTTTTAAAAGAGCATTTTCTTTCAAAAGACTATTTTCATTTTCTTTAAGAGTGGAAACATTCAAGTCTAAACTTTTAACTCTTTCTTCTAAAACGTTTTCCTTTTGTTTTAGAGCTGAGTTTTCCTTTTAAGTTCGGAAATTCTTTTGAGAGAAGTCTTAAGACTAAGACACAGTTCATCAATGTATTTAGAAACTTTGACAGAATTTTGAAATCACTTACCTCAAATTCACTGTCCGAGTCCGATCAGAACCCGAGTCTGAGTCTGATTGTGCCATCAGACATAGATTGGCATACTCATTATCACTTTCTTCACACTCTGTATCACTCCAAGTTTCGGCTTTGAGAGCTTTTCGAAACTTTTCAGTTTTTCCTCTCTTCTTCTTTAGAAGAGGACAGTTGGGTCTGATGTGTCCCTTTTTCTTACATTCAAAGCAAACTACATCTTTGTTTGGTTCTCATCATCACCAGACTTAGTGCGTTGTCTTTGAAAACTTTGTTTCTTTGAGTTGAACCTTCTTCCTTTTCTATTCAGTTTTCTGAATCTTCTTATCATGAGAGCAAGCTCCTCATCGTCCATATCATCTTGAATCAGTATCATCGGAATCATCATTTGATTTTAATGCAATGGATTTCTTACCTCTTGGATCTTCGTCTTCATTGATTCGTTCGACTTCATAAGACTGAAGAGTTCCAATCAGCTCGTCGACAGATAGTGGCATGATTCTTTGCGTCTCCCTTATTGAAGTCTTTATGTGATTCCAATCTTTGGAGAGTCCACGCAAGTAGCTTGTTTACCTTCATGGGATCAGAAATTTTTGTCCTTGATTCTCAAGACCATTGACAATATCTATAAAACGGCTAAACATGTCGGGTTATAGATTCTCCTGGTTTCATCTTGAAGGCTTCATATTGACCGAGGAGAATGTTAATTCTGGTTTCTTTCACTCGATCTGTTCCTTCATAGGTGATATGTAATCTGGCCCAAACTTCTTTTGCTGTAACATAAGAAGATATTCTGTTATATTCAGTTGGTGACAAAGCACAATATAAAGAATAAATTGCTTTTGTATCGAGTGCTTGTCTCTTGAATATCTCTTCCGAGTCATTCCATTTGGTCTCAACAGGTTTCTTTCCCTCTTTTAGAGGCGATGCATTTTTGTAGGAGTAATTCCTTTTTCTACAACGTCCCATTCCAGAGGATCCTTTGATAGTAGGAAGGCTTTCATCTTGTTTTTCCAGATGTTGTAATCCTTCCCATCAAAGTAGGGTGGTCTGGTATTGCTTTGCCTTTCCACCAGCCCTGGTGCTAGCATACTAGCCATGGATCTTTTACTCTGAAGTAAAACACTTCAAATAAAGTGAGTACACGAGCTCTGATACCAATTGATATAGCTAGAATAAGTACCTAGAGGGGGGTGAATAGGTATATAAACGATTTTTCTCAATAATTGCACAATACTAGACAGTTAAAGGATTTGAGACAAACAATAATCGAAGTAAGGCGAGAGAAGAGAAAATTGAACACACGGTTTATAGTGGTTCGGCTTATTTCAAGCCTACGTCCACTCTTCGCACCGATGAGCCTATTGGCTGGATTCCACTATGAACAAAGAGATGTTACAACATTGTTCTTCCTTGATTTCTCGGTGTAGGTGATCTACCACACTCGCTCAAGGTATCACTAAATATAGACACTCTTTGTGTATTACAACTTCGCTCAAAATGTATCGATTAATAATCAAGGTGCTTCAGACTCTGGAATTTGTCTATCGAGCATGCACTAAAGTAACTAGAACGTCTTCCTTTTATACTCTTTATGCCATCATACCCGTTGGCACTTACCAAAGGAATTCCTCCAATCTACCCGTTGGACGGAATCAATTAACAAGATCATTCGAGCTAATAAAGGAACTCCGACGATAGCCCATCAATCATGTTCGCCCATACAATCGGGATCTTGGTTTCCAAGAATAGAACCTTCCAAGAATATTTCGTCGACCATCGGATCTTCAAACGATCTTGATTACGAATAAAAGAATCCGTTATAATTATCCAGCCAAGAGATCTTCTCCGAGAGGATAGGACTAAATCCTCAACCAAATACTTTGGCTCGGATTGCCTTCGTCACTTGGATTAGAAAAACTGTCAATGAGAATAGTCTTGAGTCTTGAGTCTTGAGTCTTGAGTCTTGAGTCTGGTGATCTGAAAGTCTTCAAACTCTAAACAGAAGATTTGCATTTATCCAGACTAGACTGATAGAGACGTTTTGTCAGCTTCAAAATATTCTGGAAAGATTTCTCCAACAACTTTTGCTGTCAAAGAGCTGAAGGTATTTGACCTTATTTGTTATTGATTATATCAAGACATCTAGGTCATAAATGCAGCTGAAATTTCTTGAATATAAGACTTCACTTTCAAACTTATCTCCATTTCAAGAAAGTGAGTCCACCTAATTGCAGTAATGCCATTGGAGTCACATTCAGGACCATCTATTATGTTGAAGTTTTTCCTTGTGTCTTCCAGTGAAGACAATAATATTTAACATTTGTTCATCTCATGGAAATCTAGGCATTTGTTGCATTCTGTGAGGGATGTGAAGTTGACATTCATTTATGCTTTTAGAAGGCCAGCAAGAAAGTAAATTCTAAATGCTCTTTTGTATCTTATCTTCTATCCTTTTTTTTTCCCATGCTTCACTTCAATTTTGTTTATGCAAGTAGCTCAGATGCAACAAGTAGATTTCGGCAATCGGTGCATAACTGGTTTTATTAGATGACAGATTGTTAGTTATCTACTCAGAGACCTAAAACATCCTCATGCATAGCCTCACAATCACAATAGTAAAGGCCCATGGCAATGTTACTTTTGGGCTGAATATGAAAAAACGAGACACTATCATTGAAAATTTGGTTGATAAACATAGTGCACCTTCGAATTAAGTCTGGATAATAATAGCTCAAGGAGGTTTAAGTTCGGATTACGTTTTTCTTTTTTTATTTCCTTTTAACAAAGAAAATGTAGGTTCATGTATAAAGTGCACTTTTTTGCTCACCCATCGAGCTTACCTTTACTTGCTTGGTCATGACATAAGCAACCAAATATTCTAAAAAACAAAATAATCACTAATGATACCTATAGTTCCTCAGGTCCGGCATCTAATTGTGGTCGATGGAGATCTATTCACTAGGTAACTTGTTGTGTTGAGCAGATCTGTCAGGAACTTCATAGTTAAACTAGCATTAGATATCATTTATAGGTCGTCTCTACTAATGTTCCGCCAATCAACCCTACAATATGTATAGTTCACTCACGCTAATATGGTGTCTCACTATGCCCTTCCCCTTTTAGGTATTTAACAATTTTGAACAAAACTCAATGCTACTATCAATCTGGACATACTTAATTTTCTTATCAGGATTACAGTTCTCAAATACATGATCTCAACAACCTCAAACTTTAATAAAAAGATTCATGTAATGGTTATGTCTCTCTTTTTTTTTTTTTTTTTTTTTGTGCAAATATATCATTGTGATATAATACACAAAATATTAAAAAAAAAATTGTGTATTCTTGTTAGAAATTTTAATTTGTTTTTCTTGTTATTTGACCTTTGCCCCACCAAAAAAAAAAAAATAATTGTTTTTACTATCCATACGTCAAATATCTTTTTGAAATTAAACTTGCAGTTCTGGATGTGTTCATGTGAGTATATGGAGATATAAGACAAATGCATGATGTTCAATTTAGACTCATATCTCGATAACTTTAGCTATTAGGAAAATTGTTGTCTTTTATGATGCCTAAAGATTTCGAATCTTTACATTTCATATTTCACGTGTGAGGTCTGATTTAAATACAAGGAAAGTATCAAAGACATATTTCGTGTTGGAAGCACCTTAGAAATGTGCTTGATACACAAGGAAGTAGCTTATTGATTTTAATTCCTAGATATGAAGCAAGTTCGAAGTTCAAATTGCTAAAATGTATAAATTCCATGGGGAGTTCTTACTTTGAGCCATCAAGGACATGTACCCATATCGGTCAGACAAACATTGCCGGAGCACCCATCATGCACGGCAAAAATTAATCTTCAAGATGAGAAGAAAAGATTTGGACTTGTGGTTCTAACTTTTTGGTGGGGGCAGTTTTATTTTTTATTTTTACTTTTTAAAGATGTTCAGTGAGATTTATTTGAATACTTGCTTTTAGTTTATCATATCGCTGTAATTCAAATTTAATGAAGTAGTCTTAGTATCCCTAATATTATCTTTTCTTCCTTCAGCTTTCTTTTAATTGAAATAGAAAACTAGTCAGGTGACTTGCAAGTTTTTCTTCTTCTTCTTCTTTTTTTTTTTTTTTTTTTTTTTTTTTTTGATAAGCTGGTGATTTGCAAGTTTACTATTAATTAGACGATTAATGTTTTATATCGAACAAAAATGAATATTGATCTTTGAGAAAAGAGAACAATAATGTATTAAAAATATACCAGGGAAAAATTACAAAATGATCCCTTTACTATTGCCGCTATTCAATTTTGGTCATCATATATTATCTTGTGACAAATTGGGTCCATAAACAAATTGGTTCCAAATGCGACATCTCTGCTGTCGCAGAGGGGTGTAAGGGCGCATGCATAATTGAAAAAATGGAGTTCACCCTCTGCGGAGACCTGAGGTCGCTCGATCACTTGCCCCTCCCACGGGAAAAACGACCTTGCTATTCCGGCTTCTCCTACCCAAGTGAATCAATTTCTTCTTCTCTCCGTCTCTCTCGCCCACAACTCCGGTCAAAAAGTTCGCGGCCGCCACTGAAATCCATGTCAATCATTCCTCAACTTCAATCCATCGAGTGAAAAGCTAAGGAGTCGCTTATTTGTGCCCTGATGAGCGATGCTTATGTTAGATGCTATGTCATGACTCATGTTAGTTATTGGCTCATTTTGCTCGATATGGTGTCCGATTGAGAAATTTGAATCTCCTTCATCCAATTGCCAAGTCATGAAGTTTTTGGTGGTGGATTGGAGGCAGAAATTTATTAACCAATTTTGTGATTAGCCCCATTGACACTGATTACAACTCGACGTGCATAAATCTGATGTCAATGAAAGAATCTAATACTGTTGATAGGGTGATTTAAAGTCACTATATCCTAAGACTAAGGTAATTCACAGTTTTAACTAGCAGATCTATCAATGCTACAGAAAATGCCGAATGGTTAAACCATAGGAAAAAACCTACATATAACATTCTATGGGTGCTGTTATTCAGTCTTGGTAATGCTTTCCCGGTTTGTCCAGTTACTTTGATTGGTGTTGTATGGCGTTTTGCAACACCCAATGAGTGAAAGCACGATTATGTTCACTTGCATAACTCTTACATAACCATACTTTTTTAGGAAAAAATGTTAAAAAAGATCTAAACCTTTTGCATTTGTGTCAATGTTAAAAAATGTTTACCTTTTACCTTTACCAAAAAAAAAAATATCAATTCAGTCATAAACCTTTTGTTAGTGCCAATATAGTCCTAAACATTTTCACTTTGTGCCAATTCAGTTCTTTCCATCTGGCTAGATTTTGTTGATTGAGTACCAGTCGGCTAATGTGGCATAATCGACGCTGACATGAATAATTTTTAATAATATATATATTTTTTTATTTTTTCCTTCTCCTCCTCCTTTCTCTAGCTAGTCGAAGCAAAAAATAAAAAGAAAAGGAAAAATAAAATAAAAAATAAAAAATATTAAAATATTATTAAAAGTTATTTACATCGGTGTTGATCGTGTCACGTCGGCCTAACTAGCGCCAATCAGCAAAATCTAGCCAAAATGAGCCAAAAAGAATTGAATTCGCACCAACTAAAAATGTTTAGGAATAAATTGACATAAAAATACAAAAGGTTTACTACCTTACCAAAAAAAAAAAAATACAAAAGGTTTATGACTTTTTTAACACTTTTCCCTATATTTCGACTTAATTTTTCTCCATCATGTCTAATTACCAAATAACAACAAAAAGTTCAAAGTTCTAAAGTCATGTTTTGCGCTTGGCACCATTTTGTGCCGATTTGAAATTGGATTAGATATAATATTGATTTGTATACAGATATCACTTCTTACTTGTAGATATCAGGTTAAAATTCTGTTATTCCAATAAAACTTCCAGCTTTTCTTTCACACACTCAATTTATCAAGATCTGCCTATCAATTGATTACCTTCAAGAAGGACCGCCTTTGATAAATTTATAGCATCTAGCACTAAGGTTCATGCAACCTTCTTTTGAAGGTACGGTGTGTTGCTTTTCTTACTGGAATTATTCTATAGTTTATAGTTGTAAGCAACTAACAAAATAATTAGAATACCTATTACAAACATTGATTATTTAAGTGTGCTATTACCACACATCAATGCGTCAAAAGTTCAATGGACTGTGCAGTGCTTCATTGGTAAAGGCCTTCTAGTTGTGTAGATGGTGCTCTAAATTCATTATATTGGAAATGGTGTATTTGATTGTTGAGATGGCAAACTTGTGGGTATAGATGGAAGTATTAGAGAATTCATTTTTCCCTCTAAGAATAATCTCGCTCCAATTCTATCGAACCAAGCAGAAATGAAGTCTTGAAATCGATGTGCTCACTGAGAGAAAATGACTGCAAAATGCGTTGATAAGCATTTTCACGTCGTATGTATCCATGGAGATGAGCTTCTCTGTGAGATCTGTGTAACGGATATATGGCATTGCCCCAGCGTGACCCATAGAGCCTACAAGTTCAGAGTAAAAGGACAGAGGAACTATGGGTCAAACGGATGTCGCAGCCCTTTATGCTCGCTAACAGATCCTATCGTCGATCGCGTAGGCTAGTCCAAGATTTTGAAACTAATCCGATCCTTTTGTGAAAAAAGTTATAAATTTATTACACTTATGCGAATTCGGTCTTAAACCAACCTTTCAATTATACAAATTAAGTCATTAACCGTTGATAGTCCATCTGGCTAATTTTAGCCAAAAATCAATGTGTGGATGTTGGCCATGGTTAGCCAACATTGACGCGGGCAATTTTTACAATTTCTTAAATATTTCCTCTTTTTTCTTTCTTTCTTTTTTCATTCTTTCTTTGCCAATTTTCTAGCCTCAAAGATAACCCATGACCAACCAAAGGTGACAATTGACAAGGGTCACCCTCACCAGAGGCCAGTGAGGGGACCCTTGCCAATCATTGCTTGTGGTTAGCCATAGTTGAGGCCTAGTGATCAACAATGGAAAAAAGGGAAGAAAAAAGAAAGAAAATAAAAGAAAAATATAATAAAAAATTGTAAAAATTGTCCACCTCAATATGTCACATAGATTGATAGACGTTAGCGATTTTCCATCAAAACTGACTTAATGAACTACATTGGCAAATTGTTATAATTTTAGGACTCAATTGGTACGATTAAAAGTTTATGACTAAATTGATATAATTGCAATATGTCTAAGACTTTTTTTGTTAATTTTCTCAATTACATATTTATACTTATATTGAAGCAAAATTACTCTGTCTCACTTTTTTTGTTTCTTCTAATTATGCCCCAACATTCATAAAGTCGTGCGTCTCACTTTCCTAATGTGAATTGGCTCTGTTCTCAAATACGTAAATCTTTCGTTGAAGAATTTGTGTGGCCGGTTACTTCCGTTTCTCATTTATTACATGCATGCTTCCTTTCTGTAAAGGAGTACGTTGGGCTTAGTTGCTTTCATTTTTTAATTGGGGTACATGTGAAGATAGTGTGCAGATTATTGCTGAGGTTGGGATATGAGGACCTACTTATGACCATGGTCAAAATTGTCATTTGTGTACCGAAATATCAGTAAATGAGGATAATGTGATATGACGGAAATTACAACCATAATCAAATTACTTAACTACTCTCGTGTTTCGTAACTCTCAATTATATTCAATAATTCACAGAGTGTTTAACCTTAATAATTTTTCATAAAACAATCTTTCGATCATATAAATGAATAGAAAGAGTCTAACCCACAAGATTTAATCCGTTTCAATATTCTCGATTGCTACATGGTGTAATTCATGAATAGGCCTGCTCTTACTTCTTTACATAAGGCGTGGACACCCCCACTTACATTTAATGTATATGAATCCATAAAATAAAATAAAAAAACTCTTCGAAAAAACTTAATCAAACTAGGAAATCTGCTCTAACCAAAAAACTTACTTAAAATAAATTTTCAGTTCAAACTCGAGACATATTTTCAACTGTCTTTATTATCGTCATTTATTCTACTTTGTGATATAAAAGATGTTCCAGGTAATAATAATACATCACAAGGTTCTAGTCCAAGCCAGCATTGCTAGGACACACATCAAAGCCACATTTGCAAAGGGCCAATCACAACAAGAGGAAAATTGAAAATTGTCACCATTCTCTAATTAATCCTCGGGTTTGATGAGATTATCCACATCAAGATGCAAGGAACGATGATCAGCCAAGGCATGTCACCAAGCAGCATGTACATCAATAAGCTGCACGAGACACATCCTAGAGCAACTGTGATAAGAGCGTACATAAGTTGAAGCCTTGGGTCTATATCTTGTCGTCCCATCTCGAAAATTAATTTCTGTCGGACGGTTTTGACAATCATGTGGATAAGCATGATTGGTGCCCCGCTAATGTTGGTTGGACCTGTGTAGCCATACATGTCCCTCATGGCTTGAAGCAAGCACTCCTCCAAAGAATCAAGATGCTGGTTATATGTTGCAGCAATTTGAGTTTCATGCTCTGCTTCATGTCTAAGAATCAATTAACGAACTACTTGTTAAACGACAGGTTAAGCTCAAGTTGTGTGCTCTTTTGCATCTTATAAAAGGACAATTTTTCCAATAGCTATCTAGATATGAATCTACAATGAACATCAAGCAGTTCTCAATGCTACTACGTAATATAATTGCATAAACACATCAAGAACTACCAATTTAACTTCAAAAGAAATTTAATGGGCGGCATGATGCCAAGCTTCTATTGCAACATTGTCGGAGTCTAACCTATGTTTGGACTGCGGGAGTGTATAGCCCATCTTATGTACAAAATGTAACATCACGGTACAAGGGGATAATACCTCTTTAACACCTACAAATATATCCCGACCTACTCTAACAACGCTTGTTCACAAAACAAAGCCTCCACCCAGACGCACGAAACTACTTGGTAAGCCTCCATGCTTACTGGGTAGAAACAGAGTTTAGCTAATTGCAGGTCTATCTTTTCTTAGCATGGGTTTCTTTTGACAAAAGAAAGAGACCGTGGATATACAGTCGTGTCTCTTCCATCAATGTAATGAATTTCTCACCCGGAACTTGAGAAGAAGGTTCACATCATTCCCAACTTTCTGAATTTAAAAAAGAAATGACAATTATCATGGTATTTCACTCTCCTCAGACAAGCCCAGCTGTTTTAATGGGCATTCAAACTTGAAACGGATCATTCCTGCTATGAATCCAACTGAATTCCATTCCAAATTCATATCATGAAAATTTGCCAATTCACGCACACAAAGGATCAATAACTACGAGAAACAATCTTACTATTTCGACGACATCCACTGAATATACTATGTTATGGGTAACACCCATCATCCTCTGTTCTGAGTAGGGCCCACGCCCTGTTCTACGCCCTGTTCTACGCCCTGTTCTGAGGCTTATGAATATGGAGAACAAGAACCTGGATCAATCTATAAAAAGGAAAAAGAACAGGGGAAAAAATTTGTGTGGTACAATTTGCTGCTTCGACGACGCAAAAGGGTCAACAACTACGAGAAACAATCTTACTTTTCGACGACATCCACTGAATATACTCTGTTATGGGTTACACCCATCATCCTCTGTTCTGAGTAGGGCCCAGACCCTGTTCTGAGAACAAGAACCTGGATCGATCTACAGAAAGGAAAAAGAGCAGACGAAGAAATCTGGGTGGTACGAACTTGCTGTTTCAATCCGACTCTCAGAGTCTAAAATGAGAGAAACAGGGTCATTTTGTACCGTCAGGTGAAAGACGCCTCTCTCAATAGACCAAAACGCGTCAACCAGTACGAGTCCAGAACCCGTCAGCCCGTTCACTGGATTTACGTAGAGTGCATGCTTTTTCCCAGTAAAACAGCTTTCACGTAAAGTAACATACGCAGTGGGCATGATCAGAGATAGGAACAGGGGAAAAGGATCCCAAGATTTTGGCATGATTTTAAGCACTGCGCTACAGTAATTGAGATTCGGTCTGAGGTCGTTGAAGCTTACCTGCGACCACCGAGATCAGCTGGATTTTCGTTCGCCATCAACCTTCCGAATTTGGCTCGCTAGGTCTCTTCCTTTCTTGCCCGATTATAGGACGGAGTGGGTGGCGAATATGAGACGAGGTGGTCGTCCAAGGTTGTCGTTCTCAGCTTTTTACTCTTTGCAGTGTTTCTAAAATAAAATAATAAACCACGTAGCAACCGCCACCAAGCAATGTTTCATTCCCAACATTTAATGCTTGACCAACCCCGAATAAAAAAAGCCTTCTGTGCCTTTATAAATAGGGCCAAATACTATACGGTTCGGTAACAGACTCTATATATCAACTACATATGGAAAAGCATGCGACAAATTGACATTGCATTATAATAGAAATTAGAAATAATGTTATTGTGAGTTTTCTTCAATTAAATTACGAATGAGAAAAGAGGCGAAGCAAAAATATGAGAGTAAGTTGAGAATTAGAATAGGACAAAGAAAAAAAAATTAAGAATATATCGAATTAATTCAAATTCAAGATTTTGTTTTGAGTATAATGAAGGTCTATTTTATTTTTGAGTAAGTTTAGCAAGCTTGCAAACAGCGAAAGTTTTCATTGAAAGTGACACATATGGATATTTTATAAAGAATAGCTAGTAATGCAAATCAAAACCAAAGCAGGAAGCACACACATCAGCCCCCACGTCATAAGGAATCTGTACTACAGTAATACAAATTTTTTAGTTGAGGTTAGTAATTGGCCCTGTTGAAGATGACTAGAAGATAAGGTAGATATAAATCTGAAGCTGGAAAATCATAAGCACTACTCATGAAAATGCCAAATGGTGAAACCATAGGGAAAAAAGCCCGCTCGATGACCATCTATGGTTGAATGCTATCCGACTTGATAATGCTTCTCTGGTTGGCGAATGAATTAACTTAATTTGATGGTGTTATATGGGGTTTGCAACACTGCTTTGGATTTCCAGTTCGAATCGAACTGCGTTGCTAAGTTGATTAGATTGCACTTATGTCATGATCATAAGTAATCACTCCACCAAAATACAAAGATGTTTTTCCTCCATCAAGCAAATGAGGGACAGTTTTGACCTAATTTAGTCTACATATGCTTTGAATTTGATAAGTCAAAGTACGAATGCATGCACTAGCACAAGTCTTATGTAACCAGTCATTTCATGACTTCCTTTTCCTCCTCCGCATTTAACTACCAAATGAAATTAGCCATTCTAACCTCATGTTTAGCACTTGACACTATTTGTGCTGGTATATCAATATCACCTTCTTACTTGTAGTTATCATATTCGGATTCTACACGAATCTGACCTCTAGCTTTCCTTTTATGCACTCAATTCGTCAAGATCTGTCTATCAATTGACTACCTACAAGCCAACCCTCTTTAATGTGTTTATAGTAATTGGCGCACAGTTTCAATGCAGCATTGTTCAAAAGTATAGTGTCATTGCTAATCTTTTGGGTATATTTGTCAGTTTATAGTTGTAAGCGACCGACAAAATAATCTAAGAAAGCAATCTGTTTTGTCCTTAGAACACCTATTCCATACATTGATCGCGTAATTAGACATGGATTAAAAGTTCAATGGACTCTGTAGTACTTCAACGGTAAAGACCTTTCAATTGTGGGCATAGAGCTCTAAGTTCATTATGTTGGAAATGGCGTATTTGACGGTTAGGATTGCACACTTGTTGGCATGGATGGAAGAGTTAAGAGGATTCCCTCCTTGTTTGAGTCAACTAATAATCATTACATTGGAATTTGAATTTCGCTGCTTCTTTTCATAGGATCAACCACAACAAATTTCTCCCAAGTCCGTGACTTACTTGAACTTCACCATAACAACAGACCTTATTATAATACCAATTCTACTTGTACTTTTGGCAACTCTACCAGGAATTTTCAAACACAAACTCATTTACCACAGAGAAATAATTATTAACCCTACCTAATTATAATTTCTTGGGAGTCCAACATCCAATAGGTAATTCGTCCTGCTAAGTGCGATTGCGAGGAATTTCCTAGCCATACTAATATTAGACAGTATTTATAAACCATCTCTAGTAATGCTCTACTCATCAACTTTGCAATATGTTACGGTTCATTAGTATTAATGTGTGTCTCAATATGCTCTCCTCATTGCAGGATATGTTTAATAGTTTTTAGCAAAACTTCCTGCTATTATCAATTCGGACATATTTGATTGTCTTACCATAATCAAAGCTCAACCTCAACTTTTATTTTTTAAAAAAATTCAAGTAATACTTGTGTCTTCTTTTAGAGATATTATTATAACATAGTAGGATAAAATGGACAGAATTGTAATTTAAAAATAATTGTGTAATCTTTAAATATCTTACTTACTAACATTGCATTTAAATCTTACAATTTTCTATACTTTTTTTTCACAATTTTCAATTATATATTTAACTCTTTCCACACCTTTAAATTCTTTTTCCACGCGCATGCCTGTAAATCTTTTTATAGAAGGAAGACATATATATAAAGCAGCTTTATGCGACCGGTCTTATTGCTTTCATCGACCCTCGACATATTTAAAAGCATCTTTAGTTGTGATGTGATGTTATCTCTTTGATTTTGACTTTTTAGGCTATTTCCCAGAAGAATATGTGACAACTTTTGTGTTGTGGCCCCTAAGTACATTGTCTGGTCCGGTAGTCTGAGTCACTGGGAACGGAATAGAAGCCTGGACGAATTAACAAAATGAAAACAAAAGGATAGAGAATAGATGTTTACATTAAACAAGACAAAGGTGCAAGTAAACAGAATTTCTTGTGATTTGCTCCTAGCTTCAAAGGATCCCCAGTTGACTCTTCATCTCTATTAAACACAAAGTTGACAAGGACAATAATTGCTGAGGACTTACAGCAATTTCCTCCCCCTGAATCTCAGTGGAGTAGGCCCAGCTCTGAGGATACTTATGAGTCCCACCCTCTTTTATTATAACAAGAAACAACAATTCTTAGACGTTGACATCTATCTCTTTCCGTCTTTATCATATCAAACTAAAATTACTTTGTCTCGTTTTTCTATTTCTTCCGAACATGTCCGAACATACAAGAGGTTGTGCATCTCACTTTTCTAATGTGAATTGGCTTTGTTCTCCAATGGGGAAATCTTTTCATTAAAGAATTTGTAACCAATTGTTTCCCTCTCTCACTTATTGCATGTCTCCTTTGGGACTTGAATTTCATGTCAAGAGAGTATATAGAGTGTTGCCGAGGTTGGAATATCAGGATGGAGTCATGAACTACTTCGAAATCGTCAGTTCGTGTACTGAAAGATTTGTAATTGAGGATAATGTGATTTGTTCTCACGTATTGCCGCCCTTGTCAGCCCACACGCAGGCATTTCTCCCCCAAAACAGCAAGTGCAGCCCTCTCTTAATGTCGACGGATTGAAAAAAGTAAAAAGATAAATGAAAAAGATAAAGAAAATAAAAGTGGAAAAAGAAAAAAATCATAAAACCAAAAAATTACAAATATTGTCTATGTCAGCATTAGTCGTGTCATATAAAATGGTTAATGCTGACTACACCACCATATCATCCATTTCTGGCAAAAATTGAACAAAATAACTAAATTAGCAAATGATTAAAAGATTTAGGACTATATTGACAAATTATCATAAAGTTTACAATTAAATTGGCATAATTAAAAAAATTATGACTAAATTAGCAAATTGTCAAAAATTTTAAGACTAAATTAGCATAATTAAAAAGTTTAGGACTGAATTAACCATTGTATAATAGGCTTATGACTTTTTAGACAATTTTCCTCCTTTAAACTAACTATTTATTATTTTGTGACAAACTGCATGACAAAGTTATTTTTCTACATCATGCCCACTAGTTTGCACTATTATGACACATTGATGCCACATATTGATCTATAGCTCTTAGCCCTTACTTTTTGTCTGCATTTGGACAAAGAAAAACATATGACCTTCCTACAATCAAGATTGAACATTAGTCGACCGACCAATCACACCACAAAAATAAAGTACGAAGATCGAACATGAGTATCAGTAAATGGATCATTTGTGTAATTTTCCCTCAAATTTTAAGTTGGGATTTATGCATTAGTGCCCCATGTTCATTTCCGGTGTTTCTTTTCTTTTTCTTTTTTTTTTTGTCCAAAGGATAAAATTCATTCATGAAAGTTAAGAGCACAATCAGCAGCCAAAGCATCCGAATACAGTATGTCTAACAAAGCAGAAGGAGGTGAAACGGGCCAGTTAAGGGGAAGTGTGTCATTTTTATGGGCCTTTGCAGCCCAATCGGCCACAAAATTAGCCCCCCTTCGACAAAACCTAATTTGCAGATTGGAGAAGCTTTGAAGGAGAGCTGCCGCTTCAGCGAAGATGGATCTGATCTCCCATGGTGTAGATCTTAAACCTTGGATTGTTTCCACTAGAATTTTTGAGTCAGATTCGAGCACCATCCGATCGTGCGCCTTGCTCTGCTCCAGCAGGTAGTGAAGAGTGAATGCTTGAAATTCCACCTGCAAAGCCGACGATGCGACAAAACTCCTGGTAAGGCCATCTATCAGTTTTCCATTTCGATCGCAACAGATGCACGCCATAGTCCCTTCATTACCCTTTAATTGAAACACTCTATCGATATTCACCTTCAGGAAACTGGGATCTGGAGGTCTCCATAAATCGTCCAGCTTGAGACGGTGGCGTCCAGTGCCTCCTCCGTCGAAGTTGGAAAGCTGTGCCGTCCGGACAGAAGCCAATGCTAGATTAACGACCCGAATTGGATCAGGTTGTTGTCGCCGAAAAATGAAATTATTCCTAGTCTTCCAAATATGCCACAAGGCGTAGCTACGGCTTCGAAATCGGGTGAGTCATGATTCTCGTTCATTACATCGTTTGCCATCCAAGCTCCGAGATTTTGTATACCCCGTGTTGATATCTGAATATTAAGCGTTGGATGTGACCAAATAGTTGTTGTCCATGGACAAAGTAGAAAGGTATGTATTGCAGTCTCTGGTGCATTGGTAGGACATATTGGATAGATTGGATCTGAGGTGATGTGGCGATGAAAAAGATTAGCTTTGGTTGGTAGAGCATCATGGCTTAGGGACCATAGGAATAGCCGTATTTTTGGGGAAATCTTCAACTTCCAGATTTTCTTCCACAGAACATCTAGGGCTTGAACAAAAGTAGTTGCTCTGTTTTGAGTACTACTGAGGGCTGCTGTTTTGACTTATTGGTAGCCACTTTTTACGGTGTATTTGCAGTCTGTAGAGTCAGTCCAAATAATTTGATCATTTATGTAATTGGGTCTTACCGGAATGGTAAGAATTTCACTAACAGTGGAGTCATCAAAGCACCTGTTTAAGAGAGGAATGTTCCATGTATTGTTGTTGGGGTCAATATAATCAGCCACCAGCAAGGATTCATCTCGAAGAGCTGGATTGCCCAAAATTCCTTTTGGTAACCAATGATCTTCCCTAATTCTGATTTTGCTTCCATCACCCATCGCCTATTGTAGTCTCAGTAAAATTAAATCTCTTCCTACCAACAGGTTCTGCCAACCCCACGACGGTCTAGTTCCTTTCTCAGCATGTCTAAATTCACATGAATGAAAATAAATACCTTTGAATAGCATGCTCCAGAGGAAGGAGGGTCGCTAGATTAAACGCCAGGCTTGCTTCCCGAGCATTGCCCTATTAAAATCCATAAGATCTCTAAAGCCAAGTCCTTCTTTACTCTTACTAGTTTTGAGCTCCTCCCAACTTTTCCAGTGGATACCAAGTTTTGTACTATTATTCTGCCACCGGAATCGAGCAATCTTCTTCTCAACGGATTTGCAAATAGATGCAGGAATTTTAGAGATAGACATAGCATACTGAGGGATCGCCTGAACAACAGACTTAATCAAAATTTCCTTGCCGCCCTTTGATATTAACTTTTCTTTCCATCCTTCTAACTTTGAATGAATTTTTCCCATTATCTAGGCAAACATTTCTCTTTTTGATCTACCCTAGTCTAAGGGAATCCCTAGATATTTGCCTATTTTAACCATTAGAGGTACTCTAAATTCATTGGCCAAATTTTCTTGTAAGCCAATAGGGCAATCTTTACTGACAAATATTCCAGATTTATTCCTGTTTACTTCTTGTCCTGTTGCTAAACAGTATTGATTTATAATATTGGAAATATTTTGACATTCCAGCAACTTACCATCTAAGAAAAATATGGCATCATCTGCAAAGAATAAATGAGATAGGGTATGACAACACCTGTTGAGCTTGATGCCTCTAATGTTTCCCATATCGAGAGCCTGATGAATAAGGTTGGATAGGACATTTGCCAGCAAAATAAACAAATAAGGAGAAAGTGGGTCTCCCTGTCTTAGGCCGCGTGTTGGATGGAAGTAGTTTAAAAGTTTGCCATTGAATCTGATACTGAAAGAGACTGTTGTGATACATTGCATCACCCATCGGACCCAAGTGGTGTGAAATCCTATCTTTAGGAGATAATCTTCAAGAAACTCCCATTCCACTCGGTTGTATGCTTTCTTCATATCTATTTTCAGAACTGCCTTAAGACCCCTTTTTTTCGTTTCCGAATTCGTAACTGATGAAGCACCTCCTAGACTATGAGAATATTATCCTGGATTTGACGGCCACTCACAAAGGCGCTTTGTTCAATAGAAATTAGATCTGAAAGCCAGGGTTTAAGCCTATTAGCGAGTATCTTGAAAATAATTTTATAGGCATAATTACATAAGCTTATACGGTGATATTGATCTAAATGTTCAGGATGTGGTACCTTGGGAATTAGAGCGATGATGGTCTTATTAAGCTCCGTTGGCATAACTCCCCTTTTGAAGAAATCCTACACTAACAGAAAAATATCCTCCTTTAAAATATCCCAGTGCGTTTGATAAAAGAGGCCATTTAAGCCGTATGGTCCCGGGGCTTTAGTTGACCCCAATTGAAAGGCTGCTCTTTGAACCTCTTCCTGAGTTAGTTCCGCCGTCAAACCCTCATTCATCTTTGTTGTGACCACTAGTGAGCACTGATTAAGGATAGAGCCATAGTTGCGATGACCTATTGATTGATAAAGGTTGGAATAGAAGCTTACCATCATAGCCTTTAAACCACTCTCGTCGCGAACCCAACGATTGTCATCAGTCTGAAGCATTCTAATTCTATTTCGCTGCCTTCGTTGGAGAGTAGTTACATGGAAAAATTTGGTATTTTTGTCGTTCCACTTTAACCAATTGATTATGGATCTCATCACCCAAAATTATTCCTCTTGCTGCCATAGTCTTTGAATCTCTGTCTTTAGATAGTAGATTTGTTGCACCCCAGGCAGAGTTAGTGAGCCGTGTAATAGGCGACCATTTCGCGCGGTTCGGGGGGCACTTGAGTTGAGTCAGCCGCCGGCGCCCGACTGCGTCTTGACCCCTATCCAATTTTTGGGCCAATTCCCCCTTCGTACTACCAAAAAATGAGATTCTTGCCGAATCCGAGTTTGCCCATCAGTGTTTCTGTTTGGTTGATTAACAATTGTTTGAAGCTGATGTTGTAAATGGGAGATTTGATGACGAGTTGCAAAAAATTTTGATCTACTCCACTTCGCAAGTGCTGTAGAGACTATGTGTAGTGTTGGAGGTAGATTGTACCTAGATGTCTGAACTGAATTCCAGGATTCAAAAATAACCTCACGACATTCCTTATCCTGTAATCAGAACGCCTTGAAGAAAAACGCTTAAGTCGATGCTTTGGAAGAGCTTCAATAGATAGAAATAACGGGCTGTGATCCGAGCTCACTGTAGGTAAAGCTATAACCTTAGCTTCTGGATAAGTCACCTACCAGTCCAAATTACAGAAAACCCGATCTAACCTTTCTTTCACCAATTGCTCTCCCTCCCGATTATTCATCCAAGTAAAGGCGCAACCCTTATTAACTATATCCATCAGTGAACAGTAATATAAAATGTCTCTAAAAGATTGTATTATGTTTGGGTCAGCTAATTGTTTACCTTCTTTTTCCCAGTGGCAGAGAACTTCGTTAAAATCACCGACACAAATCCAGGGTAATGTGTTAAATAGTGCGATCTGTCTCAGTTCGTTCCAAAAAAGTTGACATACTTGATAGATTGAAGGTGCGTGGACGCAGGTAAGATGCATAGTCTCACCAGTTCTTGTATCCATACAAAAGAAATCAAACATGTTCTGGTCTGACCAATTCATCAGAATATTGATATAAGCAAGCCAAAATAAGGCCATACCTCCTGCTAGGCCAAGTGGGTTAAGCACGAAAGAGTTCTGAAACTTAAGATGATACTGCAATCTTTGTAAAACTACCTCTTGATTTTTGGTCTCCATCAAAAAAACAAGATCAGGCTCTTCTTTTGCCACAAGGGCCTTTAGGGCTCGAACTGTCAGGGCTGAACCCAAGCCCTGACAGTTCCAACTAAGTAGTTTCATTTGTCACCGGGTGGGTGTTGAGGGCCAGCCACCAAAGCCCACTGCTCTATTTCCTCGGCCAACATAACATGTGTTTCCATTAGCTGTCTTTCATCCAGATTTTCCACTATTGTAGTAGGCATCTCATATGGAGTGTATCTTTTTATTTTCTTTGAAATGCTTGCCTTGGTCGATAGTCTGGTGTTCTTCTGCTTCTTTGGATTGAGATTGACTCTCGTTTGCTCTTTAGTACTTGAATTTAGTTTGCCCTTCAGTAAAGGTAAAGGGAGAATACCTTCAGAAACTTGAAGCTTGGTAGGTTGAAGAGCAGAACTGATAACAGGGGTTGCTACTTGTTGCTGAATTCCTCTATCCAGCTCACTGTTGATGTATGCATCATACTGAAGACCCTTCATTTTTAACAGTAACATATTCTTTGCACTTACTAATGTGTCTGCCCTTTGTGTATTCTTTGGGATGTGGTGCTGAAAAGGTTGCTGCAATTCTTCCATGTTTGTTTCAGTGCAAGGGGGAAGTGCAGGGATCAAAGGATTAGAAGAAGTTGGCGTCTCTGGTACCACCTCATCAGTCTGTTTATCCTTGGGCTCATAAAAGGTAATCCAGTAGGGGCTATACTGTTTTACTTCTGCGCGCAACCACTAGCCATACGCCATTTTTTCCTTTCCTTCCATCTTAGCTTCTATAAATGGGATATCCTTGCAATACGTTGCGTAATGGCCAATCTTACCACATGAATAGCAAAAATGAGGTAGTCTTTCGTATCAAAAATCCAGCCATATTACTTTGCCTTCTATACGTATGAGTTGTCCTGTTTTCAGTGACTCTTTTAAGTTGAATTCTACGCGTACGTTGCCTGCTTTAAAGGTTGAGTTTTCTTTAGTGTCAAGCTTTACTTCCATCACCTTTCCCACATTCTTAACAGCCTTACAAAGCATATCATCGAAGCACCATTCCAACGGCAAGCCATATACTTGCACCCAGACAGCACAAGTGGAGAACTCATAACAATGCAGGGGGAATTTTGTTTCCAGGGCTTAAATATGATCAAATGACTAGAAAACAACCAAGGTCCGCCCTCTAAAATTCTATTTTCTCGCTTTCCGAATTGAACTTGGCTACATATATACCTGCTTCCTCTGAGTGCTAGTATGAACACCTAGAGGGGGGTGAATAGGTGTATAAAATAAACCTTGGCAAATATATGCGGAATAAAATAAACTTCGAGTAAAACAAAGGAGTTAAGGAAGAGAATAAGAACACAAGATTTATAGTGGTTCGGCTTAATCCAAGCCTACGTCCACTTTCCCACGCTAATAGCATTCTTGGCTGGATTCCACTATGCAATCAACAAGAGATTACAACTTCGAGTGCAAACACTTAGTAGTAGATCACACTATCTCTCTAAGTCACTCTTTTGGTATTTCTCTCACGATCACAAACGTTTAAGCTCTCCAAAGACAAGTGGATAAACAAAGATCGCTCGGACTTTGGAATTATAAATTCTACGCTCCGTCTCTTTCTTGCTCATCGGTCCATGATCTCCTTAAATACTCCTCCACTTCCAAACTACCCGTTGGACAGTATCCCGAAGAATCGTCTTCCAATATACCCATTGGACAGCTCTGTATCTAGAAGATTTGGTAGCCGTTGAGTGACAAAGGTAGAATCCCAAATTGATTCCGATCGCCCATACAAACGAAATCTTGGTTTCCATAAGTAAAGTTTCTTCGTATAGAAAGTCCTTGTCTTCAAGATCCAATCATCAATCAATTAGATTGAATCAATCAAATCAATCTTGATGTGGAATCCAAACCAGATCACTAGCCGTTGTATGATTGGGCTTGAGTTACATTCATCGAATCTACGGATGTAAAGTCTTGAGAGTCATAGACTTTACAATCGAGTCGAGCACGATAGACTTTGCAATCTGAGTCTGAACATATTCTGCTTCTGAACAAATTTAGCTTTAAGGTCTATATCCAGTTCAGCTTCAGCATAGAGTCTGTCTTCTAGTTCTTCATTCACGTTCGGTTCGAGTGAGCCAGCATAGAGTCTGTCTTCAGAATATGGTTCAGCTTCAGGACTTTGACAATATCCTTTACATGTTCTATTATTTGCATGGTCTATTACTTAACCATTAAACATGTTAGTAGCCTTTGATTTATTTTGTCATCTTCAAAACATCATAAGGGATTTCTCTAACAATCTCCCCATTTTTGATGATGACAAAACAATCTCTGAATATGCAGATTTGTAAACATGCTTTTAAAAATATTAATTTAAATCAAAGGATATCAGAAGATAACAAATAGATTGAGCATCACAATATATAGAAAATAATCGCAGCTCAATATTATGCAATAAATAATATCAACCAATCAGCATATATGCATATTCATATCTTCTCCCCCTTTTTGTCATAATCAAAAAGCGATAATAATGGATTCACGTAGAGAATGATAACAAATATCTTGCATGAATCACAATTTCCAAGAATCAGCTTTTATCGAATATTAAAGATATACAATATAGCTCACTTCGATTATATATATAAGCAAATATTCAATAAAAATCACAGATGCATCATGAAATTCACGAACCTTTTTGTCATAATAAAATGATAATATTAATAAGAGATTTGTTAATGATAAAAGGTAATAAAAGATGCACTAACCGGAATTTTTTGAAACAAATTCTGACACATTTACCTTTCCTTCCATCCATAATAAGATCACGATCAATCCAAAAATGTTTTTCCATAATTAATCAAAGCTCCCTCTCAATTTGTTGCCTTTTTGAGATGATCACGATTCTTTTCCTTTTCTTTTGGATTTATTTTCTCCCTGTGATCATGACAATATTTGCGAATAGAAATAATTGCGGCTTGTGCACGATGAACAGAATATTTTTCCAATATTTCCTTCGTAGCAACAATATCTGCAATGATCACTTGCATTTTGAAATTCGAGGCAAAAATTTATTTTCTTTAACCAAGCTCATCTCGAATTCAACCTGCATAAACTTAACAAACTTTTTCACAAATAATCTGTAATAATATCCACGTGATATATAATACCATTTTCTTCAAATAGATAAATTGAATAGCATATATAAAATTATCAAATATTAAAATTCAGAACTATTCAATCTTCCGTACGACACATAAGGGATTTCCTCAATAATTTGCAAAAACTTTGCACAAGGAATAGAATTTTTGAACTTCCAAAAGATAATATAGAATCTCCATGATTTTCTGATCAAGCTTACTAAAATCCATATGGAAGATTCTTTTGTGACTTGCAAATTCTTATATAACAGATAATAATCTTTGCAAAAATGTCACGTAATATCATCCTTTGATTTGCGGATCAAACTTGCTAGATATAATATATCTTCTAAGAATATAGCAAGAATATCCATGAATATGCAGTAATATCTTTTGAGATCAAAAAGATTTCCTTGAGCATAAATTTCAGATATGCATTTTGCAAAAGGAAAATAGATATTTCTGTCACGTGCCAAAATTGCAATACCTTATATTTGTGACAGAAGATATTCGCAATAAATAATCATCCAAAATCATGATAAATGCACGTAGAAATTTGCAAGGCGGGATGATAAAAATATTCTCTTACCCATGGTATATGTTTGCAATATACCATTGATTTTAAAAAAAAAAAATCATTACCAATTGTCGTAGGAGATAATTTCTGATTGCACCAAAATTTACGTAGATACGCAATCATTCTTGCCTTATTGAATTTCCTGCAATCAACTCATTTCCTTTTTGGTATCCATCAATTTGGATCCTTCCTTGACGTTAGAGCAAAATATAAAATCTCATAGATAATCAAATATTCTTTCTAAATTCATCATAACAAAGTATTCAAAGAAAGAATATTATGCACAATGATATTTTGAAAATTAAATTCTCACTTAGTCATAATACGATAAAATCAAAGAGAATAAAATCCTTGAGTATCTCAGAAAAAAATATCTTGCAAAATTAGTATCAGGTAGAATCAGATTTTTACTTTGCAAAATATGACAATTTGAGAGCATAAAATTTAGACAAAATAATTTGAATTATCTCAAATAATCACACGTATTAACTCAAATCTGAGAGTATAAAATCAAACCAAATAAATTCTTTTGTCTTTGAGCATGATATCAAAAATGATCACACGTATCAAATTAAATCTCGAATCACAAAAACAAATCATACGATTCTTTCTTCAATAAAGCAAAATATGATCATTATAAAATCTCAATCAACCAAGGATATATCGAATATCAAGTATGATGAGAATTATTGCCAAAATCAAATTGAAAATTTACCTTCCTTACCAAATTCTCTTTCTTCTTTCTTTTTATATCCTGCAAAAAATAACTCATCTTTTCTTTGGTACCCATTTTTTCTTGGGTCCATGAGAGTTAGTAGAATATGCAGTTTTTATCCAATTTTTCTTAATAGGTCTCAGACTTTAGGACAATCTTTCTCAAAGTGTTCCAAATCTCCACAATTTGAACACTTGAGGGCATTTCGACCAACAGGTTTTATAAATACTTTTTGAAAATGATTTTTGTAAAATGTCTTTGGTGGTCTTTGTTTAAGTCTCTCATTGACTTTAGGAAAATCAATTAGAGAATCATTTTCCTTATTGAAACCAAGTCCTGACTTATTATAGTAAGGAACTTGTTTAGAAAGAATATGCTCTAATGTTTTTGATCCATTTGAAAATCTTGTCGAAATATTTGAAAATTCTTTCTTCAAAGAATCATTTTCTTTAACAAGCAAATCTAGATTTTCTTTTGTTTGTAGAAAATCTTTTTGCAAAATTTCAAACTTTTCTTTTTGAGAAAGATCATGTTGTCTAAGCCAAGAATTCTCCTTTTTAAGTTCAGAGATCCTTTTAAGAGAAGATTTGAGATTTAAGCAAAGCTCATTTATATACCTTGAAACTTTGATAGGAATTTTTGAATGGCTTACCTCGATTTCCTCATCGGATTCCGAGTGTGTCTCAGGTCGACTACGAGCCCCGAGCCCCGTGTCCGTGTCCGAGTCGACTCAGATTCCGAATGTGCCATCAAGCATATATTTTCTTGCTCATCATCTTCTTTCATGATTCTTTTATGGCCATTATGCTTGTATTGACTTCTTCCATCGAATTTCCTTCCTTTTCTACTCAGCTTTTTGAATTTTTTGACCATAAAGGCAAGTTCTTCGTCGTCCATGTTATTTTCTGAGTCTGTTTCATCAAAAACAGCATTAGATATTAAAGCAATGGACTTTTTACCTTCGGGATCTTCGTCGTTGAGTTGTTCCCCTTCATAGGATTGAGTGCCGATCAATTCATCAACGGAGAGCGGCATAATTCTTTGAGTCTCCCGAATTGAGGTCTTGACATGGTTCCAATCTTTTGAGAGACCTCGCAAGAGTTTGTTGACCTTCATCGGGGTAGAAATTTGCTGACCTTGATATGCTAAATCATTTACAATTTCTGTAAAACGGCTGAACATATCTCCAATTGACTCTCCTTGCTTCATCTTGAAGGATTCATATTTGCCAAGCAAGAAGTTTACTTTTGTCTTTCTTACACGATCAGTCCCTTCATATGTAACATGAAGTCTATCCCAAACTTCTTTTGCTGTTTCACATGAAGAGATTCTGTTATATTCAACAGGAGACAATGCACAATATAAAGAATAAATTGCTTTTGCATCAAGAGCTTCTCTTTTGGACAACTCCGTCCGAGACATAGGAGCGGGGGGTTTGGTTTCTTTGTCTTTGCCATTCTTATTTGATGTAGACGCGGCAATGGGGTTGATTCCTCTTTCCACAACATCCCATTGTAAGAGATCTCTGGATCTTAGGAATGCTTTCATTTTGTTCTTCCATACGTCGTATTCCTTTCCATCAAAATATGGTGGCCTTGTATTGCTTTGCCCTTCCATAAGTCCTGGTGCCAAGAAACTAGCCATAAAGAATGTTTAGCTCAAAAGTAAAAACACTTTTATAAATCGAGCACTTGGCTCTTATACCAATTGTGAGTGCTAGTATGAACACCTAGAGGGGGGTGAATAGGTGTATATAATAAACCTTGGCAAATATATGCGGAATAAAATAAACTTCGAGTAAAACAAAGGAGTTAAGGAAGAGAATAAGAACACAAGATTTATAGTGGTTCGGCTTAATCCAAGCCTACGTCCACTCTCCCACGCTAACAGCCTTCTTGACTGGATTCCACTATGCAATCAACAAGAGATTACAACTTCGAGTGCAAACACTTAGTAGTAGATCACACTATCTCACTAAGTCACTCTTTTGATATTTCTCTCACGATCACAAACATTTAAGCTCTCCAAAGACAAGTGGATAAACAAAGATCGCTCGGATTTTGGAATTATAAATTCTACGCTCCGTCTCTTTCTTGCTCATCGGTCCATGATCTCCTTAAATACTCCTCCACTTCCAAACTACCCGTTGGACAGTATCCCGGAGAATCGTCTTCCAATATACCCATTGGACAGCTCTGTATCTAGAAGATTTGGTAGCCGTTGAGTGACAAAGGTAGAATCCCAAATTGATTCCGATCGCCCATACAAACGAAATCTTGGTTTCCATAAGTAAAGTTTCTTCGTATAGAAAGTCCTTGTCTTCAAGATCCAATCATCAATCAATTAGATTGAATCAATCAAATCAATCTTGATGTGGAATCCAAACCAGATCACTAGCCATTGTATGATTGGGCTTAAGATACATTCTGTCGAATCTGGATGTAAAGTCTGAGAGTCATAGACTTTACAATCTGAGTCTGAGCACGATAGACTTTGCAATCTGAGTCTGAACATATTCTGCTTCTGAACAGATTTAGCTTTAAGGTCTGTACCCAGTTCAACTTCAGCATAGAGTCTGTCTTCTGGTTCAGCTTCAGCATAGAGTCTGTCTTCTGGTTCAGCTTCAGACTTTGACAATATCCTTTACATGTTCTATTAGTTGCATGGTCTATTACTTAACCATTAAACATGTTAGTAGCATTTGATTTATTTTGTCATCTTCAAAACATCATAAGGGATTTCTCTAACACTTCCCACTGAGTAATTTCTACTTGCTCTATTCGCCAAGCCCGTTTTAAAGTATTCTAAAGAGCCTGGAAATTTATGGAGGGATTTGAGAATATTTTACCTACTAACATGAGTTTACATTCTTCCACTTTTTCCAAGGGCGGCGAATCTTCCCAATCTTTGATTTCTTGTTTAGACCAAAGACGCCCCATCCTATGGAAGAGAGCAGCAAGTCGGGAGCTGTCTTCTTGGTCTTTGGTATCCATTAATGCAAAATCCAGAGTAATTGACGCTACAAGTTGAGGTTAATAGAGACAAGGTAGTGCATTTATCAGGGATAGTCGAGCCATGCAGGGGTCTCCGAGAGGGATCTAAGCGTAACCAAAGTTGGTGAAATAGGGTTCTGTATATAGACCATATGCATGTCTAGAGAAGGTTGGAGATTAGAAAGGGTGATGGAAGAAGCTACATTCAATCGCAATACTTGAAAGCCTATGGTATTAGGGTTTGATTGTATGGGTAATTGTTGTATACTGGAATTGCGATGGAGAAGACAGGGATGAGCAATGGAGATTAAAGAAGTTATCTCCGAAAAAATCGAAGACAGTTCCCAAAGAAGATACGGAGAAGGAGAAGGAGGGGAAGTGAGGAGATTGGGATGGAGGATCACGAGAATTCTGGACAATTAGGGTTTAGAACAAGGGTATCTTCACAATTAGGGTTGAAAACCTAGACTACCATGGTGGCATGAAGATAGCTCTGCATGTCGAGAGAGAGAACGTTGTTTGTTCATTTCCAGTGTTTACTTCGTACTTTTCTATCAACATTTGGAAAAAATATCCAAAATTTGTCATAACATGTGATTAGTTAAGGGACCAAATCCCATCACAAAATAAAGTACAAGAATGAAAAATAATAGTGAACGTCCGAGGCAGAATTGGCAAAGAGCAACCAATCATCAATAGATGATTCATATAAATAATGCATGTATTAATGATTGCGATATGTTGAGATATTCATGACTCGTGGGAGTATATTGCGGTACAAAGATATCATGTCCAAAATTATAATAAAAAAAAAGGTCGATGACGACTGATAATAAATCTTTACTTTTTCATGGATATGCAACTGTTAGATATGCCCATTATTAGCTCTGTGAATCTCAATCACCAGGAACATCAAGAATTAAAATCTAGATATATACCACTATTGGTAGAAGAGAGGCTGTGTTAGGCAAGTCCTGATGTAATAATTAGGCTTTCATATTTTTAAAAAAAAAAAATATCTGGATGTAGTAACAAAAAGAGGAAAAAAAAAAGAATAGAGAACAAAACTTGGGGCTACAAATTGGTGTTCCAATATTCCTATCGAGGAGTTTCTTGTGATTAAACAAGACAAGATGCCAGGAAAATGGTATTTATTATGATTTGCTTTGGGCTTTTGATTTGAGGGTCTGCATTTGACACTTTTCATCTCAACTACACATAAAAATTGCATAGAGAAAATGGATATATAGTCGGGCTTCGCTTAAGCTCAAAACCCTCTCTCCACTAAACATAAAAAAGAAGATAAGAAATGATTGCGTAATAGTCTTTAACATATTATAAGAATAACAGTTTATTCAAGATTATGAAAATCCAAATTACAAATAATTATAAATTATTATAGGATCTATTTTTTTCAAGAATTTGTAGCTTATAATAGACTATTATTCTCACAGTGCTTAGGACTATTATTCTAGCAAAGCATAAAGAAGATCATTGCTAAGGACTTGGGGCGACTTCTGCCCCTCCCATGAATCTCATTGGATCAGGAGATCCCCGACCCCTTCTTGCATATATTAGAAAAAGAAAGTTCTTAGTAATCGACATCTATTTACATATGTCCTATACTTTAAGCGAAATTACCTCTCTCGCTCTTCTAGGATTGTCCGTTTTGTGTGCGGACTTTCTTGGGGGACCACAATGGGAAAATTACCCATTAACCCTATCCATTGGACTTGGAATTGGTTGGGTCAATAGGATATCGATCATCCGATCATCCGATCATCCAACGTTGTCGGATTCAATATGATTGAATAAATGGTTCAACTCCAATCGTCTGACATCGATCAATTCCTACAATGTCAAATCACCCATTAACCCAACCCATCCCGTGTTAATATTAATTAAGGCTGCGTTTGTTTTGATTTCTTTTTTATGTTTTTAAACAATTTTTTTGTTTTTTTGTTCCTAGGAACAAAAAAGGAATAGAAACGCGTTTGTTTGCGTTTTTGTTCTAAAATTATTTTTTTGTTCCAAGAAACACATTTGGAATAGAAACAAGAAACAAAAAAAAGTTGTTTCTTGTTTCTGGAATAAAATTTAGGAACACTTTCCATTTTCTTCTCTCTTTTTTCTTCTTCTTTTCTTCTTCTTTTTTCTTTCTTTTTTCTTTGGCCGATTGCTGGCCTTGGCTAGGGCCGGCGACCGGCCGTCGAGGGCCGATGACCTCGCAGGAGTGTCGCCGGCCCCCAGCGAGGCCGAGCGTCGCCGGCCCCTGGTGAAGCTCGGCCTCATGCCGGGCCGGGCGAGCTCGATCTCACCGGGGGCCGGCAAGCCTCACCATGGCTGGGCGAGGCCGCCGGCCATGGCCGAGGCAGCGATCGGCCAAAAGAAGAAAAAAATAAAAAGGAAAAATAAAAAATAAAAAAAATAAGAAAATAAGAAAAATAAGAAAGGAAATAAAAAAATAAAAATATTAAAAAAAAAAAAAAAAAATTATACAAATTTACCGAACGTGTTTCTGTTCATTTTTTATTCCCAGAACAAGTTTACCAAACGCATTTTTTTGTTCAAAAATTGTTCCCCGGAACGGAAACACTTTTTTCTATTTCTGCTTCCTAGAACAATTTTTAAACAGAAATGTTACCAAACGTACTCTAAGTAGCCCGAATTAGTTGGGTTATTGGGTACATTTTCCCATTGTGTTTCTATTTATCCCAGGCGGGTAGTCTATACATTCAAGCAAGAAAGGAAGAGACTTGGCGAGGCAAGGTGGGAAGCTCAAGGGAAAACCACAATCCAGCAGCTGATCACGGTGGTCGGAAGTAAGCGTCGTCGACCTCAAACACGTCTTAAGCAATGTAGCCCAGCCTCCGTCAGTAAGTTGGAGGATTGCGGAGTAAATTCATCCCAAAATCTTGATATTCTTGCCGGATTTCATCTCTGATCATGTCCACTGCATGTATTCTATTACGTAAATGCTGTTTTATTGGGAAGAAACCCGCACTCTACGTAAACTTTGATCACCCAACTTTTTTCCGTGCTCTTTTTATCGTTTAGTTATTGATCCAGGATTTTATTTTCGCTGTTCACATTAATTCGATTCTCAGAACAGAGCATGTATTTAGGGGCCCATTTGCTAGATGTAAAATGGATTGTTTTTCGCATTTCCCATATCGGGGCTCGTTTTTGGGCAATTTATGTTGTACCACCTAGACTTTGTCTTCTATTCTCTTGCTAAATGATCCAGTTTTTTATTCTTAACGTTCGTAATGACCTGATTCTCAGAACCAGAGCATGTCGGGCTATATTCATGAGGGAGCATATTCAGTAGAGTAAATTGTACTCGTTGACATTTTTTGTACTAATCTGTAAATTCTAATCGGTAAATATTAATGGTATTCATTTGGTGATTGAATATATTTTTTATTCATGGCAGCAACAACCCCTCTTGAGTTTGAACACCGTTGAAACGGCTGAGTTTGTCCGAGGAGAGTGAAATGCCATAATAACTATTATTTGTTTTTGAAATTCACGTAGTCGGAAAGAATGTGAGCCGTCTCCTAAAGTTACTTGGTGGGAAAATTTCTGTACGTTGATGAAGAGACACGACTTTATATACCCTTTGTTCTTTTGTCAAGAGAAACTCATATCAAGAACAATGTATACTGAAAGTCTTGTTCGCTTTTCCTCCTAAAAAAAAGAAAAGACCTATGATTAGCTTTGCTCTGTTTCTGCCATGATAGTTTTGTGAGTTTTGGTGGTTTTGTTTTATAAATAGGCATCGTCGGAGTGGATTGGGAAAGAATTGTATGTGTTAAGGAGGTATCCCCTTGTGCTGCGATGCTACATTTTGTCCAAGAGAAGAGTTTTCATTAGCTTAATTAGTTGTGGATCAATTGATGGGTTACATTCCTGCAATGCATCCATAAGTTAGACTCTTGCAATGAGTAGACTCATTAGCTATGATTTGCAGCAGAAGCTTGACATCATACTGTGAATTAAATTTCCTTTTGAACTTAAATTGGTAGTTCTTGACGTGTTTTTGGGAGTATATAAGTTAAGAGGCCTAGGGAATCGCTTGATGTTTATTGTAGACTCATATCTTGATAGGTTTTGTTAAAACTGTCATCTTGTATGATGCAAAAGAGAGCTCACAACTTAAGCTTTTATGAAACACTATCGACTAACAAGTAGTTTGGTAATTTTATTTCAAAGATATGGAGTAGAGCTTGGAATTCCAATTGCTGCAATATATAACGAACATCTTGATTCCATGGAGGAGACCTTATTTCAAGCCATCAAGGACATTTATAGCAATACAAGTCCACCCAACGTTATTAGTGCACCCGTTATGCTTGTCTACACAATGGTAAAAAACATCCAATGGAAATTAATTTCCAAGATAGGAATGCAAGATATTGGCCCAAAGATCCAACTTGCGTGTGCTCTCATCTCTATTGCTATCGGATGTGTCACGTGCAACCTCTTGATTTACATTCTACTTGGTGACATGCCTTGGCTAATTCTTGTTCCCTAGGTCCTGATGTTGATGATCCCCTTCGAATTCAAACTTGAGTATTAATTGGAGAATGGTGACGGTTTTCAGTTTTCCTAATGTTGTTGTATGCTTCTTACGAAGTTGGTTTTGATGTGCATCTTGCCAATTCTGACTCAAACAAGAACCTTGTGTTGTACTATTATTACCTTAAACACTTTTTACATAACATTGCAAAAATATATGATGATGAATACAATGGTACTATTTAGTTAAGATTCTGATGCAATTCATTGAAATTGGGGAAACAATTTTTTTTTTCCTTTATGCAAAGAGAAACATGGGAATTGATTCAAAAATCCAGGATATATTAACCAAAAAAAAAGTTACAGAACAAATCTTGGGGAACAACTTGGTGTTCTAGCACTCCCCATCTATGAGTTGCCCACGATCAAATAAAACAAGGTGCAAGCAAACAAAATTTCTTGTGATTTGCTTTGGGCTTTTGAGTGTCCTCATTTGACTCTTCATCTTAATGGATCAGGCCCATCTCCCAAAAATCTGTCTCCCAACCCTTTTAACACATAATTCAAAAAACAAGAAATTCCTAGTCATTGATGTTTATTGATATATGTCTGTACTCATATTGAAGCAAGATTATTGCATCTCACTTTTCAGTTTTTTTTCCAAATATGTCTCAAAATACAAAAGCCGCACATCTGCCTTTTCTAATGTGATTTCGCTTTGTTCTCAAATGGGTAATTCTTTTGTTGAAGAATTTGGGGCCGGTTACTTCCCTCTCTCACATATTGCATGCTTCCTTTATGCCAGGCTTAGTGATTTTTATTTGTGACTCAAAATTCGGGTCAAGATAGTGCCTAGAATATTATTGAGGTTTGATATGAGGATTGGGTTATGAACTATGTCTAAATTGCAATTCGTGGATCGAAAGATTAAATAATCTCTAGCCAAAAAAAAAATCCCCATGTCTCCAACTTCATTGTATGGCACTGGAATCTTAACTAAGTAGTAGCATTATCTACATCACATCACATACTATGCTTTTCGATATATAAGATGTTCGAGGTAATAACAGTATAGCACAAGATCCATGTCTTGACCAGCATAAGCACAATGCACATAAATACCAACTTACCAAAGAGCAAACCACAATACTAGGAAAACCAAAAATGGTCACGATTCTCTAATTCGCGATGAATGCTCATGGGTTCATCAACGAGAGGACGTGGAGAATGAAAATCAACCAAGGCATGACACGAAATGGAATGTACATCAGCAGACAGCATCTGACACATCCGAGAACAATAGCAATGCAAGCGGAAGTAAGTGGGAACCTTGAGTCCATATCCTGCCTTCTCATCTTGAGGATTAGTAATTGTCCGATGATTACGAGTATTGTATAGATACACACGATGGTTTCAAGGTTAGTGATGACTGGAATACCCATGATTCCGATGGCAAAAATCACAATTTTTAGCAAGATCTTCTCCAGGAAATGAATTGAAGTAATTTGATCCACATGCTCTGCTCCACGTCTAAGAAATAAAATCAGCAAACCACTTATTAGTGTACAGTCTTTTGGTAAAGCTCAAGTTTTGAGCTCCTTCTTGATCACATAAGACGGCAGTCCTTCCAAAAGCTTTCAAGAACTCTACCATTTTAAGTTCTAAAAAAAATTTGATGCTGTATGAGACCAAGCTTCTAGTGCAAATCATAACTAACGTGTCTATGCATTGCAGGACTCTAACCTATACATGCACCACAAGAGTATAGCCCCTCTAGTGAAAAACTCTTCTTTTCGACAAACTGGAACATGATAGTACGAGGGGATACCTCCTTTAACACCTATAAACCTTTCCTAACCTACTCTAACAACACATTCACAAAAACAAGACCACCCAGATGCACAAAACTACCATGTAAGCCGCTGCTTACCGAGTAGAAAAGCCAACTGAATGTCTTCTCTTTTCTTAAAAGGAAAAGCCAAGAAGGCTTTCAATTAATATGGTGTTCTCTTGACAAAAGAAAGCTGCGGAGTTCATATACAGTCGTGTCTCTTTAACTTTCCCTCTTACCCAGTAACTTCAGGAGAAGGTTAACGTTCTTTATAACTTCGCAGTTTTCAACAAGAAATGGCAGTTAACATGGATTTCACTTTGCTCGGACAAACTCAGCTGTTTTAATGGTATCCATACTCGAGAGGAATTATTCCTGGAACGAGTCCTACTGTATTCAATTACCAAATGGATATCATGAAAATTTACCAGTTCGCACTTAAAAAGGAGGTCAATAACTACAAGAAGGCATTTTGCCTACACCAGATATGCCCGTGTACATGCTCTGCTCTGAGCAAAGCCCACTCCTGCTCTTTGAGTGTCGAATCATTATGAACATCTCTACCAGTAAGAGGAAAAAATGAACAGATGGAGAAATCTGGACGGTATAAATTGGTGTTCCAATCCGACTCTCCCAATCTAACGCGAGAAACAGGCCATTTTTCGACAGGCAAGTGGAAGATTCCCCTGGGCTCTTACGTGAACAGTACATTGAACGACTAAAATGCAGGTTTTTTCACCACAAGACATTATTCACGTAATGATATATGCAGCATGACATGATCAGAGATAGAAACGGGAAAGAATATCAAGATACTGCCATGAGTTTCCTCAGAATCCTTAAACTTGCAGACGGAGCTGGGCTAACAGTGCTTTTTTATTATGTATTTGAGGTTGCTGAGGCTTACCTCCGACCACCAGCGTGATCAGCTGGATTGTTGTTCTCCATTAACCTTCCTACTTTGCCTGATCTCCCCCTTTCTTTCTTCCTGAAAATGTGGTTTCAAGTGTTTGCAGATTGCTGTCTTCTGAACGAACAAAGAACAAAGTGCTTCAGGGGAATATGAGATCAGAGTTCTCGGGGGGCGGGTTGGCTATTTGGGTTGTGCCGAGCTTTATATGGGTGCCTGCCTAGTGCCGAGAGCTTTCATATCGGGGCCAGGCCGAGCCGAGCCGAGCCGAGCTTTTATACGTGGACTAAGGAAATGCCCCGACAGAAAAACGTCTGCGCTGATCTTTTATATTAACAAAATTCCTCCCCCCTCGCCGCCGCCGCTGATCTCACACATTCCCCCCCGCTGAACTCATATTAACAAAATTCCAGGTTTACTTTTTTATATTTGACGTGGGCTCTCCCGCGGAAGTGACGAAAGCGAAAAGGCTAAATCGTCTTTTAAAGTCTGCTTTATTTGCGCCTTGCCTTGAACGTCAAGGGTCGTACTCGGAGCACCCATTTGAACCCAAGGTTACCCTGTCTATTTTTCTGTTGCTCTTTTTGTTGATATATCTAGATTTCTATACACGTGGTTTCTAATGGCAGAGGCCCTCAGAGTAGACAATATGCACTTAGAAGCATATTCAGTCATTGTAGATCCACCAAAAAGTAAGATTTATCGCTAATAGTCATTAATCCTTTCTTTTTTGGATGCGGATTTTTTATTCCAAATGGTAATATCTCAACATACCTCAACCGTCGATAAATGCCTTACCTACATGCATCCCTAGTGGAGAATTGGTTAAAATGCCAATGGAAGCTCCTTCAAAGCAGAGGCACTTCTTTAAAAAGTAGATCTACATATTTATTTGGTAAATTGGTATAGGTAAAACTCCTGGCCAGAGTAATCCCTCTCCATAAGTTTTAGTACCTTTACAACTACTTACTTATATTAGAAAAAAAAAAATAATACTTAGGGTTTTTTTTTATGAAAATATTTTTTTTTTAAAAACGATCGCTTGTATTACTTACAAAAAAATGAGCGAAAATATTTTTGTTGTCCACAAAAATATTCTAGACAAAATTATTGTTGATAATAAAAATATTTTTCATTAAATAATTATATGATAAATTGAATAAGACAAGATGCAAGTGAATGGAATTTCTTGGGATTGCCTTTGGCTTCTCACGGTTCCCTTTTGAGACTTCATCTCTTGGACCCATAAAGTTGAACAAAGGCAGTTGGTTTAACAGCTAGAGCGAATTCTTTTCCCTAAATCTCAATTGTTCAAGCCCATTTCCTAGAAAATCTCTCTTCTCCCACTGTTTTTACATATAGAACATATGTATAATCTTAGTCATCGACATCTAATGTGATTCTTTCTCAAATTCTCTTAATCGACGGCCTTATACCACAAAAAGACAAAAATGCACCCCCAGTGATGGAGGTGGAAGAAAGTTTGATTCATCACCCCTTCTTCCCTCTTCTCTGCCCAATCAAAACCTGAGATGAGGAATCTGATTTTTCCAACATAAAATATAATTGAACACTATAAAAGGAGAGAGAGATTCATTCAACGGATAAATAGAACTTCAAAAGAAGTGTCGATTTTAGTTATGTTGCTGATTAAATTTTGTTCATCCAATCTCACTCTTGTACACAATAATTAACTTGACAAGTTAATTACGTTATGGAAATAATGCAATCTCATACTGACAAAATCCCTAAAGTATGGGAAAGAAAATATTAAGAAAGGATCTAAGAAATGCTCTAATTCCCAATTTCCAATCTAAAAGCCAATAATTTCCCATGCCCAAACACAGAGTCTTTGATTAAAGTATCAATATATAGTCATATTTTATCTTTGATTTTTTAAATATGAAATCATTTTCCTGAATTTAAATATTAATTTCCATTGGCTAAGAAAAATTTGCCATTGACTCATTTTCCTAAGTAATCCAAACGCTGAAAATAAGGAAAATATATTTAGAAAGTAAATTTCGCGAAACAAATAGAACATGATGTCATGAAACATTTCAAATATGCATAGAAAAAGAGGATGTAGATCATCTATCCCAAACAGTGTTTCCATTGATATCTCAGTCAATTCTTAACAATGATGAATGTAAATGAGGCATGCATCAACGATTTTACATACATCAATGATTGAGACATATTGAGATGTTTATAATCCGTGGAATTATTTTGTGGAATAAAGAATTCATGTCCAATTGCGAGTCAGCATTTCTCTCTCTTCGCGAAATGGGAAAAATAATCAAAATTACCTCAGACATTCGATTGGGCGAATGGACGAAGCAAGAGAGACGGGGGTTTTACTTATTGAGGATTGGGCGTGCTAAATACGTCGGACTCTAGGAGGATGATGTTGAAGGTTGTAGACAAGTCCAAGGTTGAGTGGCGCCAGCCCAGCAAGTGGGAAGGGGGGAGCTTGGAGGATGGGTGATGTAAACACTTACATCAGCTAAACTGGCCATTTCTCAAAAGTCGGCTCAGCTCGCCGCTTGGAGATCATTGAGCGGCTGTGATGGTGGTAAAATAGGAGGAAAATGGGAAGTGATGAATCGGGTGAGGTAGGTTATAGAATTGGAGTTGTTAAATAATGAAAGGGGTGCATCCGCGAACTTGGGCGGAACAATTGTCTCTCCTTTTAGCTTTTGATTTTCCCCGTAGACTTTTGTTCCGGTTCCTGGAGAAACTTGTTTTGATGAAATAATAACATCTTTTTGTGTTTATAGAGATAGACTATGAGCTTTACCTAGTGGGCCATAGGATGTGGGCCTTTGCATCTCGATTCGAGAGAAGTGGGCCAATTTAATTAGGCCCGATGTCCATATAAGTGATTGGATCACGGAAATGTTCATAGTACTTGGGCCCATGTAAAAGCTGATTATGTCACACCTACGATAGTGTCCAACAGGCACGGTTGCAATTGCATGGGCTTTTGCTTATTTTATCTTCTTTTTTTCTTCCAAATGTCTGGTTTGCACCTAAGCAATTCCCTAAAATGGTACAGATGGCCCCTTTGTGCAAAAGGTGTGCCTTCTTTTTTCTGCTTCGGCGAATCGCCGTATGATGCATGGTCAAAATTTGCTACTGTTGGATATTATATCGCTAAAGTCCTTCTTGTGTTTGTTTTAACTCGTCTTCTTGCTTCTCTTCTGTCCTCTCTTGGAGAAATTGCCCCATCAAATAAGCCAGCTTCAATTGTTTGACTGTTCTATGGTAAGATTCTAACACATATGCAATATTAGGGCCACGCTGGTGCTGTCATTTCTTTGTGAAAGTACCCTAAAGGAAGGTCTCTTCATCGGTGGAGTGTCGATCAACATGAAAAACACCATAATTAATTGTGGGAGAGAGTGCTTTCCATCAAATCATTTCAAACATCGTTGGTTTTTTAGCATGTCCAAAAAACTCTTCATTTTTCAATTTTGGCAATTCAACCATAAATCTTTCACATATGTTAATTTAATTTTAAAATTTTGATGAATTACCAAACTAGGCCTAAAGCTTTTAACAAATTGCGAAATTAATCTTTCTGACTAATTTTAGCCAGATATTACTGATGTAGTAGCCTACTTAGCGCCTCTTGTTCTATGTGACATGATCAATTCTGATGTAGATAATTTTAAACTTTATAAAAATCCATTTTTTATTGTCCTCAATCTTTTATTTTCTTCTCTCTTTTTACACAAGGCTACCGGCCCTATCAGAGACCTCTGCTAGCCACTAAGCAAGAGTTGACGGCCCTCTTTGGGCCTTGGGTGAGGGCTTGTGATGTGCTTTCCATCCACAGCAAAGATTATGACCCTCGCCCACACCCACGGCCAACGAGGGCTTTGCGGCCCACTAGCTTTATGTAAAAAGAGGGGAAAAAAAAAGAAATGAAAAAAAAATCAATAAAGATTAATTACAAAAATTGAAATTTAAAATAAAAATAAAAATTTGTCCATGTTAATATTAATTGCGTCACGTAAGACGACTGTTGCTAATTGAGCTGCCAAAGACTACTTTGCCAAAATCATTTAAAAACTTATGATTAAATTAGCACAATCAAAAGGTTTAGGACTGAATTAGTAAGTTGTCATAAGATTAAGGACTAAGTTGGCAAAATTAAAAAAATTTAGAACTAAATTAGTTGTATAATAGGGTTAGGATAATTTGAATTTTCCCTTCATATGGCTGAGCAATTACCAAAAAAAAAAGAGAAGAAGATATTGAGTGAGCTATGCTTTGACTATAAATGGACTTGGAGAAAAATGGGTCTAGCGTTTCGATCTGCTAGGATTGACTGTTAGCAGTTCAACTTGCGTCTTGGGCCCCGAAATATTCACGTCGCCACCAAGAGTCTATTGTTTCCAGAAAATGGGAGTGTTGCAATCAATTACTCTTTTTGTCAGTGACGGAACCAACTATAGTCACATAAATCCATTCGTAGTATGTAAAGTTTACATACCCCGAGAGGGTCCCTAAAGCGAGAATTGATTGTGGTTTGGATCATCTAGAAGCTCTCTTGTCGTACGTGACTTTTCCATCTTGTGCTCTTGCATTCGACATATTTGAATATTATTAGTGGCGTACTGTTATCTCTTTGGTTTTAAATTGTTTAGGCCTTTTCCCAAAAAGATATTATGAACTTTTGAGTTGTGGGCATATCATCCTACACCTTGCTATTGCATATCCCATGTTTCTCATCCAAGAAGGTTCAGCTGCGTCGGTTTTCCAAAACCTATTACAAGGATGGATGATATAAATTATAAGGAATCTCAATGTTAGACGAATGCTTAGTCAGGTGCGTATTCTTTTGCATTGTTTCTCAATTTTGAATTGCACCACAGAAGATTGGAAACATCATCATCATATATGCCCATACCTGACAACATTCCCCGAGCACATGTCATTCTTATATATACCGTGGTAAAAATTGTCCAGCAAAATTAATCTTTGAGATGTGAAGATAAAATTTGGACCTAAGGTTACAACTATTTTTGGTGGCGATGATTTTTTTTTAATAATATCTAGAGAGATTTATATAAATATTTACTTACAAATTATCACATTAGTGTAACTCAAAATAGTCTGAGTATTCTGAATTGAAAGAGAAAGCTAGTCGTGCGACTTGCGAGTTTACTATTAATGAATAGACCAATGTTTTACATCGAATAAAAAATTAGTAATGATCATTGAGATGATGAAAGCATAAAATTATTGGAATATATATCCGGGAAAAATTACAAAAACGACCTTTGTATTATTGCCACTAGTTAATTTTGGTCATCATACTTTATCTTGTGATAGATAGGGTCCATAAGATATTCGCCAATTATCATTTTAGGAAAAATTTCAAGGACCGACCAAGGGAATATGCTAACAGAGGTATGCAAGCGGCACTAATATGGAATGAAAAAATAATTATGCAAAAGATATTACAAAATGTTCCCCATATTACTGTCGATGTTTAATTTTGGTTCTCGTACTTCATCTTATGACTAATTAGTCCTTACCAGACTTCTGATCCCAATTTCAGATATATCCTTCCAAATGCAAGCAGAAATTGGTCAATAAGGGCCCAATGAATATGCTAATCGACACAATTTAAAGAAGTTATCAAAGACGAAAACTCACACATGTGATTCTAATATGATTATTCTTAAGTATCATGGCTTTTACTCACACTCATGACTATTGCCCATTTATTCTGGAATTAACATTTTACGGAAGACAATTTGGCCTAGTGTTGTAACTCTTCTCCTAGTCCAAATGGACTAAATTCTTGAAAGTAATACTTTTTTTTTTGGACGAAAGTACGTTTGATTTCATTTACTTAGGAAGGTTCGGAGCGATTACATCAAGAACATCAGCACTTAATAAATCTAATAAGGCTATCGAAGGATGAATTACCCAATTGCTCGGAAGGATATTCTCGCGTTGGGCTTTTACAATCCAATCCGCGGGCTTGTTGGCCTCTCTACTACAATGGGCCAAGGAAAGGCCCTGAAATGCTTTTAATGGTTCCTTGATTCGGTCCACGGTCGGCTGTAGCTTCCAACTAAAGTCTTCTGTGAAGAGAACTCCCCGCACGAGCTCCCGACAGTCTAAGTGGACTTGAAGACTTTCGTTCGTGCGGTCAGATAGAAAAATTAGGGTTTCCAGCAAAGAGATGGCTTCCGCTTGTTCCGCCGAATCGGCCTCCACCAGCTTCGAAAATCCATCAATTAAACATCTCCGCGAGTCCCTGCAAAGACACGCTATGGCTGCTCTATTTGCTGTTTGTCCTCTATTTTCTTCCCGTCTCACGTTCGCTCCTCCTAGACCCGATGTCCCTGCTTCGTGTCGGGTAAAAGAGGCGTTGATGTTAACGCGGAGTGAGCGATCTGGCGGGGGTTGCCACCGAATCAGGTGAGTCTCTCGCTGTTTCTCCTTTTCTACCCTTGTGTTCCAGGTGTCGAAATTGGTTTGTAATGCAGCTACTTTGTGTAGGGTCTATTTAGGATGAAGGGGTTTGTTCTCGAAGATGAGCTAATTTCGATCTTGCCAGATACACCACAAGGTAGTCGCAGTCTGGTTAAACTTTGGTGCGCGTTAAGGATCTTCTTTCTGGTATGCAGCCATTCATCAAATCTGGTTAATCCGAACCTGTTTATCTTTATTTGCAGCAAGTCGTCTTTCCATATTTGCGCTGTCTAGGGGCATAACAGCAAGGTGTGTTCTATTGTCTCAGCTTCATGATGACACATCGGGCAAAGTGGTGCAGGTACTATTTTTCTTCGGTTGAGATTGTCCATTGTAGGTAGTGCGTTTTGGCATGCGTTCCATAGAAATTGCTTGACTTTAGGTAGAGTTCCAGAGTGCCAGATATGTTTCCATAGTTCTGGCTTTGTCTGGTGGGATGAAGTTGCTGTTCTTTGAAGTGATTTTGCTGCTCGACCCCTTGTAGTGAAATAGCCACTCTTTACTGAGTATAACCCTGTTTTACCTTGTATCCATATAATTTTATCTTCTATTGTGGGTAAACCAATAGGAGTAGCAAGGATTTCCTTCACCCTTTGTTCATAAAACAGCATTCGAATCAGTGTTTCATTCCATGCACCCTTCCCTTGCTCCATGAGTCCCTCCACTTTCTCAAGTTCATCTCTTGTAGCTGGGCCGCCAATTGGTCCACTACTCAGCCATCTATCTTCCCGCACCAAGATTTTCTTACCATTCTCAATAGACCACATGACATTCGGACATATAAAGTCCCTTCCCACTATAATGCTTCGCCATCCCCATGAGGGTCTTGAACCATTTCCAGCGTTCCAGAATTCGCAATTTGGGTAATATAAACCCTTCATTAGTCTGCTAAAAAGGGAGTTCGGTTGCTGTGCAATACGCCAAGCTTGCTTTCCTAGCATAGCCTCATTGAAAACTATTAAATCTTTAAAGCCAAGACCTCCTTCATCTTTTCTGAGTTTTAAAGTCTCCCATTTCTTTCAATGAATCCCAGCAGATTTCTTCCCATTCTTCCACCAAAAATTTGCGATTTTCTTCTCAATTGCTTTGCATATGGATACCGGGATTTTGAAGATAGACATGGCGTATTGTGGAATAGCATGCACCACTGATTTAATTAAAATCTCTTTCCCTGCTTTGGACAGTAGATTTTCCTTCCAACTTTCTAACTTCTTATTCACTCGAGCCAAAATCCAGGCGAAAACGTCTTTCTTGGAGCCTCCCCAATCCGAAGGAATACCTAGGTACTTCCCTGTTTTGTCTATCTCGGGGACCCTCAACACTGCTGCCATATTCTTTCTTAGACTCATCAGGCAACACTTGCTGAAAGAAATGCCTGATTTATTTAGATTAACAGCCTGTCCTGATGCGAAGCAGTATTGGTGTAATATTTCTGCCAAATTTTGACATTCTACTATAGAACCATGAAGGAAGAAGATGGAATCATCCGCAAACAGCAAATGATATAGGATAGGGCAGCCACTATTTAGTTGAATTCCCCGAATTGTGCCATCTTCTACTGCTTTTTTCATCAAATGGGAGAGGACATTAGCTGCTAGGATAAATAGGTAAGGGGATAGAGGATCACCTTGGCGGATCCCTCGTGTAGGCTTGAAGAAAGGCCGAGGCTCGCCATTAAAATTGATGTTGAATGAGACAATTGACACACATTGCATCACCCATTGCACCCACTTCTCGCAGAAACCCATCTTAATTAAACATTCTCGAAGAAAATCCCATTCTATTTGGTCGTAGGCCTTTTGCATATCTACTTTTAGCAACGCTTGGAATTTACGTTTCCTCTCCCGAGTTCGCAGCTTATGGAGTACTTCTTGCACAATGAGAATATTGTCTTGAATCTGTCTTCCCCCCACGAAAGCACTCTGCTCTTTTGCTATGATACTTGGTAGCATGGGTTTTAGTCTATTTGTCATCACCTTGGATATTATTTTGTAAACGAAGTTGCATAGGCTAATTGGTCGGAATTGTTCAAGCTTTTCAGGGTTGGGGGTTTTGGGAATGAGGGTGATTTGGGTTCTGTTTATATCGGGGTTTAGGTAACCTGTCTCAAAAAAACTCTGCACCTCACTGAATATGCCTTTTCTTATGTGTGTCCAATGACTGTCATAGAATAATCCGTTCAGCTCATCTGGTCCAAGAGCCTTGGATGCCCCTAGCTGTTGTGTGACATCTCGATTTTTCTCAAGTATTTTTCAGTCAATTGAGTCGGGCAATTCATCTGTGCATATAGTTCGTTTCTCAGAGTTGGCTACTCATGAGAGAACTAGTTTATTGAGTGAAGTAATTAAGGAATTTTACCGCGTCAGACTCGGGGACTGATCACCATCGGGTCGGATGCAAAAAAATTTCCCCAAAAGCTACTCAGTGGACTAGGCGCGCTAAAATCGCACCAGAGTGAAATTATCCGTGAAATTGAAATTGAATTCCGAAATTGGAAGTAAAAAGGTGTTGCAAATCTTATTAGGAGCATTGGATTAATTCATGAACTTTAATGTGGACTCAATTAGAAGAGAATTGATGGAAATTGAAGTAATTGATTGTGCAAAAGCTTGGACCCCGGCGGAAAAGGAATTGAACCTATTGGAAGATGTTATGGAAGATTTGAATTAGTGGAGAATGACATCAGCAGGTGATGTCATGGTGGAGGCCAAATTTAAGGAGAGCTTGACAAGTGTCACAAGCTAATTGGCTCACCAAAAGTGGGGGTGTCACATCCACTTCATCTTCAACCTCTAGCACCTTGGGAGGGGGAATTCGAATTTGGAGGAGAGAGAGAGAGAAACCCGACCGGAAAAGCTTCGTCCGCCCCCGTCGCCCGCACGTCGTCGCCGTTCGTCGCTCGCCACCGGAGTTCGCCGTCGCCGCTCGCCCGCGTGCGACCGCGCACCGCCTCGCGAGGAGCTGCTCGCCTCCGTTCGTCGTGTCCCCGTCGCGCCGTCGTCTCTTCGTCCGCTGCTGGTCGCCGTTTGCCGAAGCTTCCGTCACCGCCGTCCGTCCGCTCGAGCCTCCGCCGGTTGTTGTGCAAGCTGTCGCCGGTCTTCCTCCGCCGTTTCCCCGACCGTTCAGCCGCCGTTCTGCCATCTCTCAAGCTCGGTTAGTGCTGGAAAAACCAGCAAGATCTAGTCCCTTCCGAGCTCGTTTTGGTCCTCTTTTAGTGCTCATTTGGTCTTGATCCGTGTAGGTTTGTCGTCGGCGTCGTCGTGCTCTTCGCCGGAGACTCGTCGGAAAGTGATTCCGGTGAGTTTACCTCACTAATCCGCGATTAGCGAGTTAATGATGCCCTAAGTATGTTTAACTTAAGTTGATGGAGATTAGGTGGATAGATTAGCTTAATTAGTTATGGATTATATTAAGTTGATTAATTAAGGTAAATGGTGTTTAGTTAAATGGTTAAGTATGTTTATTTTTAAAATAAACCTTGATTTGACTTAAAGGAGTTCATTTATGATTTAAATAAATGCTTCGAAATTGTTGGATTATTTAATAATATATTTTATTCCGAAATTCATTAAAATATTATTTATAAAAAAAAAAAAACTCGAAAAATTATTTTTGACCCTAGTTGCTCAGAATTTCGTGCCGATCGCTGCTGTGCATGTAGAATTTGAAATTGATGATTGGTTGTGGCGAATTGAGTGTGATTGTGATTTATGAGGATTCTTTATAAAATCTTAAGTGTGGAAATTGATGGGAGATTTGGCTGGGATTGACCACCTATTAGAGGTCGTGCCCAATGGGGCTGTGATTAACCACCTATTGGAGGTCGTGCCTAGTAGGGCCGTGATGGACCACCTATGAGAGGTCGTGCCTAATGGGGCCGTGATGGACCACCTATGAGAGGTCGTGCCTAATGAGGCCGTGAATTACCACCTAATTACAGGTCGTGCCGAGTGGGGCCGTGATTGCCACTGGTTATTAAACATTCCTATAGGGTCGAGATTGGAAGCAGTAATTGATTTGCTAGAATGACATGTAATTGGCCGAGTTGATTGATCACTGAGACGATCCCCGTGATTGAGCTATTCGGATGATGTGATTGTACTTTCGTTGTTGAGTTATTAAAATTGCACGTGGTTGAATTATAGAAACTATACTAACCTGCAGATGAAGGCTAAGACGAGGTAAGTCTTCTTGATGTCGTGGCTAAACTACTTTGGGGCGTATTTACTTTCTAATAGGGGTTTAGGAGGGGTGAACTTGCTGAGACAAAGTCTCATCCCGGTTTGGGGAAAAATATTACAGGACCGTAGATGGCGGGACCCCCTGAGAAGAATGGCGTCCCGGTGCAGATTATCGAGCAGGTGCACAACTTCCCTGACCCCGGGAGCCACTGGGTCTATGAGCTGATTAGGTCTACTGTATGGATCCAAGAGACTGAAGATGTTAGGGTGCCCCATAGGTATAGGGCCGGTTCCGTTTGGGGCCAATGGCTTTAGGATTGGTCCACTTGACAGTTTTGATATCCCACTGGCTGTGATGGATGCTATCCTGGGCGAGGGTGTAGCTGACCTGCTTGATGGTAGGGTGGATGACCCATCGTCTCCGGACCCGGTGTTGTCAGAGGTGGAAGATGTGGGATCGACGAACGAGTCCGATTAGCAGTGATAGGACTGTTCCTCTTTTTGGTGGGCTGATCCATGTTGTGTAGGCTAACCCATTTTTGATGCACATAAACTCTGACTCATTTTTGGTGCATAGTCTCTGGATCTTGTTGATGTACTTAAACCTTGGAATAATGATGATATATGAAAGTATGTTGTTTGATTTTGAATTGATGTTCCTGCCGTTCTATCCCGTATGCTTTTGTAAGGGGTTTCTTAGTACGTTCCGCTTGCGCATTAAAAATGTAAATTGGGGTCGGCGACACTACTTGGGAATGTCGCATTTGTATCGACCATGGCGGGATGTTCACGTGGCCAAGGTTCGGGGCGTGACATGTTGCATTGCTGCTGTGATTTCCTCCATAGTGACTGCTCTACTAATTTTTTATTCATATTCCCATCAACTAAAGTTGGAATTTGTTGAATGACAGGTTGTAGGTTGCGCTGCCCCACTGATTTGTATAAGTCACTAAAGTATGATGCTATTATTTCCTTTGAGGACTGATCCTCCTTCACCCATTCATCATCAACATTTTTGAGCAAGGTAATTCTGTTTCTAGCTCTCCTTTGAATTGTGGTCGCATGAAAGAATTTTGTGTTTCTGTCTCCCCATTTTAACCATGTAATTCTAGAGCGCATACCCCAATACATCTCCTCTCGTCTCCATAGTTTTTCAATTTCCTGAGTTATGCTTTTTGCTGTCTCGCTTTCTTTGTCCGTATGAGGGTCATTTGTCAACCTTTGTAAATCATTCTTTAGCTCATTGATTCTGATTTTTGCATTGCAGAGGCTTTTCTTACTCCAACTCTCTAGTTTTTGTGCCACTTTCTGCAGCTTCTCCACCATGTTCAAATTTTGGGTTTCCAATTCAGCCCATGTTTTGTTAACAAGTTGCCCACATTCCTCATTTTCCGACCAGAATGCCTCATATTTAAAAGCCCTCTTTTTCCTCTGCATTCTCTAGTTAAATGAGAGCAGGAGCGGACTATGGTCCGACCCAATGGCTGGAAGTGCTAAACAATCAGCATTAGGATGTGCTATCCTCCATTCTATATCACATAACGCTCTATCCAGTCGTTTCTTGACTAATTGCTCCCCTGTTCTGTTGTTTTTCCAGGTGAAGGTGCAGCCCTTGCTCTCCAAGTCCATTAAAGAGCATTGGAGCTGAAAGTCCCTAAATGCGGTGAGCCTATAAGTTTCAACCCTTTTTTTACCCACTTTCTCCCAATGGTACAGTATTTCGTTGAAGTCCCCCAAGCAAAGCCAAGATAAGTGGTGTCTGATACTAATTCTGTATAGAGTCTCCCATAGCAGCACTCTTTCTTGGAATTCATTGGGAGCACGTACAAAGGTGATATGCATCTGTTGCTGTGTTTCCTTAAGTAAGCAATGGACAGTAATATAGTTTTTCAACCAAGAGTCTATATGTAACTCTACCTGCTCATCCCAGAAGAGAGCTAAACCCCCTGCATATCCTTCCGGATCTACCACGAAATTGTTTTGGTATCTCAGCCTTCTCCATATGCGTTGCATTTTTTGTTCTTGATTTTTTGTCTCCATTAAAAAGATAACACTGAGCCTTTCCTGGGTCACTAGGACCCTCAAAGCCTAAATTGTCAAGGGTGTGCCCAACCCTTGATAATTCCAGCTTAATAGTTTCATGGATAAACTAGTGGCTTATTAGGGCTAGCCACTAAAGCCCACTGATTTGATTCCTCCGTCACATGAATGGGAGTTTCCACCAACTGTGTATTGTCAATATTCTGAGTTTTTGAAGATTGGGCACCATACGGGCAAAAGCGCTTGCCTTTTTAACCATTTATTAACTTGGAATTTCTGGATTTGGATTTGATCAGCCCCTTTTCCCCTGATAGTGTCTCTTCCATATCCATCACCGCCTCCTTGAGTTGTTCCTCGTATAATACCATAGCAGACGCAGCATCAATGCAACTACTTCCTCTCTTCTGTGGTCCTCTTTCCTCCCTGATTAATAACTCTATATGCTGATGTTGTTGTCTATTCTCCTGTTCTGCATGTTGATCTGAATTCTGTTCTTGTTGGTGCTGTTCAGACTCAGGAGCTGCATGGACTGGTGTCTCGGGCACATACTCAACTTCATCCGGTATTATCTCTTGTTTGCCATAGAATATCTTCCCATATGGACTGAGTTCGCGAGCCTCCGCTCTTAGCCAATGTCCATATCTTCCCGGTAAGTTCGCTACCAACCCTGTTTGCTCATAGGGAATTTCGCTACAAAAAGTGGCATAATGCCCGATCTTTCCACACGTATAGCAATAGTGCGGAAGACGTTCATACTTAAATTCTATCCACAGTCTCTTTCTCTCCAGATTAAGTAAAACACCTGTCTTCAGAGGCATTTCCAGGTTCAATTTGACTCTTGCCTTCCCAAATTTATAGTTGCTCTTTCCTTTTGTTTCTATTTTAACCTCGATCACTTCTCCCAGTTTTGCTGCAATGTTCCTAATGACATCATAAGTCACTCTTCCATATGGAAGGCCATAGAAATGCACCCAAAAATCACAGCATATAAAATCATAGCATAACTCAAGAGTGTCGGGATCGCATTGCTTTAATACTAGTAGGTTGCTAGAGAAAGACCATGGCCCTAGATCTAACACTCTTTGTTTCTCAGCTTCGGATTGGAAATTGAAGGAATAATAGCCCGGTTCAAGTACTGCATAGGTAACATCATCGACTTTCCAAACTTTCTTCATTGTATTAAAGAAAGCGGTAAAGTTCGCATTCGGCTTAGTATAAAATTTCCCAAATAAAGTTTTTCGGCATTCAGATAGTTTTTCTTCAAGGATATCACCTGTAATCTCAACAACATCCTCTTCCGACCACAGGTTTCCAAGGCTTTTACAGAGTGCTGCGACCCTCCTCTCTTCTTCATTGTGGCCTGCCGTGTTTTGTCTCCAGATTTGAGGGGCTTCGCGCTACTGGCTCACCACTTTGGAATCAGTAGGGAGATCGATTGAAGGGAGCTCAGAGTCGAAAGTCAACAGAGGGGGGCTCCGAGTGAGGTTTGAGCGAAATCGGATGAGTGGGTTTCAAGCACAAAGGATTTTAGGAAGAAATGAAGGGGTAGGGATTGGGATATATGGGTATTAGGGTTTTGATTTTGGGGGAGTATTGTTTCGGGACATCTCGGTATTGGGAGGATTGGGGTTGAACATGGTGGGTGATTGTGTATGATGATTTATGATTTTCACTGTATTCAGATTGAAGGATTACCTGGGTTGAAGATGAAGATGGGAACTGCCCATTGAAAGTAATATTTAAGGGTGATCATTTAGTGACAATTGCTCCCCCCGGCATTCTCCCACACAGAAAGAAAGAGCGCAGAGCCCTGGCCCGACCTCTATCCCTTTTGATCGAACCATCTTGGCCCGTAAGCCTATGTCCATGCCGAGGACAGGTAAAGCCCAGCAAAGCAGCAGGGAGCACTGAGCAATGGGGGAGATGAGGGCGACTCTGCCCATGGGTTGGACCACACCACAGGCTGGAGTCCTTCCACGGCAAGAGAAGGGCAGGGCAGCATCCTCGTTGTCTGACCGGAACAAGAAAGGGAATTCTAAAGACACTAAAACAATGTTACCAGGTCAAGGCTTCTCAAGAGCAAGTCACGTATCATTTTCTCATTATTCGTGTTATTGGATTTTGGCGTCAAATAAATATAATGTGCATTACAACGACCAATTGTTACTTGTAATACTATGAACTACTTATGTGATATGCACTTTATGCGGACATATATTGTAAACACACCTTCACATGTATCGATTTATATGTTGGACATTTGCTTATTAATAAACACATTTTGACATGTGTTTTTTATTCTCTTTTTTTTTTTTTAATCAGTGTCACCAATTTTGGCATAATGTTATCTGGGCTTGTTATCAAGCGGGCATAGTAAGAATACTTGTTAAACTAGACATACGAAATGTGGCTGAAAGTTTGACATCAAATCTTGCTGAAAAAGACCTATAATAGAAATTTTTGGTACTCGCACAATAGAAAAACAGAAAAGAAGAGTTTGTATACATTTAGATTCATCACAATTTCAATTTTTTTTATTTTTTAGAAGTATATGGGTTTCTTTATTCTATGTTATATTTTTCAATTGATAATTTCTTCAAATTTTAACGGCTAAGTGAAAACTAAACATTGTATCTTCCTATCCATATGTAAATTCTATTTGAATTGTAAGATCGAGAACAAAAGTTGTTGAACAATAAAAAAACAAATTAAAGCTAATGAACTTCTCTCTTATCTATTTTTTAAAATCAATTTCGAAGTATGTGGATTCTATCTAATCTCATTTTCATCATTTACTTTCTTATAAATGTATCTATTTTGATAGATACAGGCTATATCTAGATAAGTGGATTTCCAAAATCGCACAAATCCTCTTCCAAGTACGGACGGATGTGGATACAAATTATGTACTCTCTATTTGATAGATGATCGAACTACGAAGACTTCTAATTTGCACACATTTTGAGCTTGGGACGTGCTCCATATGTGGTGTTGGAACTTGGGAACTCTCCCTTTTCACTCCTTCCATCACCAGTGTCTTAAAGCCAAGACACTCGTGAGAACCAGCTAACTTATTGAAGTCTTTTAAGTTCTCTAATTCACCAAGATCTTTCCGCATTTTGACAACACAATGATCCCTTCAAAAGCAAGATATACGAGGTTACCAGTTAAGTGCAGCTTTCGTTTGTTTTGTTTTACAAAATAATTTATCAAGTTTATCATATGCAAAAGGAAAAAGGAAAACCCCAATGAAACTTTGCAGTCCGGAGTAAACTACGTATGCAGAGGGATGAAGAATTGCCCGAATTCAGCCGGAGGAGGATCGAGAGCAATGCAGCGACACCAGGTGAGAGAAGCGGTAAGGCGTGAACATAGATTATGGATTTTATATGGGTCGGAGATTAAATCCGAGTCCTCTATGACCCGCAACAGATCCGATCGTCGATGCAGCGGGCCGGTCCAGGCTCAAAAGCCCCTGCTTCATGGGAACGTTAAGAACAATTAGGCCCATACTAGAGAAATTATATTTATGGCACATGTTAATTTAATCGATTATCCATAGAGTGAGTGCCGGTTAATTACTACTGCATACAAACAAATCTAACGAGGATTTCAATTTTTATAATAAAAATCTTTAAGTAATGTTTATGTCTGTATGTCATAGTGACATACTATGATAAAATGGACAAAAAATTGTAATTTAGAAATAGTTAAGATATAATCCTCTAATTATCTTACTTACTAGCGTCGAGTATAATCTTACAATAAGTTAAATATATTCTTCATACGCATGTGCAAATTCTTTTTTATTGTAGGGGAATAAAGCAATTTTTTACATGAGTTTAAGATCCTATATAACAATTGGTTTGATTCCTCATTTATTATCATGTAATGCAATAAAATACATAAAAATGCGCACATGACCATCATTGTTATTCAAGCATGGACCATGGATGATTAACTAGTGACATTGTGATTGATGAATGATGAAATTATCAAAAATTTTGTTAAATAAATCTCAAAAGCACAACGGTAGTGATGAAAATTATATGAGGAAGAAGCTATAAACTATATCAAACTAACAACACGTGAATCCAAAATGAAAGAATACTAAATGAGGGTGCGATTCTTTTTTATATACTTTCATTTCCCCTATTTTCTCTGTCCCAAAGGAAAAATTTGCTCTGTTTCTCTAATTCACCATTTCTTAGTTTTGTTTACTGATAATGCAACTCCATAAGCTTCATCTTACCAATGCAACTCAATCCAAAGTGGAATTAATGGACCTAATTGCACTTAGAATTTAAACTGAAATTGGCACTCCAGCAAAAGGATTAAAGCTGCCTTATGGGGAAGAGGCTGGTGGAAACTTTCCAAGATATGTTTAAAATAGCTCAAAATACTCTTAGATGGAGAGGACTTTGCACTAGAACAAATTCTAATCATCATCATAATTTATTCTACTATGTTATGCAAAGGGTGTTCAAGGTAATAATATAACATGAGGTTCACATCCGACCCAACATTAGAAGGTTACCAAGCAACTCAAATACATTTAAACAACACAAATTATCGCCCCAATCAATCCTCAGTTGGTGATGAACACAAATGTGGTTACCAACATTAGAACGCAGCCAACAAAAATCGGCCAAGGCAAGTCACCAAGCAGGATGCACATCAGGAGACTACACGTGACACATCCAAGGGCAACGGTGATCACAGCAAAGGCAAGTCGAAAACTTGGGTCAATATCTTGTCTTCCCATCCTCAGGATTAATTTTTGCCGAATGATTTTGATTGCTTCATAGATAAGCATAATGCTTGGTGCATTGGAAATGTTGGCTGGACCTATAGAGGTATGTCTATCCCTGATGAGCTGACGCAAAGCATTCTCAAGGGAATCAAGATCTTCGTTAACTTGAGCCACATAATCTAACACGTTCCTTGAAATAAAAATCAGCACATCGCTTGTTAGATAATCGTCTTTTACAGAAGCTCAAGCAATACGGATCGAGAATAAGCATATTGATAGATAAACAAATGAACATATGAGCAACTAATACTCTTTTTTCTTTTTTTTTGGTGAAGATGAGCAACTAATACTTGTACTGTGGTTTTAAAATGAAACATTATAAAAGATGAATTCACCTAATCTACATAGAGTACAGATTGTTTCCTAATGAAACAGTATACACGTAAAAACATGATAAGAGATAGGAAGTTCTTTTTCATGAAAGGAAATGAAGATAGCATTCGCAATCCTCCACACTCACCTTCTTTCCAACCTCTTGATATTCAAAAGACATGATAGTTAATATAAATTACACTTTCTTCAGACAAACTCACCTGCTGTTTTTATGGTATGGATACTCGAAAGGGATTATTCCTGGTGTGAGTCCTACCGTATTCAATTATCGAATGGATATCACTAAAATTTACCCATTCGCACAGAAAAAGGGGTGATGACTACAAGAGGCATTCTTACTTTTCTGACAAATTTACACCTACTGAATATACCCTGATATGAGCACGAGCCAACATGCTCTGTTGTTAGAGTCCAGTCATATGAACAGGGAGAACAAAAACCAGGATCAATTAGCAAAATAAAAGAAGACAAAATCCGGGTGGTACGACATAACTACCGTAATCCAGAAAATGCGAGAAACGGGCCATTTTACATCCCCACCAGATATGGCTTTAAGTACATGCTCTGTTTTGAGAAGAGCCCATTTCTGTTCTTTGAGAGTCATGAACATCGAGAACAAAAGCCTGTCTCAAGCTTCAATCAACGAAAAGAAAAAAAGTAGAGGAAAAAATCTGGATGTACAAAGTGGTGTTGTAATCCAATTCTCACAATCTAATCGGTGTTGTGATCCAGTTCTCAAAATCTAAGGCAAAGAACAAGCCATCTCTACTGACAAGTGAAATACCCCCCATTGGGCTCTTAAGTATTGAACAGTACGAGTTCAGAAGGCATCAACAAGTTCACCTGATTTACTTAGAGTGACGGTTCCTTAAACAGCATTCGCGCGTAATGGAATATACACAGCGAACATAATCAAATATAAGAACAGAAAAGGATATCAAGATTTTGGCATCATTTTACTTGCAGTCCTCCAACTTACAGACGGAGCCTGGGCTGGTTAAGATACGAGGTGGACGAAGCTTACCTCCAACTACCATGATCAGCTGGATTGTCGTTCGCCATTAACCTTCAACTTTGCCTCGCCAATCTCTTCCTTGCTTGGCTGAAAATGAGAACACTGTGGGGCTGTCGCAGACCTTGATTATGAAAAATTCCCTGGGGTGAGCTTTTCTTATTAAAAAACTTAGGAAATCGAACTCATATGACACCAGAATTCACATCGGACTATTTGGCGGAAAAGATGTTTGCGCCAAATAGTCCTACTATTCATGCAGACATCTTTTCCGCCAAATAGTCCGATGTGAATTCTGCAAGATGTATAACATCTTTTCCGACAAATAGTCCTACTATTCTTAGGACTATTTAGCGCAAAACATCTTTTCCGCCAAATAGTCCGATGTGAATGAGCCCACCTTAACGTGTTTGAAGCATGGACAGAGATTATAGTTTTATGGGTCGTTAACTGATCTGGGCCATGTGAGATGGGTTGGTTTAAAGGTCTAGTTACCCCTCTTACCAAAGAATCCGAATTGCTCTCTCTATGTTTTTTTTTTTTTTTAATTGAAATGTAGGGGTGTGCAACTAAATCAGGTATACCTAGGAACCGGACCGACACACTCGAAAAATAGGGTTGGGAACCGGTTCCCATTGAAACCGGTCTTGGAACCAATTTCCAAATTTCGAAAGTGGTTTAAATCGATCCAATTAATTACCCACCCAAAAATCGGTTCCCAAACCAGTTTAGGAACCAGTTTGGAAACCGGTTTTTTAAGTATAGGTCTAAAACCCTATTTTTTCCACTTATTTTTATTCTTACTCCCGCAATCACACGACATTTTTCCTTTTGGCTCTCTCAAACACGCACGACACTTCTCCTTTGTCATTCCTTTTCCTCACTTGCTTCCCTCCCTCATCAACTCCCTCTCGCACTGTATGACGGATGGACGATATTTGTCATTGCTAAATTCTTGTGTACCATGTGGATTGGCTCGCCTAATTTCTCTTTTATAGGAGGATTGATGCTTGCATAAATGACTAGCTTCATGTAGTAGTTGTGGGAATAAAACTAATATTAGACTCATGTTTGCTACTAATTCTTTGCCTTATGATTTTATATATTATAATTAGCTCTGTGGACTCTAAATTTTTAATTTAGTCAAAAAGTTCATGTATTTATTTATTACAAGTGCTTAATGTTTTGATACAAATTAGGAGAATTATGTTATTTTCTCGCGTATTAATATAAAATTTGAAGTTGTATAGGATATCGAGAGATTGCAAAACAAGTTCTAATGGAAACATACTGACCAAAAAAAAAAAAAAAGTTCTAATGGAAACATGGTTGATCTTGGAATCAGACCAGAAAAATAGGGTGAGTTGGGTACATGATCTAATACAAACAGGGTTGGGTACAGAGTCCAAAAAAGGGGAACCAGTTATAATAGAGTCGGGTACAAGGTCCAGGTTTAGACCCTACCCACCCTAAACCCAATCACCCCTATTGAATTGCTTATTATTGATCTATTTATTTTTTTGTCCTTTTTAATATTATACAACTATCTCTCATTAAAAATTAGCTCAATAATGAAAATGATATCTAGATTTTATTGACTGGTGGTGAAATGAGAATGTAATTGGACTTAACTTAAAAAAAAAAATTAGAGATATTAACTCTGAACATTGACCTCACACCTTGATATCGCTAGATGCACTTTTGAGCAGCTCACCATGATGATTAGTCTTTTTTTATTTGATTTGATTTTTGTTTTGTTTTGTTTATTATTAGGGAGTCCAATGAAGATAGAGTAGGTTTTTTTTTATATAAATATGAAAAGCTCACTCCATGGACCTTTGATGAAGATGGAATAGATTTTTCAAATAAATATGAAAAGCTCACTGCATGGACATCCGACATGTGGTTTTCATATTTATGCCATGGACCTAGAAATATGCACTTCGAATGCTACTGTATGTTGTAGAAGTGAGGTTGTGGGAAATGAATTATAAGGATTTGATTTTCCTGATAAAATAAAAGAAGATAGAACTCTTAATTATTAAAAACATAATCGAACCATATTTATTGATGTCCTCCGCGGTAGAGTTTAACCTTGGAGGTCAATGGTGCGAGTATTCTAACACGTTGGCCATGGTGTATGTTTGTTCTTTTTTTTTCTGCTTAGTTATCGTGCATTCTTGTTAGAAAGTTTAATTTGTTTTTACTATTCTTCTGTACTCGTTCCGCTCCTGCCTTCCTTCTTTAGCGAGAAAAATCAACGAGGAAGGAAACCGTAACTTTTCAATTTCAGCGACCAAATTGAGAGAGAGAGGGAAGCGAAGTGTCCGCGAAAGTGGAGTTCACCCTCAGCGGCGGCGCCTTGAAGAACCTTGGCTCGCTCCGTCGCCTGCCTCTCCCGCGTCGGCAACGACCTCGCCATCCAAGCTTCTCCTTCCCAGGTGATTCATCTGAAATCCACGTCGAGTGAAATAGCTACAGCAGTTGCTTATTCGTGCGCCCTGCTAAGCGATGCTTAATAGTTTAGATGCTATGATGCCGTGTTAGGTATTGGCTCGTTCCTCTCGATATGCTCTCCGATTGACAAATTCTGAGAGTCCTTCCACCGATTGCCGAGTGCGTGGAGCTTTCGATGGTGGATTTGAGGCAGAAATTTGTTAACTTGGGGTGCGATTGGTCCTGTGAACGATGGTTAGAACTTGACTGTGCAAATCTGAAGTCCACTGAAAGAAATTAATACTGCCGATGGGGTGATTCAAAGTCGTTATATTGTAAGAGGCAATTCACTGCTATAGACAGGAGCACTATCGGTATCGGGGGTACTCACGGACAATGTTGAATGGTGGAACCATAGGAAAAAACCCCAATGGATAACCTTCTATGGATGTTGCTATTCTGTCTTGCTAATGCTTTCCTGGTCTGTCTAGTTCCTTTGATGGTGTCATATGGAGTTTTGTGACACTCAATAATTGAAAGCATGAAGTCTGAGAACTGACATTTTCACTGAGAGAAAATGATTGCAGAATGCTGTGATGAGCATTACTAAGTCATATCGTATGAGTCCGCTGGGATTAGCTTCTCTAATTTCTCATCGTGCAAAAGCAATGTGAACTCTGTCTTACGGATTTTGCAGTGCACGATATGACCTATAAAGCCAATGGATTCAGAATAAAGAAATGGGGGCAACTTAGTGAATATTAGATTCCATGTATACGTCTTTTACTTCTTTTTGTTGGCCACTTATCATTTTAAGTCTTTTGACTCAATCATGCTAACTACATATCATTCAGTATGTTTTCTAACTGCAAGAGAATCGGAGGCTGGCGCCTGTCAAACCTGCATTAATTTGATAAGAAGCTGTACCATGCAGAAATACTTGTTTATCTCACCTCGCCAACTGTGAGTTTTTGTTCATGCATATGTGATGAGGTTTAAACCTAGTTTTTGTCATATGTATGCAGGCATTAAGAAAACATACTGGATAGCTTGCAATGTTGACCCCAATGAACAACAATATCTCTGGATAGGAGATGATGCCCCAGAAAATATTGTAGGGAGGCCTCATCATCTGAACTTGCTTGCAAATTTTCGCATCCTTCAGGGAATTACTCTCATAGCAACTGAATGCTGCTCCATACCTTCTGATGCTGCAAGTGAATTTGGTGGGAAAGCCGTTGAGTTCAAAGCTAGATTGATCCTAAGAAAGGTAGACTCTAGTTTTACTCTTTTTGACTGGATATGGAGAAGATTTTCTGGTTCAGACTCTGGTTGCAGAGAACGACTCTTTGCTGCACTCTCAGCTGTGGATAGATCCTGTGGAAGAGTTTGGCAGTATGCTCATGGCGGCAACCCAGTAGACGTGACTTTTGCTGTCAAAGAGTTGAAGGTATTTGACCGTATTTGTTATTGATTATATCAAGACATCTGAGTCATAAATGCAGCTGAAATTTCTTGAATATAAGACTTCACTTTCAAACTTATCTCCATTTCCAGAAAGTGAGTCCACCTAATTGCAGTAATGTCATTGGAGTCACATTCAGGACCATCTATTATGTTGAAGTTTTTCCTTGTGTCTTCCGGTGAAGACGATAATATTTAACATTCGTTCATCTCATGGAAATCCAGGCATTTCTTGCATTCTGTGAGGGATGTGAAGTTGACATTCATTTATGCTTTTAGAAGGCCAGCAATTAAGTAAATTCTAAATGCTCTTTTGTATCTTATCTTCTATCCTTTTTTTTTCCCATGCTTCACTTCAATTTTGTTTATGCAAGTAGCTCAGATGCAACAAGTAGATTTCGGCAATCAGTGCATAGCTGGTTTTATTAGATGACAGATTGTTAGTTATCTGCTCAGAGACCTAAAACATCCTCATGCATAGCTTCACAATCACAATAGTAAAGGCCCATGGCAATGTTACTTTTGGGCTAAATATGAAAAAACGAGAGACTATCATTGAAAATTTGGTTGATAAACATAGTGCACTTTCGAATTAAGTCTGGATAATAATAGCTCAAGGAGGTTTAAGTTTGGATGATAAATTATGTTTTTTCTTTTTTTTCTTTCCTTTTAACAAAGAAAAATGCAGGTTCATGTATAAAGTGCACTTTCTTGCTCACCCATTGAGCTTACCTTTACTTGCTTGGTCATGACATAAGCAACCAAATATTCTAAGAAACAAAATAATCACTAATGTTACTTAGAGTTCCTCAGGTCTGGCATCTAATTGTGATCGATGGAGATTTATTCACTAGGTAACTTGTTGTGCTAAGCACATCTGTCAGGAACTTCATAGTTAAACTAGCATTAGATATCATTTATAGGTCGTCTCTACTAATGTTCCGCCAATCAACCCTACAATATGTTATAGTTCACTCACGCTAGTGTGGTGTCTCACTATGCCCTTCCCCTTTTAGGTATTTAACAGTTTTGAGCAAAACTGAATGCTACTATTAATTTGGACATACTTGATTTTCTTACCAGGATTAAAGTTCTCAAATACATGATCTCAACAACCTCAAACTTTTATAAAAAGATTCATGTAATGCTTAAGTCTTTTTTTTTTTTTTGGGTGCAAATATATCATTGTGACGTTAAACACAAAATATGCAAAATAATAATATAGAAATAGTTAAGATGTAATCCTCTAAATGTCTTATTAACATTGAATTTAAATCTTACGAATATTTAAAAAAATTTCCCAAATTAATTTTTTAATTGTAATTAACTCTTTCCATACCTTCAAAATTCTGTTTTTCCACACGCTTGTGTGTGACTTTTTTTATAGTGGGAAATAGAAAAGCAACTTTATATGGCCTATCTTATCGTTTTCATTCACCCTCAACATATTTAAACACTTTTAGCTGTGATGTGGATGTTTTCTCTTTGATTTTGAATTGTTTAGGCTTTTCCCCAATAAATGATGAACCTTTGTATTGTGGCTCCTACGTACATTGTCTGGTCCTACAGTCTTGAGTTACTAGGAGGGGAATAAAAACCCGGATGAATTGACAAAAGGAAAACCAAAGGATAGAGAACAGATGTTTACATTAAACAAGACAAAGGTGCAAGTAAATGGAATTTCTTGTGATATGCTTTTGGCTTTGGAGGGTGCCCAGTTGACTCTTCATCTCTATTAAACACAAAGTTGACAAAGAAAGAAAATTATAGCTGAGGACTTAGAGCAACTTCCTTTCCCTGAATCTCAATCGAATAGGCCCATCTCCCAGGATATCTCTGACTCCCACCCTTTCTTCTTATGAAAAGAGACAATAATTCTTAGAAATTGACTTCTATCTCTACCTAAGTTTACTCGTATCAAACCAAAAGTACTCTGTCTCACTTTTCTATTTCTTCCAAACAGGCCCCAACATATAAGAGGTTGTGCATCTCACTTTTCTAATGTGAATTTGCTTTGTTCTCCAATGGGTAAATCTTTTCATTAAAGAATTTGTGCCCAGTTACTGCTCTCTCTCTCTTATTGCATGCTTCCTTTGTGACCTGAATTACATGTCAAGATAGTATAGAGTGTTGCCGAGGTTGGGATGTCAGGATCGAGTCTTGAACTACATCGAAATCATCAATTTGTGTACAGAAAGACCAGTGAATGAGGATGATGTGATTCTTTCTCAAATTCACTTAATCAATTCCCTAGTTTCTCCTTGACAAAGATATAAGTCCCTTATTTCTCCAATTTCATAGTAGTGCTACAAGTAATTAACCAAGTAGCACAATCATCTTTGTCATCATTACACATTCTACTTTGTGACGTAAAAGGTGTCTCAGATGGTAAGAGTACAACATGAGGCTCATGTCTCAGCCAGCATTGGCTAGGCGGACATCAACCAACTTTGCTAAGAGTAAACCACAACAAGAGGAAAACCAAAAACTGCCAGCCTTCCGTTCCCTAATTAGTCCTCAGGTTTCGAACAGGGATGGGATTATCAACATCAGGACGCAAAGGATGAAAATCCAAGGCATGTCGCCAAGTAGAACGTACATCAGCAAACTGCAACCAACACAACCAAGAGCAACAGCGATGAGAGCACACGCAAGTCGAAACCATGGGTCCATATCTTGCCTTCCTATCTCGAAGATTAATTTTTGCCGGACGTTTTTTACCACTGTATAGATAAGCATGACTGGTGCACTAGTATTATTGGCTGGACCTATATATCTATACGTGTCCCTGATGGCTTGAAGCAAGGACTCCTCCATGGAATCAAGATTTTGGTTATATGTTGCAGCAATTTGTGCCATTTGCTCTGCTCCATATCTTGGAATTAAAATCAGCAAACTATTTGTCAGGCGATAGTATGTTGCCAAAGCTCAAGTTGTGAGCTCTTTCTACATCATATATGATGATAATATATCCAAAAGCCATCAAGATATGAGTCTGCAGCGAACATCAAGCAAATCTCAATGCTACCAACAAATATACTTACACAAACAAATCAAGAACTACCAATATAAGTTCAAAAGGAAATTTAATGTGCAGTGTGATGCCAAGCTTCTAGTGCAAATCATATCTAATGAGCAATTGCATTGCATGAGTCTAATCCATGTATTGATCCGTGGCTAATTAAAATTCTTCTTTTGGACAAAATGTAGCATAAGAGTGCAAGGGAGTACCTCCTTAACGCCTACATTGCTTTCCCAGTCCACTCTAACAACAATTATTCGCATGACAAAACCACTCAGATGCACAAAACTACCGGTTAGCCCTCAGACTTACTAGGTAGAAATGTAGTAGTGAAGCTAATAGTAGGTCTCATATTTTCTTAGTAGGAAAAGTTAATAAGACTTTCAATTAATACATTGTTTTTAATACAATGAGTTTCTCTTAATATAATATATATAGTCACGTTTCTTCATCATGTGACAGAATTTCCCACCCAGTAACTTCACGAGACGGTTTACATTCTTTCCAACTTTGTGAATTTCAAAAAAGAAATGCAGTTATTATGGATTTCACATTCCTCAGACAAATTCAGCTGTTTTAAATATATGCATATGTGAGAGAGATTCTTCCTGGTATGAGTCCTAATGCATTCAATTACCAAATGGATATCATGAAAATAGGCCAGTTCGCACAAAAAAGGGGTCGATGACCACAAGAAGCATTCTTACAGAAGATAAAATCTAAGTGGTACAACATAACTAAACCAATCCAGAAAATGCAAGAGAAAAGCCATTATGCAACCACCGGATATGCTGCTAAGTGCATGCTTTGTTCTTAGTAGAGCCCTTTTCTACTCTTCGATAGTTGAGTCATTATGAACATCCCAGTCAACAAAAGGAAAAAACAAACAGATGAAAAAATCTGGACAGTTGAAATTGGTGTTCATGCAATTCTTATGGTGCGTTTGGTAACTATTCAGTTACTAGGGACAATTTCTGCTAAGAAATAACTTTTTCTGATTATGTTCATTGGACGAATTTTTGAGCATTCCAACGCATTTGGTCACTAAAATTTCTATTGCTGGAATAAAAAAAATATGAATATATTTAGCACAACTCTCAAATTTTTTTGAACTATAAAATTTCTTTTAATTTTTAAATTATTTTTGAGATTTTTCTTCTTTTTTTTCCCCTCTCTTCTTACTCCTCTAGCTAGCTACCTTCCGGCCTCTAGGGAGGTTGGTCTCACCTAGCCACCGGAGGTCAACCTTGCCCGGTCATGGCAAGGCCGACCTTGTGGTGGCTAGATAAGGTCAAGCCTTGCTGGGGCGATTAGCCAAAGACAAGAGCCGGCAACCTTGCTGGCTTTAAGGGAGCCTTGCCGGCTCTTAAGGAGGTCGGCCTCACCTAGCCATCGCGAGGTTAGCCTCACCAAGGGCCAATGAGACTTCAGCAGGGTTGTCGAGTGCAACGACTGGCTAGAGGAGGAAGAAAAGAAGAAAAGAAAAGAAAAAGACTCGGTTTAAGAAATTGTTCTTGACAAAAAAAATAATATTTTTTTACTTCTTGTTTTTGTTTCAAATCTATTCGTTAACTACTTATTTGTTCCTGAAAATAGAAATATTAGCTGATATTAGTAAATACATTTCTATTTTTTATTATTTCAAGAATCAAAAGAAGAGAAATAGTAAATAATTGACCGGCTACCAAATAGGGCCTCACAATCTAATGCGAGAAACATGCCATTTTCTACAGGCAAGTGAAAGACCTGCTGGGCCTCTAGAACCAACAAACAAGTTCAGAGTTCCACAAACTGTTCTATGTAGAGTGCAGGTTTTTGGCTATAAAATGGCATTCACGTATTGGTTATATAGTGCGAGCTGATCAAAGTCAGGAATCGGAAACAATATCAATATTTTGGCATGAGTTTCCCCGCAATCGTCCAACTAAGTGACAGAGCCGGGCCGCAGCTCTTAAGATATATTTTAAGGCCGCCGAAGCTTACCTCCGACCACCGTAACCAGCTGAATTATTGTTCTCCAATAACCTTCCAAGTTTCTCCCTTTCTTCCTGAAAATGAGGTTTCTTCAATTGTTTGCTGATTGCTGCATTAAGAACGAAGAGGTTCATGGGAATAAAAGACCCGGCGTGGGCGTTTGGGGATGGTACATTATTAATTTTTCCATCATGCTTTCGTCTGTTAATGAGATGAAGATAAAAATGGGAGCCCTCAAAAGGCCAAAATCCGGTCCTTAAGAAAGTCTGCCCACTTGCCTCTTTACTTGGAACATTGCGGATCCTAGCACCTACGTGCTTCCCTATGATTTGTTCTCTAACTTACTTTTCCTTTTCGTTAATGTGTCCGTATTTTTATACGCGTGGTTTCGTTATAGTATCCGGATTTTTATACACACGGTTTCCGTAGAGGGAGACTCTTTCGAAGAGACGTGCACTTAGGAGCATGTTCATATATTCACTCATTGTATCCCTTAAAAAAGTAAGATTTACTGTTAATAGTTATTAAAGCTCTATGCATTTTACGAAAAACAACTTTCAACACAATGTTTTTCGGATTTTCCAAACATTCGGTTTCAGAAAATAAACTAGTCCAGAAAAACATTTAGGATCAACGAAAAATAAATCTTCTAAAATATAAGAAAATGTTTTTCTCTTCCTCACTCACTCTTCCTTATCTCGTACTCTCACAACCCTCCTAGCCCTCTTCGCTTTCTTTCTTTCCTTTTTACCTTTTTTTAAAAGAAATTCGATTTTTCAATTTTTTAAATTTTCTTTCTTTTTCTTTTTCCTTCTTCCTTTGCTGATTGCTAGACACGAAAATGGTTGGTGACCGGCCATAGGTGAGTTGGAGCCTCATCAAATTTTGATAGCCAAGCCTTGCTCACCTTAGGTGAGGCTCCACCTCCTTAGAGGCTTTGTCTAGCGAGGCTTGAGCTCGCCAATTGAACGAGGCTGAGGCCTGGCCAGTGGCTAGTCACCGGCCATCACTGTGGTTGGCCATTGGCCAAAGAAGAAGGAAAAAGAAAATGAAAAAAAAAAAAAAAAATAAGAGAAAATAAAAATAATAAAAAATAATTATAAATTTGATTTTTTAGTCAATTTTTGTGGAAAATTTAATTTCCCTAACAAATGGTGAAAATATTTTCTAGTTCATTTTCCAATTTTCAATTGAATACTGGAAAATATTATCATTTTGTTGAAAATGACTTTTTGAAAATATTTTCCAGAAAATGTCATATTTTTTGAAAACGATAAGAGCCTACATGGAAATTTTTTTTTTTTTTTTTGACGTTAGTACTTTATCCAACAAAATACTTCCATAGCCATGAGTGTGTCTCAACATTGATGCATGCCTTTTTTACATGCATCAATGGTTGAGAATTGTTTGAAAATGCCAATAGAAGCACCTTCGGAGACTGAAGATCTTCAACCTCTTTTGTTATTCCTATTGGAAATGTTTAATGATATTAAAGATAGGGAGTAACGTGCACTACCCACCACAAGTTCTTTCAAGGAAAACCTTATACGGTTTTCTTGAGAAAACTATGAATGCCACCGTGGGATTCTTTAGATTAAAAATCAATAAATTAATTAAAAAAATTTCCTTCTTGTTAATTTCATTGTCTATTTGAAAAAGGGAAATGATTATATAACAATAATATCTCTTGAAAAAGAGATAGTGTCCCAAGGTAACTGAATAAATTAATCATCCGGTTATTTGGGAAATTTGAATGAAATCTCAATTATTGGGATATCCTTTAATTCCTTTAAGTGAAATTTCTTAAATGTGAGCATAATAAAAACAAAGTAAGAGAACTGGTAAACTTAAAGAAAACCCATAAATCATCCATAACAATATAAAAATTAAGAGTTGTAACCACTTATGACCACCAATTGAGCTGCCATAACTGCGAGCTTATATCAAGCAGTCATGACCTCAAGCTTCGCAACTTCGAAACTCCTAAGCTTGCGGCTATGGTGGCAACAATGGTCCTCTCTCTCTCTCTCAATATTTTGTTTTCTTATGTTGTTTGATGTGGTGCCCTTTTTGGTTCATAATATTTTTCAGCCAATTATAACATGACATAAGTATTTCAGCATGGCACGTATATTCACTAGCATGTGTATCATTAATTCTACAATCCATGTCAACAAAAATCGACCAATAAGAGAAATATTATAATGGAAGGACTATATGTTTTTTAATTAAAAAGAAAGTTAGAATGATGATTTTGATTTTTGGACAAAAATAAAGGAACTATGGTGATATCATTCATTAAATAATTTTTTTTTTTTTTTAAAAAAAAAACCTCCATTCCGTGGTTGTATTGCTTTTTTTTTTTTTTTTTTTTAATCTAGCTTCCTTTTTCTTTTTTCTTTTTTCGGTTTAAAAATCTAGCTTCCTTGTTGAATTAATTTAGGTTAGCAAATATAATAATATCCATGTTTAGATTCCAACAAAAGTTCAATCGGTTGCCCATTTCTTTGAAATGGAAATTGCAGCCCACAATCCATCATCATGGTCTTGGATAATGGTGGCCGTTCAGGCTAGCATCTCCCTAGTTCAGGTAAAACTCATGGCTAGAGGAATCCCTCTCCATAAGTTTTAACACCTTTGCAACCGCTTCCTTATTTGAGAAAAAAGAATTACATTTACTGTCAGAGTCTTTTTGAAAATCTCAAAGTTCGAAAAAATGCCAAAAGCCTGTCTCATGCATAAACAGACTGCATTTTCTCTAGCCACTATCCCATGCATGAAGAGACCGATTAACTTTGTTGCTTATTGTTAAGAGAAACTCTTTCTTTTCATTTTTTTGGCTAAGTTTTTCTTATTTCTTCCTTTTGTTAAGAGAAACTCACATTACTTGCAATAAATTTTATTTGTATGATCCACATAGTCAAAAGACGATGTGAGTGGTGCATTCCTTGCATGGACGTCAGTGGGGCCACTTTCTCCCCACTGACTTCTTGTTTTGCTTGGTTATTGTGTATTCCTTGTCAGAAAATTCCTTTTTTATTGTTATTTAAATCCTAATCAATTAATATCATTATATTACTTGAGAATAACAAAGCGAAAGATAAAAATTGGGAAATTTTTGTATATTTCGATTTATATAGAAAAGAGTACATTAAGCCTATTTACATGCTTTATTAGATAACCATATAATGTCATATCTCAATCAAGATATGCACAATTAAAGAAAGATATACGAACAATTTTGTGAGATACGGATAATCAATGAAATTATCAAAATATTTTTAACAAAACAAATTATTCTAGAGAAATCCCTAATTATTTCTAACATTCTTTCAAGCTCATGGTGATCTCAGTTTGAGTTCAAAATCAAGTCAAATAGCATTAGATGAGGTGGCATCCAGTGGCTAGTCGTATTGAAAAATCCAGATTTAGCTTGTTTGAGGGCAGTGAGTTTAGTGGTGGTTTTGGCTTCTTGAAATGACGTGTAAAAGGTCGAGAATCGAAGGGGAAACAACAAGTGGTTTATACGGTTGGCTTGCGAAACAATAACTAAGTGATGTGGCCTATATTGCCAGCTTGAGAAAATAGTTACTGAGTAATGTGGTATGTGTGGCTAGTATTGAAAAAATGCCATCCGTGAATATGGCTGGACAAGGCAATGTGGTTGGTGGGGTGTTGAAACATGACTATTGAGAAATGGACTCAATTAAGTACTTTCTCATATTAGACTTGTAAGTGAACACTATTGAGCGGATGGATTTATTTGGATGTGCACGGCATGGATTTATTTTGATGTGCACTGAGGTGCATGGGGTGCACCAGGTGCCCAATGTACTAGGTTTGTCTTTTGGGAAAGTGTCTGTTTGTCCCCCAAAAGACAAAACCTTGAGGCTTGATATAGAATAGGGTTAAAGTGGACAATATTTTAAATGAGTTAATTTGGGGATGCCACAATATTATTACTTTGGAGAAATTGGTCCCTTTTTAAGTAAGGGGAAGCATTGGCATTGTAGGCTAAATTGTCCTTCATAAAATGGTGATTCCACAACAAATGGGCAATAGTCAAGACAAATGTGCCAGAGTACTTTCAAAAACGAAATATGTCTCAACTACCTCCCTTGTATGTAAATCGGGCCTGCATGTGAAATATAAGATATAAGGATTGAAACTCTTTATATATACCATCTGAGCCAACGGTTTTTCTAATAGGTAAGGTTATCGAGGTATGAGTCTCAAATGATATCATGCGTAATTCTTGATACTGCTAACTACAAATACTCACGTGAACACATCAAGAACTACAAGCTTAAACTTAAAAAGAAGTTTAACGCGTGGTATGATACCACGCTTGCTAGTGAAAATCATAGCTAACGAGTCTACATTGATGGAGGAATAACAATGGCGCCGCCTCGCAGATGCCTACGGATATACTGCAAGGAAGCAGTCAATTTGACCACTTGTAGAGATGGCAAAGCGTGCGTATTACTAATGTATGAAGTGGGTAATGTGAACGAAGCAAAAGCACTCGGGTCTCAAGTGATGGAATTTGACAAAAAAACACCACCTTCAACTGCAACTCCTCCTCCTTGTGTATATTGCATCTGCCTTGTGAACTCTTAAACGCTTCCTCGCTCAGAGTTCGAGTTCAGACATACGTTGAACGCCTATTTCTTCAATTTCATCATTTCTCAATTCCGAATTGCACTCAAAAGGATCGTAATCATCATTGTCATAATTTATTCTATTGTGTGATGTAAAAGGTGTTCAACGTAATAGTACACCATAAAGTTCACGTCCAGGCCAGCATTGGAAGGTTACAGAAAAAAACCAAACTCATATTAAGTACACATCATCACATTAGAAAGTTGAAAACCATCACCCTCGCTAATTAATAATTCGCGATGAATGTGAACATGATTACCAATAGTAGGACCCAAGGAATGTCAATCAGCCAAGGTATTTCTTCAAGCAGAATGTACATCAACAGACTGCATGCTATAGATCCGAGAACAAGAGCAATCAGAGCATAAGCAAGTTGAAACCTTGCGTCCATATCTTGCCTTCCCATCTTGGAGAGTAATTTCTGCCGCATGATCTTGAACGCCCCACATATAAACATAATGATAGGTGCACTAGTAATGTTGACTAGACCTGTAGAGTTATGCCTATCCCGGATGAGTTGAAGCAAGGCCTCTATCAGGGAATCAAGTTGTTGGTTATATTCTGCAACAATTTGAGCCATATGCTCTGCTCCATTTCTTAGAATTAAAAATCAGCAAATTACTTGTTAGACAACCAATCTCTCACAAAAGCTCAAACGTTGAGGATCAAAAACAAACACATGGATCAATTCACAAAGTAAAGAAAAACTAGGGGATGGTTTCCAAATGCAACATTGCAATAGACGAGTTCACCTAATCTATGTAGAATATAGATTGTTTAGTAATGGAACACAAATAGGGCAAACGATCGGAGATAAGTTCTTTTTCAGTAGACCCGTTAAACGGGTGGATCGGGTCGGGTTTGGGTCAGGTCATAAATGGTCCAACCAAAATCGACCCATTTAATCCGTTTATGACCCATTTATTGTAGTGCAAATTTTTTGACCCATACCCGACCCGATCCATACCTAATCCATATCCGACCCATATAACGAAACCTAAAAAAGCTTTTTTTTTTTTTTTAAATGGTATTGGTAACATGGTTTTATACAATACAAATTTAATGGATAATTTTTATAATTTTATAATAATTATTTTAAAAATCAAATTTTAATTTTTTTATTTTTTAAAAATTAAAATTTTAATTATTTTTAAAATTTTATTTTTTAAGAATATAAATTTTCTTTTTCTCTTTTCTCTTTTCTTTTTTCTTCTTCCTCTTCCTTGGCCAGCCGCCGCCACACGACGACGGCCGGCCGACGGCCACAAGCAAACTGGCTCACTCGACTCGCCGATGCCGGCAAGCTCGAGCTCGCCCCTTGCCGGATCTGGTGAGGCTAGAGCCTCGCCCGACACCGGCAAGTTCAAGTCTTGCCCGATCGGCGAGACTTGGGCCTCAGCAGACGTCGGCCGAGGCCTCCGCCTCGCCATATTTGGCGAACTTAAGGCTCGCCGGCGGCGTCGGGTGAGCTCGAGCTCGCCCCTCGCCGAATCCGGCGAGGCTCGAGCCTCGCCCAACGCCGGCGAGGCTCGCTGGCCAGTCGCCGGCCATCGTCGTGACGGCAACCGGAGGAAGAAGAAAGAAGAAAAAAAGGAAAGAAAAAAAAAAATAATTATAATTTCGGTTTTTATAAATAAAAAAAATTGTAAATAAAGAGAGAAGAGAGAGATTTTGAGGTTTTGGGTAAAAGTGGGTTCTAAATTCAACCCATTTAAAACCCACTTAAGACCCATCTATTAAAATCTTTAGTGTTGAACCCATTTAACTAACTTTGTCTAAAAACAAGTGATCCATATATAACCCATTTATGATTTAAATGGGTCATAAATGGGTATTTGACCCGTTTTAACACCTCTATTTTTCAGGAAATGAACTCGAGATTGCATAATTTTACTCGCAATCCTCCTCCAACTTATTGAAGGAGGCTGGACTACAGAAGTGAAGAGATGTTGCAGTTCGCCGTCGATGCTTACCTCTGACTACCATGATTGGTTGGATTGTTGTTTGCCATGGACCTCCAGAGTTTTGAGTGATTACTCTCTTCCTTCCTGGTCTGAAGGAAAATTTGCCGTGAGGCTGCAAGTTGGGCAAAACATATTTGTAGACCCATGGGAGACCGAAGTTCCCCTCTTCAGAGAAAGATCCCCTCTCATTAGAAAAAGAGTTAAACAAATAGTTTTTCCTGCCCCGCTCCTCGGGAAGAGAATTAAACTGATACTTTTTGGGTGCGCATGTTTTTATTTATGTTCCTTTTCTGTTTCCCGAACAGAAATAATAAAAATAAAAATAAAAGTGTTTCATTCGGGAACGGTTTTTGAACAAAAGAACGCGTTTGGTAACGTTTGTTCGGGGAATAAAAAAATGAATAGAAACATGTTTGGTAAATTTTATTCTTTTTTTGTTTCTTTTAATTTTTTAATATTTTTAATTTATTTTCCATTTTTTTCTTCTTTCGGCCGGTCGGGCCGACGGGGCCGGCAGCCTCGCCCGGCCACGATGAGGCTCGCCGGCCCGGCGAGGCCGAGCCCGCCGTGGTTGGGCGTGGCTCGGCCTCGCCTTGGCTAGGCAAGCTCGAGCTCGCCCGGATCCGACGAGGTCGAGCGTCGCGGCCCCCAACGAGGCTCGGCCTTGCCGGATCCGGGCGAGCCCGAGCTCAAGGCGATGCTCGACGTCGGCCGCCTGGCGCGGGCAAGGCCGAGCCTCGCGCCCGCCGTCGGGCCAAGCACCTACGCCCGAAGCCCGCGGCTCAACGCCGTCCGCGAGTCTTTGCCCGCGTCGCCCGTGTCGATCCCGAAGCCTCTAGTGCCGCGCAGCCGCCGCACCGTCCTCCGGAGCCCCTCGCGGAACCCTAGCCGAAGATCTCCCCTCGAGCAAGGCCGAGCCTCGCCTTGGCCGGGTGAGCTCGGCCTCGCCGGCACAGGCGAGGCTCGGCTCGCCGGGGGCCGGCGCGACGCTCCGGCGAGGTCACCGACTCGACGGCGTCGCCGGCTCGATGGCCGGTCGCCGACCATGGCCGAGGCCAGTGACCAGCCAAAGAAAAAAGAAGAAAAAAAGAAGAAGAAAAGAGAAGAGAGAGAAGAAGAGAAGCGTTTCTTTTGGCTTTGAAGAAGTGTTTCTTTTCTCCAAAAGCAACTTTTTGTGTTTCTTTTTTTGCTCCAATTTTGTTCCGGGAACAAAAAACAAAAAAGAACAGAAACGCAACCAAACACGTTTCTGTTCCTCTTTTGTTCGGGAACAAAAAAAAGACAAAAGTGTTGAAACATTTTTTGGAACGTTTCCATGTAGGGCCTTTGTGGCCGCAATTGCGGCCGGAAAAACTATTTGTTTAAGTGGGGGGAGACTTCATCCCTTGGTCCACTTGGAAAACAGACAATTATTTGTCTACTCCTCTTGTTTTTTTTTTTTTTTGGACATTTCTTCTACTCCTCTTTGAACAAATGACAATTCTATGTTTAATCCTCTTGAACTATATGTTCAATTCTCTTGCGTCACCAACGGCAAATTCTGTATAAACCCGTTCAAAAAATACTAAACCTATTGTACGGCAGTTAATTTGATTATAAAATTTCAATTTGATTTATTTAATCCTAAATCTTTTGACGAATTTTCAAAATAGTTCATCAAGTCAATTTTGCCCAACATCATCGACATGATAAATTAGTTAGCCCCTGATTTCCTATGTGGCACGTCTAGCAATATGACGTGTCTAGCGAAAAATTGGATAGATGGGTTATATTGAAAAATTGTCAAAAGGTTTAAAATGAATTAGTCGTCATATAATAAGCTTATGAATTTTTGGATAATTCCGCCATCAAGTTTTTGTATAAATCTCTTGATCTATTTGTTTAATTCTCTTCCTAAGGAGAGGTGGACTCTCTCCCTGGAGTTGTTGTGAAACGGTGGAATCGAACAGTCATTAAAATTGCCAAGAAGTTATGGGGTGGAAAATTTCTATCATACGCATGAAAAAGGCGCGAGTGCACATTCACTCTCTCGCTTTCTTTTGATTAGAGAAACTACGTTTTTTTCCCTAAGTTTTGTCGCTCTTTCTCCTGTTAAGAGAAATTCTTATATTAATAGTGACTTCCATTTGAAAAACTAAGTAACTTTTCCTTCTCAGAAATGAAAAGACTTGCAGTAGACCTTTTTATCGAAAGATGAATCTTCGTTTTACCTAATTAATCGTGGATCAGTAGGTGATTACACTCCTGCAAGAGCCTCGGAATCGCCAGTGCGGACAAAACTTTGTCCCCACTTTCTTCCTTTTCTTGCTTAGTTGTCGTTTTTGCTAGCAAGCAATTTTAGTCTATTTTTCTTGTTACTTGACCTTTGACCGCACCATTGATCTATCTATGCTATCCTTGAACCACGATAACTCATATTATATTTTGCATATTTAGATCTTGCGTTTAAATTATGCTTAGAATTTGACACAATTTGTCACAATTTCATTCACTTATCCTAGCTGAAAATAATAAAATATAATTAATTAAATCCCAATCGATTAACATCATTATATTAATCCACTTATTCTGAAAACAGACTAGCTCCGTCCCTGCTATTATGCAGACACAGCAGGAAGTATGGTTATCATACCAAGCATTAAAATTCTTTTTGAATTTAAATGCTACATTTCTTGACATGTTCATGTGAGTATATGTAGTTAGTAGTATAATGAAATGTGTGTGATGTTCATTTTAGACCCGTATCTTGATGACTTTAGATATTGGAAAAAACATTGTCTTCTTGATGTACTTAAAGAATTCCAATTCTGACATCCCATGCATCACGGGCAACGTCCGGTTTACATACAAGGCAAGTATGAAAATGTATTTCATTTTTAAAAGGGGAAAATTACCAAAAAAGTCCTAAATCTATTTCATTTTTTTTGTTTTTGTTCCAGTTCTGTCCATCTGGCCATGCATAGTCGGAAAAATCTGATGTGGCATTCTAGTCAGCGCCAGTCGGCGTTGCCGACGCTGACATGGCACCGGAGAGCAAAACGTCGTCGTTTTGCTTTAAAAAAAAATAAAAGCCAAAGAGAAAAGACAGAAGAGAAAAGGGCGTGGGGTTGGCTGGGTTCTTTCCCAAAATCAAGCAGGGAACCCTAAATTGAGAGGATCTTCCCTTGATTCATGGTGCCTGACATTGATTCTTGGTGGATGCCTCCGTTCAACACCTCCATTGAAACCCTTTGGCCTCTGCTCGCCCAACGCCTCTGCTCGACGCCTCCATCCAACCCCTCCAGCCAACGCTCGCCCAACGCCTTTGTTCGAAGCCTCCATCCAATCCTTCTGGCCGACGCTCGTTTGACGTCTCCATCCGACGTGTGCGTCAGCCCGACGCCTCCGTCTGACGCTCGACTCACCCAACATCTTCGTCCGATGCTCGCCTGACGCCTACATTCGACGCTTGCTTAGATTCGCCTGCTTGCTTGACACTCACTGAATGCTTTGATTGTCTTCTTGAAATTGTGGTGCTTTATATTTATGTTGTCTTGATTTCATTTGAATTTTATTTTAAATTTCGTTGACATGGGTTTGTCGCAGTAATGGGTTTGTGGTTGTTGAACTGGATGGCTGGGCAAATTGCTGACATGAGTTTGTGGATGGTCTCGCGTAGAATGTCTCTGTCTCGCCTAGAATTTTTGGTATTGTTGCTGCTTTTGGCTCATTTGGGAAGAATATATTGCTCCTGCTTTTGGCTCATTTGGGAAGAATATATTACTTTTGAGTTGCTGCCTTTGGTTCAGATTGACAAAGTTTGTTAGGTATATGGAGTTCCTAATATACTTCTCGTTCAGATTTTCCAAAGCTCATTTGGATCACCTAAATCTCATTGCAATTACAGCAATTTTGGCTTGCCTATGTTGTGGATTTTATATTATACTTGGAGGGATTTTGTATATATCATTCCAGTCCCAGATGTCATATGATCTGATCGTGTTTTGAATTCAATCTGCATTAGCTCATTCCAGTCCCAGATGTTATATGATCTGATCATGTTTTGAATTCCCAATATTGATGCAGTCATTCTTATAAGAAGATTGAGAGCACAATTATTCTTTTATTGTTGGTATCGACTATGCTTTTTGTTGTGCTGATCATGTCCACGCCGACCGATGTTTTCGGTTGGTTGGCCGGCTCGACAACAAAGTGCTGTCTCATCAGCCGGTGCCAAGTTGGCATTCAAGTCCAATGAATAAACAGAACTTCAAGTAAGGTCCATCCCACTAGACGAAGTGATACCAGAGTCAGAACCGGTTCTTCTCGTCAAAATAGATGTTCAAGGCTGGGAGCATCATATTCTGAAGGGGACTGTGAAGTTACTGTCGAGAGAGGTAGGCAAGGCACCGTATTTGATTTATGAGGAGTATGAACGGTTGTTGCAGGCAAGTAACAGCGGTCCTAAAGAGATTCGAGAATTTCGTCACTCTGTTGGGTATCGTCATTGCACCCAGCATGGTACAGACGCAAACTGCACCAAGAACAGCTGATAGTGGATTAATTTACCTTAGCCTTGTTGATGTAAGATCACCTAGTCGAGCATGAAAAGGGACAATTCTTTAGCAAACTCCTTTGTGAGAGTTTTGCCTACCCTTAGACAGAACTTCCACTCAGTTCTAGATGGAGAATTAGATTTGGAATTGTAATGAGACACACTGTCCATTGAAGGAGTCAGTTATTGAGCAAGTGAGGAAGCACAGATACATTATGGTTTTCTCTTGGAGTATAGTTAGGGTTGTATTTATCGCCATTAGATCTGCCACATCCAATTTGTTATTATGTTTATTTATTGCAATTCATGCTTTGTATTTGTAGCAAATGACCTTGTGATTTGCGAGTGAATGCATAATAAGTTGTTGACCAGAGCTTACAGAGGCATATTCAATACCTTTTCACTTGTATTCTTGTTTTTCCTGTTCTTTTTTTTTTTTTTAAAGCTTTTGAAAATAAATTCGTATGTGCTCTCGTACTCAAAATTATTCCATCAAACTTTACACGCACCTAGTTTAAAACCTCATTGTTTTATTGGGAAAATAAAATTTGGCATCCAAATCTCACACCTCATTTTTTTTTTTTTCTTGCGATATAATCCTTTTTTGAAATAAGGGTTAATACCCTAAAAAATCCCAAACTGGTACATCTATAACAAATTTACCCTAAACTATTTTTTTTACCATGAAAAACTCTAAACCGGTACACTTGTGACAAATTTACCCCGACTGACCATAAAAAACCTTAAACTTGTACATTTACAACAAATTTACCCTAAACTAATTTATTTGACCACAAAAAACCCCAAACTGATAAATTTATGACAAATATACCCTCCGCTAAATTAGATTAATATCACAAAAAATAAAAAAAATTGTAAATTGTGAAAAATGATGCGTAAAATTTTAAATTGATATACTAGTCAACTACCACGTGTAATTTAACTTAATAATTTGACCATAAAATTTAACGAAAACTAACAGAAGGTAAATTTGTCACAAATGTACCAATTTGGGGTAAATTTGTCAAAGGTATACCAGTTTGGGGTTTTTGATGGTCAAAAAAATAGTTTAGGGTAAATTTGTTACAAGTGCACCAGTTTAGGGTTTTTAAGGTATTAACCCTTGAAATAAACTTTGCCAACTTTTATTTTTCTTTAAAGCTCTTGGAAATAAATTCGTATGTGCTCATGTACTTAAAATTATTCCATCAAACTTTGCACACACCTAGTTTAAAACCTCATTATCTTATTGAGAAAATAAATTTTTGCGTCCAAACCCGACACCTCATTTTTTTTTTTTTTTTTATTTCTTGCCCAACAACGTTTTTGAAATAAACATGGCTAACTTTTTTTTTCTTTAAAGCTTTCGGAAATAAATTCGTACGTGTTCCCGTACTCAAAATTATTCCATTAAACTTTGCACGCACCTAGTTTAAAACCTCATTGTTTTATTGGGAAAATAAAATTTGGCATCAAAACCCGACACCTCATTTTTTTTTTTTTTATTTCTTGCCATACAATCATTTTTGAAATAAACTTGGCCAACTTTTTTTTTTTCTTTAAAGCGTTCGGAAATAAATTCGTACGTGCTCCCGTACTCAAAATTATTCCATCAAACTTTGCACGCATCTAGTTTAAAACCCCATTGTTTTATTGAGCAAATAAAATTTGGCATCCAAACCCGACACTTTTTTTTTTTCTATTTCTTGCCTAACAATCCTTTTAGAAATAAACTTCGCCAACTGTTCTTTTTTTTTCTTTTTTTCTTTAAAGCTTTCTGAAATAAATTCGTATGTGCTCCCATACTCAAAATTATTCCAACAAATTTTGCGCGCACCTAGTTTAAAATCTCATTGTTTTATTGGGAAAATAAAATTTGGCATCCAAACCCGACACCTCAATTTTTATTTTTTATTTTTTATTTCTTACCCAACAACCCTTTTGAAATAAACTTGGCCAATTTTTTTTTCTTTAAAGCTTTCAGAAATAAATTCGTACGTGCTCCCGTACTTAAAATTATTCCATCAAACTTTGCACGCACCGAGTTTAAAACCTCATTGTCTTATTGGGAAAATAAAATTTGGCATCAAAACCCGATACCTCATTTTTTTTTTTAATTTCTTGCCCAATAACCTTTTTTTTAAATAAACTTTGCCAACTTTTATTTTTCTTTAAAGCTTTCGGAAATAAATTCGTATGTACTCCTGTACTCAAAATTATTCCATCAAATTTTGCACGCACCTAGTTTAAAACCTCATTATCTTATTGAGAAAATAAATTTTTGCGTCCAAACCCGACACCTCATTTTTTTTTTTTATTTCTTGCCCAACAACCATTTTTGAAATAAACTTGGCAAACTTTTTTTTTTTTTAAAGCTTTCGGAAATAAATTCGTATATGCTCCCGTACTCAAAATTATTCAATCAAACTTTGCACACACCTAGTTTAAAACCTTATTGTCTTATTGTGAAAATAAAATTTGGCATCCAAACCCGACACCTCATTTTTTTTTATTTCTTGCCCAACAACCCTTTTTGAAATAAGGGTTAATACCCTAAAAAACCCCAAACTGGTACACCTGTGACAAATTTACCCCAAACTATTTTTTTGACCACCAAAAACCCCAAACTGGTACATATGTGACAAATCTACCCTCCGTTAGCTTCCGTCCGATTTTTCCGTTAATTTTGCTGACGTAGTTGCTGACGTGGCAAACCATGTGGAAATTCATAAGTTTAATACCATTAAAAACCCCAAACTGGTATATTTATGACAAATTTACCCCAAGTTGGTATATTTACGACAAATTTACCATAAATTAATTTTTTCGATCATAAAAAACCTAAATTGGTACACGTGAGGCACATTTACCCTCTTTCAATTTTCCCAAATTTGATCGAGTTGTGATGTCCAATAAATTTTATTTTCTGGATTACTCTAACATTACCTCCATATCATTAATACTTGATTTTTTCTTTCTTTTTATTGGAATCATTATTAGAAAACTATTCAAAGACTACCAAATGTGCACTTCATTCTTGTGCCGAGAAGATGCCCATTAACTAAAAGATGGACAGATCGCTTGCGCACATATACAAAAGAATCACACTCAAAGTACACCTGAAATTAGCGACAAACATAAGTGATTTTGGTTCCGGCATTTCAACGAGCATGTGATGTACGAGTCACTCATACCATTCACATGCAAGTTCCATGTTAAAATTTTGACACACTTAAGGTAGGAAAGACTAAGTAATGCTAATAAGGACATGGACTAACACGAATGACCAGCAACGCAAGAGTAATATGTAAGCGTACAAACAGATTGCGGACAAGCAGTAAACCATGTGGGGCTAAGACATATAAACATAAAGCCAAGTTTGTCACAAACCAAAAACGAGTGAAGCAACCACAATATGTGCACTTCTTTTGTATATGTGCGCAAGCCATCTGTCCATCTTTTAGTTAATGGGCATCCTCTCGGCACAAAAATGAAGTGCACATTTGGTAGTCTTTCAATATTTTCTAATAATGATTCCAATAGAAGGAAAAAAAAAATCAAGTATTAATGATATGGAGGCAATGTTAGAGTAATTCGGAAAATAAAATTGATTGGACATCACAACTCAATCAAATTTGGGAAAATTGAAAGATGGTAAATGTGCCGCACGTGTACCAATTTAAGTTTTTTATGATCGAAAAAAATTAATTTAGAGTAAATTTGTCGTAAATATATCAGCTTGGGGTAAATTTGTCATAAATATACCAGTTTGGGGTAAATTTGTCATAAATATACCAGTTTGGGGTTTTTAATGGTATTAAACTTATGAATTTTCACATAGCTTGCCACGTCAGCAACCACGTCAGCAAAATTAACGGAAAGATCGAACGGAAGCTAACGGAGGGTAGATCTGTCACATATGTACCAGTTTGGGGTTTTTGGTGGTCAAAAAAATAGTTTGGGGTAAATTTGTCACAGGTGTACCAGTTTGGGGTTTTTTAGGGTATTAACCCTTGAAATAAACTTGGCCAACTTTTCTTTTTTTAAAGCTTTCGGAAATAAATTCGTACATGCTCCCGTACTTAAAATTATTCCATCAAACTTTGCACGCACCTAGTTTAAAACCTAATTATTTTATTGAGCAAATAAAATTTGGCATCCAAACCCGGCACTTCATTTTTCTTTTCTATTTCTTGCCTAACAATCCTTTTAGAAATAAACTTGGCCAACTGTTCTTTTTTTTTCTTTAAAGCTTTTCGAAATAAATTCGTATGTGCTCCTGTACTCAAAATTATTCTATCAAACTTTGCACACACCTAGTTTAAAACCTCATTGTTTTATTGGGAAAATAAAATTGGGTTAATACCTTGAAAAACCCCAAACTGGTACACTTGTGACAAATTTACCCCAAACTATTTTTTTGACCATGAAAAACCCCAAACTGGTAAACTTGTGACAAATTTACCCCGACTAATTATAAAAACCATAAACTGGTACATTTATGACAAATTTACCCTAACTAATTTATTCGACTGCAAAAAACCCTAAACTGATAAATTTGTGACAAATATACCCTATGCTAAATTGGATTAATACCACAAAAAAATCATAAAAATTGTAAACTGTGACAAACGGAACGTAAAATCCTAAATTGGTATCTTGGTTAAGCTGTTACGTGTCATTTAACTTAATAATTTGATAATAAAATTTAACGAAAACTAATATAGGGTAAATTTATCGTAAGTGTACCAGTTTGGGATAAATTTGTCAAAAGTATACCAGTTTGGGGTTTTTGGTGGTCAAAAAAATAGTTTGGAGTAAATTTGTCACAAGTGTACCAGTTTGGGGTTTTTTAGGGTATTATCCCAATAAAATTTGGCATCCAAACCCGACATCTCAATATTTTTTTTTTATTTCTTGCCCAACAACCATTTTGAAATAAACTTGGCTAACTTTTTTTCTTTAAAGCTTTCAGAAATAAATTCGTACGTGCTTAAAATCTTCAAAATTATTCCATCAAACTTTGCATGCACCTAGTTTAAAATCTCATTGTCTTATTGGGAAAATAAAATTTGACATCCAAACCCTACACCTCATTTTTTTTTTTTTTTTTATTTCTTGCCCAACAACTCTTTTTGAAATAAACTTTGACAACTTTAAAGAATTTATTTCTTGAAGCTTTAAAGAAAAAAAGTTGGCCGAGTTTATATAAAAAGGGTTGTTGGGCAAGATATATAAAAAAAAAAAAAAAATGAGGTGTCGGGTTTGGATGCCAAATTTTATTTTCCCAATAAAACAATGGGGTTTTAAATTAGGTGCGTGCAAAGTTTGATAGAATAATTTTGAAAGTACGGGAGCATATATAAATTTATTTCTGAAAGCTTTAAAAAAAAAAAAAAAAAAAAGAACAGTTGGCTAAGTTTATTTCTAAAAAGAGTTGTTGGGCAAGAAATAGAAAAAAAAAATGAAGTGTCGGGTTTAGATGCCAAATTTTATTTGCTCAATAAAACAATGAGATTTTAAACTAGGTGCGTGCAAAGTTTGATGGAATAATTTTGAATACGGGAGCACGTACGAATTTATTTCTGAAAGCTTTAAAGAAAAAAAAAGTTGGCCAAGTTTATTTCAAGAAAGGGTTGTTGGGCAAGAAATAAAAAAAAAAAAAAATGAGATGTTGGGTTTAGTTGCCAAATTTTATTTTCCTAATAAGACAATGAGGTTTTAAACTAGGTGTGTGAAAAGTTTGATGGAATAATTTTGAGTGCAGGAGCACGTACGAATTTATTTCCGAAAGCTTTAAAGAAAAAAAAAGTTTGCCAAGTTTATTTCAAAAGGGTTGTTGGGCAAGAAATTAAAAAAAAAAAATGAGGTGTCGGGTTTGGATGCCAAATTTTATTTTCCCAATAAGACAATGAGGTTTTAAACTAGGTGCGTGCAAAGTTTGATGGAATAATTTTGAGTACGGGAGCACGTACGAATTTATTTCTGAAAGATTTAAAGAAAAAAAAAGTTGGCCAAGTTTATTTCAAAAAGGGTTGTTGGGCAAGAAATAAAAAAAAAAAAAAATGAGGTGTCGGGTTTGGATGCCAAATTTTATTTTCCCAATAAAACAATGAGGTTTTAAACTAGGTGCGTGCAAAGTTTGATGGAATAATTTTGAGTACGGGAGCACGTACGAATTTATTTCTGAAAGCTTTAAAAAAAAAAAAATTGGCCAAGTTTATTTCAAAAGGGTTGTTGGGCAAGAAATAATAAAAAAAATAAGGTGTCGGGTTTGGATGCCAAATTTTATTTTCCCAATAAAACAATGAGGTTTTAAACTTGGTGCGTGCAAAGTTTGATGGAATAATTTTGAGTACGGGAGCACGTACGAATTTATTTCTGAAAGCTTTAAAGCAAAAAAAAAAAAGTTAGCCAAGTTTATTTCAAAAATGGTTGTTGGGCAAGAAATAAAAAAAAAAATGAGGTGTCGGATTTGAATGCCAAATTTTATTTTCCCAATAAAACAATGTGGTTTTAAACTAGGTGCGTGCAAAGTTTGATGGAATAATTTTGAGTACGGGAGCATATACGAATTTATTTCCGAAAGTTTCTAAAAAAAAAAGTTTGCCAAGTTTATTTCAAAAATGGTTGTTGGGCAAGAAATAAATAAAAAAAAAGTGTCGGGTTTGGATGCCAAATTTTATTTTCTCAATAAGACAATGAGGTTTTAAACTAGCTGCGTGCAATGTTTGATGGAATAATTTTGAGTGCGGGAGCACGTATGAATTTATTTCCGAAAGCTTTAAAGAAAAAAAAAAGTTGGCCAAGTTTATTTCAAGGGTTAATACCATAAAAAACCCCAAACTGGTATATTCATGACAAATTTACCCCAAACTATTTTTTTGGCCACCAAAAACCCCAAACTGGTATACCTTTGAAAAATTTACTCTAAACTGGTACACTTGTGACAAATTTACCCTCTGTTAGTTTTCGTTAAATTTTATTGTCAAATTATTAAGTTAAATGACACGTGACAATTAATTGGTATACCAATTTGGGATTTTATGATCCGTTTATCACAGTTTACAATTTTTTTGATTTTATTAGTTTGCGGTCAAATAAATTAGTTTGGGGTTGTCATAAATATACCAGTTTATGATTTTTTATGGTCAGTCAGGGTAAATTTGTTACAGATGTACCAGTATGGGGTTTTTCATGGTCAAAAAAATAGTTTTTGGGTAAATTTGTCACAGGTGTACCAGTTTGGGGTTTTTTAGGGTATTAACCCTTATTTCAAAAAGGCTTGTTGGGCAATAAATAAATAAATAAAAAAAGATGTCGGGTTTGGATGCCAAATTTTATTTTCCCAATAAGACAATGAGGTTTTAAACTAGGTACGTGCAAAGTTTGATGGAATAATTTTGAGTGTGGGAGCACGTACGAATTTATTTCCGAAAGCTTTAAAGAAAAAAAAAAGTTGGCCAAGTTTATTTCAAAAAGGGTTGTTGGGCAATAAATAAATGAAAATGAAATATCGGGTTTGGATGTCAAATTTTGTTTTCCCAATAAGATAATGAGGTTTTAAACTAGGTGCGTGCAAAGTTTGATGGAATAATTTTGAGTACGGGAGCACATACGGATTTATTTCCAAAAGCTTTAAAGAAAAAAAAAAGTTGGCCAAGTTTATTTAAAAAAGGGTTGTTGGACAAGAAATAAAAAAAAAAATCAGGTGTCGGGTTTGGACGCAAAAATTTATTTTCTCAATAAGATAATGAAGTTTTAAACTAAGTGCGTGCAAAGTTTGATGGAATAATTTTGAGTACAATAGTACATACGAATTTATTTCCGAAAGCTTTAATGAAAAAAAAAAAAAGAACAGGAAAAACAAGACTACAAGTGAAAATGTATTGAATATGCCTCTGTAAGCTCTGGTCAACAACTTAGACTATAAGTGAAAAGGTATTGAATATGCCTCTGTAAGCTCTGGTCAACAACTTATTATGCATTCACTCGCAAATCACAAGGTCATTTGCTACAAATACAAAGCATGAATTGTAATAAATAAACATAATAACAAATTGGGTGTGGCAGATCTAATGGCGATAAATACAACCCTAACTATACTCCAAGAGAAAACCATAATGTATCCGTGTTTCCTCACTTGCTCAATAATCGGCTCCTTCAATGGACAGTGTGTCTCATTACAATTTCAAATCTAATTCTCCATCTAGAACTGAGTGGAAGTTCTGTCTAAGGGTAGGCAAAACTCTCACAAAGGAGTCTACTCATGCTTGACTAGGTGATCTTACATTAACAAGGCTAAGGTAAATTAATCCACTATCAGCTGTTCTTGGTGCAGTTTGCGTCTATACCATGCTGGGTGCAATGACGATACCCAATAGAGTGACGAAATTCTCGAATCTCTTTAGGACCGCTGTTACTTGCCTACAACAACCGTTCATACTCCTCATAAATCAAATACGGTGCCTTGCCTACCTCTCTCGACAGTAACTTCACAGCCCCCTTCAGAACATGATGCTCCCAGCCTTGAACATCTATTTTGACGAGAAGAACCGGTTTTGACTCTGGTATCACTTCGTCTAGTGGGATGGACCTTACTTGAAGTTCTATTTATTCATTGGACTTGAATGCCAACTTGGCACCGGCTGATGAGACAGCACTGTTGTCGAGCCGGCCAACCAACTGAAAACATTAGTTAGCGTGGACATGATCAGCACAACAAAAGGCATAGTCAGATACCAACAATAAAAGAATAATTGTGCTCTCAATCTACTTATAAGAATGACTGCATCAATATCGGGAATTCAAAACATGATCAGATCATATGACATCTGGGACTGGAAGGAGCTAATATAGATTGAATTCAAAACATGATCAGATCATATGACATATGTGCTCATGGATGATATATACAAAATTCCTCCAAGTATAATATAAAATCCACAACATAGGCAGGCCAAAATTGCTACAATTGCAATGAGATTTAGGTGATCCAAACGAGCTTTGGAAAATCTGAACGAGAAGTATATTAGGAACTCCATATACCTAACAAACTTTGTCAATCTGAACCAAAGGCAGCAACTCAAAAGTAATATATTCTTCCTAAATGAGCCAAATGCAGCAACTCAAAGCAATATATTCTTCTCAAATGAGCCAAAAGCAGCAATAATACCAAAAATTTTAGGCGAGACAGAGACATTCTACGCGAGATCATCCACAAACTCATGTCAACAATTTGCCCAGCCATCCAGTTCAACAACCACAAACCCATTACTGAGACAAACCCATGTCAACGAAATTTAAAATAAAATTCATTTAAAATCAAGACAACATAAATATAAAGCACCGCAATTTCAAGAAGACAATCAAGGTGTTCAGTGAGCGTCAAGCAAGCAGGCGAATCTAAGCAAGCGTCGAATGTAGGCGTCGGGCGAGCATCGGACGAAGATGTTGGGTGAGTCGAGCGTCGGACGGAGGCGTCGGGCTGACGCACACGTCGGATAGAGACGTCAAACGAGCGTCAGCCAAAAGGATTGGATGGAGGCTTCGAACAGAGGCGTTGGGCGAGCGTTGGCTGGAGGGGTTGGACAGAGGCGTCGAGCAGAGGCGTTGGGCGAACAGAGGCCAAAGGGTTTCGACGGAAGTGTTGAACGGAGGCATCCACCAAGAATCAATATCAGGCACCATGAATCAAGGGAAGATCCTCTCAATTTAGGGTTCCCTGCTTGATTTTGGGAAAGAACCCAGCCAACCCCACGCCATTTTCTCTTATGCCTTTTCTCTTTGGCTTTTTTTTTTTTTTTTAAAGCAAAACGACGACGTTTTGCTCTCCGGTGCCATGTCAGCGTCGGCAACGCCGACCAATGCTGACTAGAATGTCAAATTAGATTTTTCCGACTATGCATGGCCGAATGGACTGAACTGGAACAAAAACAAAAGGTTTAGGACTAAATTGGCCAAAAAAAAAAAGTTTAGGACTGAATTGGCACAATTGCAATAGGTTTGGAACTTTTTTGGTAATTTTCCCGGAATACTTGATAAAATGTGCTTAATACATGACCTTGGACTCTTCTAATAATTTCAGCTTTTGCGAAAGATTGCCATATAATAAGCAGTTTGTTGATTTTAAATTCTAGATTTGGAGCATAGCATAGAGCTCAAATTGCTTGCACATGCCATGCTTATATATACTGTGGTCAAAATTGTCCGGGAAAATTAATCTTAGAGATGGGACAAAATTTGGACCTAGGTTTACCACTTTTTTGGATGGCTTCAATTTTTTTTAATAAGAGAGATATATTTATATATTACTTATAAATTATCACATCAGTGTAACTCATATTTTACAAAGTAATCCTAGTATCCTGAATTGAAAAGGAGTTTCGTCGGTAATAATTTGCTGCATCTTCGATCAAATGTATGCTAAAGTAAAAAATGGTTTGGGCTGAAAGCTTATCTTCAAGAAAGGAAATGGGTTTACTATTTTCAATTTGGATTAATTTCTTAAATCTTAATTTTGGAAGGTCTGGTGTCGACCCTATTGAAATGCAAAAAGTGGTTTGATGAGAAGTACTGTTTCCTTCTGTCTATCTAGCAAACTATTTCCTAAAATTAAAATTTCTTTAAAGCAGAATTTGATAATACTTGGCAAAGAAAGAACTTCACATATTACAAAAGTACCTTGTTTTATCAAGGGGAGATACGCGTTGAGACACTCGTGGCCCGTGAGTGTCTTATGGGACAAAAAATCCATGTAAAAAAAAGGTTAATTATTATCAAAGTGAGAAAATTACCACAAAAGTCATAAACTTATTGTAATTTTTCTAAATCAGTCATAAACCTTTTTTTATCAATTCAGTCATAAACATTTTGTAATTATGTCAATTCAATTCATTTAATTTATTTTGATCAACGAGCATTGATGTGAAAGCTGGCCATCCGACGTTGACGTGGGGATCGGCCGATGCCGCCATCCGGTCAACACTAATGTAACAATTTTTTAATAATTTTTATTTTTTTTCCAATTTTTACTAATTTTTTATTTTTCTTTTTTTCCTACTTTTCTTCTTCTCTTCGCCATAGTAGTCGGTGAGGCTTTGATGAGGCTCCGGCCACTAGGTGAGGGCCGTGAAGCCCTTGCCTGTGCCCAGATCCTCCCTCACCCATAGTTAGGGGTGAGTGGTTCCAAATTCCTTACAGCTTCCACCTAGAACCTGAAACCTACCATCGAGTATAGGTTCCTCAGTTTTTGGAACCTGGAAGCTACCTTGTCACAGGTTCCGGGGTTCAACAGGTTTTTTTTTTTTTTTCATTTTTAGTTAAGCAAAACGAAAATGAACGTAATAATAATAAACAAGCTTTTCATTCATCAAAGAGAATACAAAATGAACAAAACTATCAAAGAAAGAAAAGAAATTGTTGGCAAGGAATTCAACTAAATAAAAGTACAGGTGAACGGTTCCAGGTTTTGTATAGGTTCCATCTAAAACTTGGAACCTACCTATTGGAATAAATTTCTCATTTTTTGGAATCTAAAACCTACCTTGCATACCCTAAAACTTGGAACCTATCCTATCATAGGTTCAAGGTCTACGTAGGTCCCACTTATATTATTATTTGAACGATTATAATTTATATTTAGATACACGAAAAATATGCACATTAATAAAGTAAAAATCTTAGTCATAAAGTGGAAACTCAGACTAGTGCTTCAAGATTATACACCCATCATCAAATATTATGGAATATTGGAAGATCGCATAAAGATATGGATCAAGAAAAATATTAAAACTTGTTCTAAGTTTTAGATTACAGGTTCCGGGTTTTAGGTTCCAAGTTCCTCCAACTAAGAACCTGGAACATACCCGTTGAAACAGGTTCCTTATTTTTTGGAACCTGAAACCTACCTTGTATAATTTGAAACTTGGAACCTATAGGTCCCTATCAATCTGGTTCTCAGGTTTCGGGTTCTATCCTGAAATCATGCTCACCCCTACCCATAGCCCCTAGGCCTTGTCTAGATTTGGGCAAAGCCACCTCTTTGAAGGCGCCGGGCTTCCCCAAATTTGGGCGAGGCCGGCGGGTTTCATAGCCCTCGCCTAGTGGCCAGCAAGAACTGACGAGCCTCACTGGCCACTGTGGGGGAAGAGAAGAAGAAAGGTAGGAAGAAAAGGAAAAATAAAATAAAATAAATAAAAATTTAATAAAAAGGTAAATATTTTTTTTTAAAATTGCCACGTCAACTTACACTAGCCGGCTAGCTATCACGTCAGCATCACTGACCAAAATTGGCTTGATGAATTGAATTAATACAATTGCAAAATGTTTAAGATTGAATTGACAAAAAAAAAGGTTTAGAATTTATTTGGAAAAATTACAATAGGTTTAGGACTTTTTTGAAAATTTTCTCCTATCATAATATATCTTATCTTTCTATAGATTTAAGGTCACTTAATATGTCTCTATTACATTGTTTGTTCCGAGAGCTTGAATCATTAGGAACATCAACTGAAAACATGGATATATTAACAATAGGAGAAAAAGAATAGAGAACAAATACAAATTGGTGTTCTAACACTCCCTTGTACGAGTTTCTTGCGAGACAAGGTGCAAATATATTGAATTTCTTATGATTTGCTTTAGGCTTTTGACGATCCCAATCCGACTCTCCGTCTCATATTCACATAAAGTTGAACAAAGAAAATGGGATAGTTGGCTTCACCTAAGCTCAAAGCCCCTTCTGAGCTACACAAAAATAATCATTGCCGACGACATGGAGCAACTTGCTTGCCCCGTGTCACGATGGATCACGCCTATCTCTCTGGATATATACCAAAAGAAAATTCTTAGTCAACGTCATCAACCTTTGTATATCCATTCTTACACTAAACCAAATAATTTTTTTATAAGTTCTCTCACTTTTCTATTTCTTCCAAATATGCCCCAACATACAAAAAGTCGTACATTTAACTTTTATAATGTGATTCCACTTTGTTCTCGAATGATTGTCATTCATTTAAGAATTTGTGGCCAGTTAACTTCCCTCTCTCACGTATTGCAAAAATCCTTTCATGTAGGGCTTTGTATCTTTTCATTTGTTCGTCCACTCGGGGGTTTCCCCCCGGACTTTTCATTTCCCTATACCATGCTCCCATGTTTCAGGGGGGAAGGCGTTGCGGGGATCCAGGTTGCCCCTACCCCCGTAAGGGGGTTGCGGAAGGGAGAAGCAATGGGGTCTGAATCTTTTTTTGAGGCCAGAACCTCGCCTCTATCCAGACTTTTCTGGTGGTCAGAGCCTTTTAAGATCCTGCTTAGGACCTAACTTCCCTCTCTCACGTATTGCAAAAATCCTTTCATGTAGGGCTTTGTACCTTTTCATTTGTTACTCGAAATGCATGTGAAGATAGTCCGTAGAATATCGCTGAGGTTGGGATATAAGAAACAAGTTATGAGCTACATCAAAATCACAATTCGTGTATCAAAAGATTAATGAATGAGGATAAATTGATTCTTTCTCAAATTATCTAAATCCAACCCCCTGTTTCTCCCGTATGAAAGGAAAAAAAAAATTCCTTATTTATCCAATTTCATTGTATCGCAAACAGGATCTTAACTAAGTAGTACCATTAGCTTGATCATCATATATTGTGCTTATGGCTTAGTGAAGTAAATGTAGAAGGTGATAATAATACGACAAGAGGGTCATGTCCAAGCCAGCATTGGCGGTACACACATCAAAACCAACTTCACAAGGGCAAACCACTATCATTTGGAAAATTGAGAACTCCCATATTCTCTATTTAATCCTCGGGTTTGAATGTGGATGAGATTATCAACATCAAGATGCAAGGAATAAGAATCTGCCAAGACATGTCACCAAGCAAAATGTATATTAGCAGCCCATACGGGATGCATATGAGAGTAATGGCCATGAGAGCATACACAAGTTGGAACCTTGGGACCATATCTCACCTTCCTATCTTGAAGGTTAATTTTTGCCGAATGATCTTGATCTTTGTGTAGTTAAGCATGACAGGTGCAACTGTAGTGTTGGCTTGACCTGCATAGCTATGCATGTCCTTGACAGCTTGCTTGAAGCAAGGACTCCTCCACGGAATCAAGAAGTTGCTTAATTGCAGCAATTTGAACTCCATACTCTATTCCATATCTTGGAATTAAAATCGGCGAACTACTTGCTAGAAGAAAGTCTTTGGCAAAAGCTTGTTGACAACTGTTTCTCCAAACGTTACCAAGATATGAATGTACGATAAATTTCAAGTGGTCCTGGATGCTAATAACTAATATACTTGCATAAACAAATCGAGAACTAATGATTGAAGTCTAATAGGAAATTTAACGCACGGTATGATGCCAGGGCTCTATGCAAATCATAGTTACTGGGTCTACGCCATTCGGGAGTTTAACCTATGTATGCACTGCAAGAGTTTAACCCATCTATTCATCCACGCCAATTAAACTAATGAAACTTTCTTTTGGACAAAATATAACATCAGAGTACTAGGGGATTCCTCCCTATCACTCACTCTAACAACACTAATACACAAAATAAAATCACCGAGACCCACAAACAAGCTCACTGGTAGAAGCAGAGTAAAGTTAATAGCAGTTCACAAACATGCTTACTGGTAGAAGCAGAGTAAAGTTAATTGCAGTTCTTATCTTTTCTTAGGAGGGAAAGCTAATAAGACTCTAGATTAAGACCTTGTTCTTCACACAAATTTCTCTTGGCAAAAGAAAGAAACAGAGCTTATTTGCAGTAGTGTCTCATTAATGTGACAGAATTTTTTTCACGCAAAAACTTTAGGAGAGGGTTCACATTCTTTCCAACTTTATGATTTTCAGAAAGAAATGACAGTTATCACGTCATTTCACTTTCGTCTGAGGAACTTAGCCGTTTTAATGGTAGTCATACTTGAAAGGGATTACTCCTGCAATAAACCCAACTTTATTCAATTATCAAATAAATATCATGAAAAAGGTTAATGACTGCAAGAAACGAACTTTTCAAATATGCTTATTATTGGTTCAATCAAATATGCTCTGTTCTGAGAGTCATGTCATCATGAACATCTAGTATAAAAACCAGGACCGATTAGGAAAAGAGGAGAAGAAAAAATCTGGCTGGCACGACATAACTACCCCAATCTAGAAAAAGCGAGAAAAATGCCATTTTGCATTAACTAGATATGCCCCTAAGTACATGCTCTGTTTTGAGTAAGGTCCATGTTCTGTTCTGAGAATTGAGTCATTACGAACATCGAGGACAAAAACCTGGATCAACTAACAATAAGAAAAAAAAAATGGAAAACTCTGGTTGGTTCAAACTGGTGTTCCAATCTAACTCTCAATAAAATATGCTGAGGAACAGGCCATTTTCTACGGGCAAGTGTAAGAAAGAGTGAACACTCAGATCCTCTTACATGTTGAACATTATTAAAGTTTAGAAGGCGTCAGCAAGTTCACCTGATATACATAAAGTGCAGGTCTTTTCTCAATAAACATCATTCGCATAATGGAATGTATACAGTGGATGTGGTCAGAGATACGAACAAGAAAATAAATCAAGATTTTGGCATGCTTTCACTCGCAATCCTCCAACTTACAGACGGAGACTGCACTTACAGTAGTTAATACATGATTGAGGACGCAGAAGTGTACCTCCGACCACCGTCATCAGCTGGACCGTCGGTCGCCATTGCCATTAGCCTCGGACTTTGCCTCGTCTCTTTCTCCCTGATAATGAAAAGAGCCGCGGGAGAAGAAGAGGCTTGGATCAAGAGTTTAGAAGGAACAGGTTCGGAGGGAAAAGAGCAGCGGAAGAAGAGGCTTGGAGCTACAGCTTTGAAGGAACGGGTTCGGAGGGAGGTTTGGTGGCGACAGTGAAGAAAAAAACAATAAATAGGCGAGACGGAGGGGTCGTTCTTTCTTCTCTTTTCTCAGTTGCTCCGGGTCCCTTCGTCATATTCGCCTAACGGCTTCGTGGTTTCCTTCGTTTAATAAAAAATTTCCCACCCCAAATGATGATGGGCATCATCTTTGACCTCTTGATTTTTCTCCTCCCGTACTGTTCATCGCATTTCTTCTGAATTATTAAGTCTCCACCCACTAACGCCCTCCCCCTGAGACACGATGAGCTGGGCTGACGTTTCATTGGGAAACAGCCTCTCCTTGGATCCCGAATTATCGCGGTTGAAAATAAAATGGCTCTACATTGATTCTCCCTTGGCCAATTGCCCACGAAACAACTTTTTACGTCACAAAAAAAAGGACAAAACTATGACCCAAAAAATAATAATAATAAAGGACAAAACTATAGGGTACAAATTATGGTTAATTTTTCTTATATATTGCGGAAAAATTCGATTTTATATTGGGGCAAATACCACAAAAAATCTTTAAATTTTATCTACTGTAACACAAATATTGTAAACTTTTTCTTGTGTCATTAAAAACTGTTAACTTGTCTACCATGACACAAATATCTCCAAAATTTTTTGTGTAAAATAAAACCCAAATTTATAATATGTAACATATATAACTTCTACTTTAGTTGCATCCATAATGTATTTGTTGGGAAAAGTACCAAAATAGTCCTAAACTTTTTGTATTTGTACCAATTAAGTCTTAAACTTTTCAATTTGATCAATTTAGTCATAAACCTTTTCACATTAGTACCAATTCAATCCATCCGGCTAATTTAAGCAGGAAAATGCTGATGTGGCCGCCGACGGTCTTATGTGCCGCCACATTGACAAATTTTTAATATATTTTTTTCAGAAATTTTAAATTATTTTTTTTTCTTTTTTTCTCTTTTCTTTTTTTTTTTTTTTCCTTTTCTCCTTACCCCTTGGCCGGCGAGGTCGCCAACCGGCCAACCATTGCCGGCCACAGGTTGGTTGGGGTGAGGGGCCTCGCGCCCTCCCTAGCCACTAGCAAGGGCTGCCGTGCCCTCACCGGCCACAAGTGAGGGCGTCGGCCCCTGCCCAAATGCAGGTGAGGGCGCGGTAGCCCTCGCTTGTGGCGGGCGAGGGTGCGGTGGCCCTCACCCTAATCCAGGCAAGGGCACAGCAACCCTCGGCACCGTGGCCCTCGCCTGGATCTAGGTGAGGGCTTGATGCCCTTGCTCGTGGCGGGTGAGGGCGTCATGCCCTCGCCTGGATCATTTTTTTGGATATTTGTGTTACAATGAGCAAGTTTAGGATTTTAGTGACAACAAAAAGTTGGGGATATTTATTTCACAATGGGCATAGTTTGGGATTTTTTTGTATTATTAATCCTTTATATTATGGTTCTATCATGAATCAATTATATTATCTTTTCTTCCTTCGGCTATTCTTTTAATTGAAATAGAAAACTAGTCAGGTAACTTGCAAGTTTTTTTTTTTTTTTTTTTTTTGATAAGCGGATGATTTGCAAGTTTACTATTAATTAGACGATTAATGTTTTATATCGAACAAAAATGAATATTGATCTTTGAGAAAAGAGAACAATAATGTATTGAAAATATACCAGGGAAAAATTACAAAATGATCCCTTTACTATTGCCGCTATTCAACTTTGGTCATCATATATTATCTTGTGACGAATTGGGTCCATGAACAAATTGCTTCCAAATGCGACATCTCTGCTGTCGCAGAGGGGTGTAAGGGCGCATGCATAATTGAAAAAAAGGAGTTCACCCTCTGCGGAGACCTGAGGTCGCTCGATCACTTGCCCCTCACACGGGAGAAACGACCTTGCTATTCCGGCTTCTTCTACCCATGTGAATCAATTTCTTCTTCTCTCCGTCTCTCTCGCCCACAACTCCGGTCAAAAAGTTCGCGGTCGCCACTGAAATCCATGTCTATCATTCCTCAACTTCAATCCATCGAGTGAAAAGCTAAGGAGTCGCTTATTTGTGCCCTGATGAGTGATGCTTATTTTAGATGCTATGCCATGTTAGTTATTGGCTCATTTTGCTCGATATGGTGTCCGATTGAGAAATTTGAGTCTCCTTCATCCAATTACCAAGTCATGAAGTTTTTGGTGGTGGATTGGAGGCAGAAATTTGTTAACCAGCTTTGTGATTAGCCCTATCGATAATGATTACAACTTGACGTGCATAAATCTGATGTCAATGAAAGAATCTAATACTGTTGATAGGGTGATTTAAAGTCATTACATCTTAAGACTAAGGTAATTCACAGTTTTAACCAGCAGATCTATTGGTGTTACAGAAAATGCCGAATGGTTAAACCATAGGAAAAAACCTACGATAACATTCTATGGGTGCTGTTATTCAGTCTTGGTAATGCTTTCCTGGTTTGTCCATTTACTCTGATTGGTGTTGTATGGCGTTTTGCAACACCCAATGAGTGAAAGCACGATTATGTTCACTTGCATAACTCTTACATAACCATACTTTTTTAGGGAAAAAGGGATAAGTACACTATCAGTGTCATAAGTTGTGTACGACGTTCATTTTGGTGTCAAAAGTTTCTGTTGAATCACTTAAATGTCAAAAAGTTTGAAAAAATTATCATTTTAGTGCCAACTCCAATCTGGTTGGCCAGAAATCCAACATGGCACTTTTTTTATTAATTTTTGAAGCTGACGTAGCTCGCCGGAAAGTATAGTTAGCATCCTAACACCAAAACGACGCCGTTTGGTGTCTCCCTAATTCAAAACCCTAAATCTTCGACGAGTTGCTGTCCTCAATGGCCCCCGCGCTCGGCGGCTACGACTCCAACCCCAACCTCGACGATGGCCACTCGGTAGCCGTGGCTCCGACCCTGACCCTGACCCCGACGCCGACGATGGCCACTCGGAGGCCGTGGCTCCAACCCCAACCCCAACCCCAACCCCAACGATGGCCACTTAGCGGCTACGGCTCCGACCCCGACATCGACCCCGACCCCGACCTCGACCCCGACCCCGACCTTGACGATAGCCACTCTGCAGTCATGGCTCCGACCCCAACCTCGACCCCAACCCCGACCCCAACCCCAACGATGGCCACTCGGCGGCCAAGTCGAAGGTCGTGATCTGGCTGGTGCTCGGGGAGGCCACCGACGAGTGCGTCGCCATTGATGTCTCCCTCTCCATCTTCGATCTCCCCGACGAGTGCTTAGCCTGCGTCTTCCAGTACCTAGACTCCGGCGACCGGGGCTAGTGCTCCCTCGTGTGCCATCAAGGGCGTCCGAACAACGCTGAGCAACGGCAGCTGATCGAGTGACGGCGGAGACCAAGCGACGACAGCCGAGCGAGCTAGGTCGGAAAAACCTAATTTCAATCCAAAAAAAAAAAAAAAAAAAAAACCCAAATGAGTTAAACGGCATCGTTTTTGTGAGGCCATCCACGTAGGACGGCAAAGCAACGTCGTTTTCTTAAGGAGGACCGAAAACAATGTCGTTTTAAAGCAACTGAAACTTTTTTTTTTAAATATAAAAGCCATGTAATTAATCTGGCCAGAATCTCTCACTGGTGGCACCAAAGTGATCGTTTTTCCTCCAATTTGGCACTTAAGTGATCCGACGGAAACTTTTGGCATCAAAGTGAGCGCCGTACACAACTTATGGCACTGATAGTGTACTTCCCCCTAGGAAAAAGTGTTAAAAGAAGTCCTAAATCTTTTGCATTTGTGTCAATCTAATCCTAAACATTTTGTTACTGCCAATTTAGTCCTAAACATTTTCACTCGGTGCCAATTTAGTTCTTTCCGGCTAATTTTGGTTAGATTTTGTTGACGAGTGCCGGTCGGCGACGTGGCACGATCAATCCGACATGGATAACTTTTACTAATATTTTTTAATATTTTTAAATTTTTTGAATTTTTACTTTTTTTTTTTTCTTTCTTCCTCCTTCCTCCAGCCGGTCGCTAAGGTTCGACGACCAACTAGAGGAAGGAGGAGTAGAAGGAAAAAAAAAAGAAAAAAATTCAAAATATTAATATATTATTTTAAAAAAATTTACATCGGTGTCAATCGTGCCATGCAGTTGACTAGCGCCAATTAGCAAAATCCTACCAAAATTAGCTGAAAAGAACTGAATTGGCACCACCTAAAAATATTTGGGACTAAATTTGCACCAGCAAAAATTTTAGGATTAAATTGGCATAAATACAAAAAAATTTCTCTACTTTTTCATGACTTACTTTTGCTTTATCGTGTCTAATTACCAAATAACAACATAAAGTTCTAAGTTCTAAAGTCATGTTTTGCGCTTGGCACCATTTTGTGCCGATTTGAAACTAGATTAGATATAATATTGACTTGTATAGAAATATCACTTCTTACTTGTAGGTATCAGGTTAAAATTCTGTTATTCCAATAAAACTTGCAGCTTTCCTTTCACACACTCAATTTATCAAGGTCTGCCTATCAATTGATTATCTTCAAGAAGGACCCCCTTTGATATATTTATAGTATCTGGCGCTAAGGTTCATGCAACCTTCTTTTGAAGGTACGGTGCGTTGCTTTTCTTACTGGAATTATTCTATAGTTTATACCTGTAAGCGACTAACAAAAAAATTAGAACACCTATTACAAACATTGATTATTTAAGTGTGCTATTACCACACATCAATGCGTCAAAAGTTCAATGGACTGTGCAGTGCTTCATTGGTAAAGGTCTTCTAGTTGTGTGGATGGTGCTCTAAATTCATTATATTGGAAATGGTGTATTTGATTGTTGAAATGGCAAACTTGTGGGCATAGATGGAAGTATGAGAGAATTCATTTTTCCCTCTAAAAATAATCTCGCTCCAATTCTATCGAACCAAGCAGAAATGAAGTCTTGAAATTGATGTGTTCACTGAGAGAAAATGACTGCGAAATGCGTTGATAAGCATTTTCACGTCGTATGTATCCATGGAGATGAGCTTCTCTGTGAGATCTGTCAAACGGATATATGGCATTGCCCCAGTGTGACCCATAAAGCCTACAAGTTCAGAGTAAAAGGACAGAGGAACTATGGGTCAAACGGATGTCGCAGCCCTTTATGCTCGCTAACAGATCCTATCGTCGATCGCGTAGGCTAGTCCAAGATTTTGAAACTAATCCGGTCCTCTTGTGAAAAAAAGTTATAAATCTATTACACTTATGTGAATTCGGTCTTAAACCAACCTTTCAATTATAAAAATTAAGTCATTAACTGTTGACAATCCATCCGGCTAATTTTAGCCAGAAATCAATGTGTGGATGTTGGCCATGGTTAGCCAACATTGATGTGGGCAATTTTTAAAATTTTTTAAATATTTTCCTATTTTTCCTTTCTTTCTTTTTTCATTCTTTCTCCGCCACTTGTCCGGCCTCAAAGATAGCCCATGACCAACCAAAGGCGACAATTGACAAGGGTTACCCTCACCAGAGGCCAGTGAGGGGACCCTTGCCAATTGTTGCTTGTGGTTGGCCATCGTTGAGGCCTAGTGATCAGCGAAGGAAGAAAGGGAAGAAAAATAAAGAAAATAAAAGGAAAATATAATAAAAATTGTAAAAATTGTCCACCTCAACATCAGTCGTGTTACATAGATTGACAGATGTTAGCGATTTTCCGTCAAAACTAACTTAATGAACTAAATTGGCAAATTGTTATAATTTTAGAACTCAATTGGTACGATTAAAAGTTTATGACTAAATTGATATAATTGCAATATGTTTAGGACTTTTTTTGGTAATTTTCCCAATTACATATTTATACTTATATTGAAGCAAAATTACTCTGTCTCACTTTTTTGTTTCTTCTAATTATGCCTCAACATTCATAAAGTCGTGCATCTCACTTTCCTAATGTGAATTGGCTCTGTTCTCAAATACGTAAACCTTTCGTTGAAGAATTTGTGTGGCCGGTTACTTCCGTTTCTCATTTATTACATGCACGCTTCCTTTCTGTAAAGGAGTACGTTGGGCTTAGTTGCTTTCATTTTTAAATTGGGGTACATGTGAAGATAGTGTGCGGATTATTGCTGAGGTTGGGATATGAGGACCTACTTATGACCATGGTCAAAATTGTCATTTGTGTATCGAAATATTAGTAAATGAGGATAATGTGATATGACAGAAATTACAACCATAATCAAATTACTTAACTACTCTCATGTTTCATAACTCTCAATTATATTCAATAATTCACGTAGTGTTTAACCTTAATAATTTTTCATAAAACAATCTCTTGATTGTATAAATGAATAGAAAGAGTCTAACCCACAAGATTTAATCCATTTCAATATTCTCGATTGCTACATGGTGTAATTCATGAATAGGCCTGCTCTTACTTCTTTATATAAGGCGTGGACACCCCCCCTTACATTTAATATATTTGAATCCATTAAAAAAAAAAAAAAAAAAAAAACTCTTCGAAAAAACTTGATCAAACTAGGAAATCTACTCTAACCAAAAAACTTACTTAAAATAAATTTTCAGTTCAAACTCGAGATATATTTTCAACTGTCTTTATTATCATCATTTATTCTACTTTGTGATATAAAAGATGTTCCAGGTAATAATAATACATCACAAGGTTCTAGTCCAAGCCAGCATTGCTAGGACACACATCAAAGCCACATTTGCAAAGGGCCAATCACAACAAGAGGAAAATTGAAAATCGTCACCATTCTCTAATTAATCCTCGGGTTTGATGAGATTATCCACATTAGGATGCAAGGAACGATGATCAGCCAAGGCATGTCACCAAGCAGCATGTACATCAGTAAGTTGCACGAGACACATCCTAGAGCAACCGTGATAAGAGCGTACATAAGTTGAAGCCTTGGGTCTATATCTTGTCGTCCCATCTCGAAAATTAATTTCTGCCGGACGGTTTTGACAATCATGTGGATAAGCATGATTGGTGCCCCGCTAATGTTGGTTGGACCTGTATAGCCATACATGTCCCTCATGGCTTGAAGCAAGCACTCCTCCAGAGAATCAAGATGCCGGTTATATGTTGCAGCAATTTGAGTTTCATGCTCTGCTTCATGTCTAAGAATCAAAATTAACAAACTACTTGTTAAACGATAAATTAAGCTCAAGTTGTGTGCTCTTTTGCATCTTATAAAAGGACAATTTTTCCAAAAGCTTTCTAGATATGAATCTACAATGAACATCAAGCAGTTCTCAATGCTACTAACTAACATAATTGCATAAACACATCAAGAACTACCAATTTAACTTCAAAAGAAATTTAATGGGGGCATGATGTCAAGCTTCTATTGTAACATTGTCGGAGTCTAACCTATGTTTGGACTGCGGGAGTGTATAGCCCATCTTATGTACAAAATGTAACATCACGGTACAAGGGGATAATACCTCTTTAACACCTACAAATCTATCCCGACCTACTCTAACAACACTTGTTCACAAAACAAAGCCTCCACCCAGACGCACGAAACTACTTGGTAAGCCTCCGTGCTTACTGGGTAGAAACAGAGTTTAGCTAATTGCAGGTCTATCTTTTCTTAGCATGGGTTTCTTTTGACAAAAGAAAGAGACCGTGGATATACAGTCGTGTCTCTTCCATTAATGTAATGAATTTCTCACCCGGAACTTGAGAAGAAGGTTCACATCATTCCCAACTTTCTGAATTTGAAAAGGAAATGACAATTATCATGGTATTTCACTCTCCTCAGACAAGCCCAGCTGTTTTAATGGGCATTCAAACTTGAAACGGATCATTCCTGCTATGAATCCAACTGAATTCCATTCCAAATTCATATCATGAAAATTTGCCAATTCACGCACACAAAGGATCAATAACTACGAGAAACAATCTTACTATTTCGACGACATCCACTGAATATACTATGTTATGGGTAACACCCATCATCCTCTGTTCTGAGTAGGGCCCACGCCCTGTTCTACGCCCTGTTCTACGCCCTGTTCTGAGGCTTATGAATATGGAGAACAAGAACCTGGATCAATCTATAAAAAGGAAAAAAGAACAGGGGAAAAAATTTGTGTGGTACAATTTGCTGCTTCGACGACGCAAAAGGGTCAACAACTACGAGAAACAATCTTACTTTTCGACGACATCCACTGAATATACTCTGTTATGGGTTACACCCATCATCCTCTGTTCTGAGTAGGGCCCAGACCCTGTTCTGAGAACAAGAACCTGGATCGATCTACAGAAAGGAAAAAAGAGCAGACGAAGAAATCTGGGTGGTACGAACTTGCTGTTTCAATCCGACTCTCAGAGTCTAAAATGAGAGAAACAGGGTCATTTTGTACCGTCAGGTGAAAGACGCCTCTCTCAATAGACCAAAACGCGTCAACCAGTACGAGTCCAGAACCCGTCAGCCCGTTCACTGGATTTACGTAGAGTGCATGCTTTTTCCCAGTAAAACAGCTTTCACGTAAAGTAACATACGCAGTGGGCATGATCAGAGATAGGAACAGGGGAAAAGGATCCCAAGATTTTGGCATGATTTTAAGCACTGCGCTACAGTAATTGAGATTCGGTCTGAGGTCGTTGAAGCTTACCTGCGACCACCGAGATCAGCTGGATTTTCGTTCGCCATCAACCTTCCGAATTTGGCTCGCTAGGTCTCTTCCTTTCTTGCCCGATTATAGGACGGAGTGGGTGGCGAATATGAGACGAGGTGGTCGTCCAAGGTTGTCGTTCTCAGCTTTTTACTCTTTGCAGTGTTTCTAAAATAAAATAATAAACCACGTAGCAACCGCCACCAAGCAATGTTTCATTCCCAACATTTAATGCTTGACCAACCCCGAATAAAAAAAGCCCTATGTGCCTTTATAAATAGGGCCAAATACTATACGGTACGGTAACAGACTCTATATATCAACAACATATGGAAAAGCATGTGAAAAATTGACATTGCATTATAATAGAAATTAGAAATAATGTTATCGTGAGTTTTCTTCAATTAAATTACTAATGAGAAAAGAGGCGAAGCAAAAATATGAGAGTAAGTTGAGAATTAGAATAGGACAAAGAAAAAAATTAAGAATATATCGAATTAATTCAAACTCAAGATTTTGTTTTGAGTATAATGAAGGTCTATTTTATTTTTGAGTAAGTTTAGCAAGCTTGCAAACAGCGAAAGTTTTCATTGAAAGTGACACATATGGATATTTGATAAAGAATAGCTAGTAATGCAAATCAAAACCAAAGCAGGAAGCACACACATCAGCCCCCACGTCATAAGGAATCTGTACTACAGTAATACAAATTTTTTAGTTGAGGTTAGTAATTGGCCCTGTTGAAGATGACTAGAAGATAAGGTAGATATAAATCTGAAGCTGGAAAATCATAAGCACTACTCGCGGAAAATGCCAAATGGTGAAACCATAGGGAAAAAAGCCCGCTCGATGACCATCTATGGTTGAATGCTATCCTGACTTGATAATGCTTCTCTGGTTGGCGAATGAATTAACTTAATTTGATGGTGTTATATGGGGTTTGCAACACTGCTTTGGATTTCCAGTTCGAATCGAACTGCGTTGCTAAGTTGATTAGATTGCACTTATGTCATGATCATAAGTAATCACTCCACCAAAATACAAAGATGTTTTTCCTCCATCAAGCAAATGAGGGACAGTTTTTGACCTAATTTAGTCTACATATGCTTTGAATTTGATAAGTCAAAGTACGAATGCATGCACTAGCACAAGTCTTATGTAACCAGTCATTTCATGACTTCCTTTTCCTCCTCCGAATTTAACTACCAAATGAAATTAGCCATTCTAACCTCATGTTTAGCACTTGACACTATTTGTGCTGGTATATCAATATCACCTTCTTACTTGTAGTTATCATATTCGGATTCTACACGAATCTAACCTCTAGCTTTCCTTTTATGCACTCAATTCGTCAAGATCTGTCTATCAATTGACTACCTACAAGCCAACCCTCTTTAATGTGTTTATAGTAATTGGCGCACAGTTTCAATGCGGCATTGTTCAAAAGTATAGTGTCATTGCTAATCTTTTGGGTATATTTGTCAGTTTATAGTTGTAAGCGACCGACAAAATAATCTAAGAAAGCAATCTGTTTTGTCCTTAGAACACCTATTCCATACATTGATCGCGTAATTAGACATGGATTAAAAGTTCAATGGATTCTGTAGTACTTCAACGGTAAAGACCTTTCAATTGTGGGCATAGAGCTCTAAATTCATTATGTTGGAAATGGCGTATTTGACGGTTAGGATTGCACACTTGTTGGCATGGATAGAAGAGTTAAGAGGATTCCCTCCTCGTTTGAGTCAACTAATAATCATTACATTGGAATTTGAATTTCGCTGCTTCTTTTCATAGGATCAACCACAACAAATTTCTCCCAAGTCCGTGACTTACTTGAACTTCACCATAACAACAAACCTTATTATAATACCAATTCTACTTGTACTTTTGGCAACTCTACCAGGAATTTTCAAACACAAACTCATTTACCACAGAGAAATAATTAATAACCCTACCTAATTATAATTTCTTGGGAGTCCAACATCCAATAGGTAATTCGTCCTGCTGAGTGCGATTGCGAGGAATTTCCTAACCATACTAATATTAGACAGTATTTATAAACCATCTCTAGTAATGCTCTACTCATCAACTTTGCAATATGTTACGGTTCATTAGTATTAATGTGTGTCTCAATATGCTCTCCTCATTGCAGAATATGTTTAACAGTTTTGAGCAAAACTTCCTGCTATTATCAATTCGGACATATTTGATTGTCTTACCAGAATCAAAGCTCAACCTCAACTTTTATTTTAAAAAAAATTCAAGTAATACTTGTGTCTTCTTTTAGAGATATTATTATAACATAGTAGGATAAAATGGACAGAATTGTAATTTAAAAATAATTGTGTAATCTTTAAATATCTTACTTACTAACATTGCATTTAAATCTTACAATTTTCTATACTTTTTTTCACAATTTTCAATTATATATTTAACTCTTTCCACACCTTTAAATTCTTTTTTCCACGCGCATGCCTGTAAATCTTTTTATAGAAGGAAGACATATATATAAAGCAGCTTTATGCGACCGGTCTTATTGCTTTCATCCACCCTCGACATATTTAAAAGCATCTTTAGTTGTGATGTGATGTTATCTCTTTGATTTTGACTTTTAGGCTATTTCCCAGAAGAATATGTGACAACTTTTGTGTTGTGGCCCCTAAGTACATTGTCTGGTCCGGTAGTCTGAGTCACTGGGAACGGAATAGAAGCCTAGACGAATTAACAAAATGAAAACAAAAGGATAGAGAATAGATGTTTACATTAAACAAGACAAAGGTGCAAGTAAACAGAATTTCTTGTGATTTGCTTCTAGCTTCAAAGGATCCCCAGTTGACTCTTCATCTCTATTAAACACAAAGTTGACAAGGACAATAATTGCTGAGGACTTATAGCAATTTCCTCCCCCTGAATCTCAGTGGAGTAGGCCCAGCTCTGAGGATACTTATGAGTCCCACCCTCTTTTTATTATAATAAGAAACAACAATTCTTAGACGTTGACATCTATCTCTTTCCGTCTTTATCATATCAAACTAAAATTACTTTGTCTCGTTTTTCTATTTCTTCGGAACATGTCCGAACATACAAGAGGTTGTGCATCTCACTTTTCTAATGTGAATTGGCTTTGTTCTCCAATGGGGAAATCTTTTCATTAAAGAATTTGTAACCAATTGTTTCCCTCTCTCACTTATTGCATGTCTCCTTTGGGACTTGAATTTCATGTCAAGAGAGTATATAGAGTGTTGCCGAGGTTGGAATATCAGGATGGAGTCATGAACTACTTCGAAATCGTCAGTTCGTGTACCGAAAGACTTGTAATTGAGGATAATGTGATTTGTTCTCACATATTGCCGCCCTTGTCAGCCCACACGCAGGCATTTCTCCCCTAAAACAGCAAGTGCAGCCTCTCTTAATGTCGACGGATTGAAAAAAGTAAAAAGATAAATGAAAAAGATAAAGAAAATAAAAGTGGAAAAAGAAAAAAATCATAAAACCAAAAAATTACAAATATTGTTATGTCAAAGACTAATCGTGTCATATAAAATGGTTGATGCTGACTACACCACCATATCATCCATTTCTGGCAAAAATCGAACAAAATAACTAAATTAGCAAATGATTAAAAGATTTAAGACTAAATTGACAAATTATCATAAAGTTTACAATTAAATTGGCATAATTAAAAAATTATGACTAAATTAGCAAATTGTCAAAAATTTTAAGAATGAATTAGCATAATTAAAAAGTTTAGGACTGAATTAACCATTGTATAATATGCTTATGACTTTTTAGACAATTTTCCTCCTTTAAACTAACTATTTATTATTTTGTGACAAACTGCATGACAAAGTTATTTTTCGACATCATGCCCACTAGTTTGCACTATTATGACACATTGATGCCACATATTGATCTATAGCTCTTAGCCCTTACTTTTTGTTTGCATTTGGACAAAGAAAAACATATGACCTTCCTACAATCAAGATTGAACATTAGTCGACCGACCAATCACACCACAAAAATAAAGTATGAAGATCGAACATGAGTATCAGTAAATGGATCATTTGTGTAATTTTCCCTCAAATTTTAAGTTGGGATTTATGCATTAGTGCCCCGATGTTCATTTCCAGTGTTTTTTTTTTTTTTTTTTTTTTTGTCGAAAGGATAAAATTCATTCATGAAAGTTAAGAGCACAATCGGTAGCCAAAGCATCCAAATACAGTATGTCTAACAAAGCATAAGGAGGTGAAACGGGCCAGTTAAGGGGAAGTGTGCCATTTTTGTGGGCCTTTGCAGCCCAATCGGCCACAAAATTAGCCCCCCATTCGACAAAACCTAATTTGCAGATTGGAGAAGCTTTGAAGGAGAGCCGCCGCTTCAGCGAAGATGGATCTGATCTCCCATGGTGTAGATCTTAAACCTTGGATTGTTTCCACTAGAATTTTTGAGTCAGATTCGAGCACCATCCGATCGTGCGCCTTGCTCTGCTCCAGCAGGTAGTGAAGAGTGATTGTTAATGCTTGAAATTCCGCCTGCAAAGCTGACGATGCGACAAAACTCCTAGTAAGGCCATCTATCAATTTTCCATTTCGTGACAGATGCACACCATAGTCCCTTCATTACCCTCTAATTGAAACGCTCTGTCAATATTCACCTTCAGGAAACCGAGATTTGGAGGTCTCCATAAATCGTCCAGCTTGAGACGGTGGTGTCCAGTGCCTCCTCCATCGAAGTTGGAAAGCTGTGCCGTCTGGACAGAAGCCAATGCTAGATTAACGACCTGAATTGGATCAGGTTGTTGTCGCCAAAAAATGAAATTATTCCTAGTCTTCCAAATATGCCACAAGACTGTAGCTACAGCTTCGAAATCAGGTGAGTCATGATTCTGTTCAATTCTGTTTGCCATCCAAGCTCCAAGATTTTGTATACCCTGTGTTGATATCTGAATATTAAGCGTTGGATGTGACCAAATAGTTGTTGTCCATGGACAAAGTAGAAAGGTATGTATTGCAGTCTCTGGTGCATTGGTAGGACATATTGGATAGATTGGATCTAAGGTGATGTGGCAATGAAAAAGATTAGCTTTGGTTGGTAGAGCATCATGGCTTAGGGACCACAGGAATAGCCGTATTTTTGGGGAAATCTTCAGCTTCCAGATTTTCTTCCACAGAACATCTAGGGCTTGAACAGAAGTAGTTGCTCTGTTTTGAGTACTACTGAGGGCTATTGTTTTGACTTATTGGTAGCCACTTTTTACGGTGTATTTGCCGTCTGTAGAGTCAGTCCAAATAATTTGATCATTTATGTAATTGGGTCTTACCGGAATGGTAAGAATTTCACTAACAGTGGAGTAATCAAAGCACCTGTTTAAGAAAGGAACGTTCCATGTATTGTTGTTGGGGTCAATATAATTAGCCACCAGTAGGGGTTCATCTCGAAGAGCTGGACTACCCAAAATTCCTTTTGGTAACCAATGATCTTCCCTAATTCTGATTTTGCTTCCATCACCCACTGCCCATTGTAGTCTCGGTAAAATTAAATGGCAGGCTTGCTTCCCGAGCATTGCCCTATTAAAATCCATAAGATCTCTAAAGCCGAGTCCTTCTTTACTCTTACTAGTTTTGAGCTCCTCCCAACTCTTCCAGTGGATACCAAGTTTTGTACTATTATTCTGCCACCGAAATCGAGCAATCTTCTTCTCAACGGATTTGCAAATAGATGCAGGAATTTTAGAGATAGACATAGCATACTGAGGGATCGCCTGGACAACAGACTTAAGCAGAATTTCCTTGTCGCCCTTTGATATTAACTTTTCTTTCCATCCTTCTAACTTTGAATGAATTTTTCCCATTATCCAGGCAAACATTTCTCTTTTTGATCTACCCCAGTCTAAGGGAATCCCTAGATATTTGCCTATTTTAACCATTAGAGGTACTCTGAATTCATTGGCCAAATTTTCTTGTAAGCCAATAGGGCAATCTTTACTGAAAAATATTTCAGATTTATTCCTATTTACTTATTGTCCTGTTGCTAAACAGTATTGATTTATAATATTTGAAAGATTTTGACATTCCAGCAACTTACCATCTAAGAAAAATATGGCATCATCTGCAAAGAATAAATGAGATAAGGTATGACAGCACCTGTTGAGCTTGATGCCTCTAATGTTTCCCATATCGAGAGCCTGATGAATAAGGTTGGACAGGACATTTGCCAGCAAAATAAACAAATAAGGAGAAAGTGGGTCTCCCTTCAACAGGTTCTCCAAGCACGTTGAAAATTCGGCCGAGAGTCGCTCCGCCGACTGGAACACTTAGAGGAGCTCCTATGTCAATCACTTCCATTCCTCTCATTAGACCTGTAGATACTCGTACAACATCTCCTATTCATAGATCTGCGCCCGCCTTTATCCAGTTAGATACAAAATTATCTATTTTTAAAACAGGAATTAAAGTAGTAGATCTTTTAGCCCCTTATCGACGTGGAGGAAAAATAGGACTATTCGGGGGGGCTGGAGTGGGTAAAACAGTACTCATTATGGAATTGATCAACAACATTGCTAAAGCTCATGGGGGGTATCCGTATTTGGAGGAGTAGGTGAACGTACTCGTGAAGGAAATGATCTTTACATGGAAATGAAAGAATCTAGTTTCAAAAAAGTCTAATGGGAGAAGAATGGCTGACACGTTGACCAACTCCTTTTTTGATAACAGGGCAGAAAGCCCCGACCCGACATTCGTCTTAGGCCGCATGTTGGATTGAAGTAGTTTAAAAGTTTGCCATTGAATCTGATACTGAAAGAGACTGTTGTGATACATTGCATCACCCATCGGACCTAAGTGGTGTGAAATCCTATCTTTAGGAGATAATCTTCAAGAAAATCCCATTCCACTTGGTTGTATGCTTTCTTCATATCTATTTTCAGAACTGCCTTAAAACCCCTTTTTCGTTTCCGAATTCGTAACTGATGAAGCACCTCCTGGACTATGAGAATATTATCCTGGATTTGACGGCCACTCACAAAGGCGCTTTGTTCAATGGAAATTAGACGAAAGCCAGGGTTTGAGCCTATTAGCGAGTATCTTGGAAATAATTTTATAGGCATAATTACATAAGCTTATACGGCGATATTGATCTAAACATTCTGGATGTGGTACCTTGGGAATTTTTGAGCAATGATGGTCTTATTAAGCTCCGCTGGCATAACTCCCCTTTTGAAGAAATCCTACACTGACAGAAAAATATCCTCCTTTAAAATATCCCAGTGCGTTTGATAAAAGAGGCCATTTAAGCCGTCTGGTCCTGGGGCTTTAGTTGACCCCAATTGAAAGGTTGCTCTTTGAACCTCTTCCTGAGTTAGTTCCGTCGTCAAACCCTCATTCATCTTTGTCGTGACCACTAGTGAGCATTGATTAAGGATAGAGCCATAGTTGCGATGACCCGTTGATTGATAAAGGTTGGAATAGAAGCTTACCATCATAGCCTTTAAACCACTCTCGTCGCGAACCCAACAATTGTCATCAGTCTGAAGCATTATGATTCTATTTCGCTGCCTTCGTTGGAGAGTAGTTGCATGGAAAAATTTGGTATTTTTGTCGCCCCACTTTAGCCAATTGATTCTGGATCTCAGCGCCCAAAATTGTTCCTCTTGCTGCCGTAGTCTTTGAATATCTACCTTTAGATAGTAGATTTGTTGTGCATCAGTGTTTTTGTTTGGTTGATTAACAATTGTTTGAAGCTAATGCTGTAAATGGGAGATTTAATAACGAGTTGTAGAAAATTTTGATCTACTCCACTTCGCAAGTGCTGTAGAGACTATGTGTAGTCTTGGAGGTAGATTGTACCTAGATGTCTGAACTGAATTCTAGTATTCAAAAATAACCTCACGACATTCCTTATCCTGCAACTAGAACGCCTCGAAAGAAAAGCGCTTAAGTCGATGCTTTGGAAGAGCTTCAATAGATAGAAATAACGGGCTGTGATCCGAGCCCACTGTAGGTAAAGCTATAACCTTAGCTTCTGGATAAGTCACCTACCAGTCCAAATTATAGAGAACCCGATCTAACCTTTCTTTCACCAATTCCTCTCCCTCCCGATTATTCATCCAAGTAAAGGCGTAGCCCTTACTAACTATATCCATCAGTGAACAGTCATATAAAACGTCTCTAAAAGATTGTATTCTGTCTGGGTCAGCTAATCGTTTACCTTCTTTTTCCAACGGTAGAGAACTTCGTTAAAATCACAGACACAAATCCAGGGTAATGTGTTAAATAGTGCGATCTGTCTCAGTTCGTTCCAAAAAAGTTAACGTACTTGATAGATTGAAGGTGCGTGGATGCAGGTAAGATGCATAGTCTCACCAGTTCTTGTATCCATACAAAAGAAATCAAACATGTTCTAGTCTGACCGATTCATCATAATATTGATATAAGCAAGCCAAAATAAGGCCATATCTCCTGCTAGGTCAAGTGGGTTAAGCACGAAAGAGTTCTGAAACTTAAGACGATACTGCAATCTTTGTAAAACTGCCTCTTGATTTTTGGTCTCCATCAAAAAACAAGATCAGGCTCTTCTTTTGCCACAAGGGCCTTTAGGGCTCGAACCGTCAAGGCTGAACCCAAGCCTTGACAGTTCCAACTAAGTAGTTTCATTTGTCACCGGGTGGCTGTTGAGGGCCAGCCACCAAAGCCCGCTGCTCTATTTCCTCGGCCAACATAACATGTGTTTCCATTAGCTGTCTTTCATCCGGATTTTCCACTATTGTAGTAGGCATCTCATATGGAGTGTATCTTTTTATTTTCTTTGAAATGCTTGCCTTGGTCGATAGTCTGGTGTTCTTCTGCTTCTTGGGATTGAGATTGACTCTCGTTTGCTCTTTAGTACCTGAATTTAGTTTGCCCTTCAGTAAAGGTAAAGGTAGAATACCTTCAGAAACTTGAAGCTTGGTAGGTTGAAGAGCAGAACTGATAACAGGGGTTGCTGCTTGTTGCTGAATTCCTCTATCCAGCTCACTGTTGATGTATGCATCATACTGAAGACCCTTCATTTTTAACGGTAACATATTCTTTGCACTTACTAATGTGTTTGCCCTTTGTGTATTCTCTGGGATGTGGTGCTGAAAAGGTTGCTGCAATTCTTCCATGTTTGTTTCAGTGCAAGGGGGAAGTGCAGGATCAAAGGATTAGAAGAAGTTGGCGTCTCTAGTACCACCTCATCAGTCTGTTTATCCTTGGGCTCATAAAAGGTAATCCAGTAGGGGCTATACTGTTTTACTTCTGCATGCAACCACTGGCCATACGCCATTTTTTCCTTTCCTTCCATCTTAGCTTCTGTAAATGGGATATCCTTGCAATACGTTGCGTAATGGCCAATCTTGCCACATGAATAGCAAAAATGAGGTAGTCTTTCGTATAAAAAATCTAGCTAAATTACTTTGCCTGCTGTATGTATGAGCTATCCTGTTTTCAGTGACTCTTTTAAGTTGAATTCTACGCGTACCTTGCCTGCTTTAAAGGTTGAGTTTTCTTTAGTGTCAAGCTTTACTTCCATCACCTTTCCCACATTCTTAACAGCCTTACAAAGCATATCATCGAAGCACCATTCCAGTGGCAAGCCATATACTTGCACCCAGAGAGCACAAATAGAGAACTCATAACAATGCAGGGGGTATTTTGTTTCCAAGGCTTAAATATGATCAAAATGACTAGAAAACAACCAAGGTCCGCCCTCTAAAATTCTATATTCTCTCTTTCCGAATTGAACTTGGCTACATATATACCTGCTTCCCACTGAGTAATTTCTACTTGCTCTATTCGCCAAGCCCGTTTTAAAGTATTCTGAAGAGCCTAGAAATTTATGGAGGGATTTGAGAATATTTTACCTACTAACATGAGTTTACATTCTTCCACTTTTTCCAAGGGCAGCGAATCTTCCCAATCTTCGATTTCCTGTTTAGACCAAAGACGCCCCATCCTATGGAAGAGAGTAGCAAGTTGGGAGCTGTCTTCTTGGTCTTGGGTATCCATTAATGCAAAATCCAGAGTAATTGACACTACAAGTTGAGGTTAATAGAGACAAGGTAGTGCATTTATTAGGGATAGTCGAGCCATGCAGGGGTCTCTGTGAGGGATGTAAGCGTAACCAAAGTTGGTGAAATAGGGTTCTGTATATAGACCATATGCATGTTGAGAGAAGGTTGGAGATTAGAAAGGGTGATGGAAGAAGCTAAATTCATTCACAATACTTGAAAGCCTATGGTATTAGGGTTTGATTGTATGCGTAATTGTTGTATACTGGAATTGCGATGGAGAAGACAGGGATGAGCAATGGAGATTAAAGAAGTTATCTCCGAAAAAACCGAAGACAGTTCCCAAAGAAGATACGGAGAAGGAGAAGGAGGGGAAGTGAGGAGATTGGGATGGAGGATCACGAGAATTATGGACAATTAGGGTTTAGAACAAGGGTATCTTCACAATTAGGGTTGAAAACCTGGACTACCATGGTGGTATGACGATAGCTCTGCATGTCGAGAGAGAGAACGTTGTTTGTTCATTTCCAGTGTTTACTTCGTACTTTTCTATCAACATTTGGACAAAATATCCCGAATTTGTCCTAACATGTGATTAGTTAAGGGACCAAATCCCATCACAAAATAAAGTACAAGAACGAAAAATAATAGTGAACGTTCGAGGCAGATTTGGCAAATAGCCACCAATCATCAATAGATGTTTCATATAAATAATGCATGTATTAATGATCGCGATATGTTGAGATACTCATGACTCGTGGGAGTATATTGCGGTACAGAGATATCATGTCCGAAATTATAATAAAAAAAAAGGTCGATGACGACTAATAATTAATCTTTACTTTTTCATGGATATGCAATTGTTAGATATGCTCATTATTTGCTCTGTGAATCTCAATCACCAGGAACATCAAGAATTAAAATCTAGATATATACCACTATTGGTAGAAGAGAGGTCTGGTTTAAGCTGTGTTAGGCAAGTCCTAATGTAATAATTAGGCTTTGCCCCTTTTCACATTAAAATAAAAATCTGGATATAGTAACAAAAAGAGGGGGAAAAAAGAATAGAGAACAAAACTTGGGGCTACAAATTGGTGTTCCAATATTCCTATCGAGGAGTTTCTTGTGATTAAACAAGACAAGACGCCAGGAAAATGGTATTTCTTGTGATTTGCTTTGGGCTTTTGATTTGAGGGTCTGCATTTGACACTTTTCATCTCAACTACACATAAAAATTGCATAGAGAAAATGGATATATAGTCGGGCTTTGCTTAAGCTCAAACCCTCTCTCCACTAAACATAAAAAAGAAGATAAGAAATGATTGCGTAATAGTCTTTAACGTATTATAAGAATAACAGTTTATTCAAGATTATCAAAAATCAAATTACAAATAATTATAAATTATTATAGGACCTATTTTTTTCAAGAATTTGTAGCTTATAATAGACTATTATTCTCACAATGCTCGGGACTATTATTCTAGCAAAGCATAAAGAAGATCATTGCTAAGGACTTGGGGCGACTTCCGCCCCTCCCATGAATCTCATTGGATCAGGCCCATCTCCTGGGAAATCTCTAACTCCCCGACCCCTTCTTGCATATATTAGAAAAAGAAAGTTCTTAGTAATCGACATCTATTTACATATGTCCTATACTTTAAGCGCAATTACCTCTCTCGTTCTTCTGGGATTGTCTGTTTTGTGTGCGGACTTTCTTGGGGGACCACAATGGGAAAATTACCCATTAACCCTATCCATTGGGCCTGGAATTGGTTGGGTCAATAGGATATCGATCATCCGATCATCCGATCATCCAACATTGTCGGATTCAATATGATTGAATAAATGGTTCAACTCCGATCGTCTGACATCGATCAATTCCTACAATGTCAAATCACCCATTAACCCAACCCATCCCGTGTTAATATTAATTAAGTAGCCCGAATTAGTTGGGTTATTGGGTACATTTTCCCATTGTGTTTCTATTTCTCCCAGGTGGGTAGTCTATACATTCAAGCAAGAAAGGAAAAGACTTGGCGAGGCAAGGTGGGGAGCTCAACAGAAAACCACAATCCAGCAGCTGATCACGGTGATCGTAGGTAAGCTTCATCGACCTCAAACACGTCTTAAGCAATGTAGCCTAGCCTCCGTCAGTAAGTTGGAGGATTGCGGAGTAAATTCATCCCAAAATCTTGATATTCTAGCCGGTTTGCATGTATTCTATTACGTAAATGCTGTTTTATTGGAAAGAAACCTGCGCTCTACGTGAACTTTGATCACCCAACTTTTTTTCCATGCTCTTTTTATCGTTTAGTTATTGATCCAGGTTTTTATCTTCGCTGTTCACATTGATTCGATACTCAGAACAGAGCATGTACTTAGGGGCTCATTTATTAGATGCAAAATGGATTGTTTTTCGCATTTCCTATATCGGGGCTAGTTTTTGGGCAAGTTATGTTGTACCAGCTAGACTTTATCTTCTATTCTTTTGCTAAATGATCCAGTTTTTTTATTCTTAACGTTCGTAATGACCTGATTCTCAGAACCAGAGCATGTTGGGCTATATTCATGAGGGAGCATATTCAGTAGAGTAAATTGTACTCGTTGACATTTTTTGTACTAATCGGTAAATTCTAATCGGTAAATATTAATGGTATTCATTTGGTGATTGAATATATTTTTTGATTCATAGCAGCGACAACCCCTCTTGAGTTTGAACACCGTTGAAACGGCTGAGTTTGTCCGAGGAGAGTGAAATGCCATAATAACTATTATTTGTTTTTGAAATTCACGTAGTCGGAAAGAATGTGAGCCGTCTCCTAGAGTTACTTGGTGGGAAAATTTCTGTACGTTGATGAAGAGACACGACTTTATATACCCTCTTGTTCTTTTGTCAAGAGAAACTCATATCAAGAACAATGAATACTGAAAGTCTTGTTCGCTTTTCCTCCTAAAAAGAGGTAAGACCTATGATTAGCTTTGCTCTGTTTCTACCATGATAGTTTTGTGAGTTTTGGTGGTTTTGTTTTAAGAAAAGGCATCGTCGTAGTGGGTTGGGAAAGAATTGTATGTGTTAAGGAGGTATCCCTCGTGCTCTGATGCTACATTTTGTCCAAGAGAAGAGTTTTCATTAGCTTAATTAGTCGTGGATCAATTGATGGATTACATTCCTGCAATGCATCCATAAGTTGGACTCTTGCAATGAGTAGACTCATTAGCTATCATTTGCAGCAGAAGCTTGAAATCATACTGCGAATTAAATTTCCTTTTGAACTTAAATTGGCAGTTCTTGACGTGTTTATGGGAGTATATAAGTTAAGAGGCCTGGGGACTCGCTTGATGTTTATTGTAGACTCATATTTTGATAGGTTTTGTTAAAACTGTCATCTTGTATGATGCAAAAAAGAGCTCACAACTTAAGCTTTTATGAAACACTTTCGACTAACAAGTAGTTTGCTAATTTTATTTCGAAGATATGGAGCAGAGCTTGGAATTCCAATTGCTGCAATATATAACGAACATCTTGATTCCATGGAGGAGACCTTATTTCAAGCCATCAGGGACATGTATAGCAATACAAGTCCACCCAACGTTACTAGGGCACCCGTTATGCTTGTCTACACAATGGTAAAAAACGTCCAATGGAAATTAATTTTCAAGATAGGAATGCAAGATATTGTCACGTGCAACCTGTTGATTTACATTCTACTTGGTGACATGCCTTGGCTGATTCTCGTTCCCTATGTCCTGATGTTGAGGACCCCATTCGAATTCGAACTTGAGTATTAATTGGAGAATGGTGACGGTTTTTGATTTTCCTAATGTTGTTGTATGCTTCTTACTAAGTTGGGTTTGATGTGCATCTTGCCTATTCTGACTCAAACAAGAACCTTGTGTTGTACTATTATTACCTTAAACACTTTTTACATAACATTGCAAATATATATGATGATGAATACGATGGTACTATTTAGTTAAGATTCTAATGCAATTCATTGAAATTGGAGAAGCAATTTTTTTTTTCCTTTGTGCAGAGAGAAACAGGGGAATTGATTAAAAAATCCAGGATATATAAACCAAAAAAAATAGAGAACAAATATTTGGGGACAACTTGGTGTTCTAGCACTCCCCATATGTGAGTTACCCACGATCAAATAAGACAAGGTGCAAGCAAACAGAATTTCCTGTGATTTGATTTGGGTTTTTGAGTGTCCCCATTTGACTCTTCATCTTAATGGATCAGGCCCGTCTCCTAGAAATCTGTCTCTCAACCCTTTTAACACATAAATCAAAAAACAAGAAGTTCCTAGTTATGGACTTCTATTGATATATGTCTGTACTCAGATTGAAGCAAGATTATTGCATCTCACTTTTCAGTTTTTTCCAAATGTCTCCAAATACAAAAAGTCGCACATCTCCCTTTTCTAATGTGATTTCGCTTTGTTCTCAAATGGATAAATCTTTCATTGAAGAATTTGGGGCCGGTTACTTCCCTCTCTCACATATTGCATGCTTCCTTTATGCCAGGCTTAGTGGTTTTCATTTGTGACTTGAATTTGGGTCAAGATAGTGCCTAGAATATTGTTGAGGTTTGATATGAGGATTGGGTTACGAACTATGTCTAAATTGCAATTCATGGATCGAAAGATTAAATAATCTCTAGCCAAAAAAAAAAAATCCCTATGATTCCAACTTCATTGTATGGCACCGGAATCTTAACTAAGTAGTAGCATTAATCACATCACATATTATGCTTTTCGATATATAAGATGTTCGAGGTAATAACTGTATAGCACAAGGTTCATGTCTTGACCAACATAAGCACAATGCACATAAATACCAACTTACCAAAGAGCAAACCACAATATTAGGAAAACCAAAAATGGTCACAATTCTCTAATTCGCGATGAATGCTCATGGGTTCATCAACGAGAGGACGCGGAGAATGAGAATCGACCAAGGCATGACACGAAACGGAATGTACATCAGCAGACAGCATCTGACACATCCAAGAACAATAGCAATGCAAGCAGATGTAAGTGGGAGCGTTGGGTTCATATCCTGCCTTCCCATCTTGAGGATTAGTAATTGTCCGACGATTACGAGCATTGTGTAGATACACACGATGGTTTCAAGGTTAGTGATGGCTGGAATACCCATGATTCCGATGGCAAAAATCACAATTTTTAGCAGGATCTTCTCCACGAAATGAATTGAAGTAATTCGATCCGCATGCTCTGCTCCACGTCTAAGAAATAAAATCAGCAAACCACTTATTAGTGATCAGTCTTTTGGCAAAGCTCAAGTTTTGAGCTCCTTCTTCATCACATAAGACGGCAGTCTTTCCAAAAGCTTTCAAGAACTCTACAATTTAAGTTCTAAAAAAAATTGATGCTATATGACACCAAGCTTCTAGTGCAGATCATGACTAACGTGTCTATGCATTGCAGGACTCTAACCTATACATGCACCGCAAGAGTATAGCCCCTCTAGTGATCTGAGCTAATTAAGCTAGTGAAAAACTCTTCTTTTCGACAAACTGGAACATGAGAGTACGAGGGGATACCTCCTTTAACACCTATAAACCTTTCCTAACCTACTCTAACAACACATTCTCAAAAACAAGACCACCCAGATGCACAAAACTACCAGGTAAGCCGCTGCTTACCGAGTAGAAAAGCCAACTGAATGTCTTCTCTTTTCTTAAAAGGAAAAGCCAAGAAGGCTTTCAATTAATATGGTGTTCTCTTGACAAAAGAAAGCTGCGGAGTTCATATACAGTCGTGTCTCTTTAACTTTCCCTCTTACCCGGTAACTTCAGGAGAAGGTTAACATTCTTTATAACTTCGCGATTTTCAACAAGAAATGGCAGTTAACATGGATTTCACTTTCCTCGAACAAACTCAGCTGTTTTAATGGTATCCATACTCGAGAGGAATTATTCCTAGAACGAGTCCCCTACTGTATTCAATTACCAAATGGATATCATGAAAATTTACCAGTTTGCACTTAAAAAGGAGGTCAATAGCTACAAGAAGGCATTTTGCCTGCACTAGATATGCCCGTGTACATGCTCTGCTCTGATCAGAGCCCACTCCTGCTCTTTGAGTGTCGAATCATTATGAACATCTCAATCAATAAAAGAAAAAAATGAACAGATGGAGAAATCTGGACGGTATAAATTGGTGTTCCAATCCAACTCTCCCAATCAAACACGAGAAACAGGCCATTTTTTTACAGGCAAGTAGAAGATTCCCCGGGCTCTTACGTGAACAGTACACCCAACGACTAAAATGCAAGTTTTTTCATCACAAGACATTATTCACGTAATGATACATGCAGTATGACATGATCAGAGATAGAAACAGGAAAGAATATGAAGATACTGTCATGAGTTTCCTCAGAATCCTTAAACTTGCAGACGGAGCTGGGCTAACAATGCTTTTTTTTTTTTTTTTTTTATGTATTTGAGGTTGCTGAGGCTTACCTCCGAACACCACCGTGATCAGCTGGATTGTTGTTCTCCATTAACCTTCCTACTTTGCCTGATCTCCCCCTTCCTTTCTTCCTGAAAATGTGGTTTCAAGTGTTTGCAGATTGCTATCTCCTGAACGAACAAAGTGCTTCAGGGGAATATGAGATCAGAGTTCTCGGGGGGCGGGTTGGCTATTTGGGTTGTGCCGAGCTTTATATGGGTGCCTGCCTAGTGCCGAGAGCTTTCATATTGGGGCCGAGCCGAGCCGAGCCGAGCCGAGCCGAGCCGAGCTTTTATAAGTGGACTAAGGAAATGCCCCGACAGAAAAACGTCTGCGCTGATCTTATATATTAACAAAATTCCTCCCGCCGCCGCTGATCTCACATATTCCCCCCCGCTGAACTCATATTAACAAAATTCCGGGTTTACTTTTTTATATTTGATGTGGGCTCTCCCGCGGAAGTGACGAAAGCGAAAAGGCTAAATCGTCTTTTAAAGTCTGCTTTATTTGCGCCTTGCCTCGAACATCGAGGGTCGTACGCGGAGCATCCATTTGAACCCAAGGTTACCCTGTCTATTTTTCTGTTGCTCTTTTTGTTAATATATCTAGATTTCTATACACGTGGTTTCTAATGGCAGAGGCCCTCAGAGCAGACAATATGCACTTAAAAGCATATTCAGTCATTGTAGATCCACCAAAAAGTAAGATTTATCGCTAATAGTCATTAATCCTTTCTTTTTTGGACGCGGATTTTTTATTCCAAATGGTAATATCTCAACATACCCAACCGTTGATAAATGCCTTATCTACGTGCATCCCCAGTGGAGAATTGGTTAAAATGCCAATGGAAGCTCCTTCAAAGCAGAGGATCTTCATCCTCTTCTGTTATTTATATTGGAAAAGTTCAACATATTTATTTGGTAAATTAGTATAGGTAAAACTCATGGCCAGAGTAATCCCTCTCCATAAGTTTTGGTACCTTAACAACTACTTACTTATATTAGAAAAAAGAATTATACTTAGGTTTTATTTGTTTCATGAAAAATAAATGATTTAAAAAATAGTTTCTTAAAGACGATCGCTTGTATCACTTACAAAAAAAAAAAATGAAAATATTTTTGTTGTCCACAAAAATATTTAGACAAAATTACTGTTGATAATAAATATATTTTTCATTAAATAATTATATAATTAATTGAATTAGGCAAGATGCAAGTGAATGGAATTTCTTGGGATTTCCTTTGGCTTCTCATGGTTCCCATTTGAGACTTCATCTCTTGGACCCATAAAGTTGAACAAAGGCAGTTGGTTTAACAGCTAAGCCAAAGGATCATAATTTGGAGCGAATTCCTTCCCCTAATTCTCAATTGTTCAAACCCATTTCTCAGAAAATCTCTCTTCTCCCACCGTTTTTACATATAAAACATATGTATAATCTTAGTCATCGACATTTAATGTGATTCTTTCTCAAATTCTCTTAACCGACGACCTTATATCACGATAAGACAAAAATGCACCCCCAGCGATGGAGGTGGAAGAAAGTTTGATTCATCACTCCTTCTTCCCTCTTCTCTGCTTCTACCCAATCAAAACTTGAGATGAGGAATTTGGTTTTTCCAACATAATATATAATTGAACGCTATAAAAGGAGAGAGAGATTCATTCAATGGATAAATAGAACTTCAAAAGAAGTGTCAATTTCAGTTATGTTGCTAATTAAATTTTGTTCATCCAATCTCACTTTGGTACACAAGTAACTTGACAAGTTAATTACGTTACGGAAATTTTGTTCATCCAATCTCATACTAACAAAATCCCTAAAATCTAAGAAAGAACATATTAAGAAAGGATCCAGGAAATGCTCTAATTCCCAATTTCCAATCTAAAAGGCAATAATTTCCCATGCTCGAACATAGAGTCTTTAGTTAAAGTGTCAATATATAGTCATATTTTGGAAAATAATTGTTGATTTTTTAAATATGAAATCATTTTCTTGAATTTAAATATTAATTTTCCATTGGCTAAGAAAAATTTTCTATGGATTCATTTTTCTAAGTAATCCAAACACTGGAAATAAGGAAAGTATTATTTTAGAAAATAAATTTCATGAAACAAATAGAACATGATGTCACGAAACATTCCAAATATGCATAGAAAAAGAGGATGCATATCCTCTATCCCGAATGGTGTTTCCATTGATATCTCAATCAATTCTTAACAATGATGCATGTAAATGACGCATGCATCAGCGATTTTACATACATCAATGATTGAGATATATTGAGATGCTTATAATCCATGAGAGCATTTTGTGGAATAAAGAATTCACGTCCAATTGTGAGTCAGCATTTCTCTCTCTTTTCTAAATGGGAAAAAGAATCAACGTTACCTCAGACATTCGATTGGGCGAATGGACGAAGCAAGAGAGACAGAGGGGTTTTACTTATTGAGGATTGGGCGTGCGAAATACGGTGGACTCTAGGAGGATGATGTTGAAGGTTGTAGACGAGTCCAAGGTTGAGTGGCTCGCCAACCCAGCAAGTGGGGGCCGGGAGCTTGGAGGATGAGTGATGTAAACACTTACATCAGCTAAACTGGCCATTTCTCATAAGTCGGCTCAGCTCGCCGCTTGGAGATCATTGAGCGGCTGTGATGTGGTACAATAGGAGGAAAATGGGAAGTGACGAATCGGGTGAGGTAGGTTATAGAATTGGAGCTTTTAAATAATCAAAAGGGGTGCATCCGCGAACTTGTGGGGAACAAATGTCTCTCCTTTTAACTTTTGATTTTACCTGTAGATTTTTGTTCTGGTTCCTGGAGAAAATTGTTTTAATGAAATTATAACATCTTTTTGTATTTATAGAGATAGACTATGAGCTTTACCTAGTGGGCCATAAGATGTGGGCCTTTGCATCTCGATTCGAGAGAAGTGAGCCAATTTAATTAGGCCTGATGTACATATAAGTGATTGGATCACAAAAATGTTCATAGTACTTGGGCCCATGTAAAAGCTAATTATGTCACACCTATGATAGTGTCCAACGGGTACAGTTGCAATTGCATGGGCTTTTGCTTATTTTATCTTTTTTTTCCAAATGTCTGGTTTGCACCTAAACAATTTCCTAATCGTACAGATGGTGTCTTTGTGCAAAAGGTGTGCCTTCTTTTTTCTGCTTCGGCGAATCACTGTATGATGCATGGTCAAAATTTGCTATTGTTGGATATTATATCGCTAAAGTCCCTCTTATGTTTGTTTTAACTCGTCTTCTTGCTTCTCTTTTGTCCTCTCTTGGAGAAATTGCCCCATCAAATAAGCCAACTTCAATCGTCTGACTGTTCTATGGTAAAGATTCTAACCCATATGCAATATTAGGGCCACGCTGGTGCTGTCATTTCTTTGTGAAAGTACCCTAAAGGAAGGTCTTTCATCGGTGGAGTGTCGATCACATGAAAAACACCATAATTAGTTGTGGGAGAGAGTGCTTTCCATCAAATCATTTCAAACATCGTTGGTTTTTGAGCATGTCCAAAAAACTCTTCATTTTTCAATTTTGGCAATTCAACCATAAATCTTTCAAATTATGTCAATTTAATTCTAAAATTTTGATGAATTACCAAACTAGGCCTAAAGCTTTTAACAAATTGCCAAATTAATCTTTCCAACTAATTTTAGCTGGATATTACTAATGTAGTAGCCTACTTAGCACCTCTTATTCTATGTGACATGATCGGTTCTGATGTAGATAATTTTAAACTTTAAAAAAATCCATTTTTTATTGTCTTCAATCTTTTATTTTCTTCTCTCTTTTTACACAAGACTAGCGGCCCTATTAGAGACCTCTGCTAGCCACTAAGCAAGAGTTGACAGCCCTCGTTGGGCCTTGGGTGAGGGCTTGCAATGTGCTTTCCATCCACAGCAAGGGTTATGACCCTCGCCCACGCCCACGGGCAACAAGGGCTTTGCAACCCACTAGCTTTATGTAAAGAGAGGGGAAAAAAAAAAGAAATGAAAAAAATCAATAAAGATTAATTACAAAATTTGAAATTAAAAAAAAAAATTGTCCATGTTAATATTAATTGCGTCACATAAGACGACTATTGCTAACTGAGTTGCCAAAGACTACTTTGCCAAAATCGTTTAAAAATTTATGATTAAAGTAGTACAATCAAAAGATTTAGGACTGAATTAGTAAGTTGTCATAAGATTAAGCATTAAGTTGGCAAAATTAAAAAATTTAGAACTGAATTAGTTGTATAATAGGGTTAGGACAATTTGAACAATTTTCCCTTCATAATGGCTGAGCAAAAAAAAATGTTGAGTGAGCTGTGCTTTGACCATAAATGGACTTGGAGAAAAATGGGTCTGGCGTTTCGATCTGCTAGGATTGACTATTGGCAGTTCAACTTGCGTCTTGAACCCCGATATATTCACGCCGCCACCAAGAGTACTGTTTCTAGAAAATGGGAGGGTTGCAATTAATTACTCTTACTGTCAGTAACGGAACCAACTACAGTCACACAAATCGATTCGTAGTATGTAAAGTTTACATGCCCCGAGAGGATCCCTAAAGCACGAATTGATTGTGGTTTGGACCGTCTAGAAGCTCTCTTGTCGTACGTGACTTTTCCATCTTGTGCTCTTGCATTCGACATATTTGAATATTGTTGGTGGCGTACTGTTATCTCTTTGGTTATAAATTGTTTGGGCCTTTTCCCAAAAAGATATTATGAACTTTTGAGTTGTGGGCATATCATCCTACACCTTGCTGTTGCATATTCCCATGTTTCTCATCCAAAGAAGGTTCAGCTGCATCGGTTTCCGAAACCTATTACAAGGATGGATGATTTAAATTATAAGGAATCTCAATATAAGACGATTGCTTAGTCGAGTGCATATTCTTTTGTGTCGTTTCTCAATTTTGAATCACACCACAGAGGATTGGAAACATCATCATCATATATACCCATACCAATCCGACAACATTCTCTAAGCACACGTCATTCTTATATATACCATGGTAAAAATTGTCCGGCAAAATTAATCTCTGAAATGGGAAGATAAAATTTGGACCTAGGGTTACAACTATTTTTGGTGGCGATGATTTTTCTTTTTTTAATAATATTTGGAGAGATTTATATAAATATTTACTTACAAATTATCACATTAGTGTAACTCAAAATAGTCTGAATATTCTGATTGAAAGAGAAAGCTAGTCGTGTGACTTGCGAGTTCACTATTAATGAATAGACTAATGTTTTACATCGAATAAAAAATTAGTAATGATCATTGAGATGATGAAAGCATAAAATCATTGGAATATATATCCGGGAAAAATTACAAAAACGATCTTTGTATTATTGGCACTATTTAATTTCGGTCATCATACTTTATCTTGTGATAGATAGGGTCCATAAAATATTCGCCAATTATCATTTTAGGAAAAATTTCAATGACCGACCAAGGGAATATGCTAACGGAGGTATGCAAGCGGCACTAATATGGAATGAAAAAATAATTATGCAAAAGATATTACAAAATGTTCCCCATATTACTGTCTCGTACTTCATCTTACGACTAATTAGTCCTTACCCGACTTCTGATCCCAATTTCAGATATATCCTTCAAATGCAGGCAGAAATTGGTCAATAAGGGCCCAATTAATATGCTAGTTGACACAATTTAAAGAAGTTATCAAAGATGAAAACTTGCACATGTGATTCTAATATGATTATTCTTAAGTATATAGCTTTTACTCACACTCATGACTATTGCCCATTTATTCTGGAATTAACATTTTACGGAAGACAATTTGGCCTAGTGCTGTAACTCTTCTCCTAGTCCAAATGGACTAGATTCTCGAAAGTAATAGTTAAGGGTGATCATTTAGTGACAATTGCTCCCCCCGGCATCGTCCCACACAGAAAGAAAGAGCGCAGAGCCCCAACCCGACCTCTATCCCTTTCGATCGAACCATCTTGGCCTGTAAGCCCCTGTCCACGCCTGGGACGGGCAAAGCCCAGCAAAGCAGCAGGGTGCCAGGGAGCACTGAGCAATGGGAGAGATGAGGGCGACTCCGCCCATGGGTTGGACCACACCACAGGCTGAAGTCCTTCCACGGCAGGAGAAGGGCACGGCAGCGTCCTTGTTTTCGGACCGGAACAGGAAAGGGAATTCTAAAGACACTAAAACAGCGTTACCAGTTCAAGGCTTCTCAGGAGCAAGTCACGTATCATTTTCTCATTATTCGTGTTATTGGATTTTGACGTCAAATAAATATAATGTGCATTACAACGACCAATTGTTGCTTGTAATACTATGAACTACTTATGTGATATGTACTTTATGCCGACATATATTGTAAGCGCCCTTCACATGTATTGATTTATATGTTGGACATGTGTTTATAAATAAACACATTTGGACATTTGTTTTTTATTCTTTTTTTTTTTTTTAATCAATGTCACCAATTTTGGCATAATGTTATCCGGGCTTGTTATCAAGTGGGCATAGTAAGAATACTTGTTAAACCAGACATACGAAATGTGGCTGAAAGTTTAGACATCAAATCTTGCTGAAAAAGACCTATAATAGAAATTTTTGGTACTCGCACAATAGAAAGATCAGAAAATAAGAGTTTGTATACATTTAGATTCATCACAATTTCAATTTTTATTTTTTTAGAAGTATATGGATTTCTTTATTCTTTGTTATATTTTTCAATTGATATTTTCTTCAAATTTTAACAGATAAGTGAAAATTAAACGTCATATCTTCCTATCCATATTTAAATCTATTTGCATTGTAAGATCGAGAACAAAAGTTGTTGAACAACAAAATAACAAATTAAAGCCAATGAACTTCTCTCTTATCTGATTTTTTAAAATCAAATTCAAATTATATGAATTTTATCTAATCTCATTTTCATCACTTACTTTCTTATAAATGTATCTATTTTGATAGATACAGGCTATATCTAGATAAGTGGATTTCCAAAGTCGCACAAATTGTCTTCCAAGTACAGACGGATGTGGATACAGATTGTATACTCTCTATTTGATAGATGATCGAACTATGAAGACTTCTAATTTGCACACATTTTGAGCTTGGGACGTGCTCGATCTGTGGTGTTGGAACTTGGGAACTCTCCCTTTTCACTCCTTCCATCACCACTGTCTTAAAGCAAAGACACTACTGAGAACCCGCTAACTAATTGAAGTCTTTTAATTTCTGTAATTCACCAAGATCATTCCGCATTTTGACAACACAATGATCCCTTCAAAAGCAAGATATACGAGATTACCAATTAAATGCAGCTTTTGTGTGAACCTCGAAGGATGATCTCTGGCGATTCTTCGATCACTAGAAAAAAAAAAAAAATCATTTATCAAGTTGATCATATGCAAAAGGAAAAAGGAAAACCCCCATGAAACTTCGCAGTCCGGAATAAACTACGTATGCAGAGGGATGAAGAATTGCCCGAATTCAGCCGGAGGAGGATTGAGAGTAATGCAGCGGCACCAGGTGAGAGAAGCGACAAGGCTTGAACGTGGATTAAGGATTTTATATGGGTCGGAGCTTAAATCCGAGTCGCCTATGACCTGCAACAGATCCGATCCTCGATACAGCGGGCCGGTCCAGGCCCAAAAACCCCTGCTTCATGGGAACGTTAAGAACAATTAGGCCCATACTAGAGAAATTATATTTATGGCACATGTTAATGTAATCGATTATCCATAGAGTTAGTGTCGGTTAATTTCTACTGCATACAAATAAATCTAACGAGGATTTCAACTTTTATAATAAAATCTTTAAGTAATGCTTATGTCTGTTTTTCAGATATGTCATAGTGATATACTACGATAAAATGGACAAAATTGTAATTTAAAAATAGTTAAGATATAATCCTCTAATTATCTTACTTACTAGCATCGAGTTTAATCTTACAATAAGTTAAATATATTCTTCATACACATGTGCGAGTTCTTTTTATTATAGGGGAATAAAGCAATTTCTTACATGAATTTAAGATCATATATAACAATCGGTTTGATTCCTCATTTATTATCATGTAATGCAATAAAATACATAAAAATGCACACATGACCATCATTGTTGTTCGGCCATGGACCATGGATGATTAACTAGTGACATTGTGATTGATGAATGATGAAATTATCAAATAATTGTGTTAAATCAATCTCAAAAGCACAACGGTAGTGATGAAAATTATATGAGGAAGAAGCTATAAACTATATCAAACTAACAAAATCTTACCCTTACCAAAAAAAAAAAAAAAAAAAAAAAACTATATCAAACTAACAACACGTGAATCCGAAATGAAAGAATACTAAATGAGGGTGTGCGATTCTTTTTTATATACTCTCATTTCCCCTATTTTCTCAGTCCCAAAGGAAAAATTTGCCCTGTTTCTCTAATTCACCATTTCTTAGTTTTGTTTACTGGTAATGCAACTCCATAAGCTTTATCTTACCAATGCAACTCAATCCAAAGTGGAATTGATGGACCTAGATGCACTTAGAATTTAAACTGAAACTGGCACTCCAGCAAAAGGATTAAAGCTTCCTTATAGGGAAGGGGCTGGTGGAAACTTTCCAAGATATGTTTAAAATAGCTCAAAATACTCTTAGATGGAGAGGACTTTGCACCGGAACAAATTCTAATCATCATCATCATTTATTCTACTATGTTATGCAAAGGGTGTTCAAGGTAATAATATAACACGAGGTTCACATCCGACCCAGCATTAGAAGGTTACCAAGCAACTCAAATACATTTAAACAACACAAACCATCACCCCAATCAATCCTCAGTTGGCGATGAACACAAACGTGGCTACCAACATTAGAACGCAGCCAACAAAAATCGGCCAAGGCAAGTCGCCAAGTAGGACGCACATCAAGAGACTGCACGTGACACATCCAAGAGCAACGGTGATCACAGCAAAGGCAAGTCGAAAACTTGGATCAATATCTTGTCTTCCCATCCTCAGGATTAATTTTTGCCGAATGATTTTGATTGCTTCACAGATAAGCATAATGCGTGGTGCATTAGAAATGTTGGCTGGACCTATAGAGGTATGCCTGTCCCTGATGAGCTGACGCAAAGCATTCTCAAGGGAATCAAGATCTTCGTTAACTTGAGCCACATGATCTAACACGTTCCTTGAAATAAAAATCAGCAAATCGCTTGTTAGATAATCATCTTTTACATAAGCTCAAGCAATAAGGATCAAGAATAAGCATATTGATAGATAAACAAATGAACATATGAGCAACTGATACTTGTACCATGGTTTTAGAATGAAACATTAAAAAAGACGGATTCATCTAATTTACATAGAGTAAAGATTGTTTCCTAATGAAACAACATATGCGTAAAAACATGATAAGAGATAGGAAGTTCTTTTTCATGAAAGGAAATGAAGACAGCATTCGCAGTCCTCCACACTCACCTTCTTTCCAACCTCTCGATATTAGAAAAAGACACGGTAGTTAATATAAATTTCACTTCCCTCAGACAAACTCACCTACTGTTTTTATGGTATGGATACTTGAGAGGGATTATTCCTGGTGTGAGTCCTACCATATTCAATTACCGAATGGATATCACTAAAATTTACCCATTCGCATAGAAAAAGGGGTGATGACTACAAGAGGCATTCTTACTTTTCTGACAGATTTACACCCACTGAATATACCCTGATATGAGCACGAGCCAACATGCTCTGTTGTTAGAGTCTAGTCACATGAATAGCGAGAACAAAAACCTGGATCAATTGGCAAAATAAAAGAAGACAAAATCCGGGTGGTACGACATAACTACAGTAATCCAGGAAATGCGAGAAACAGGCCATTTTACATGCCCACCAGATATGGCTTTAAGTACAAGCTCTGTTCTGAGAAGAGGGCATTTCTGCTCTGAGAGTCATGAACATCGAGAACAAAACCTGTCTCTAGCCTCAATCAACGAAAAGAAAAAAGTAGAGGAAAAAATATGGATGTACAAAGTGGTGTTGTGATCGAATTCTCACAATCTAATCGGTGTTGTGATCCAGTTCTCACAATCTAAGGCAAACAACAAGCCATCTCTACTGACAAGTGAAAGACCCCCCATTGGGCTCTTAAGTATTGAACAGTACGAGTGACGGTTCCTTAAACAGCATTCTCTTGCAATGGAATATACACAGCGAACATGATCAAAGATAAGAACAGAAAAGGATATCAAGATTTAAGAACAGAAAAGGATATCAAGATTTTGGTATTATTTTACTTGCAGTCCTCCAACTTACAGACGGAGCCTGGGCTGGTTAAGATACGTTTGAGGTGGACGAAGCTTACCTCCAACTACCGTGATCAGCTGGATCGTCGTTCGCCATTCACCTTCAACTTTGCCTCGCCAATCTCTTCCTTGCTTGGCTGAAAATGAGAACACGGTGGGGCTGTCGCAGGCCTTGATTATGAAAAATTCCCTGGGGTGACTGAAAAGCTCAGGAAATGGAACTACTATATGGAACTACTAGGACGCCCAGAATTACATCGGATTATTTGGGGGGGCAGTCCGTATATCTGGCGGGCAGTCCGTATATTTGGCGGGCAGTGCGGGCAGTGCACTGCCCGCGATATTTCAATTCTGGGCGTCACAAGTAGTTCCATTTCCTGAGTTTTTTAATTAGAAAAGCTCACTCGTTTCCCAAGATGTTCTAATGGGCGAGTTTTAGTAAATGAGCGCACCTTAACGTGGTTGAAGCATGGACTGAGATTATAGTTTTATGGGCCGTTAACTGATCTGGGCCATGTGAGATGGGTTGGTTTAAAAGGTCTAGTTACCCCTCTTACCAAAGAATCCGAATTACTCTCTCTATGTTTTTTTTTTTAATTAATTTGTTTATTGAATTGCTTATTATTTATCTATTTATTTTTTTGTCCTTTTTGTTATTATACAACTATCCCTCATTAAAAATTAGCTCAATAATTAAAATGATAGTTAGATTTTATTGACAGGTGGTGAAATGAGAATGTAAATGGACTTAACTTAAAAAAATAATAATTTAGAGACATTATTTGTAAACATTGACCTCACACCTTGATATAGCTTGATGCACTTTGCTCACCATGATGATTAGTCTTTTTTTTTTTTTTTAAATTTGATTTGATTTTTGTTTGTTTTGTTTTGTTTATTATTAGAGAGTCCGATGAAAATAGAATAGGTTATTTATTTATTTATTTATTTATATAAATATGAAAAGCTCATTCCATGGACCTCTAATGGAGATGGAATAGATTTTTCATATAAATATGAAAAGCTCGCTGCATGGATATCCAACGTGTGGTTTTTCATAATTATGTCATGGACCTAGAAATATGCACTTCGAATGCTACTATATGCTATAGAAGTGAGGTTGCGGAAAATGAATTATGAGGATTTGATTTTCCTGATAAAATAAAAGAAGATAGAACTCTTAATTATTAAAAACTTAATTGAATCATATCTATTGACCTCCTCCGCAGTAGAGTTTAACCTTGGAGGTCAATGGTGTGATTATTCTAACACGTTGGCCATGGCGTATTTTGTTCTTTTTTTTTTCCTCTTTTTTTTTTTTTGGGGGGCTTAGTTGTCGTGCATTCTTGTTAGAAAGTTTAATTTGTTTTTCCTACTCATCTGTACTCGTTCCGGTCCTGCCTTCCTTCTTTAACGAGAAAAATCAACGAGGAGGGAAACCGTAACTTTTCATTTTTTAATTTGGTCGCCATCACATATATTTTTCGGCGACCAAATCGAGAGAGAGGGAAGCGAAGTGTCCGCGAAAGCGGAGTTCGCCCTCAGCGGCAGCGCCTCGAAGACCTTGGCTCGCTCCGTCGCCTGCCTCTTCCGCGTCAGCAACGACCTCACCATCCAAGCTTCTCCTTCCCAGGTGATTCATCCGAAATCCATGTCGACTAAAATAGCTGCAGCAGTTGCTTCTTCGTGAGCCCTGCTAAGCGATGCTGAGTAGTTTAGATGCTATGATGCCGTGTTAGGTGTTGGCTCGTTTCGCTCGATACGGTGTCCGATTGAAAAATTCTGAGAGTCCTTTCACCGATTGCCGAGCGCGTGGAGCTTTCGGCGGTGGATTTGAGGCAGGAGTTTGTTAACTTAGGGCGCGATTGGCCCTGTGGACAATGGTTAGAACTTGACGTGCGCAAATCTGAAGTCCACTGAAAGAAAATAATACTGCCGATAGGGTGATTCGAAGTCGTTATATTGTAAGAGGCAATTCACTGTTGTAGAAAGGATCAGTATCGGGGGTACTTGCGGACAATGTTGAATGGTGAAACCATAGGAAAAAACCCCAATGGATAACCTTCTATGGGTGCTGCTATTCTGTCTTGGTAATGCTTACCTGGTCTGTCTAGTTCCTATGATGGTGTTGTATGGAGTTTTGCGACACTCATTAACTAAAAGCATGAAGTCTTGAAACTGACATTTTCATTGAAAGAAAATGACTGCAGAATGCTGTAATGAGCATTACTAAGTCATGTCATGTGTAGATGAAAATGGTTCTTCATGACATCATCCAGGTAATTGGGTTGACACCAATGAGGATGAAGACGATGATAAGGAGGATGGTCATGAACTCTGTATTCAATCAACACCACCATACTCTGAAGATCAATAACGTCATGTTTCCTGTTTGACTATGATATCCTTGCTCTGTTAGTTTTACGGGTAAGTGCTTGTTCCTTCCTATGCTCGATATTTCCTGTCTTGTGTTCCTTCATATAGTTGGAGTAGTATCTTGCTTGCTTTAAGCATCCTTTGTCATTTTTTCTTGTCACTTTTTCTCCTACTTGACTACACGTTAATTCTTGTCCCAATTTAACTGGTCCACCATGCAACAAAGCTGCCATTTTAATGCACTTCTTCCCATATTAAGTTGATGCGCTTTGCTGAGTGAGGTATCGATATAGGTATGGTTCTGCACCTTTATTCTATCACAACTTGTTCCTGGCTTCCTCCTAATAAAAACAGAGCAGCGCCGATAGTACTTACAAGAGTCACATGCTTTATGGACAGGACCTAGCAGTTCAGAACCATTGGAAATTGTGTTTAGACCTTGTAAAATCTGTCAAATAATTCCTTTCTAGCTTTGCAACTTCAAATGTTGTGGTGGTGTGGGGTTGTGCCCTATACCATCTCTAAAACAGCTATTCATGTGGAGATCTATGACTGATTAAAGTTTCTGCTGCCTTCTATACCGAGTTTCTCTGAGCTATTCTTGTAGTTCCTCTGTTTATGAAAATAATATGTCAGTTTTTCTCCCACTTTCTTTCTCTACTATTTGCACCAGCACATTCAAAGCGTTAAGAAGACTGTTGAAGTTTTTTGACCAAATAGATCCCTTGCCGTAGAAGGCTTTCTGTTTTTTCTGTTGAAAACCATTTTAAGTCAATCTGTGTATATTAAAAGAGAAGCAGTCAAAAGGTTTTAGAGATGTTCATGTTCCTTTCTCAAAATCACATTCTAGAATGATTACGTCTTTTTTAAAACTCCAACCACTTAAGTTTAACATTTCCTTGTGAGTTGCTTCCATTATCTATACTTGAGAATGGTGAATTTCTAGTGTTCTGATTTGTGGCAATATTTTCTGCTGAGGTAATTTGTGACAGTGCCAATGTATCATAAAATTTACTTAAGGCTTGGATAAGGAGTTTGTTCTGCAGAATAAGTCCCTCCATGCATATTTCGGGTGTCCCGTTCATGGTCAAAGACATTTGATTTCTCCAGTGGCAAAGACCGATCGGTCATTCAGGCGGAAGTTATTAAGATCATATTGTTTCTTTAATGGAAAATTATCTTATTGATAAGCGTCATTGGGAGCATTTAGCAGATTTTGCCGTTTTAATCGTCTGCTTTTATTTGCTTTAATGTTCAATGAAGTTGGCCCATCTTGCTGTTTTGATTAGACGATATGAGGTGGATTGGATAGTGTAACAATTCCATAAGGACGATACCGAAACCCGGTTAGAGATGATCCGCCATGATGCAGGTGGTTGTAGAGATAATATTACCTCGCTTTGATGTGAACGAGGGACATATGAACACTTTGATGTTCCTCGTAGACGAACCAAAGTCTGGCCATTCAAACGACAATCCAAGAAGACCATTCATCGTTTAGCCTTCCAAGGGGCCCTTTGATGCATTTGGCTGAGGTACCTTTTGGATATTCATGTTCCCTCTGCTTTTCCTGTTGTTCTCATCATGTGCGGTGGTTGAATGGATGGCTTGAACAATGAATTGACCAATTCTCCTTCAATCAATTCCATAGTCTCTAGCCCCTCTGCTCAGTTTCATTCAATACGATTTGATTTTCAGGGCGGCTATTTCTTCATGGTCAGCATGATTCCTTCAGATGTCTACGGCATTGCAAGTCATCCCCTGAGTCATATATTCACATTCCTCCATTCATCATTGGGTAAAATATGAGGTAAAGAGGAAGTGATGAATTGGGTGAGGTTGGTTAAAAGGTTGTTTACGTTGGCATTGGCTGCGTCACGTAAGACGGTTGGCGTTGACTGGGCCGCTAAAGACTAGTTAGGCAAATCGTTTAAAAGCTTATGACTAAATTAGCACAATCAAAAGATTTGAGATTGAATTGACAAGTTGCAAAAGATTTAGAACTGGGTTTGCAAAATTAAAAAATTAAAGGCTAAATTAGTTGCCGCATAATACGTTTATGATGATTTGAACAATTTTCCCCCATAATGGCTAGGCAATATATATAGAGTGGGCTGTGCTTTGACTATAAATGGACTTGGAGAAAAATGAGTCTGGCGTTTCGATCTGCTTGGATTGATTGTTGGCAGTTCAACTTGCGTCTTTGGCCTCGACATATTCGCATCGCCACCAAGGGTCTATTGTTTCCAGATAATAGGAGGGTCGCGATCAATTACTCTTTTTGTCAGCAGCGGAACCCAACCACAGTAGCACTCACAAAGCGATTCCTAGTATGTAAAGTTTACATGCCCCGAGATGGTCCCCAAAGCGTGAATTGATTGTAGGTTTGGATCGTCTAGAAGCTCTCTTGTCGTACGTGACTCTTCCATCTTGTGCTGCTGCATTCAACGTATTTGAATATTGTTAGTGGCGTGATGTTATCTCTTCGGTTTTAAATTGTTTAGGCCTTTTCCAAAAAGATATGATGAGCTTTTGAGTTGTGGGCGTATCATCCTACACACCTTGCTGTTGCATATTCCCATGTTTATCATCCAAAGAAGGTTCAGTTGCGTCGGTTTTTCTGAAACTTATTGCAAGGATTGATGATTCAAATTATAAGGAATCTCAATGTAAGATCATTGCTTAGTCAGGTGCATATTCTTTTTCATCGTTTCTCAATTTTTGCACCTTAGAGGATCAGAAACATCATCATCATGCGTACTCATATCAGTCCGACAACATTCCCCAAGCACGTCATATTATATATACTGTGGTCAACATTGTCCAGCAAAATTAATCTTTGAGATGGGAAGATAAAGTTTGGACCTAGGGTCACAACCTTTTTTGGTGTGACGATTTGTTTTTTTAATAATACCTAGAAAGATTTATATAAATATTTACTTGTAAATTATCACATCAGTGTAACTCAAAATAGTCTCGGTATTATGAATTGAAAGAGAAAGCTAGTCGCATGATTTGTAATAGTCTCGGTATTATGAATTGAAAGAGAAAGCTAGTCGCATGATTTGTGAGTTTACTATTTATTAATAGACTAATATTTTACATCGAATAAAAAATGCATAATGATCATTGAGAAAATGAAAGCATAAAATTATTGGAATATATATATATATATCTGGGAAAAATTACAAAAATGATTCTTTTATTATAATATTATTGCAACTATTTAATTTTGGTCATCATACTTTATCTTGTGATAAATAAGGTCCATAAAATAATCGCCAATTATCATTTTAGGAAAAAATTCAATGATCGACCAAGGGAATATGCTAACTGAGGTATACAAGCGGCACTAATATAGAATTTAAAAATAATTATGCATAAGGTATTACAAAATGTTTCCTCTATTATTGTCGATGTTTAATTTTGGTTCTAGTACATTATCTCACGACTAATTGGTCCTTACCCGACTTCTGATCCCAATTTCAAATATATCCTTCCAAATGCAGGTAGAAATTGCTCAATAAGTGCCTAATTAATATGCTAGTCGACACAATTTAAAGAAGTTATCAAAGACAAAAAAACTTGCGCATCCTTCCAAATGCAGGCAGAAATTGCTCAATGAGTGCCCAACTAATATGCTAGTTGACACAATTTAAAGAAGTTATCAAAGATGAAAAACTTCCATATGTGATTCTAATCTGATTATTCTATAGTATAATAGATTTTACTCACGCACTAGCGTATTTGTCATGACTATTGCCCATTTATTGTGGAGGTAACCTTTTATGGAAGACAATTTGACCTAGAGTTGTAACACTTCTCCTAGTTCAAATGGACTAAATTCTCGAAAGTAATTCTTAAGGGTGATCATTTAGTGAGAATTGCTGCTAGGTCATCAATTCTAAAGACACTAAAATAGCGTTATCTGGTCAAGGCTTCTCAGGAGCAAGCCATGTGTCATTTTCTCATTATTTGTATTATTGAATTTCGGTGTCAAATATATATAATGTGCATTATAATGACCAATTTTTACTTATAGTACTATGAACTACTTATGGGATCTGCACTTTACGTGGACGTATATTGTAAATGCACCTTCACATGTATCGATTTATATGTTGGACATGTGCTTATTAATAAACACATTTTGACATGTGTTTGTTATTCTTTTTATTTTTTTTATCAGTGTCATCAATTTTGGCATCATCTCATCTGGGCTTGTTATCAAACGGGCATAGTAAAAATACTTGTTAAACTAGATATGCAAAATGTGGCTGAAAGTTTAAATTTCAAATCTTGCTGAAAAAGATCTATAATAGAAATTTTTGGTAATCGCACAATAGAAAAATCAGAAAATAATTACCAAAAAGAGAAAAGAAGAGTTTGTATACATTTAGCTTCATCACAATTTCAATTTTTATTTTTTTAGAAGTATATGGATTTTTTTATTCTATGTTATATTTTTCAATTGATATTTTCTTCAAATTTTAATGGCTAAGTGAAAACTAGACGTCATCTCTTCCTATCCATATTTAAATTTTGTTTGAATTGTAAGATCGAGAACAAAAGTTGTTGAACAATAAAACAACAAATTAAAGCTAATGAACTTCTCTCTTATCTAATTTTTTAAAATCAATTTCAAATTATGTGGATTTTATCTTATCTCATTTTTGTCGTTTACTTTCTTATAAATGTATCTATTTTGATAGATACAGGCTATATCTAGATAAGTGGATTTCCAAAGTCGCACAAATCCTCGTCCAAGTATAGACGGATGTGGATACAAATTATGTACTCTCTATTTGATAGATGATCAAACTACGAAGACTTCTAATTTGCACACATTTTGAGCTTGGGACGTGCTTGATGTGTGTGTTGGAACTTGGGAACTCTCCCTTTTCACTCCTTCTATCACCAGTGTCTTAAAGCAAAGACACTCGTGAGAACCAGCTAACTAATTGAAGTCTTTTAATTTCTCTAATTCATCAAGATCTTTCCGCATTTTGACAACACAATGATCCCTTCAAAAGCAAGATATACGAGGTTACCAGTTAAATGCAGCTTTCGTTTGTTTCGTTTTACAATATCATTTATCAAGTTGATCATATGCAAAAGGAAAAAGGAAAACCCCCATGAAACTTCGCAGTCCGGAGTAAACTACGTATGCAGAGGGATGAAGAATTGCCCGAATTCAGCCGGAGGAGGATCGAGAGCAATGCAGCGACACCAGGTAAGAGAAGCGACAAGGCATGAACGTGGATTATGGATTTTATATGGGTCGAAGCTTAAATCCGAGTCCTCTATGACCTGCAACAGATCCGATCCTCGATGCAGCGGGCCAGTCCAGGGCCAAAAGCCCCTGTTTCATGGGAACGTTAAGAACAATTAGGCCCATACCAGAGAAATTATACTTATGGCACATGCTAATTTAATCGATTATCCATGGAGTGCGTGCCGGTTAATTACCACTGCATACAAACAAATCTAACGAGGATTTCAACTTTTATAATAAAAATCTTTAAGTAATGCTTATGTGACTAGTATGTCATAGTGACATACTATGATAACATGGACAAAATTGTAATTTAAAAATAGTTAAGATATAATTCTCTAATTATCTTACTCACTAGCGTCGAGTTTAATCTTACAATAAGTTATATATATTATTCATACGCATGTGCGAATTCTTTTTATTATAGGGGAATAAAGCAATTTTTTACATGAATTTAAGATCCTATATAACAATCGGTTTGATTCCTCATTTATTATCACGTAATGCAATAAAATACATAAAAATACGCACGTGACCATCATTGTTGTTCGGCCATGGACCATGGATGATTCACTAGTGACATTGTGATCGATGAATGATGAAATTATCAAATAATTTTGTTAAACCAATCTCAAAAGCACAATGGTAGTGATGAAAATTATATGAGGAAGAAGCTATATAAACTATATCAAACTAACAACACGTGAATCCAAAATGAAAGAATACTAAATGAGGGTGTGTGATTCTTTTTTATATACTCTCATTTCCCCTATTTTCTCTGTCCCAAAGGAAAATTTTGCCCTGTTTCTCTAATTCACCATTTCTTAGTTTTGTTTACTAGTAATGCAACTCCATAAGCTTTATCTTACCAATGCAACTCAATCCAAAGTGGAATTGATGGACCTAAATGCACTTAGAATTTAAACTGAAACTAGCACTCCAGCAAAAGGATTAAAGCTTCCTTATAGGGAAGGGGCTGGTGGAAACTTTCCAAGATATGTTTAAAATAGCTCAAAATACTCTTAGATGGAGAGGACTTTGCACCGGAACAAATTCTAATCATCATCATCATTTATTCTACTATGTTATGCAAAGGGTGTTCAAGGTAACAATATAACACGAGATTCACATCCGACCCAACATTAGAAGGTTACCAAGCAACTCAAATACATTTAAACAACACAAACCATCGCCCCAATCAATCCTCAGTTGGCGATGAACACAAACGTGGCTACCAACATTAGAACGCAGCCAACAAAAATCGGCCAAGGCAAGTCGCCAAGCAGGACGCACATCAAGAGACTGCACGTGACACATCCAAGAGCAACGGTGATCACAGCAAAGGCAAGTCGAAAACTTGGATCAATATCTTGTCTTCCCATCCTCAGGATTAATTTTTGCCGAATGATTTTGATTGCTTCATAGATAAGCATAATGCTTGGTGCATTGGAAATGTCGGCTGGACCTATAGAGGTATGCCTGTCCCTGATGAGCTGACGCAAAGCATTCTCAAGGGAATCAAGATCTTCGTTAACTTGAGCCACATGATCTAACACGTTCCTTGAAATAAAAATCAGCAAATCGCTTGTTAGATAATCGTCTTTTATAGAAGCTCAAGCAATAAGGATCAAGAAGCATATTGATAGATAAACAAATGAACATATGAGCAACTCATATTTGTACCATGGTTTTAGAATGAAACATTAAAATAGATGGATTCATATCATTTACATAAAGTACAGATTGTTTCCTAATGAAACAACATACGCGTAAAAACATGATAAGAGATAGAAAGTTCTTTTTCATGAAAGGAAATGAGGACAGCATTCGCAGTCCTCCACACGCACCTTCTTTCCAACCTCTTGATATTCAAAAAAGACACGGTGGTTAATATAAATTTCACTTCCCTCAGACAAACTCACCTACTGTTTTTATGGTATGGATACTTGAGAGGGATTATTCCTGGTGTGAGTCCTACCGTATTCAATTACCGAATGGATATCACTAAAATTTACCCATTAGCATAGAGAAAGGGCTGATGACTACAAGAGGCATTCTTACTTTTCTGACAGATTTACACCCACCGAATATACCCTGATATGAGCACGAGCCAACATGCTCTGTTGTTAGAGTCTAGTCATGTGAACAGCAAGAACAAAAACCTGGATCAATTAGCAAAATAAAAGAAGACAAAATCCGGGTGGTACGACATAACTACCGTATCCAAGAAATGCGAGAAACGGGCCATTTTACATCCCCACCAGATATGGCTTTAAGTACATGCTCTGTTCTGAGAAGAGCCCATTTCTGCTCTTTGAGAGTCATGAACATCGAGAACAAAACCTGTCTCAAGCCTCAATCAACGAAAAGAAAAAAGTAGACGAAAAAATCTGGATGTACAAAGTGGTGTTGTGATCGAATTCTCACAATCTAATCGGTGTTGTGATCCAGTTCTCACAATCCATCTCTACTGACAAGTGAAAGACCCCCCATTGGGCTCTTAAGTATTGAACAGTAAGAGTTCAGAAGGCATCAACAAGTTCATCTGATATACTTAAGAGTGACGGTTCCTTAAACAGCATTCGCACGTAATGGAATATACACAGCGAACATGATCAAATATAAGAACAGAAAAGGATATCAAGTTTTTAGCATTATTTTACTTGCAGTCCTGCAACTTACAGACAGAGCCTGGGCTTGTTAAGATACGTTTGAGGTGGACGAAGCTTACCTCCAACTACCGTGATCAGCTGGATTGTCGTTCGCCATTCACCTTCAACTTTGCCTCGCTAATCTCTTCCTTGCTTGGCTGAAAATGAGTTCACGGTGGGGCTGTCCCAGACCTTCGCTATGAAAAATTCCCTGGGGAAAAAACTCGGGTAATCGAGCTGATATGACGGCCAGAAGCCAATACTCTCTCCAGAGAGAGAGTAGCCAAGAGAGAGTATTGGCTTCTGGCCGAGAGAGTATTGGCTACTCTCTCTCTGGAGAGAGTATTGGCTTCTGGCCGTCATATCAGCTCGATTACCCGAGTTTTTTCATAAGAAAAGCTCACCCATATCTCAAGACTCTCAGCCGAGAGAGTATTGGCTACTCTCTCTCTGGAGAGAGTATTGGCTTCTGGCCGTCATAACAGCTCGATTACCCGAGTTTTTAATAAGAAAAGCTCACCCATATCTCAAGACTCTCAGCCGAGAGAGTATTGGCTACTCTCTCTCTGGAGAGAGTATTGGCTTCTGGCCGTCATATCAGCTCGATTACCCGAGTTTTTTAATAAGAAAAGCTCACCCATATCTCAAGACTCTCAGCCGAGAGAGTATTGGCTACTCTCTCTCTGGAGAGAGTATTGGCTTCTGGCCGTCATATCAGCTCGATTACCCGAGTTTTTAATAAGAAAAGCTCACCCATATCTCAAGACTCTCAGCCGAGAGAGTATTGGCTACTCTCTCTCTGGAGAGAGTATTGACTTCTGGCCGTCATAACAGCTCGATTACCCGAGTTTTTTAATAAGAAAAGCTCACCCATATCTCAAGACTCTCAGCCGAGAGAGTATTGGCTACTCTCTCTGTGGAGAGAGTATTAGCTTCTGGCCGTCATATCAGCTTGATTACCGGAGTTTTTTAATAAGAAAAGCTCACCCATATCTCAAGATGTTCTGGGCGAGTTTTTGTAAATGAGCCCACCTTAACGTGTTTGAAGCATGGACTGAGATTATATTTTTATGGGCCGTTAACTGATCTAGGCCATGTGAGATGGGTTGGTTTAAAAGGTCTAGTTACCCCTCTTACGAAAGATTCCGAATTGCTCTCTCTATGTTTTTTTCTCTCTTTAATCTGTTTATTGAATTGCTTATTATTTATCTATTTATTTTTTTGTCCTTTTGGTTATTATACAACTATCCCTCATTAAAAGTTAGCTCAATAATTAAAATGGTGGTGAAATGAGAATGTAAATGGACTTAACTTAAAAATAATAATTTAGAGACATTAACTGTGAATATTGACCTTGCACCTTGATATCGCTTAATGCACTTTTGAGTAGCTCACCGTGATAATTAGTCTTTTTTTTTTTTTAATTTGATTTGATTTTTTGTTTTGTTTTGTTTTGTTTATTATTCGAGAGTCCGATGAAGATAGAGTAGGTTTTTTTTATATAAATATAAAAAGCTCACTCCATGGACCTGATGGAGATGGAATAGATCTTTCATATAAATATGAAAAGCTCACTGCATGGACATCCAATGTGTCGTTTTTCATATTTATGCCATGGACTTAGAAATATGCACTTTGAATACTACTATATGCTATAGAAGTGAGGTTGCAGGAAATGAATTATGAGGATTTGATTTTCCTGATAAAATAAAAGAAGATAGAACTCTTAATTATTAAAAACTTAATCGAATCATTTCTATTGGTCCTCTGCAGTAGAGTTTAACCTTGGAGGTCAATGGGGTGAGTATTCTTGCCTGTTGGCCGTGGTGTATGTTTGTTCTTTTTTCCTTTTTTTGGCTTAGTTATCGTGCATTCTTGTTAGAAAATTTAATTTGTTTTTACTATTCTTCTGTACTCGTTCCGCTCCTGCCTGCCTTCTTTAGCGTGAAAAATCAACGAGGAAGGAAACCGTAACTTTTCAATTTCTAATTTGGTCGCCACCACATATATTTTTCAGCGACCAAATCGAGAGAGAGAGGGAAGCGAAGCGTCCGCGAAAGTGGAGTTCGCCCTCAGTGGCAGCGCCTCGAAGACCTTGGCTCGCTCCGTCGCCTGCCTCTTCCACATCGGCAATGACCTCGCCATCCAAGCTTCTCCTTCCCAGGTGATTCATCTGAAATCCACGTCGGGTGAAATAGCTACAGCAGTTGCTTCTTCGTGTGCCCTGCTGAGCGATGCTGAGTAGTTTAGATGGCTATGATGCCGTGTTAGGTGTTGGCACGTTTCGCTCGATACGGTGTCCGATTGAGAAATTCTGAGTGTCCTTCCACCGATTGCCGAGCGCGTGGAGCTTTCGGCGGTGGATTTAAGGCAGGAGTTTGTTAACTTGGGGTGCGATTGGTCCTGTGGACAATGATTAGAACTTGGCGTGCGCAAAGCTAAAGTCCACTGAAAGAAAATAATACTACCGATGGGGTGATTCAAAGTCGTTATATTGTAATTGTAAGAGGCAATTCACTGCTATAGACAGGAGCACTATCAGTATCGGGGGTACTCGCAGACAATGTTGAATAATGAAACCATAGGAAAAAACCTCAATTGTTAACCTTCTATGGGTGCTGTTATTCTGTCTTGCTAATGCTTTCCTGGTCTGTCTAGTTCCTTTGATGGTGTCGTATGGAGTTTTGCAACACTCAATAACTGAAAGCATGAGTTCTTGAAACTGACATTTTCATTGACAGAAAATGACTGCATAATGCTGTGATGAGCATTACTAAGTCATGTCGTATGAGTCCGCTGGGATTAGCTTCTGTAATTTCTCATCGTGTAAAAGCAATGTGAACTTTGTCTTATGGATTTGGCAGTCCACCAATATGACCTATAAAGTTTTTTACCAAAAAAATAAATAAATAAGACCTATAAAGCCAACGGATTCGGAATAAAGAGACAGGGGGAACTTATTGAATATTAGATTCCGTGTATATGACTTTTACTTCTTTTTGTTGGCCACTTACCATTTTAAGTCTTTTGACTCAATCATGCTAACTACATATCATTTGGTATGTTTTCTAACTGCAATAGAATCAGAGGCTGGCACCTGTCAAACCTGCATTAATTTGATAAGAAGCTACACCATGCAGAAATACTTGCTTATCTCACCTTGCCAACTGTTAGTTCTTATTCATGCATACACGTGATGAGGTTTAAACCAAGTTCTTGTCATATGTATGCAGGCATTAAGAAAACATATTGGATAGCTTGCAATGTTGACCCCAATGTACAACAATTATCTCTGGATACAAAATGATGCTCCAGAAAATATTGTAGGGAGGCCTCCTCATCATCTGAACTTGCTTGCAAATCTTCCTTCATCCTTCAGGAAATTACTCTCGTTGCAACTGAATGCAGCTCCATACCTTATGATGCTGCAAGTGAATTTGGTGGGAAAGCTGTTGAGTTTCGAAGCTAGATTGATCCTACCGAAAGTAGACACTAGTTTTACTCTTTTCAACTAAATATGGAGAAGAATATCTGGTTCAGACTCTGGTTGCAGAGAACGACTCTTTGCTGCACTCTCAGCTATGGATAGATCCTGTGGAAGAGTTTGGCGGTATGCTCATAGCGGCAACCCAGTAGACGTGACTTTTGCTGTCAAAGAGTTGAAGGTATTTGACCTTATTTGTTATTGATTATATCAAGACATTTGGGTCATAAATATGGATTGTCGTTCTCCATTAAACTTCCGACTTTGCCTAATCTCTCCTTCTCTTCCTGAAAATATGGTTTCTTCAAAGCGTTTGCAGATTGCTGTCCTGTGAACGAAGTGCTTCAGGGGAAAAAGAGACCTGAACATGGTGATGTGGACTTTCGGGTGGTTTTCATTTCTTCTAGTGCAATATCTTGGTTTAGGGCAGTGCTTTTCCGCATTTGACCGGACCCACCCGAAAAGCAGATAGAAAGTCAAGCAGATCGAAAGTAGAGCATCAGCAACCGTTTTGTCTGAGTAAAGCAGATCGAAACTAGAGCAGCAGAAACAGACAAAATGGGACAATGTTTGCTGATGCTCTACTTTCGAATTTTAATTTTCATACCGTTTTGTCTGTTTTTGCTGTTGCTCTACATTCGAATGCGGGCCCTCCAAAGCCTAGTTAATTCCGCCATGACTTGAATATGGATTATCGAGGTTCGGGGCAGTCACTTGCTCACCCATTACTTTGTTCTCTATTTTTCATTTTTTACCTTTTGTTAATATATCCAGATTTTCCTTCACGAGGTTTATAATGACAGAAACTCCTGGGGCAAGCATATGTAATCAAGCGCATATTCGTTATTCAGTCATTGTAGATCCCCTAGAAGGTAAGATTTATTGCTAATTGTCATTAATCCTTTTTTTTTTAATTGGATATGGGATTATTCATCTCACAAGACAAACACGAGTATCTCAATATATCTCAACGGTTGATGCACGCCTCATTTACGTGCATCCATAGCTGAGAATTGGTTGAAATGCCAATCGAAGCACCTTTGAAGTAGAGGATCTTCATCCTCTTTTGTTATTTATATTGAAAATATTTTCATATATTCATTTCGGCATGCGATATAAGCAATCATTTTTATAAAAATATTTTTTAAATCATTCATTTTTTGAGAAGCAAATAGAGACTAAATGAAAACTATACGTCATCTCTTCTTATCCATCATTCAGATGCTATTTGAATTGTAAGATTGAGAACAAAAGTTGCCAAACAATAAAATAACAAATTAAAGCTCATGAACTTCTCTTGTATCTAATTTTTTTATCTAATTTTTTTAAATCAATTTCAAATTGCGTGGATTTTATTTAAAATCATTGTCATTGTTTACTTTATTAAAAAGGTAACTATTTTGATAGATATAAGCTATATTTAGATAAGTGAATTTCCAAAGTTGCATGAATCCTATTCCTAATATGGAGAAATGTGGATACTTAAATTTTACTCTATTTGATTGACGATTGAACTACAAAAGACTGTTACTTCTGATTTGCACACATTTGAGCCAAGGACATGCTCAATCTAGGGTGGTGAAACTTGAGAACTCTTCTTTTTCGCTCCTTCCATCACCAGTCTCATTAAAAACAGTTGACGCCATGTTTCCCATGTTGTTGGATCCCATGAAGCTTTCCAAGAAAATCTCCAAACGTAGACCAAATACGTGTTTCCTAGCTCCGCGAGTCATTAGAGAAGTCCCAATATATATTTTTCATGCGAAGAGCGGACTGTGCAATGAATGGATCATTCATGACTTTATCATCACCAAGAAGAGTCAATCGTTTACCAACATGACTTTATCATTTCCAAGAAGCAAAGCTACATTCCTACAAAAGAAAAAAAAAAGAAAAAGAAAAAGGAAGCCCATGAAAAGAAGGGTGCGAGCTAAATTTTCATCCCTATAACTAGCAATTCGGCAAGAACCAGGCCCAACTAATTGAAGTCTTTTGAGTTCTGCAATTCACTTGGATCTTTCCTGGATTTTCTCAATGCAGCGTTCAATTCAAAAACAAGATACACGAGTTTACCAGTCAAATGCAGCTTTCGTTTAACAAAATCATTTTCCGAGTCGATCGTATGCAAAAGGAAAAAGAAATCCACATGAATCATCGCAATCTGGAGGCAACTACGTATTTAGAGGGATGAAGAGTTACGGGAATTCAGCCAGAGGAGGATCGGGAGCTATGCAGCGGCACCGGGTGAGTAAAAAGTGACAATAATGTGGGAACGTGGATGGAGGATTTTATACGGGCCGAATCTTAAATCGGAATCCTGTATGACCCCCAACAGATCCAATCATCGATGCAGCGGGCCGGTCCAGGCCCAAAAGTGCCTGCTTTGCGTTAATGTTGAGAACAATTAGGCCCATACTAGAGAAATTATATTTATGGCACATGCTAATTTAATCGATTATCCATAGAGTGAGTGCTGGTTTTTGCCTACTTTATAGAAACAAATCCAACGAGGATTCAACTTTTATAGAAATCTTTATGTAATGTCTATGTCTGTTTGTCAGATATATCATAGAGACAGCATAACAAAATGGACAAAATTGTAATTAAAAAATAGTTAAGATATAATCCTCTAATTATCTTACTTACCAGCATCGAATTTAATCTTACAATCATCTTTAAAAAATTCCCATATTAATTTTTATTTTCATATTTAACTCTCTCCACAAATTTTAATGTTTTCTTCACACGCATGCCTGTACTCTCTTTATATCAGGTGAATAAAGCAACTTTTTACATGGATCTAAGAACCTAAATCACGATTAGTTTGATTCGTCATTTATTATCATGTGATGCAATATAATACATGAAAATGCACACGTGACCATCCTTGTTTTTCGGCCATGGACCATTGTTGACACCTAGATTTTGACGGTCCGTTTAGTCATTTATCGCGTAGCATATAGATTTAGGTGCATTTTTATTATTTTATTTTAAGTGGCGTTTTATTTTTTGGACTAGGCGGATGAGTTCGAATTAGTTGGATTAAGCCCATGAAATGAGCAAGTTAGCCCAAGCCCGTTGTTTTTTTAAATCAATTATCTTGTGAAAAATTGAAATTTGATGCAATATTCTGATGATTTTTTTTTAAGATTGAGAAAACCGCATTGCAATCTCATCTTTATCAATAGGCGATAAAATCATTAGAGATATTAAGGAGATAAGGAAAATAAGAAGATTTTGGGTGATCGGAGGTTATAGATTATCTTCGTGTATATTGAGAAAACGAGATAAAATATTCTACGAAGATTACCTATTTCGACCTATAAAAAACAATCGGGTATGTGGAGATGAGGGGGCTTAAACAATCGGGTATGTGGAGATGAGGGGGCTTCGAGGAAAAAAATCAGAGGCAAAAAAGTGAAAGAAGGCAGGGAAGCCGTCCGTGGGGGGCTCTCTCAGTTTTCGAAAAAACGAAGAAGTAAAAAAAAAAAGGGAGAGACTTTCTTCCTCGTCCATCTTCAGCAAAGAGAGAGAGAGAGCTTTTTCTCTTTTTCCTGACAACTGCAGGGAGAAGGAAAAGTCAACAGGAGAGTGACGTGAGAGGAGACAGGAAGAGAGAGAAAGAAATAAAAAAGGAAGAAGAACTGTTCTTCTTCCCGGTGCGCTCGACTCTGTCTCGCCTCACTCGGTGCCCGCCGGACGCCGCCGCCTCGCCACACCGACGCCGCCCGGAACCGAAGCACACCGCGGCCGCCGTCCAGTGCTCGCCACCGCAGCAACGACGCCCCTGCTGCCTTGCTACCGTCGCTCCATCGCCCGCGATCTCGTGCCGCAGCTGCTGTCCAGAGGCCGAGATCTGCCCACCGCTGTGCCTTGCTTGTTCCCGTTCGTCCCTGACGCCCGTGAAGCTCGTCGCGACCCACCGCTCCGTCCCCACCGAGCATCGACCATCGCCCAGGAGCCGAGGACCCACTAACCCTTTGACGCACTCACGCGATTCGACGTTACCGCCGAGTCCCCGTGCCCTGCTGCCGGAGCTTCGCCGACGCCGATCCGCTCAACGTTGGCCGTGCTCGATCCGCGACGCACGTGCCCCGATTCGATCCTCTCGACGGACAGCCCCCGCTGTGACGCCCAAGCCTGCCGCGCCCACACCGCCGAGCACCGACGCCGATTCACCCAACGCCGGCTCGCCCGCCCGACGCCGAGCCTCCGCCGGAGCATCCCGTGCCAGATCGGACGCCCTTCGCCGGTAGTTCGAGCCGCTCCGGCCTGCGCCGCTGCGACCCACCGCTCCCCGCAGCCATCCGAGCGACCAGCACCCGTGACCCAGCCGCTGCATTTGTGTCCACCAGCCACCGAGTCCCTTCGCCGGAGCTCCGACCACCGTGATTTCCTTTGACGGTGACCCATCACGACGCCTCCGGCCGGAGTTCCCCTACCGGACCTCCGGTCAACCGGTTGCCCTTGGAGAGCCACGGTTCCACGTGGGAAAGGAAAGAAGAAAAAACAAAAAAAAGGAAAAGGGAATTAGGTTGATTTTTTTATTATTATTATTGCTTATCTAGTTATAGTTTGTTTTACTTTCCTTTATATATGGTTTTGTTTAGTGAATTGTTCCTCTTAAATGTTAGATTGAGATTCCAACATGAAAGTGCCCTTCAAGCTAGGGATTGATAGTCCGATTTTCGCGCCCGAAATCCGACTCGCAATCCCTTACAAAAATCGACAATCCAATCTCAAGCTCGAGATTTGATTCGCGATTTAATTTAAAATTGGCCAACCCGATCTCATGCGCGAGATACGGTTCGCTAATTTTTGGATGTCAATCTTATCTTGTTTGATTTGCCATCGTTAAGTTAGTTAGTCAATCTTATTTTCGTAAAAAAGAAAAATCCAAAAAATATTTGAGTTAGGATTGGATTTGCTGTTTTAGAGTTAAAATTGCAATCTTATCCCGAGTTTTAAATAAGAAAATCAAAAAAAATGTTGAATTAAGATTAGGTTTGGCCATTATCTTTTATATTTAAAATAAGAATTTTATTTTGAATCATGGAAAAGAAAGCCAAAAGAAAGCACATTCATTTAGGATGTTAGTTTTATTTGAATTGCATGTGGAAATTTTAATTTCAAAATTAATATAAAAACACAAAAAATCATCATGCATATATCATGTTGAATTATGACATTCTTTGCACGTCATCGCATATTAGATAAATTGCATGGTAGATTAAGATAATATTTTAGTTTAAATTAGGATTTAATATGACTTGATCCTTAGTTTAAATTAGATAGAATTTTAATCTAGTTAGATCATTTTTGCATTTTTAAATAGAAATATGAAATGGACGTCATGTAGTAATTATTGTTAGGTTCATTTTTAATTAGAATTTGCCCGTCATTAGACAAGTCATTTAATAAATGTCGCATGACATATAACTCGCATACTAAATTGTATGTTGCGTGTCATTTAGTATGTCATTGCATCGCATTACTGTCATCATTTGATTAATTTAGATTGCATTTAATTATTGCATTTCTTCATGTCATTTAGTTTAGGTCATGCTGCTATGTCATATTAGATTACATACATTGCATAAGTCATGATTTTCATTAAATAAAGTGAAAATAAAAATTGAAATTGCGTGTTAATTAGAAATCATATCTAGGGCTGCTGATGTGAATTCTGATTTAACAATGCAGATGCTTTCGTTGCTCCTAGGTATGTTTTGCAGTATTTAATTACTTTCTTGAGTGTTAAATTGGTGGTATGCGCACATGTATGATCACCTCACATGTTAGGAAGTTAAATTAAAATCAATCCGAATTGCTTGCCAAACATTTTTAAAAAAAAAATTAAAAAAAAAGGTACCGAAAGGGCGTTAGAGAAATCTAACGTAACCAAGTCCCCGCACCCTTAGTCTCTGGTTCGTAGGAGTAAAATAATTCTCCCGTTATTTTACCTGGGTTTCTAATCGACCCACCAAAAATAGATTAGTGGCGACTCCTAATTAAAAAACAATTGCATGTTAAGAACTTCAAACCGAAAGTCGTGAATTGGTATGGGCTTGGGAGAGCCCGAGTTAAGTCTAGGCTTAACAATCCATTAGCCAAACCTTAGGTGGTCCAAACCCCGAAAAATTGGTCGCGACAGCTTGGCGACTCCGCTGGGGACTTGAGTTGAAACTCTTAGTGGATTTAGGCCAATTTTCTTTTTTTGAAAAAATATTTTTGTTTGGCAGCGAGGATCCCAGGTATGTCCCTAACATTTAAGGTGTTAAATGTTTTTGCAGATTGGGAGGTATAAGGGGAAGTGATTGCTAACCTTTGCCTTGCAGGTTGGAGTTAGGGATGTATGGTTTATTTTATATTGAAGTGTTGTTTGATTTAAATTGCTATGCATGCTTTGCATTTATCACTACACTTTGCACACACAACCTGCCGCCGGACCTGGGCCGCATAGGATTATTTAGGATGGTATTGAGATGGATACCACTTCGACCGCATGCTCGCGGTACGAGTCGTCCATCTCAATCCCGAAATTTCTTTCATGGTGTCAAGAATACCCACCTCGGTCTGCATGCCCGCGACCTGGGTCGACTCTTTGACCAAGCCGGAGTCATGAGGACCCGACATAGTCCACAAGCCCGTGGCTAGTCTGATCATCCTTGTGGCTCCACTTTGACAAGCCTTATAGATTAGAAATCGAGCCATTTATCATGCGCATGTCTATGTGATTGCCATTGATTCTTCTTGGTAAAGTAAGTTTTCTATCCCTATACCATGCAATTTATTTTGTCATGCTTTTGGTCTGTCCATGACAATCTAGAATAGTCATTTGATTTAATTCCTTTCAAGAATGAAATGAGGAAATTGCCATGCAATAGTCATTTGATTTAATTCCTTTCAAGAATAAAATGAGGAAATTGCCATGCAATAAATCATTTGGAAAATAAAAAATTTGGAGAATTTGTTTTCAATTCATGTCTAGGAAATTTGATTTTACTAGGATGTCTATTTTTCTAGCTCTCTTTAGGAACTTCCCTCATTGTAAAAGCATTTTAAAAAAATGATAAAAAAGTTGATAGATCATTGTCATGGGTTGATTCTTTATTTGCACCTCGTACTTATATATTTTCATTCATTTGGATTAGGTGATAACGAATCCTTCACGTATTACGCGATCAAGAGCTAGAATGGCCGACCAAACCGAAATGCGTGATCGTATCTTCGCTATGGAAGATCAACTTCGACAGTTGCTCGCCTCTATGCAATTCATGACAGCTCAAATCCAATCCCTTCAAACGGATTTGACTCTTGCACCTGCTCTCCCTGAGACAGTAGTCCTGAAGCAGTCAAGTAAGACTCAAATGGGCAATGGTGACATGCCTGACCTGGAAGATGACCCAGTGTTGGTCACTGCTGAAAAACCTAAACCTGACAATGTCCCTAAGATGGGGCAAGATGAAGTAGAAGTGATGGACACTCTGGGGCAGCCTAGTGGCAAGTTTGATTACCTAGTGAAGTATTCGGCTCCTCCAGCTTTTACTTTGATTCCCGCAACATAGTTCCAAGTGGATGGGATGACATGGATGATCGACGCCTCCAAAGACAGGAGTGGATGGGATGACGACGTCTCCAAAGATGAACTCGATGATGCCTTGGAAGGAATCACAAGTCTATTCGATGACCTCCTCATAGGAGCCAATGACGAGGACCTTCGGAAGACATGGACGTTAGCTGCAAGAGTAACTTATTCTTGTTGCACATTCCCTGTGCGGGAATTTTTATCTCTTTCTAGGAATGTTTATCACTTTTTAGGATTGGTTTTCGCCTTTTAGGAATTGCTTTCAATTTCTTATTTTTTTCTTTTTTAGGGGATAGGAATCATAATTTCCATTCTAATAATGTAATTCATTTGATTCTATTCAATGAAATTACAATTTTATTTCAATTTGGAGGACATGATGGAGTATACCAAACTAGTCCAATGACGATATCCAACCATGAAAAAGAAAAATATAATCTACGGAGAAATCCTGAGGGCTGGACTTTCTCATGTTTCCTCCCAAAAATTTTTTGAAAACAAAAGCATTTCGTTGTAAAAAAAAAAAAAACATTTTCCCAAAACTTGTAGCAGATTAAACCTGTTTGTTTGTCTGACTCATTTGCGTTTTGTCTCAGAGCATAATTCTACAACTCGTTATGACAAGGGACATCTGAGAATAGCGTATCAAGTTTCAATGATCATAAACTTGACTTGTGATCAACAAGTCTAAAGTGCACTTGCAATGAAAAAAGATTTGGGGCAAGTAAAAGAGAACCATCACTCTCCGGTGGAAGATCTTAGGGGCAAGTTTGCTCCAAATTACGGCCTATATGTGGTAAGAAATGTACTTCCAGGAGGTGCCATCCCAACAAAAATGGATGGTCGTGAATTTTCAAACTACAGTGAATTCTAATGCTTTCAAGAAGTATTATCCATGATAGAATTTGTCATGTCATGTTTTTCTGCAAGCATTTCTATGATGAGTAAATTGCCTCGGTGAATTGAAATGTTCAAATTTGTTGCAAATCTTGCATTTTTCCTCCTTGATGAATTGTGTGAGATGGAGTGAATGTGTCAAATGGGATACTTTGGAATGATGAAAGGCAAACCATATTCCATACACTGTTTCATTACACTAACCCCGAGTGAGTTGTGTGAAAAATTCCATGCCTATGAGGAAAAGGGTGATCTCGCAAAGGGTACGTCAACCAAGGTGATGAGAGGCAGTTTCTTCTGCTACCCCAAAACACTACAGGTATATCCATTGTTCAGCCCTTTGAGCCCACACACATGAAAAGTTTTTAAATTATCCCTGTCAAGGATCGTCCTATACTGGGACAAGATTTGAAATGAATGATAGGAATTTTCTTACTCACACTTGCATCAATCTTCGACTATTGCTTTTACAGTGTGACTTGTACGATAATTTAAAGTGCCTTAGGACGACGAAGAGCAGTTTTTTCTCTATCCTATACACTTTATCCATTGCATAGCCCCATCGAGCCTATGAATTCATTTCACATTAAACCTAGTTTGTGATCATCCCCCACACTGGGGCAAGGAAAGAAAAATCAAACCACTCAAGTAGCATGATTTACAATGCTGATAAAATGAAGACTTTGTCCAAAAAAAGAGTGCAAAAATGGGGCATGAAAAAGCAGTGTGCCTGGTAAAAACAAGGCCAATGCCCAAATAAAAAATCAAACACTTGATGAAGTGAGCCGTATCCCCAACAAGGTGGTACTCAAAAAAAAAAAGAAAAAAACTCAAATGTTGAGATGTTGCAATCAATGGAGTTGTGATGTAAAGAAAATCCTCGACTATGGGGAGGAAAATTGTTGGAAATGTCAAGATGATCACCAACTTTAACCCTGTAAACACTTTTTGAACCAAATGATCTTTTCGTTTCTCAACCCATGAACCCAACCTATGTTACGTCCCTTACAAAGTCTCTTCAGATTAGGGCACTTGAATTAACGTAAAAGTTCATATGTTTGGAAGCATCGCTTGAAGAAGTGCGAGTAAGATAATTTCTGCTTCATTTCTCATGTTTCTTGGCTTGTAAACCCCAAGATGATTATGAAATATCATTCATTTTTTAATAGCCTCGACTCAAAGAGTCTCCTTTGCTAAGCCATTGACCAAGCCAGCGTTGCAATCCCTATTAAAGACCTCTCAGATTGGTAAGTTCGTACCACTTGCGAGATTGCTCGAACCCTTGTTTGGCATGATGATGAAAGATAGAGTGATTGTCAAAAATCCTGCATCAAAGGTCAGGATAAAACAACCCATTTTAATGAGGATGAGTGAAAAGTCCTTTCAGACCATGAGGTCCCCCATTTGGCACATCCATGACACTCATGTGTTCAGATTGGAACATTTTTTGTGAAATCTTTCCCAATAGAAATTATGTGATGCAAGCTTGATATAAATCATAGTGCATGAACCTCCCTTAAATTAATGCATGTTTGTGATCACAAATGCATATTGCTTCTCCTATGACCATGTTTTGTAGGAGACATTTCCTCTTGATTTATTTCTATTGAGAGGAGATGTTACCGAGTAAGTATATCTCTATCCATATCTTAAATACTTGTCGTGGCACAGGTATACCGACACTCAATTGAGTTGTCCCCCAAAGATTTTCCTCCAGATTTAATCCATTTATACCAAAGGCGTAGCCCGAAGAATGGTTCGGGTCCCCTCTAGAGCCAATCGATTAAGGCGACCGAAGAATGGTTCGGGTCCTGGTCAGTTGATCTCTTTTGCAAGGCTGGGCGACCGAAGAATGGTTCGGGTCCTAGCCAAGCAAAACCTCAGTTTAGGTGACCGTAGAATAGAACGGGTCCTAGACAACATCTATTTCCCTATTCAGGCGACCGTAGAATGGTACGGGTCCTGGAAAGTAAACCCATGTTTAGGTGACCGTAGAATAGAACGGGACCTAGACAAAAATTATTTCCCTATTCAGGCGACCGTAAAATGATACGGGTCCTGGAAGGTAAATCCCCGTTTAGGCGACCGTAGAATGGTACGGGTCCTAGACACAACCAAACACTGCCAGACTGGGCCTTACTAGGTGACCGTAGAAAGGTACAAGTCCTAGGAAAGTAGTTTCCTTACAAAACCTTACTGCTCTACTAGGCAACCGTAGAAAGGTACGGGTCCTAGGAAAGTAGTCTCTTCGTTACTATTTTAGGCGACCGTAGAAAGGTACAAGTCCTGAACATGTAACACCAACTATCTTGAATCACTCTACCCTCCTTGAAGGTAAGATATTCCAGGTAGGTTCCTTTACCATTTACATACAAATTGCATTCTGAAATTTTGACATCTCAGTCTGGATCTGGATGTCTCAATTCTCTTTGTTGAACATTTCACTCTGGATGTGAATGTTCTTCGATCTTCCTCGTTATACCTTAGTTTGGATCTAGGTATTTCGAGTTCAAAATCTTGACATCTCTGTCTGAACCCGGATGTCTTGATTATTATTGTTGAACATTTCACTCTGGATGTGAATGTTCTTTGATCTTCCTCGTTATACCATAGTTTGGATCTAGGTATCTCGAGTGCAAAAATCATGACATCTTTGTCTGGACCCGGATGTCTTGATTATTTTCATTCAAACATTTCACTCTGGATGTGAATGTTTGTCAATCCTTCTCATTATACCTTAATTTGGATCTAGGTATTTCGAGCACAAAATCCTGACATCTCAGTCTAGATCTGGATGTCTCAATTCTCTTCGTTAAACATTTCACTCTGGATGTGAATGTTTTTTCGACCTTTCTCGTTATACTTAGTCTGGATCTAGGTATCTCGAGTACAAAAATCTTGACATCTTAGTCTGGACCTGGATGTCTTGATTATTTTCATTCAAACATTTCACTCTGGATGTGAATGTTTGTCAATCCTTCTCATTATACCTTAGTCTGGATCTAGGTATTTTGAGTTTTTCAAAAATCTTGACATCTCAGTCTAGATCTGGATGTCTCAATGTATTGCCTGTTACACTTTTCAAGGAACCTGAGTGAGAGTTGGGTACTTGTGGAGTAAATAGGGATTTATCATGTACCTCAAGATGCTTTACCGCGCTGATTGGTAAGTAGCTGTAGGTACGTTCTTTCCTTAGACATCATGCATTTGCATTAGCATTTTCATGCATCATATCAAGTGCATTTTAAAATGGGATTCATTTTCCGAAAGAAAAAAAAAATCAAAAAAAAATCAAACAAAAAAATCATTCAGTGCATGTGCGTTGTCAAAATTTAGGTCTCAATTTATCTTTGAAGGCAACCTCTACGAGCTCACCTTCAAAGAGGGGCAGCTGTTGACACCTAGATTTTGACGGTCCGTTTAGTCATTTATCGCGTAGCATATAGATTTAGGTGCATTTTTATTATTTTATTTTAAGTGGCGTTTTATTTTTTGGACCAGGCGGATGAGTTCAAATTAGTTGGATTAAGCCCATGAAATGAGCAAGTTAGCCCAAGCCCGTTGTTTTTTTAAATCAATTATCTTGTGAAAAATTGAAATTTGATGCAATATCTGATGATTTTTTTAAGATTGAGAAAACCGCATTGCAATCTCATCTTTATCAATAGGCGATAAAATCATTAGAGATATTAAGGAGATAAGGAAAATAAGAAGATTTTGGGTGATCGGAGGTTATAGATTATCTTCGTGTATATTGAGAAAACGAGATAAAATATTCTACGAAGATTACCTATTTCGACCTATAAAAAACAATCGGGTATGTGGAGATGAGGGGGCTTCGAGGAAAAAAATCAGAGGCAAAAAAGTGAAAGAAGGCAGGGAAGCCGTCCGTGGGGGGCTCTCTGAGTTTTCGAAAAAACGAAGAAGTAAAAAAAGGGAGAGACTTTCTTCCTCGTCCATTTTCAGCAAAGAGAGAGAGAGCTTTTTCTTCTTTTCCTGACAACTGCAGGGAGAAGGAAAAGTCAACAGAAAAGTGACGTGAGAGGAGACAGGAAGAGAGAGAAAGAAATAAAAAAAGGAAGAAGAACTGTTCTTCTTCCCCGGTACGCTCGACTACTGTCTGCCTCACTCGGTGCCCGCCGGACGCCGCCGCCTCGCCACACCGACGCCGCCCGGAACCGAAGCACACCGCGGCCGCCGTCCAGTGCTCGCCACCGCAGCAACGACGCCCCGCTGCCTTGCTACCGTCGCTCCATCGCCCGCGACCTCTCGTGCCGCAGCTGCTGTCCGAGAGGCCGAGATCTGCCCACCGCCGTGCCTTGCTTGTTCCCGTTCGTCCCCGACGCCCGTGAAGCTCGTCGCGACCCACCGCTCCGTCCCCACCGAGCATCGACCATCGCCCGGGAGCCGAGGACCCACTAACCCTTTGACGCACTCACGCGATTCGACGTTACCGCCGAGTCCCCGTGCCCTGCTGCCCGGAGCTTCGCCGACGCCGATCCGCTCAACGTTGGCCGTGCTCGATCCGCGACGCACGTGCCCCGATTCGATCCTCTCGACGGACAGCCCCCCGCTGTGACGCCCAAGCTGCCGCGCCCACACCGCCGAGCACCGACGCCGATTCACCCAACGCCGGCTCTGCCCCGCCGACGCCGAGCCTCCGCCGGAGCATCCCGTGCCATCTCGGACGCCCTTCGCCGGTAGTTCGAGCCGCTCCGGCCTGCCGCGCTGCGACCCACCGCTCCCGCAGCCATCCCGAGTGACAAAGCTGTAGCACCGTGACCAGCTGCTTTGCAACTGTGTCCACCAGCCACCGAGTCCCTTCGCCGGAGCTCCGACCACCGTGATTTCCTTTGACGGTGACCCATCACACAGCCCTGCCTCCGGCCGGAGTTCCCCTACCGGACCTCCGGTCAACCGGTTGCCCTTGGAGAGCCACGGTTCCACGTGGGAAAGGAAAGAAGAAAAAAAAAAAAAAAAAAAAAAAGGAAAAGGGAATTAGGTTGATTTTTTTATTATTATTATTGCTTATCTAGTTATAGTTTGTTTTACTTTCCTTTATATATGGTTTTGTTTAGTGAATTGTTCCTCTTAAATGTTAGATTGAGATTCCAACATGAAAGTGCCCTTCAAGCTAGGGATTGATAGTCCGATTTTCGCGCCCGAAATCCGACTCGCAATCCTTTACAAAAATCGACAATCCAATCTCAAGCTCGAGATTTGATTCGCGATTTAATTTAAAATTGGCCAACCCGATCTCATGCGCGAGATACGGTTCGCTAATTTTTGGATGTCAATCTTATCTTGTTTGATTTGCCATCGTTAAGTTAGTTAGTCAATCTTATTTTCGTAAAAGAAAAATCCAAAAAATATTTGAGTTAGGATTGGATTTGCTGTTTTAGAGTTAAAATTGCAATCTTATCCCGAGTTTTAAATAAGAAAATCAAAAAAATGTTGAATTAAGATTAGGTTTGGCCATTATCTTTTATATTTAAAATAAGAATTTTATTTTGAATCATGGAAAAGAAAGCCAAAAGAAAGCACATTCATTTAGGATGTTAGTTTTATTTGAATTGCATGTGGAAATTTTAATTTCAAAATTAATATAAAAACACAAAAAATCATCATGCATATATCATGTTGAATTATGACATTCTTTGACATACGTCATCGCATATTAGATAAATTGCATGGTAGATTAAGATAATATTTTAGTTTAAATTAGGATTTAATATGACTTGATCCTTAGTTTAAATTAGATAGAATTTTAATCTAGTTAGATCATTTTTGCATTTTTAAATAGAAATATGAAATGGACGTCATGTAGTAATTATTGTTAGGTTCATTTTTAATTAGAATTTGCCCGTCATTAGACAAGTCATTTAATAAATGTCGCATGACATATAACTCGCATACTAAATTGTATGTTGCGTGTCATTTAGTATGTCATTGCATCGCATTACCTGTCATCATTTGATTAATTTAGATTGCATTTAATTATTGCATTTCTTCATGTCATTTAGTTTAGGTCATGCTGCTATGTCATATTAGATTACATACATTGCATAAGTCATGATTTTCATTAAATAAAGTGAAAATAAAAATTGAAATTGCGTGTTAATTAGAAATCATATCTAGGGCTTTGATGTGAATTCTGATTTAACAATGCAAGATGCTTTCGTTGCTCCTAGGTATGTTTTGCAGTATTTAATTACTTTCTTGAGTGTTAAATTGGTGGTATGCGCACATGTATGATCACCTCACATGTTAGGAAGTTAAATTAAAATCAATCCGAATTGCTTGCCAAACATTTTTAAAAAAATTAAAAAAAAGGTACCGAAAGGGCGTTAGAGAAATCTAACGTAACCAAGTCCCCGCACCCTTAGTCTCTGGTTTGTAGGAGTAAAATAATTCTCCCGTTATTTTACCTGGGTTTCTAATCGACCCACCAAAAATAGATTAGTGGCGACTCCTAATTAAAAAACAATTGCATGTTAAGAACTTGAACCGAAAGTCGTGAATTGGTATGGGCTTGGGAGAGCCCGAGTTAAGTCTAGGCTTAACAATCCATTAGCCAAACCTTAGGTGGTCCAAACCCCGAAAAATTGGTCGCGACAACCATGCATGACTACCTTGTGACACTGCGAGTGATGTATGAATGAAATTATCAAATAGTTTTGGTAAACCAATCTCAAAAGCAGAATCATAGTGATCAAAACGGAGCTGTGTTAATCTGGTTAGCTATCTTATTGGGCAGGCAAGTGATGAATCAAGCTTGTACCCGTCCAGCTCGTTGTATGTGTATAGTTCAGTCGAACAAATTACTTAGAACTTGTGAGCCATCCAAGTAGCTATTTTAGTTTGAATTTTGTTGTATAGAGATTGCTGATTTTGTAATATGAGGAATGGACTATAAACTATATCAAACTAACGATGCATGTATTCGAAACAAAAGAATAGTGAATGAGGGTATGCGATTCTTTTTTATACACTCTTTATTCCCCCTTTCTCTCATGCCAAAGGAAAAACTTGCCCTGTTTCTCCAATTTCACCATTTCTTAGTCCTGATTTCAGGTTATGCAACTCCATGAGTTTTTATCTTACCAATGCAACTCGATCCAAAGTAGAAGTAATGGACCTAAACGCACTTAGAATTAAAACTGAAACTGGCAATCTAGCAAAAGGATTAAAACTGCCTCATAGGGAAGGGGTTGGTCGAAACTTTTCAGAGATATGCTTAAACTAGCTCAAAATACTCTTAGCTGGAGAGTAACTTTGCACCAAAACAAATTCTAATCATCATCATAATTTATTCTACTATGTTATGCAAAAGTTGTTCAAGGTAATAATATAACATGAGGTTCACATCCAACCAAGCATTGGAAGGTTGTTGAGCAAATCAAATTCATATAAATGACACACCACCATATCATAAAGCCGTAAACTATAGCCCCAATTAATCCTTCAGTTGGCGATGAACACAAATGTGGCTACCAATGTTAGAACGCAGGCAACAAAAATCAGCCAAGGTAAGTCACCGAGCAGAATGCACATCAAGAGACTGCATGTGACACATCCAAGAGCAACAATGATCACAATCAAGGCAAGTCGAAAACTTGGGTCAATATCTTGCCTTCCCATCTCTAAGATTAATTTTTGCCGAATGATTTTGATTGCTTCACAAATAAGCAAAATGCTTGGTGCATTGGGAATGTTGGCTGGACCTATAGAGGTATGCCTGTCTCTAATGAGCTGACGCAAAGCATTTTCGAAGAGAATCAAGATCTTCATTAACTTGAGCCACATGATCCAACAAGTTCCTTGGAATAAAAATTAGCAAATTGCTTGTTAGACAATCGTCTTTCACAGAAGCTCAAATTATAAAGATCAAGAATAAGCATATTGATAGATTACAAAGAACATATGAGCAACTCATACTTGTACCATGGTTTCATAATGAAACAATAAAAATGATTGATTCGCCTAATTTACTCAGAGTATAGATTGTTTCCTAATGAAACAACATACACGTGATGAAACACACACGGAAACATGATAAAAGATAGGAAGTTCTTTTTCACGAAAGCAAATAAAGACAGCACTCGCAGTCCTCCACACTCATCTCCTTTCCAACCTGTGAAATTTTAAAAAAAGACACGCAGTTATTATGGATTTCATTTTGCTAAGGCAAACTCAGCTGTTTTGATGGTATGCATACTTGAGAGCGATTATTCCCGGTATGAGTCCTTACCGTATTCAATTACAGAATGGATATAATTAAAATTTACTCACTTGCACGGAAAAAAGGGGTTATGACTACGAGAGGCGTTCTTACTTTTCGAGAGATTTACACCGAGTATACCCTGACAGGAGCACGAGCAAACATGCTCTGTTCTTGAAGTCTAGTTATTATGAACAGCAAGAACAGAAATTTGGATCAATTAACAAAATAAAAGAAGACAAAATCTGGGTGGTACGACATAACTTCCCTAATCCAGGAAATGCAAGAAAAAGCCATTTTGCATCCACCAGATATGCCCCTAGGTACAGTTCTGAGTAGAGCCCATTTCTGCTCTTTGAGAGTCGAGTGATGATGAACATCTCAATCAACAAAAGGAAAAAAAAAAAAAAAAAAAACAGAGGAAAAAATCTAAATGTTACAAATCAGTGTTCAGATCCAACTCTCACAATCTAATGCGAGAAACAGGCAATTTTCTACCGGCAAGCGAGAGACCCCCTCAGGCGTTTGACTGAACAAGTACAGAGTTCCAGAACCTGTTCTACATAGAGCGCAGGTTTTTTTCTCCATAAAACAGCACTCACATATTGGATATACAGTGTGACATGATCAGAAGAAGGAACTAGAAAGAATATCAAGATTTCAGCATGAGTTTCCCCTAAGGATATCGAGATATTGACATGAGGTTCCTCAGAATCCTCCAACGTTAACGGAGCTGGGCCACCGTGCTTTCTTATATATTTTAGGTCGCTGAGGCTTACCTCGAACCAACTTGATCAGCTGGATTGTTGCTCTCCATTGAACTTCCTACTTTGCCTAATCTCTTCTTCTCTTCCTGAAAATATGGTTTCTTCAAAGCGTCTGCAGATCGCTGTTCTGTAAACGAAATGCTTCAGGGGAAAATGAGACCTATGGAGTTACGGTGTTTTTAATTTCTTCGTGTAATATTGTTGGTCTAGGGGTGTCCTTTTCCGCTTTTGATTGCACCCACCCCAAAAGCAGATAGAAATTCAAGCAGTATCTCGCTCTACGAGCTCTATTGAATTTTATCTGCGGTGTTCGTGGAAATTCACTTGTAAGAATAACTATTCTTAAAAATGACATTTGAAGCAGACCATAGAGCGTCACTGCATGACTTTAAAAGTGACATTTCCGGATCGGACAATCTGAATTTTAGAGCTCGTAGAGCGAGACCTACTCTTAAAAGTGACATTTCCGGATCGGACAATCTATATAAAATTCAATAGAGCTCGTAGAGCGAGATACTTGACTTTCTATCTGCTTTTGGGGTGGGTCCAATCGAAAGTAGAAAAGGCTGTTATTTTTCATATTACACAATAAGAAATGAAAAACTATGTTATTTTTCATATCGTTTTGTCCCTTTTTGCAGTTGCTCTACATTCGAATGTGGGCCCTCCAAAGCCTAGTTAATTACGCCACGACTTGAATATTGAGGTTTGGGGCAGCAACTTGCTCACCCATTACTTTGCTCTCTATTGTTCTCTTTTTTGTTAATATAACCAGATTTTCCTACACGTGGTTTCTAATGACAGAAACTCCCGGGGCAGAAATGTGTACTCAAGGGGATAATCGTTATTCAGTCATTGTAGATCCACTAGAAGGTAAGATTTATTGCCAATAGTCATTAATCCTTTTTTTTTTAATTGGACGTGAATTATTTACCTCACAAGGCAACCATGAGTATCTCAACATCTCAATGGTCGATGCATGCCTCATTTACATGCATCCACAGCTGAGAATTGGTTAAGATGCCAATTGAAGCACCTTTGAAGTAGAGAATCTTCATCCTCTTTTGTTATTTATATTAAAAAATTATTTATTTATTTTTTGTGCAATATAAGTAATTATTTTTATAAAAATATTTTCTAAACTATTCATATTTCGAGAAGCAAACAAAGACTAAGTGAAAACTAGGCATCATCTCTCGTTATCCATTATTTAAATTCTATTTGAATTGTAAGATTGAGAACAAAAGTAGTTGAGCAATAGAATAACAAATTAAAAGTTCATGAACTTCTCTCTTATCTAATTTTTCAAAATCAATTTCAAATTATGTAGATTTTATCTAAAATTATTGTCATGGTTTACTTTCTTATAAATGTAACTATTTTGACAGATATAAGCTATATTTAGATAAGTGGATTTCTAAAGTGGCATGAATCATGTTCCTAGTATAGATGTGGATACTTAATTTGTACTCTATTTGATTGACAATTGAGTTACAAAAGACAGCTACTTCCGATTTGCACACATTTGAGTCAAGGACATGCTCGATCTATGGTGGTGGAACTTGGGAACTCTCTTTTTTTCCCTCCTTCTGTCGCCAGTCTCATTAAGGCTGCGTTTGGTTCAGCATTTGCAATGGGCTTTGAGTCCAATGCAAATGCTAAAAGCCCAAAGCTACTTAGGAAAAATGCAATTGTGTTTGGTAAAATTTTTTTGCAAATGGACTTTGAGTTGAATGTGTGTTTGGTAAAAATGCAATTGTGTTTCTTTTCTTTTTTCTTTTTGAAAATTCAGCTAAACCCTTCGCCGGCCGGCGAGTGGTGGCTTGTGGCGCGAGATTTGGCTCGCCCGGCGGCCGTCGCCCTCGCCCGGCGAAGGGTTGCTCCTTCTTCATTTAAAAAAATAAAAATAAATATAGGGGCAATAACGAAAATATGAAAAATTAATGAGGGTAGCTTAGGAAGAAAAAAATGTTTTCAGCATTTGGTAGAATGCTAAAAGCCCAAGGCAGGTCCCTACCAGCCTTGAGCTTTCAGCATTTCCAAGGCTTGCTTTCATTTGAAAGCTCCTTGAAATTGATTGCCAAACACCCATATTTTGGCTGAAGGGGCTTTGGGGGCTGAATGGGCTTTCTAAATGCCCATCCAAACGCAAAAACAGCTGATGCCATGTTTCCCATGTTGTCGGATCCCATGAAGCTTTCCAAGAAAATCTCCAAACTTAGACCAAATACGTGTTTCCTAGCTCCGCAAGTCGTTAGAGAAGTCCCAATATATTTTTCATGCGAAGAGGGGACTGTGCAATGAATGGATCATTCATGACTTTATCATCACCAAGAAGGGTCAATCATTTACCAACATGACTTTATCATCACCAAGAAGCGAAGCTACATTCCTACAAAAAAGAAAAAGAAAAAGGAAGCCCATGAAAAGAAGGGTGCGAGCTAAATTTTCATCCCTATAATTCGGCAAGAACCAGGCCTAACTAATCTTTTTGGTCGGAGGCCCAACTAATTGAAGTCTTTTGAGTTATGCAATTCACTTGGATCTTTCCTGGATTTTCTCAATGCAACGTTCAATTCAAAAATAAGATACACGGGTTTACCAGTCAAATGCAGCTTTCGTTTAACAAAATCATTTTCTGAGTCGATCGTATGCAAAAGGAAAAAGAAATTTACATGAATCATCGCAATCTGGAGGCAACTACGTATTTAGAGGGATGAAGAGTTACGGGAATTCAGCCAGCGGAGGATCGGGAGCTATGCAGTGGCACCAGGTGAGTAAAGTGACAATGTAAGAACGTGGATGCAGATTTTATACGGGCCGAATCTTAAATCGGAATCCTCTATGACATGCAACAGATCCAATCATCGATGCAGCGGGCCGGTCCAGGCCCAAAAGTGCCTGCTTCGCGTGAATGTTGAGAACAATTAGGCCCATACTAGAGAAATTATATTTATGACACATGCTAATTTAGTCGATCATCCATAGAGTGAGTGCTGATTTTTGCCTACTGTATAGAAACAAATCCAACGAGGATTAAACTTTTATAGAAATCTTCATGTAATGTTTATGTCTGTTTGTAAGATATATCATAGAGACAGCATAACAAAATCGACAAAATTGTAATTAAAAAATAGTTGAGATATAATCCTCTAATTATCTTACTTACCAGCATTAAATTTAATCTTACAATCATCTTTAAAAAATTCCCATATTAATTTTCATTTTCATATTTAACTCTCTCTCCACAAATTTTAATGTTTCCTTCACACGCATGCCTGTACTCTCTTTATATCAATTGAATAAAGCAACTTTTTACATGGATCTAAGAACCTAAATCACATTAGTTTGATTTGTCATTTAATATCATGTGATGCAATAAAATACATGAAAATGCACACGTGACCATCCTTGTTTTTTGGCCATGGACCATGCATGACTACCTTGTGACACTACCGAGTGATGTATGAATGAAATTATCAAATAATTTTGGTAAACCAGTCTCAAAAGCAGAATCATAGTGATCAAAACGGAGCTGTGTTAATCTGGTTAGCTATCTTATTGGGCGGGCAAGTGACGAATCCAGCTTGTACCTGTCCAGCTTATTGTGCGTGTGAAGTTCAGTTGAACAAATTACTTAGAACTTGTGGGCTATCCAAGTAGCTAGTTTAGTTTGAATTTTGTTGTATAGAGATTGCTGATTTTGTAATATGAGGAACGAGCTATAAACTATATCAAACTAACGATGCATGTATTCAAAACGAAAGAATAGTGAATGAGGGTATGCGATTCTTTTTTATACACTCTTCATTCCCCCTTTCTCTCGTGAAGGAAAAAAAGAAAAGTGTATGCAACTCCAAAAAGAATCGCATATCCTCATTCACTAGCAAAAGGATTAAACTGCCTTATAGGGAAGGGGTTGGTCGAAAAATTATAGAGTTATGGTTAAACTAGCTCAAAATACTCTTAGCTGGAGAGTAACTTTGCACCAAAACAAATTCTAGTCATCATCATATTTTGTTCTACTATGTTATGCAAAAGGTGTTCAAGGTAATAATATAACATGAGGTTCACATCCGACCTAGCATTGGAAGGTTATTGAGCAAATCAAATTCACATAAACAACACATCACTACATCAGAAAAGCCATAAATTATCGCCCCAATTAATCCTTTAGTTTGCGATAAACACGAACGTGGCTACCAACATTAGAACACAGGCCACAAAAATCGGCCAAGGCAAGTCGCTAAGCAGAATGCACATTAGGAGACTGCATGTGACACATCCAAGAGCAATAGTGATCACAATCAAGGCAAGTCGAAAACTTGGGTCAATATCTTGCCTTCCCATCTCTAAGATTAATTTTTGTTGAATGATTTTGATTGCTTCACAGATAAGCAAAATGCTTGGTGCATTGGAAATGTTGGCTGTACCTATAGAGGTATGCCTGTCTCTAATGAGCTGACGTAAAGCATTCTCAAGAGAATCAAGATCTTCATTAACTTGAGCCACATGATCTAACATGTTCCTTGTAATAAAAATCAGCAAATCACATGTTAGATAATCGTCTTTCGCGGAAGTTCAAATAATAAGGATGAAGCATAAGCATATTGATAGATTAACAAAGAACATATGAGCAACTCATACCTATACCATGGTTTCAAAATGAAACAATAAAAAGGACTGATTCGCCTAATTTATGCAGAGTATAGATTGTTTCCTAATGAAACAACATACACATAATGAAACACACATAGAAACATGATAAGAGATAGGAAGTTCTTTTTCACGAAAGGAAATGAAGACAACACTCGCAGTCTTCCATGCTCATCTTCTTTCCAACCTCGTGATTTTCAAAAAAGACATGGTAGTTATTATGGATTTCACTTTCCTAAGACAAACTCAGCTGTTTTAATGGCATGCATACTTGAGAGGGATTATTCCTAGTATGAGTCCTACTGTATTCAATTACAGAATGGATATAATTAAAATTTAACCATTTGCACTGTAAAAGGGGTTATGACTACAAGAGGCATTCTTACTTTTCGACAAATTTACACCGAGTATACCTGACATGAGCACGAGCCAATGCTCTGTTCTTAGAGTCTAGTCATAAAGAACCTGGATCAATTAGCAAAATAAAAGAAGACAAAATCTGGGTAGTACAACACCCTAATCCAGGAAATGCGAGAAACAACCCATTTTGCATCCACCAGATATGAACCTATGTACAGTTCTGAGGAGAGCCCATTTCTACTCTTTTAGAGTCGAGTCACTGTAAACATCTCAATCAATAAAAGGAAAAAAAAAAAGAGGAAAAAATCTAAATGGTACAAATCGGTGTTCAAATCTGACTCTCATAGTCCAATGCGAGAAACAGGCCATTTTCTTCAGGCAAGTGAGAGACCCCCTCAGGCGTTTGACCGAACAGGTTCAGAGTTCCAGAACTTGTTCTACATAGAGCGCAGGTTTTTTTGCCATAAAACAGCATTCACGTAATGGAATATACAGTGTGACATGATCAGAAGAAGGAACTAGAAAGAATATCAAGATTTCGGCATGAGTTTCCCCAAAGAATATCGAGATATTGACATGAGTTTCCTCAGAATCCTCCAACTAACTAATGGAGCTGGTCTACAGTGCTTTCTTATATATTTTAGGTCGCTGAGGCTTACCTCCAACCAACGTGATCAGCTGGATTGTTGTTCTCCATTAAACTCCCCACCTTGCCTCGTCTCTCCTTCTCTTCCTGAAAATACGGTTTCTTCCAAGCGTCTGCAGATTGCTGTCCTGTGATCGAAGTGCTTCAGGGGAAAAAGAGACCTGTGGACTTGGGGTGTTTTTCATTTCTACTTGTGCTCCATTTTCGGTCTAGGCTGTCCCTTTCCGTTTTGGTTGGACCCACCGGAAAGCAAAAGGGAAATAGAAAGTCAAGCAGATCCAGAATGGAGCTATATACGATACAATACGAACCAACTTGCATCGTATATAGCTCCATTCTGGATCTGCTTGACTTACATTTGCTTTTCCGGGTGGTCCTACTTTCGAATCTGGTTATTTTTTTCATATCGTTTTGTCCGTTTTTGCTGTTGCTCTACATTCGAATGCCGGCCCTCCAAAGCCGAGTTAATTCCGCCACGACTTGAATATTGAGGTTCGCGGCAGCCACTTGCTCACCCATTACTTTGTTCTCTATTGTTCTTTTTAACATTTTATTAATATATCCAGATTTTCCTACACGAGGTTTCTAATGACACAAACTCCCGGGGCAGACATGTACTCAAGGGCATATTCGTTATTCAGTCATTGTAGATCCACTAGAAGGTAAGATCTATTGCTAATAGTCATTAATCTTTTCTTTTAATTGGACACGAATTATTTACTTCACAAGACATCCATGAGTATCTCAACATATCTCAACGGTCTATGCATGCCTCATTTACGTGCATCCATAGTTGAGAATTGGTTGAAATGCCAATCGAAGCACCTTCGAAGTAGAGAATCTTCATACTACATCCTCTTTTGTTATTTATATTAAAAAAATTCTTGTTTATTTATTTTTTTATGTGATATAAGTAATCATTTTTTTAATAATATTTTCTAAATTATTCATATTTCGAGAAGCAAACAAAGACTAAGTGAAAACTAGACGTCATCTCTCCTTACCCACTATTTAAATTCTAGTTGAATTGTAAGATCGAGAACAAAAGTAGTCAAACAATAGAAAAACAAATTAAAGCTCATGAACTTCTCTCGTATCTAATTTTTTAAAGTAAATTTCAAATTATGTGGATTTTATCTAAAATCATTGTCATTGTTTACTTTTCTTATAATTGTAACTATTTTGATGGACAGAAGCTATATTTAGATAAGTGGATATCTATTGTCGCATGAACCATGTTCCTAGTACAGACGGATGTGGATACTTAATTTGTGCTCTCTATTTGATTGGTGATTGAACTACAAAAGACTGCTACTTCTGATTTGCACACATTTGAGCCAAGGACATGCTCGATCTATGATGGTGGAACTTGGGAGCTCTCCATTTTCGCTCCTTCTGTCACCGGTCCGTTAAAAACAGTTGATACCATGTTTCCCATGTTGTCGGATCCCATGAAGCTTTCCAAGAAAATCTCCAAACTTAGACCAAATACACGTTTCCCAGCTCCACGAGTCGTTAGAGAAGTCCCAATATGTTTTTCATGCGAAGAGGGGAATGTGCAATGGACCATTCATGACTTTATCATCACCAAGAAGGGTCAATCATTTACCAACATGACTTTATCATCCCCAAGAAGAAAAGCTACATTCCTGCGAAAAAAAAAGAAGGAAGCCCATGAAAAGACGGGTGCGAGCTAAATTTTCATCCCTGTAACCAGCAATTCGGCGAGAACCAGGCCCAACTAATTTTTTTGGTCGGAGGCCCAACTAATTGAAGTCTTTTAAATTCTGCAATTCCCAGGATCTTTCCTGCATTTTCTCAACACAACGATCAATTCAAAAGCAAGATACACGAGTTTATCAGTCAAATGCAGTTTTCGTTTAACAAAATCATTTACCGAGTAGATCGTATGCAAATTTTTTTAAAAAAAAAACCTACATGAATCATCGCAATATGGAGGAAACTACGTATTTAGAGGGATGAAAAATTACCGGAATTCAGCCAGAGGAGGATCGAGAGCTATGCAGCGGCACCAGGTGAGGAAAGCGACGATGCGGGAACGTGGATGGAGGATTTTGTACGGGTTGGATCTTAAATCAGAGTCCTCTATGACCCCCAACAGATCCGATCCTCGGTGCAGCGGGCCGGTCCAGGCTCAAAAGTGCCTGCTTCATGTGAAAGTTGAGAACAATTAGGCCCATACTAGAGAAATTATATTTGTGGCACATGCTAATTTAGTCGATTATCCATAAAGTGACCGCTGTTTTTTGCCTACTGTATAGAAACAAATCCAACGAGGATTCAACTTTTATAGAAATCTTTATGTAATGTTTGTCTGTTTGTCAGCTATATCATAGAGAAACCATAAGAAAATGGAGAAAATTGTAATTAAAAAATAGTTAAGATATAATCCTCTAATTATCTTACTTACCAGCATCAAATTTAATCTTACAATTATTTTTTTTTAAATTCTCATATTAATTTTTATTTTCATATTTAACGCTCTCCACAAATTTAAATGTTTTCTTCACACGCATGCCTGTACTCTTTTTATATAAGGGGAATAGAGCAACTTTTTACATGGATTTAAGAACCTAAATCACGATTAGTTTGAATCGTCATTTATTATCATATGATGCAATAAAATACATGAAAATGCACACGTGACCATCATTGTTCTTCGACCATGGACCATGCATGACTACCCTGTGACACTACGGTTGATGTATGAATGAAATTATCACATAATTTTGGCAAACCAGTCTCAAAGCCAGAATCGTAGTGATCAAAACAGAGCTGTGTTAATCTGGTTAGCTATCTTATTGGGTGGACAATTGACGAATCCAGCTTGTACCTGTCCAGCTTGTTGAAAGCTTGTAGTTCGATGGAACAAATTACTTAGAACTTGTGGGCTATCCAATTAGCTATTTTAGTTTCAATTTTGTTGTATAGAGATTGCTGATTTTTAATATGATGCGTGTATCTGAAGTGAAAGAATAGTGAATGAGGGTATGCGATTCATTTTTATACACTCTCTCATACCCCTGTTTCTCTCACGCCAAAGGGAAACTTGCCCCAGTTTTTCCAATTCCCTCATTCTTAGTTCTATTTTCAAGTAACGCAACTCCATGACCTTTTATCTTACCAATGCAATTTGATCCAAAGTCAAAGTAATGGACCTAAACGCATTTAGGACTTGAACTGAAACTGGCAATCTAGCAAAAGGATTAAAACTGCCTTATAGGGAAGGGGCTGGTGGAAAATTTCTGAGATATACTTAAACTAGCTCAAAATACTCTTAGCTGGAGATACTCTTAGCTGGAGAGGACTTTGCACCATAATCATCATCATAATTTATTCTACTATGTTATAGAAAAGGTGTTCAAGGTAATAATATAACATGAGGTTCACATCCGACCCAGCATTCGAGCAAATCAAATTCTTATAAACAACACATCACCACATTAGAAAAGCCATAAACTATCACCCCAATTAATCCTTCAGTTTGCGATGAACATGAATTGACAACCAACATTAGAATGCAGGCCACAAAAGTTGGCCAAGGCAAGTCGCCAAGCGGAGCGCACATTAAGAGACTGCACATGACACATCCAAGAGCAATAGTGATCATAGCAAAGGCAAGTCAAAAACTTAGGTCAATATCTTGCCTTCCCATTCATAAGATTAATTTTTGCCAAATGATTTTGATTGTTTCACAAATAAGCATAATGCCTGGTGCATTGGAAATGTTGTCGGACCTATAGAGGTATGTCTGGCCCTAATGAGCTGATGCAAAGCATTCTCAAGGGAATCAAGATCTTTGTTAACTTGAGCCACATGATCCAACACGTTCCTTGAAATAAAAATTAGCAAATCACTTGTTAGACAATCATTTTTTGCAGAAGCTCAAACAATAAGGATCAAGAATAAGCATAAAGATAAATTAACACAGAACATATGAGCAACTCATACTCATACCATGGTTTCAGAATGAAACAATAAAAAGGACGGATTCACCTAATTTACGTAGAGCGCAAATTGTTTCCTGACAAAACAGCATACACATAATGGAGCACACACAGAAACATGATAAGAGATAGGAAGTTCGTTTTCGCAATCCTCCACACTCACCTTCTTTCCGACCTTGTGATTTTTGAAAAGACATGGCAGTTATTATGGATTTCACTTTCCGAAGACAAACTCAGCTGTTTTAATGGTATGCATACTTGAGAGGGATTATTGTGACATCCCGATTTTCCAATTCTGTTTTCAATAAATTGAGAGGGCATTTCGTTGGCACGCGTATAGTTATTTTCCTTGAGTCGGCCACTCATATGAAAACTAGTCTATCGGGTGAAGCTGTTAAGAGTTTCTAATGCATTGGACTCGAGAATTTGACCAGGAAGCGACCTTTCGACCGAGCTAATCTGCAAGGGTCATTACGGCACGATTAAAATCGATTAGAAATCGGAGATAGGTCGACTCGACAAAGGCATGTGATCAAGTGTGGGTGATTCCACCAGATCACATAATTCTTGGCGATCGGCACTGGACCGACTTTTCCATCGATTGGGTACCCTGTGTTCGTAATTGAAACCTTGAGATTACCTCGACAACCGAAAGACGCCAATGTTTCAAAGATGTACATTGTGGCTTGAAATGATCAACCACAGGTCAAATGCATGAAAATTTCTAAAGGCTACCCGGTAGGTTGGGCCGCGCTAATATCGTGCCAAAATGAAATTAACCGTAGAATTGGGATCGAATTCAGAAATTGGAAGTATGGGTGTGTCACAAATCATTTCAGGATCATTGAATCATCTTTGGAAGATTTTTTCGTGCAATCAGAGTTCTTTGGCAAATTAAATCCGAGAATGGCTATTTTAACCCGGGAAATTAGTAGGCCGCTTTTTGGTCGCGCTTTTGGGGATTAAATTGATTATATAGTCAAGTGAATATGTGAATTGAAGCGTGGTGACATTGGGTTAATTTAATTGAGCTTCAATTGGATGGAATTGATTGAGAAATGATTGAATTAAATGTACAAGGATTTGGACCCCGGCGGAAAATGAATTGCAACCATTGAATAATGTTGTGGGAGAGGAGATAGTGGAAGATGACATCATGCAGGTGATGTCATGCTGATTGAAGCCAAGCAAATGAGAGCTTGACAAGTGGCAAGTGGTGATTGGCTCTCAAAAGTGGGGCTCTCCCATCATCTTCAACCTTGGGAGGAGAGAGAAAGAGGAGAGAGAGGGGGAAGCTCGACCGGACCGGACCCGCAGCTCGCCGGCCGCCCTTCGCCCGCCGCTCGGCCGCCGTCCGTCGCCGCCGCCGTCGCCCGCGCCGCCCGCGCATCTCCGCCCGCTCGCCGCCGCGCGCCCCCGCGTCCGCACGCTGCTCCGCCCAACCGCCTCCGCCCGCCTCGTCCGCGTGTTCCACGAGCTGCCGGAGCTCGCCCCGTCGCCGGAGAGCCGCCGTGCACCGCCGCCTCAACCCGCCTGAGCTGCTGCCGCCCATCCTCCGCCGTTCCTCCGCCGAACCGCCGCCGATCAGCCACCGTCCAGCAGCCACCGAAGGTTGCAGAAATGGGTATGGCAGCCCCTTCGTGGCCCGTTTCGGCCGCCTTCCCGAGCCCGGATGCTCGGCCCGCTTTGAGGAAAGTCGATCCTCGCGTCGTCCCCGTCGTTTTGAGCCGCTCGGCTCGCTAATCCGGTGAGTTTAACTCACTAAATCTTGATTAGAGTGTTAATGATGCCCTAAGTGTGATTAGTTTAAATTAAGTGAGTTTATGTGGGTGGATTAGTGTAGTTAATTATAAATTGGATTAAGATGTTGGTTTATGTTAAAGTGTGTTTAAATTAAAGGTTAAAAGAAGTTATTTAAAGTTAAGCCTTGATGTGACATAAAAGGATTTTAGTTTTGAATTATTTAAGTGCTTCGAAATTCTGGAAAATTATAATAATATTTTATAATCCGAAAATTATTAAAATATTATTTAAAAAAAAAAAAAAAAAAAAAAAAAATTATTTTTGACCCCGGTTGCTCAGAATTTCGTGCCGATCGCTGCTTTGTGTAGTCGGATTTTGAAATTGATGATTGAATATTATAAATTGAGCATGGATTGTGAAAGATAAGGATATTATTATTTAATTAATATTCGGAATAAATTTAATTATTAAATAAATTCCGAAAATTTTGTCGGGATCCTAAATTTTCAGAATTTCGTCTTTGATCGTTCTTTGTGTATTCAGATTATAAATTTGATTATTTGATATTGCAAATTGAGTGATGATTTGTGCAATTGATTATTGAATTGTTGTGTGCTAATTGAAAGACTCGGGTCGCAGTGGTGGCTAGGCCAACTGGATCCTTATTCTCGCTAGAAATGCGTCGATAGAACGACGTGGCAGTCGCGAGAGTGGCGGGACCGACCGGACCTTTATTATTCTAGAAATCGTCGATAGAACGACGTGGCTTGGTCGCGGATAGTGGCGGGACCGACCGGACCTTTATTATTCTAGAAATGCTTTGTCGATAGAACGACGTGGCTTGGTCGCGATAGTGGCGGGACCGACCGGACCTTTATTATTCTAGAAATCTTTGTCGATAGAACGACGTGGCTTGGTCGCGGTAGTGGCGGGACCGATTTGGACCTTTATTATTCTAGAAATCTTTGTCGATAGAACGACGTGGCTTGGTCGCGATAGTGGCGAGACCATTGGACCTTTATTCTTCTAGAAATGCCGTCGATAGAATGACGTGGCTTGGTCGCAGTAGTGGCGGGACCGGCGGACCTTTATTCTTCTCGAAATGCCGTAATGTTAATAGATAGCCAACTGTGAGTAGGCTATGCCCTCGTGTGGTGATGAATAATAATTGGAATGCATGCTAAGTGTGATCGTGAATTATATGAAAGTGATGGCGTTCCAATTGTTTGAATTATTATTACTGCCTGAGATTGTGTGATACAATTGTGCTAACTTGCAGGAAGGAATTGAGGCGAGGTAAGTTCTCGTGTGATGTAGCTAGGTCACCCGGGCGTATTTTCTTTCTAATAGGGGTTTAGGGGTTGAACTTGTGAGACGTTGTCTCGGTGGTTATTGAATAACCATTTCGAGTCCCCAGTGGACGGAGCGGCCAGATAGCTTTGGTTGGCCTGGAGGAGTTGCAGAGATGAAGTCATAAGGATTTGAGATCGTGTACGACTTGTAGGTCGTAGGACAGCTCATTTTTAAGAGCCGGTCTTTTGTAGACTTTTGGTTTTGTAGGCTACGTTTGTAATTCCATTGAATTATGAAAGTGTTATGTTGTGGTTTTGCTTTTCCTTTTTATCCCGTATTTCATTGTCGGGGTTTTATAATACGTTAAAACTTTTAATAATAAACTTATGGGGTCGGCGGCACTACCTGGGAATGTCGCATTTGCATGACCATGGTGGGATGTGGTCGCGCTCGAGGTTCGGGGCGTGACAATTATTCCCGGTATGAAAATTAAACAAATAGTCCAAGAGGCCCGGGAAGGAGGATGCCGTCATCCTCCATGGAGGAGGATGCTCCTGGAGGAGGCGTTCTATGGAGCATGGAGCATCAAGCTCTGTGTAAGCTGATCTCCATGGAGCTCGATGGTAGAGAGGAGCTCAGTGGAGCGCTCCATGCTCCACGGAGCTCCATGGAGCAGGATCCTCCTCTTGCTTGTAATCCTCCAACTTACAGACGGAGGCTGGGCTAACAGTAGTTAATACATGATTGAGGACGCTGAGACTTACCTCCGACCATCATTGTCAGCTGAACCGTTGGTCGCCATTAACCTCGGACTTTGCCTCGTCTCTTCCTTCCTGATAATGAAAAGAGTCGTGGGAGAAGAAGAGGTTTGGATCAGGAGTTTAGAAGGAACAGGTTCGGAGGGAAAAAAAAAACAGCGGAAGAAGAGGCTTGGAGCCAGGTACGGCGCTCGTTGATTATAATATAAACAAAAAATAGGCGGGTCCGGAGGTCGTTGATTAGAATAAAAACAAAAAAATAGGCGGATCCGGTTCTCAGTTCCTCCAGGTCCCCACTTCCCATTGGTCTGCAATGGGTTCGTGATTTCCTTCGTTTAATTAAAAAAAAAAAAAAAAAATTTGCCCCCACGACCGATGTTGCTCCATCATCTTTGACCTGTATGGTCCCCAACCCACTAACGCCTCGGCCTCCTGATGCGCGAGGCGCTGACGTGTCATAGGAAACAGCCTCACGGCCCTCGCATTGAATCCCATATTATGGAGGTTGAAAATGAAATGGCTCTACATTGATTCTCCTGGCCAATTGCTCACAAAACAACTTACTATTAAAATAAAGGACAAAACTATGGGTTACAAATTATTGTTTTTTTTTTTTTATATGGCAAAAGAGTTCGAATTTATATCAAAGCAAATACCACAAAAAAAAAAATTATACCTATTACAACACAAATATCCCAAACTTTTTTATGTCATTAAAAATCCTAAATTTGTTCCCCAACTTATATAGATGTAACATATATACCGTTTATTTCAGTTCTATCTATGGTATATTTATCACATTGGTATAAATTTGAAAGTAATCATGACATTTTTTTTTAAGGGTATTTGTGTTATAATGGGCAAGTTTAAGGTTTTAAGTAAAACAAAAAAAGTTTGAGATCTTTATGTCACAATGGGCATGGTTTGGGATTTTTGTTGTTGTATTAATCCCTTCTATTATGATAAAATTGCAAAATGATGCTATCATGAATCAATTATATTATAAATGATAAAAGCTTGTGTATAAATATAAATATTTAAATTACACATTTTATGAATGGTCTAATTCCAAAAAAAAAAAAAAAGTACCAACTTTAGGTTGAATTACAATTTTGCCCCAACTTTTTTTCTCTAAAAAAATCACCGACTTTCACTTAAATTGCCAAATTTGGCCCCCCTTGATTTAGAACTATTAGTTGTCCTCAGCAATAAATCCATGTGCACTTGTTGGTTGGATTTAAAGCACTATTCATTATCTTCTTATTTGAGCCACGGCTTAGAGAATAATGGTGAAGTTGTTCATTGTCTCTTACACTTCACCAACAAGTTAAAAGATCTCCAGATTGAATTTCTCTTGCCAAACTCCGCTATTTTATCATAATTTGACGTTGTAGACCTCGCCTGTTGAAAGACACCATGAATGGGATCTGCTAAGCTCATTATTAAAACATTTTTTCCTAAAACAAGGTTGACTTCAAACAAAGAATGAACGATGGAGGCTAGATTTGGGATAATGATGAAAGTTTATGATTTTTTACGAGACAAAAAAAAAGTTGGGACTATAATTATTACTCGACCTAAAATTGGTGCTTTTCAATGAGAAAAAAAATTAGGGCAAGAATTGTTACTCGATCTAAAATTGGTGCTTTATTTTGGAATTAGCCCTTTTATGAATATATTATAATTAATAAGTGAAATTTTTATTATTTTGTGTATCCAATGATAAATTAGAAAGCTAATATACTCACTTAAGTAAATATCAAATGATATAATCTTATCCTTGGGGCCAAAAATGGTAGTTAACGGGTCATATCAATTAATGAAAATATCAATTGAAATATTTTTACACGACATGGTGTGAGTCTGCTTCTTTCATTTACCAAAAAATGAGCCGAACATTCTGCGGTTGACTTAGATCAGAAAAATTGGATTATTTTTGTGCTCGAAAGGGATAGATTCAACTAACTCAGAAGCGTTTGAGCAAAAAGCATAAATAAGTCAACAAACATCAACATTAAAAAAAAAAAAGGCTTTTTATAAAAAATTAATAAATAGAAAAGCAATCAACTATAATAATCAGATGGCCAAAAAAGAAATTACGGAAACATGCATATGCATTCCACCCCGTCTGTCTTCATATTGACCGCCTAATTCCTTCGCGCGTTTCATTTTACCATACCAAAACCCAAGCACGTGCGCCAACGAAAAACATGGACTTCAACCTCAGCGACAACGCCTTGAAGACCTTCGATGACTCCATCACTCACCTCTCCCGCGTCGGGAACGACCTCGCTATTCAAGCTTCTCCTTCCACGTTTCTTATTCTTCTTCTTCTCCGCTCTCTTTCACCCACAGCTCCGGTCAAAAAGTTCGCAAGTTGCCACTGAAATCCATGTCGATCATTCCTCAGCTTCATCCATCGAGTGAAATAGCTAAGAAGTTGCTTATTCGAGCCCTGACGAGTGATGCGTAGTTTAGATACTATGCTTTGTTAAGTAGTGGCTCGTTTTGGTCGATACAGTGTCCGAGTGAAATTTGAGAGTCCTTCAACTGGTCGCCGAGTGCTTAAAGCTTTTGGTGGTGGATGTGAGGCAGAAAATTCGTTAACCTATGATGATTAAAACTTGATGTGCATACATCTAAAGTCATTGAAAGAATCTGGTACTATTGATGGGGTGATTCAAAGTCGTTATATGATAAGACTACGGCAATTCAATGCTATTGCCCAGAGAACCATCAGTTGTATGTGCAAAAATGTCGAATGGGGTAAGCATAAGAAAGAACAACCTATGGATAACCTTCCATTGGGTCCTGCTGTCTGTCTTGATGATATGCTTTCCGGGTTTGTCTAGTTACTTTGATGGTGTTGTATGGAGTTTTGCAACACTCAATAAGTGAAAGCACGATTGCATTCGCTTGCATAACTCTAATATGAACATATTTTTCCATGGCTTCATTTTGCTTCGTTGCATTTAACTGCCAAATAACAAAATCCAAGTTCTTAGCTCGTGTGTGGCACTTGGCACTATTTGTGCTAATTTGAAACTGGAATAGAAATAATATTGATTTGTGTACAAGTATAAACTTCTTTCTTGTAGATCTCTTATTAAGATTCTAATATTCATATTCAATCTCCAGCTTTCCTTTCAGCACTCAATTTGTCAAGATCCCCTATCATTTGATTACCTTCAAGCCAAACCTCTTTGATGCGTTTATAGTATTTAGTGAACAGGTTCAATGTAGTGCTCTTTTGAAGGTTTAGTGTTGTCAGAATTTTGGATAGAAAGCAGTAGATGGTTTTGGACAATTTGAAACTCTTTCTATATCATTCATGTGTATAATTACACCATTATTTATAATACAAGAGATCTAAGTCTATAAGGAAGGATAATATACAATAAATCAAATAAAAGAATATTTCTGGCAATCAAGATCATATAAGATCACTTCCTATCAGCACAAGATCAATTAAGATCATTAACCATCGGCAACCGTATCTTCAACAAGTGTCATTGCTCGTCTTTCTGGTATATCTGTTAATTTACAATTGTAATCAACTAACAAAATAATATGTGTAGGCTATCCGTTCTGTCCTTAGAACACCTATTACAAATATTAATTATTTGAGTGTGCTATGACCAGACGTGCATCCAAAATTCAAAGGACTCTACAGCTCTTCAACAGTAAAGACCTTTCAGCTGTTTGCATAGTGCTCTAAGTTCATTATGTCGGAAATGGTGTTTTGACGGTTAAGATTGCAAACTTGTGGGCATAGATGTAAGAGTTCGACAATTCCTTTTTCTTCCTAAAAATAATACGCTCCAATTCTATTTAAAAATCAGCAGAAATGAAGTCTTGAAAATAACATATTCATTGTGGAAAAGGACTGCAAGCTACTGTGATAAGTATCATTGCGTCGTATGTGCCATGGAGATGAGCTTCTCCATTTTCTTATTATGCAAAAGCAGTGCGAACTCCGTCTATCGGATTTTGCAGTGCATCAATATGACTTATAAAGCCGATGTATTCAGAATAGAGAGACCGCAGGAAGTTTGTCAAATTAGATTCCAATGTCTGCCACTTATACTTCTTTTCTTGTTGGCCACTTACCATTTTAAGTCCTTGACTCAATCATGTCAACTACATACCATTCAGTATGTTTTCTAACTGCGACACAAATCGGAGGATGGCGCCTGTCAAACCTGCATTAATTTGATAAGAAGCTGCACCATGCAGAGATACTTGTTTATCTCACTGCGCCAACCTTGAGCTTTTGTTAATGCGTACATGTGGAGGTTTAAGCCAAGTTCTTGTCATATGTATGTAGGCATTAAGAAAACATACTGGATAGCTTGAATTGTTGACCCGACCTACAACGACTTTCTCTAGATAGAAAAAGATGCCCCAGCAAAAATTTTAAGGAGGCCTCGTCATCTGAACTTGCTTGCAAATTTTCGGACATCCTCTAAAAGATACTCCAGCAACTGAACTGTTGAGAATATCGGATCCCCGAAAACCGGATTCACAAGCCCGGGATAATCACGTATCACCGATCGTAAAGCACACCACGGATTCGAGCGTACTTTGTTAGCCACAGATTAAACACCGACGCTGATAAGAGGAAGAGAATTTGGCCCTGTTCAATCCGATGATGCCTTGAAGGAAGAAGAAACGATGCCTTGTGCTTACTGTTTCTTCTTTTTGGAGAGAGTGCGAGGGAGAGGGAGACGTACGTATGTTGATTGCCAAAATAGTGCGTTCTCCCTCTCTTTCCTCTCTTATATACGTCCCTCCAAAAAATAATTAATCGTGCCCCTTCATCCATGGGCCCAACTCTTGTGGGCCGGGCTTTTAGGCCCAACATGGGCGGATGGGCCTTAAGCCCATCACTAATAAAACCATCATCTCCCACTCGCACATGGTGGGCCGAACAAGATTCTCTTTACCTCTCTTCAACATTCATACCGGTGAATAATCCGTGCGACCAGCATACTTTGAGAGCTCGTTGCTATACATCTGTTAGGAATATATAACAGCTCATAATGGGCATCTCACTTTGAGTAGATTTAGTATGCAGTACCCTAGATCGATTAATCACATTTATATCTCTCTTGATCTCTTTTAAACAATGATATATATTGTATTCACAATTATGATTATCACAAAAAAAAAAAACGATCTTCCTCTTTCCTTCAAACTCTCAATTTCAGTTCAGCTTGCTTTTCTAGAAATGCCCCATTAGATCGAATCATCTCATAACCATTGGCAACATCCTAAGATAGCAAACACTAAATAGAAATCTTGAGAATAAGTAAGAGTCCTGAGGGCACTAAAATTGAGGAACTCTTTTCCTCAAGAGTCTCACACGGCATAAAAGTTGAGATCAAACTTTTGCCACTCTTATTGGTCGTCTCATGCATACGTAGTATGAAATACGTATTACGGTATTAACTCCTTTCCCATGGAGCGTATGTCTACACTTTCAATACCGTACAGATGATAGTTCAGACATACACAATGTCTAACTTGAGTTCACGTATCTACTCATTCACAAAATTCATCGAGGAACTCACATCGGCATCATAGACGGATAAAGTAAAATATGTGGGGTATTTTACTTTCGGACATAGTAATTATTATGTCCTCATCTTAACACTCAGTTAAGGCGACATACGTGTTTTAAGCTTGAGCTCTCAATTATCACCTAGATAATAAGCTTAAATACTCATCTCTATTTATCACACAGTAAATAGAGGCGATTACCCGTGTAAGTAGGCTAATTTTTTATCTGTCCGACATACTTCCTCAACTTAAAATAATGCACTGAGCATTAAGATGCATAAATATCATACATAGATTCATAGGCATTAACAATGAAAAAACACAAGTTCATTGATGTGAACAACTCAGGGAAATTACAATATCCAGTATATCAGACTCTACACAGTCCTAGAGATTTTACATGACCACAAAACACATCTCTAGGTATTGGTTTTGTCATAGGATCTACTACCATTCTATACGTAGATATGTACTGTAAGTTCACATCATTTCGTGCAACCATATCTTTTACAAAGTTATACTTGGTATCTATATGTTTGGTCTTACCATGATACTTTGGATCTTTGGTGTATGCTATAGCTGCTTGGCTATCACAGTTAATCAATAATTGATTTGCAGCTTTCTCAATAACACCTAAATGATCCAAAAATCTCTTAAGCCAAACTCTTTCTTGTACTGCTGCTGATAATGCCACGAACTTAGCTTCCATTGTGGATAAGGCTATACATGTTTGCTTCTTACTACTCCATGATATGGCGCCATTGTTCAGTAAAAAAGCAAATCCAGAGGTAGATTTTCTTTCATCTAAATCTCCTCCCCAATTAGCATCTGAATAGCTTTCAAGTCGCAGGTCCTTTCCTTGGTAATTCAACTTGTAATCAGCAGTTCTCTTCAGATACCTCAGTATTCTCTGAACGGCCTTCCAATGTGTTGGACCTGGATTGGATTGGTATTTACTCACCATCCCAACTGCAAAACATATGTCGGGTCTTGTACACATCATAGCATACATCAAGCTCCCAACAGCACTAGCATAAGGAACATGTTTCATTTGTTCCTTCTCTTGTGGAGTCTCTGGACACAGTCTATGGCTTAATCCTTCACTTTTTGCAATAGGAGTGTCTATGAGTTTACAATCTTGCATACGAAATCGTTCAAGAACCTTATTTATATATGTTTCTTGCGAAAGAGACAACGATCTCTTCGAACGATCTCTTGAAATCTTAACTCCAATAATGTATGCAGCCTCACCCATATCCTTCATCTCAAAGTTGGAAGACAACCAACTCTTGATAGTATTAATAAACTTTCTATTGCTTCCGGCAATTAGTATATCATCAACATATAATGATATGTCACAAATTAATCATTGGATCTTTTGATATATACACAATGATTGTCATCAATCATTGTAAAATCATATGCCATTATGGCATTATGAAAATGTATGTACCATTGTCTCGATGACTGCTTGAGACCATATATCGATTTCAAAAGTCGACATACCTTTTCTTCTTGGCTTTTCACTATGAAACCAGTAGGTTATTCCATATATATTTCTTCCTCTAATTCTCCATTGAGGAAAGCAGTCTTTATATCCATCTGATGTAATTCAAGATCCATACTAGCCACTATTGCCAGAATAATGCGAATCGAGGTAAATCTCACTACAGGAGAAAATGTATCTTCATAATCAATTCCTTCCTGTTGATTATACCCCTTCGCCATAAGGCGAGCCTTATGCATTTCTATCGAGCCATCAGCCTTTCGCTTTATTTTGAGAACCCACTTGTTCCCAATAGCTCCGCGTCCTTTTGGAAGATCAACCAGTTCCCAGACTTGGTTTGATTTCATTGACTCCATTTCCTCTTCCATTGCATGAATCCATTTTTCCTTACTAGGGCAATTCAGAGCCTCATTAATATTTCTTGGCTCATCATCATCTTATGGAGCAACCATAAAAGTTTCCCCTTCAATGTCAAAACGTCGACGGGGAATACTTTGGCGACTTGTTTGCCGTATGGGAGATTGTACACTTTGCACATCATTCCCCATTATGCTCCTACTTGGATGAGATAATGATGATGTTGTCTCATCATGTTGTTGCAATTGAGAATGAGTTGTATTTAATTCATCACTTCTCATATTACTCCCACTTGGACGAACTCCATTAATATCATTATCTTGATCCAAGGTTTCAAATAGGGAGTGATCTTCCCCTATTTCACCCTTCTTAGGAAATTTATCCTCTAAGAATGTGACATCTCGTGATTCAAATTCAGTTATACTCCCACTTTCTTGCTCACCTATGAACACATACCCTTTTGAGTGTTCTGAGTATCTTATGAAAATACTCTTCTTTCCTCTAGGACCCAATTTCCCAAACTTGTGAGAGGACTCATGTGTATAGCAAAGCACAACCCCATGACTTAAGAAAACTTAAGTCTGGTTTTCTACCTGTCCATAACTCATATGGAGTGGAAGTAACTGATTTGGAAGGCACCCGGTTAAGTATATAGGCAGTAGTTAACAACGCATCACTCCAAAAAGTGATAGGTAAGTTAGCATGCGCCATCATGGACCTAACCATTTCTAGTAGGGTTCTGTTTTTTCTCTTCGCAACACTATTTTGTTGAGGAGTATATGGAATAGACAACTGTATTTCTATTCCTTTTTCATCACACAATTTTCCGAACTCATCAAATAAATATTCTCGACCTCGATCGGATCTCAATGTTTTTATTTTCTTATATAATTGATTTTCTACCAGGTTCATAAACCTTTTGAAACAACTTATTGCTTCAGATTTATGAGAAATCAAATAGACATATCCGAATCGAGTATAATCATCTATAAAAGTGATGAAATAAACAGCCCCATGCCTTCCTTTCACATTCATTGGACCACAGACATCAGAATGGATTAAATGCAGAGGAAATTAAGTTCTTTTACCCTTTCCAAATGGTTTCCTTATTGTTTTCCCTTTTAGGCAATGCTTACATATGGGCAAATCGACTTTTTCAATGTTGCCCAACAAGCCCTCTTTGGCTAGTCTATTCATACATTGTTGGCCAATGTGACAAAGTCTAGCATGCCACACATTCACATCATTATCATATATATTAGGAGACGTGAGAAGGGAATAACAAATATTTGCATTAACATAGTCAATATCTAATACAATGAAACAATCCAGAAAATAACCACAAATATAGTAATTTGTATCCAAAAAACAAATCCACACCTCTATTATAGAAGTTCATATTAAAATCTAGTTTAACCAATACTAAAATAGACACTAAATTCCGACGAATCTCCGGAGCATACAATATATCATGAATGAACAAAGTTCTTCCACCACGCATATTCAGTTGGCATGTGTCAATTCCTTTCACTTCAGCTCTAGAGTTGTTTCCCACATAGATCCACTTAGTTCTAGTTGGTACTCGTCGGAATTCCACGAAGGATCCTCTATCCTTCACTACATGGTCTGTCGCTCTTGAATCCACAGTCCACAAAGGATTAGACTCAGTTAAGAACATAGAACTCGACGCAAAAGTAAAGTTCTGAAAAGTATAAGGGGTGCATACCTTCTTTGGCTCACGACAGTCGCGAGCATAGTGACCATTCTTATCACAGTTGTAGCATTTCACCCTTGCAAGCTTTTTCATGCGAGGACACTTTCCTCTTTCATGTTGGTTAAACTTGGGTTTCTTCCCTGAAGGAACTGCTTCCTTGCCTATCACTTTATTAAACCAGTTAGGGCGTTTGCGCTTGGAGCTCGAAGCTCCATGTGAGCTAGAATTAGCATGATAGAGTTCAGCATCCGGCTTAGCCGCCAAGAGGCGGTCCTCTTCCAGCTCAAGATGGCGCATAGCATCCTCAAAGGTTTTGATATTATCATTATGGGTTAGGTGCACCTTCATATGCTCTCAACTCTGAGGCAAAGAACGAATCACTGCTTGCATTTGCTGCTCATCTGTCAGGACATGGCCAGCATCTTTCAACTCATTTATCATGTTTGACATCTTTCTAAGATGTTGCTTCATGGTCTAACCATGAGGCTTCTTATAAGAGTCAAACCTAATAGTGAGCTGCCTCAGTTTAGTCACCGAAGTATGACCAAATCTTGCTGCCAATGCTTCCCACATTTCTTTGGCATTGTCAAAACGCCTAAACTCTCGCATGACGTCATTGTCCATGCTGCTCAGCAACGTAATGCGAGCAAGATAGTTCTTTCTTTTCCATGCAGCAAATGCTTCCTTATCTCTCTTGTGCTGCGCAGTGTTTCCTTCTTCAGGTTCTACCATGGTTAGGTTAAGAGCTTCTAGTGCCTCTTACTCTTCCAGCACATATTGGATTTTCATGTGCCATATTTCATAGTTGTCACCATTGAGCTTTTCACATTTGTTTAGCTCGGCAACTATGCTCTTTGTGGCTGAAGCCATTGATCTGAACACATCAGACATATATGCACGAATTATTAATGCCTATCATTAATGCATCCCTATTTGCATAGACCCATCATATTAATGAATAATTTCAAGCAAGGCTTCAGAATCAAAAGGTCACTATGTTTCCAATTATCCTCTAAAAATCCTAACTTAAAATTATCATTAATATGATTGTCATATGCAAAATCAATTCTATGAAGTTACAAAAACTTCTAAACTACCCACAGCAACCAACAATAACAGAAAGCAAATAATATTTGACATACAATAATAATGCTCTCACATAATACAAATAACATATTAGTTGATACATCAACAACAATCAGGTAGTAAACATTACATAAGATGTCCACATAGCACACTTAACAAAGATCAGCCAATACATCTAACACCAAGTCAGCACACGAATTGAGAAAGATCCTCTTTTGTTCAATTTATTGATCTTTTCTCTTGTAACAATCCAGTAATATTCATTTACAAAATCCATCGCAATTTTCTTATATGAAGCAGCTCCGTTGACATCCCATATGCGATTCAACACATCTTGCCATTCAGGTGGAAGAGTGTTCATGAAAAATCGCACCATCTCTGACTGTGGCATAGGACAACCATTCCATATGACCTTTTGAATTTTCCCGTTGACTTCAAGGACGTGATCAATTAAGTCACCACTCTCCCATCGATGATCAGTCAGCTCAGCTATCAACTTAGATAGCCTTTCCTTTTGTTCATCGGTAATTGCGCGAACAGGTGTGTGCAACCTCAGGGGAGGCATTATTCCTGTAACAAATGCAGAACAAATAAGAGATTACATATAATTCACATAAGACTTAATTGAAAAATAAACATATTCTTTTTCTCTTTTTTTTTTTTGGGTCAACGGTCAACGGTCGCCGGTCAACGGTCAACGGTCGTTGGACAAAGTCGCCGGTGGTTGGACCGGTCGGACCGGTCGAGCCGGGTCCGACGGACCGACTGCACGTGTCGCGCGCATGCGCGGGCTGATGTCACACAAACGTCAGCCGGCACGTGCCACGCGTGCGCCAAGCATCCGCGGGTCGGGTCAGGTCGGGTCGCCGGCCGGTGATCGCCTGGCCAACCGTCGTCGGCGCTGACGTCATCGGTGACGTCAGCGCGTGACATCAGCACGCGTTGGTTTGCCGACCGGCACGTGCCAGTTCGCTGGCGGCGGCACGCACGTGCCGGTTCGCCGACCGGCGCGTGTGGTGCACGTGCCGGTTTGCCGACCGGCGCGTGTGGTGCACGTGCTGGCCGATGCCAGCACTTCGGGCGCGTGCAGTGTCGCCCGGCGATGCACGACATGTCGCCGGACTCGTCTCGACGAGCCCTTTCACCTTATATTTTCAGAAATCGATTTTGACTTATAGAAACTCAAAAAATAAATGGACGAACAGCGCTCGGGTGTCGGGATTTCTTGCCCCGATTCGTACCGGCTGATTACTTTCGCGAAAGATCAATCAAAAAACTGAAAAGGGTCGGGAAAACGTGAACTAGGGCTCTGATACCAATGTTGGGAATATCGGATCCCCGAAAACCGGATTCGACACTAAATCGAACCCCTAAAAGTAATGCGGAAGACAAGTCCGGGATAATCACGTATCACCGATCGTAAAGCATACCACGGATTCGAGCGTACCTTGTTAGCCACAGATTAAACACCGACGCCGATAAGAGGAAGAGATTTGGCCCTGTTCAATCCGATGACGCCTGGAAAGAAGAAGAAACGATGCCTTGTGCTTACTGTTTCTTCTTTTTGGAGAGAGTGCAAGGGAGAGGGAGACGTATGTACGTTGATTGCCAAAACAGTGCATTCTCCCTCTCTCTCCTCCCTTATATACGTCACTCCAAAAAACAATTAATCGTGCCCCTTCATCCATGGGCCCAACTCTTGTGGGCCGGGCTTTTAGGCCCAACATAGGCGGACGGGCCTTAAGCCCATCACTAATAAAACCATCATGAACTCAGCTCCATACCTTCTGATGTTGCAAGTGAATTTGGTGGGAAAGCCATCAAGGTTTGAAACTACATTGATCCTACCAAAGTGAGACGCCGGTTTTACTCTTTTCAACTGAATATGCAGAAGAATATCATGGTTCAGATTTTGGTCACAGAGAACAACTCTTTGCTACACTCAGCTGAGGATACATCATGCGGAAGAGTTTGTGCAGTATGCTCATAGCGGCAACCTAGTAGACATGACTTTTGCTGTCAAAGATTTAAAGGTATTTGATCGTAGTCGTCATTGGTTATGTCAAATATCGAGACATTTGGGTCATAAAGGCAACTAAAAGTTCTTGAATATATTACTTTACTTTCAAACACATCTCCATTGCCATAAAGTGAGTCCACCTAATCGCAGTAATGTTATTGGAGTCACATCCAGGACCATCTATTCTGTTGAATGTTATTGGAGTCACATCCAGGACCATCTATCCTGTTGAAGTTTTTCCTTCTGTCTTCCAGTGAACACGATGCTATTTAACCTTTGTTCATCTCATGGAAGTCCAGGCATTTCTTGCATTCTGTGAGGGATGTGAAGTTGACGTCCATTTGTACTTTCTGAAGGCCGGCGGGCAAGTAAATTCTAAATGCTCTTTTGTATCTCACTTTCTAATCCCTTTTTTGTCCGTGCTTCCCTTCGATTTTGTTTATGCAAGTTAGCTCAGATGCAAAGAGTAGCTTCATGCAATTAGTGCATAACTGGTTTTATTAGATGACAGAATGCTAGTTATCTGCTCAGATACCAAAACGTGCTAATGCATAGCTTCACAATCACAATTGTAAAGGCCCATGGCAACGTTACCTTTGCGCTAGATATATATATATATAAAAAATAAAATAAAAAAAAGGAAGAGAGACTGTCATCGAAAATTTGGAAATATATGGCACCTTCAAATTAAGTCTGTATAGTACTAGCTTAGGGAGGTTTAAGTTCAGATGATAAATGGTTTACTTATCAAGTTTGATGTAAGATGCTAGTAAGTATTCCAGCTAAAAATATCAATGCAAAACTTGATGGCGGATATGTCTTTTTATTTTTTCCTTTAGGTACTAATTTCTTGGTTTCAAGTGCAAACATCTCCGCCGTCGCAGAGGCGTGTAAGCGCCGATGCATAAAGAAAAAATGGAGTTCCCCCTCCGTGGAGACATTTGGTCGCTCGATCACTTGCCTCTCACACGTGAGAAACGACCTTGCTATTCAAGCTTCTCCTTCCCAACTGAATCAATTTCTTCCACATATCTTCTTCTTCTGTCTTTCTCACCCACAACTCCCATAAAAAAGTTCGCGGTGGCCACTGAAATCCATGTCAATCATTCCTCAGCTTCATCCATTGAGTGAAATAGCTAAGAACTTGCTTATTCGAGCCCTGACGAGTGATGCGTAGTTTAGATGCTATCCTTTGTTAAGTAGTGGCTCGTTTTGGTCGATAGTGAAAAGCTAAGTGGTTGCTTATTGTGCCCTGATGAGTGATGCGTAGTTTAGATGCTATGCTGTGTTAGGAATGTCCGATTGAGAAATCTGAGTCTTCTTCAACCGATTGCCAGGTCATGAAGCTTTTGGTGGTGGATTGGAGACAGAAATTTGTTATCAAGTTTGTGATTAGCCCTGTTGACAATGATCGTAACTTGATGTGCATAAATCTGAAGTCATTGAAAGAATCTAATGCTGTTGATGGGGTGATTCAAAGTCATTACATCCTAAGACTAAGGTATTTCACAGCTTTAGCTAGTAGATCTATCAATGCTAATCGCAGAAAATGCTGAACGGTTAAACCATAGGAAGAAACCTACGGATAACATTCTATGGATGCTACCATTCAGTCTTGGTGATGTTTTCCCGATTTGCCTAGTTAATATGATGGTGTTGCATGGAGTTTTGCAACACTCAATAAGCTAAAGTGCGATTCTCGCTTGCATAACTCTTAAATGACCATGCTTTTTCATGATTTACTTTTGCTTCATCGCATTTAATTACCAAATACCACTAGAAGTTCTGCTTTTTAAACTCATGTTTGGCAATCAGCATCATTTGTGCTCATTTGGAATAAATATTCATATTAAGATTATTATATTCTTCTAAAACCTCTAGCTTTCCTATCACGACTCAACTCGTCAATATCTGCTTATTAACTAATTACCTTCAAGCTAGACCTCTTTGATATATTCATAAAGTATCTAGCGCACAAGTTCAATGCAACCTTCTTTTGAAGGTACGATGTCATTGTTCTTCTTACTAGAATAGCTTGACAGTTAATACTTTTAACAACTACAAAGTAATCTGCGCAGGCCGTCTGATTTGTCCTTATAACACCTATTATAAACATTGATTATTTGAGTGTGCAGTTGCCGGACATCAATGCCTCAAAACTTCAATGGACTCTATAGTGCGTCAATGGTAAAGGCCTTTCAATTGGGTGTATAGAGCTCTGAATTCATTACGTTGGAAATGGTGTATTTGATGGTTAAGATTGCAAACTTGTGGGCACAGATGGAAGAGTTAAAGTAATCCTTTTTCCACCCTAAAAATAATATCGCGCCAATTCTATGGAAAAACCAGCAGAAATAAAGTCTTCAAACTGTGTTCAAGGACATGAGCTTCTCCATATTCTCATGAAGCAATTTAATCAAATTTCAATGGAGTGGCCCATGCTAGAAAACGAAGTAGGCCCATACTAGAGAAAAATATGTCAATGGCCCATGCTAGAAGAAGGAATTTAATCAAATTTTCATAGAGTGAGTACTGGTTTATCTCTCCTGTACAGAGAACAAATTCAATGAGGATTTCAACCTCAAACTTTATAGAAAAGCTTTACGAAATGCTAACCTTTTTCTTAGATATAGCATTGTGAACAAAATGGACAATCCTCTAAATATCTTATTAACGTTGAACATATATCTTACAATCATTTAATTTTTTAATTATATTAATATTTATTTTCATATTTTACTTCCATAAACTTAATTTAATTTAATTTTTTGCACATTCTGTGTACTCTTGTCATAATAGGGGAAAAATCAACTCTCTTCGTAGATTTAAGAATCTAAATCTCAATCAGCTTTGTTCATGTGTTATTATCATGGGTAATGTAGTAAATTACATAACATGCACAAATGACCGTTGTTTTCAGTCCACAACCATGCACTAGGCATGAGTACCTAGTTATATTAGCAACTAACGTATGAAAATAAACATTACTGAGTAATTTTGATAAACTAAACTTAAAAGTACAACGATAGTGATAAAATCAAAGCATTGTAATGTAAAAGTAGTTCAAAGTAATAACAGTACAAACACAAGGTTCATGTCTGAGCAAATGACAAACAACTTCAAAAAGCGCAAACCACAACATCCAAAGACCTGGAAACTATCACAATTGTCTAATTTGCATCATGTTTGAGCAAATGACAAACAACTTCAAAAAGAGCAAACCACAACATCTAGAGACTTGGAAACTAACACCATTGTCTAATTTGTGATGAATGCAAATGCCATCAAGACACAGAGGATGAAAATCAGCCTAGGCATGTCACCAAACAGAATGTACATCAGTAGCCCACACTTGACACATTTCAGAGCAACAGCAACGATGGTGAATGCAAGTCGGAATCTTGAGTCCATATTTTGCCCTCTCATTGTGATGAATTTGAGCATTGTGTAGATCCGCATAATTTTTGCATGGGTAGTGTTGGCTGGAACATCCGTGTATTGGAGGGCTCCAATCAGGTACTCTTCCAGCGAATCAAGACGTGGGATAAATGCAGCAATTTGATCTGCAAGCTCTGCTCCGCGTCTTGGATTTAAAATCAACAATCTACGTGTTAGGCGACAATTTTTTGCAAAAGCTCAAGTTTTGAGCTCTTTCTGCGTTATATAAGACGATAGTCCATCCAAAAGCTATTAAGAACTCCCGATTTAAGTTCAAAAGGAAATTTAATGCACGGCATGAGGCCAAGCATCTAGTGCAAATCATAGTTAACAAGACTACGCATTGCAAGATTTTAAACTATGCATGCACTGCAGGAGTAACAAATCTATTCATCCACGGCCAATTAAGCCAGTGAAAACTTTCTTTTGGGAAAAAATAACGTCAGAGTACTAGGGATACCTCCCTAACAACTACTCTAACAGCACTTATCCACAAAGCAGAACCACCCAGATACACAAAACTACTTGGTAAGCCCCATGCTAACAGGGTAGAAACAGAGTAAAGCTAATTGCAGGTCTTAGCTTTTCTTAGGAGGAAACGCTAGTGAGACTTCCAATTAGTACGTTGTTCTTAACACGAGTTTCTCTTGACAAAAGAAGAAACATAGTGTATATATACAGTCGCGTCCCTTCATCAACAATGTAAGGGAATTTTCTCACCCAGTGACTTTAGGAGAAGATTCCCATCCTTCACAACTTCGTGATTAATAAAAAAGAGATGACAGTTATTATGGCAAAATCTGCCATTTTGACGTGAATCATACTTGAGGGCAACTGTATTCAATTACCAAATGGATTCATGAAAATTTACCCATTCGCGTAAAGAAAGGGTCAGTGACAACAAGAAACATTCTTTTTGCCACTGAATATAACACTTATGAGCACGAGCCAGCATGCTCTGTTCTGAGGGTCGAGTCAGTGTGAACATTGAGAATTAAAATCTGGATCAATCGGCAAAATGATAGAAGACAAAATGAGGGTGATATAACCTGTACCAACTTCTAGAAAATGCGAGAAACAAGCCATTTTACACATCCACCAGACATGGCTCTAAGTACCTGCTCTGTTCTGAGTAGAGCCATTTCTACTCTTTGAAAGTTGAGTCCTCATGAACATCGAGTGAAAAAAAAACTGTCTCAACCCTCAGTCAATGAAAATAAAAGAAGAGGAAAAAATCTGGGTGTACAAAGTGGTGTTCTGATCCGACTCTCACAATCCAAGGCGAAGAACAAGCCGTTTCTACAGACAAGTGAAAGATCCCCAACTAGGCTATCAAGTGATGAACAGCGAGTTCAGAAGTTCACCTGAGTTACGTAGAGTGCAGGTTTTTTCGACATTAAACAGCATTCACGTAATGGATTATACACAGAGAACATGATCAAAGATGGGAACAGGAGAGGATATCAACTTTGGCATTAGTTTACTTGCAATCCTCCAACTTACAGACGGAGGCTGGGCTGTTTAAGATGTGTTTGAGGTCACGGAAGCTTACCTCCTACCACCATGATCAGCTGGATTGTTTGAGTTCGCCATTAACCTTTCCGATTTGCCTCGCTAATCTCTTCCTTGCTTGGCTGAAAATGAGAACAGGCCGGAGCTGTTGCAGACCTTGACTATCATAAATTCCATGGAAGAGCTTTTGTTATTAGGTATGAGAAATCGGACTGTGTGATGTGGTCACATCAAGGGTGGGGCCCTGAATCTTTCGCCTGCCAAGGGTGGGGTAGGGTGACGGGTCAGACACAGGGGCCCTAAATCTTTCAATCCCCCGCCTGACATCAGGCGAAAGATTCTTTCGCTGATCACCCCACCCTTGGTGTGACCACATCACACAATCCGATTTCTCATACCTAATAATAAAAAGTTATGGGGCGTTAACTGATTGATGGGTTGGTTTGAAAGGTCTAGTTACCCCTTTTACCAAAGAATCCGAATTGCTCTCTCTATGCTTTTTCTTATTTGTTTATTGAATTGCTTATTATTTATCTCTTTTTTTTTTTGCCCTTTTTGTTATTATACAAATATCCATCTTTAAAAAGTAGCTCGATAATTAAAATGATACCTGGATTTTACGAACAGGTGGTGAAATGAGAACGTAAATGGACTTACCATAAAAAAAAAAAAGAAAAAGATCTAGAGACATTAAACGATTGTGGATTGGAGGGAGAAATTTGTCGACCAATTTTGTGATTAGCCCTGTCAATAATGATAACAACTTGACATGCATAAATCTGAAGTCAATGAAAGAATCTAATATTGTTGATAGGGTGATTCAAAGTCATCACGTCCTAATACTGTCACGCCCCGAACCCCGAGCGTGTGCTCATCCCTCTTTGGTCGATAATGTTTTGCGACTTCTTAGGACGAGTCGCTGGCCCTTTCATTTTATTGCACATACGGAAGCGAAAATAAATTCCTTGACAGTAACCATCTTGGAATAGAAAAGTAAGACAACAAACTTCAAAAACAATCTTGCCTTTATAAACACATAATGAGTCATGTACAAGAATCTATGGTCAAAAGACTACAAAAGACCGTTCTCCAAAAGAAGCGGTCCTATCCGACCTATATTTCACATCATCTCCTCTTTGCTCCAAGTCCTCCACTTGACGAACCTGAAAATGGTTTTACAATAACCAGTGAGAGAATGTCTCAACAAGTCCACCCACTAAACTCCTATTATGAGGGAAATACGCTTCAGGGAACTCTAGCCACACAATCACACAATTGGAACAGGGAACTTACCTCGCCTCAGTTCATTCCTGCAGGTCAGCACAGTTCGTATCTCAAATGCACGAAATTAATGCATACAGCAATTGAAACACCTTACTTTTCTCAATCAACTACAAGGCTCTCAGCCCAATCCATCACAAGAGTCCCGATTATAAGGCTAAACCATTATGACACAACCCATACCGTGCCACACAGTTTTGTCTCATAATCAGGCGCATCAAACTCAGACAATCATGCGTTCCAATTGTTAATTAAGCCACTCGAGGCATTGTCAACATCCATGTTTAGCTGTCTACTGGCATAGCCAAGCATCGTCTCTTCCCCATAGAGCACGGCTACGTCACATTGACGGCTATCCCGAAGGAGCTTAGATCCAGAATCTACTGCGACTCGCTATCCTAATGCATGGGTAACCCGAAAGTGGGATTCAGTAACGTCCGGTGTAAACGCTAGGATGAGTTCACTTTAACTAACACACGACCACTCAATCTCGGCCCAGGACACTATGCATTGCATACAAATGCCTCGATTAAAATAGCGATCCTGACCTATTTTCTTCGTATTAAAAATACATTGTAAATTAGTCATGTGTGGGTACACGATCAACTCGACCTAGAAAAGGTGATGTCTTTCACTTTTAAAATCCTACTGTTTTATATAGTATATAGAACCATTTTCGGTGTTAAAATCCGACACCGAGATTTTCTACATAAATATTGGAAATTCACAATTTTTGGAATTAAATACCAAAATCCAATCAGTACTAAATTTGCATAAATTAAAATTCAATTGGTGAAATTAACTACATCATTGCAATCAAGACGAAATTCGGTCACCTATTCCCGGCCTAATTTCTGGAAAATAATTAATAATTAATTAATTTCGAAAATTAATTAATTAATTTAATTCAATTTCCAAAAATACTAACCTAGGCCAAATTTATTAAATTAAATACCAATATAGACCCGGAAAATTCCCGAACCCTTCTAGATAAATAATACAATTTATTTAGGCCTTAGCTAAACCATGCTAACCACCTAACATGCTCAATTAAATAATTAAATTTCTAATTTGATCTAACTAACCACCTAATTCCTAATTAAATAAATCTAAACATCCCTTAGACGTCATTAGCCTAGTAAGAAGAGTTTCGAGTATAAACTTACTTGTTAATTGCGGAAAACGGTTCACCACGGCGACGACGCGACGGCGGCTGAAACCCAAATTTTCGATGGCGTCGGCAGACTTGGACCGGGCCTAAACTTGGCCCAACAAATCTCAGCCCACACCGAGATTTGTTGCTGAATCGAGTGGGCCTCAAATGAACTGAACAGGCCTTTAATGGGCTGTCTTGGCAAGCTTCTGATTTTGTTGGGCTTCGCTGGACTAGGCTGACTTCAAAGATGGGCTACTGGACTTATGGGCCCAGCTAGACTGTAATTTCACTAGGCTTCAAAATCGGGCTGAACCAATGCTGAACATGGGCTGAAGACACGACTCAAAGGAGCTGCTGGCTTGTGTGGGCTTGAAGAAGACGGGCCGTGAAGATGGGGATTCGGTGGAGAGAGAGGGGTGTGCCAAATTAAGAGACAAAAGGAAGGAAAAAAAAGAATCGAAGCAGGAGCAGCGAGCGGATGGGGGTGCCGACCAACGTGTCCAAGAAGTCAAGGCGGAGGGGCCCAACATTGTCAATCTTAGCTATTACATTAACTCACTTGTCTCCTATTTCTTTCCACTTGATAAATCCATATATTATCCAATTAAATGCCCAAAATTCCAGCCCCTTATTCAAAACCAAATTTCACAACTTTAATTTCAATTTCATCACTCAACTTCCCAAATTGAGGTCCAATTTTGATGAAAAAAATTCCGTACAATTTTCTACAAGTCCTCAATATTCAAAGGCTCGGCTTGGAAGTCAAAACTCACTTAAATTCAGCTCGTATGAATTTCCGCTAATTTTCCATGACATTCGAATCTATTTTCCATAAAAATCTCGGAATCTTTGAAAAATATTTGGAGGATGAGTCGGCGTTCCTAAAATAGATCGTGACACTATAGAACTTTCAATTTTTGAAATCGGGTTCAAATTCGCGGTTAATTTTAATCTGATGCGATTTTAGCATGACCTAGTTTACCGGGTAGTTTTTAGGAATTTTTGATGCAATCGACCTGTGATCAATTTATCTCGAGTCACATAGTGCATCTTCGACATATTAGCGACTCTCGGTAATTGTGAAAATCTCAAAGTTTCAATTACAGGCACTGGGTACCAAAATGATAGAAAAATTGGTCTAGTGTCGATCGACGAGTATTTTGCAATCATGTGGAATCACCATAATTTCATCACATATTTCAATCGAATCGACCTATCTCTGACCTCTGATCGATCTCCGACGGTGCCATAATGACCCCTGCAGACCAACATGGTTGAGCAGTCGGCTCCTGATCGAATTCTCAAGTCCAATTGCATTTAAATTCCTTAATTGTTTCCCCAGATAGTTTAGTTATCTTGTGAGTGATAAGCTCAAAGAATGACACTATTGGCGCGTTGATGAAAAGCCCGATTTATTTAATCGAAAACGAAATATGAAAATTCAGGCTGTCACAAATACTAAGGTAACACGCAACTTTAACTAGTAGACCTATTAATGCTAATCGCAGAAAATGCCGAATGGTTAAATCATAGGAAAAAACCTACAAATAACATTCTATGGGTGCTGTTATTCGGTCTTGGTAATGCTTTCTTGGTTTGTCTAGTTACTTTGATGGTGTTGTATGGCGTTTTGCAACATAATAAGCGAAAGCACCATTACATCCGCTTGCATAACTCTTACATGACCATACTTTTTCATGACTTACTTTTGCCTTGTCACATTTAATTATCAAATAACAATAGAAAGTTCCAAGTTCCAAGGTCATGTTTGGCACTTGGGCACCATTTGAGCTGATTAATATTGATCTATATACAAATATCATCTTTGTACTTGTAAATATCATATTAAGATTCTAATATTCTTATAAAAACCTCCATCTTTCTTTTCACACATTCAGTTTGTCAAGATTTGCCTATCAATTGATTACCTTCTTTGACCAAAAAAAAAAAAAAGAATGATTACCATAAAGAGAAACCTCTTTGATATATTTATAGCATTTGGTGCTAAGGTTCATGCAACCTTCTTTTGAAGGTAGTTTCCTGGAATTATTCAATAGTTTATAGTTGCAAGCAACTAACAAAATAATCTATGCGAGCAGTCTATTCTATCCTTAGAACACCTATTACAAACATTCATTATTTGAGTGTGCAATTTCCAGACATAAATGTGTCAAAAAGTTCAATGGACTTTGCAATGCTTCAATGGTAAAGGTCTTGTAGTTGTGTGTATGGTGCTCTGAATTCATTATGTTGGAAATGGCGTATTTGATGGTTAAGATTGCAAACTTGTGGGCAAAGATGGAAGTATTAGAGAATTCCTTTTCCCCCTATAAATAACCTCGCTCCAATTCTATGGAACCAAGAAGAAATAAAGTCTTGAAATGGACGTGTTCATTGAGAGAAAATGACTGCAAAATGCGGTGATAAGCATTGTCACCTTGTATGTATCCACGGAGATGAGTTTCTCTGTGAGATCTGTCAAACGGATATGGCAATCCCCAGCATGACCAAAAAGCCAACAAGTTCAGAGTAAAAGGATAGGGAAACTCTGGGTCAAACGGATACTGCAGCCGTTTATGCTCGCTATTAAGACTTGAAACAGATCCGATCCTCGATAGGGGTAGGCTAATCTAGTAAAACTGATCTGATCCCTCGGCCAAAAATAATCATAAATTTATTATACTTATATCAATTCAATCATAAACCAACATTTCAATTGTACAAATTGAGTCATTTATTGTTTGACATTTTGTTAATATATTCTATCTAGCTAATTTTATCTAGAAATCGATGTATGGAGGTTGGCCACGGTTAGCCAACAGGACGTGAGTAATTTTTACAAATTTTTTGAATTTTTTGAATTATTTTTTCATTTTTCTCTTTTTTGTTTCTTTCTTTTTCATTCTTTCTCCAACAGTCGCTAGGCCTCAAAGATAGCCCATGACCAAACAAAGGTGACAATTGACAAGGGTTGCCCTAGCCAAAGGTTAGTGAGGGGACCCTTGCCAATTGTTACCTATGGTGAGCCATCGCTGAGGCTCAAGGATCAGCGAAGGAAGAAAGTTGAAAAAAAGGAAAGAAAATAAAAGGAAAAATAATAAAAAATTATAAAAATTATCCACCTCAATGCCGGTTGTGCCATGTAAGCCAATGGATGACAATTTTCCATCAAAACCGACTTAACGAACTACATTGGTAAAAATATTAGAATATTTAGGATTCAATTTGTTCGATTAAAAGGTTATGATAGGATTGATATAAATATAATAGGTTTATGACTTTTTTTAGTAATTTTCCTAGTACATAGTTATACTTACATTGAAGCAATATTACTCTGTCTCACTTTTTTGTTTCTTCTAATTATGCCTCAACATTCGAAAAGTCGTCTCACTTTCCTGACGTGAACTGGCTCTGTTGTCAAATAGGTAAATCTTTCCTTGAAGAATTTGTATGCCGGCTACTTCCATTTTTCACATATTGCATGCATTCATGCTTCCTTTGGGTGAAGGAGTACGTCGGGCTTAGTAGCTTTCATTTGTAACTTGGGGTGCATGTGAAGATAGCGTGCAGATTATTGCTGAGGTTCGGATATTAGGACCTAGTTATGACCTAGGTCAAAATTGTCATTTGTGTATCAAAATATTAGTGAATGAGAATAATGTGATATCACGGAGATTACAACCATAGTCAAGCTACTTAACCACTCTCGATATTTACAAACTCTCAATTATATTCAATAATTCACGTAGTATTTAACTGTAATAATTTGTTGTGAAACAATCTCTTGATCGCACAAATGAATAGAAGAAGTCTAACCCACAAGATTTAATCAGTTTCAATACTCGTGATTGCTTCATGGTGTAATTCATGAATAAGCCTCCTCTTACTTCTTTACATAAGGCGTAGACACCCACCCTTAAATTTAATGTATTTGAATCTAGAAAAGGAAACTCTTCTAGAAAACTTAATTGAACTAGGAAATCTGCTCTAACTAAGAAACTTACTTAAAAAAATTTCTAGATCAAATTCAAGATATATTTTCAACTATCATTATCGTCATTTATTCTACTTTGTGATATAAAAGATATTCCAAGTTATAATAATACATCACGAGGTTCCTGTCCAAGCCAACATTGGTAGGACGCACAACAAAGCCACATTCGCAAAGGGCAAATGACAACAATAGAAAAATCGAAAATCGTCATCATTCTCTAATTAATCCTCGGATTCGATGAGATTATCAACATCAGGATGTAGGGAACGATGATCAACCAAGGCATGTCATCGAGCATAATGTACATCAGTAGGCCGCATGAGACACATCCTAGAGCAACTGCAATGAGAGTGTACATAAGTTGAAGCCTTGGATCTATATCTTGTTGTCCCATCTTGTAAATTAATTTCTGTTGGACGGTTTTGACATTCATGTGGATAGCATGATGGGTGCCCTGCTAATGTTGGTTGGACCTGTATAGTTATACGTGTCCCTTATGCTTTGAAGCAAGCACTCCTCTAGAGAATCAAGATGTCACGCCCCGAACCCCGAGCTCGTGCACATTCCTCGGCGGTCGATTAAAAAATTCGTGGCATCCCAGGACGCGTCATCAACCCTTTCATTTTATGTACATGTGGAAGCGAACTAATAAACCCTAGACAACAAACAACCATAGGGATAGTAAAAGCAAGACAACAATTTTCACAAACTAAAAAAAGAAACTTTATAAACAATTTTCACAAACCTCTTTACCAAAAAAAAAAGCAATTTTCACAAACCACACTTTATAAACAAACCAAGTCAACCCTACAAGTTTATAAACAAGTTTGTCTCCAAAAAGAAATTACCATACAACCTACACTCTGGACCCTTTCGCCTCGGGCTTTGGATTCTCCATCCTAGGGACTTGAAAAAGGGGTAACCACGACGGGGTTAGATACAATCTCAGTGAGTCGACACCCTAAACTCCAATTAGGACGGGAATTCACCCAGAGACAGCCTAAATAGGCACCACACAAGACTTATCTCGCCTCGGCACGTCCCTGCACATTAGATCATCACATATGCACTTATAAACGCAGCAAGCGTAATCAATAACTACAACGTATCATTTTCATATATCACTCAATCATAGAGGTCCCGATTATAAAGTAAAATCGTTATGACACGTCTCATTCTATGCCACACAATTTTACCCCATAATAAAGCGTGGCTATCTCAACCACTCGGGCATGTTCCAATTATTTATGACCCATCAGCCACGACCAACTCAATAGTCGGTGGTCATCCGGCATAACCAGGCATCGTCCTGGCAACATCTATATTTAGACGACATTCCATAAAAAGGAGCATCGCCTTAGCCTCCACTGCGACTGGCATTTGTTGACAAAGGGCATCCGAACTTAATCAGGCATCGTCCCGCGTGAATGCATCAAGACGGGTTTCGATAGTGACCACATGCACATCCATACTCAGCCAAGAATATCGTGTTTTGCGCTCAAATACTTCCATTTCAAATAATAGACTTAGCCAATTTTCTTTGTATTAAAAATTTTTGGTAAAATAATTGTGCGTGGTCACACCTTTAAATTGAACCAAAACGCGGTATGCTCCCATTTTAAAATCCCACGATTTTACATAGTACCTAAAATATTTTTGGTGTAAAAAACCGACACCTGGTACTTTTCTAATTAAATACCCATATAATCAATTTTTGTAATAATAGCCAATAATCACCACCAAGCACTCAATTGCACAATTAAGCAATCGATTTCACATATAAACTCATCCACAATGATCAGCATAAAATTTTGATAAACGGCTAATACGTCACTAATTACGTTAATTACGATTAATTAAATAAATCTCGATTAAATAAATAAATTACAATTAATTAAACCGAACCACTTAATTAACCTAACCATGCAACACTTCATCAATCAAGTCAACTTTATCCTCCATCATATAGTCATGAACACCAAAAATCCCTTTCTAAAACTCACTTGGCAACACCCTTTTTTTGTTCAAACTTGTCGAAATAAATTTGTATGGGGTCCCATATTTGAAATTAACCCGCCAAACTTTGCACGCATTTAGTATAAAACCTCCATATTTTATTGAACACATAAAACTTAGCGTCCAAACCCAACACCATATTTCTTTTCTAATTTCTTTTCTAGTCACCCTCTTTTGAAAGCAAACCTTAGTAACCCCTCTTTTTTTTTTTTTTTGGGTTCAAATCGTTTAGAAATAAATTCGTAGGTGCTCAGGTACTCAAAATTAATCCATCAAACTTTGCATGCACCTAGTTTAAAACCTCACTTTTTTTTTATTGGGCAAATAAGTTTTGGTGTCCGGACTCGACACCTCATTTATTTTCTATTTAAAAGCTTATAAGGTCCTCTTTTGACATAAAACTCGGAACCCACATAGAGCAACTAATCTCGTCCTATCACGCATAAGTCCTCAGCATGCCAAAAATCCATCAAATCACAAAATATACCATTATCCAACAAGCAAGACACCAAGAACAACCACAAAACCACAATCGGCCATAACCGGCAAAAACTAGGTCCACTCGCGCGCCTCCAAGTTTAATTCCATAAACCTAACCAAACGAGTTTAGAAAATTCTCAAATTTCAATATGTTATAAAGGACGCTTAAACAAACATTTTTCTGTGAAGACACCTTGACCCAGATCCTTCTAGATTAAGAGTAGTAAATCGCTTAAACCGTTACAAAAAACTGTGTCCGTTTCCAGAAATTATATTTTGCAAAATCAGTTTAATTCGAGGTCCAAAATTTGTCCGTTTAAACTAAATTTTGACTATATTAAATTAAAAGATGTGATGAACAACTTTTGTGAAGAAACTCTTTCAAAAATCGGACCCTAAGAGTTGATAAAAATCTTTTGAACACCAAAAGGTCACAAGTTCCAGCATCAACCCACGATTCTATTTTGCAAATGACGGGGCTGAAATCTTATCATTTTAATTCCCTGAAATCTTAAGTAAAATACATGTCATAGCTGAAAATGTCTAGAATATTTTTCAAGAAGGAAGTAACCTCAAAATTGCAGCACATTTCCATCCATGAAAATAGCAAATGGCGAGGGTCCAGTAAATTGATCTGGAGAGAAATCCACTAAACCAACTTAATTAGCACTAATCAATCTTAGCACTAATCTAACCAAGCTAAGTACTAATCTAAACAAGCTAATTAACACTAATCTAACCCCTTAAGCACAATTAACAACCTAATCAAGGATTAGGGAGTTAACTCACCGAAATTCGACGATGGCAGCCTCACGGCGACGGCGACGCGAAGGCGGTGAAGACCCGAGCCTACCACATCTCCAATGGAGGCTTGGTGGAGGTGGGGTTGGCTCTACAAGCTCACAGCCAAGAGGAGCTCGGTTCGGCTTCTGTAGGCTATTGGTCTAAGCTGATTTCGGCTTGGCTTGGGCTGAGCTGCGGAGCAGATTCGGGCGCCGGGTGTTGTTGGTCAATGGTGAGGTAATGGAGTGAGCTGGTGGCTAGGCGGATGATGCAGCATCAACAAAATGAAGAGAATGATGCTGGCGTGAAAATGGGATGGGGGTGAAGATGATGTGGACGGTGAAGTGGGCTGAGACGGTGACTGTGTTGGACGTGAGGTGGGGTTTGCGGGCTATGTGTGTATGGAGAGGATGAGAACTTGAAGATGGGAAGCTGCTGAAGATGTGGTGCGGCCAAGATGAAGAGGGAGGGAGAAGAAGAAATGTGAGAGAGGACTGAAGAAGAAGAAAGTGGTCTGCTGCAGCAAGGGGAGGGGTTCACGCATGGTAAGGTAGAGAGGAAAGAGATGGGAGAGAGAGGGAGAATAAGGGGAGAAGAAGTCAAGTAAGGAGCCAATGGGAGCTAAGGGGAAAATATCAAGCACTTGAGTGCTTTGCCACCAAAGTTTTTAGCCCTCTTTGTCAAACACCCCTCCAATGGCTGATTTCTTCTCATTTCTTCACAAAATAACTTTAATTTGATGGCCAAATATCCTCCTAGAGCAGCCCATACGAATTTCCCCTAAATTCTTTTTGCCGAAAACTGATTTTTCCGCAAAATTTTGGGCTTGACAGAATTTTCCCGAAAGATGAGACAAGGTCCTAAAAATAAATCGTAATATGCTCAAATGTTTGATTCCCGAAACTGAATTCAATTTCGTGGTTAAAGTCAACCAAATGCAATTTTAGTACAACCTAACCTATCGGGTAGGTTTTAGGGATTTTAGTACGTTTGACTCGTGGTCGATAATTTTTTATCCACGTTTGTGTATCTCTAACTCGTAGGTGACTCTCAGTTGTCGTAAAAATCACGAGATTTCAAATACGTGTCCTGAGTGCACTATCGATAGAAAATCGGGTTACAGCCGTTCGATGCAAAATTTTGCAATCATGCGGAATCACCCGCAATTCAATTAAGTGTTTCTGTCGAATAGACTTATATCCGATTACAATTCGATTATAACAGTGTCGTATTGACCCTCGCCGACTATTATGGTCGAGCAGTCGATTTCCAATCAAATTCTCTAGTCCATCATGTTTATATCCCTTAATGGCTTCACCTAATAGAGTAGTTAACTCAGAGTAAAATGACCATAGGCCTATCGACAAGATGCTCATTTCATATTATCGGAACGGGGTCGAATTTTAGGATGTCACACAAAATGTTGGTTATATATTGCAGCAATTTGAGTTCCATGCTCTGATCCATATCTAAGAATCAAAATTAACAAACTATTTGTTAAACAATGTTAAAGCTCAAGTTGTGAACTCTTTCTGCATCTTATAAAAGGACAATTTTTCCGAAAGCTCTCTAGATATGAATCTACAATGAACATCAAGCGGTTCTCAATGCATAAACACATCAAGAACTGCCAATATAACTTCAAAAGAAATTTAATGGGCGGTATGATGCCAAGCTCCTAGTGCAACATTGCAGGAATCTAACCTGTGTTTGGACAGCTGGAGCGTATAGCCCATCTTATGGACAAAATATAACATGACGGTACAAGGGGAAAATACCTCCTCAACACCTACAAACCTATCCCGACCTATTCTAATAACACTGGTTCACAAAACAAAACCACCACCCAGACGCACAAAACTACTTGTTAAGCCTCCATGCTTCTTGGGTAGAAAAAGAGTATAGCTAATTGCAGGTCTATCTTTTCTTAGCATGGGTTTCTTTTGATAAAGGAAAGAGACCGTGTATATACAGTCGTGTCTCTTCCGTCAATGAAATAAATTTCTCACCCGGTGACTTGATAAGAAAGTTCACATCATTCCCAAATTTCTGAATTTCAAAATGAAATGACAATTATCATGGTATTTAACTCTCCTCAGACAAGCCCAGCTGTTCTAATGGCATTCAAACTTGAAAGGGATCATTCCTGCTATGAATCCAAATGAATTCCATTCCAAATTCATATCATGAAAGTTTGCCAATTCACGCACACAAAGGGTCAATAACTACGAGAAACAATCTTACTATTTCGACGACACCCGCTGAATGTACTCTGTCATGGGTAACGCCCATCATCCTCGAGAAAATATTGGGTAGGGCCCACGCCCTGTTTTACGCCCTGTTCTGACGCTTATGCAAATCGAGAACAAGAACCTGGATCAATCTATAAAAGGGGAAAAAGAAAAGATAAAAAAATTTGTGGGGTACAGCTTGCTATTTCGACCACACGAAAGGGTCGATAACTACGAGAAACAATCTTACTTTTCGACGACATCCGCCGAATATCCTCTGTTTTGGGTTACACTCATCATCCCCTGTTCTGAGTAGGGCCCACGCCCTGTTCTGAGGCTTATGAAAACCGACAACGAGAGCCTGGATCGATCTACAGAAAAGGAAAAAGAACAAAGGAAGAAATCTGGATGGTACGACTTGCTGTTTCAATCCGACTCTCAGAGTCTAAAATGAGAGAAACAGGGCCATCTTGTACCGTCAGGTGAAAGACGCCCCTCTCAATAGACCAAAACGCGTCAACCAGTGCGGGTCCAGAACACGTCAGCCCGTCAACCAGATTTACGTAGAGTGCATGCTTTTTCCCGGCAAAACAGTTTTCACGTAAAGTAACATAGGCAGTGGGATCAGAGATAGTAACAAGAAAAAAGGATCAAAAGATTTTGGCATGATTTTAAGCGCTGCGCTACAGCAATTGGGATTTGGTTTGAGGTCGTTGAAGCTTACCTACGACCACCGAGATCAGCTGGATTTTCGTTCGCCATTAACCTTCCGACTTTGGCTCGCTAGGTCTCTTCCTTTCTTTGCCCTATTATGGGACACAGTGGGTGGCGAATATGAGACGAGGTGGTCGTCCAAGGCCGTCGTTCTCAGCTTTTCGCCCTTTACAGTGTTTTTGAAATAAAATAATAAACCACGTAGCAACCGCCACCAAGCAATGTTTCATTCCCAACATTTAATGCTTGACCAACCCCGAATAAAAAAGGCCTTGTGTGCCTTTATAATAGGACCAAATACGATACGGTATGTAAACAGTCTTTATATATCAACTACATTTGGCAAAGCATACGAAAAATTGACATTACATTATAATGGAAATTAGAAATAATGTTATTGTGAGTTATCTTCAATTAGATTGTGAATGACAAAAGAGGCAGAGCAAAAATATGAGTGTGAGTTGAGAATTAGAGTATGACATACAAAAAAAAAGTTGAGAATTTATTGAATTAGTTAAAACTTGAGATTTTATTATGAGTATAACGAAGGTATGTTTTATTTTTTAGTAAGTTTAGCAAGCTTGCAAACAGCGAAAGTTTTTATTGAAAGTGACGCATACGGATATTTTATGAAGAATCGCCAGTAATGCAAATCAAAACCAAAGCAGGAAGCGCACACATCAGCGGCCAGCCCCCACGTCGAAAGGAATCTGTTCTACAGTAATACAATTTTTTTAGTCGAGGTTAGTGATTGGCCCTGTTGAAGATGACTAGAACATGACGTGGATAAATCTGAAGCTGGAAGCATAAGGACTACTCGCGGAAAATGTCAAATGGTGAAACCACAGGGAAAAAAGCCCGATGGATGACCATCTATGGTTGATGCTATCCTGTCTGGACAATGCTTCTCTGGTTGGCAAATGAATTAACTTAATTTAACGGTGTTATGTGGAGTTTGCAACACTAGTTTGGATTTCCAGTTCGAATCAAAATGCGTTGCTAAGTTGATTAGATTGCACTTATGTCGTGATCAAGGAAATGAGGGACGGTTTTTGACTTAACTTAGTCTACATATGCTTTGGATTCGATAAGTCAAAGCACGAATTCATGCACTAGTATAACTCTTATGTAACCAATCATTTCATGACTTTCTTCTCCTTTTCCGCATTTAAATACCAAATGAATTTCGCCATTCTAACCTCATGTTTAGCACTTGACACTATTTGTGCTAGTGTATAAATATCACCTTCTTACTTGTAGTTATCATACTAAGATTCTAAGCGAATGCAACCTCCAGCTTTTCTTTTACGCACTCAATTTGTCAAGATCTGTCTATCAATTGACTACCTTCAAGCCAAAACTCTTTAATGTGTTTACAATAACTAGCGCACAGTTTTAGTCCGGTGTTATTCAAAAGTATAGTGTCATTGCTATTCTTTTTGTTATATTTGTTAGTGTATAGTTGTAAGTAACTAACAAAATAATCTTTGTAGGTAGTGTGTTCTATCCTTAGAGAGCCTATTCTAGACATTGATCACGTAATTAGACATGGATCGAACGTTCAATGGAATCCGTAGTGCTTCAATGGTAAAGACCTTTCAATTGTGTGCATAGTGCTCTAAGTTCCTTATGTTGGAAATGGTGTATTTGACTGTTAGGATTGCAAACTCGTTTCCATAGATGGAAGAGTTAGAGGATTCCTTCCCCGTTGGAGTCAACTAATAATCATTACATTGGAATTTGAATTTCGCTCCTCCTTTTCATGGGCTCAACCACTACAAATTTCTTCTAAGTCCATCTAATAGACCTTATTATAATGCCAATTCTACTTGTACTGTTAGCTACTCTACCAGGATTTTCAAATACAAACTCATGTACCACAGATAAAGCAAAACTAGTATTACATCCATATTTATTAGGCAATTAAACACACACCTCGTCAAGCTTAATAGCTTCAACAAATTGTTGGCTCTATAGGCCCAACTCGGCTATAAGAACGCTTGGATTGATTATTGCACTAGCACCTATTGCCTCATAAGTTTCTCGTTACAACTTCACCTTATGTTGAACACCTTCCAAATCCATAAAAACTACCACGATCACTCGTGAAAGATTCATTAAATGTAACTTCTCTTACAACAATGGGAAAATTAAACTTTGAACACCACTAGTAGCCCCCTCATCTCATGTATAACTTCTTGTCCTCTCATTGAGCTTACCATTATTCACTCAAAAATGACATAAGAAACCAAATATTCTAAAAAAGAATAATCAATAACCTTACCTAATTATAATTTCTTGGGAGTCCGACATCCAATCCATTCACTAGGTAACTTGTTGTGCTAAGTGCAATTGCGAGGAACTTCCTAGCCATACTAGTATTAGACAACATTTATGAGCCGTCTTAGTAATGTTTTATTTATCAACTTTGCAATATGTTGTGGTTCATTAGTATTAATGTGTGTCTCATTATGCTCTCCTCATTGCAGAATTTGATTAATAGTTTTGAGCAAAACTCCATGCTACTATCAATATGGACATATTTGATTATCTTACCAAGATCAAAGCTCAACCTCAACTTTTATTAATAAAAAAGCTTCAAGTAATGCTTATGTCTTCTTTTAGATATATTATTATGACACAGTAGAACAAAATGGACAGAATTGTAACTTAAAAATAGTTAAGATGTAATCCTCTAAATATCTTACAATCTTTTATACTTTTTTTCTTAATTTGCAATTATATATTTAACTCTTTCCACACCTTTTAATTCTGTTTTCCATGCGCATGCCTGTAAATCTTTTTATAGAAGGAAGATAAAAAGGCAGCTTTATGCAACCTATCCTATCGTTTTCATTCGCCCTCAACATATTCAAAAACATCTTCAGCTGTGATGTGATGTTATCTCTTTGATTTTGACTTTTTTTAGGCTATTTCCCCGAAGGATACATGACCAACTTTTTGTCCCCTAGTTACATTGTCTGGTCCGGTAGTCTGAGTCACTAGGAACGGAATAGAAGCCTGGATGGATTAACAAAATGAAAACAAAAGGATAGAGAACAAATGTCTACATTAAACATGACAAAGGTGCAAGTAAACGGAATTTCTTGTGATTTGCTTTTGGCCTTTGGTGGATCCCCAGTTGACCCTTCATCTCAATTAAACACAAAAAGTTGACAAGGACAATAATTGCTGAGGACTTACACCAATTTCCTCTTGAATCTCAATGGAGTAGGCCCATCTCTCAGGCTACTTCGAGTCCCACCCTCTTTTCTTGTAAAAAGAAACAATAATTCTTAGACGTTGACATCTATCTCTATCTGTCTTTATCATATCAAACCAAAAATACTCTGTCTCACTTTTCTATTTCTTCGGAACATGACCCAACATACAAGAGGTCGTGCATCTTGCTTTTCTAATGTGAATTGGCCTTGTTCTCCAATGGGGAAATCTTTTCATTAAAGGCTTTGTGACTGGTTGCTTTCCTCTCTCACGTATTATGCCTCCTTTGGGACTTGAAGTGCATGTCAAGATAGTATATGGAGTGTTGCCGAGGTTGGGATATCAGGATGAGTCATGAACTAAATCGAAATCATCAATTTGCATACCGAAAGACTTGTAATGAGGATAATGTGATTTGTTCGCAAATTCAATCAAATCAATTTGCCACATTTTTTATCTTTTTCCTTTTATTGGTGCCAATGCAATTTTTATTTTCTTTATTTTCCTAGATTTCTAAAATTAGGTGTCAACAAGGGTTAAAGTATGATAGACATAAAAAAAAAAGGTTGAGAATATATCGAATTAGTTAAAACTCGAGATTTTATTATGAATTTAATGAAGGTCTGTTTTATTTTTGAGTAAGTTTAGCAAGCTTGTGCGAAAGCTTTTAGCATTGACGCATACGGATATTTTATGAAGAATCGCAAGTAATGCAACTCAAAACCAAAGCAGGAAGCACCCACATCAGCCCCCACGTCAAAAGGAATCTGTACTACAGTAATACAATTTTTTTAGTCGAGGTTAGTGATTGGCCCCGTTGAAGATGACTAGAACATGACGTGCATAAATCTGAAGCTGTAAGCATAAGGACTACTAGCGGAAAATGTCAAATGGTGAAACCACAGGGAAAAAAGCCCGATGGATGACCATCTATGGTTGATGCTATCCTGTCTTGATAATGCTTCTCTGGTTGGCAAATGAATTAACTTAATTTAACGGTGTTATGTGGAGTTTGCAATGCCAGTTTGGATTTCCAGTTCTAATCAAACTGCGTTGCTAAGTTGATTAGATTGCACTTATATATAAGCATGACAGGTGCATTGGTATTATTGGTTGGAGCTATATAGCTATCAATGTCCCTATATAGCTGAAGCAAGGACACCTCCATGGAATCAAGAGTTTGGTTACATGTTGTAGCAAATTGAGCTAGATGCTCTGCTCCATATCTTGGAATTAAAATCAACAACAGTATGTTGCAAATGCTCCAGTTCTGAGCTCTTTCTGCATCATATACAATGACAGAATATCCAAAAGCCATCAAGATATGAGTCTACAACAAATAACAATGCAAATCTCAATGCTACCAACTTATATACTTGGACAAACACATCAATAACTACCAGTATAAGTTCAAAATGAAATTTAATGTACGGGATGATGCCGAGCTTCCAGTGCAAATCATAGCTAATGAGTCAATGCATTGCAGGAGTCTAATCTATGTCCACACTGTAGGAGTGTAATCCATCTATCGATCCACAGCTAATTAAGCTAATTAGAACTGTTCTTTTGGACAAAGTGTGACATTTGAGTACAAGGAAGTACCTCCTTAACACCTACAAGTCTTTCCCAATCCACTCTAACAACAATTATTCACAAACCATTCAAATGCACAAAGCCTCCATGCTTACCGAGCAAAAACAAAGTAGCGAAGCTAATAGCAGGTCTTATCTTTTCTTAGGAGGAAAAGCTAATAAGACTTTCAATCATACATTGTTCTTAATAACGCATGAGTTTCTACAGTCATGTCTCTTTATCAATGCGACTAAATAATCCCACCCAGTAACTTTAGCACAATCTTTCCAAAGCTGTGATCTTCAAAAGAAATTACGGTTATTATGGCATTTCACTATCCTTAGACAAAAAAGGTAATATTTGTTCTTGAGAAGGATCATTCCTACTATGAGTCCAACTATATTCCATTACCAAATGAAGATCATGAAAAATTTACCAATTTGCACTAAAAGAGGGTCAATGAACACAAGAAACAATCTCAGTTTTCATCAAATTTTCACCCAATGATTAACTTTGTTATGAGTACGACTCAACATTCTCTCTAATAAATGCGAGATACAGGCCACTTTCCACGGCCAAGTGAAAGACGCCCCTCTCAATTGGGCTCTCAAGTGGAATAAGTTTAGAAAGCGTCCACAAGTACACCTGAGGACACCTGATATATATAGAGTGCAGGTTTTTTTCTCAATAAAACAGCATTCACGTTATGGAATATTTTAGTGGATATGACCAGAGATGGACAAAGGAAAGGATATCAAGATTTTGGCATGATACTACTTGCAAGCCTCCTGTAAGATTTTGTGCAATTATTTTCAACTATTCTAAAAATTTAAATAAATGTATAATTTATTATTTAAATATTCTAACATCCAATTAATAATGGAGACAGGCTTACAGCATGAAAGATATGTTTGAGGTTGCCGCAGCTTACCTCCGTAATCAGCTGGATTGTTGTCAGCCATTACCCTTCCGGTTTTGCCTAGCAAAGTCTCTTCCTTCCTTATGAGAACAGGGCCGTGCTCTATTTTCACGTTTAAATATGTTGGCGTATTCTCCTTAAACCTTTAAATATGTCTATTTTACTTTCCTGTCTATTTTTCTGTCATGTAAATTCCTAGTTCCTGTCTATTATTCTTTACCATGTATATTCTTAGGATAAGCACATTATAAGTGCTAAAAGTTGTGTATAACATTCATTTTAGTACCAAAAGTTTTCACTAGTGCACTTAAGTGCCAAATGGGGGAAAAAATAATCACTTAAATGTTAATGGCAAGAAATTCCAGTCAAATTAATTACGTGGCATTTTTAATTAAGATTATGTTATGACTTGGCAAATTTTTAAAAAACTCCAGTCCATGTGGCATGCTTAGTATTGAAATGATCAATTTTTAACAACAATCGGCACCAAAATGATTCACTTTAAATAAATATTGGCACTCAAATGATAATTATTTACAACTTTTAAATGACATTGTTTAGGGGTTATATGCTAACTAGGCATGCCGGTGAGCCACGTAAGATTAAGAAATTAATAAAATATGGCCATGTCAGATTTCTGGTGATCTTAATCGGAGTTGGCACTTAAGTGATCTTTTTTTTTTTTTTAAGTGGTACTTAAATGATCCAAAAAAAAACTTTTGGCACTAAAGTGAGTACTGCTCACAACTTTTGACACTTCTAGTATACTTATCTCAATTCCCTATATTCTTCACTCTTGTCTATGCTTCTTTCATATTTAAATAGAAAAACCACATTTAACGCGGTTAGACTGATTTTGTTCTTTTGGCTTTTGCCTTGTGACATTCTAATCCCATTGACCACGTAGTGTTCTTGCATTTTTTGTCTTTTTTTTTCCCTTTTATACCAAGCTATTGTGTATTCTTGTAAGAAGTTTTAGTTTGTTTTTCTTGTTCTTTAACCTTGGACCCCATCAAAAATCTATTTTGACCATCCTTGACGCACGATATCTCATATTCTGTTTTGCATTTTTGAGTCTTGCGTCTGAATCATGCTCAGAATTTGACACAATTTATTGTTATGTCACTCATTTTTTATAACTGAAAATAATAAAATGGAAATATAAATCCTCATCAACTAACATCATCAAATTAATGCACTCACCGTAAGAAAAAGGCTAGCGCCGTCCTTACCTACAATGTACACCTGCATCGATGCACAAACTCATTAGCTATGATTTACACAAGAAGCACGGTTTTATACCATGCATTAATTTTTTTTTTGTGAATTTAAACTTGCAGTTCTGGATGTTCATGTAATTATATGTAACTAGTAATATTAAGAAAAATGCATGATGTTCATTTTACAGTCATATCTAGATAATTTTAGCTATTAGGAAAACTGTCGCCTTTAATGATACCTAAAGATTTTGAATCCTTATATCTTTTATTTCACATTCAAGGCCTAGTTTACATACGAAGGATGTAGTAAGATCATATTTCGATTTTTTTAAAAGTACTTGAGAAATATGCTTAATACACAAGCCGTGGATACCTTCCCTGATGACTTGAGCTTTGCGAAAGATTGCTGTACAACAACTAGTTTGTTGATTTTAATTCCTAGTACAGAGCAGAGCATGGAGCTCGAATTGCTAGAATGCATAACCAGTATCTTGATTCCATGGAGGAGTCGTCAAAGACATGTATACCTACCTGATATTGCCTAAACATTCGACCAGCTTATGGGAAGACAAGATTTGGACCTCGGGTTATGACTATTTTTTGTGAGGGTGGTTTTCTTTTTAATAGTACCTAGCGAGATTTCATTAAATTTCCACTGCAGTTTATCACATTACTACTAGTCTATAACTTAAATTTTATAAAGCAGTCTCAGTATCTTGAGTATTGCCTTTTCTTCCTTTAGCTTTTCTTTTGAATTGAAATGGAAAACAAGTCGCATGACTTGCGCGTTTATGTTATTTAATAGGCTAATGTTTTATATTGAACAAAAAATGAATAACGATCTTTGTGAAAAGAAAATATTAAAATATTAAAAAATTACATTAGGGGAAAATTTATTAAAATGATACCTATATTGTCACTATTGAACTTTGGTCATCATACTTTGTTTTGTGACATACTGAGTCCATATATCATATTAAGAAAAAAAAACTATGTATATGTCCAAAGAGAGACATAATATGTTGACTGAGCATGGAAGGTTTTCAAGTGGCGATAACGTGGAATGAAAAAAATAATTGTTCAAAATAAATTACAAAAGGGTTCCTATGTTATTGCCAATGTTCAATTTTGGTTATCATACTTTATTTTTCATCATAGATTTAGTCCTTTAGAATCTTGATAGGGGATAAATGTATCGCACAAATATAATTTTGAAATTTTTGGTGTCATAAAAAAGAAATTAGGTTAGATGCGTTATCGTGATTATAATTTGAGATTTTTGGTAGCTTTTTTCTTAACCAAAATTACTCTCTTGCTTTTGTGTGCGGACTTTCTTGGGGACGACAATGAAAAGTTACCCATCAACTTAAATCATTGGACCTACTTTATTAATATTACACATAATGGGGGTTAAAGGGTAATTTGACATTGTCGATTAAAATATAATCCCATGGCATCCAAGTATTGTTTAATTTTATTGTTGTTAATTAATTTGACACCGACTTCGTATTTTAATCGTAAATTGGATTTTAACAACAATAAAACTCGAAAATTCCCCGGCCGTGCGGGCTGGGTCACAAAAAAAAAAAAAAAAAACGATAATTGAAGGCCATGGGTTGTATTTTAATCGACAATGTCATATTACCCATTAACCCAACCAGTTCTGTGTAATATTAATTAAGTAGGCCGAATGAGTTGGGTAAATGGGTATTTTTCCCATTGTGTTTTTGTTTCTCTACCGGGCCGGTAGTCTATAAATTCAGGCAAGAAAGAAAGAGACTTAGCGAGGCAAAGTGGGAAGGCTAATGGAGAACAACAATCCAGCAGCTGATCATGGTGGTTGGAGGCAAGCTTGGTCGACCTCAAACATGTCTTAAGTAATGTAGCCCAGCCTCCGTCTGTAAGTTAAAGGATTGTAAGTAAAATCATGCCAAGATCTTGATATTCTTTCCAGTTCCGTCTCTAATCACGTCCACTGCGCCTATTCCATTACGTGAATAATGTTTTAATGGATAAAAACCTGCGCTCTACGTAAAGCCCCGTGAACTTTGTACCACCCAGCTTTTTTCCTATATTCTTTTTATCTTTTTGTTATTGATCCAGGTTTTTGTTGGTGTTCATAATGACTTGAGTCTCAGAACAGACGATGTACTTAGGGACACATTTCGTGGATGTAAAATGACTTGTTTCTGGCATTGGCTACATTGGGCTAGTCATGTTGTACCACCAGCTTTTGTCTTCTATATTTGTTTGCTAATTGATCAAGATTTATATTCACGAGGTTTATAATGACTTGACTTTCAAAACAGAGCATAGTAGGTAGTACTCATAACAGAGCAAATTCAGTGGAGTCAAATTGTACTCATTGACATTTTTTTGTGGGAAATGACAAACATTCGTGATATGCATTTGGCTATTGAATACAGTTGGGATTCATAGCAGCAATAATCCCAAACGACAGAGTTTGTCTGAAGAGATTGAAATAGAATAATAACAGTTTTTTTTTTTTTAAAATCACACAGTTGGAAAGAATGTGACCCTTCTTTTAAAGTTACTTGGTGGGAAAATTCTGTATGTTGATGAAGAGACACGACTGTATATATGCTATGTTTCTTTCTTTTGTCCAGCGAAACTCATAGAAAGAACAATCTAAAGTCTTATTAGCTTTTCCTCCTAAGAAAAGATAAGACCAGCAATAAGCTTTCCTTTGTTTCAACCCAGTAAGCATGGGAGCTTCCTGGTAGCTTTGTGCGTCTAGATGGTTTAGTTTTGTGCATAAGTGTTACAGGAGTGAGTTAGGAAAGGTTTGAAGGAGTTAAGGAGGTATCCCTCGTACTCCGATGTTACATTTTATCCAAAAGAAGAGCTTTCATAGCTTAATTAGCGGTCGATCAATAAATGGGTTATACTCCTGCAGCGCATACATAGGTTAGACTCATGCAATGCATAGACTCGTTAGGTATGATTTGCACCAGAATCTTGACTTCATACCACGAAATTAATTTTCCTTTTGAACTTAAAATGGTAGTTCTTGATGTGTTTCTATGAGTTTATTAGTTAAGAGGCCTTGGGAAACGCTTGATGTTTACTGTAGACTTGCATCTTGATAGCTTTTGGAAAATTGTCATCTTGTATGATGTAGAAAGAGCTCATAACTTAAGATCACAACTTAAGCTTTTGTGAAAAACCAGCGTCTGACAAGTAGTTTTCTTATTTTAATTCGAAGATATGGAGCAAAGCTAGTTATTCAAATTGCTGCAATATATAATGGCCATCTTGATTCCATGGAGGAGACCTTACTTCAAGCCATTAGGGACATGTATAGCTATACAGGTCCAGCCAACATTACTGGTGCACCCGTCATGCTTATCTAACAATGGTCAAAAATGTCTGATGGAAATTAAGTTTCGAGGTAGAAAGGCAAGATATTAGCCCAAGGTTCTGACTTGCGTATGCTCTCATCTCTATTACTCTCGGATGTGTTGCACGCAATTTGTTGATATACATTATGCTTGGTGACATGCCTTGGCTGATTCTTGTTCCTTGTGTCCTAATAATGTTGATGATCCCATTTGAATTCGAACCTGAGTAATAATTGGAGAATGGTGACAGTTTTCGATTTTCCTAATGTTGTTGCGAGCTTCTTGCAAAGTTTGTTTTGATGTGCATCTTGCCAATTCTGGCTTGGACATGAACCTCATGTTGTACTATTATTACCTTAAACACTTTTTACATAACATTACAAAAATATATGTTGATGATGATGAAGATGATGGTACTACTTAGTTAAGATTATGATGCAATTCAATGAAATTAGAGAAACAATGATTTTTTTCTTTCTTTGGCCAAAGAGTAACAGGGGAATTGATTCAAAGAATAAAACCCCAATATATTAAACAAAAATAAGGGAAGAGAGAACAAATGTTGGAGGTACAATTAGGTGTTCCAACACTCCCCATCAATGAGTTGCCCGTGATCAAACAAGACAAGGTGCAAGCAAACGAAATTTCTTGTGATTTGCTTTGGGCTTTTGAGTGTCCCCATTCGACTCTTCATTTTAATGGATCAGGCCCATCTCCTAGGAAATCTCTGTCTCCCAACCCCTATAACATGTAAATGACAAAAACAAAAAATTCCTAATCATCGACATCTATCTATATACATATATACTTAGATTAAAGCAAAATTACTGTCTCACATTTCAATTTTTTACATATATGCCTCAACACACAAAAGGTCATACATCTCCATTTTCTAAAGTGATTCCTCTTTGTTCTCAAATGGGTAAATATTTTGTTGAAGAATTTGGGGCCCGTTACTTCCCTCTCTCACATATCACATGCTTCCTTTATGCCAGGCTTAGTGGTTTTCATGTGACTTGAAGTTCGGGTCAAGATAGTGTCTAGAATATTGTTGAGATTAGATATGAGGATTGGATTGCGACCTATGCCTAAATTGCAATTTGTGGATCAAAAGATTAGTGAATGATGATAAGGCTTTTTTTCTCAAATTTTATGAATCAATACCCTATTTCTCTTTAGCTAAAGAAAAAAAATCCCCTGTGTCTCCAACTTCATTGTATTGCACCGAGATCTTAACTAAGTAGTACCATTATCTTCATCACATCACATATAATGCTTTCTAATATATAAGATGTTCGAGGTAATAATAGTACAACACAAGGTTTGTGTCCCTAAGATAATAATAGTACAACAAAAGGTTCGTTTGTGTCCCTAAGATAATAATAGTACAACAAAAGGTTCGTGTCCTGGCCAACATAAGCACAATGCACATCAATACCAGCTTCCTAAAGAGAAAACCACAATATTAAGAAAACTGAAAATGGTCACAATTCTCTAATTTGCGATGAATGCTTATGGGTTCATTAACTCAAGGACATGGAGAACGAAAATCGGCCAAGGCATGACACAAAGTGAAATGTACATCAATAGACAGCACCTGACACATCCAAGAACAACAATGATGTGAGCGGACGTAAGTCGGAACCTTGGGTCCATATCTTGTCTTCCCATCTTGAGGATTAGTAACTGCCCAAAGATTACAAGCACTATGTAGATACACACGATGGTTTCAAGGTTAGTGATGGTTGGAATACCCAAGATTCCGATGGCACCAATCATAATCTTTAGCAAGAACTTCTCCAGGAAATGAATTGTAGCAATTCGAGCTGCATTGTCTGCTCCATGTCTAAGAAATAATCAGCAAATCACTTGTTAGTGTACGTACGGTCTTTTGGAAAAGCTCAAGGTTTGAGCTCTTTTTGCATCACATAAGAGGGCAGTCTTCCCAAAAGCTTTCAAGAACTACCGATTTAAGTTCTAAAGGAAATTTGATGCGGCATGACACCAAGCTTATGGTGCAAATCATAGCTAACGCGTCTATGCATTGCAATACTATTTATGCACTGCAAGATTATAGCCTAACTGGTAATCTGAGGCTAATTAAGCTAGTGAAAAACTCCTTTTCGACAAACTGGAACATCAGAGTACAAGGGGATTACCTCCTTAACACCTATAAACCTTTCCTAACCTTCTCTTATAACACATTCACAAAAACAAGACCACCCAGATGCACAAAACTACCAGGTAAGCCCCTGCTTAGTGGGTGAAACAGAGTAAAGCTAACTGGACGTCTTCTCTTTTCTTTGGAGGAAAAGCTAAGAAAACTGTCAATTAATGTGGCGTTCTCAATATGAGTTTCTCTTGACAAAAGAAAGCTGCAGTATGCATATATAATCGTGTCTCTTCATCGACGTGACAAAATTTTCCCTCTCACCCAGTAACTTTAAGAGAAGGTTAACATTCTTTCCAACTACGTGATTTTTCAAAAAGAAATGGCAGTTATTATGGACTGCACTTTCCTCGGACAAACTCAGACTGTTTTAGTGGCATGCATACTTGAGAGGGATTATTCCTGGTATGAGTCCTACTATATTCAATTACCAAATTGGTATCATGAAAATTTATCAATTTGCACCAAAAAAGGGGTCGATGACTATAAGAAGCATTTTTACTTTTTGGACAGATTTACACCCACTGAATATACTCTATTATGAGCACGAGCGAATATGCTCTGTTTTGAGAGTCTGAGTCGACAATTAAAAGCCAGGATCAATTGAACATAGAAGACAATTACCCCAAACCATGATCAATTAGCTTGAAAAAGCTCCGTGGTTCTCTTGCTATAATGCTACTTACCTTTTACCAAAAAAAAACAACATCTTTGTGGTACAATATCACTACCCCAATCCAGGAAGTGCGAGAAACAAGTCGTTTTACAACCACCAGATATGCCTCTAAGCACTCTCTTCTCAGGAGCCATTTCTGCTCCTTGAGAGTCTGAGTCATTATGAACATCCAGAACAAAAAACTGGCTCAATCAACAAAAAGAATAAAACAAATAGAGGAAAAAATCTGGACGGTAACGAGAGACAAGCCTTTTTTCTACAGGCAAGTGGAAGGTTTCTTGGGGCTCGCAGGGGGAAGTGAACAGCACAAGTTCAGAGTTCTGCGACGACTTCACCTAATTTACGTAGAGTGCAGCTTTTTCTCCATGAAACAGCATTCACGCAGTGCAATATACAGTGACATGATCAGAGGCAGGAACGGGAAAGAATATCAAGAATCCAGCATGGGTTTGCCCGGGATCCTCCAACTTACCGAGGGAGCAGGGCTACAGTGCTCAATATATATTTAAGGTCGCCAAAGCTTACCTCCGACTGCCGTGATCAGCTGGACTGTTATTGTTCTCCATTAACCTTCCGACTTCGCCTAGCCCCCCCTCCTTTCTTCCCGAGAACAAGGTTTCTCCTTGGGTCGAACGCGCGGGGCGATTACAACAGCGCTGGGAGTTCCTCATGTGAACTCCTTCATGCGAGTTGCGGCCGCTTTGTTGTGTTGCATGCGTCAGCTGACTTGCCAGCACTCAGCAGCCCGGGCTCACTTATTATAGTAAGGAAGAGTCTGCGGAATCTGACCAGAGAAAAGAAAAAGGCGAAAGCGACCCAAGTTCGGCCCCCAAGTTTGGTTTTCTGATCTCTTTTCTTATGGCTAAATGTTAATATATATCCGAATTTTAGTTTTAAAATCTTACCGTCCGCGCGTCTTGCGTGAATGGAGAATGCCAAGTGCCGGGTACTTACCAGAAAATAAAAAATAATCGAACCTACGATCCATTCTCCTTCGTTCTACTATTTCCTTGACCAGAGGAGAAGATATCATCAACAACCTCCGCCAATGTTTTTGTCCTCTATCCTCTTTTTTCTTTTCTTTTTTTGGTTGATATATCCAGATTATCATTCACGACGGTCCTAATGACTAGGACTCTCAGTGCAGACAATGTACTTATGGACACTCGGTGATTATATAAACCCATTAAAAAGTAGGACTTGTCACTAATACACATTAGCTTTACTCTTTTTTTGTCTGTGGATTATTTATCCCACAAGATAGCTGTCTCCATATATCTCAACCATTGACACGTGTCTCATTTACCTACATCAACGGTCGAGAATTTGTTGAAATACCATAAGCAACTTCGAGGTAGAGAATCTCCATCCTCCTTTTTTTATTCATATTCAAAAAGTTAAATGATATTAATTCGGTGATTTAGACTTCATTTGTTTGCGGATAAGTTTAACATTCTGGAAAATAGTTTTCTAAAAATAGTTTTCTAGAAAATCACTATATTTTTCGAAGTTTGGCCAATATTGGAAAATGAATTGGAAATTGTATTCCGCAACATGTCTTTTTCAAAATCAGAAAACACTGCTTCTATTTACCCATAATAAATTATCATTTTAATGCACTGATTTGATTCAAATTTCCATTTATTAATATCATTTATTGTTTCAATTTGACAAATTCAATTCAATTTTGGACTCATGTGTCAACGTGGAAAAAACCAAACATGAGCACGAGGTCCTAGTTTTTCTTATTTCCCAATTTTTTATTATTATTATTATTATTATTATTATTATTATTATTATTATTATTATTATTATTATTATTATTATTATTTTCACATATATACATTTCGACCCCTCATTTATTGAAAATTTTTAAAATTCACTTGAAAGGTGAAACTAGGCTCGAGTGTTAGAGAGTGTTGGGAAAATTGACTAGGTATCGGCTAGTTGACTAAGTCCATGTCGAGTCAACGTGGAAGTGTTCAACATGACACGAATGCTTTTTGAGAGTGTCAAAACTTCTTAGGATATGACCTCTATGGACTTAAGAAAGAGCCCAAACTTTGACCCAAGATTTTTGGTCCTAGTGCCTGGGCCTTGATCAATCAAGGTAGGGCCTAAGACCTTGAGCTTATGCCTAGATCCCCGATGCATAGGGTCGGGCCCATCAAGGACAAATAAGGACACCAATGCCCATGCTCAAATCTCTAGCATCGGGCTCAAGCTCCTTGAGCAAGTCAAGGTCCACAAAGGTTGGGTTTGGGATATTGGTGCCCATGCCCAAATCCCCGATATCTAAGTCTAGGACTCAAGAGTGTTCCACCCTCAGACTCAATGGTCCCAAGCACTTGATGGTCCAAATTGAACTTTTCTTGTTCTATCTCAAGTATCCATTCACCCAAAATTGCTGAGGGCTACAACCATTCAATGAGGTAATTCTTCACGAATAGTGTTTGGACCTCGATGGACCTCGAAGACCCTAGGTCCTGCCTTGATGAGATTGGTATTGGGAGTCAAGCACTCAAGCACTAGCCCTAAGGTCCTGGGCTCAAGTGCCAAGTACTCAAGCCCTATCTTTACTTATATGGAAGCAAAATTACTCTTTCATCTTTGTATTTCTTCCAAATATGTGTCAACATACAAAAGGTCGTTTATCTCCCTTTCCTAATGTGATTCTTCTTTGTTTTCAAATGGATAAATCTTTCATTGAGGAATTTGTGGCTGTTTACTTCCCTCTTTCACATATTGCATGCTTTCTTATACCAAGCTTAGTTGTTTTCATTTGTGACTCGAAGTTCATGTCAAAATAGTGTCTAGAATATTGCTGAGGTTGGATATGAGGATCGGGTTATGAAACACGCCTAAATCGCAATGTGAATTGGAAGATTAGTGATTGAATATAACGTAATTCTTTCTCAAATTTTATGAACAATTCCCCTATTTCTCTATAGCAAAAGAAAAAAAAAATCCCGTGTCTCCAACTTCATTGTATAGCACCAGGATCTCAATTAAGTAGTACCATTATCTTTATCACGTCACTTATTATGCTTTCTAATACATAAGATGTTCGAGGTAATAATAGTACAACACAAGGTTCATGTCTTGGCCAACATTAGTGTGATTCACATCAATACTAACTTCCCGAAGAGCAAACCATAATATTTGGAAAACCAAAAACCATCATGCTTCTCTAATTTGCAATGAATGCTTTTGGGTACATCAACTCAATGACGTGGAGAATGAAAATTGGCCAAGGCATGACATGAAGCAGAATGTACATCAACATAATACACCTAACACATCCTAGAACAACAGTGATGCGAGCAGACATAAGTCGGAACCTTAGGTCCATATCTTGCCTTCCCATCTTGAGGATTAGTAATTGCCCGATGATTATGAGCACTATGTAGATATATACGATGATTTCAAGGTTAGTGATGGTCGGAATACCCGTGATTTCAATGACACCGATCAAGATCTTTAGCAAGATCTTCTCTAGGAAATGAATCGTAGCAATCCAATTTGCATGCTCTGCTCCACGTCTTGGAAATAAAATCAACAAAATCCTCGTTAGTGTATAGTCTTTCGGAAAAGCTCAATTGCTGAGCTCTTTCTACATCATATAATGAGTATGCGCTACAGGAGTGTAATCCATTTGTTGATCCACGGCTAATTAAGCTAGTAAAAACTCTTCTTTCGGACAAAATGCAGCATGAGAGTACTAAAGGGATACCACCTTAGCACTTTCAAACCTTTCCCAATCCCTCTAACCACACTTATTCACAAACAAAACCACCCCCACAGCACGAAACTACCAGGTAAGGCCCATGCTTACCGGGTAGAAACAGATTAATGCTACTTGCAGGTCTCATTTTTTTAAGAGGAAAAGCTAATAAGACTTTCACTTAATACATTGTTTTTTATATGAGTTTCTCTTGAGAAATGAAAGAAAGAGAGTGTATATACAGTCGTGTTCCTTCATCGATGTGACAGAATTTTCCCATCCAATAACTTGAGCAGAAGGTTCAGATTCCTTTCCAAAGAAATGGCAGTTGCTATGGCATTTCACTTTTCTCAGACAAATTACCCCAGCCCAAGAAATGCAAGAAACAAGTCATTTTACATCCACCAGATACGCCCCTAAATGCGCCGTTCTGAGTAGAGCCCATTATTTCTGCTCTTTGATAGTCTATCATTATGAAGATCGAGAACAAAAACCTGACTCAATCAACAAAAAGAAAAAAGGAAAATAGGACAAAAAATTCTGGGCCGTACAAATTGGTGTTCCAATCCAATTCTCACAATCTAATGCAAGAAACAGGCGATTTTCTGCAGGCAACTCCCCACGGGCTCGTAAGTTAAACAGCTCAAGTTCAAGAACTCTTGTACGAGTTCACCTGATTTACCTAGAGTGCAGGATTTTTTGCTATAAAACGGCATTCACGTATTGGAATACATGGTGAAACGTGATCAGAGGTAGGAACAGGGAAGAACATCAAGTTTTTGACGTGAGTTTCCTCCGGATCCTCCGACTTACCGACAGGAGAAGGACTACAGAGCTTAAGATATATTTAAGGTCCCTGAGGCTTACCTCCGACCACCATGATCAGCTGGATTGTTGCTCTCCATCAACCTTCCAACGTCACCTTCCGGAGAGTTGAAGAAGAAGATGAAATGTGGAAACAATGGATTCACCAGGCACGATACGAAGAACTACAGTCGCCAGGGGGGGAGCTCTAGCACCAGGAAGGTTAATCAGGTCATTTCAGTGTATTGTTAAAATAAAATTATAAACCCAGCATAAGTATTACATGATATAATGCTCTCTTCGACATGAAAATGATAATTAATATTTACACCATTAATTGATTAATAAAAAAATATCATACTAATTAAAACTCAAAATTTTATTATGGTTATAATAACGTTCGTTTTTTTTTTTTTCTTAAATAGAAAGCTTGCAAACAACGAAAAAGTATCATCGAAAAATGGTGTAATTATATGTTTTATGAAAAAAAAAAAGTTGCCATTAATATAATGAACCCAAAGAAATGCATTGTGTCACTCTTCCAATACCGCCAATTTTTCAGCGACCACCTCATAAAAAATCTATGCCGTCAGTGCGAAGAGAAAAGCGAAGACCTCAGAGATGGAGTTCAGCCTCAGCGGCAATGGCTTGAAGACCTTGGTCCCTCCATCGCTTGCCTCTCCCGTGTCGGAAATGACCTCACTATTGAAGCTTCTTACCAGGCGATTCAACTGAATTCCACATCGATCATTCCTCAGCTTCATCCATCGAGCCAAAAGCTAAGTAATTGCTTTTTCAAGAAAATTTCAAATAAAGGCCTAAAGTGTGGCATCCCAGAAATTCAAAGCCAAGCCATAAGGTGTGTTAAAGTCTTTAATTAGGGTATAGAATTTCCATGGCTTATGTTTTAGCCATTAGTCTTTTAATTTGATGATTTGTGCTTGTGATTGTGGAAATTTAAATTTAATAGATTAATGCTTGGCCATATGATTTAAATTTCAATAATCGAAAATGTCCCAAGACTTTGGCCAAGATGAAAATTGGAATTCAAAAATATTTATAGAAGAATTTCAAAAAAAAAAAAAAAGAAGAGAAAAAGGGGATTAAATTCGAATGGGCCTTGGACCCATTAGCCTAAAGCTTGGTGGGCCAAGCTAGTCGGCCCATTAAAGCCCAAAGGAGGCTGTCGACCAGCCCAAGAGGAGTGGCCGGATGGCCCAACTCCAAAGCCCAAGCCCAAATCAAATTCAAAAAAATCAAAATGACAAGTGGCAAAGGGCAAGAGCATGCATTGGTTGGTTTTTAGGCAAAGCAATCATCATCAATCATGAGCTTTACGGAGTATAAGAGGGAAGGAGAGCGAGAAGGTGGCCGGTTCTTTGCTTCATTCGGCCGAGAAAGAGGGTGAGAGAGAGAGAGAAATCGCGAGAGAGAGGAAGAGACCGAGAGGGAGAGGAGGCGGAGCCGCCGTGTCCCGCCGTCTGTTCGCCGTGTACACCGCCGTACGCCGTCGTTTGTTCATCCTAGAGGCAAGTGGAGTCCTCTAACTTCTCTTGCATGTGTGTATATGGTTTGCATGTTCGGTTTTGAGTGTTATTTGTGAGAGGAACCGGGGTAAGGGTTGGTTATTTTCAAGCCATGTGACTGTTCTTGCTTGGTTTGTGGAAGTCAGTGACTTGTTCGAGCTTGCATGTGTGTTTGAAGTCCGATTTTGGCTTCGATGTCTTCATGAAAGTTGTAGCTAACATCTTGTAGTATAACATACTGAAATTTCGTGGAGAATTATGGAGTTATGAGGGGTTAAATTCCTATTCTACGGAGACCCCAGATCTGTGAAGTGTTCACTGACCTCTTGTTGGATTCTTGGTTGCATGTTGGTTTGTGATGAAAATATGACTTTGATGTCTTCATGAAAGTTGAAGGTAACATCTTAAACTACAACATACTAAAATTTGAAGAGAAATGAACAAGTATAGCCTAGTAAATCGGCTAGATCTCGGAGACGATGATTCTGGTGATGTGTTCTGAGACACCCGAGACTTCAAGGACTTAAATGGTGACCATACTTTGGTTATTTGACCTAGATCTCTTCATGAAACTTGTAAAGGACACCTTGATACATAACATATCCAAATTTCAGAGGAAAAAAAAAGAGAATAGCTAGGTGAAATCTCAATATTTCGGAGATGTGTATTCTGGACGATGCGGTAACGGATCCAGAAGCTTCGTGAGGTTGTATAAAATAATCTAAAAATAATATGACTTGGAGTTCTTCATGAAAGTTGCACGAAAATGTCTTGGCTATCACTCTGTAAAATTTCGTAATTTTTGGAGACCGTATGAGTATTTTAATCGAATTTATTTGGAAACTGTGCATTCTGGTCATTATCCGAATATCATGTGCTATTTTGTGGAAATTGTGTGAAATTCAATTTGGCCATGAATTTTGTATGAAAGTGTCATCCTATTGGTTGGTCTAATGATTGTTTGAATATTATGATTTTGGGAAAATCATAGATATTAAATTTAATATTTATTTATGAAAATAAATAAATATAATAATAAAATAATAGTAAAATAAAAAGGGATTATTTTATTGGCCATAAATTCCATTGAATTTATTATGCATTGTTACATGTGTGATAAGACATTGGTGTATGTATGATCATGAATTGTGATGCATGTGTGAAATCATATGCCATGTAATAATGTGATCAAAAGGATGACGAATGTGGATAATGATAAGTGAGTAAGAGGTGATGGTGGAGGATGAGGCCGGAATGTACAGAGATGCATTGCCGGAATTCTCTGGGAGATTCAGGATGCCCGGAATGTGGGGGGCCGGAAGCCCTGTCGGAGGTTTCTGCCCGAAGGGAATGCCTCGCAATGCCAGGATTTGGGTGCGGGATGCCTGGCTAGAAGGGTAAAGGCCAGAAGCCCTGTCGGAGGTTTCTGCCCGAAGGGAATGCCTCATGATGCTAGTTGAGATGCGAGATGCCCGGAATGTGGGGGGCCGGAAGCCCGGTGGCCTAGGAGGCTGAATGCTGGGAACCCTGTCGGAGGTCTTTGCCCGAAGGGATGATGAAATTGATAAATTGAGAAATGGTTGATGCGGTGATCAAATTTAAAGAAAAAAATGATATTATATGCATGATGATATGCATGATGATGATGAGGATGATGATGATATGTGATGAGATATAATGATCACCCATGATATTATATGCATGATGATATGCATGATGATGATGATATGTGATGAGATATAATGATCACCCATGATATTATATGCATGATGATATGCATGATGATGATGATATGTGATGTGATATGATGATCACCTATGAGATGATATGCATGATGATGATGATATGTGATGTGATATGATGATCACCTATGATATGATATGCATGATAATGATGATAATGATGATGATATGCATGATGATAGTGATGATGGTATGCATGATCATATGCATGATGATGATGATATGCATGATGAAATGCATGATGATGATGATGATAGTATGCGCATGACTTCAAGGCAAGCAATGCCTGCAACGTATGATGATATGCATGGCGCATTGAGTTGTGATTGGATTTCCCTATCTGTTGAGTGGTTATACTTACCTCTTTTGGGGAATAACATTTCAGATTAGCAGTATGCCGCTTCCTGCCGTCTCGCGAGGGGTATTTTATGGTCTACCGTCTGATATAGAGGTTGAGTATGCGGAGATAGATTGTCCCTCTGTTCCCGGACTGACTTACATTCGAGTACGCTGTCTAGTGATGTATGACATCGCCTCGGGGTCAGCCCTATCACAAAGTTCATTTCGTGCACGTTCGTCGGGATGGAGCTATGTGAGGGATTCTTGTCGCCGCCGATGCACCGGATTGGGTGTGAGACTTTGCGCGCGATGAGTAGAAGCTGGATCTCTTTTTGATGTAGATATCGGCGCTTTCGATGGGGTTTGTGCTTGCATGATGTTAGGGAGTCGAGGTTTCTTTTTGAGATTTTAGGTAGGACATGGCGAGTCCTGCCAGCCTTTTTATGCCGACCCAGTGGAACCTCATCTTGCTATATATATATGTATGTAAGCAAAGCGTCGAAATTGTTTATAAAACCTCGATGTTTAGGCGGGTGTGTATTTGTATCATGGATTGGTAGGGGGATAGATGGCGATGTTTGAGAGAGTCATGGCCGGGACGCTTTAAAAAATGATTAGCGACGCTTGTTTTAAGTACAAGATAGAAAACGGTAATAGGATGTAACATCGGCGTTGGTGATGACATGCGAAGGGTTTGGGGTGTCACACCAGCGCCGATGTTACATCCTATTACCGTTTTCTATCTTGTACTTAAAACAAGCGTCGCCAATCACAGGAATTTTTTTTTTTTTTTAAAGCGGTCCCATCGCGACTCATAGCGGAAGCAAATCAAACATCGCCATCTATCCCCCTACCAATCCATGATACAAATACACACCAGCTAAACATCGGGATTTTATAAACAACTTCGACGCTTCGCTTACATACATATATATATAGCAAGATGAGGTCCCCTTTGGGTCGGTACAAAACAAGAAAGGCTAGGACTCTGCCATGTCCTACCTAAAATCTCAAAAAGAAACCTCGACCCCTAACATCATGCAAGCACAAAACCCCCCATTGAAAGCGTCGACTATCTACATCAAAAAGAGATCCAGCTCCTACTCATCGCGCGCAGGTCTCATACCCAACCCGGTGCATCAGGCGGTGGCGGCGGCAACATCCCTCGAATAGCTCCATCTCGTCGAACGTGCACAGAAATGAACTCTTGTATGACAGGGCCCCTAGCCAGGCCTATGTCGTACATCACTAGACATCGCACTCGGATAAAAGCCGATGCCGGGGAACAGGGACAATCTATCTCCGCATACTCGACCTCTACATCGACGGTAGACCATAAAATACCCCTCGCGAGACGGCAGAAGCGGCATACCGCTAACCTGAAATGTTATCCCCAAAAGGAAGACAACCACTCGGCCAGACAGAGAAATCCAATAACAACTCAATGCGCCATGCATATCATCATACGTTGCAGGCATTACTTACCTTGAAGTCATGCGCATACTATCATCATCATCGTCATGCATTTCATCATGCATATCATCATCATTATCATTATCATCATGCGTATCATCATGCATACCATCATCATTATCATTATCATCATGCATATCATCATGCATACCATCATCACTATCATCATGCATATCATCATCATTATCATGCATATCATCATGCATATCATATCATAGGTGATCATCATATCACATCACATATCATCATCATCATGCATATCATCTCATAGGTGATCATCATATCACATCACATATCATTATGCATATCATATCATTATCATCATCACCATCATACCATCATGCATCTCATCATGCATATCATCATCATCATCATCATCATCATCATCATGCATATCATCATGCATATAATATCATGGGTGATCACCATTATTTCACATCACATATCATCATCATGCATATCATCATGCATATAATATCATGGGTGATCATCATTATTTCACATCACATATCATCATCATCATCATCATCATCATCATCATCATCATCATCATGCATATCATCATGCATATAATATCATGCATATCATGTCATGATTTAATATTCCACTTTTGGATTTCAATCTTGATCACCACATCACCCATTTCTCAATTTATCAATTTCATCATCCCTTCGGGCAAAGACCTCCGACGGGGTTCCCATTCAGCCTCCTGTGCCACTGGCTTCCGCCCCCCCACATTCTGGGCATCTCGCATCTCAACTAACATCACGAGGCATTCCCTTCGGGCAGAAACCTCCGACAGGGCTTCCGGCCCCCCACATTCCGGGCATCCTGAATCTCCCAGGGAATTCCGGCAATGCATTTCTGTACATTCCGGCCTCATCCTCCACCATCACCTCTTACTCACTTATCGTTATCCACATTCATCATCCTTTTGATCTCATTATTACACGGCATATGTTTCACACATGCATCACAATTCATGATCATACATACACCAATGTCTTATCACACATGTAACAATGCATAATAAATTCAATGGAATTTATGGCCAATAAAATAATCCCTTTTTATTTTATTATTATTTTATTATTATATTTATTTATTTTCATAAATAAATATTAAATTTAATATCTATGATTTTCCCAAAATCATAATATTCAAACAATCATTAAACCAACCAATAGGATGACAATTTCATACAAAATTCATGGCCAAATTGAATTTCACACAATTTCACAATTTCCACAAAATAGCACATGATATTCGGATAATGACCAGAATGCACAGTTTCCAAATAAATTCGATTAAAATACTCATACAGCCTCCAAAAATTACGAAATTTTACAGGGTGATAGCCAAGACATTTTCGTGCAACTTTCATGAAGAACTCCAAGTCAGATTATTTTTAGATTAATTTATACAACCTCACGAAGCTTCTGGAACTATTACCGCTTCGTCCAGAATACACATCTCCGAAATATTAAGATTTCACCCATCTATTCTCTTTCGTTTCCTCTGAAATTTGGATATGTTATGTATCAAGGTGTCCTTTACAAGTTTCATGAAGAGATCTAGGTCAAATAACCAAAGTATGGTCACCATTTAAGTCCATGAAGTCTCGGGTGTCTTGAAACACATCACCAGAATCATCGTCTCCAAGATCTAGCCGATTTACTAGGCTATGCTTGTTCATTTATCTTCAAATTCGAGTATGTTGTATTTTAAGATGTTACCTTCAACTTTCATGAAGAAATCGAAGTCAGATTTTCATCACAAACCAACATGCAACCAAGAATCCAACAAGAGGTCAGTGAAAACTTCACAGATCTGGGGTCTCCGTAGAATAGGACTTTAACCCCTCATATCTACCTCTGACCACCGCGATCAGCTGGATTGTTGTTTGCCATCAACCTCGACTTTTGAGGGACTGCTCTCTTCCTTCCTTTCTTCCTTCCTTGTCTGAAAAAAAGAATTTCTGCTGAGGCCGTGAATCGAGCAAACAAATTTGTAGACCAATGTAAGCATCCATTTTCCCACGAAAATGTCCACGTTTCTTTTTCCTCGGTCATACTTGAAAGTAAGACGGTGGATAAGCACGGTCAATGCAAGGGAGGAGCCCCGCAAAGTCTCAAATAAAGTTATTAAAAAAAAAAGGATACGCTTCTCCTGCATTTTTTTCTGAAAATGTCATAATCAACTTGTCAAATGACCGGCTCGCTCCGCTGAATTCGTTGGTAGGGTCCTAGAGTCATGTGTCTACCTTCCATTTCGCCGATGGTGGCCAAAAAGGAAAGTGCTCCCTATTTATTTTTAACTTAACTCATGATTATCTGTACTACATTAAAGTCATGAAATAAAACTTGTATGTTAAAAGAAAAGTTATTTCCTCGAGAAGCATGGGCGTGGTATAGTCGAGAGGAACAGTGTTTATTCAGCTGTTTAATTACACAGAACATATCATTACATCATTTCCATATGTATGTTTACTTCAGTCCAGTCCACGATCCAACGTGACAATACTATGCCAGATGGCCACGTTATTTTAGAAGTTAGATGTTTGGCAAAACTATGCCCTATGTCCTGCCATATAATATAACTCATTGTTTTCTATTATTTTAATTTTGTTTCCGGCTTATCTTAAATGAATAGAGAAATTGGAAACAAAACAACGAAACCATCAATGAGTTACACTTAATTATTGTTTATCGCGTTAATGTTCTCATGATTAATTATATTATATTTCAATCAATGAATTAAGTATAATGTTATCACTCAGTAGTGGATATACTTTATATTAGGCTTACCTTTTTATTGGGAAGCTCTTTTTGTTTTTGTAACTATTTTATACCTATAAAAGTTACATCTTTTAAAGTTTAAATTTAAATAATTCTATCATCATGTTTACTTGAAGTGAGTTTATTGGTTACTAAATTTAATCGCGCAATGAAATAAGATATGTTTTCAATTAATAATAACTTGAAAAGAAGCATTTTATTCTTATTTTGTTTCTATTTTCTTTTATTAGTATATCTTTTTAGTTGTTGTTTAACTAATTTCACTTAAATAGTTCAATTAAGTTAAGGAAAATGGCACTAATGATCTCTAAACTTTAGCCCGGTTTATTTGTGCAACATGGTCCTTGAATGAATTCTAAATGTTCAATCTAGTTTGTAAACTTTGAATTTGTTCAATTTAGTTCCTCAATAGTCCATAATAAAGTCATATAAGTTTTTCAGTACTATTCTCAAGTTTTAATACCAAACCATTTTCCAGATTTCAGAATTTCTTTTCGTTTCAATTCATTGCTAATCAGAATTGTATTGTGTTGATATTCATGCTATGTCTAAATGTTTTCATAAGGATTACAACTACCATACTAAAATTAATTTAAATCATATTCCTAACTTTTTAGAGATAAAATTTTCAAGCTTTTGTTTTTTGTACTTTCTTATTTAAAGTAGTAGGAATATCAACATGATACAACTCTAAATGATGTTCTACGTTTATAATTAGGGCTAATACCATGAAAAACTCTAAACTGATACTTCTATGATAAATTTGTCCAAAACTAATTTTTTCACCACAAAAAAAAAAAAACCCTAAATAGGCATACTTATGATAAATTTAACCTCTGTTAGTTTCAATTAAATTTTATTATTTAATTGCTAAGTTAGATAACGCATGATAATTGAGAGGTTAATTTAGGGTTTTATCCTTCTTTATCACAAGTATATCAATTTGTGGTATTTTGTTATATTAATCCAATTTAACATAAACTAACATAAGGTAAATTTGTCACAAATGTATCAATTTTGGGTTTTTGGTGGACAAAAAATTTGTTATAAATATATCAGTCTAGAGTTTTTTTTTTATCGTATTAACCCTTACAACTATAGAAATATTAATTTAAAATATACTTAAATGAAATTTTCATAATTTTTATAAAGACTAAAAAGTTAATAAAAAAAAAAAGATAGCATTTTTTTTATTAATTTAGGAAATCAATTGAAATAAAATGATATTCTAAAATTTGGGAGAATAATTATGAAAACTTGTGAATAGTACTGAATAACTAAGGTGAGAGCACAAAGTGAGTAAGTGCAAGATTGACTTAGGACGAGAGTACAAAGAGAGAGTCATAGTGATGTAGACATCGAGCCATATCGAGGAGGTGGTGCTAGGGACCCATTGTCTATTCCTATTGGCTCAATTACTCAAGCGCAGGCCAAGCAATTCAGGCAAACTGTTGGCGTCATGGTTCGTGATCTTCGACATGGAGATGACCTTGGATCAAATCTTGAAGAATCTTGGAAATCTCGGCGTAATTTGATTATCCAGTCACCAAATATTTGACCAAGTCAATATATATATGACGCATTAGATTTCTAGGGTTGGTTTTAGGGTTTGTGTGGCGGCTAGAAGGCCTATATTAAAGACTGACTGAATTTCTTTGGGGGATATATATTTCTTTTTTGGAGGAAAAAAGTTGAGAGATTCTCTTCTACTATTCTTTTGAGGATTTGACCTTATCAAGGTTCCATTGTGACGATCGATTCGACTTATCGAGCGAGATAGCAAATTCTTTCGCTCGTGGTGTCTATAACGTTGGTTGATTGACATGAGTTCGTCAACAGGTCACGTTCATACCAAGGTTGTCAATCACAGGTTTGATTGGAGGTCGAGCTTTGCAATTTACCATCCGGGTCTTCGTAGAACGATCTTTCCGCAATGATTTTCACATCACATAGAGATGAGTTAAGTCTAAGTAAATTATAAACCCATTTAACACTTATATTATTTTGAACTCGAACATTCTAAAACCCATTTATAACCTATTTACTAGATATAACTAACCCATATAACAACCATCAAATGTGGGTTAAGAAATGAGTTTATAACCCATTTTAATAGATCTACCTAATATCGAAGATGTGCAGTTGAATTGGCACTTACCTTGATTTTCTTTGGTCAACTGCCCAAAAATGAACTTGGTACACCTTAAAAAAAGAGGGCGAAAATTATAAAGTTAAAATTGTCCCTTCCCCTCTAAAGAATGAAGTTTGGAGGTGGCTTAAAAGCTCCTTTAATCATAATTCGGGTTTCTTCTCGAAAGTCAGTTAGCATAATCATTTTCGAACTAAGAAAGTTTTGTAGGGTTTTTGAACGATGTGCGATAAAGGTACAAATTATTATTGATTTAAAGAACGTGAAAAGGTTCGAAATTTACATTATGATAAAATTTAAATTTGTATTATTAGAATCAATTATATTATAAATAAATGAAGCTTGTATGTGAAAATATAAATATTTGGATTACATTTTTTAATATAATCTTTATTTAATAATTAATTTTGTATTATTTTGTGCTATCTTAATGATAAATCAAAAAACTAATATACTCACTTGACTAAACATCAGAATCGTATCTTTGGGAGCAAAATATGATAAACGTGTCATATTGTTAATTGATTAATAAATGATATTATCTATAGAAATATTTTTACATGACGTATGTTTTTATTACCGTGACCTATTTATTAAAATGAAACACCACCCAATTGTCCCCAGATTCTCCCACTGCAAAGCGAGATCATCATACACATAAAGTCTACACTAACGGTACTAAAACATACTTTATTTATCAACAAAATTCGGAAATGTATGTAAAGAATCTACATTCTATCATAAGAGAATATAGAATAATGTTATTGTGAGTCTAATTTATCAAAAATGAGAAAAGTTCGTGTAGGAGCAGTATACAAAAGAATTATATGTTCATTTACGTAAATAATATTACATGATGTAATGCTCTCTGCAACGTGAAAATGATAATTGATATTTTCACCATTAATAGATTAACAAAAATAATTCAAACAAATTATACTCATAATATTTTGAGTTTTATGACTATTTTTTTTTTTTGGTGGGTGTCTGTAAGTTTTTTTTTTTTTTTGGACAGAGGGTGTCTGTAAGTTTAGCAAGCTTGCAAACAATGGAATTTGTATTGCAAATGATGTGCTTGGATATTTTGTAAAAGATTGCCAGTAATGCTAATCGAACCCAAGGCAATGCTTTGTGACATTCTTCCGATCCTGCCAATTTTTCAGCGTCCACCTCATAAAATTCGGACCACAGTACAGAGAGGGAAGCGAAGAACCCACCGGCACTGCTTTTTAAGACCTCCACTTGCTCAATCACGTGCCTCTCACGTGTCGGGAATGACCTTGCCATTGAAGCTTCTTCTTCCCAGTTGAATCAATTGCTTCCTTATCTCTTCTGCTTCTCCGTCTCTCTCACCCACATTTCCGGTCAAAAAGTTTGCCGTCACCACTGAAATGCTCGTGATCGATCATCAGTTGTGATTGGCCCTATCGAATATGATAGAACTAAACGTGCTTATATCTGAAGCTGGAAGAATTGTCAGTACTCTTATTAGAAAATGTCAAATGGGGACACCATCTTTCAATGTTTGCTGCTCTCCTCTTTCAATAATAAAATCCTGGTTTGTCGCGTTAATTAACTTAATTTGATGATGTTACATGGAGTTTTCAACACTGGTTTGGATTTCCGTTTTGAATTGAACTTGGTTATTAAGTTGATGGTATGTATTGGCAATTAGATGGCACTTAGGCCGTGATATTAAAGGTAATCACTCCACTGTAAGAAAGAATGTTTTCCTCCATCAAGGAAATGACAGGACAGTTCTTGACCTTAGCTTACATATTTTCTGGATTCCATAAGTCAAAGCACTAATGCATTCGCTAACTTAGTTTACTCAATTTCTGGTACATTTGTCAGTTTGTAGTTTTAACTCTTTGTTCATCATGTTGGAAATGGTGCATTTGACGGTTAAGATTGTAAACTTGTGGACATAGGTGGAAGGATTAAAGGATTTATTTTTCCCCCTAAAAGTAATCTCACTCCAATTCTATGGAAAAAAACTAGCAGAAATGAAGTCTTGGAAATGACATTCATCGAGGGAAAATGACTGCAAAATGCCATGATGAGCATCGACGCGTCATATGTGCCCATAGAAATGGAAATGAGCTTCTCCATATTCTCACCAAGTAAAAGCAACGTCAAATTTGTCAAACAGATACTGCAGTGCCCCAACAAGTTCATAATGTAGATACCGGAAACTTCATGTCAAATGAATATTGCGGTCCTCAAAACTCACGGTACTCTATTACCCAAAACAGATTCGATCCTCGATGTAGAGGGTTGGCCTAGGCCCAAAATACCTGCCACATGGGAACATTGAGTACATTTTGCTCAGACTATAGAAAATACACTAATGGCCCATGCTAGAAAAGGAATTTAATTGATTTTTCATAAACTGAGTGCCCATGACGATTGTTACATCAAATTGTGAAATAAACTATTTTAGATTTTTCTTTTCTTCTTTGTTCATCTTTTAAAAGGGTGCAAGAGGCAACCAATGGTAGCAAATCCTTTGGACATTAGGATCATGATTCAAAGTCCACTTATAAAAATAAAAATTTTGGACTTTTTTCTTTTCTCAAAAAATGAGAGTGGCAATTGACGATAGCAACTCCTCTAGTCGTTATCTAAACTCATTTATGTCTAGATAGATACATTGGGGAAAATACATTTTGTTTATCAAATTGTGAAATAAATTATTAAAATGTCATAAACATATAAATTGTTTTTGGATAAATTTCCTTGAATTATATATCGATTTCTTTATATGGGAGCGAAATGTACGTTGCCTTATCAACAGCTATGGGCCACGTGGACTGATCTGTAGGAGTTCCGTACGAAAGCTTCGCTTTTTTCCCGTAGTGGAAGCAAGCGGAGTCCACGTGTAATGAGCCCATTGCCCTCGTACGTTACAGTTCGTTAATCGAATATTATTATTCATAGTTATTATAAATGTACTTCATGATAATGAATGCAGCAGTCGAACAACTCGAACCTTCCTCAAAAACAACTATTTATTATTTTTTGACGTGCCAAACTACATGACAAAGTTATTTTTCTGTAACATGCCCACTAGTTTCGCACTATTATAACACGATGCCACGTATTCATCTTTGGCTCCTAGCCCTTACTTTTGTTTGCACTTGGACGAATAAAAACACACGACATTCCTAAAACCAAGATTGGACGTTTCTTCTACCAACCAATTACATGACAAAAATAGTGCCATATGTTCACCTCCAATGTTTATTTAGCATTTTCTATCAAAATTTGAACGAAAGAAAAATACGGAATTGATCCTGAATATGTGACTTGGGATTAGTTTAGGGATCAAATTTGTCACAAAACAAAATACAAGGACAAAAAATAATAGTAAATATCCGAGGTAGCATTGGCAAAGAGCAACCATTAATTCATATAAATGATGCACATATCGATGATAGAGAAATGTTAAAACACTCATGACCAATGGGAGTATTTTGCGGGACAAAGATATTATGTCCCAAGTATATTATCTTTTTTTGTGAATATCGGTTACTAGGAACATAAAGAGTTAAAATCTGGATATATTAACAAAAAGAGAAAAGAAGAAGAAGAAGAATAGAGAACAAAATTTGGGGGTAAAAATTGGAGTTCCAACACTCCCATCTGCCAGCTTCTTGTAAATAAACAAAATGAGGGGCAAAGTAAATGGAATTTTCTTGTGATTTGCTTTGGGCTTTTGAGGTTACACATTTGACACTTCATCTCGAGTACACATAAAGTCGAGCAAGAGAAGACGGCATAGTCGGCTTCGCAGAAGCTCGAAACCCATTTTCCACTAGACAAAAAGAGACTTGAGACGACTTGCTTGCCCAGAATCTCAATGGATCAGGCCCCATCTCCCGGGGAATCTCTTATTTCCGGCCTTTGTGTGCATAGAAACGAAAAATCTTAGTCATCGACATCTATTTATATCTTGGTCCAGCTTTTCTGTCCCCCACCCCGATGGTCTTCCTAGTTACAGAACCCCACCATCTCCTATCATTTTGTGATTACTGGGACTGTCCCCTTATTTTGACCTTCTCGAGGGACCACGTTCCGCTTCATGAAAAATTACCCATTAACCCAACCCATTCGGTCTCCTTAATCAACATTACACAGAATGGCTTGGGTTCAGGAGTAATTTTAACGTTGGTACTGAGGAATCGGAATCGGTTAGACAAACCCTGCCGTTGTAGGGTCTGAGAAATCGGACTTCTCCGACCCAACCTTGTAATTTAACATTGGTTCTTAGAAATTCGACAGACAAACCCTGCAGATGCTCAGACCCCGCGAGCATTGGCGGGGTCTGAGAAATCGGATTTCTCCGACCCAGCCTTGTCATTTAACATTGGGCCTTAGAAATTCGAGACATGGGGTCTGATTATAGGATGATCTCCCATTGTGTTTCTGTTTTTGGGGCGGCGTAGCTATATATTCACGCGAGAAAGGAAGTCACTTAGCGAGGCAAAAGGAGGAAAGATTCATGGAGAACACTTGCACTAAATCAGGCGACCTTTGTACCACCCAGCTTTTTTTCTATTTTCTTTTTATCTTTCAGTTATTGATTCAGGTTTCTGTTATCCATGTTCATGATGACTCGATTCTCGGAACAGAGCACGTACTTAGGGGCACATTTACTGGATGTAAAACAGCTTGTTTCTGGCATTTCCTGGAAGTTGTACTCCCATATTTTGTCTTCTATTCCTGCTAAATGATCGAGCTTTTTATTCTCGATGTATATAATGGCTTTACTATCAGAACAGAGCATACTGGGTCGCACTCAAAACAGAGCATATTCAGTGAAGTGAAATTGCACTCATGGACATTTTTTTTTTTTTTTTTTTTTTGCGACTTGATAAATACTCGTGATATTCATTTGGTGATTGAATACAGTTGGATTCATAGCAGCAACAATCCCAAACGACAGAATTTGTCCAAGGAGAGTGAAATATTGTAATAACTGTTAGTTCTTTTTGAAAATCACAGATTTGGAAAGAATGCGACCTTCTTTTAAAGTTACCTGGTGGAAAAATTCGGCAAAAGAACGCTTCAAGTGCCATAACTTTGCCCAAAGGGACACTTAAGTGCCATAACTTACGAAAGGTACACTTAAGTGCCACATTTTAAGAAAAGTGGGACACCTGAGTGCCATCTCCGGCGAAGCTGGCCGGAAATCATACGTGGCATTAAAAAATTAATATCTCTCGCCGAAGAGCTGAGTCAGCTCGAATTAACCCCAAACGACGTCGTTCTGGGTGTTCGCCCAAAATAGACCCCTTAAATCAGCGAAACGCCGTCGTCTTCCCCATTTGCCCTAAATCTAAAACCCTAAATCGGGTAAAATGCTATTGAAGCGCTTGAGCCCTAATCCCGCATCTTAATTCGATTTGCCCCAAATTCTACCACCGAATATTGGAAATGGAGAGCAAGACTTTCAGCAGCGGCTCAAATTTCTCTCGTCGAAGCGAAGGAGAAGGCGAGCATTTCTGTTTCTGTGGGTTTCCAAGTCCAAGAAGAACATCGTGGACTCGAACGAATCCCGGGAGAAGATTCTATGGATGTGCCCGATACAGAGAAGGCTCGAAGTGCAAATACTTCAAATGGGTCGATGCGAAATTCTCTCACCGAGTCACAGAGGTGATATTGGACCTACTTGATGGATGTCATCAACCTCCATCTACGCTTGTGGACGACTTGGACGATGTTGACTCAATGCAAGCTCAAGCTCAAGCATCTTCTGTTAACCATTTGAAGAACGAAGTTGCAAAAATGAAAATTGAACGGAAGTGTTACCAAGCGTTTATTGTGTTGTTGTTTCTTTGTCTATCCTACTTTATGATGAAATGTAATGGAGTGGAAGATGAGCAGAAGTTTCTCCAACTGCCATAGTTGTAAATGTGTGGGGAAATGTACTTGTTTTGAATGAATGAATGAATGATTTGGAGAGTTTTTGCTTTATTCTCAAATATAAATCAATGTATATTAGGTCGATGTGTTGTGGTGACTATTTTACTTGAATTGAATGTAAACCAGCAGCAAATGTGTAAACCAGCAGCAAATGTGTAAACCAGCAGCTTCTCTATTTTGCTGCAAACCACCATATACATAGAATAGACACGAGTGATTATTCGAGTACTATAAGTTGTATCTAGTGATCACTTAAGTGCCAGTCGTGATAGACAAAGAGTCATTTAAGTGTCAAGTTATTATTAAAAGGATCACTTAAGTGCCACTTGTTATTAAAAGTGAACACTTAAGTGCTAGGTTTTTTAGAATGTGATCAGTTAAGTGGCATTTTTTTTGTACACATCGGCTACTACCAGCCACCACCACCGCCCACCACTGGCCATCTCCAGCCATCATCACCACCAGGCATCCCAAGCATCCACTTGAGCCACCACCAACCACCACTATGCTGGTGGTATGTTGCTGCATAAGTTGTTCTTACACCAGCTTGCATCAGCACTACCTGGTGCAAGCTGTGCATATTGCACATTCATCTTGCACCAGGTGCAGCAAAAACCTCCAACCCAACCCACTACCACCAGGCTTTTCATCAGCAACCACCACCAGCCACACGAGCACCCCAGTCACCGTCATATATCCACCACCAGAAGTAGCAATAAGTTAAAGAAAAAAAAAAAAAGAAACAGGCATGCCAAAAATGATAAGCAACAACGGTTGTTCCATTGATTTTGAACATCTGTCTCACAAAGTCAATGACAAATGAGTACTCACAAACTCAACTAACTCAACGACAAAGTATTATTAAAAAAAAAAACATCCACAGATGTTTACAACTGACTCATCAACCCCGCCCCACAAATCATATCACATCCCATTTCATCAATCATCAATATGCACAATGCCTCCTGTTCGTGCTCGTTTTGATGGACTTCGCACTTGATTCATAATCCTTGCACTTTTTCTAACTGGACGTGAGACTTCTTCTTCAGTTTGTCTTGGGATGTGTTGAGTCTCGATGGAGCTGCAATTGTCCTACGCCGAACCGATTCGGAAGGAGCTGCAACCGTTGTTGGCCGAACCGATTCGGATGGACCTCGAATTGGGTTCTTCTTACTCTTCTTTCTTGTTGGCGCAGGCAATGTCTTCTTCTTTGTTGGTGCAGCCGTTGATTCTTGAGTTCGGCCTTGAGAGATAAGAATCTCCGAACTTCTCCCAGGCTTCAAAAAGAAAACTCAATTATCAACAAAAGTGTGCACTATAAATTAAATTAAATGCAGCCTATAAAACTTACATTAAGAATAACAGTTCCAGAACGGTCATCTGTATAAAGGCCATAACCATATTGTTTAAGCCTCTTCCCAAGAGCCCCTCTTGTTCGAAGGGGAGCGTCACTTTGAGGTACTTGTGATTGGTTGCCTCTTCTTCTCGCATGTGATTTTTTCGGCTCTTGTGGCTGTTCAGCTACAGAAGGGGCTTCTTCGGCCAATTCTTCAGCTAGGCGTCTTGTAGATGGCCTTCTTACAGGTGGCTCTTGATTTGGCTTTGGCTTTCTTCTGGTTGTTTTTCTAGTTACACCTTCGGTAGGCTTTGGTGGTGGCCCTTGTGATGACCCTTCTAGTGGCCTTTGTGATGATCTTTGTGATGGATCTTGTGGTGGCCCTTCAGTTGGGCCCTCTATTAGCGACTGAGCTCTAGCTTGTTTTCTTCGAACCTGAGAAAAAGGCAAAGGACATCATAAATATAACATTAGACATCGGGCCATATTAGAACGTAAATGAAAAGTAAACTCAAATCATTTAACTGACCGGGTATTTTTTTTCTCGTTGCTTCTTGAAGAACAAAATCAACTTAAGCGGCCCTCTAGTTGTTTTAGCCAATCCTGCAGGTGGCTGTCTTTCACCTTCGGTTCTTTGAACATGCCCTTCATTTTCAAGTATAGTAGGGGCTTCGGCCAATTCTTCACGTGTCACCGTGACCTGACAAAGACAAAAACATTACATATATGTCACTTATATCTATGTACATATTCATAACAAACCATAAAGCAACATAAACACAATTGTCATGACTAACTGGGTTTATTGTCGTCGACTGAAGAACAGTCGAGTCACTTCGCGTTTCTGTTTCTCCTTCTCCAACTGTCCCTTCACTAGGCCCTTCGGCTGGCCTCAATTGTTCCTGCTGCTTCTTTAATTGACAACCCTTAATATTATGCCCTGCTATGTGGCAGAAAGAGCACTTTACCGGTACACCCGTCCTATTCATCCTATGGTGACATGAGTCCTCTCCCTCCGTCATTTTCCTTTTTTTCTTTGGTCTTCCCATTCTCTTCTTTAGTGGCAAAGGTTGAGGTGCTTCGCGTTCTGTTGGCTCCCAGAACTTGCTACTTCTAATTGGCTGCAACATAAATTGATACGAAACAAGATATTTTGGTTTCTTGTACCAATCATCAAGGTAGTCTTCTGTGTTGTGGCCCTTCAATTGAATTGCACATATGGCATGTGCACAAGGAATTCCACTGAGTTGCCATGCTCTACATGAACACTTCATCGTACCTAAATGGACAACATGCTTATCGGAACCCTTCATTATCTCATATCCTTCATCCCCATTCCAAATGGGATGACAATACCTACTTGCAGCTAAGTTGTCATCCAATTTCTTAGCAATCCTAGGACCATATTGCTTAGTCCACTTTGCAGTGTCATCTCTTTGTCTGTGCAGCCGAGTCATGACCAAAACGCGTATGTCTTCAAGCATCGAGATAATTGATTTACATCTAGCATCTATTATCCTCCCATTGAATGCTTTGCAGATGTTGTTATCAATGTTATCACACTTGAATTCCTCGCTGAAGAACGCCCTACACCAATGCTTCGGGTCTGTTTGGAATAGTGCATCATAACCATCCTTTGTTAATTGAAGCATCTTTTCTTTGGCCACCCTAAAGTCAGCCATATTCGTGCTCTTTGCTAGCTGCCAAAATTGCGACTGCAACTTGTCCCCTTTATAGATCTTTGCCCAATTTGCGTATATGTGTCGCGCACACATTCGATGTTCAGCATAAGGCAACAGCTCAGCTATTGCGGGAACAAGTCCCTGCAATAATGGAATGTATATAAAAAAAAGTAAACAAATGACATGTTGATATCAAAAAGCAAACATTACCTTAAAATTTTATAAAAAGCAAACATTACCTTTTGTTGGTCGCTCATGAACGCCCACCCTGCCCCATTTGCTATCTCCAAATCAGTCATCAAATTTTTTAGGAACCAGGACCAATTGTCCTTGTTCTCTACCTTCACAACAGCCCAAGCCAGGGGAAACATTTGGTTGTTTGCATCTCTTCCAATTGCAGCCAGTAATTCTCCCTTGCATAAGCCCTTCAAAAAACACCCATCCAATCCTATAATCCGTCTACAACCAGATAAAAAACCTCGTTTGCATGCATCGAAACAAACATAGAGTTTATCAAACTTCGTCCCAACATCAGGAAGTGGTCTCTCCACGACCTCGAGATACACTCTACTTCCAGGATTTTGCAGCCTGCACTCCCAAGCATAGTCCCACAACTGTCCATATTCACTGCTGTACTGACCAATGAGTATCTTCATCACCTTTTGCTTCGATCTTTTACATTGATTCCTAGATATATTGATGCCTACCTGCTCCTTCACTAGCATCCTGAACTGAGTACTATTCATCTGAGGCATCAGCTTAATCAATTCAAAGAAGTGCTTCGATAACCATGCACTTGTTACTCTTTTATTCTGAAAATTAATGGAACAAGTATGTTCCTCTTCGTAGGCTCTAATCTGGAAAGATCCAGTTTTCCTAACAAATGCGCCATAGATCTTCCATGGACAATTTTGCTGCGAACACCTAGCTCTTACAAAGGTCTTAGTGTTTCTAATGAAGTCAATGTTCCTTTGTGCAGCAATGGAGATCTTCAGCATAGCTTCCCTAAATTGTTTAGCATCATGAAATTTCATGCCTACCGACAAAGTGGGAGAGGCAACAGATGGATCATAAGAAGGAAACTTACTTTTCCTTTTCCTTCTATGCGTAGGTCCTTCATCTTCTTCAAGCTCATCCTGGGAAGTAGCATTCTCGACGCTTTCTTCATAGTCTCCTCGCCAGCACCAAAGCATCTCGTATGGCCTTCGGGTCTGTTTGGAACGTCCTCGGCTACTTGCAAAGCTGCAAACTTAGCTGTCAAAAAAATCCCTTCACCGTATTCTTGATTTGTACAAGCTCCTCGTCGTCGTCATCACTTATAAAATTTTCAGCGAGCAACCTTCCATCATCATCATCGTTGATTCAGCTACTTCCCAATCTAATCCGAGATTGTAACATCACCTATGTCATCATCACTTTGGTGAACTGCATCTGCACTTCTCTCATGTTCATCATATCTTTCCTGCCCTCCTTCGACCCTAACAGTACTACCTTGAATACCATCTCCTTCTTGTCCTACTTTGGCACTCTCTCCATCATCATCTTCATCCTCACTTTCACTATTGTACTCAACAAATATTTTTACCTCTTCACCATGAAGATAATGGTATAGAACATCCCTAAGACCATTATCATCTTCTAAGCATCTCAAACCATCTCTTAAGTCTTTCCCAGAATACAATACGGCTTGAACTTTACAAGGCAAATAAGTGTTTATATCCCTAAGAAATCCTATATAAGATGTTTTCTTTATATCCACAAAGATGGTGCCCTCATTTCCACCCTCATACTCCCACTCATCCTCCCCAATCACAAATTCCCCATTGTAGCAAACTATAACAGCGACATAATCCTTGTCATGCGCCATTACTGCACTAAGAACAAGAAAAAGAATCATTAGTTTTTGGGACCACTAGACAATTGCACATGCGAGTCCCTCCACTCTCATGGACTTTAGTAAATAGAGGTCCCCACACTGAAAATATGCCCCTACATGACAGCCAAAAAAGCCAAAAAAGAGGTCGGCACTTTAATTATTTGCCTTCCTTTTCCTTAAAATATTAAACAAAACAGAGGTCCCCACAGCAATCACAGCCCAAGCATGTCTACTGCACTAAACGTGCGATGTGAGAGAATGTACATTAACTTAAGCAAATCAAAGCATATCATACTATAACATCAACTTAATCAAATCACAGCTGGATTATGTTCTTATTCAAGATTTTGGATTGATAAACATACCCTATACAACAATCACAGCAGGGTTTTGAATTGATAAACATACCCTATACAGCAATCACAGCAGGGTGGTTTAAAGAAGACATACCCTATACAGCGTCACAAACAGGGTGGTTCAAGGCGAACCCTATATACTCTCACAAGCAGGGTGGTTCAAGAACTTAGTTTTTTTCTCAAAATGGCATTAGTCACCTGCTTTACTAAGATGCTCTTAAGGAGATGCATAGATCACTGTCTAACAATCACATACTCGACATTAGCTTGAAAGACAAATTCACCAAAATAATGAGAAATCTGGTTTCTTTGTGTAATGTCAGCAAGTTTTAGTTGAAGTGTATTAACACAAATTCCATCGGAGCTGTAATAAAATAATTGAGCCCTAATTAAATAATCGAGCGAACCCTAATTAAATAATCGAGCCCTAATTTCATCATAGGGGAGGGGGAGAATGAGCCAAACCTGGACGACTGACAATGGCGACTGACGACGGCAACCGATGATGGTGAGCGGTGAGCGGCGACGGCGACCAACAATGGCGACTGACGACGGTGACCGATGACCAGCTCTAGGCGTGAACGGCGACGGAGAGAAGGGCCTGTGATCTACTGTGAACGCGGACGGCGAGGAACGGCGTTAGGTCAGCCAACCCTAATTAAATAATCGATCGAGCCCTAATTAAATAATCGAGCCCTAATTTCATCAAAGGGGAGGGGGAGAAGGGATCGAACCTGGACGAGCGACAATGGTCAGTGGTGACGACGACCAACGATGGTGAGCGGTGAGTGGCGACGGCGACCAACAGCGGCGACTGACAACGGCGACCGATGACCAGCTCTGGACGTGAACGGCGACGGAGAGAAAGGCCTTCGATCGACTGTTAATGCGAACGGGGAGGAACGGCGTTTGGGTCATTGCACAATGACCTAAACGATGTCGTTTAGTTCAACGCACTCAATCTGGATGAACGACGTCGTTTTTGTCGTCCACGTCGCCTTTAAAAAAAAAAAAACATTTGCCACATCAGTAAAAGAAGTCGCCGAAAATCGCCGGAAAATTCCACGTATGCAATTTGGCCGGATTTTGGCCGAATTGGCACTCAAGTGATCCCTTTAGCTCCGATTTTGGCACTTAAGTGTACCTTTCGTAAGTTATGGCACTTAAGTGTCCCTTTGGGCAAAGTTAAGGCACTTGAGGGGTCCGCACGTCGGAAAAATTCTGGATGGTGATGAAGAGACACGACTGCATTTACACTCTGTTTCGTTCTTTTGTCCAGCAAAACTTATAACGAGAACAATGTAAAGTCTTGTTAGCTTTCCACATAAGTAAAGAAAAGACTTGCAATTAGCTTTACACCCGATAAGTACGGGAGCTTTCCTGGTAGTTTTGTGCTAGTGGGTGGTTTTATTTTTGTGATTAAGTGTTATCGCGAGTGAGTTGGGAAAGGTTTGAAGGAGTTAAGGAGGTATCCCTTGTACTCCGGTGTTACATTTTGTCCAAAAGGAGAGCTTTCACCAGCTTAATTAGTCGTGGATCAATACATGGGTTACACTCCTGCAGTGCATACATAGGTTAGACTCATGCAATGCATAGACTCATTAGCTATGATTTGCACCAGAAGCTTGACATCATACCACGAATTAATTTTCCTTTTGAACTTACATTGGTAGTTCTTGATGTGTTTCAGCGAGTTTATTAGTTAAAGAGGTCTTGGGAAATGCTTGTTGTTTATTGTGGACTAGCATCTTGATATAGCTTTTGGAAAAAATGTCGTCATGTATAGTGTAAAAAGAGCTCACAACTTAAGCTTTTTGCCAAAAACTAGCCTCTAACTAGTAGTTTGCTTTTTTTAATTCAAAGATATGGAGCAAAGCTTGTAATTCAAATTGCTGCTACATATAACGACCATCTCGATTCAATGGAGGAGATCTTACTAGCCATCAGGGACATGTATAGCTACACAAGTCCAATCAACACTACCATTGCACCCATTATGCTCATCTACACATTGGTAAAAAATATCCAACACAAATTAATTTTTGAGATAGGAAGGCAAGATACTAACCCAAGGTTCCAACTTGCATATGCTCTCACCTCTATTGCTCTCGGTTGTGTTGCATGCAGTCTGCTGATATACATTCTACTTGGTGACATGCCTTGGCTGATTCTCATTCCTTGTGTCCTAATGTTGATGATCCCATTCGAATTTGAACCGGAGGATTAATTGGACAATGGTGATAGTTTTCAGTTTTCCTAATGTTGTTGTGTGATTCTTACGAAGTTTGTTTTGATGTGCGTCTTTCCAATTCTGGCTTAGATATGAACCTCATGTTGTACTATTATTACCTTAAACACTTTTGCATGACATTGCAAAAATATATGATGATGATGAAGATGATGGTATTACTTAGTTAAGATGCAATTCATGAAATTGGAGAAACAAGGATTTTTTTCTTTGGCTAGAGAGAAACAGGGAAATTGATTCAAAGAATAAAGCCCGTATATATTAAACAAAAGAAGAAGAACAGAGAACAAATCTTGGGGTAAAACTTGGTGTTCCAATGCTACCCATCTACGAGTCGCTCACGATCAAACAAGACTGAGGCTAGCAAATGGAATTTTTTGTGGTTTGCTTTGGGCTTTTGAGTATCCCCATTTGACTCTTTATCTCAACAGATCAGATCCATCTCTCTGGAAATCTCTATCTCCCAACCTTTTAAAACATAAACACCAAAAACAAAAAATTCCTAGTTATCTATATATATTGAAGCAAAATTACTATGGCTCACTTTTCAATTTTTTCCACATATGCTTCAACTTACAAAAGGTCATGCATCTCCATATTCTAACGTGATTCCTCTTTATTCTCAAGTGGGTAAATCTTTCAGTGAAGAATTTGGGCCCGTCTCTCACATATCGCATGCTTCCTTTATGCCAAGCTTAGTGGTTTTCATGTGACTGAGTTTGGGTCAAGATAGTTTCTAAAATATTGTTTAGGTTAAATATGAGGATCGGATTATGAATTACACCTAAATTGCAATTTGCGAATCGAAAGATTAATGAATGTGGATGATGAGATTTTTTTCTCAAATTTTATGAATTGATTCTAGCCAAAGCAAAAAAAGATTCCCTATGTCTCCAACTTCATTACATTGCACTAGGGTATTAACTAAATAGTACTATTCTCTTCATCACATCACATATTATGCTTTTCAATATGTACGATGTTCAAGGGAATAATAGTACAACACAAGGTTCATGTCCCTAAAGTAATAATAATACAACACAAGGTTCATGTCTAGGATAATATAAGCATGATGCCCATCAATACTAGTTTCCCAAAGAGCAAACCACAATATTAAGAAAACTGAAAATGGTCACAATTTTCTAATTCGCAATGAATGCTTGTGGGTTCATCAACTCAAGGATGTGGAGAAAGAAAGTCGGCCAAGGCATGACACGAAGCAAAATGTACATCAGCAAACAGCACCTAACACATCCAATAACAACAATGATGTGAGCAAACATAAGTCGGAATCTTGGGTCCATATCTTGCCTTCCCATCTTGAGGATTAGTAACTGCCCAACGATTATGAGCACTGCATAAATGCACAAGATGGTTTCAAGGTTAGTGATGGTTGGAATACCCATGATTCCAATGGCATCAATCAAGATCTTTAGCAGGATCTTCTCCAGGAAATTAATTGTAGCAATTTGATTAGCATGCTCTGCTCCACGTCTACAAAATAAAATCACCAAATCACTTGTTAGTGTACGTATAGTCTTTTGGAAAAGCTCAAACTTTGAGCTCTTTTTGCATCACGTAAGAGGGCAGTCTTTCCAAAATCTTTCAAAAACTACCAATTTAAGTTCTAAAGGAAATTTGATGATGTATGAAAGCAAGCTTCTTGGTGCAAATAGTAGCTAAGGCGTCCATGCATTGCAGGACTCTAAGCTATATATGCACTGCAAGAGCATAACCCATCTATTGATCCGCGTCTAATTAAGCTAGTGAAAGACTCTTCATCTCCACAAACCGGAACATCAGATCACAAGGGGATACCTCCTTAACACCTATAAACCTTTCCTAACCTTCTCTTACAACACATTCACAAAAACAAGACCACTCACATGCACAAAACTATCAAGTAAGCCCCCTGTTCAGTGGTTGAAACAGAATAAAGCTAGCTGCGCGTCTTCTTTTCTTAGGAGGAAAAGCTACGAAGACTTTCAATTAATGCGGTGTTCTCCATATGAGTTTCTTTGACAAAAGAAGGCTGCAGAGTGCATATTAAGTCGTGTCTCTTCATCACAGTGACAGAATCTTCCCTCTCACCCAATGACTCTAGGAGAAGGTTAACATTCTTTCCAACTTCATGATTTTCAGAAAGAAATGGCAGTTATTCCTGGTATGAGTCCTACTATATTCATACTTTTTCGACGGATTTACACCCACTGAATATACTCTATTATGAGTGCGAGCCCATATGCTCTGTCCTGAGAGTCTAAGCCACTATGAACGTCGAGAATAAAAACCAGCATCTGAGTGTTACAATATAACTAACCCGATAAAGGAAATGATTTTACATCCACCAGATATGCCCCTAAGCACTCTCTTATTTAACATCCACCAGATATAACTACCTCAAACCGGCAACTAAGTGGTCATTATGAACATCGAGAACAAAAAGCCAGCTCAATCAACAAAAAGAGAAAAAACGAGCACAGGAACAAATCTGGACGGTAACAAGTCGGTATTCCAATCCGACTCTCAACAGCTTACTTCAAGAGACAAAGCCTTTCCTTTTTTTTCCACAGGAAAGTGGAAGACCCCCATGGGGCTCGCAGGTGCAAGTGAACAGTACAAGCTCAGAGGTTTGCGACGACTTCACCCGCAGCTTTTTTCACCACGAAACAGCATTCACGCAGTGGAATACAGTGTGACATGATCAGAGGCAGGAACGGGAAGCAATATCAAGAATCCGGCGTGAGTTTGCTCGGGATCCTCCAACTTACTGAGGGAGCTGGGCTACAGAGCTCAAGATATATTCAAGGTTGCAGCAGCTTACCTCCAACCGCCGTGATCAGCTGGAATGTTATTGTTCTCCATTAACCTTCCGACTTCGCCTAGCCTCGCCTCCTTTCTTTCCCGAAAACGAGGTTTCTTCAAGCACGGGCGATTGCAGCGCGCTAGGAGTTCCTCATGAGAAGTCCATGCGAGTTGCTGGCGCTTTCTTGCGTTGCATGCGTCAGCTTTGTCAGCACTCAGCAGCCCAAGTTCACTTATAGCAAGGAAGAGGCTGCTAAGAAAACTGAAAAAAAAAACTAAATCAAAAGTCAAACTGGTGCTTGCGACCCAAGGTCGCCCCCCAAGTTTTGTTCTCTAATCTCTTTTCTTATGGTTAACATATATATGTTGGAATAATTAAATGTTAAATTACGCATTCGTCTAACAATTGAAGTTTTTAGAACAGTCAACAATAATCTCACAAAATTTTGCATGGTATTAGAGCTAGAGGTCCTAAAATTCAAATATTTTCAGGCTCCATTTACCTCCTTAATTAAATATGTCAACATTTAGTACTAGGCAAAAAAATCAGACTAAACATGAGAGTGAGTATTGGAATAATTAAATATTAAATTATTAATAGTGGCCCACAAAATCTCATAATATCCGAATTTTAATTTTAAAATTATTACCATATGCACGTATTGCGTGACTGCAAAATGCCAAGTGCCGGGCACTTACTTGGAAAAAAAAATAATTGAACCCACGATCCACTCTCCTTCGTTCTACTGTTTCCTTGAGTAGAGGTGAACGTATCATCAACAAGCTCCACCGATATTTGTGTCCTCTATTCTCTGTTTTGTTTTTTCATTTTCTTTTCTTTTTGTTAATATATCCATATTATCATTCACGATGGTTCTAATGACTGGGACCATCAGTGCAGACAATGTACTTATGGACATTTGATGATTGTACAGACCCATAAAAAAGTACTTGTTGCTAAGACACGTTTACTTCAATTTTTTTGTCTATTTAATTTTAGTAATTTAGTATTTTTATTTATTACATATTGAAACTCCCACTGGTATTATAGTGTAAAAATATAATTATCTCAATCATTGACTTATGTTCCATTTACCTGAGTCAATGGTCGAAAAAAAAAAAAGAAAATGAAAAGAAAAAAAGGAAAATGAAAAGAAAAAAAATGAAAAAAAAAAAAAAAAAAAAAAAAGAAAACAAAGGAAAAATGAAAAAAAAAAAAGAAAAGAAAACAAAGGAAAAAAAGTAAAAAAATTGAAATTGATTTGAAATACTAGAACCAACTTCGAGGTAGAGAATATCAATCCTCTTTCTCTTTATTTCTTTATTCATATTCAAAAAGTTAAATGATATTAATTCAATGATCTAGACTCCGTTTGTTTTGTGGAAAAATTTGATATTTTTGAAAAATATTTTCCAAGAAATAGTTTTCTAAAAATTACTATATTTTTAGGTGTTTGGCCAATAATGGAAAATGAACTAGAAATTATATTTTGTTGTTTGGAAATGAAAACCCGCTTCTATTTACCTAAATAAATATGCATTATTCAGACGCTAGTAACTTGAGTACAAATAAGGAAAAACCAAGCATGAGCACGAGGTCCGAGATATGGCCTTTGTGGACTCACAAAAGGTGCTTGTGGCCGGGTCCATCGAGGTAGGCCAAAGTCTATGGAGTCCAAACTTGAGATTTTGGGCCCCTAGCGCTTGGGCCTCGATCAATCCATGTAGGACTTGAGACCTCGGATTCTATGCCCATCTCCCTAGGCTAGGCCCATTGAGGATGGGCAGGGAACCCAATGCTCGTGCCCGGATCTCTGGCACTTGAGGTTGGCCCCATCAAGCGGGTCAAGGTCCACAAAGGCTAGGTTTGGGACCCTAGTGCCCATGTCAAGATCCCTAATATCTAAGCCTAGGACCTAAGAGTGCTCCACCCTCGAACTCAATGACCTCGAGCCCGAGCGTCGAGGGCTTGGGACCAAGGGCACAAGCGCCGAGATCCTAAGTTTGGACCTCAATGGACCTAGGCCTTGCCTCGATGAAATTAAGATTGGGCCCTCGGTCCTAAGTTTGGACCTTGATAGACCTAGGCCCTACCTCGATGAAATTAAGATTGGGCGTCAAGCACTCAAGCACTAGCCGTGAGGTCTCAAGCTCAAGTGTTGAGGACTCAAGCCCTGTCCTTACTTATATTGAAGCAAAATTACTCTCACCTTTCTATTTCTTTCAAATATGCGTCAACAAATAAAAGGTCATGCATCTCCCTTTTTCTGATGTAAGTCCGCTTTGTCCTCAAATGGGTAAATCTTCGTTGAAATATTTGCAGACTGTTACTTCCTCTCTCATATTTTACATGCTTCCTTATACTAGTGTAACAACCCAGAACATCATGGCTACTGTAGAGCTACCAGCATCATTATCTTTTCCATTTCATCTTTCTTAAGCATGCGGAAGCGTGAGGGACTAAAGAAAATTTTGCAATACACGGGATTTCTTGTAAACATGGCAACTTCATTTCTTATTTATTTATTTATATATGTACATTAGGTAACAAGTAAGGTGTACTAGAGAATTTAGAAGGTTAGTATTACTTACTACACCGGACAGTACATTGATCACCCATGTCCACCTAGCTATACATGTTTCGCCTAACCTAAGCCCTTGACACTATCAAAATCTTCCCTGCTTTAAAAGTCCTGCTTCCCTCCTACGTAAAGTCAACCGGCACCCCATAATGGACCATCGAGGAGGTAGGTATCAACTTTCTATTTATCAACCAATAAGTCACAACCCAGCAAGCAAAAGTTCCACCGATCTATACTCCATAAATCGACCAGTACTGACAAAGAAAACCTTAATAGAAAGTTCAGTAAATCGCATGTACTCACCTGAGAACCTTTTCAAAATACATGGTAGACCAATACGGTAATAACTTTTCCCAACATATAACTAGTAATTCAATTCAAGAATACCAAAGTTATATTCAATATAATTTCATGCTACCATCATCATTAAGGAAACCCTGTTACCCTTCGGGCATCTCGCACCCATCCGGCATCGCGAGGGCATCTGGGGGAACCACGTTACACTCCCAAGGCCTCAAGAGGTACTCAGTTACCCCTCTAGGCATCCTTACTACAACTCAGGGCATTGTCATCCGAAGGACCGACAGCACCGACAACATTCTCAATTACATATTCACACCATGATACAACAATTTCATAATTCAATTAAAAGTACGTTAACATCACTACTATTCAAGGATCCAAGCATACATCTAATGAATCATTAGTCATTTTCATCCCTTAGACTAATATAATCTTATCCGTACAGAAATTAAGTGAATTGTAAGGAACGTCCCACATCCTAGGCCTAAACTAGCTTTATAGGGCATCCCACGTACCTTTGGAAACAATGGTTGTTATCTAAGTAAACGGTTTTAAAAAATCATGAAACTTTAATATGAGGTAGACATGACCTACAAAGACATTTTCATGAATGATTCAAAGTCCAATTCAGCTTATACAGTTCTAAATAATTTTTTACAAACCGGGGCCCAAAACAGTCAAAATTTTCAGAACAAAATTGAGTAGAAAAAATAAATATTTCACCAATCAAATGAGACCAAAAAAGTATAAAAATTTAATGAGGTAGCCTAGGATGTATTGTACAACTTTCATGAAGGATATGTGTTACAATTCTGGACCAAAAAATCTGTGGAAAAAGAAAAACGAGGAGTGGTCGGTGTAGTAAGTCCAAAAATAGATTTTGAGTTCCGAAGTTTTCCAAATATATTTGTCGTACGAAGTCCAAAATTTTTGAAATTAAAGTATATCATAGAATAGCCAATGAGAGACAACTTTCTTGAGAATGACTCATGAAATTTTCACCACATAAGTCATTACAAAATTAGAAAGATTCGGCATTGGGCTAGGATCCGAACCTGCCCTCAGTCCCAGCATAGGTTTAATTCCAAATTCCAACCAATTTTTGAGGAAACTATCATTGTCACACGATAAGCGATCGGTATAGGATAGAATGGAGGATATCCAATTGCCTCGTTCATCATGGGAGGCGGTCGTGACTTGACGAGATGAAGGTGAGGTTGACGGTGGCGGTGGGAGTAGCTGTGACGGAAAGGGACGGTCTTTGCTGCTTCTGCCTGTTGGCGTTCGCTGCGTCTGGTCTGCGGACGTGAGGTGCTGGCGTCGCAATAGAAAGGAAAGGGGAAGGGCGCCTTCGCTGGCTTCTCGTGTCACGGTTGCAACAGAAAAAAGAGGGAGAAAAGAAATGAAGTTGGACTCGAGAGGGGAGAGGAGTGGACTGAAGTGTGGTGGTCAGTTTGCTCGTTCTGGGTATAGTCAAGAGGTGAGAAGGCGAAAGAAATCGAGGTAGAGGAGGCTGGCGGTGTAATTAAAAGAGCGAGCAACTTCTCTCTCTCTCTCTCTCTCTCTCTCTCTCTCCGGCGGTGATCTTTTCTTTTTTTTCTTGGTTGACTCAGCTGCTTCATTTCGTGCCAGCTGGAAGCGGCAGCCCTGGAGAAGATTCAAGAGTCTTCATAGGAAAATTCAAGCGTCTTCAGTTGGTATAGGGGCCGTGGCAGCTTGGAAATTCCTAAAGTTATTGGGATATTTGGATCATTGACGACGAGGTATTGACAGTGACTTATAATGTAGATGCGTCCTCGTCTGAGGTGAAAATGTCATCGCTCGATGATGATGCGGCGAGAACACGAAGGGCGTAGTCTGACGGTGAGCTCGCTAACGTAGTGTAGACTGTCAAACATTTGGGACTCGCTCGAATGGAAAATCCATATGTTACACGGACTTAGTGGATTTCATTTGTGACTCGAAATTCATGTCAAGCTAGTGTCTAAAATATTGCCGAGGTTGGATATGAGGATCAGGTTATGAACTATGCCTAAATTGCAATTTGTGAATCGGAAGATTGGTGAATGAATATAATGTGATTCTTTCTCAAATTTTATGAATCAATTCCCCTATTTCTCTTTAGCCAAAGGAAAAAAAATTCCCATGCCTCCAACTTCATTGTGGAGCACCAGGATTTTAACTAAGTAGTACCATTATCTTTATCACATCACATATTATGCATTTCTTATACATAAGATGTTCAAGGTGATGATAGTACAACACAAGGTCATGTCCCGGCCAACATTTGCATGATGCACATCAATACCAACTTCACAAAGAGCAAACCACAATATTTGGAAAACTTAAAAACGTCACAATTCTCTAATTCTTGATGAATGCTTATGGGTTCATCAACTCAAGGACGTGGAGAACGAAAATCGGCCAAGGCATGACACGAAGCAAAATGCACATCAATAGACTACACCTGACACATCCTTGAACAATAGTGATTTGAGCAGACGTAAGTCAGAACCTTGGGTCCATATATGGCCTTCCAATCTTGAGGATTAGTAATTGCCCTACGATTATGAGTACTATGTGATATGGCTAGAATAAGTACCTAGAGGGGGGATGAATAGGTATATGCAATAATCTTATCGATAATATCACAATTCTTGATAGTTAAAGGATTTGAAACAAACGACAATCAAAGTAAGATTGAGAGAAGGGAAGAGAATAATGAACACGCGGTTTATAGTGGTTCGGCTTATTTCAAGCCTACGTCCACTCTTCTGCACTGACAGCCTATTGGCTGGATTCCACTATGAACAAAGAGATGTTACAGCGATGTTCTCCCTTGATCTTTCGGTGTAGATGATCTACAACACTTGCTCAAGGTATCACTAAGTATAGACACTCTCTGTGGGTACAATTTCGCTCAGAATGAATCGACTAGTAAACAAGGTGCTTCAGACTCTGGAATTTTTCTATCGATCATATCTAAAACAGCTAGAACGACTTCCTTTTATACTCCTATATGCCATCATGCCCTTTGGCACTTTCCAAAGGAGTTCCTCCAATCTACCCGTTGGACGGAATCAATCAAGAAGATCATTCGAGCTATTAAAGGAACTTGACGATAGCCCATCAACCCTGTTTGCCCATACAATCAGGATCTTGGTTTCCAAGAATAGAACCTTCCAAGAATATTTCGTCGATCATCGGATCTTCAATCGATCTTGATAACGAATGAATAAATCCGTTACAATTATCCGGTCAAGAGATCTTCTCCGGAAGGTAGGAATAAATCTTCAACCAAATACTTCGCTCGGGATTTCCTTCGTCCTTTGGATTAGAAAGACTGTCAATGAGAATAGTCTTGAGTCTTGAGTCTTGAGTGCTGAGTCCGGTGATCCGAAAGTCTTGGACTTTAAACAGAATGCTTGCAAATATCCAGACTAGACTGATAGAAACGTTTTGTCAGCTTCAAAATATTCTAGACAGATTTCTCCAACAATCTCCCCCTTTTTGATGGTGACAAAACTTTCCTGTAGATTTGAACAACTTTGACCTGCAAAATAATACTCAAGCAATATGGCTATCTCATAAAGATCAACAAACAACCAGACTCTGCATCCACAGAAACTCGGTTAGTCTTTCATGAGTAAACATATAGCAATACTTGATATAAATGCAACTAGTCAAACATTCAAAGTCTACATCAGCAAATTTAAGTTCACACCCAAGTCATTCTCAAAACAAAAACATTTAAACACACAAAACAAATTTAAAGTTAAAGATTGAGTTCAGAGTTCAATTCAAATTGCAATTCTTCCCCTTTTTGTCATCATTAAAAAGGTGAGAAAAGTCAATTTTGCTTGGGAATGCGCACGATCTGGAAATCTCCCATTTACTGCACGATGCCTTCCAGCCGCTTCAAGTCTTCCCGTAGATGAGCTACCTCTTCTCCTTTGGCATTGGCTTGAATTTGAAGAGCTAGGTCTTTCATTTGATCTCCCAGGGTAGCCGAAGATGCTTGTCCAGCATTCTTCAGGACTTGAATTTCGCAGTCCAGGGCATAGATTTGACCACGCATTTCCATAAGAACATCAAGAATACGACGAAAATCTGCTGAATTATCCGTCTGTGTGCTTGCATGAGCTTTATCAGATGGTGTGCCGACAGACGATGGAGCTTCGGTGATATCGAGCAAATCTGGTGCTGTCGTATCATGTCCTTCTTCAGGCATTTGAGAAGCCTGAAAATCTTCTGGAATTTCTGGTGATCGACTCACTCCTTCATGATGAACAGCTTCTGGTGTAATCCTTTCTTGCTCTTCATCTCCCCCTGTCTCTAGGACCTCGATTGGGGAAGAGTGATGGTTATCCTCTTCAGCGCCTTCATTCCCTTTCTTTTCTGCTTCATCTGCAGACTTTTCTTTCACTCCTTCTTCGACGTCTTCAACCTCTTTCTCTTGATGCTCTTCTTCTTCTTTGACCCTTGCTTGTTCCTCTGTTTCTCTCTGTTCTGTTGATTCTGGTACAGAACGTCTGGTTCTTTTCAATGCGGGAATAGAGGGATCTTCTTCTTCATCTTCATCTTCATCTTCCAGGATAAGACTTCTTCTCTTTTTGATTGGAGCACTCATGGGCTCCTTTCCTTTTCTCTTTGTTGCAGAAGAGACTGGAGTCTTCACTTTGAATTTCTCCATTGCCTTGCTGAGCTCTTTCAGACGCATTTTTATCAGCATTTTCAAACCTACCACCATTTTGTCGCATGGTCGAACACAGAGAGTGTGTGGAGGCTCAATGTTTAAATGTCTGAAGATCTTGGTCACAAGACCTCGCATAAGGCAATTGGCCTCGTCCTTCACCATTGCTCGTACATGTGAAAGAGAATGGTGTGAGGGAAAGAGAATTTCCTTCCAGAATTGATCGCATACATCAATTTTGCTTCTGAGTTGGACACGTCAGTCTTTGAAGTAAACTTTGGCCTGAGACAGTTGATCACAATTTTGTGAAGCACGACGTTGATAGCACTCATCCTTGTGTAGATGATTCTTTTGTTTGCATCTCTGTCCTTAATAAGCTCCAGCGTGGTACGAGTAACCGAAACTTTAATCGGTTGGTAGCGTCCTCTTTCTACTCCAATTATGTCTGCCAACATGTCCACATCTACCACATAGACCTTGTCTCGAACACTGAAAGATATTCTATTCGCATCTAAAAAGCTGAGATTTGAATAGAAATATGCTGTTAATTGATCATAACTGTCTGTGGTATCGGAGCAAAAATTCTCAAGTTGAAGCAAATTAAACTTCTCTCTTAAGTTCACATTGATCGCATCCAGGAAGTCGAAATCCACACTTCTAGGGTTTATCACCCCTCTTTTCAACAATCTGAAATAAAGATTCTCCTGATCCTTTGACTTAAACGAGATCCATCCGATTTCCCTTCACTTTTGCTGCAACACCCATTCTGGGTTTGAATTCAAGAAACATTCTATCATCATCGTTCCTATCAATCAGATTCTGTCCTGGTAAACGAGGGTCACTTGGAATGTTCGCAAGTGCTTCCTCAGCCTTTCCTTTGGGAGCAACTCCCAAGTCCTCCATTTTTCGCAAAAAAATATACTCATTCCCATAATTTTTATCCTTAAGAAATCCATCTACGATATTCAACGGAGTCCCAACGCTTTTTAACGAATGATAGAGCTTATAAATAAAAGCGGGTCTTTGGACTCTTACAGGGTCGGCGTCTTCGATTATTTCTTCCTCCTTTTGATGACCCACACCTTGTGGGGTAGATGGTGAAGATTGACGTGGAGGAGAGTGAATCGGGCTCTGTTGCTGACTCGGAATATCTTCCTCCTCGATGAGATCGAAGTGGGTAGGCCCCTTTTCCATTCTCTCGTGATCCCCCTTTGCGATTCTCGACGACTTTCTTGAAGAAGACATTCTTCTTTGCCGATGAAAGATTCCTTCACTCGCTTTCCCAAGAAAAGTTGACTACTTTCTCGAATGTGAAAACGAAGTGGAGAAGAATTGGGAGGAGAATGCTTTTCTAGGGTTTTGCAGTTTAATCGAGAAGAACTATATATATATATATATATATATATATATATATATATATTAACCAATCGGCACAAGAAAAGTGAACAGACATATCTTTTGAAATTGATAACTGCCAATTTTAAGTTAATCTTTTTGAAAAGACACGATTCCATTTTTCACGGAAATTGTAAATTAATTGAAATAAAGATCGTACCTTTTCGAGATTGAATATAACAACTTACATTCGATATCCATGAGTGTTTGAGTCTGAGGATTGGATAGTCTCTAGACTTTGACTTCCTCAAGCTTTAGAATATTGAGTCTGATGATTGGATAGTCTCTAGACTTTAACTTTCTCAAGCTTTAGAATGTTGAGTCTGAGACGGATAAAATCGAATTGATTTTTCTCCAAAGGCTTTGTGAATATATCCGCTAGCTGGCTTTTTGAATCAACAAACTGAATCGAGATTTCTCCATTTTGAACATGATCTCGAATGAAATGATGTCGAATCTCTATATGCTTTGCTCTTGAGTGAAGAATTGGATTTTTGGTGAGATTGATTGCGCTGGTGTTGTCACATCTAATCTCTGTGCTTGAATCTTCAATTCCGAAGTCTTGTAGCTGTTGTTTTATCCATAGAATTTGCAAACAGCAACTTCCAAGAGCTACATACTCTGCTTCTGTTGTTGAGAGAGCCACAGTGTTTTGTTTCCTTGAAAACCAAGACACTGTCCTATTTCCCAGCAACTGGCAAGTTCCCGAAGTGCTTTTTCTATCAACTTTGCATCCGGCCAGATCTGCGTCTGAATATCCCAGAAGACTAAAGTCTCCCTTCTTAGGATACCAAAGACCGATGCTTGACGATGAAGCAACATATTTAATAATACGTTTTACAGCACTGAGATGAGATTCTCCTGGATCTGATTGAAACCTAGCACATATGCAAACACTCAACAAAATGTCAGGTCTAGAAGCAGTAAGATAGAGAAGTGAACCAATGATGCTCATGTACAACTTTTGATCAACTTTCTTTCCTTCTTCATCTTTGTCTATCTTCATCGAACTTGACATAGGTATGTCGGTCTTTTTGCACTTTTCTAGTCCAAACCTTTTGACAAGATCATTAGCAAATTTTTCTTGACAAATAAAAGTTCCTTCCTTCAATTGTTTTATTTGAAGTCCGAGAAAGAACGTTAACTCTCCCATCATACTCATTTCAAATTCATCCTGCATAGACTTAGAAAATTTCTTGCATAGAATTTCATTAGAGGATCCAAAAATGATATCATCCACATATATTTGAACAAGTAAAAAGCTTTTGTTTCCTTTTTGATAAATAGAGTAGTATCTACTTTACCTTTGACAAAACCATTCTGTATTAAGAACTTACTTAGCCTGTCGTACCAAGCTCGAGGTGCTTGCTTTAAACCATACAAGGCCTTTTTCAGTATGAAGACTGAGTCTGGCTTCTTTGGGTCTTCAAACCCTGGTGGTTGTTCCACATAAACTTCTTCATGGATGAATCCATTTAGGAAGGCACTTTTGACGTCCATTTGGAATAACCTGAAATTTTTGTAACAGGCAAACGCAAGTAATAAACGAATAGCTTCTAACCTTGCTTTGGAGCGTAGGTCTCATCATAGTCTATTCCTTCTTCTTGCGTATATCCCTTGGCCACGAGTCTTGCCTTGTTTCGTACGACTTTTCCTTTCTCATTCATCTTGTTTCTAAACACCCATTCGGCTCCAACAACAGTTTTACCTCTTGGTTTAGATGTCAATTCCCAAACATCATTAATGTTGAACTGTCTGAGCTCTTCTTGCATAGCTTCAATCCAGCTTTCATCCGATAAAGCTTCTTCTATGCTTTTTGGTTCTATTTCAGAAATAAGAGCCACAGCACTAGATTCTTCATGCCTTTTAGATCTGGTGCGAATTCCTTCATTGATGTCGCCAATGATAAGATCTTTAGGGTGACTGGATTTATGTTTCCAGTTACTGGTTGATTTGTCGGGTTGATGATCTCTTTCTTTGTTTGAGTTTTCACGATCATCTTGATGCTGGTCTTCCAGAATCTGAGATGCTTCTTGAGTTGTAGACTTTGGAGGGTCTGGAGCAGATTCAGATTCTTCATGATGAGTCTGACTGGAATAGTCTTGCATAGAGTCTTGAAATTTGACATTCATTGACTCCTCCACAAACTGACTCTTCTTGTTGTAGACTCTGTAGGCTTTGCTTGATGAAGAATATCCAAGGAAGATGCCTTCATCTGATCTTTCTTCAAACTTACCAATTTGATCTTTAGCATTTTTCAATATAAAGCATTTGCAACCGAACACATGAAAGTATGAAATAATAGGCTTCTTACCTTTGAATAACTCATAAGGGGTTTTCTCAAGAGAAGGTCTTAAAAAGACTCTATTGATTATATAGCATGCTGTTGAAACAACTTCAGCCCAAAATCGTAAAGAAATCTTACTTTCAATTAAAAGAATTCTAGCCATTTCTTGAAGAGATCTATTCTTCATTTCCACAACTTCATTTTGCTGAGGAGTGTATGGAGAAGAGAACACATGCTTAAAACCAGATTCATCACAAAACTTTGTAAAATCTTGATTTTCAAATTCACCTCCATGGTCTGTTCTTATACTTGAAATAACACATCCTTTTTCATTTTGAACCATTTTAGCAAATTTTTCAAAATATGAGAAGGATTCGGACTTACTTGTAAGGAAATACACCCAAGTAAAGCGGGAGTAATCGTCCACAATTATTAGGCAATATTTCTTACCTCCAATACTCTGAGTTCTGGTTGGTCCGAATAGATCCATATGTAACAACTGCAGTACATGATTAGTAGAGACATGATTTATTGGCTTAAATGAATTTCTTACCTGTTTTCCCAGAATACATGGAGTGCATGGATTAGACTTTTGGTAAGGTAATTTGGGTAAACCTCGAACAAGCTGCTTTGATGAAATCTTGGCTAATTGCTTCATGTTGACATGACCAAGCTTTCTGTGCCATAAGCTTGCTTCGTCTTGAATTGAGATTAAGCATTTCGATTCATCTGGTTTCACATCAAGAAGATAAATATTTCCATGTCTTCGACCCATGAAAGACTGAGTAGAGTCTTTGCTAGTTCCAGAACATGTTCCTTCTTGAAAGAAGATCTTAAAACCAGTGTCACACAATTGGCTAATGCTGAGAAGATTGTAATTGAGTCCTTCCACTAAGGAAACATTACTTATTGTGAGGTTTCCAATTTTCACAGTTCCAAATCCCACAATACTTCCTTTGCTATTTCCTCCAAATGAAACTTTTCCACCATTTACTTGCACAAACTTTATGAAGCAATTTGAGTCTCCTGTCATGTGTCTTGAGCATCCATTTGTCAAGATACCATTTTACCTTTTTCTTGACGGAGACTGCATTTAAAAGAGAGTCTCAAACTTTCTTTGGTACCCAAACTTTCTTGGGTCCTTTGGTGTTAGTAAAATAAACAGTATCCGCCCATACTTTCTTAACGGGTTTCCAAACCATAGGACACTCTTTTTCAAAGTGATTTGGACTTTTGCACTTTGAACATCTGAGGGCATTTCGACCTACAAACTTTACAAAAACTTTCTTGAAATGATTTTTGTAAGCCTCTCTTGAGGGTCTTTTCTTAATTCTTTCTTTTACTTTAGGAAAATCAATCAATGGAATAGTTTCCGCTGTCATACCTAGACCAAACTTATTAAAGTAAGGCCTTTGAGCTGAAAGAATCTTTTCAAGTTTTTCAGATCCTATTGAAAATTTCTTTGAAATATTTGATAAGTCAGTTTTTAAAACAGAATTTTCTTTCAAAAGATTTTCTTCATTTTCTTTAAGAGAAGAGACATTTAAGTCTGAACATTTAACTCTTTCTTCTAAAACAATTCCCTTTTGTTTTAGAGCTGAGTTTTCCTTTTGAGTTCGGAAATTCTTTTGAAAGAAGTCTTAAGACTAGAACACAATTCATCAATGTATTTGGAAACTTTGATAGGAATTTTAAAATCACTTACCTCAAATTCACTGTCTGAGTCTGATCCAGAGTTTGAGTCTGAGTCTGAATGTGCCATAAGACATAGATTGGCATATTCATTGTCACTTTCTTCACACTCTGTATCACTCCAGGTTTCGGCTTTGAGAGCTTTTCGAAACTTTTCAGCTTTTCCTCTTTTCTTTTTCAGAAGAGGACAGTTGGGTCTGATGTATCCATTTTTCTTACATTCGAAGCAGACTACATCTTTGTTTGGTTCCTCATCATTAACAGACTTGGTCTGCTGTCTTTGAAAACTTTGTTTCCTTGAATTGAACCTTCTTCCTTTTCTATTCAGTTTTCTGAATCTTCTTATCATGAGAGCAAGCTCCTCATCATCCATGTCATCTTCAGAATCTGCATCATCAGAATCATCAATTGATTTTAATGCAATGGATTTCTTACCTCTTGGATCTTCGTCTTCATTGATTCGTTCCACTTCATAAGACTGAAGAGTTCCAATCAGCTCGTCAACAGATAATGGCATAATTCTTTGCGTCTCTCTGATTGAAGTCTTTATGTGATTCCAATCCTTGGAGAGTCCACGCAGTAGCTTGTTTACTTTCATAGGATCAGAAATTTTCTGTCCTTGATTCTCAAGACCATTGACAATATCTGTAAAACGGCTAAACATGTCAGTTATTGATTCTCCTGGTTTCATTTTGAAGGCTTCATATTGACCGAGGAGAATGTTAATTCTGGTCTCTTTCACTCGATCTGTTCCTTCATAGGTGATATGCAATCTATCCCAGACTTCTTTTGCTGTAACACAAGAAGATATTCTGTTATATTCAGTTGGTGACAAAGCACAATATAAAGAGTAAATTGCTTTTGCATCGAGTGCTTGTCTCTTGATAATCTCTTCCTGAGTCATTCCGCTGGTCTCAACAGTTTCTTTTCCTCTTTCTGAGACAGGTGCAGCTGTAGGAGTAATTCCTTTTTCTACAACGTCCCATTCCAGAGGATCCTTTGATCGTAAGAAGGCTTTCATCTTGTTCTTCCAGATGTTGTAATCCTTTCCATCAAAGTAGGGAGGTCTGGTATTGCTCTAACCTTCCACCAGCCCTGGTGCTAGCATACTAGCCATGGATCTTTTACTCTGAAGTAAAACACTTCAAATAAAGTGAGTACACGAGCTCTGATACCAATTGATATGGCTAGAATAAGTACCTAGAGGGGGGGTGAATAGGTATATGCAATAATCTTATCGATAATATCACAATTCTTGATAGTTAAAGGATTTGAAACAAACGATAATCAAAGTAAGATTGAGAGAAGGGAAGAGAATAATGAACACGCGGTTTATAGTGGTTCGGCTTATTTCAAGCCTACGTCCACTCTTCTGCACTGACAGCCTATTGGCTGGATTCCACTATGAACAAAGAGATGTTACAGTGATGTTCTCCCTTGATCTTTCGGTGTAGATGATCTACAACACTTGCTCAAGGTATCACTAAGTATAGACACTCTCTGTCGGTACAATTTCGCTCAGAATGAATCGACTAATAAACAAGGTGCTTCAGACTCTGGAATTTTTCTATCGATCATATCTAAAACAGCTAGAACGACTTCCTTTTATACTCCTATATGCCATCATGCCCGTTGGCACTTTCCAAAGGAGTTCCTCCAATCTACCCGTTGGACGGAATCAATCAAGAAGATCATTCGAGCTATTAAAGGAACTTGACGATAGCCCATCAATCCTGTTTGCCCATACAATCAGGATCTTGGTTTCCAAGAATAGAACCTTCCAAGAATACTTCGTCGATCATCGGATCTTCAATCGATCTTGATAACGAATGAATAAATCCATTACAATTATCCAGTCAAGAGATCTTCTCCAGAAGGTAGGAATAAATCTTCAACCAAATACTTCGGCTCTGGATTTCCTTCGTCACTGGATTAGAAAGACTGTCAATGAGAATAGTCTTGAGTCTTGAGTCTTGAGTGCTGAGTCTAGTGATCTGAAAGTCTTCAGACTTTAAACAGAAGGCTTGCAAATATCCAGACTAGACTGATAGAAACGTTTTGTCAGCTTCAAAATATTCTGGACAGATTTCTCCAAAACTATGTAGATATACACTGTGATTTCAAGGTTAGTGATGGCTAGAATACCTGTGATTCCAATGAGACCAATTAGGATCTTTAGTAGGATCTTTTCTAGGAAATGAATTGTAGCAATCCAATCTGCATGCTCTGCTCCACATCTTGGAAATAAAATCAACAAAATTCTTGTTATTGTACAGTCTTTTGGAAAAGCTCAATTGTTAAGCTCTTTCTACATCATATAAGACGACAATCTTTCCAAAAGATTTCAGAGCTACCAATTAAGTTCAAAAGGAAATTAATGCGCAGTTTGACACCAAGCTTTTGGTGCAAATCATAGCTAATGAGTATGCGCGCAGGCGTGTAATCCATTTGTTGATCCACGGCTAATCAAGCTAGTGAAAACTCTTCTTTTGGACAAAATGCAACATGAGAGTACTAAAGGGATACCACCTTAGCACTTACAAACCTTTCCCAACCCCCTCTAGAAACAGTTATTCACAAACAAAACCACCAGACAGCGAAACTACTACGTAAGGCCCCATGCTTACAAGGTAGAAACAGATTAATGCTAATTTCAGGTCTCATCTTTTCTTAAGAGGAAAAGCTAATAAGACTTTCACTTAATACGTTGCTCTTGATAAGTTAATTTGACTTTCTCTTGAGAAATGAAAGAGAGTATATATACAATCGTGTCCCTTCATCAAAGTGACAGAATTTTCCCATCCAGTAACTAGAGGAGAAGGTTCACGTTCTTTTCAAAGAAATGACAGTTGTTGTGGCATTTCGCTTTTCTCAGACAAACAGCCCCAGCCCAGGAAATACAAGGAGCAAGTCATTTTACATCCACCAGATATGCCCGTAAACGCCCCGTTCTGAGTAGAGCCCGTTATTTCTGCTCTTTGATATTCTGTCATTATGAACATCGAAACCAAAAACCTGGCTCAATCAACCAAAAAAATAAAAAAAGAATAGAGGACAAAAAATTATGGGCGGTACAACTTGGTGTTCCAATCCAATTCTCATGATCTAATGCGAGAAACAGGTCAGTTTCTACAGGCAACTCCCCATGAGCTCGTAAGTTGAATGGTACAAGTTCAAGAATTCACGAACGAGTTCACCTGATTTACCTAGAGTGCTGGTTTTTTCGCTATAAAACAGCATTTACGTAATGAAATATACGGTGTGACATGATCAGAGGTAGGAACGGGGAAGAACATCAAGATTTTGACGTCAGTCTCCTCTGGATCCTCCGACTTACAGACGGAGAAGGACTACAGAGCTTAAGATATACATAAGGTCGCTGAGGCTTACCTCCGGCCACCATGATCAGCTGGATTGTTGTTCTCCATTTAGCTTCCGATGTTGCCTTCCTGGAGAGTTAAAGAAGAAGGTGAAATGTGGAAACAGTGGATTCTCCTGGCATGATATGAAGAACTACAGCCGCCGGGGGGTGAGCTCCAGCACCAGGAAGGTTAATCCGGTCATTTTAGTGGATTGTTAAAATAAAATTATAAACCCCGTAGCATTAGTATTACATGACATAATCCTCCCTTCGACGTGAAAATGATTGTTAATATTTACACCATTAATTGATCAATTAAAATATATCATATTAGTTAAAACTCAAAATTATATTATGAGTATGATAACGTTCATTTTATTTTTATTTTTTTAATAGAAAGCTTGCAAACAATAAAAGTATCATTGAAAGATGGTGCAATCGGATACTTTATAGTAAGAAAATTGCGAGTAATGCTAATGAACCAAACGAAATGCATTGTGTCATTTTTCCAATACCGCCAATTTTTCAGCGACCACCTCATGAAAATCTGTAGCGTGTCGGTGCAGAGTGGGGAAGCAAAGAACTCAAAAAAAATGGAGTTCACTCTCAGCGGCAACGCCTTGAAGACCTTCGCTCGCTCCATCACTTGCCTCTCCCGCTTTGGCAACGACCTCCCCATTCAGGCTTCTCTTTCCCAAGCGACTCGATTTCTTCACACGCTTCGTCTTCTCCGTCTCTCTCTCGCCCGCAGCTCCGACGTGTTGCCACTGAAATCCATGTCGATCATCATTCCTCGGCTTCATCCATCAAGTGAAATAGCTACACGGTTGCTTAAAAGTGTTGTTGGAGCGGGCCCGGAAAGATTTGTAGGTAGTTAAAGCAGCTCATCAAATAGGTGAATCAGGCTGGATTTAGATACGATTGAAATTGGTCCTACCAAAATTAATTAATTTAACGTGTATTGACCTATTTTTCAGCAATAAAATTTTAGTGACTTATAATGACCCGATCCATATTATTAAAATACTTCAATATTTAATTCAATTTACGAAAATTTATATCTACCCATAAAAACAACCAAAAACCCCAAATTTTGCTCAGAATGACAAATTTATCACAAACTTTTATTGTGACACAAAAAACCACAAATTTTACCAACTGTGACACATTTATCCCAAATTTTATGGCCATGGACATTTTCTTCTAAATTTTATAATTTTCTTTCCTTTCTATGTTTTTCCTTTATCTTTTTTTTTTTTCCTTTGTTTTTCTTCTTCTCTCTTCCCTCCGCCATGGCCAGCGGAGGGAAGCCGAACTCAAGCGAGTGTCGTTGTCGCCAACGTCAGGCGAAGCGACCCTCACCTAACAGCCCTTGCCAAACTCAACGAGGGCAACCCTCACCTATGTCAAGTGAGGGTTGCCTTCTCAAATCTAGCGAGGGCCGCCCTCGCCAGCGTTGGGCAAGGCTTGCCCTTGCCAAATCCGAGGAGGGCCACCCTCACTTGACGCAAGCAAGGGCGGCCCTCGCCCAACATCAGCAAGGGTGACCCTCGCCTCGGTTTGGCTTCCCTCTACTGACCATGGTGGAGGGAAGAGAAAAGAAGAAAAAAAAACAATAGAAAAAGAAAAGAATTTTAAAAGTAAAAGATGAAAATGCCTTATAGTTTGGGGTGAATATGTCATATAGATATAAGTTTGAAATTTTTTGTGTTGTAAAAAAAAAAAAGTTTGAGGTAAATATGTTAACAGTTGGCAAAATTTGGGATTTTTGGTGTCACAAAAAAATTTTAGGTAAATTTATCACATTAGACAAAGTTTGGGGTTTGATACCACGAAAAAAAAAAATTGGAATAAATTTGTCACACTGGATAAAGTTTAGAGTTTTTAGTGGCTTTTTTCCCACCTATGTAATCCACTAGAAGTTATAGGGTGGACGTGTTAGCATGTAGGTTGTGGTACGCGAAATAGGCCCCAATGGCTAAAAAGCAATACATGGCCCAATTAAAATTGAAAAATGGGTTTGAGTTAAACCCATTTAAACCCACTTTTAATTGGGCTTTGATTTTTGTAATACTTTTTAACCCACTCATAAAATTGGAGCGGCCTACCATAAACCCAACGCCGTAAACAGGGGTGGAAAATGGGTTGCCTTGTCTCGTGTTAAGGAGGCATTCCCTTGTACTAACGTTTTATTCTCTTGATTAGCCGTGGATTAATAGATGAGTTATGCACTCCTCTAGTACATACATAGGTCAGACTTCTGCAATGCATAGAGGCATTACTATTAGTTGCACTAGAATCGTGGCATCATACCATGCATTAAATTTCCTTCTAAACTTAAGTTTTGGTAGTTCTAATGTGTTTATAAGAGTATATCGATGTTCATCATAGACCCACATCTTGTTAGCTTTTGGAAAAATTGCCGTCTTGTATGATGCATAAAGCTTTTGTGAAAGACTATTGTCAAACAATAGTATGCTCATTTTAATTTCAAGATAACATGTTGTAAAATAATTTTTAACTAATATATGTTATTTTTTAATATAACTCATAATGGGACAATATTAATTTAGTCTGATGGTAAGGTAAAGTGACAACCATTACTCATTGTGTGAATAACATTGACGATGCAGGTTATTCCAAATATAATTGATAATATCAAACTATAAACAATTACGATTAAAAACAACGCATATGAATCGTAGGCTGATTATTCTGAATTTTAAATACAGCTCATCTCATAACTTTGTTTAACTTCATTTAAGAATAACTTAGTTTAACTATTACAATGATATTAGCTAAATAAAAATTAAAAAGAAATTATTATAAAAGAATGTAAATGAGGCATATATCAACCGCTAAAATAATTTGAGACACTCCAGAAAAAGGTCAAGGTCAAGGACTATTACCAATAAATCTTACTTTTCAATAGATTTACAGTCACTAAATACACTCTTGAGTAACTATTGGGATTTGCTTTAGTAGTCACCCTTCCCACATGGGAAGGAAAAGGTGGAGAGTTTGAATCATCATATTCTCAAGAGGGTTGGGGTAGGAATGATTTAACTTTAGGTGTGGGTTTTCACTCTCACATCTTACAGAGAGGTAAAGCAAAAGTCTAAGAATATGAGTAAGAGTAGAAATAGAGTAGAATCAACAAAAAAAGAAGAAGAGTAAAGTAAAACCAAGGTAGAGCAAAAGTCTAAGAATAAAAATAAGAGTAGGAGTATAATAGAACCGACCAAAAGAAAGTAGAGTAGAATTGCTCTTGAGTACATGGTCTACTCTAGGAGGCTTAAGTCACTGGAGAGAGAGAGAGAGAACAAAACTTGGGGGTACAAATTGGAGTTCCAACACACCTATCTATGACTTTCTTGTGATCAAACAAGACATGAAGCGTGTAGTCTACCGATATACATTCTGCTTGATGACATGCCTTGCCCGATTCTCATTCCCTCTATTCTAATGTTGATACTCCCATTCGAATTCCAACCCAAGGATTAATTGGAAAATGGTGATAATTTTCGATTTTCGTAATGTTGTTGTGTGCTATTTGGGAAGTTTGTTTTGATGCGTGTCTTGCCAATTCTAGCTTGGACACAAAACTCATGTTGTACTATTATTATCTTAAACACTTTCTATATAACATTGCAAAAATATATGATGATGATGGAGACAATGGTCCTACTTAGTAAAAGTAGGAATGATTTAACTTCAGATGTGGGTTTCGACTCCCACACCTTATAGAGAGATAAGGTAAAATTCTAAGAATATGAGTAAGAGTAGGAATAGAGTATAATTGAGAAAAGCAAAATAAAATAAAGTAGAACCGAGTTAGAGCAAAAGTCTGAAAATAAAATGTAAGAGTAGGAGTAGAGTAGAACCAACCAAAAGAAAATAGAGTAGAACTGCTCTTGAGTACATGGTCTGCTCTAGGAGGCTTAAGTCACTAGGGGAGGGGAGAGAGAGAGAAGGAAAAGAGAACAAAACTTGGGGGTACAATTTGGAGTTCCAACACATCAATCTATGACCTTCTTGTGATCAAATAAGACATGGTGCATGCAGTCTACCAATATACGTTATGCTCGATGTGACATACCTTGCCTAATTCTCATTCCCCACGTTCTAATGTTGATACCCCCATTTGAATTCTAACCCAAGGATTAATTGGAAAATGGTGATGATTTTTTTATTTTCCTAATGTTGTTGTGTACTCTTTGGGAAGTTTGTTTTTATGCGTGTCTTGTCAATTCTAGCTTGGACATGAACCTCATGTTGTACTATTATTATCTTAAACACTTTCTATATAACATTGCAAAAATATATGATGATGGAGAAAATGTACCTACTTAGTTAGGACTCTGATGCAATTCAATGAAATCAGAGAAACGAAGATCTTTTTCTTCCTGCCTTTGGCCAGAGAGAAATAGGGGAATCAATTCAAATAATAAAATCTGGATATATTTTTTTAAATAATAAAGAAAAAATCTGGGGGTACATCTTGGTGTTCCACTTTCCCCATCTATGAGTTGCTCACGCTCAAACAAGACAAGGTGCAAGCATAAAATTTCTTGTGATTTGTTTTGAGCTTTTGAGTGTCCCCATTTGACTCTTCATCTTAATGGATTAGGCCCATCTCCCAGGAAATCTCTGTTTCCCAACCTTTTAGCATGTAAACGACAAAAACAAAAAATTCCTAGTCATCGAAGTCTATCTACATATGTCTATATTCAGATTGAAGCAAAATTACTCCATCTTACTTTTCAAATTTTTCCAAATATGCCTCAACATACAAAATGTCGCACATCTCCCTTTTCTAATGTGATTCCACTTTGTTCTCAAATGAGTAAATCTTTCATTAAAGAATTTGGGGCCAGTTACTTCCCACTCTCGCATGCATGCTTCCTTTATGCCAAGTTTGGTGGTTTTCATTTGTGACTCGAAGTTTAGGTCAAGATACTATCTAGAATATTGTTGAGGTTGGATATGAGGATCGGGTTATAAACTATGTTAAAATTGCAATTCATGGATTGAAAGATTAGTGAATGAGGACACTGTGATTTTTTCTCAAATTTTATGAATCAATATCTTATTTCTCTCTAGCCAAAGGAAAAAAAATCCAGTGTCTCCAACTTCATTGTATTGCACTAGGATCTTAATTAAGTAGTATCATTGCCTTCATCAAATCACATATCATGCTTTCCAATATATAAGATGTTCAAGGTAATAATAGTACAACACAAGGTTCGTGTCCTTGAGGTAATAATAGTACAAGACATGGTTCGTGTCCCAAACATAAGCACGATGCACATCAACACCAACTTCCCAAACTGCAAACCACAATATTAGGAAAATAAAAAATGGTCACAATTCTCTAATTTTGTGCAATGAATGCTTATAGGTTCATCAACGCAAGGATGCGGAGAATGAAAATTGGCAAAGGCGTGACTTGAAGCAGAATGTACATCAGCAGACAGCACCTAACACATCTGAGATTAACAATGCAAGCAGACATAAGTCAGAACCTTGGGTCCATATTTTTGCCTTCCCAAATTGAGGATTAGTAACTGCCCAATGATTGCGGGCACTATCTAGATACACACAATGGTTTGAAGGTTAGTGATGGCTAGAATACCCATGATTCCAATGGCACCAATCATAATCTTTAGCAAGATCTTCTCCATGAAATGAATTTTAGCAATTCAACCTGCATACTCTACTCCGGGTCTTGGAAATGAAATCAGCAAACCATTTGTTAGTATACAGTCTTTTGGAAAGCTCAAGTTTGAGCACTTTTTACATCACATAAGGGGGCAATATTTCCAAAAGCTTTCAAGAACTACGTATGACACCAAGCTTTTGGTGCAAATCATAGCTAACGAGTGTATGCATTGCAGGAGTCTAACCTACGTATCCACTGGAGGATTATAGCCCATCTATAAAACTAATTAAGTTAGAGAAAAACTCTTCTTTTCAACAAACTGGAACATCAGAGTATCAGGGATACCTATAAACTTTTCATAACCTTCTCTTTCAACACTTTTTCAAAAAAAAAAAAAAAAAAAAAAAAAGACCACCCAGTTTCACAAAACTGCCAGGTAAGCCCCTGTTTACGGGTAAAAACAGAGTAAAGCTAACTGGATGTCTTCTCTTTTTTAGGAGGAAAAGCTAAGAAGACTTTCAATTAATTCGGTGTTCTCAGTATGAGTTTCTCGACTGACCCGACTCTCACAATCTAACACGATAAACAGGCCATTTTCTACCGGCAAGTGAAAGATTCCCATAGGCTATGCAGGTTTCTTCGCCATAAAGTAGCATTCACATAATGTATATGCCATGTGTCATGATCAGAGACAGAAACAGAAAAGAATATCAAGATATTGCCATGAGTTTCCTCGGAATCCTTGACTTACTGACGGAGCTGGGCTAACAGAGCTTTTAAATATTTTTAGGGTCGCTGAGGCTTACGTCCGGCCACCGTGATCAGTTGGACCGTTGTCCTCCGTTAACCATTCGAATTTGCCCTCTCTCTCCTTCTCTTTCCTGCAAATGTCGTTTCTTTGAGTGTTTGCGGATTGCTGTCTCGTGAACGAAGTTCTTGAGGAGATTAACTAGTGTGCGGCGAACGCTGTGGGTATTTTCGCGTGGGGCCCCCGTTGACGATTTGATGACCACTGCTTTTCTCCTTTTTCTTTTTGTGATCGCCTTTGCATTTGCCACCTCTATTTTTATTTGTGTTAATATATCCAGAGTTTTGTTCATATATATCCAAATACAGCCATGTAGGTTATACTCCTATAATGATCTGTACGCTCATTGGATATGATTTATAATACCATGCATTAACGGACCTAAACAAGTCTTTAGAAGGCTCAAGATAGAAGAAACAAGTGGAAGACCTATCTCACAATGTTACTTCCCGTATTCTCTCCTCCTTGGGTAAGAAAAAAATCTGAAAGGGAATTGGGAAGCTTTTAGTGGTGAAAGTAGACACCACATTAAGATTTCAGTCTTAACAACCGTTGGGTTGGTAAGTATAGTGGCTTCCCAGACTTGAGGTGAGAAGGTGGGGCTTTAATACCCTTGCTAGGTTGGCTGCCTTATGGCAAAGTCCACCAAAACAACACAAACTATATATATTCACATATAGAACTGCAGGTGGGAAAGTCACTTTACATGGGCTGCCTCAAATTTCTATATAGAACTACAAGTCTAACAAAAAGAAATAGAACTGCAAGTCTGACAAAAAGAAATTAGTCAACAGATAGAAATTTAAGGCAGCCTAGGTAAAGTGACTTTGCCACTTGCAGCTCTATATGTGTTCGTGTGAATATTTGTAGTTTGTGTTGTCTGGGTCCACCTTCGTGTGGAACCCAGCTAACGTTAAAATAAATAAATAAAGGATAAAAAAAAGTCAAAAACAAAAGAAAGAGAAAGAAGGAGGCGTGTGCCGGAGAGAGGAGAGAGAGCGACAAAACTGAGAGCTCACCGAGAACAGGGGAGAAAGAAGCAAAGGGGCGGAAACTTTGCGGCTCTTCGAAGGGCAAACGTCGATGAAATTTACTCAAATATGAGTATGTTATTTATGAGACCGTGCACTACAAATTGATCAGCTTCATTTGTTGAGAACCTCCTCTAAATTCTCTAATCGTAATTATAATTTTTTATCAAGTTTATGTTAATCCATCTTTTTGATAAGGAAAGGTGATTGTAATATTGATGTTGAGTTTCTAACGTGTGACTAGATTAAGTCACTTTTCATTGGTTTAGTTTTGTGGAAAAAATTAATCCTAGATTAGCTTAGTTCTTGATGAATTGTTGCCTTGATTCTCCCCAACAGTTTGCAGTATTAAGAAGTATAGACAATATTCATTTGAGACACGTATCTTGATAACTTTAGTTACTATAAAAAAACTGCTGTCTTCTATGGTACTTAAAGGGCTCAATTCTTTGCATCTCACATTTCATGTGCAAGGCCCATTTTATGTACTAGTTAAGTATAAAGGCAAATTCCATTTTTTAAAATACTTGAGAAGTGTACTTAACAAGACAGGTCACTAACACATTTCCAGATAACTTGATAACTTGAGGTTTTGCAAAAGACTATCGTATAATAAGTATTTTTTTGTTTATTTTAATTCGTAGTATGGAGCAAAGCATGCAGCTCATGCTAAAATGGATGACTAACATCTTGATTCCATGGAGGAATCCAAACCATTAGGGACAGTATACCCATAGCGGTCCAACCAACATTGCCAAAATAACCGCCATGGTTATGTACACTGTGGTCAAAATTGCTCAGCGAAAATGAGATCGGAAGATAATATTTGGACTTGGTTTCGATTTCTTATTTTTTTTTGGGGGGTGGGGGGAGGTAAGGGCGGCGTGGGGGGAGGTAAGGGCGGCTTTTTTCAATGCTACTTAGAGAGAGTTTTACATATTCACTTATAATTTATAATATCACCGTAACTCAAATTTTATAAGGTAATTTCAGTTTTCCAAATATTAACTTCTCTTACCTTAGCATTTTTTACAATTGATACAGAAAATTAATCGCATGGATTGCGAGTTTTACCACTAATTAATAGACTAATGTCTCTACACCAAATGAAAAATGAATGATGATTATTGAGAAAAGAATTCATGAAGCGATGGAAGATTTATTCAAAAGAAATTATAAAATGGTCCATTTCCTATCGTCGATGTCTAATTTTGGTGACCGTCCCTTATTTTATTGTAGATTTAGTCCTTAACCTGACTTTCGATACCAATTTCAAATATTTTCTTCCATATGCAAATGGAAATTGCTGGGTAAGTGCCAAGTCAATATACTAGTTCACCCAGTTTGAAGAAATTATCAAAGGTGATTCACGCAAAGAAATTTGCACATGTGTTTTCAGTCGGGCTTTCCTCGGACATCCAATAATATCGCTTTTGCTCGCTCATTAGCACTGTTGTTTTGACTATTGCCAAATGATCATTTTACGAAGGACAATTTAGCATATACTTATAATGCTTCCCCTAGTTCAAATGGACTAAATACTCGGTTGCTATTGAGGGGTCTCGCCTAGCCACAGCAAGGTTGCAAGACCTTGTCTCTGGCCAGTGGCTGGCCATTGCCGAGCCTAGTGACCAACTAAAGAGGAGGAAGAAGAAAAGAAAAGGAAGAAACAAAAAAAAAAAAAAAAAAATTTAAAAAATGTCTTGTTTTAGAAATTGTTTTCGAAAATAAAATATAAATTTTTTTTTTTAATTTCTTGATTATGTTCCAAATCTATTCTCTTGTTATTGATTTATTCTCGGGAATAAAAGGATTAGCCGATGTTTCCAAACAAATTTCTATTCTTTTTTTTTTTTTTTTCCAATAAACAAAAAAAAATAGAAATAGCCAAGAATTGATCAGTTACTACATAAGGCTTTAGAGAGAATTGCTGGCAAGGTCAAGGGAAGCCAGGTTTGAATCTCCAGGCTCTTTCATATTTTTTTAAAATTATCTTTTAACTTTTCTAATCTTTATATTTTGTTTATATTTTTTCCAATTACATGAATAATGATGATATATGTACCTATATATATTTAGACTATTGTATTTTGCACATGTAATTAGTATTTGACAGTAAATCTATAGTGAGATAAAAATTTGTTATGCTATGGTACCATTATTTTGTCTTTCCCGTATTGATACTCTGTGGAGCCTTTGATATATAGTAAAATAGTGGTAAAAAATCTTCAAATTTCTCATTCGCCCTGAATTTTTTTTTCCTTCATATTCCTCTTTTTCTTCTTGTTATATCAGCTCTTTTCATTTATCAATAATATGAAAAATATGTACCTTTTTTGTCTCGTTCTTGATTAATCCTTTGAAGAGGAGGAAAATTCAACAAGATAATGAAAGATCTGTAGGTTTGTTCTTTTTATTTTAGACTCGCTACTGATTTTAATGAAATCCTAGGGTTCCTAAAACTTCAAAATGGATATTATTTCATAAAAAGGGAAAATATTATGAAGTTACTGAAAAATAATAGAATTTTCCACGGGGTTGATTGAAACAAGTGGATAATTAATTATTTGCATTGACCTAAATAGTTTATAGAAGGTATATACAACACAAGAGCATTTTTCTATCAGTTCAAACTAATCGATATTAAACTCAGTGGTAATTAAAGCATTTTAACAATTGCATAACATCTATCATAGATAATTTCTGTAAATGTACTTAACGATAATGAACGCAGCTGTCGAACCAAGCTAAAAAAACTGTTTATTATTTTTTGATGTATCAAACTATATAACAAGTTATTTTTCCACAACAACCGAGTGCCCACTGGCTTTACACATGCTGCATGACAATCTTTAGCCCTCACTTCGCATCTTTGGTTTGCATTTGGACGAAGAAATCAATATTTATCCTAAAATCAAGATTGTTTATTAGTTCACTGACTAAATATGTGACAAAAATAAAGTATCAGGATTAAAATTGAACAGAAATACGTGAACCATTTTTGTGATTTCCCATCAAGTTATAAGTTGTGAGTTACGTGTCAATGCTATAACCTAAAATATCTTCTTGGGTAAACATCAATGATATAATGGTATCTTTAGGGGGCAAAAATGATAATTAAACATGTTATATCATTGATTCACCAAGCCAAAGACCAAGCGTCGTCTTCTTCCAATCCCGTCAATTTTTTCAGCGGCCACCTCATAAAAATCTGTAGCGTCGGTGCAGAGAGGGAAGCGAAGAGCTTGAAAAATGGAGTTCACCATCAGCGGCAACGCCTTGAAGATCTTGGCTCGCTCCATCACTTGCCTCTCCCGCGTCGGCAACGACCTCGCCATTTAAGCTTCTCCTTCCCAGGTGATTCAATCAATTTCTTTCCAGCATTTCTTCTTCTTCTCTGTTGTCTCTCTTGCCTGCAGCTCTGGCATGTCGCCACTGAAAACCATGTCGACCGTTCCTTAGCTTCATCCATCGAGTGATATAGCTACAGCAGTTGCTTATTCACCCTCGGATGAGTGATGCTTAGTTTGGATGCTATGTTCTGTTAGGTATTGGCCCGTTTCACTCGATACCATGTCTAGTTGAGAAATCTGAGAATCCTTGCACTGATTGCCAAGTGTGTGGAGTTTTTGGCGGTCGATTTGAGGCAGATATTTGTTAACCCAGGCTGTGTTTGGCCCTATCAACGACGATTATAACTTGACGTGCATGAATCTGAAGTGATTAAGAGAATCTAATACTGTTGATAGGGTGATTCAAAGTCATTATTATATTGCAAGATTAAGACAATTCACTGCTATAGGCAGGAGAACAATCTGTGGCGCTTCCGTAACATGTCGAATGGTGAGACCATGGGAGAAAAGCCCTATGGATAACCTTCTAACGGTGCTGCTATTCTGTCTTGATAATGCTTTCCAGATATGTCTAGTTACTTTGATGGTGTTGTAGGGAGCCTTATAACACTTAGGGGTGTCAAAATGAATCCATGACCCATTTTTTAACTTATATTTTATGTTAACGCCTAGTTACTAAAATAGCTAAAATCAAAAACTTTTAATTAACTTATATGGATCAGACATTCTGACCCATTTTCGATCCATTTAAAACACTACATAAATGGGTAACGTAATACAAAACTTCTCAAACTCATACAATCGACTGTAATACTTTGTCGCCCACCTCAGCTGCTTGCCTTTATGCCCACCTTTATCGCATCTCTCTTCTCCTCACCAAGGTCTAATCTAAGTAATTTATTTCCATCTCTCTATCTTTATTTTTATTTTTATTTTTTTCTCTCATCTCAGTCTTCACTCTGAGAATTTTGGGTCATGGAGCAAGTAACTACGCGAGCAAGCGACGGGGATGTTTGCTCGAAAAAGGAATTTAACATGGCGGAAAGTCCGTGCAAAAGGTATTTGACATGGCATCCGCTGGAACGTGACCATGCATGCAGCTCGTCCTTTTTCACTGGCCTTTGCATGGAAATTCTAGTGTTATCTACTTAGGGTTTTCTGGGTATTGTGATGGAGGTCGAGAAGCTCTATGATTTCGATTCCAGGTTAGAAGGCAAGATCGCCATCATCACCGACGGCGCCAGCGTGATCGAGGCGAGCGCGGTGAGCCTCTTCCACGAGCACAGCGTGTGGGTCGTGATCGCTGATGTCCAGGAGGAGCTGGGCCATCAAGCCTCCAATGGCCACTGCAACGTCTCCGTGGAGGCCGAGGTGCGCGACCTCGTGGACGCCACCGTGGCCAAGCACGGCCAACTCGACATCATGTACAAGAATGCGGGGATCCTCGACCGGCCCTTCAGGGGCATCCTCGACACATCCCTTGCCGGCCTCGATCGCATCCTCTGCATTGACCTCTACAGGGCCTTCCCATGGGGCGAAGGCACGCGGTGGGGGACATGGTAGGCTGCATCCTATTAAATTTGATTTAATTGTTTGATTTAGTTTTTAAATTTGATTTGAATATAGAGCTTAAAGTGGGCGTGGATTTTCCTAGAATATTAATAGGTTTTAGCAATATAGGTCCAATTAGGATGGGTATGAATCACTAAACCTATATTACATAAATATAAATCAAAACGGGTTAAATAAGTCAATATAGATAGACCATTTTCAACAGGACTCGATCCCTACTTGACCCACCAATTTAACAGGTCTAGTAACACTCAATAAGTTAAATGAAAGCACGATTGTATGCCCAATCATAACTCTTATGTGACCATACTTTTCCATGGTTTCCTTTTGCCCAAATAACAATAGAAGTCCCAAGTGCTAAGGTCATCTCTGGCACATGGCGCTATTTGTGCTGATTTTAAACTAGAATAGAAAATTATTGAGCTACGTACAATTGTCACCTCCGTATCTGTGGATATCAGGTTATGATTTTAATATCTATATTCGACCTCCAGTTTTTTTTTTTTTTCACCCACTCCATCAAGATCTACCTATCAATTGATTATCTTCAAGTCAGATCTCTTTGATGTGTTTGACGCACGGATTTAATGCAGCAAATTTTTGAAGGTGTAGTGTAATTGCAAATCTTTTTGGTGTATTGTGTTAGTTTTAGTTGTAACAAACTTAAAAAATCTCCATGTGATGATTTTGTCCTTTTTCTCACATACATCACAGTGACATGATATAACAAAATGGACAGAATTGTAATTTAAAAATAGTTAAGAAATGATCCTCTTAAAATCTTACTTACTAACATTGAATTTAAATCTAACCATCACTTAAATATTTTTCCTATATTAATTTTATATTTTATATCTAACTCTCTCCGCACATTTAAATTTATTTCACACAAACACGTGTACTCTTTTTATAGTATGAGAAGAAAAAGTAACTTTATGCGTGAATTTACAAACCTAAACCTCAATTGGTTTGATTTATCTGTTATTGTCATGTGAAGTAGGAAAATACATAATTAGCACACATGTTAGTTGTTCTATGGCCGTGCACTAGGCTTGAGTACCTCATGACATTTTCAAGTGATGTACGAAGAAATTGTTGGTCAGGGCTTCGAATTGGGTAGAACAATGAAGTCGGATATTTGGAGTACTCAAATCAGACTTTGAGGTGTGATATCACTTTCTTTAAGGATTTATTTGCCCCACAAAATTGCTAATGGTCACCGGCAAATTTCCTGTAGGATACAACAAAGTCTCAAATGAGAATCTTTTGGATAGCAATTCTAGTATTTCTCTAGGGTTTCTCATGAAAAACAATTGAAAACAATGGCTATAGTTTTACTTACCAAAAAAAAAAAAAAAACAATGGCTGTAGTTTCTTTCGAAAGAAGACGAAAAATGGAAGGAGATGATTGTTTGATCTCAAAACAACGTTACTTATCTTTTCTTTCGAATAGAGGCAACTTTTCAAATGGTTGCAAAAAAGAACAAAGGCAACCTTTCAAGAAATGTTGCAAAATGAACAAATATATATCAAAGGTTACGTTAAAAAGACATAAAAATTCTGGAATTAAATAAATAATAAATAATAAATAATCGTAACTTTTTGTGAATAGTCGCATTATTTCAACAAAACTTTATAGTTAATTTTTATAGAAATAATCGGAAATTTTTTAATAAATAAAAATAATGATCATTGGTTAATGACAAATCTCGTCTATGTGCGCACTCACATCTTTCGATGTGGGACAAGGTACCTCTTCATTTGTTTTATAAACAAATTACCAACAATCCCCACTTTTGTTTATAAAACAAAAACAAAAAATAAAACGTTAGAAATATACGGCCAAAATTTCCGTGAGATTAATATACATACATAAAGGTCTTTTTCGAGTTAAACATTTACTTAGTGCAAGTATCTCAAAGCTCTATCAAAGTGACAAGTAGCTCGGCTTTAAACTTGTACTTTTATATAATAGAACCGGACATACCGCACATACACTAACCTCTTATTTCAGCAAGAAGTTCTATATTACTCCGCACTATTATGGCCTTGTGCTTGATCCTGTTTCATGAGCTCTCTAGAAAGCAATCCTAACTTTCGTAAGAAGTGGCACCACTTCTAAGCTCATATGGGTGAAGTATTTACAATGTGCTTCTGATACTATTAACACATTACAAATTTGTACTATACTTCATTAAGAATTCAATTCAACATATAAAACGTAACAGACGATACTGACTTTTCATATTAGGGCTACATCAGTATCAAATCATTACATTCGGTAACTTGTTCTTACCCATTAAACCTTGTAACTAGTGATGTTATAGGAAAATGTCGGGTTATCATTACTGGTGATTTTAATTAAAGGGTTTCAGCCCCATTTTTTGTGAGGTCATTATTACCATATGTCTTGATAAAGCCTCCGTCAAAGGATCGACAAAATTATTACTTGACCTCACATAAACAATTGTTATTATATCATCTTTAATCAATTGTCTGTAATCAATTGTCTCACATAATCATGTCTTAGACTAATATGTCTAGACTTACCATTATAGGCTCTTGCCAAAGTAGTCTGACTACCACAGTGGATAGAAATAGGAGGTATAGGACTAGGCCATAATTTGATATTCAACAATAAAGCATAGTCCATTCAGTCTATTTCCCAAATTATGCTAAAGCAATGATTCAAATTCTATAGTTGGGTGAGTTATGTACATTTGTTTCTTGCTCGTCCAAGAAACAACACATTCAAGTAATGTGAAAATTAATCTATTAGTGGATTGTTTATCTCTAATACTATAATCCAACTAGCATTGATATATCTTTCTAATATACTCGGATAATTATTATAGAACAATCCCAAATTTTAGTTCTCAATAATAATCAAATTTTCGAGTAATAACTTTCAGATGTTCTATAATTGGATTACAAATATATGTACTCCAACTTATATGGAATAAGTAATATCGGGTCTAATATAATGCATCACACACATTAAAGACCTTATAGTACTTGCATATTCAAATAGTGTTATTGCTCTACCAGTATTATAATTTGATTTAATACTGAAATCAAATGGAGTATACATTTCTTTGAAGCCAAGATGTTTGAATTTATTTAACATCTTTTCCATGTCATCATTTTGGCTTAAAGAATAACCCCCGCTATTTTTTTAAAAAAAAAATTAACACCCAATAAGATACCTACTTCACTCAAATCTTTCATTTTAAAATGAAAGTTAAATACTTCTTAGTCTCAATGACTTCAAGTCCCCTTCGAATACCCCACCACAAAAATATTTCATGAGGCATCCAATCAAAACTATGCATCGTCAAATTTTCATGCTTGATGAATTACAAATATCAAAATAGAAGACCAATGCAATCCTATTCTCTTGGCTCATTTATACTATTCCTTAGAATCAATTCTATGAGGAGCAAGGACAGCAAATGGAACACATCAGAACCAAACAAGGAACACCCTTCACTGAACATTGGACATCAATCGTAGAGTTTGCTCTAACATAACCAACCTAAATGGTGGTTCGACACATGCCACAAACTCTTTCTAGTTGTCGGCGTCAAAGTCCAGTTTGTTCACCTCTAATCAAGATAAATATGGATGCATCAGAATAAATGATATCAGAAAAGGGAAAAACTGTGCATCTTTATGTAGATAGCCTTATCAGATCATTTATTCCTATCGATCAAACCCATAAAAATTTCATTTTTCTTTAGCAACAAATTCATCCATAAATTGATGATACCTGTAGTGAGCGGAAAGGTACTAGCTCTATCAAATGGAAAAGGACCTTCTCAACGTCATAAATAGTCGCTGATTGATAAACCCACCCAAGACTCTTCATTCATAGTTTTGTCTTGTATCCATTGATGGCGATCATGTCAGCTAGTCCAACGCCCAGTATTTGGCACATGTTACTAGCGATATCCAATCACAAACTGCGGTGTAGGTGTGAAATCCATTTTCCGTAATTGCAGTAAGTTGTTGGTGAACAACTGGAGCGGCACCAACGAAACTAGACTAAACGGACAAGGCACTGAAGGGGTTTGTCGAAGGTCGCTGAGTCCGTCCACGGACCTGCAAAAGAATGAAAGCTCGCTGGTGCAAACCCAAAAACAGGGAGTGGCATGGGGTGAGACCCGGCAGCGATGGCGTGGGTATGGTGAAGCATCGTGGCTGTTCGCTGGGGAGCAGTTGTGGGTTTGATCTGATGCCAGAGTCACGGCTGCAGTTTAGGCATGGGGTGTCCCCAAATAATTCCTCGAACAACTTCAAGATGGAGACACACATCCATCACTTTGAAACTGTTCTCAGTGATAATCACATTGAACAAACCGGCCATGAAGGTAGACAATCCTCCAGTTGCTGGTTTTTGGGGATTCGAATTCGTCCCTTGAGTTCGCTTGTAGGGTTAGAGAATTCTTTTTATGGCATTTGAATACCAAGGAGGTAATCACGTATCTGAGAGTCTGTCAGCATTTGTTGTTGATTCTTTGAGAGAGCGCGTCGATTCGAAGGTGCAGATAAGTGATCCGGCGGAGAACTGTGGTGTGGAGCACTTGGAAAGCAAAGTGTTCGACTTGGAAACAAGTGTCTTCGTGAGGACCATGGATGATATTTCCTACTCAGCAAACTGCTTCTCTTCGCCCTTGAAATTGATGACAATCACGGGCTTGTGGCCGGGACTAGTAATGACCTTGAACGACCAATGCCTCCTATTACTCTAGACCAAAGGGTCGGTGATTCTCCTCCCGATCAATCGCTTCACATCAAAGTTGGTGTCGGTGGGATTCATAGCAACCTGGTTCTTGGTAGTGGCACAGATCAGCCTCTCTCATTTTCTGCCATCAATTCCTTCCCTTCGACTCCATTGTTGCACAAATAAATCCTTAAAATTGTTGGAAAAATAGGGTTTTAAATTGGGTAGAACAATGAAGTCGGATCTTTAAAGTACTCAAATCAGACTTTGAGGCGTGATATCACTTTCTTTAAGGATTTATTTGCCCTACAAAGTTGCTAATGGTCACCGGCAAATTTCCTCCATGATACAACAAAATCTCAAATGAGAATACTAGATAACAATTATAATATTTTTTTCCAGGTCTCTCATGGGAAACAATTGAAAAAAATGGCTGTAGTTTCTTTCAAAAGAAGATGAAAAATGGAAGAAGATGATTGTTTAATCTCAAAACAACGTTACTTATCTTTTTCTTTCAAATAGAGACAACTCTTCAAATGGTGGCAAAAAAGAACAAAGGCAACCTTTCGAGAAAGATTACAAAATGAATAAGTATGTCTCAAAGGTTATGTTGAAAAAACATAATAAAAAATTCAGAGTTAAATAAATAATAAAAAAAAATAACCGTAACTTTTTGTGAATAGTCGCACTTTTTCAACAAAATTTTATAGTTAATTTTTATAGAAATAATCCGAATATTTTCAATAAATAAAAATAATGATCGTTGGTTAATGCCAAATCTCGTCTACGTGCGCACTCACATTTTTTTCGATGCGGGACAAGGCACCTCTTCATTTGTTTTATAAACAGATTACCAACATAAATTACCCAAATAATTTTGGTAAACCAATCTTAAAAGCAAAATATTGATGACAAAATCGAAGCATCGTTAATCTGGTCAATTACCTTATTGAATTTGTTTTCTATATAAGGAAAAAGTATTTAATAAAATCCTAAACTTATTGTATCGTACCAATTTAATCCCGAACCATTGAATTGGACCAATTTAGTCTTAAACATTTTCATATCGTATCGATTCAGTCAATTTGACCAATTTAGATTGGAAATCGCTAACGTGAACGCCAAACATCTTACATGACGACCAACGTGACATGGACAATTTTTTTTAATTTTAAATATTTTTTCTTTTTTTCTTTTTCCTTTTTTTTATTGTCATCTTCATTTCTTTTTTTTTCTTTCCCTCTTTTTTTTTCTTTCCTTTCTCTTTCTTTTTTCTCTTATTACCCTCTACTAGTCGCTTGCCGATAAAGGTCACTGGCTAGTAACGAGGGCAAGGGCCTAGATACCCTCACGAGCCATTGGCGACGATTGAAGAGGGGACCCTAGGCAAGGGGCATTGCTGCCATTGCCAAGGCCTCAAGCAAGGGTCCCCTATCAAGATCTAGTGAGGGGCGGCCTCGCCTAGCCGTCACTAGCCTTTGCCCTAGCTAGCGACCTTTGCCAACTTTGCGACTGGCAAAGGATAATACAAATAAAAGAAAAAAGAGAAAGGAAAGAAAAAAGAAAAGATTGAAAGCAAAGAAAATGAAAAAGAAAAGAAAAATAATATTAAATTCAAAAAAATTATAAATTAAATAACGTGTCCACATTAGTGACAGTTGTGCTATGGGATGATCAACATCTACATCAACATTTTTTGGCCCAAATTGACCGGATGGACTGAATTACTACAAGTGTAAAAGAGGTTTAGAATTAAATTGGCATAATTAAAAGTTTTACAATCAAATTTGTTTTCTAATACAATAGGTTTATGACTAATTTGATATTTTTCCCTTCTATACAGCTTGCTCAAATAAGCTCCATGCTCCGTTCCACACCTAGAAAATTAAAATCTACTGTAAATTATAGAATGACGAAAGGGTAATGGTGCATTCCTCGCTTCGCCCCGAACGGACCGTGAAGTTATTTGTGGAATACCGGATGACTTGTTCGTTAAGTTTTGAAAAATCAAAAGAAAGCAAGTGGCAATTTGGAGAAAAATAAGTCTATATGGGTGGGACCTTCTCGAGGCCATCCACGATGTGCCTTAATTTTTTAATTCGCAAAAAAAAAAAAAAAAATCAACACGTGGATAAATACTTCTAACTCCATCACTCTCAAAGGATGGACAGAAATCATGATGATTTACATTTACATTATTATTTATCATTCTAGCTACATAATAATATCTAGAACTTACTTACAGCAATTTGTATTTTCTTTTTCGCACATCTTGAGGGGCGTCCCCTTTGCCTTTTTTGAACCTTAAACATCTAAAATTTTCATAATAGATAATTATTGACATGAGTATGAATATTCATATGTGATTTTCTCATGATCTTTTAAAATCTAAATAATATTTTAGAATTAACAAGAAAGTACAAAATAATTTTAACTTTTTGATTAGTCTAGACAAACAACCATAATTTGAATTGACATATCAGTCAACTAATATAATTTAAATTAAATGTAATTTGCATCACGAAATCAAAGACACGCAGGCACTCCGTATGTGATCAATACATGATTCATATGTGATCAATATATGATTCAAATCCGAAAAAACAAAGCAGTGTATTGCAGACTGTAACTGATATTTTCCCGCGGCCTGTGAACTGTGCCAACTGTATTAGATAGCGGTTCTCTCTATCTCTCCTCCGTGTATTTCTCAAGAACACGGAGAGCCTCTCGAAGGAGGAAGAGAATGGATCAGAGGTTGCAGAGGCTCTTGTTGGACCTTTTTGCCCAAAAGTATCATTGGATCTTTGCTACGAACTATGCGGAGGCAGCCCGGTTTTATCGTGCAAACTCATTCCTACACTTCGACGACAAGAAGATCCTGGTCTACAAGAGAATCCTCACCAAATTCACCAACTTGGAGTTCCAACAATGGCAGCACAGGATCATCTCCATCAACGCCCAGCCCTCCCGCATCCCTTGCAGCGTGCTTGTTTTCATCAACGGCGATGTCATCTGTGTGCAAGCCGGGAAGCAATTCGCCTTCACTCTCCTTAAGGTTGGTTTGGCTCTCTCCTCTCTCCCTCTCCCTTTTATTTTGCCATGATAGAATATCTTAGCAGAATGTTCTCAGAATTTAGCTGATTTATTAAACTGAAATATGACATGAAAATGTGACATAAGACCAGGTTCCTTCTTCTTTTTATTGGTTTGGCTCTCTCCTCTCTCCCTCTCCCTTTTATTTTGCCCGCAATGCGGGTCTTGCGTGCAAAGAATCAATGGTTAGGGAGGGAGCACTCTTGTGTCACAGCCAAAAGGTTTTTGTAGCTAAAGGGCCGTGCTTTTCAATGAGGATCTTCTATACAAATGAGGGGAGGGCACACGTTCTTATACTTGAGGCCCTTAGATTATAACCATTGATCGAGTTTTCATCCAACGGATGAGATCATACCATCCAACCTACCAACTACCGACACTAATGGCAAGAGAATTCTAGACCTTCACTCAATTACCGTATTGCCCGCCCTTGGAACGTTTCGGAAGATATCCAACAAGAGAGCTTCCGGAACGTTCTAAGGGCGGGCGATACGGTAATTGAGCCAAGGTCTAGAATTCTCCTGTCATTAGTGTCGGTAGTTGGTAGGTTGGACGGTACGATCCCGTCCACTAGATGAAAACTCGATCAATGATTATAATCTAAGGACCTCAAGTATAAGAACGGGTGCCTTCCCCTAATTTGTATCCATCCAACCATTTCAATAATCAAAGGCTCATTTCTCTTCCAGAACTTCTCTCTCTATAAACTTTCTCTCTAGTGAGCAATCCAAAAGAGCTTGAGACATTCTCTCTCTAAAAACTTTCTCTCTAGTGAGCAATCCAAAAGAGCTTGAGACATCAGTGAATTGAGAGTTAATTTTGTAATTAAAACACCCTGTCTTTTGCTAAATCAGTATGCACTAGTGATTTGACCTCTTTCATAAATAGGAGTTTAGACAAGTCTTGTTTGATGACTATAGGTGATTCAGTTGGTCGATAGCAGGAGATGTTATCACCACTTTACTCTTCTTCACCAGTGTCAGTGTCACATCTTAGATGTCGATGACTTCTTCATGTGATTCTTTATACTTCTAAGATGTCAATAATATTCTTTAGTGAGAGAATATAGAAAACCAACAACAGCCTTTTCTCTTTGGCTTATTTTTTCCTGCCATTATTCTTTGTCTCCTCGTTAGGAAGGTTAATAGACACTGGATGATAAGGATGACATTACATATATGCCGAATGCCTTTTGCACTGACAATTGGACCTGTCAAGGTCCCTGACCATGATCAGCGAATGCAAGACAATCAGGATGGCATCAAGAGCTTTGTTAACTCCAGCAACATCCTCCTCTAACACAAACCTTGATATTTGTGAGCGGTTCATACTTAGGTCCTGAAATGATGGAACAAATACGAAGACATTAAGTTCTTTTTCATAATAGGAAATGAAGACTGCAATCTGGCAACTTTAATTCGCCAAGTTGGCAACTTGGCCATCGAAATCAATCCTCGATGTGGGGCCATAATAGAGTAGCAGCCAAGGTTCCAAAATGATGGAACAAATATGGAGACATTAAGTTCTTTTTCGTGAAAGGAAATGAAGAATGCAATCTGGCAACTTTAATTCGCCAAGTTGGCAGCTTGGCCATCGAAATCAATCCTTGATGTGGGGCCAACGGGTATGGGCAGCTAGAGTCGAAGGCGAAGTAGTATAGACTGCCAAAAAAGGCAGCGATTAAGCGTGGTCCATTGGCGCAGCAAGAGTGACGAGAGAGCGTTTGGATTTCGGCGATTAGAGCGTTCTTGGAGGGGGAGGTGGGCAACGAGACATCTGGGATTTTAGGTTACGTTTAGTCATCCGGATTTCTAATCGGAATAGGACTAGATAGGATAAGATATAAAATCCTTGATTTTTTTTATATCCTATCCATTGTTTGGTGAATCACAGTATTAAAGTCGGATATATTCACATCATATCATGTACATTTTTTTGATATAAACGGCATATCATTATAAATGACCATAAATGTTCATAAACGAAGATGGTGAAAATCTATTGTAACACTATTCTTTAATTTATTTTTATTTTATTTTTCCTCTTTTTTATATTATTTTCTTTATTATTTCTTTTTTCCCTTTCATCATTCTTTAATAAAATTTTATCAAATAGTAAACTATAATAACATACCTAAAATACAAAAATACCTAAAATATATAATTAATATAAATATTTAATTTATAGATTGAATGTTTATTATAGGATAGAATTAAAGTTGAATATATAAATTAAAATATGATTAATTTAAAATATATTTCTTATTTCTTATTTCTTAAATTAGAATACAAATATTATTTATATTGAAATCTAATTTCAATTTTGTTAATTTAATAAGTTTGTTAATCAAGAAAAATAACTTTCCTATTATGGACATTAGAAATCATATCCACATTTATCCCACCTCCCTCATGAGATAATTTTATCTTGTCTATATCCGCATTATATCCGACTTTATCCCGTCTTGTGTGAGCACCAAACATAGGATAGATTATATCCCGAATTTTATCCCGACTACCAAACGTAGCATTAGGTTTACAGTGGTTTTGTTTTCCATAAGGAATCGTCGGGTCTCTCGGGTCCACGTGAAGAGAAGGGGGAGGATTTTTTTTATTAAAAAAAAAACCCGACCCGACCCGAAACCTGGTCCGTCCGTTGACCCGACCGATTCCGAATTAATAAGAAACTCTCGAAGCAGCGCTAGGGCTTTTCATCTTGGGGTTACCGTCTGAATCGCGTGCACAAAGCGAGGAGGAGGAAGAGATGTGGAGCATCAAGCCAGAAGACAAGGATCTGATAGAGAAGGCGAAGCGGTTCATGGAGAAATACTACAGGACGTTTGACGCGAACCGGGCGGATTTGGTCAACCTGTTCCGGGAAGAGTCGGTGCTGGCCTTCGAAGACCAGCAGATCAAGGGCAAGGAGGCTATCCTCGCCAAACTTACCTCCATTCCGGAGTGCCACAACGAAATCGCCGACTTCAACTGCTTGCGCCACCGCACACCCGGCAGTATGCTCGTCTGGGTCTGCGGCCAGACGTGGGTAGGCGGCACCAAGGACAAGGCGGACGCCGTCGTTACAAACCAGGTCTCTCTCTTTCTCCCTCTATTGATTTTTTGAGATGAAGGAGATGCTGGGCATTTTTGTTGTTGATTTAACATCGCCCACCACCACTGTTAGCAGAGACTATCTGTCTTGTCTGCAGCGTAATGGAAAGGAATTGTTGAATTGTTGCTCCGATGATGAATTTGTTTAAGAAAAAAGCTAAATAAATTTTAACCTTTTTCTAAGTTGTTATTTCTTGTCAACTGTTTGCAATTTCCTGTCGATCAATTGATTAATCGATTAATCAATCCTCCTGCGCATAAATTCAGAGAGTCTAACCCTGATTCTTTGCCTTTTTCAGATGTTTCATCTGATGCCAACACCAGAAGGAGGCTTTTACGTAGGAACACAAATTTGGAGGGCCTTTGATCTCAACAAGCTTCGGACCTCGTTGGCAGCACCAACAATGTCCGCCTCAGCACCGGCACCAGCATCTGTCTCGGCACTGCCCATGTCTACCTCGGCATCAAGTGAGTCCGCCTCGGCACTGCCCATTTCCGCCACGGCATCAAGTGAGTCCACCTTGGCACTGCCTATTTCCATGATGAAAATTTCCACCCTAGCACCAGCATCTGTCTCGGCACTGCCCATGGCCACCTCGACATCAAGTGAGTCCGCCTTGGCACTGCCCATTTCCGCCTCGGCATCAAGTGAGTCCGCCTTGGCACTGCCCATTTCCATGATGAAAATTTCCACCCTGGGACCGCCCACGTCGACGATGAAACATCCTTAGGCTTCAGTCTGATCATTCTAATCTCTGTTTTATTTTCAAGGTATGAATGCAGTCCTGCTTGATTGCAAGTTGTGGTCGTGGTTAAAACGTATTTCTATCTCTCTCTATATATATATGGAATTCATCTTGAACTACTTATGCGATCTGCACTTTAAGTGAACATATATTGTAAACACACTTTCACATGAATTGATTTATATGTTGGACATGAGCTTATCAACAAACACGTTTTGACATGGGTTTATCATTTTTTTTTTTTTATTGTCACCAATTTTGGCATCATGTTATCTGGGCTTGTCATCAAATGAGCATAGTAATAAGGGTTAATTTCATGAAATACCCCAAATTGATATATTTATAACAAATTTATTCTAAACTAATTTTTTGATCACCAAAAATCTCAAACTGATATACATGTGCCAAATTCATCCTAAATGACTACATAAAACTCTAAATTGGTACACTTACAAAAAAATTTCCTCAAATTAATTTTTTTTACCACAAAAAATTCTAAATTAGTATATTTATGACAAATTTACCCTCTATTAAATTAAATTAATATCACAAAAAATCAATAATGACAAACGGAGAGTAAAATCTCAAACAACAAAATTTAATGGAAACTAACACATGAATAAGTGTACCGGTTTGAGGCAAATTTGTCAAAAGTACACCAATTTGGAGTTTTTGGTGATAAAAAAATTAGTTTGAGATAAATTTGTCTTAAGTGTATCAATTTAGGACTTTTCATGGTATTAACTCTAATAATAATCACCCATCGTGGGTAGCTGCGTTGGTTGAGTGTCCATCTCTTATCGTTGAAGTGAAGAATTTGAAACCCCTAGTTGCTAGTGAATACTCGTCAAACTGGACAAATGAAATGTGGCTGAAAATTTAAACTTAAAATCTTATTGAGAAAGACCAATAATAGAAATTTTTGGTACTTCCCAAATCATAAAGGACGAGTTTGAATATATTGGGGATATGTTTGCTTTACGGAAAATGGATTATTTAAGAAAAAAAAAACCTTTCGAAAAATGATTACTTCTATTGTTTAGAAAAATTAATCGATGAAAAATATTTTCATCATCAATAATAATCTATGCCTAAATATTATCATGGGCGATGGAAAATTTTCCATTCATTTATTTTTTTAAATGACATAAGCGATCATTTTTTGGAAAATATTTCCTTAATCATCCATTTACCATGAAATATATGCACCCTAAGCTTCATCACAATTTTTATTTTTATTTTTAAAAGTATATGGTGTGCCCTAATTTTTTTCCCATATTAATTTATCACAATTTCATAGCTTACTTTCTTAAAAATGTATCTATTTTGACATATACAAGCTATAGTTAGATAAATGGATTCCAAAGTCGCACGATTCCTCTTCCAAGTACGGACAAATGTGGATACTAAAAATCTGTACTCTCTATTTGGTAGAGGATTGAACTACAAAGACTTCTGACCCAACAAAAACTACAAAGACTTCTGATTTGCACGCATTTGGAGCTTGGGACATGCTTCATCTGTGGTGCTAAAACTTGGGAACTCTCCCTTTTCACTCCTTCCATCACCGACTAATTGAAGTCTTAAGTTGTGCAATTCACCTGGATCTTTCTGCATTTTCACAACGCAACAACCCATTCATAAGAAAGATACATGAATTTACTAGTCAAATGCAGCTTTCGTTTTACAAAATCATTCATCGAGTCAATCATATGCAGAAGGAAAACAACCCCCATGAAAGCATCGGAATGTGAAGGAAACTACGTATTTAGAGGGATGAATAATTACCGGAATTTAGCCGGAGAAGGACCGAGAGCTATGCGCCGGCAGCAGATGAAAGAAGGCACAAGGCGGGACCGTGGATTGGGGATTTTAAACGGGACAGAGCTTAAACTCCAGTCCTATCCTTGACCAGCAGCGGGCCGGCCCAGGCCCAAAAGCCCCCGCTGCATGGGAACATTGAGAACAATCAAGCCATACTATAAAAATTATATTTATGGACCATGCTAATTTAATCGATTATCCATAGAGTGAGCGCCAGTTAATTACTACTATATAAAAAAATCCAAACGAGGATTTCAATTTTTATTAAAAAAAAAATTATGTAATGCTTATGTCCATTTGTTAGATATATCATAGTGACGTAGCTCAACAAAATGGACAAAATTGCAACATAGATATACGTAAGATAATAATACTTTATATATCTTACTAGCATTGAATTTAATCTTACAATCATTTTAATTTTATACCTATATTAATTTTTTATTTTTGTATTTATCTCTCTCCACCCATGTAAATGTTTTCTTCACATCCATGCTTAGGGGTAAGCATTGTCCAAATGAGCAGTTCCCATCCTAGAATTGAGAATTGCCCGTTGATTCCATGACCGCCGGTTCAATTTGGTTCTCAAGTAAATCCATAAAATTGGTCCCATCAAGTTTCACACACTCGGTGTAACATTTTCCAATAAGCCAAAGTAAAGTAAAAAATAAAGAACTTTCCTATTCTTTATAGCAAGATGAGTAAAAAGATTGGACTCATATTAAAATTTGAGAGTCAAGGTCCATGAGTTCATGGGCATTGAACTTGTGAGAGATAGAGAGATGACTTAAATGAGGTGATTGAACTTGTGAGAGATAGAGAGATGACTTAAATGAGGTTAATGGGTGTCGAGCTTCAAATTAGGGATTTTAGGGTTTTCATTTTTCTTAAATTTTTTTTTGTTGGAAATTTTTCTTGAAACTTAAATGTATATATTTATATATTACCAGTCTAGTCTAGGTGGATGAGTGCATGGTTCCATACTTAGAATAGGGAACCGGATTGGTACCAACTAGTTCTTGGTTCTTTTGCATACCCCCATGTATGTGTGTACTCTTTTTATGCCACGGGAATAAAGCAACCTTTTACATGGATTTAAGAACCTAAATCACAATCAATTTGATTCGTCATTTATACAAACCAGCCTCAAAAGCACAACGATAATGATCAAAACTATAAGGGGGATGAGCTATAAATTATATTAAACTAACAATGCGTCTATCCGAAATGAAAGAATAGTGAATGAGCGCATGGGATTCTTTTTTATATACTCTCATTTGCCCTTTTTCTATTTGGCCCATAGGAAAAGCTTGCCCTGTTTCTCCAATTTCCTCCATTTCTGAGTTCTGTTTACTGGTAATGCAACTCGATCCAAAGAAGTAATGGGCCTAAACGCACTTAGGACTTAAACTGAAACCGGCACTCTAGCAAAAGGATTAAACTTGCCTTACAGGGAAGGGGATGGTAGGAACTCACCGAGATATGCTTAAACTAACTCAAAGTACACTTAACTGGAGACGACATTACGCCAGAAAGGATTGTAATCATCATCAAAATTTATTCTGCTATTACGTAAGATGTGTTCAGGGTAACAGTACAACACAAGGTTCATATTGAAGCCGGCATTGGAAGGTTCCCGAGCAAATTGACCACATCACCGCATCAGAAAAGCTAATCCTTCAATTCATGATGAACCAGAGCAGAAGTCCCAATGTTAGGTCCCAGGCAATCATAATCGGCACAGGCAAGTCGCTATGGAGAACGCATATCAGCATAGAACACTCAACAAATCCAAGCATAGCAGCGATCCAAGAAAAGACAAGTTGGAAATTTGGGGCAATATTCTGTCTCCTCGTCAGGAAGGTTAATAGATCCTTGATGATAAGGATGACATCACAGATATGCCGAATGCCTTCTGCACTGAGAATTGGACCTGTCAAGGTCTTTCTGACCATGATCAGCAAATGCAAGACAATCATGATGGTATCAAGATCTCTGTTAAGTCCAGCAACATCCTCCTCTAACAAAAACCTTGAGATAGAATCAGCAAATAATTGGTTAGACAATCTGTCTTTCACAGAAGCTCAAACAATAAGGATCAAGCATATAAAAGATTAACAAAGAAAAACATGTGAGCAGTTCATACTTGCACCAAGGTTTCGAAATGATGGAACAAATACAGAGACATTAAGGAGTTCTTTTTCACGAAAGGAAATGAAGACTGCATTCTGGCAATCCTCCACTGCAGGCTCACGTTCTTGCTCACGTTCTTTCCAACCCAGGACATTAAAAAGGAAATGGCAGATTACACTTTCCCCAACAAACTCAGTTGTTTTAATGTTATGCAGACTTGGAGAGGGATTATTCCCTGGCATGAGTCCTAGCGTATTCAATTAGAAAATAAATGTCATAAAAAATTTTCAGTCACAAAAACAGGGGTCGATGAGTCAAAAAGACAAGCTCAGTTGAATAGGCATATAAAAGAATTAACAAAGAAAAACATGTGAGCGATTCATACTTGTACCAAGGTTTCAAAATGGAACACATAGACATGACGAAGTTCTTTTTCATGAAAGGAAATGAGGACTGCATTCTGGCAATCCTCCGACTGCAGGGTCACGTTCTTTCCAACCCCCTGATATTCAAAAAGAAATGGTGGATTTCACTTTCCTCAGACAAACTCAGTTGTTTTAATGTTATGCATACTTGGATTGTTCCCGGCATGAGTCCTACCGTATTCAATTACAGAATGGATATCATGAAAAATTTTCAATCACAAAAAACAGAGGTAGATGACTCCAAGAAACGTTCATACTTTTGGACGGATTTATACTCACGGAATACACTCTGTTATGAGGAATGAGCACGGTCGACAATGGACATGATCAGGGATGGGATCTGGATATCAAGATTTGGCATGATTTTACTTGCAATGCTCCAACTTACTTGACGGAGTGCTGGGCGACATTGCTTAAGACATGTCTGAGGTTGATGACGCTTACCTCCAAGCGAAGTGCTGAGCCAGGTTGTTGCCCTCCGTTAACCTCCCGACTTTGCCGAATCTCTGCTGTTCTTCCTGAAAAAGGATTTCGGTTGCTTTCAGAGTTTCTCTTCCGGACCTGAAGGCCTTGGACTTCCGGGACGGCCGTCCGTTTATATCAACAGAGTGCATTCGGATCGCGCTTTTGCGTTCGAGTGAGTGGGGCCTTTGCATGTTTTGATTGTTGTCTTTTGCGGCCGAGTGAGTAGACCTTTTGCGTTTTGGATGTTTTGACCTCTGTTTTGATTGTCGTGTTCTGGGACCTTTTGCGTTCGTATCGCCTTTGCTTTTGCTTTGGTTTGCATGTTTTGATTGTTGCCTTTCGGAGTGAGTAGACCTTTTGCGTTCGAGTGAGTGGGGCCTTTGCATGTTTTGATTGTTGCCTTTTGCGACCGATATGATTTATACTTTTAAAGGACTCAAATTGCTATTATACAAACAAGCATCATCCCTCATTGGATGTTATTTATACTAAAGGCATGGTATTACTTGCTGTTCGGGTTGTGTTCATGTGAGTATGTGTAGCTTGTAATATTAAGAAGTATGCAACATGTTCATTTTAAATTCGTATCTTGCCGTTAGAAAAAAGTTATTTTCTCTTATGATACTTAGTAAGTTCAAATCCTTACATCTCGTATTTCATGTGTATTGCCCGATTTACATACGAGAAAATATTTAGACATGTTTTGTTTTTTGAAGTACTTGATAAGTGTGCCTAATAAACGAGCCGTGGACACATTCCCAGATAACTTGAGCTTCCGCAAAAGACTACTGTATAAACAAGTGTTTTTGTCATTTTAATTCCTTGTACATCAAAACGTGAAGCTCAAAATGCTAAAATGAATAAGCAACAGCTTGATTCCGCGGCGGAGTCCCTACTTCAAGCCGGTAGGGACACGTATACCCATAGCGGTCCGACCAACATTGCCAGAACACCCACCATAAGTACACCGTGGCCAAAATCGCTTGGCAAAAAATAAGGTGGGAGATATTTGGACCTGGGGTTCGACTTTTTCTTTTAGTGAGTGCGGCCTTTCTTGATACTACTTAAAGAGATTTTCTGAAGATATTCACTTACGGTTAATTATATCATTATCCCAAGTATTACCTTTGCTTCGCTTAGCATTTCATTTGAATTGATATTGAAAACTAGTCACATGGCTTGCGAGTTTACCACTAATTAATGGACTAATGGCTCCATTTAGTAATTTCTCTTGAATATATATTTTTTCATTTCATGTCAGCACTACTTGTACATCTTTGGTGCTTAATAAGCATATTTAGTCTTAACTGGAGATTAATTTATAGAAATCTGTTCCATAAATAGAAAAGTGAAATTATATTACCAGACGGATTTTTGATCCAAACATGTTTTGAGGAGAAGAAAAATAGAGAAATAAAGAAATGGAGAAATAAAATAATTATCATTCCATGCCCTAAAATATTTAGCTTTTCTAATTTTGAAAAAAAAAATGATAAATGAAAACTCTTTTCATCATTTACACTTGTCACCACTTGCCACCCACCCATCACCCATGGGACGCCGAACGCCTGCCGCTTACTGCCTAGCACCAACTGCCAACCGCCAGCCATTGAATGCCAGATGTCGGTTGCCTGCCACTGGCCACCACCCCCTCCCCTTAGCTACCAGCTACTGGTCACCGGACACCACCCCCCGCCACCCATCGCCGACCACCGAAGCTAGTCGCCAAACATTGGACACCTTCCACTACTACTCGAGAGGGAGAAATTTTGTATCGTTATTGAATGAATTTCTAATTCATGAACATAAATTTTATGAAGTTATCAAACACATAATTTTGCTCAAGAAACTTGGCTAAAGAATAGAAATAGAAAAAATCAATTTCTAGTTAGAAATTAATTTCTGAAATAGAATGATTATTACATGTGCATTTATTAGTGTTGGACCCTTAAAATTAAAAAAAAAAAAAAAAAGAAAAAGAAAGAAAGCATAGAGATTATTTAAATGGGAGATTGATATATAAATGACATGAGTCAACTCGCTTTTCTATGGTGAGCTACGAAGCATCAATTTTTTGAAACACATGCAGTTAAATAATTAATAATGTTTGGTTTAGCCCTGGTCGGCGAATTAAAGTTGCAGGAAATGGGTAACTTTCCCAGAATCATTATGTGAATAAACATTTAAATAAACATTTATTTATAAGTTTATGTTTACATATTCCTCCAATACAGAATAATAAATAAATATTATTTTTTAAGGCTCTGTGATCATCGTTTTATGACTGCCCAATCATGCGGAACTCTGACAGCGATGCCTCTTTGTTCCCCCTTAAGCCATTTTCAACCAATCAATATCAAATATTCTGTCTTGCCTAATTGGTAATAATTATTATAATATCTGGTAGCTCTTCTTTTCATCCTTCTCCCACCAAAAGAAAACAAAAAAAGATTATTCCCTAATTTGGGGCACCACATAAAAGAATCGGTTGCTTGGAAAATACTTTCCCAACAATATTGTCCATAACTTATGTGAGAGTACTAGTAGAAATAACAATTTGTATCTACTTCTTCTTGTCACAAAAGAAAAGAAATACTTACTTCTAATATAGAATTGCATTTTGATAAGTTGTCTATGATAATTTAACTTGCCAAAATGACCCTAGTTTTACCATTTTAATCTAGTTTAAGATGATTATCGATGGAAAAGTAATTGGGGTCGCTTGTGGTTCAATATTTTCAAGAAATGTTTTTTTTTTTGGTCGGTATTTTCAAGAAATGTTTAAATGGAGCACGTAGTACCTTTTTTAATGCTTTAAGAGTCTTAAAAATTGGAGCAAGGGCAGGGAGATTGATAGTTGAACATGGCGGAAATCAATGTTATTTTTTGTAGGAATTATGAAAAAAGCTAGGATGCAAATGATAACCATTCTATTTTGTATTTTTTTTTTTTTGTTTCCTGGAACAAATTCATAATAGAAATACATTTGGCAATGTATTTTTCATTTTTCTATATTTTTATTTTATAAATAGATTTGGAACAGAAATCAGAAGTTAAATATTTTTAGTTTTTCTATTTCTAGAACAAAAATGAGAAATGAAAACCCTTCTCATCATTTATTCTCGTTACCGCAAACTACCCACCCATCGCCCGTGGGATGCCAAACACCCGCCACCGACCGACGAACACCACTTGCCTGCCGCCGGTCATCGGACACCCGCTGCTAGATGCTAGACGCCTCCCACCACCATATAGGAGGAAGAAATTTTATGTCGTTATCAAATAAATTTCTATTTTAGGAGCATAAATTTTATAAAGTTATCAAATGCGTATTTTTATTCAAAAACTTGTCTAAAGAATAGAAATAGATTAATAAAAATAGAAAAATCCATTTCTAGCCAAAAATTGATTTATAGAACGGAATGATTGTCATGCACGCCCTAAGTGGCTATGTGTGTTTGGTGCCTTTTTTGTCTACTCTTCCTATGTAAACTTCATAGATGTTACGCGTAAAATGTTGTAGATTCCATCTCGATGAATAAAGCAAATTATAGTACAATGTATTGTTTTTTTCACGAACATCAATCAAATATCAGAATGATTTATATTCATTGCTTTGTCGATTGGGCTGCATTTGTATTTGGGGAGTTTCATGGTTTATGATTTACGATTGACTTCGGTCAAATATAAGTTAAAATAGCTTGAGCCGAAAGTTTATTTTGGATAAAAAAAAAAAGAATTTACTCATTTCGATCTAAATTTAGGAAAGTCCGGTGCCCACCCCATTAAAACGCCAAAATTGGCCCAAATGAGAAGTCATGTTTGCTTCTATCTATCTAGCAGACTATTTCCTTCTTTTTTTTTATGAATTTGTTTAGAAAACTAACATATTCACTTGGGGGAACATCAGTAATATAATCGCATCTTCGGGGGCAAAAAGTGATGATTAACGTGTTATACCATTGATTCACCGAGCCTGAGACCTAGCGCCTAATTCTTCTTCCAATCCCGCCAATTTTTCAGCGACCACCTCTTAGCGTCGCCGCAGAGAGGGAAGCGAAGAGCTCGAAAAATGGAGTTCACCCAGAGCGGCAATGCCTTGAAGACCTTCGGTCGCTCCATCACCTGTCTCTCCCAAGTCGGCAATGACCTTGCCCTTCAAGCTTCTCCTTCCCAGGTGATTCCATCGATTTCTTCCCCCATAGCTCCGCGTGTCGCCACTGAACCCCACGTCGATCATCATTCCTCAGCTCCATCCATCGAGTGAAATAGCTACAGCAGTTGCTTCTCCGTGTGCCCTGCTGAACGATGCTTAGTTTAGATGGCTATGATGCTGTGTTAGGTATAGGTTCGTTTCGCTGCATATAGCATCTGATTGATAAATTCCTGTAAAAAATTGGTAACATTTATATTCAAAAATTATTCCATTGTTTATAAATTCCAAAGAACAATTTTTTCAAAATTAAACTTGTTTAAAATAACTAACACGTTTGGTAAACTTGTATAATTTTTTTTTGTTTCTTTTAATTTTTTAATATTTTTATTTTATTTTTCCTTTTTTTTTTTTTTTCTTCCTTTTGGCCGATCGCCGACGGCCGCGCCGCCGCCACCTGGGCGAGGCTCGCCGCCCCGGCGAGGCTCGGCCTCGGATGCTCAACCTCGCCAGTGGTGGGCCGGCGACCCTCCGCGAGGTTAAGCCCTTGATGGCCCTCGATGGCCGGTCGTCGGTCATGACTGAGGCCGGCGACCGGCCAAAGAAAAAAGAAGAAGAAAAGAAAGAAAAGAAAAAAAAAATAAGAGAGAGAAAATTGATTTTTGGAAGTGTTCCAAACAAAAAAATAAGTTTTTCGTTTCAAATTTGTTTAATAAAAACGCAAACAAACGCATTTATGTTCTTTTTTTTCAAAAAAATAGAAATTGTATTCATAAACACGGACCAGGAACACAAACAAACATGCCATAAATTGGTACTAGATCAAAATGTTTATGACTAAATTGATACTATTAAAAAGTTTATAATTAAATTAACATAAATGTAATAAGTTTAAAATTTTTTTGACAATTTTTCTTGTCTGTTTTCACATTAAATGTATTGATTAGGATTTAATTAACAAGAAAGAAGGGAATTACTCACAAGAAAAACACAATGGCTGAGCCACAAAAAAGAAGTCAGCTGGGAAGAAAGTGGCCCCACTTTTTTCTTCTTTTTGGCTAAGTTTTTAATTTCTTCTTTTTGTTAAGAGAAACTCATGATACTTACAATTGACTTCATATGCATGTTGCACGTAGTGAAGAGACAAATTAGCAGTAGATGTAGGTGGTACCTTCTTTGCATGGATCGTCAGTGGGGCTGCTTTCTCCCCCAGCCCCGCACCCAACACACACATCCCCCCCGGGAAAAGGAAAACCCCAACTCGCCCTCCTTCCTCTTCTTTTAGTTTAGCTATCAGAAAAAATTCCAAATGAAAATTTGAAATGAATTTATTTTCTTATAAAAAGATAAATACTTGAAGTGGCCAGTCGACCAAATGTTTTCCTATAACCATCTTCTTGAGACTTGGAATAGGGGTAATTTTGTACAAAATTTGCAATTGAGTAAAAAAAAAAAAAAAATCCCCAACTTGAATTAGAATTAGGTTCTTACTTCAATTTTTAACATTTTTTTCTTCCTCTCCGCCCTATCCTCGACCGCTCGGCACTCAGTCCTCAGCACTCCTTGCCTAATCCCCATCGCTCGTCGCAAGCTTCCATCCATCGTCCACAGTTGTCTGTTCTCTCACAAGTTCCATCGTCCGCAAGCTTCAAGTCCTTAGTGCCGCTTTTGCTCTCGTGCACATTTTGTTCTTCAATGCCACTTGGCTGAAGGAATTAGGGGCCACATGAGGCTTCGATGGTTGCTTTCATTAATTCCGTCAGTGGCGGGAGGCATAATTCGCCCCAGCACAATCAAACAACAGTTCCAGAGGAACACTTTTGACCAGCACGGTAGGAGAGACAACCGATGCAGAAATTCTTCATAGCCCTATCATGGGAATGCTAATGTGTTGATGATTTTTTAGGCATGGTGAAAGATACCCAGAAATAATTCTTCCGAAGATTAAAAGAGAAAAGGAGAAACTGCCGGGTTAAAATAATGGAATAGAGTATGTCCAAGAAAAGGGGTCGTTGCTGGCGCGTCTGAAAATTCCAAGCCCCAAAGATATCTTGGCCACGTTTTCCTACGATAATTACCGGAAAATCATTAACTGATCTAGTGCACGAATAGGAACAATGATTGTATTTTGGAACATAAACTAATTTAGTTAGTACATCCCATGTGATGATGGTGACCTTCCATTTGGGGCGAAAAGAATCCAATATAATAATGCATTCTACCGGATTAAAAAAGAAATGGCGACCGGAGAGCGAAAAGTTTGCGATCGCCCATGATATCCACGCCAATCACTGCGGGGAGCTTTTGGCGGTGGATTGAGGCAGAAGTTTGTTAACCTAGGTTGTAATTGGCCCTGTGAACGATGATTATAAATCTAAAGTGATTAAAAGAATCTTATACTGTTGATAGGGTGATTCAATATGCACATTCCCTTTTCTCCAGTTAGCATTTCCTTACTTTGAAATGGACTAGGTCCATAAATTAACCTCCAGCAATCAAGTTGCTGATCGAATATTGACTGAATATGCTTACTAAGCACTAAAGGTATACAAGTAGTATTGACGTGAAATGAAATAATGATTATTCAAAAGAAATTACAAGTATTATCATTGATGTTTAATTTTGGTGGTCATCCTTTATTTATTACAAATTTAGTCCTTCACCCAACTTCCAATTTTCAATTTGAAATATTTTCTTTCATATGCTGACGGAAATTGCTAAGTAAGTCCAACTCAATATGCTAGTTCAATGGTGAACCGTCGCCCTCTCTTCAACCATTAAACTTCACACCAAATATGCCATAAAAATAAAGTATCATGATCAAAATTGAACAGGAAATACTCATACATGAATCATTTTTGTGATTTCCCTTTGAATAAATCGAATAAACTTAAAATACTTTCTTGGGTAAACATTAGTAATATAATCATATCTTTGGGGGCAAAGAAAATTGATAATTAACGTGTCTCCGATCCAAAGCAAATCTTGTCTTCTTCCAATCCCGCCAATATTTCAATGCTCATACAAATCTATAACGTGCATAGAGAGAGAGAAGCGAAGGATAAAAAATGGAGTTCACCCTGAGTGGCAACGCCTTGAAGACCTTCGCTTGCTCCATCACCTACCTCTCTCTTGTCGACAATGACCTCGCCATTCAAGCTTCTCCTTCCTAGGTGATTCGGTCATTAGCTCCGGCCATTGCCGAGGCATGCGACCGATGGAGGAAGAAGGTGAATAATTAAAAATAATTAATTGAGTAAGACAAGATGCAAGTGAACTGAATTTCTTGGCATTGCTTTGGCTTTCCATGGTCCCTATTTGAGACTTCATCTTTGGACCCTTAAAGTTGAACCAAGGTTAACAGCTAAGCCAAAACGATCATAACTTGGAGCGACTTCCTTTCCCTAAATCTCAATGGTTTGTGCCTGAGATTCGAGCCCATCTCCCAAAAAATCTCTGTTCTCCCACCATTTTTACATATAAAAAAATAGGGTAATTCTAGCGAGACGGTCTAACCATCTCACGGTCAAAGGATAGCCACAAAAGTTTTCTTTTTCCAACGTACGCGTGTGGAAATTGCCAAGCAAAGCACAAATCTTTCTCCCTCTCTTGGAAAATGTGTGGTGGAGGGTTCACTGTTTGCTTTCTTAGCTAATCATTTCCCTAAAAAATATGCATAATCTTTGTCATCGACATCTAACATGATTCTTTTTCAAATTCTCTGAATCGACAGCTTATACCATGAAAAGACAAAAATGCCCCCTCCCAAGGTTCAATTCATCACACCTTCTTCCCTCTTCTTTGCTTTGACCCAATCAAAGCCTGGGATGAAGAATTTGGTCTTTCCAACAAAAATAGAATTGAACGCTATAAAAGGAGACAGAGATTCATTCAACGGATAAATAGAACTTCAAAAGAAGTGTCGATTTCAGTTTTGCTGCTGATTAAATTTTGTTCGTCCAATCTCACTCTGGTGTAAAATAATTAACTTGACAAGTTAATTGTGTTGCGGAAATAATGCAATCTCATCCTGAACAAATGCCCTAAGATATGGGAAAGAACAGATTAAGAAAGGATCCAAGAAATGACCTAATTCCCAATATCCATCTAAAAGCCAATAATTTCCGTGCCTAAATGCAGAGTCTTAGTTAAAGTATCTATATCTAGTCATATTTTGAAAAATAATATTTGATTTTTTAAATATGAAATTATTTTCCTTAATTTAAACATTAGCTTTCCATTGATTAGGAAAAAAAATTTCGTTGACTATTTTTTTTTAAACAATGCAAATGCTTGAAACTAGGAAAATGTTATTTTAGAATTTTGCGAAGCAGACGGAGCCTAATATCATGAAAATTTTTAAATATGCATAGAAAAAGAGGATGAAGTTCCTCTGTCCCGATCAGTGTTTCCATTGACATCTCAATCAATTCTTAACAATGATGCATGTTAAAAAGGCATGCATCAACAATTGAGATATATTAAGATACTTATGATCCATGGGAGCATTTTGTGGAATAAAGAATTCACGTCCAAATGCGAGTAGGCATTTCTCACTTTTTGAAATGGGATGAAGAATCCACGTTCGAAAGGGATGAGGGAACCCCGGAAGCTAGAAACCTTGGACCTTTGATTCAATGATGGAATGAAGCAAGAGAGAAGGAGGGGGTTTTATTTATTGAGGATTGGGCGTGCTAAGTGCATTGAGTGTCGACATGCGGGACAGGACACCGGAAACCGGAAGAATACTACGCCAGCCCAGCAGTGGGAACAGGGAGCTTGGGAGGTGGGAAATCTAAACGCTTAGGTTGCGTATGGCAGTCGGGATAAAATTCAAGATAGGATATGATTTATCTTATCCTACATTTGGTGCTCGTTCAGGACAGGATAAAGTCGGATATAAAGGGGATATAGGCAGGATAAAATTATTCCATGGGAGAGGTGGGATAAAGGTAGATAGGATTTCTAATGTCCATAATAGGAAAATTATTTTTCTAGAATAACAAACTTATTATATCAACAAAATTGAAATTATATTTCAATAAAAATAATATTTGAATTCTAATTTAAGAAATTAAAAATGAAAATATATAAAATTATTTTAAATTAATCTTATTTTTATTTATATATTCAACTTTAATTCTATCTTATAATAAACATTCAATCTATAAATTAAATATTTATATTTATTATATATTTTAGGGATTTTCGTATTTTAGGTATGTTAGTATAGTTTACTATTTGATAAAATTTTATTAAAGAACGATGAAAGGGGAAAAAAAGAAAATAATATAAAAAAGAGGAAAAATAAAATAAAAATAAAAATAAATTAAGGAATAATGTTACGAGAGATTTTCACCATCTCCGTTTATGATCATTTGATTCATTTATAATGATATGTCATTTATCTTTAAAAAAAATGTACATAATATGATGTAAATATATCCGACTTTAATACTACGATTCACCAAACAATTGATTGAATATAAAAAAATCTAATGATTTCATATCCTATCCTATCCAATCATATTCTTATTAGAAATCTGGACGACCAAACGTAGCCTTACATCACGCCCATTAACGGCGTGAATGATAATTATTTTGCTTTTCAATTTTTTTACTTTTCTATTCCCCAAAACAGATTTGGAATAGAAATCCGTTTGATAACGTAATTTTATTTTTCTATTTATAGAATAGATTTCTATTCTATAAATAGATTTATAGCAGAAATCAAAAATTAAAATTTTTAACTTTTTTTTTTTTTTTGGAACAAAAGTAAAAAATGAAAACTTTTCTCATCGTTTATTCTCGTCGTCATATGCCGCCCACCCATTACTTGTGAGACGTCGGACGCCCGTCACCAACCGCCATACATCGCCTGCCCACCGCCAGTTGCTGGATGCCCGACCGGCGGCCAGTCATTGAATGCTTGCCACCAAACATTAGACGCCTCCCACCACCAAACGTCAGACGCCTCCCACCACCACTCGGAATTGAGAAATTTCATATCGTTATCAAAGGAATCTCTATTTCAAGAACATAAATTTTATAAGGTTATTAAATGCGTATTTTTGCTAAAAAAAATTTGTTCAAGGAATAAAAATTTAAAAAAAAAAATCAATTTTTAGTCATAAATTGAGTTATGAAACAAAATGATTATCATGCACGCCTTAAGTGGCTATGCGTTTGGTGCCTTTTTTTGTCCGCTCTTCCTTCATAAATTTATTAGATTTTGTGTGCCACCTGCTCGTAAAATGCTATAGATTGCATCGTGATGAATAAAGCAAATAATAGTACAACGCATTGTTTTTTTTACAAACATCGATCAATTATCAGAATGATTTATATTCATTGCTTCGTCGATTGTGCCGCATTTGTATTTGGGGAGTTTCATGGTTTAGATTTACGGTTGACTTTGGTCAAGTATAAGTTATAGTTAAAAGAGCTTAGACCGAAAGTTTATTTTCGATAAAAGAAATGAATTTACTCATTTCGATCTAAATTTTGGAAAGTCTGGTGCCCACCCCCATTAAAACGCGAAAAGTGGCCCAATTGAGAAGTCACGTTTGCTTCTATTTATCAAGCAGACTATTTCCTTTTCTTTTTTTTTCTATTTTTATGAATTTGTTTATAAAACTAACATATTCACTTGGGGGAACATCGGTAATATAATCGCATCTTCGGGGACAAAAAGTGATGATTAACGTGTGATACCGTTGATTCACCGAGCCTGAGACCAAGCGCCTAATTCTTCTTCCAATCCCGCCAATTTTTCAGCGACCCCCTCATAAAAATCTCTAGCGTCGCCGCAGAGAGGGAAGCGAAGAGCTGGAAAAAATGGAGTTCATCACCTGCCTCTCCCGTGTAGGCAGCGACCTCGCCATCCAAGCTTTCTCCTTCCCAGGTCATTCCATCGATTTCTTCCCCCATAGCTCCGGCGTGTCGCCTCTGAAATTCACGTCGATCATCGTTCCTCAGCTTCATCCATCGAGTTGAAATAGCTACAGCAGTTGCTTCTTCGGGTGCCCTGCCAAGCGATGCTTTATTTAGATGCTATGATGCCGTGTTAGGTATTGGCTCGTTTCGCTCGATACAGCATCCGATTGATAAATTCTGAGAGTCCTTCCACCGATTGCCGAGTGTGTGGAGCTTTCGGCAGTGGATTTGAGGCGGAAATTTATGGACCTAGGTTGGGATTGGCCCTGTCGACGGTCATTAGAACTCGACACACATAAAAATCTGAAGTGACTAAAAGAATCTGATACTGTTGATAAGGTGATTTAAAATCGTTATATCGTAAGACCGAGGCATTCATTGCTATAGAAAGGAGACCTATCAGCAGTACTTGGGGCAAAATGTTGAATGGTGAAACCATAGAAAGAAAGCCCTAGGGGTGTCAACGGTTCGGTTCCGCTCCGTTCCGTTCGGTTTTTCGGTTTTCAACTTTTGGTTTTCGGTTTTCGGTTTTCGGTTTTTTTTTTTTTTTTTTGGGATACAAAATGACATATCTACACAATTAGAAAGAAAAAGCCATTCACATAGATACATCATATCATATCTGCAATCTCTATTTAAGGAGTCACATGTTTCATCCTGCTCGATAGTTTGAAAAGTTCAGCTGTACTACCATCAAGTAGCATACCATTTGCAAATAACTAAAGTAATTTCACTTCCACGTCCTTGTTGTGATGGATATCTCAATAAGTTGCCCAAATAATTGTTAACTGAGGTTCCTCTTGCAGCTGTGACGTAAATAAGTTGCAGCATAAATTGCAAAAAAAACTACCTTGACACAGGCTGCAGCCTCTGTCGAAGCTTCAGTGCTCACTGCAGGAAATGCTCCCAGCTCATATTCTAGGTCACTGTCATCATCCTGAAAAACAGATTCTGATTACTAATATACGGAAAAGAGCCAGGTCTCAGTAAATTTAGTGCACAACATGATCATACCTGACACTTGTTAGATAGAATATAAGATCTAAATTAGATAGGCAGACCTTTAACCTACATGACACAAAAGAAGGGAACACAAAGTGCTCGAAACAATGACAAATCTTTGCTTAATAAGCCCCCAGTAAGAAGAGGAGGAGGAGGAGATGCAGAAAATGAAGAATAGATTCTGCTATTAACAATGAAAGATTACAATCTCAACCAAAAGGCATATAAACAGCAGCACTAAATGATATTATAATTCTGACCATATGAAAACGAATGATGAATGAGAAAGTACCTAATTGACAACTAGCAGAGAGAAGGTTGTTTACTACAGAGTACTTTATAGTATTTGCCTGTAGGATAATGAACTACTCAACTGTCTCTCAGTGACATTCAAGAGAAACTCCATAGCACACAGAAAGTATAATTTTTCTCAGCAAATTGAACCGCCAATGACCGACTATGCTAATTTGGCCTTGCATCACATAAATTAAGCAAATATTAGCTCTTTTGTTTTTGGTTTTCTCTTTTAAGAGCACCAAGAATCATTTAGGGTACAGTCAATGATAACCCTTTGATGTTCTTCAGATTCCCGATCACTAAAAATGGGATTTCCCATCAATTAGGGAGGAAAACAAAAGCAACCCAAAAATTTTTACCGATTCCAAAGGGCAGCAATCACCAATGCAGATCCCTACAACCTACCCAAAAGCCAATTCGGAGCAGATGAAACAGAAAACGAATAGCTTAAAGGGCTAACCGAGTCTATTTGCAATTGCAGCAATTAGCTAACACTCATTCCACCTCAACAGCAACTAAGACAAAAATCCGCAAAAAAGAAATCAGCAAAAATGGTAGACGGACAGAGTGTTCCTCGGAACAAACGCAGAAGCATAGATTAGAGTTCGCATCGAGCAAAAAAACAAAACCTTCACCTCGACACCCACCAAGAAAACATCTCAAAGAACAGAACAAATGGAGCAAAGCAAGAAAAAAGGAAAAAAACCCACGTTTGTGCTCCCACCCCGCACAATCAACGAGAAAAAGAGCAAAAGAGATCTTTGTAGAGGAAGATGAACGCACAGCGATCAAAAGAGAATCTTACCGATTTGATCAAGCAAGAGGCGTCGCAGATCTAAAGCCAGTGGCGGCCCCTCAGTCTAGAGCGGAGCGCACAGGACATGCTCGCTACAAATTCTTCTTAGTCGCTGTTGCCGTCGCAGAAGGAAGATGGACAAAGTGTTATTTATTTTTGTGATCCCACATTTTTTAGACTCACATTTTCTCTTAAATTTGCGATTGTTCGACATAAATTTTTTCCACGCTTCGTACCTTTTCGTGACAACCGCCCATTGGTTACCGTTTTGATGGAAGATGGTATATAAATAGGAACGTACATTCATTTCTAAAGGGTGATCACAAGGTCTAACACAAAATCCTCACATTTAGAATACACTATCAGTACGTGAGGAAATTTGGTTAGTAGAGTGTGCCTATTACTTTCTTGATTTTTCAGGACATTCGACGAACGTGAATACGAACAATGGCTGGAGGTTTGTCTATTAACGATCCTGGCTTCCGCATATGAATTATTTTGTCTTACATTTGGTATCAGAGCAAGTTTAGAGCCTCTGCCTTGTTTTTCTTGAGTTTTTGGTGTATTTTCGGGCTTTTAGAACACGAACAGTAACTCGGAATGTTGAGGCCAAGAGAGAAACTCGCAAATTCCGGGCAAATTCCGGTGACCCACCCCTTCATTTCGGACCCGCACAGTCGCACCGCCATAAGGAACATTAGCCATGAGTTTTTCCGGTATATCAGTGTTCACCGGAGGCTAATCGAGCGGCAGAAGTCGCGGTGGTTGAAGGAATTGTGTTTTGGGAAATTTTCATCTGATTTTGCGGTTAATTTTTGCTCATTTTCGCCAAAACTTGGACCCATGTTATCGTGCCGGCATGCTCTTCAAAACCCATTATTTATTTTTGTCTTAAATGGGCTACCAGAGAAGAAACGGCTGGCGAAACCGCGGCGGAACGGCGAAAAACGGCGAAGAAAACACTTCTGTTCGCGAGGAAGAAGGCGCGTGGAGCCCACGCGCGCGCTGCGGTTGCAGGCGCGTGGAATCCACGCGCCACGCGCTCTCACGCGCGCGGCAACCGTTACGGGCGTGGGATCCACGCGCACGGCAGTTGCCAGGCGCGTGCGTTGCAGGCGCTTGCGAGCTGAACCGCGCACGTGCGGGGCACGCGCCCGCGCAGATTCTGGCGCGTGCCGAGCACGTGCCTGTGCGCTGGACGCGCACGTGCTCGGCACGCGCCTGTCGTCTCCCACCACGGCTCCTTTTTACACTTTTGCCCCAAATTTTTTAAATTTTTGCAATTATGCCCTTGGCCAATTTATTTATTTACTGTTCTGCCCTTGATGTATTTATTTATTATGTCATTTCATGCATTTTTATTAATATTTTATGCATGAAATTAAATGTCCAATGGTCCATATATTTAATTAATTATGGAGTGGCCACAGCATCTTTAATTAATTAAATTATATAGTAAAAGCCCTCGGATCATATTTAGAAATGGACATTGATTGTAATTAATTATATTAATATGATGAATTTTATCCCACAGGAATTTTCATTATATTAATATGATTAATTAAGATGAAATATCATATTATTTTTCTTAATTTACCCACAGGAATTAAGAAAAGGCATATAATATGGTAGTTTCTTCATGAAGTAATTATGAATCTATTTAAATTAAAAACTTAGCCCATAGGTAGTTTTTATGTTATGTGATTCATATTGTGACATGTTTACATTGGTAAAACATGATTTATTTATATTTGCCACAAATTTTGTGACATAAGCATGATTATTTGATATGCAGTTTCGCAACCTGTGAATTTCTCTGAATTTAAGTTTGATGTTCCCATACTGAATGGTGAGAACTATAAAGTTTGGAAGGAGTCAGTTCTTCTTCAATTGGGGTGGATGGACATTGACTATGCTATAAGGAAAGACGAACCACCTGCTCTTACTGATTCGAGTACTCCAGCTGAGATAGCTCTTTATAACCAATGGGAGCGGTCCAACCGCGTTTGTGCCATGTTTATAAGAGTTAAGATATCTCCTAGTATTCATGGTTCAGTTTCTCAGCATAGCAATGCTAAGGCTTTATTAGAGGCCATAGATGTGCAGTTTGAAAGTTCTGAGAAGGCGCATGCCATGACCCTGATTATGAAGTTTTCATCATTAAAGCTCACTAGTGTTAGAGGTGTGCGTGAGCACATCATTCAAATGAGGAACATTGCAGCTCAGCTTAAGAACCTTGAGGTTGAGATATCTGAATCATTCCTTATGTATTATATTCTGAACACTCTCCCACAACAGTATGCACCTTTCAAGATCTCTTATAACACACATAAGAATAAATGGTCAATTAATGAACTCATGACCATGTGTGTTCAAGAGGAAGAAAGACTGATTATGGAATTGGGAGAAAGTGCTCATTTGGCAACACAAGAAAAGAATAAGGGCTATGGCAAGCATAAGGGAAAATGTAAAATACCTCCCAAGCTGACATTAAGAAAGAATCTAAGTGTTTTTCCGAGATGTATAAGGGGCATATAAGGAAGGATTGTGTCAAATTTAAGGCCTAGCTCGAGAAGAAAGGTAATCCAATCTCTTATGTTTGTTATGAATCTAATATGACTGATGTAAGTCACAACACTTGATGGATTGATTCTGGATCTACAATCCATATTTCGAATTCATTGCAGGGTTTTCAAAACCACAAGAAGCCAATGGGAAGTGAACAAAGCATCTATTCAGGAAACAAGATCCGTTCGCATGTGGAAGTTATTGGGACATATAGATTAGTTCTCAATAGTGGTTTTGTTTTAGATTTGGAAAAGACCTTTTATGTTCCTAGTTTTTCTAGAAACTTAATTTCAGTTTCAAGACTTGTACCTTTGGGATACTCTTTTAACTTTTCAGATTCAAACTTCTGTTTATCATTTAAATCTGAAATTGTCGGGAGTGGTACTTTGTCTGATGATCTTTTTCGAATTAATTTACAAGACAATGCCTATTATGATGCGATGCATGTTCATGATAAAGCTGGTTTGAAACGATGTGTTGTGAAAGAACATTCCTTTATGTTGTGGCACCGGAGATTGGGACATATCTCCATAGAAAGAATTAAACGATTAGTAAATGATGGAGTACTCGGTACTTTAGATTTTACTGATTGTGATACTTGTGTGGACTGCATAAAGGGAAAACAGACTAACAAAACAAAGAAATGTGCCAAGAGGAGTATATAAATATTAGAATTCATACACACGGATATTTGTAGTCCGGATATGGACTCATATGGTCAGAAATACTTCATCTCCTTTATAGATGATTATTCACGTTATATGTATCTCTACTCGATTCATAATAAATATGAAGCATTAGATGCCTTTAAGGTATTTAAGGCGGAAGTAGAGAAACAATGCAATAAGCAAATTAAGATCGTGAGATCAGATAGGGGTGGAGAATTCTATGACACTGAAGATGGACAAGTACCTGGTCCATTTGCAAGGTTTCTTCAAGAGCATGGGATAGTTGCCCAATATACTATGCCTAGTTCCTCAGACCAAAATGGCATAGCGGAAAGAAGAAACCGGACCTTATTGGACATGGTGCGTAGTATGCTTAGCAGCTCCAAACTTTCTAAATCATTGTGGACTGAAACACTTAAGACGGCAGTGTACATATTAAACCGAGTTCCGACCAATGCTGTCTCAAATACACCTTTTGAGTTATTTAAGGGTTGGAAACCGAGTTTGCATCATGTGCGCGTTTGGGGATGTCCGTCTGAAGTGAGAGTTTACAATCCACAAGAAAAGAAGTTGGACCCAAGGACCATAAGTGGGTATTTCATTGGATATGCCGAAAGGTCTAAGGAATACATGTTTTATTGTCCATCTCACACCACTAGGATTGTGGAATCAAGAAACGCTAAATTTCTTGAAAATGACTTGATCAGTGGGAGCGATCGATTGAAGGACCTTGATCCTAAGAAAGATCATACAGATATTCAATCTTCCACCTCAAGTTTAAGATTGGTTGTTGCTCATAATGTCCCTTCAGTTCAACCAGTTATTGAACAACCAATCGTTGAAGTTCCACAACCTATTGATATTGATCTAATAGATCCAGTTGTTCAGCAATTACCAGAAACTGTTGAACAACCAGTTGAACAACACGCTTCTCTAGAGAATGTTGATACAACATTGAGAAGATCTGCTAGAATAAGGAAATCGGCAATTCCTAGTGATTATATTGTGTATTTACAAGAGTCTGACTACAATATTGGAGCTGAGAATGATCACGAAACGTTTTCACAAGTCATGGATAGTGATAAATCCAATTTGTGGTACAATGCCATGAAGGAAGAGATGAGTTCTATGGCATCTAACAAAGTCTGGGATTTGGTTGAGTTACCTAATGGTGTGAAGGCCATTGATTGTAAATGGGTCTTCAAAACTAAGAAGGATTCATTGGGTAATATTGAAAGATATAAAGCTAGACTTGTTGCCAAAGGATTCACTCAAAAGGAAGGAATCGATTACACAGAGACTTTTTCTCTTATATTTAAGAAAAATTCTCTTCGTATTGTTTTGGCTTTGGTTGCCCATTTTGATATGGAATTACATCAGATGGATGTGAAAACGGCGTTCCTCAATGGAGAACTAGAGGAGGAGGTTTACATGAAACAACCTGAAGGATTTCTCTAGTAAAGGTGAGTATTTGGTGTGCAAGCTTAAGAAATCTATATATGGCTTGAAACAAGCATCCCGCCAATGGTACTTAAGGTTTCATGATGTTATCTCTTCATTTGGTTTTATAGAGAATGTCATGGATCAATGTATATACCAGAAGGTTAGTGGGAGCAAAATTTGTTTCCTTGTGCTGTATGTGGATGATATACTACTTGCAACCAATGATAAGGGGTTGCTACATGAGGTGAAACAATTTCTCTCTAAGAGTTTTGATATGAAGGATATGGGTGAGGCATCTTATGTTATTGGCATTAAGATCCACAAAGATAGACCTCGAGGAATTTTAGGACTATCTCAAGAAACATATATCAATAAGGTCCTAGAGAGATTTGGATGAAAAATTGTTTACCAAGTATAGCACCCATTGTGAAGGGTGACAGGTTCAATTTGAACCAATGCCCGAAGAATGATCTAGAAAAGGAACAAATGTACAATATTACATATGCTTCTGCTGTTGAAAGCTTAATGTATGCTCAAGTTTGCACTCAACCTAACATCGCTTTTGCTGTGGGAATGTTGGGAAGATATTAGAGTAATCCAGGTTTAGACCACTGGAGAGCTGCAAAGAAAGTGTTGAGATACATTCAAGGTACCAAAGACTATATGCTTATGTATAGACGGACTGACAACTTGGAAGTGGTCGGTTATTCGGATGCGGACTTCGCGGGTTGCGTTGATTCACGAAAATCAACATCTTGATACATTTTCATATTAGCTGGCGGAGTTGTGTCATGGAGAAGTGCCAAACAGACTTTGACTGCTACTTCCACTATGGAGGCTGAGTTCGTTTCTTGTTTTGAGGCTACCTCGCATGGTGTATGGTTGAAGAGTTTCATTGCTGGGCATAGAATTGTTGATTCTATTTCTAGGCCATTAAGAATATATTGTGACAATTCAGCTGCAGTTTTTATGGCTAAAAATGCCAAAAGTGGCAGTCGAAGTAAGCATATCGACATTAAGTATTTAGCCATAAGGGAACGTGTTAAGGAGAATAAAGTGGTCGTTGAACACGTTAGCACTGAATCGATGATAGCCAATCATTTAACTAAAGGCATGCCACCAATGAAGTATAAGGATCATGTAACTAGTATGGGAATAGGTCCCATCATGTAATTTGTCGTCATATGAACGATTTTTTATGTATGAAACTCTTATTCAGTTGTAATGTTGATTCTCAATTTTTGTGTACACATTTTGTTGTTTATGATAATAACATTTGTCCTTGGTTCTGAAATAAACATGGGGTTTATTCATTAAGATTTGTTGTCACATATAGGCTGACATTAAAGAAATAAAGTGCATTGTGATACATGGAAAATATTACTCACTCTTAGAGGACATGTCGCCATGATCCATGTGTTTTGTTTATTTTCTTTAAGCATAAAGTTTTCGTTGAATTAGTTGAATGATCCGTATGATGAAAATGATGGGATCAAGTGGGAGAATGTTATTTATTTTTGTGATCCCACATTTTTTAGACCCACATTTTCTCTTAAAGTTGCGATTGTTCGACATAAATTTTTTCCACGCTTCGTACCCTTTCGTGACAACCGCCTATTGGTTACCGTTTTGATGGAAGATGGTATATAAATAGGAACGTACGTTCATTTCTAAAGGGTGATCACAAGGTCTAACACAAAATCCTCACATTTAGAATACACCATCAGTACGTGAGGAAATTTGGTTAGTAGAGTGTGCCTATTACTTTCTTGATTTTTCAGGACATTTGACGAACGTGAATACGAACAATGGCTGGAGGTTTGTCTATTAACGATCCTGGCTTCCACATATGAATTATTTTGTCTTACACGAAGGAGAGACTTGCAGAAGAAAGGGGCTCTGTCCCTCAATCAGTAGCCATCGCCGTCGCAGTTGCCGTCCCTGCCGCCGTCGCCGTCCCTACCGCCGTTGCCGTCACAGTCGCCGTCGTCATCGCCGTTGCCGTTGCACCTCCAAGCCGACTAAGACGAGACACAAGAGGAGAGGACTTAGCGTCGAGAGAGAATAAAACCGAACATTTGATTTTATTAGTTTTTTGTTCAGTTCGGTTCGGTTAACCGATAAAAACTGAACCAATAAAAAGATATCGGTTTTTAATGAGAACCGAACCGAAAATCGAACCAAATCGAAAAAACCGAATTTTTCGGTTCGGTTCAGTTCAGTTTTTAGTTCGGTTCAATTTTTGGTTCGATTCCTAACACCCCCAGAAAGCCCTATGGATAACCTTCTACCAGTGCTGCTATTCTGTCTTGCTAATGCTTTGCTGGTTTTTCTAGTTACTTTGATGGTGTTATATAGAGTTTCGCAAAACTGAATAGGTGAAAGCACGAATGCACTTCCTAGCAGATCTTTTGTGTGCCCGTACTTTGCATGACTTCCTTTTGCCTCACCATATTTAACTGCCAAATAACAATAGAAGTTCCAAGTTCTAAACTCTTGTTTGGCACATGGCACTATTTGATGTATTAGACTTGCAATAGTATTGATTTGTTTACAGATATCACCTTCTTACTCGTATATATCAGATTAAGATTCTCGTATCCATGTTTGACCTCCAGATTTCCTTTCACGTGCTCAATTCGTCAAGATCTGCCTATCAATTGATAACCTTCAAGCCAGACCTCTTTGATGTGTTTACGGTATCTGGCGCACAGGTTCAATGCAGCGTTCTTCTAAAGGTATATTGTCATTGCTCATCTTTCTAGTATATTTGTCAGTTTATAGTTGTATTAACTTACCAACGCTTACAAAGTACTCTGTGCAGGCTGTCTGTTCTGTCCTTAGAACGCCTATTACAAACATCGATTATTTGAGCGTGCAATTACCAGACATCAATGCATCAAAAGTTCAATGGGCTCTGCAGTGCTTCAGTGGTAAAAACCTTTCAGTTGCATGCGTGGTGCTCTGAATTGATTATGTTTGAAATGGTGTATTTGATGGTTAACATTGCAAGCTTGTGGCACATATGGAAAAGTTAGCTGATTCCCTTTTCCCCCTGAAAATAATCTTGCTCCAATTCTATGGAAGAACAGTAGAATTGAAGTCTTGAAACTGACATGTTCGTTGAGAGAAAATGACTGCAAGATGCTGTGAGAAGCATTTATTTATCATGTCATATGTGTCCATGGAGATGAGCTTTTATAATTTCTCATCTGTAAAAGCAGCATGAACTCTGTCAAAGTGATTTTGCAGCGCCCCAATATGACCTATAAAGTGAACGAATTCAGAATAAAGAGATGGGGAATTTTATGTTAAAATTAGATTCCAATGTCTACCACTTCTTTTTTTGTTGGCCGACTTCTTTTTTTGTTGGCCACTTAACATTTTAAGTCTTTGTGACTCAGTCATGCTAACTACATACTATTCAGTATGTTATCAAACTGTAATATAAATTGGAGGCCGGCACCTGTCAAACATGCATTAATTTGATAAGAAGCTGCACCATGCAGAGATACATGTTTATCTCACTGTGCCAACTGTGAGTTTTTGTTCATGCAATTATGATGTTGTTATATGCATGCAGGCATTAAGAAAAAATACTGGATTACTTGCAATGTTGGCCCCGACATACAACAATTATCTCTGGATAGGAGAAATACCCAAGAAATTTTGTAGTGAGGCCTCGCGATCTGAACAGATTGCTCGTAAATTTTCAGTCATCCCTTCAGGAAATTACTATTATCGCAACGGAACGCAACTCTGATCCTTCTGATGCTGCAAGTGAATTTGGTGGGAAAGCTGTCGAGTTTCGAAGCTACATTGATCCTACCAAAGGTAGAGATTAACCTTTTTCTTTTCAATCGAATATGGAGAAGAATATCATGGTTCAGATTCTGGCCGCAGAGAACGACTCTTTGCCGCACACTCAGCTGTGGATAGATCCTGCGGAAGAGTTTGTGCAGTATGCTCATAACGGCAACCCAGTAGACGTGACTTTTTGCTGTCAAAGAGTTGAAGGTGTTCCATCTGATTCGTTTTTTTATTATATTAACTATCAAGACATTGGATCATAAATGCAGCTAGAAGTTCTTGAACATATGACTTCACTTTCAAACTTATCTCCACTTCCTTAAAATGAGTCCACCTAGTTGCCAAAATGCCATTGGAACTATTTTTATGTTGAAGTTTTTCCTTGTGTTTTCCAGTGAACATGATAATATTCAACTCTGTCCATCTCATGGAAATCCAGGCATTTCTTGCATTCTGTGAGGAATGTGAAGTGGATATTCATTTGCACTTTGAGAAGGCATCGATTCTTACCTTCTATCCATTTTTTTCCACGCTTCACTTCAATTTTGTATATGCAAGTAGTTTGGATGCAATGAGTAGCTTTGACGCATCAGTCCATAACTGGTTTTAATAGATGAATGATTGCTAGTTATCTACTTGGAGATTTAATACATGCTAATGAATAGCTTCATAATCACAATCGTAAAGCCAATGACAATTTTAATTTTGGGCTGAATGTCAAAAAATGAAAGACTATCATTGAAAATGTGGTCGATAAATTATAGTGCACCTTCGAATCAAGTTTGGATAATAATGGTTTATGGCGGTTTGAGCTCGGATGATAAATGGTTTATTTATCGAGTTCAATATCAAGTTCAATGCAAGATGCTAGTAAAATATGCCTGCTAAAAATATCAGTGCAAAACTTGAGAGTTAATGCGTGTCTTTTGACTTTCTTTTTTATACTAAATTGGTGGTTTCAAGTGCAACATCTCTGCCATCACAGAGGGCTTTGGTGCAGCTAAATGCAAAATGGAAAAAAATAAAGAACTTAATTCAACTGCATGTTTTCATGAAACAGGCCTATTTTGATGACCCCTAAATTTGGCATTGATGAGGGGGACTCTTCCAATTTTGATGTTACACTTGTACTGGCCACCATGCTCACATCACAATTACATGAAGCTAATACTGGACCTTCAGCAAATGAATGCTGGGCCAGGCTGATAATGGGGAAGCTTCTGGAGAACAGCCAGAGAACGATTGCTTCCGAGATTCCATCAAATCATACCAGAATATAGTCTGAACTCTAGGGTGAGTGATCCTTGTAGCCTGTGGCACTATTATCTCAATAATGGCAACGAAACTGCCTTTGCTTTGCTCTAAAATGAAATGCTGAGTATGTCGTCCGTAAGATACTTTTATTTATGAAGTCAATAGGAAGATATCTCTTGGGAATCAAATTTGAGTGGTTTACTAACTTTGGGCAGGAAGTGCTGCCAGAAGTGGCCGAGGTTCTGATGGAAGGCAAGTTTCAGAAGAAAGCATCCTAAAAGCTGGCGGTCAGTCAGGAATTGAAAGGATCAGCACCATTCAAATATCAAAAGCTGCATCGGCTGAAGGAAACATCAAAATTTGGTCCAGATTCTTCATCTCTCAATGTCTCTCTCAGTTTGTGTATGATGAACGTCATCCTTATCTCTCTAGGTCGCATTATTTTGCTGTCTCATACAAATATTACTTAATAAAGGTGCTACTTTCTCTATCGCCTGTTTCCCTTCTGTAAATGCTGCTTTACAAGAAAGCATTTGGCTTAGGCCAATTGATTGTGCGACTTTATCTTGGAGTTTTGCAACATTTAACTCTTAATTCTTGCATCAAGAAGCAAAAGTTTCTGGCAAAGTCCATATATGCCTATCAAACCTGTTGGCATTTCTTTCTTTCCACTTTTTACTGCGACTGTCCATATGATACCATAGACAAAGTGGAGCCAAAACATTCACTGCTTTTCACTCGACCATGAACCTGGATGATGCATTGCACACCCCTGTGCAAGTACCTATCTTTGGAAGACTGAACTCATATGCCTTTCTTGGGCTTCTCAGTATCCATTCGACTAGTCTCCTTGTATCATTTCGTTTGTCAGTGGTTCTAAATGTTTTTAGATGCAAAGGTATTGAACAAGATTCTCACAAACATAGCACTAATTAGCGCCATCATAAGTATGGTTGTGCAGTTGCGTCAGTGGTTAAATTGGAAAATCCCTCTAAAACGATTTTCTTTGTTGCTTGGTTGTGTAGATGGACACGGTTTTTCACAACTTATCAAAGTATTGGGTTGATGCCAACGAGGATGAGGATGATCATAATGAGGATGGTGATGAAATCAGCATTTGATCAACACCACCATACTATGAAGACCGATAGCATTATGTTCCTTTTTTAACTATATAACCTTGCTATCTTGATTTTACTGGTAAGTGGTCGTGCCTTCCAATGCTTGATGTTTCCCGTCCTACGTTCCTTCGAACGGTTGGAGTAGTCCCTTGCTTGCTTTTTGTAATGCCCTGGATTTAACTCACTTGAGATATTGTCCACTTTGGTCCATCCCATACCGAGTTTCATGGTTTTGTCCTTTGATGTACAGCCAAGCACTTTCCTAAGAGGTCACCAATTCTAGCAATGTTCATGCCTAAGCTCGCTTAACTTTGGAGTTCCAAAGCAAAGCTTGTCATTATGTCAAAAGGTGCCTTTGTGAATTAATTCTAGTTCACACACACACATCCGGATCGCTCTTCCCTTGTTCAATATATAGTTTGGTTCATCCCACCCCCTTCACTATCCTAGAGTCTGCTAGGAGCCACTCCTTGTCTAGCCCTCTAGCCCCGGCAATCACTCCCTACCTTCTTCGCACCAGGTCTATATATTAGGGCACGTTTGGTAACGATTCTATTCCCGGGAGTAGATTTTGATAAGAAATGATTCTTTTTTATTCTGATCCCGGGAACAGATTTAAGATTTGCTCGTTTGAGAATCGTCCAAAAGAGAGTGTATTACAGTCGTGTGCCTTCATCGATGTGACAGAATTTTCCCATCCAATAACTTGAAGAGAAGGTTCAGATTCTTTCCGAAGAAATGGCAGTTGCTATGGCATTTCACTTTTCTCAGACAAACTACCCCAGCCCAAGAAATGCAAGAAACAAGTCATTTTACATCCACCAGAATATGCCCCTAAATGCGCCGTTCGGAGTAGAGCCCATTATTTCTGTTCTTTGAGAGTCTATCATTATGAACATCGAGAACGGAAACCTGGCTCAATCAACAAAAAGAAAAAAGGAATAGAGGACAAAGAATTCTGGGCGGTACAAATTGGTGTTCCAATCCAATTCTCGCCATCTAATGCGAGAAACAGGTCATTTTCTACAGGCAACTCCCCCTGGGCTTGTAAGTTTGAACAGTACAAGTTCAAGAATTCTTGAACGAGTTTACCTGATTTACCTAGAGTGCAGGCTTTTTCGCTATAAAATGGCATTCACGTATTGGAATACACGGTGTGACATGATCAGAGGTGGGAACAGGGAAGAACATCAAGATTTTGACGTGAGTTTCCTCCGGATCCTCTGACGTACTGTTGGAGAAGGACCACAGAGCTTAAGATATATTTAAGGTCGCTGAGGCTTACCTCCAGCCACCGTGATCAGCTGGATTTTTGTTCTCCATTAACCTTCCGACGTTGCCTTCCCGGAGAGTTGGAAAAGATGAAGCAATGTGGAAACAATGGATTTAGCTGACATGATATGAAGAACTACAGCCGCCAGAGGCCCAGAGGGGCAGCTCCAGCACCGAGAGGGTTAATCCGGTCATTTCGGTGTATTGTTAAAATAAAATTATAAACCTCGTAGCATAAGTACTACATGATATAATCCTCTCTTTGACATGAAAATGATAGTTAATATTTACATCATTAACTGATTAATAAAAAATATACCAATTTAGTTAGAACTCAAAACTGTTTATTATGAGTGTAACAACGTTCGTTTTATTTTTAAATTTTTTTTTAATTAGAGATCTTGTAAACAATGATAGTATCATTGAAAAATGGTGCAATCGAATGCTTTATTAAAAAAATAAAAAGCCAGTAATACCAATGAACCCAAAGAAATGCATTGTGACATTCTTCTAAACCCGCCAATTTTTTAGCGACGCCCTCACAAAGATCTGTACCGTAAGTGTACGAAAGAGAAGCGAAGAACTCAAAAATAGAGTTCACGCTCAACGGCAACGCCTTGAAGACCTTCGCTCGCTCCATCACTTCCTCTGCCACATCGGAAACGACCTCGCTACCCAAGCTTCTCCTTCCCTGGTGATTCAATTTCTTCCAACATTTCTTCTTCTTCTTCTTCTTCTCCTCCGTCTCTCTCACGCATAGCTCCGGTCAAAAAGTTCGGATTTGCCATTGAAATCCATGTCAATCGTTCCTCAGCTTCATCTTTCGGAGTGAAAAGCAAAGCAGTTGCTTATTCGTGCCCTGATGAGTGGTGCTTGGATTAGATGCTATGTTGTATTAGGTATTTGGCTTGTTTCGCTAGCTAAAGTATCCGATTGAGAAATTCGAGAGTCCTTGGACAGAAGCTTTTGGCGGGGGAACTGAGGCAGAGAATTTGTTAACCTAGGTTGTGATTGGCCCTATTGACGATGATTAGAATTTAACATGCATAAATTCGAAGTCATTGAAAGAATCTAATACCGTTTGATGGGGTGACTCAAAGTCATTACATCCTAGGAATAAAATAATTCACAGCTATAGCCGGTAGATCTATCAGTGCTAATCGCGGAAAATACTGAATGGTTACACCATTAGGAAAAACTTATGGATAACCTTCCATTGGTGCTGCCATTCAGTCTTAATAATGCATTCCTGGTTTGTCTAGTTATTTTGATGGTGTTGTATGGAGTTTTGCAACACTCAATAAGCGAAAAAGCACGATTGCATTCGCTACCATAACTCTCATATGACCATATTTTTTACGACCTTTTGCTTCGTCATGCTTCATTACCAAATAACAATAGAAGGTTCAAGTTCTGAATTCATGTTTGGCACTAAGCGCTTTTGTGCTGATTTGAAACTGGGATAACATTGATCCGTACAAAAATATCACCTTTGTGCTTGTAGTTATCAAGTTAGGATTCTAATATTCGTGATCAACTGCCGGCTTTACTTTTACACACTTAATTCATCAAGATCTGCCTAAGGTTCTGACTTGTGTATGCTCTCATCTTTTTTGCTCTCGGATGTGTCACATGCAGTCTGCTAATGTACATTCTGTTTGGTGATATGCCTTGGTTGATTCTCGTTCCTTGCATTCTAATGTTGATAATCCCATTCAAATTCGAACCTAGGGATTAATTAGAGAATGGCAACAGTTTTCGGTTTTCCTAATGTTGTAGTAAGCCCTTTGCAAAGTTGGTTTTGATGTGCGTCTTGCCAGTGCTAGCTCGAGACATGAACCTCATGTTGTATTATTATTATCTTAAACACTTTTCACGTCATATTGCAGAATATATAATGATGATGATGATACTACTTAGTTAAAATTCTGATGCAATTCAATGAAATCGGAGAAATAGGAAAAATATATATATATATATATATATATATATATATATATATATATATATATATTTGTCAGAGAGAGATGGGGGAATTGATTCAAAGAATTTGCTAAAGAATCATATTACCCTCATTCACTAATCTTTCAATACAAAAATTTGTGATTTTGATCTAGTCGTCGATCCTTATATCCCAACGTCAAAGCAATATTCTAAACATGAATAAGTATTTCAAGTCACAAATGAAAACTACTTAGTAATACATGTGTTAACACATATTCTTTTTAATGGGATTTTGGACATAATCCAATAAAATATACATTAGGGCAATGGTACTAGTTCGGAAATTTTTGTGAGATGAAAATTAATTTAGGTAAATATGTCATGTGCTAATGATTTCGAATTCTTAATTGTATCTCACTTTCTATTGGGAAGCTCTATTTTATTTTTGCAAATTACTTTTTTAGTTTTAAAATTTATATTTGTTAATGTGGACACCTAAATTTTGGCTACCTGTTTAGTAATTTGTCGCATTAAGAAATTAAGGGTTAATTTAATTCCTGAAAAAATGATAATTGCATAGCATATAGATTTAAGTTGCATTTATTTTGTTATTTGCATTTTTTGCATCGATGGCGGATATATTCAAATTAGATGGATCGGGCCACAGCGAGCGGGTTGGTCAAGCCCGCGTTTTAATAATTAAAAATTATCTCATGGGAATATAATATTTTAAAATTTTTCCGAGATATGAATCTTTTTAGATAGGGCAGATGGGTAAAAAAATTGCGATTTGATTTTGAAAGATTTGGATTTTAAAAAATCTCATTTTAATCTCGAATCCTTATCAGTATGGGATGAATTTTGTGGAAAAATATTGCGATATTGCAATTTATCTTTGTGAGATTTGGATTTCGAGAAAATATTTATCGTAATCTTGAATTTTTGTCAATAGTGATCGGTTGGTGAAAATATATCACGGATGTAGATTTGAAGGGGAAATCGAAAGCTTATCTCTTACCCTCTATAAAAAAGCAACCGTGTACGGAGAGCTTCCGGGGAGAAAAAAATTCAGAAAAAGAAACTGCGAGAAGATCGACACGCACAAGAGAGAGAACGAAATATTCTCTCTCCACGACGTTGCCCGCAAGACCATCTTCGTTGTAGCGTCTTCGCGTGACCACCTCAGCAGCGCGACCAAGACCCCCACGAGTCCCGCAAATCGGATGCCACCCTTGCCGACATAGTTCCATTGCCTCGTGACGCTGCTGCTGCCCGAGGCGTGCCACCTCGACGTTGAGCCGCCCCCTGGTTTGTGGTGACATTGCCTACCGCTGCTTTGCTGATCAGTTCGTTGGTTGCTACCCACGGGCACTTTGTTGAACCACCGTCAAATTTATCAACCGTGAATCATCCACCACGGAGCCAACAGTGAAGGACAAGTTCTGCACATTAACGAAAAGACGTGAAGGAGGGCACGCTTACTTGGAAGACTTCATCACCACACCATCATACAGGGAAGAGAGGTCGTGGGAGGTGTGGAGCCTAATAGAGAGGGAGGCAATTTCTCTGGAGGTCAACGAAGGACAATCACGAAGACTCTCTCTCGGATTCTACTCCTTCACTGAGAAAACTTACAGACTTATGGCCAATGTAGAGCCTTGCACCACCGTGAACCTATGCTTTATTGAGAAAGCTTGCCGTGGAGCCCGTGATTGAGCAGCTGCCACACCTTACCTCTCACCATCGGCAACAAGCCCCGTCGAGCACTTGCTGATTCCTGCACCACTATTGAGCTCGTCCCCAGATCGAGCTGGCCGAATGAGTTTTTTTGTTTTGTTTTGTAGGTCATTGGTCAGCCCCTTCGCTGTGCCGAATTCTCTGACCCGTTGGCCATGAACCGCCCATCCATCACTCACCAATCGCAAGTTGTAAATTCGGAAGCCGATATTCGGAATAGGTTTCTTTGAGGAATTTATGCGTTCCCAGTCTGCGAGGGAGTGAAACTCCAGATTCACCAAATCAAGAGGAAGTGAGCTATGCGGTCCACAAAAACCCTGTTCACAGAGGTGTAATCTTCTTCATCACCAGCCACCGAGTCCCTTCGCCGGAGCTCCGACCACCGTGACCTCCGTTGACGGTGACCCACCACCACAGCCACTGCCCTTGCTGGATCCCCTTTGCCGGACTGATCAGCCAGCTCCCCTTGGAGATCCACAGCTGTGCGTGGAAAGGAAGGAAGAAAAAAGAAACAAAAAGAAAAGTATTTCTTTTCTTTTATTTTACCTTTTTTTAATATTATGTTTTAGTGGAATTGTCTCAAGCTAGAAATTGACAGTCCGATTTTCGCGCTCGAAATCCGACTCGCAATCCTTCAAAAATCGACAATCCAATCTCAAGCCCGAGATTCGATTCGCGATTTAATTTAAAATTGGCCAACCCGATCTCATGCGCGAGATATGGTTCGCCAATTTTAGGATATCAATCTTATCTTGTTTGATTTGCTATCGTCAAGTTGGTTGTGTTAATCTTATTTTCGTAAAAGAAAAATAAAAAAATATTTGAGTTTGGATTAGATTTGCTTTAGGATTAAAATTGCAATCTTATTTCGAATTTTAAATAAGAAAAATCCAAAAAATGTTGAATTAGGATTAGGTTTTTATCTTTTATATTTAGAATAATAATTTTATTTTGAATCAAGGAAAAGAAAACCAAAAAAGAAAGCACAATCATTTAGGATGTTAGTTTTATCATCATTTAATTGCATGTGAAATTTTAATTTCGAAATTAATAAAAGCACAAAATGTCATCATGCATATATCATGTTGAATTAGGGCATTTTTGCACGTCATCGCATATTAAATAAATTGCATGTTAGATTAAGATAATATCTTAGTTTAAATTGAGATTTAATGTGACTTGATCCTTAGTTTAAATTAGATAGAATTTTAATCTAGCTAGATCATTTTAAATAAAAATACCAAATGCACGTCATTTAGTTTTTATTAGGTTCATTTAATTAGAACTTCCTCGTCATTAAACTAAGTCATTTAATAAATGTCACGTGACATATAATTCGCATACTAAATTGTATGTTGCGTGTCATTTTAGTATGTCATTGCATCACATTACCTGTCATTAGAATTAGGTCATTTGATTAATTTAGATTGCATATTTAATTGTTGCATTTTTTTAATTTCAAATTTCATGGAAAATATAAAAGAATTAGAATGAATTCATTTCATGCTTTAGGATAAATTGCATGCTTATTTATGACATATAATTTTGGTCATGTTAACATATTATTTCATGTTAGAATAGTGACATGCATTGCATAAGTCATCATTTTCATTAAATAAAGTGAAAACAAAAATTGAAATTACGTGTTAATTAGAAATCATATCTAGGTTGGTGATATGAATTCTTATTTAACAATGCAGATGCTTTCGTTACTTTGAGGTAAGTCCTGCATTATTTAGTTGCTTTCTTGAGTGTTAAATTGGTGGTATGCGCACATGTATGATCACATCACATGTTAAGAAGTTAAATTAAAATCAATTCAACTGCCAAACATTTTTTGAAAATGAAATAAAAGGTACCGAAAGGGCACTAGGATAGTCTGGTGTAACCAAGTCCCCGAACTCATGAATCTCTGGTTCGTAGGAGTAAAGTAAATCTCCTGTTACTTTACTAGGGTTTCTAATCGACCTACCAAAAATAGATTAGTGGCGACTCCTAGTTAAAATTTAATTGCATGTTAACAATTCAAACCTAAGTCGCGAATTGGTATGGGCTTGGGAGAACCCGGGTTAAGTCTAGACTTAACAATCCATTAGCCAAACCCTAGGTGGTCCAAATCCTGAAAAAATTGGGTCGCGACAATTAAATTTTTGCTTTGATTAATTTTATTCATCTTTAAATGAGGCAAGTTTATTGGTTACTAAATTGTGCAGTGAAATTAGATATTGGTAGTTATATATAATTTAAATAAAAATATTTTTATTTTTGTTTCATTTCGATGCTCTATTATAAGTATATCTTTTTAATTGTTCTCTAATTAGCTTTATTGTAAATGTTAAAATAAATTATTATTAAATGAATTTAAATCATTTTATGAGATAGTAAACTAATCTAGGATTAGTTGCATTATCTCACTCTAATTATGTATAGTTTGATGTCGTCAATTGATCTCCAACTGCTAATGCTCTCCCGATTTTCAAGCACCAAGCTTAGGTAATATAAAAGCAGTCTCACTATGAATCCCGTAATATCGAGGATGCAGAGTTTGAATTGGCTCTACATTAATTTTCTTTGGCCAAATGCTCAAGAAAGAACCTAGTATGTCTTCACAGAAAGGACAAAAATATAGAATACAAATTGTTGTTATAAAAAAAAATAAAAGATAAAAACTGAAAAAGCTCGCTCGCACATATATTATGAGAAAATTCAAAGATGATGCTATTAGAATAAATTATATTATGAATGACAAAAGCTTTTATATAAAGATATAACTAATTTGATTACATAAATTATAAATTCATTATCCTTAATAATTAAATTTTGTCAATAACTCAAACTATCTAATGATCAATTAAAAAAGCATAATATACTCAGTTAAACGTCAGTGATATAATCGTATGAATTTTTTGTGAACCTTGATGGTCGGCGGAGATAGCCAACCTTAGGTGAGAGCCACCCTCGTCAACCAAGGCGTAGGCGTCCCTCGCCCAAGGCAATTGAGGGAAAAAGGGAAAAACAAAAAAGAAAAAAGAAAAGGAAAGGAAAAAATAAAAATAAAAATAAATTACAAAATGTCCATGTTAGCGCCGACTGTACCATATAAGACAATCGATGCTGATTAGATCGTCATGTCAACTATTTTCGGTCAAAATTGATCGGAATAACTAAATTGGCAATAATTAATTATCAAAATGTTTAAGACTAATTGTCAAACAGTCAAAAGGTAGATGACTAAATCGACACAAATAAAAAAAATTGCACTAAATTAACCACCGTACAATAGATTTAAAATTTTTGCACAATTTTTCACCTTAAAACTAACCTTTTTTTTTTTTTTTTTTTTTGACGTGTCAAACTGCATAACAGAGTTAATTTTCGGCAACATGCCTACTAGTTTTGTACTATCACAACATGTTGATGCCACATATTGATCTTGAGTTTTTAGCCCTTACTTTTGTTTGCATTTGGACGGGAAAAAAGAAAAGCAAAAAAAAAAAACATACGACATTCCTCAAATCATGATTGAACATTGGTCCACCGGCCGATTACATGACAAAAATAAAATTTCGTGGTGATTTATGCATCAGTGCCACATGTTCATCTCCAAGGTTAACTTAGCACATTCTGTCAATATTTGGACCAAAAGTATGGAATTGGTCCTGAATTTGTGACTTGGGATTAGTTGAGGGACCAAATCCGTTACAAAACAAAGTACAATGACAAAAAATGATAGTGAATGTCCAAGGTGCGATTGGTAAAGAGCAACTATTGATTCAAGTAAATGATGTGTGTATCAATGATCGAGATATTTTAAGACACTCGTGACTTATGGAAGTGTCTTATAGGATAAAAACATCATGTCCCAAGGCTCCGTGAGTCTCCGTCACTAGGAAGATCAAGAATTAAAACCCAGATATATTAACAAAATGTGGGGGAAAAGAGAATACAGTACAAAACTCAGGGGTAAAAATTGGTGTTTCAACACTCCCATCCCATCTATGAGTTTCTTGTAAATAAACAAAACAAGTTACAAAGCAAACGGAATTTTCTTGAGATTTGCTTTCGGGCTTTTGAGGGTCTGCATTTGGCACTTCATCTCGAGTACACCTAAAGTCGAGCAGGAGAAAACGGCATAGTTCCGCTTCGTGGAAGCTTAAACCCCATTCTCCACTAAAGAAAAAGAGAGAATTGATGAGGACTTAGGGCGATCTTGAAGATCAGGTCCATCATCTCATTCCCGCCCCCATGTGTTAATAAACGACAAATCTTAGTCGTCATCTGTCCGTATCTTGGTCCCGCTTTTCTGTCTCCCATCCAATGGTCTACTAGTTACAGAACCCCAACATTTCCTATGACTTTTTAATTCCTGGGACTGTTCCCTTTTGTTGTCGACTCTCTCGAGGGACCACGTTTTACTTCCCAAAATTACCGATTAACCCAATCCATTCGGACTACTTCATTAACATTACACAGAATGGGGTGGGGTTATATTGTGTAATTTGACAGTTTTCCATTTCTAGGCTGAAGCAACGAATAGATTTTTGCTTGGATTTTTGCTTCAGCCTAGAATGGAAAATGTCAAATTACACAATATAACCCCACCCCATTCTGTGTAATGTCAATGAAGTAGTCCGAATGGATTGGGTTAATCGGTAAATTTGCCCATTGTGTTTTCCGTTTCTCACAAAACCAAAGCGTGGGAGGTGCTCAGATAGCCTATACATTCAGGCAAGAAAGGAAGAGACTTAGCAAGGCAAAGTGGGAAGATTAATGGCGAGCAACAATCCAGCAGCTGCTCACGGTCGGAGGTAAGCTTCGTCCACCTCAAACATATCTTAAGCACTGTAGCCCAACCTCCGTCTGTAAGTTGGATATTTTGCAAGTCAAATCATGCCAAAATCTTAATTTCCTCTCCATTTCCTAAGAATCTCAACTCTGATCACGTCCACTGTATGTAATAAATATGCGAATGCTGCTTTAATGGGGAAAAAAATGCACCCTACGTGAATCCGGTGAACTTTGCAGAACCCAACTTTTTTGCCATGTTCTTTTTATCTTTTAGTTATTGATCCAGGTTTTTGTTCTCGTTGTTCATAATAGTTCGATTCTCAGAACAGGGCATGTACTTGGGGGTGCCATTTAGTGGATGTTAAATGGCTTGGTTTTGACATTTCCTTTATTAGGCTAGTTATGTCGTACCATCTACATTTTGTCTTCTGTTCTTTTGCTAATAGATCCAGGTTTTCATTCTCAACGTTCATAATGACCTGATTCTCAGAAACAGAGCATTTTGGGTCATATTCACGAGGGAGCATATTCAGTGGAGTTCAATTGTACTCATTGACAATTTTTTTGTACGAATTAGAAAATATTCATGATATTCATTCGGTGATTGAATATAGTTGGATTCAAAGCAGCAATAATCCCTTCCAGAGTTTTTTCTTTTTGGGGGTCGAAATCCCTCTTGAGTTCCAATACCATTAAAACGGCTGAGCTTGTCTAAGGAGAGTGAAACGCTATAATCCATTTCTTTCTGAAAAATCACATAAGAGGAAAGAATGTGAGAAGTTACCTGGTGGGAAAAGTCTGTACTTTGATGAAGAGACACGACCGTACATACACTCTGTTTCTTTCTTTTGTCCAGTACCCTCTAAAGTCTTGTTAGCTTTTCCTACTAAGAAAATACCTTTAATTTGCTTTACTCTGTTTTTGCCCGGTAAGCATAGGGCTTCCCTGCTAGTTTTGAAAGTCTGGGTGGTTTTGTTTTTGTGAATAAGTGTCATTAAAGTGAGTTGGGAAAGGTTTACAGGAGTTAAGGAGGTATCCCCTTGTCCTCCGATGTTACACTTTGTCCAAAATAAGAGTTTTCAATGGCTTAATTAGTCACGAAATAATAGATGGGTTATTCTCCTACAGTGCATACATAGATTGGACTCCTGCGATGCATTAGACTCATTAGCTATAATGTGCGCCAGAAGCTTGACATTATGCTGCGAATTAAATTTCCTTTGGAACTTAAATTGTCCTCCGACCGTACATACACTCTGTTTCTTTCTTTTGTCCAATACCCTGTAAAGTCTTGTTAGCTTTTCCTACTAAGAAAATACCTTTAATTTGCTTTACTCTGTTTTTGCCCGATAAGCATAGGGCTTCCCTGCTAGTTTTGAGCGTATGGGTGGTTTTGTTTTTGTGAATAAGTGTCATTAAAGTGAGTTGGGAAAGGTTTACAGGAGTTAAGGAGGTATCCCCTTGTCCTCCGATGTTACACTTTGTCCAAAATAAGAGTTTTCAATGGCTTAATTAGTCACGAAATAATAGATGGGTTATTCTTCTACAGTGCATACATAGATTGGACTCCTGCGATGGATAGACTCATTAGCTATAATGCGCGCCAGAAGCTTGACATTATGCCACGATAAATTTCCTTTGGAACTTAAATTGGTAGTTCTTGATGTGTTTTTGTGAGTATATTAGTTAAAAGGGGCCTTGGGAATCGCTTATGTTTATTGTATACTCATATCTTGAGAGCTTTGGAAAAAACTTTCTTCTTCTATTACGCAGAAAGAGCTCAGAATTTAAGCTTTTGCAAAAGACTATTGTCTAACAAATAGTTTGCTTTTTTTAATTTGAAGGTATGGAGTAGAGCTTGGAATTCAAATTGCTGCGATGTATAATGAACATCTTGATTCCATGGAGGAGACCTTACTTCAAGCCATAAGGGACATGTATAGCTATACTAGTCCAGCCAACATTTCCGGTGCACCCATCATGCTTATCTACACATTGGTCAAAAACATTCGGCGAAAATTAATTTTGGAGATAGGAAGGCAAGATATTGGCCCAATGCTTCAACTTAAACGCCTTCATCTCCGTTGTTCTCGGATGTGTTGCGTGTAGTCTGCGATTTACATTTTGCTTGGTAACATGCCTTGGCCAATTCTCGTTCTTTGCCTCCTAATGTTGATAATCCCATTCGAATTTGAACCTTAGGATCAATTGGAGAATGGTGAAAATTTCTGGTTTTCCTAATGTTGTTGTTGTGCTCTTTGCGAAGTTGGTTTTGATGTGCGTCTTGCCAATGCTGGCTAAACTTGAACCTCTTGTTGTACTATTATTACCTTAAACACTCTTTATCTTTATTTTGATTTTATATTGCAAGTATATATATTTAATTGTTGTTTAACTAATTTTATTGTAATATTTAAATTAAATTAATATCACATGCAGTTAAATCATGTTATGAGCTAATCTACATTTAAAAGTAACTAATCCATGATAGAGTTGCATTATTTAACCCTAATTATAAGTTTGATGTCATTAATTGATCTCCAACTGCAACCTGATATTTAAGCACCGGGCTTGGGTGATATGGAAGCAGTCTCACCTCAAAACCCGTAAAATCGAGGATATATGGTTTGAAATGACTCTCCATTATTATTATTATTATTATTATTATTATTATTATTATTATTATTGGCTAACTGCTCATAAAAGAAGATGGTAAGTCTTCACAAAAGACCAAAAATAAAGATGCAAATTATTTTTATTTTTCTTTAAAAAAAGTGAAATAGCTCGCACTTATATTGTGAGAAAATTAAAAAAAAAAAAAATGCTATCAATAGCAATTATGTTATAAATGGCAAAAGATTTTATATGAAGATATAACTATTTTGATCACATATGTTATAAATACATAATCTTTAATAATTAAATTTTTTCATTACTTTATGCTATCTAATGATATGTGTGTGTGTGTGTGTGTGTGTATCAATAATATGATCGTATCTTCGGGGCCAAAAAATGATTGTTAACGTGGTATATCATTAATTCACTGAGCCAAAGAAAGACCAAGCGTCTCCCTCTTCCAATCCCGCCAATTTTCAGCGACCACCTCATAAAAATGGAGATCACCCTGAGCGGCAACGCCTTGAAGACCTTGGCTCACTCCATCACTTGCCTCTCCCGTGTCGGCAACAACCTCGCTATCAAAGCTTCTCCTTCCCAGGTGATTTATTTGTTCCCTCATTTCTTCTTCTTCTTCTCCGTTGTCTCTCTCGCCCATTGCCCACAGCTCCGGTCAACAAGTTCGTGGTCGCCATTGAAATCCATGTCAATTGTTCCTCAGCTTCATCCTTCGAGTGAAAAGCAAAGTAGTTGCTTATTGGTGCCCCAATGAGTGATGCTTAGTTGAGATGCTTATGCTGTGTTAGGCATTGGCTCATTTCACTCGATACAATGTCCAATTGATAAATTTGAGTCCTTCAACCGATTGCCGATTGCCGAGTGCGTGGAGCTTCTAGCGGTGGATTTGAGGCAGAAACTTATTAATCCAAGTTGTGATTAGTCCTATCCACGATGATTAGAACTCGACGTTCATAAATATGAAATCATTTCATTGAAAGAACCTAATATTGTTGATAGGGGGATTTCAAAATCATTATATCATAAGACCAAGGCAATTCACAGCTATAGCCAGGAGAACTACTAGTGCTACTTGAAGAAAATGTCAAATAGTGAAACAGAGGAAGCAAACCCTACGGATAAGCTTCTATGGGGGCTGCTATTCCGTCTCGATAATCCTTTCCTGGTTTGTATGGTGAAGTTGATGGTGTCGCATGGAGGTTTGCGACACTCAATAAGTGAAAGCACGATTGCATTTACTAGAAAAACTCTCGCATGACCATACTTTTCCAGGATGTCCTTTTGCCTCGTCTTATTTGATTACCAGATAACAATAAAAATTCCAAGTCTAAGCTCATGTTTGGCACTTGGCACTAATTGTGATTATTTGAAATTGCAATAGAAATAATATTGATCGGTATACATATCACATTCTTACTTACAAATGTCTAATTAAGATTCTAATATTTGTATTCAACCTCCATCTTTCCCTTCACGCAATCAATCCATTAAGATCTAACAATGAATTAATTACCTTCAAGGCAAACATCCTCAAAGTGTTTATGGTTGTTGACACCCGAATTTTTGTTGTTTTTAAATATCCATTTATTTTGCAAAAATATAAAAATTATAAAAGATAAGAAGCAAGAAAAAAATATTGAAAAAAATGAACAATGTGGACCAGACAAAAATGAAAAAAATAAATAAATAAAAGGGGAAATCGAGCGGACCGGCTTGTCTAGCCCACTTGGTTATTTTCGGCTCACCCTTCGGCCCAGCTTCCCATTTCCTTTCTTTTCTTCGGCCCACCAGAGCTTAAAAAAGAAGCCCAGCCCATCACTTATTTTCCTTCTTTACACACGCTGGCACACGCTCACGGGCATAAACAGGAGAGCCCCTCCGCGACCGTGACGTCACCACGGTGCACGAGCAAAGGAGTCTCCCTCGAGAAAATATTGGGTGGTCCGGGACCGCCACGTCAGCGTGGTCCCGGACCACTCACGCGGCGCCACGTGTATGGGAGGAACAAAAGAGAGAAAGAGGAGAGAGAGCGTCAGAGAAGTGGGTCCGGTTTCAGTCCTTTGTCCTCCCCATACACGTGGCGCCGTGTGAGTGGTCCGGGACCACGCTGACGTGGTGGTCCCGGACCACCCAATATTTTCTCGTCTCCTGGGGGATGATGTTCTGTCGGGTGAGGAGAGGAGGAGAGGAGCGAGCGACGAGTGCATGGAGTGGAGAGGGGGCGAGCGCTCGGGAAAAAAGAGAGAGCTCGTGGAAGAAAGGGGTCTGGTTCTTCTTCTTCTTTGGGGGATTTTTCTGAGAAATACACTGGAGGAAAGAAAACGAGAGAGAGAGAGAGAGACAGAGAGACAGAGAGGGGAAGGAAAGGAGCCGGCTGGTTCGTCGCCGGCCATCAGAAGGCTTCGGCTGTGAGAAACTGAAAGAGAGAAAGGTTGAAGAAGAAAGGTGGCCGATCGTCTCTGGCGTTGGTGATCCTCGTCTGTTCGGAGAGTATTTCGCGTGACCGCCGATCACCGTCTCTATCCACGTTTGAGCGGAAGTTTTTCATTCTAGTCTCGTCGTCCGTCGAAGCTCTGCCGGCGATCGTACGACACCAAAAACTCCACCCCGAACCAGGTAGGAGGTCGTTCTCAAACATCATGTTTTTGGCCATATTTCAGTGAATCTGAGATCTGAATTTTTTTTTTTAAGGCTCATAGACGCCTGATATAGTAATAAGATTGATCTATAATCTATAATGTTGGTTTATGTCTTCATGTGTCGAGATTTGAGATTCATTTCATCATGAACACAGATACGTAGCTTGCCTACTAAAATGTACATCATGTGTTTGCTAAAATGTCTAAAACATGACTGAAAAATTCATATCTGCATGCTCGAATCGGTTCCAGTTTTTGAGGAGATCTTGAGGAAATAAAGTTCATTTTCTGCTTGGAATGGTGTTTTAAGTCTGTGTGCGTCGTTTTGTTGGCTAGGATTCACTTAGAAACCGAATCGGCATGCTATTGTGAAATCTGCATAATATGTGTTTGACAAAATGCCTGAATGATATACCGAAATCCATGCTTTCCGATCGACATTAGAAGTTTAGTTTTAATGCTTGATTGTTCACGTGTCTCATTTTTATGTTTTTCATGGTGTTTTCATGCGATTTGGTGAAAAATCCGCGTTCGAGTCGGTTGGCCGTGGATCCTCCCTCCTTCCATTCAGCGTTTTCCTTCCGGCGATAGCGTCGGGATGTCAAATTAGCTTTCTACTTCCATTTCGGTGTTATCTGCATGATAAGGAATTATATTGCTTGAGGAATATAATTCCTCAAGACAAAAGAGAAAAAGAAAGAAAAATAGAAAAATCATTAAAAAATTAAAAAATTACTTTTTCTCTTTTGTCCTTTCTCTATTTTGTCTTTTTCCCCTCCACCTTCTTCTTTCCAGAATCGTCTTCGACCTCACGCCTCCCTCCTTCCTCTACACCGAAGCCTCCATCGCCTACAAACCAGCCCAAACCAGAAAACCGACACGACCACCACTCTATCCGGCCACTGACCACCGTCCTCAGCCGTCATAGTAACAACATCAGTTGCTGGTCGTCCGCTTCGACCGACGCCCACCAACGCCGGCCCCCGACTCCGACGACCCCAAACAAAAGGGAAAATCCAGACCGAAGCTAATATCTCTTTAAAAAAAAAAAAAAAAACAATCCCAGCAAACGATCAAACATGAATACAGAGAAAAGAAAGCCTAACTATTGCGGCCTCGAACCGCTGGCACGCTGGTGAGGGGTCGGGTAGGTTTCCGACAGTGGATTTTCGGGCGAGAAGACGTTCATCCATGGCCGACTCGTGTATCAAACGACATGCCACAAAATCAAATGCAAACCCAGATTCAGTGGTAATGCAACAATATTAGGACAAACCAAGCGTAAAACAAAGATTTTAAGTATCGATTTTATGAACTCGAATTCGGTGCTTCATTTAACCATTTTGTAAAACGGTCCATGTGCGATTCGGAATACCAAGTTCGGATTTAATATCGTTTGTGGCACAAAACCAGCATATTAAGCACTAAATAAAACTTATTGGCAACAAATCAGTATGGTTTTGTACGATTTGCCCCAAAATCTTATCAGTTCGGTCTCACGTTCTCGAGCTTAATAAGCAAGGGAAAAGCGTCTCCAGAGTTATCTGGTTCGGGAGCTTGCTACGGCGAACGGCGACGGGCGAGTTAGGCCGAGGCGATGCAGACGAACCACCGGCGAAGAGTGAGAAAATCTCTCACTCTCGGTCTCTCTCTGTGCCTCTTCTGCAATGGCCGAGTCTTCTCCTTTTTCTGCAGAGCTCGAGCCCCTTCTCCCGAAATCAGAAGACCCTTCACTAAAAAAACTCATCTCCTCCCCAAAAACCCTTCTCTGCCGAAGACCTCCTCCAAAACCGTAACCTTCTACCCCCTTTTCATTTGCGTGATGGCCTTTCCCCCAAAAAACCTCGCGGTCCCCCTGCGTTTACCCCTCTTTCAGGAGCGAGCACCCACGCTGACCTCACCTCCGCGGGGGAATTTTTTCCGTTATCGCTCTCTCCAGCTCAGCCGTCTTCCAGAAGGCTTGAGCTTCGCTCACGTTACTCACGGTCTCTTCCCCTCCCCTCACCAGCGCCATTCCACGGTCGCCTTTCGGTCGGGCATGGTCATCTTATCCTCCCTCGCAAGCGTGCGTTTGCCAGAGAAAGAAAAAGGACTATGGGCTGAGCTTATGCTTTTCTTTCTTGAGTTCACATGGTGGGCTTAGATAAAGAAACTTAGGCTCAAAACATGGAAAGTTGGGTCAAGGAATAGGTGAGCCGAAAGTTTAGCCAAGTGGGCCGGACACGCTGGCCGCTCGATTTCATCATTTTCATCATTTCATCATTTTTTATTTCATTTTTATCATCAATTTTTTAATTTCTCATTATTATTTTTTATAATTAATTTTATTTTTTATATTTTTTTTATATTTTTGCAAAATAAATGGATATTTAAAAAAATCAACAAAAATTCGATTATCAACAATATAGTATCTCATCTTTCCAAAACAAAGTCAAATCAAGTCTTTTGGTAATATTAAAAGTTTGCATGGTACACTATAATCTGAATTTTAGAAAATTTTGCATCTCAATTCATTTCTTGAATCAACAAAATTATGATTTCTTTTTAATTACCTTTTACCTTTTTGTCCTTTTAAATATTACAATAGTTTCGTTTAAATATATTTTGGCTTACAATCTCTATAATAGTACAAGTAGAACCTTGCTTATAATTAAATCGTGTTAATATTCCTGCCATTTTAATTTTCTGATTCACAAATCTAACTCAATTTAATTAATAAAGCACGAAATACAAAAAAAAATGAAAATTTTATCTATCTATAAAAATTAGTCTTGACACCTAAATTTTTGCCTAAAGATTTTGTTTACATTTTTTCAAAAGATTGAACTTGTCTTACCACAAAAATAGTTCATTTTTATAGATTACTTAAGCATTTACTATAGGTTTTTTTTTTTTTTAATGGAATTAGGGTTCTTGAAATCTGCTTTCCCAAAAAAATAAAGAAAGAAAGTGGGGGCGAAGGCCAAATATCTGTGTGTGACCATCCAAGCCTTGAGGGGTCATATCGCAATTGAAATAGCAAGTTGGGGCCAAAATGCAATTCCCAAAGTTGGAGTACCAATTTGCAAATTTTACAAAATTTGCTCTCAACGAGTTTGGTGTGTAATAATTTACGGCAACTTCCGATTAAGTGTCTGTTAAAGTAAAAAGGGCTTCAGCTGAAAGCTTATTTTCAAGAAAGGAAATGGGTTTACTACTTTTGATCTGAATTATTTTTTGAATCTTAATTTTGGGAGGTCCGGTGTAAAGCCTTTTGAAATGCAAAGAGTGGCTCAATGATAAGTAATGTTTCTTTCTAATTATCTGGTTAACTATTTCCTATTTTTTAACGAATCTGCTTAATGCAGAAGCTGATAATACCTACTAAAGAAAGAACTTCACATATTAGAAAAGTATCTCCTTTCAGGTGAGATGTGTTAAGATATTCATGACCTATTGGAGGATCTTGTGGAAAAAGAATCTTTGTCCATGAAGAGGGTCAATGAATATGTCCCTGATTACATTGTCTGGTCCAAGAGTTTGAGTCACTAGGAACATCAAAAATTAAATCCTGGATATATTAACAAAATAATAAAAAGAATAGAGAACATATCTTAGGGTTACAACTTGGTGTTCCAACGCTTTCATCTGTGTATTTCTTGTGATCAAATAATATGAGGTTCAAGAAAAACGGAATTTCTAGTGATCTGCTTTGGGTTTTTTATGGTCCACATTTGACACTTGACCTCAAATATGCATGAAATTGAACGAGAGAAATGGAAATATTTGGCTTCGCTTAAGCTTACAACCCCTTTCTAAGCTTAAAAAATAAAAATAAAAACCTATCATTGCTAAGGGCTTAGAGCGACTTCATTCCCCCAAATTTCAATGGACCAAGCTCATCTCCCAATAAAATCTCTGACTCCCCAACCCTTCTTATATATAAAAACATTCTTAGTCATCGACATGCATTTATATATGTCTACGCTTATATTGAACCAAGATTACTCTGTCTCATTTTTATGTTAAGATCCTAGTTCAACCATAACGTTCATCTCCAAGCCACAGCATCTAGAGAACCAGAAATTATCACTATTCATCGTCATTACGTATTCTCTTTATGATGTAAAAGGTATTTGAAGTACTAATAGAACAATACAAGGTTCTTCTCCAAGCCAGCATTAGGACACACATCAAAGCTAAGTTTGCAAAGAGATAACCACAGCATCTAGAGAATGGGAAGTTGTCATCATTCTCTAATTCAAGATAAATATAAATGCTATGAGGAGAACATAGAGAACGACAATTGAATGAGGCATGTCACCAAGCAGAACATACATCAGCAAACTACACTTGACAGCTCCAAGAGCAACAGCAATGAGAGCGAAGACAAGTTGGAACCTTGGTTCTACGTCTCGCGCTCCCATCTTGACAATTTTCAGCAATTTGTAGAAACGCTTGGCTTTTGCACGGGTAGTGTTGTGTGGAACATTAGTGCACTCGACGAGTGGAATGAGGTTCTTCTCCAGGGATTCAAAAAGATCGATCAATGCAGCAATTTGATCTGCCTGCTCTGCTTCACATCTTGGAAATAAAATCAACAAAACCATTCGTTAGTGCATAGTCTCTTGGAAAAGCTCGAGTTTTGAGCTCTTTCTACTTCGCATAAGGTGGCAGTCTTTCCAAAGGCTTTCAAGAACTACCACTTTAAGTTCTAAAGGAAATTTGACGCGGTATGATGCCAAGCTTCTAGTGCAAATCATAGCTAATGAGTATACATCGCAGGAGTCTAAACTCTTTATGTAGTGCGGGTATGTAACCCATCTTTTGATCCCGACTAGCTAAGCTAGTGAAAATTCTTCTTTTCAACAAATGGAACATCAGAGTACCAGGGGATGCCTCCTTAACACGTATAAACCTTTCCTAACCTACTCTTACAACACATTCACAAAATAAAGCCAATCGGACGCACAAAACTACCAGGTAAGCCCCCTGCTTACCGGCTAGAAACAGGGTAAAGCTAACAGCAGGTTTTTCTTAGGAGGAAAAGCTTATAAGGCTTCCAATCAATAGTTGTTCTCAATGTAAGTTTCTCATGACAGAAGAAAGAAGCAGAGTTTATATATAGCCGTGTCGCTTCTTCAATGTGACTGAATTTTACCAAACAGACATCATGAAAATTTACCAATTCGTAACTACGAGAAGGCATTTTGCAAGAAACGAGCCATTTTGTGCTCTAGGTATGCCAGGTGCATGCTCTGCTTTGAGTAGCAGATTTCCCCAAGGCTCTTAAGTGAGCAGGACATTCAATGACTACAATTTCGCCACAAAACAGCATTCACGTAATGGTATATGCAGTGTGGCATGATCAGAGAAAGAAACAGGAAAGAATCACAAGATGCTGACGTGAGTTTCCTCAGAATCCTTAAACCTGCAGACGGAGAGGGGCAAACAGTGCTTTTTTATGTATTTAAGGTCGTTGAGGCTTACCTTTGGCCACCACCATGATCAGCTGGATTGTTGTCCTCCATTAACCTTCCCACTTTGCCTGAGATCTCCTTTTCTTTCTAAAAATGTGGTTTCAAGTGTTTGCAAGGGAATATGAGATGAGAGAGCTCCCTGCGCATGGGGGTTGTATATAAGGGGGTTGGGAAGCTGACGTGTCCGAATCCTAAGTGTTGGTGGGCGGGTTGTGAATTGGGGGCGTGGCCCGGGGCCAGAATGGTATTTTGTGGGGGAATCTGACGCGTCTGGCTCCAAGTTGGGAAGCTGACGTGTCCGAATCCTAAGTGTTGGTAAGCGGGTTGTGAATTGGGGGCGTGGCCACCACCGTGATCCGGCCGTGGGGAATTTGATAATGAGCCCCGCGGAAAGCGACGAAAGCGAAAACATGCCTTTGACTTGAACATCGAGGACCGTACTTGGACACCCATTTGAACCCAAGATTACCTTGTCTATTTTTCTTGTTAATAAATCCAGATTTCTATACGCGTGGTTTTTAATGGCAGATGCCCTCAAAGCAGACAATATGTCATCACATATTATGAATTATTAGAAGAAAATATTTTTCATTGAAGGAAAAAAGTCTTCTAAAATGGTGGAAAATATTTTTCACTTTTAAATAAGGAAAAATATTTTTTGACTTACTCTCTCTTATCTCACATCTCTACTAATCCTCACTTCTTTCTTTTTATTTATTTTTTTTAAAAGTTCAGATCTTTATTATTTTTTCTTTTCGTTTTTTTTTCTTTTTACTTTTCTTCTTTTTTGGCCAATCGCCTTAGCCATCGGTGAGCGCAAGCCTCACCATAGGCTCTCACTCGCTGATTAGGCGAGCCTTGAGCTCGACGCTTGCGCTCACTAGAGGTAGCCGAGCGAGCTAGAGGTCGCCAATTGCCGATCATCACCATGGCCAACAATGATGGCCGACAACGAAGAAGGTGCAAAAGAAAAATAAAAAGAAAAATTAGAAATAAATTTAAAAAATTAAAAACCAATGTTTTAGAAAAATAAATAGAGAAATAAAGAAAATAAAAATCATTAAAATGAGTGCATGGAGAAAAATCAAATTGAATTTCCCAAACCAAACGGCGTAAACATTTTTTAATTTATTTTCAAGTTTTAACCTAACACTAGAAAATATGGTTATTTTCCTGGAAAATGACTTCATGAAAAATATTTTTCAAAAATATTTTTTGTGAAACGAATCGAGTAGAGGCATATTCGTTCATTGTAGATCCATCAAAAAGTAAGATTTATTTCCAAATTAGTCATTAATCCTTTTTTTACGTGAATTTTTAATCCTATGTCAACATATCTCAACCATCTATAAATGTCTTATTTTCGTGCATCCACAATTGAGAATTGGTTGAAATGCCAATGGAAGCACCTTCGAAGTAGAGGATCTTCATCCTCTTTTGTATTTATATTAGAAAATTTTAAAGATATTAATTTGGTAAATTAGTTTAGGCAAAACTCATGGCCAGAGTAATCCCCTCCATTACCTTTATAACAACATACTTATATTAGAAAAAAGGATTGTACTTACGCTCCATTTGTTTAACAAAAAATGAATGATTTGAAAAATATTTTTCATTTTTTGAAAAATATTTTCTTAAAAATGATCATTTGTATTACTTATAAAAGAAATAAATGAAAAATAATTTCATTGTTTACAAAAATGTTTAGATAAAATTATTATTGATGATAAAAATATTTTATTAAATAATTATATAAAATTGAATAAGACAATATGCAAGTGAACGGAGTTTCTTGGGATTGCCTTTGGCTTCTCATGGTCCCCATTTGAGACTTCGTCTCTTGGACCCATAAAGTTGAACAAAGGTAGTTGGTTTAACAGATGTGAAGGTCGCATCACTGATCTTCTCTCAACAATGGTTGAGTTTCCTCTCTATCCCTAGGTGATAGCTGTTCCCTTCCCCTTAAAAATCCCAAATCACAAACCGTAAATCTGCTAATCATGGTAGCGATCTAGTATACATCGCCAGATTAACGGCCATTTCTTGTTTCTATTTCATCCGCAAGATTCCCATGGAGAGAAGTGCCGATGATTCTTTGCTTCTCATCCTCCGTTTCTCCGTTTGAAGGGCCACCAGTCCAACGAAGGCTTTCCGATACATTTCAATCCCTTTCCCGATCTTGGCTTAAGGTATGACCACTGCCTCACCGGCAATAGTGTAGATGGAATATTCCCCTGTTTTGGAATTTTGAAGCCCTAGAATGTTGTGGTTTCTTCGATGCTTTTGTCCCTTCTAATGGGCATATCAGTTTCCCAAAAGAGAATCCTCTTGGTTCCTTGTCAAATACCTGCATACAAAACCACCCACTGAGCTCCCTTCACTCCATCGACAAATTACCAAAGTGATGAGTTGCTAGACTAGAACAAGAGATAGAAAATGACAGATAGAGAGGATAACCATCTTCGATTAGCGGCGCTGTGTCGGAGAATGGGAGATCTATGGTCAGAAGAAGATTTCACAGACCTAGGGGATGACATTCCAGCAGAAAAAAAAAAACAAAGTGAATTAACACTTTATGGCAAGCTTTATTCCAAGCCTAATGTTAATTTCCAGGCCTTCAGTAATACTATGAAGATAGCATGGAAGTCTGATTCGGTCAAATGCAAACTAATTGATACTGATTCTTCTCATTTATATTCCAATCAATTGAAGAAAAAAGAAGGGTGCTAGAATCGGGACCTTGGTCTTTTTCTAGTAATCTATTAGTCCTTAAAAAAGGTGACCCAAACATACCTGAGCACTGTCATGAATTCACGCATTATGCGTTCTGGGTTCACTTTATAGGTCTTCCTCGCTCCAGAGTTCATGAAGAATCCATACGCCTCTTAGCCTCTAAATTGGGGACAGTAGAGGAGATAAAAATTGAATCGAGAGGTGCTAACTCCAAGAAAAGTGGAAAAACCAAAGTGTTGCTAGACCTGTCCAACTCGCTCAAAACAGGTACTGTGATAACTTGTGGAAACAAAAAATGGAGGATTGATTATAAGTATGAAAGACTTCCGCACTATTGCTACTCTTGTGGACGAATTGGGCATTATGCAAATTATTGTCCCGAAATACCCTATGAAGAAACTAGACTAGCTCAGGATCAACTAGGCCGATATGGGTCTTGGCTCAAGGTAGAAGTTAGAGAAAACAGTCCTTACTAGAAGGCTTTTTATGGCAAATTAGATCTTTCGGCATCAGAAGAGGAAGTAGTAATGAAGACTCAAACAGAGGTGGTAGAAACAACCATGGTAACAGCTGAAGAAAATCAAAATGCTCTCGCACTTGTCCCTGTCCAGCCAACAAAAACAGAACAATTGAGTATCATTGCAAGGCAGATTTCAGAAAAACAACAAACAACACTTGTATCTCAAGCTGAGATTGAGATGTGTTCACAAAATTCTAAGAAAGGAAAGGCGATATATAAAGCTCTAGCTGCAAAAAAACAAAAACGAGTCAGTCCCTATGAGAAGAAAATTTCACAGGAACTTGTGGTGAATGAAAACCAACTGATGGATGCCCCTATTCAGTCTTGGGAAGGGGCAAGCACATGGCCTTTGGTGGCTAGCCCTAATAAGCCACCAGAGCAAAGATGAAGTTATTAAGCTGGAACTGTTAAGGGTTGGGCAACCCCTTGACAGTCCAGCATTTTCGAGCCTTAGCGGCTCAAGAGAGGCCCAACTTGGTGTTCATCATGGAAACAAGAAATCAGAATAATGTTGTTGAGAGAATAAGGAAGCGGACTCATTTTAAAGATTCTTTCACAATAGAGCCAGTGGGTATAGCTAGAGGTTTAGTATTAATGTGGGATGAGGAGGTTCAAGTGGAAGTGGAGGGTGGTTTTAGGGAGCTCATAAATATTAAATGTAAGGATCTTAGTAGTGGGGATATCATGCAAATCTCCTTTTTACATGCACCAACTATCTTTCAAGAGAGACTAAGATTATGGCGTCAAGTAAAAGATAGCAACTATTCCAACCCTCTCCTATAGTTATGTATTGAGGACTTTAATGAAATACTTTACCATTGGGAAAAGGTTGGCTGTAGGGAGGTAGACCGATACAGAATGGCAGCCTTCCAAGGTTTTTTGGATGATTGTTCTTTGATGGATCTTAAAAGTAAGGGTTGTGCTTATACCTGGTCCAACAAAAGAGAAGGCAATGCATTAGTTAAAAAGATATTAGATAGGGTACTCTGTAATTTGGAATGGAGAGTGCTTTACCCAAATGCGCAGGCTTTTGCCCTACCAACAATAGGCTCGGATCACAGCCCAATTATTCTATCCCTACAACCGACAGAAAAGAAAAAACAGAAAATGTTCATATTTCAACCCTTTTGGCTAGAAGACCTGGAATGTGAAGAGGTGATCAAGCGGGTTTGGAATGCACATAACTCTATTGCAATCAGTTTTACTCACAAAATAAAGCTGGCTACATCGTAATTATACAAATGGAGTAGGCGAAAGTTCCAAAATGCCCAAAAACATATCAACCCCCTCAAATTTAGGCTCATGGAGTTAACAAATAAAGCAGATTGAGAGCAAAACAGAGAGGAAATCAGCAATATTATTTGGAAAATTGACAAGTTATGGAGGCACGAAGAGATGTATTGGTGCATGAAGTCAAGAATAGAATGGTTAAAATGGGGAGATCAAAATACCAAATATTTCCATACAACAACAATTCAAAGAAGACAGCAAAATAAAATTTCTATGCTGCGGATAGATGATCAAACCTAGAGCAGAGATCCTGAAACTCTTCATCATCATATTTGCAATTTCTACCAAGAGTTATTCACTTCAGCTGGTGACCGGAACTATCAACCTATTTTAGAACAATGCCAAGAAGTGGTGAATGAAGAAATGAATGCGGAATTGATCAAACCAATTACAAAAGAAGTTAAAGCTGTAGTTTTTTAGTTTGGGGCAACAAAGGTACCGGGACCGGATGGGCTAACCGGTTTATTCTACCAAAACCATTGGTCAATTATCAATGAAGACATTTTCAGAATGGTGCGATCTTTCTTCAGTCAAGGTACATTTGAACCAGAGATAAACAAAACGTATATTACTCTCATTCCTAAAGTAGCCAACCCAAAGAACATCACCCAATTCAGACCTATAAGCCTTTGCAACTTCAACTATAAAATAATAGCAAAAGTGCTAGGCAATAGGCTGAAATCATGGCTGTCAATTTTAATTTCTAAAGAGCTAACAGCATTTATAAGTGGCAGGCAGATTCAGGATAATATATTTATTGTCCAAGAGGTGATCCATCAGCTAAGGGTGAGAAGAAGGAAACGGAAATTTCAAACCATTCTCAAATTAGATATGCAAAAAGCGTATGATAGAGTCGAATGAGATTTTCTTTGTGATTATATGCTGAAAGTGGGCTTTCATGACAAATGTGTCAAGTGGATAAAGCAATGTATCTCATCGGTCTCCTTCAACATCCTAATTAATTGTGAGCCTTCAGCTGTTTTTAGACCTACTAGAGGAATAAGGCAAGGGGACCCCCTTTCCCCCTACCTTTTTATAATCATGGCAAACATCTTATCAACCCTCATAAGGAAAGCTATCCAAAATGAAAGTATTAAGGGTATTCGTCTAAATGCTACATGCCCATCCCTCTCACATCTTCTTTTTGCAGATGATGCCATTTTCTTCTTAGATGGCACAATCCAAGAAGCTCATAATGTCTTTAAGGTACTGAATCAGTACTGCTATGCGACAGGTCATGCCGTAAACCTTAATAAATCATGCATTTTTGTTGGGAGAGATTGCCCTTACAACCTTAAACAGAATCTAGCTTCAGAATTGCGAGTTCCTATCTCAGAAAGTTTAGGAAAGTACCTGGGAATTCCATCAGAATGGGGGAAAACAAAAAAGCAAGTGTTTGCTTGGATCCTTACCCAAGTAGAAAAGAAACTGGAAGGTTAGAAAGAAAAACTGATTTTGAAGGCGGGTAAAGAAATCCTCATCAAGACGGTCATTCAAGCCATTCCCCAATATGCGATGTCCATTTTTAAAATTCCAATTTCTATATGTCGAACTATTGAAAAAAGAGTAGCTTCATTTTGGTGAAAACAGAATGTAGACAGAAGAGGAGTTCATTAGAAGAAATGGGAAGATTTGAAAATCAGAAAGGACTTTGGTGGGCTGGGTTTCAAAGATTTGGTGGATTTTAATAAAGTTATGTTGGGTAAACAAGCTTGGAGAATTGTTAAACAACCAAGTGCTCTATGGTGCCAAGTGATGAAAAGTATTTATTTTCCTCGAGGTGAATTTTGGGTAGCAAATAGAGGTAATCGGCCTTCTTGGGGATAGCAGAGTATACTGGTTGGAAGGGATGCAATTGAACCAGCTACTAGATGGGAGGTTGAGGATGGCTAAACGATAAGAATTCGAGAAGATGTATGGCTACCTTCTGGAAGACTCTTCGGCCCAACAAATAAAGAAGATCCAACAAAGGTGGCTGAACTAATAGACCGTGAAACGAAGGAATGTGGTATGAACATAATGAATGCACTTTCCCAATGTTTGATTGACGACCTCAGTTTGTCCATCCTTTTGGGGATGAAACACAGTACTATATTGCCGTTTAGTACCGACATCCTTCCACAGTTGTCGCCAAAAATGACTAAGAAATTTTGTATCCCGATCCGAAGTAATGGTCTTCGGAATGCCATGCAACTTATAAACTTCCTTGAAAAATAAGTCGGCAATACGCGAAGCATCCATAGTTTTTTGACATGGAATAAAATGTGCCATTTTTGAAAATCGATCGACAACAACAAAGATTGAATCCATACCTCTATTTGTGCGTGGTAGTCCAAGGACAAAATCCATAGAGAAATCCTCCCATGGGGCATGTGGAATCGGTAAGAGCAAATAAAGGCCAGCATTAGTAGCTTGTCCCTTTCCAATTTGGCAACATCGACACCTCATCACATGTCGATGTACATCACGTTTCAAATGAGGCCAAAAGTATTTGGTTGAGACGAGTTGTACAGTTTTGTCGCGCCCAAAATGTCCTTCACGGTGAACATCATCGATCACCCATTGCCGAAGAGAACAGTCCGGCACACATAAACGGTTTCCTTTGAAAAGAAAACCATCACATACAGTAAAATCAGCAAGCTTCTTTTCATGTGCATTGGGAATGATCTTGGAAAAGTAGGGGTCTTCTTGATATAACTCCTGAAAAGAATCAAATCCAAGAACAGTAGAATGCATTGTAGAGAGCAAACTCTTCTTTCGACTAAGGGCATCGGCAACTTGATTCTAAGCTCCAGCCTTATGCTTAATAATGAAAGTGAACTCCTTGATGTATTCAGCCCATTTTGCACACCCAGAGTTAAGCTTTTGCTGTTCGGAAATATACTTCAGAGCTTCATGATCAGTATATAAAATAAACTCTCGATGAATAAGATATGGCCGCAAATACTCAAGTGTGTGAAATAATGCGTAGAATTCTAGATCATAGGTGTTGTAACGAAGTTTGGCACCATTCAATTTTTCACTAAAGAAGGCGATGGGTCGACCTCCTTGACTTAGAACTCCTCCTATGCCAGTACCTGATGCATCACAATGCACTTCAAAAACAAGATCAAAATTAGGCAATACAAGTACCGGGGCTGTGCTCAATTTTTCTTTGAGCTGTTCAAAACTTTTCTGAGCTGCATTTGTCCATTCGAAAACTCCCTTCTTCATGCAAGAAGTGAGTGGGGCCGCAATGATGCTAAAATGCGCAATAAATCGTCGATAGAACAAAGCGAGGCCATGAAAACTTCGCACTTCATGCACATTCGTTGGAGTTGGCCATTCTCAAATCACCTTTATCTTAGAATTGTCCACCGAAATGCCATTCTTCGAAATATGAAACCCCAAGACAAGGATTTGTGGTACCATAAAATAGCACTTGTCGAGAGCTACATATAATTGTTCCTACCTCAACACACATAATACTTCTTGAAGATGCTGCAAATGTTCATTAGTAGACTTGCTAAAAATCAAGATATCATCAAAATAAACAACAACAAACCTTCCCAGAAAAGGCTTCAACACCTGAGTCATAAACCTCATGAATGTCGATGGTGCATTCAACAATCCGAATGGCATGACTAGCCATTCATATAGCCCATCTTTCGTTTTGAATGTTGTCTTCCATTCATCTCCGGGTTTGATTCTAATTTGATGATATCCACTCTTCAAATCCAGCTTCAGAAAGTTGATCTAAGAGATCATCAAGGCAAGGAATAGGAAATCGATACTTGATGGTGATCTTGTTGATTGCTCTACTGTCGAGACACATCCTCCAAGTACCATTTTTCTTAGGCACTAAAAGAGCTGGAACGGCACACGGACTGAGGCTCTCCTTTATAAAACCCTTATTCAATAGCTCCATAACTTGTCGATGCAATTCCTCAAGTTTGGTCGGACTCATCTGGTAATGAGCAAGATTCGGCAAAGAGGCTCTGGGCAACAAGTCAATTTGATGCTGAATATCTCTCATAGGAGGGAGACCATTGGGTAAGTCCATCGGGAAGACATCCTTGAACTCTTCCAAAAGAGGTTGAACTCGATGAGGTACGACAAAGGCAACTACATTCTTCTCACTTGTTTTATTGAGCAAAATATACAAGATACGAACTCCTTTCAAAGCATCCTTCATATCCTTCATTGTAAGCAATGTAGGGGAGAAGGAATTCTCAACTACAGGAGTTTTCAAAGGTTCCCTACTAGGTGCCAATGTAATTTTCTTGCCTCCAAAATTCAAAAGAATATGTATTTCGATAACCGCCATGTGTAGTCCTACTATGGAATTGCCATGGTTGACCAAGAATAATGTGAATAGCATCCATCGGCAGAACATCACACCATATCTTGTCATTATAAACAGAACTAATGGACAAATTAACAAGGCATCGTTTCGAAACAGTTACCTTAGCGCCTTTCTTCAACCACGACATTTTATAAGGTGTAGGGTGCGTTTTTAACTCCAACTTCAACTTGTTTGCCGCTACTTCAGAAATTATATTCTCACAACAACCAGAGTCAATAATTAATTGACACACCTTTCCCATGATTGTGCAAGCAGAATGGAAAATATCGGTACGCAACCACCTATCTCTAATGTCATCTCGAGGAGTAAGAAAAATTTTCCTTACCACAAGAAGTTCGCCAGTGTCAGCATGCACTATTTGTTCATCATCCGCGGCTTCTTCATCATTGTTCAACTCCTCTTCAAGTGGATCCTCAGCATTCTCATCAGAATCATTATCCACCAAGAAGGCTTTACCAGCTGGTTGATTCTTATTGATTCGACAATTGCTAGCACGATGACCCAACTCCCCACAAGAATAGCAGCGTATTTTCGAATGTAGCAAGTTGCTTCAAAACATGGGGCTGAGTAGAAGACTTACTAGCAGATTGCGTTGTAGCCTCAACAACTTTAGCAGTGCTAGTGGTGCTCTTAGTGGCTCAACTCACCATGGTAGTTGATTGCTGTTTCCGAGAACGAGAGCGCTCCATTTTGAGTGCTCATTGGTGTGCATATCCTAAGTCCCAAATGTCGAGGACTTCCAAGGCGTCTTGAATGTAAAATTGAAGACCGTTCAAGTATTTGTTCACAAGCACCTCCTCCAGATCTTGGATATTGTTATGAATCACCAACTCATTGAATTCATTGGTGTATTGGTCCACCGTTCGCATACCTTGTTTTAGATTTCCGTACCATTGGTAGAGCTCTCTTATATCCTTTGAAAAGAAAATATTTTTAGATCTTGCTCTCCATCTTTCTCCACAAAGTGATTGGTGCTTTGCCAACGGCTTGGCGAGTTTGTTTTTCATGTCTCCACCAAGCAATCGCCTCGCCTCGGAATCGCATAGCGATGATCCCAACACGACGATTCTCTAGAACATTTCGATGCTCAAACACCTCATTCACAAGTGTTAGCCAATCAACAATTTCATTAGGAGACTCAGTACCTGTAAATTATGGAACATCTTTCTTGACTTCCTTTTCCCAATTTGGCTCACGAATATGTTGTAAACGATGTCAAACATGCCTCCAACCGTGAATAGGTTGAACACTCTCCGAAGAGGAAGAGTCACCATGGGAATCTTCAATCCTGGAACGGGGTGGAGAATTATTTGCTTCAGCCCTCAAACGCTGAACTTCTTGCGTCAATTCGTCAATTTGTTGTTGCATATTCTCAGCGAGTGTGTGCAACTCATCGAGGGGAACGGTTCTGCCGCCACGACGTCTAGCTTGTCTTGGAGGCATTTTCCTTTCCTCCAAAGCTCTAATACCAAATGATGCAAGCCTAGGGTAGGCTTTTTCAAGCAGTAGGATCGGAAGAGTGACTTGCACACTGGAAACAGGACGAACAGGAATTTCAGAACTGCGCGAGCTCAGGAGAACAGTCATATCTTTGTCGATACAGATCGGATCGACCTGATTCCAAATCCAAATGAACAAAGACTTCTGGATATACAATTTCTTTGTTTTGGGTTTTCTGAAATAAGCACTGTAGGATAGTCGAAATTGGGTTGGAAGTAACGAACAGAACAGGAAAAGATAGAGACTTCGTTGGTTGCTCTTCTAGGCCTCCAAGGAAGTTGAGGGGGCACTGATTCTTCTAGATCGATGACTGCAACTCTTCAAGGATGCAGATTTCGAAAGCTCCGACTCTTCAAGGACAAATTGAAAACTCTTCTAGGTTTTCAAGGGTATGAACTCTACAAGGTTCATGTTACTTGCTTCAAGCAAAGTTTTTCATTCATCAAAAGCCGTCTGTCTTTTACAAGGAATTGGATGGCTTATATCGTCAAAGAAATAAAGATAGAGCGTTGAAACTAGGAAAAATAAAGACAGAGCGTTAAAACTAGGAAAAATAAAGGCTAAGCGTTGAAACTAGGAGAAATAATAAAGAGCATGGAAACTATAAGCTAGTAAAAGCGTCACACGAGCTCCCAAGGTGTCTTTCAAGCTTCCGGAATGGACTCAAGATGTCGATACGGCTTCACGGTTTCGTCGAGCTTGAATACGGGCCAATCTTCTTGGTCGAGAAAGCTGGTCTTCAATGCGGGCTGCATCATTTATTTATCAACTTCAATATCAAGTTCAATGCAAGATGCTAGTAAAATATGCCAGCTAAAAATATAAGTGCAAAACTTGATAGTTAATGCGTGTCTTTTGACTTTCTTTTTTATACTAAATTGGTGGTTTCAAGTGCAACATCTCTGCCATCACAGAGGGCTTTGGTGCAGCTAAATGCAAAATAGAAAATGATAAAGAACTTAATTCAACTGCATGTTTTCATGAAACAGGCCTATTTTGATGGCCCCTAAATTTGGCATTTATGAGGGGGACTCTTTCAATTTTGATGTTACACTTGTACTGGCCACCATGCTCACATCACAATTACATGAAGCTAATACTGGACCTTCAGCAAATGAATGCTGGGCCAGGCTGATACTGGGGAAGCTTCTGGAGAACAGCCAGAGAACGATTGCTTCCGAGATTCCATCAAATCATACCAGAATATAGTCTGAACTCTAGGGTGAGTGATCCTTGTAGCCTGTGGCACTATTATCTCAATGATGGCAACAAAACTGCCTTTTCTTTGCTCTAAAATGAAATGCTGTGTATGTCGTCCGTAAGATACTTTTATTTATGAAGTCAATAGGAAGATATCTCTTGGGAATCAAATTTGAGTGGTTTACTAACTTTGGGAAGGAAGTGCTGTGAGAAGTGGCCGAGGTTCTGATGGAAGGCAAGTTTCAGAAGAAAGCATCCGAAAAGCTGGCGGTCAGTCGGAATTGAAAGGATCAGCACCATTCAAATATCAAAAGCTGCATCGGCTGAAGGAAACATCAAAATTTGGTCCAGATTCTTCATCTCTCAATGTCTCTCTCAGTTTGTTTGTGTATGATGAACGTCATCCTTATCTCTCTAGGTCGCATTATTTTGCTGTCTCATACAAATATTACTTAATAAAGGTGCTACTTTCTCTATCGCCTGTTTCCCTTCTGTGAATGCTGCTTTACAAGAAAGCATTTGGCTTAGGCCAATTGATTGTGCGACTTTATCTTGGAGTTTTGCAACATTTAACTCTTAATTCTTGCATCAAGAAGCAAAAGTTTCTGGCAAAGTCCATATATGCCTATCAAACCTGTTGGCATTTCTTTCTTTCCACTTTTTACTGCGACTGTCCATATGATACCATAGACAAAGTGGAGCCAAAACATTCACTGCTTTTCACTCGACCATGAACCTGGATGATGCATTGCACACCCCTGTGCAAGTACCTATCTTTGGAAGACTGAACTCATATGCCTTTCTTGGGCTTCTCAGTATCCATTCGATTAGTCTCCTTGTATCATTTCGTTTGTCAGTGGTTCTAAATGTTTTTAGATGCAAAGGTATTGAACAAGATTCTCACAAACATAGCACTAATTAGCGCCATCATAAGTATGGTTGTGCAGTTGCGTCAGTGGTTAAATTGGAAAATCCGTCTAAAACGATTTTCTTTGTTGCTTGGTTGTGTAGATGGACACGGTTTTTCACAACTTATCAAAGTATTGAGTTGATGCCAACGAGGATGAGGATGATCATAATGAGGATGGTGATGAAATCAGCATTTGATCAACACCACCATACCATGAAGACCGATAGCATTATGTTCCTTTTTTAACTATATAACCTTGCTATCTTGATTTTACTGGTAAGTGGTCGTGCCTTCCAATGCTTGATGTTTCCCGTCCTACGTTCCTTCGAATGGTTGGAGTAGTCCCTTGCTTGCTTTTTGTAATGCCCTAGATTTAACTCACTTGAGATATTGTCCACTTTGGTCCATCCCATACTGAGTTTCAGGGTTTTGTCCTTTGATGTACAGCCAAGCACTTTCCTAAGAGGTCACCAATTCTAGCAATGTTCATGCCTAAGCTCGCTTAACTTTGGAGTTCCAAAGCAAAGCTTGTCATTATGTCAAAAGGTGCCTTCGTGAATTAATTCTAGTTCACACACATACATCCGGATCGCTCTTCCCTTGTTCAATATATAGTTTGGTTCATCCCACCCCCTTCGCTATCCTAGAGTCTGCTAGGAGCCGCTCCTTATCTAGCCCTCTAGTCCCGGCAATCACTCCCTACCTTCTTCGCACCAGGTCTATATATTAGGGCACGTTTGGTGACGATTCTATTCCCGGGAGTAGATTCTGATAAGAAATGATTCTTTTCGATTCTAATCCCGGGAACAGATTCTAAGCATTTTAAGCCGTTTGGTAACTGTCCAAAATTTCTGATTCTGGAATAGAATTATGTTTGGTACCGTACCCATTGATTTTGTTCTAAATCAATTTCTTTTAATTTTTAAATAATTTTTATACTTTTTTCCTTTTCTTTTTTTCTCCTTTTCTTTTTTCTCCTATTCTTCTTCTTCTCTAGCGACCAGCCAGACGAGGGCCGATGACCTCACCGGAGTGTCACCGGCCCTCGGTGAGGCCGACCCTTGTCGCCCGAGCCTCGTCGGCAGCTAGGCGAGGCTTGCCCACCCCTCGCCCGGCCCGCCAAGGCTCAATCTCATCAAATCGGGCGAGGTTGATCCCTAGCCACCAGCGGGGCTGGGCGAGGCTCACTGGGGTTGGGCGAGGCCCGCCTGGCCACCAGCGGCCGGGCGAGCTCGCCGGACCGGTGGCCAGCGGTGGACAGCGGTGGGCGGTGGCGGGCGGTGGTGGCAGATGGCAACCGCGAGATGGCGGTCGATGAAGAAGAAGAAGAAGAGTTGGTTTTGATTCTGAAATTTGTTCCCGGAACAATAATCAACTTTTTTTTTTATTCTTGATTCTGTTCCAAATCTAATTCCAGGAACAAAAAAATAGAAATTTATTCCCGGGAACAAAAATTTTACCAAATGCGATTCTATTTCGAAACTGCTCTCGAGAACAAAAAATCAAAATTAGGCACTGTTAGGATAGTTACCAAACAGGCACTTAGTGCCCGTGCCTATTTAGCTATTCCAGCAACCAACAAAGCTACCATTTTAATGCACTTCTTTTCCCCCTCTTTTGTTTTTTAGTATTATGTTGATGTGCTTTGCTGAAGGAGGTGTTGGTATAGGTATTTTTATTAACTTGTATTCTATCATAACTCATTCTTGTCTTCCCGCCAAGAAAAGCAGTGGTGCCGATAGATCCTACGTAATCGCATGCTTTATGGACAGGACTGCAGGTTTAGAACTATTGGAGATGGTGTTGAAATTGCATGGAGGAGGAGAAGGAAAAAGAGAAAATAAAAGAAAAAGGAAAGGACAAAAAGAAAATAAATAATAAATAATTTCAAAAATATTAAAATATTATTAAAACGTCGTAATATCCGCCAAAATTAGCTGAAATGACTGAATTGGCACTATGTCAAAAGGTTTAGGACTAAATTGACATTAAGTCAAAAGATTTATGATTAAATCAACGCAAATAATAAGTTTAGGACTAAATTGACATCGATACAAAGATTTAAAGCTTTTTTTACACTTTTTTTCCAATGAACGATGGTGCTTTTTAGCTCCTCTTCCAACATAAGCTTTTATAGATGTTGCGTGCTAGTTGCTCAGAAAAATATTTTACGCTATAGATTCCATTGCGATGAGTAAAGCAGATTACAATACAAAGTAATGTTACTTTCACAGATGTCGACTAAATATCAGAATGATTTCTATTTAGTACTTTGACGATCGTGGCACATGTGTATTTGAGGAGCTTCATGAATTATAATTTACGGTTACTTCGGTCAAATGTATGTTAAAGTAAAAACAGCTTGAGCTGAAAATTTATTTTCAAACAAAGGAAAAGGGTTTACTCATTTTGACCGAATTATTTTTTGAATCTTAACTTAGGAAGGTCTGGTGTCGACCCTACTGAAGCGAAAAGTGGCTCAATGAGAAGTTGTGTTTGCTTCCATTTATCTAGCAAACTATTTCCCAATTTCCTATGAATTGGTTTAATGCAGGAGCTGATAAATATACCAAAGAAAGAAGTCCACATGTTCCGAAAGTATCTTCTTTTATCAACGGGTGAGATGTTAAGGACACTCATGGTCTTGGGGACAAAGAATCGACATCCAAGATAAAAATAAATCAATGATTAAAAAATAAATCTTATTCTTTGATAGATTTATACCCATCGGATATGTCTCTAATTACATTGTTTGCTCCGAGAGTTGGAAACACTGGCATCTTGCGAAAATAAAAACCTGGATATATTAACAAAAAGAGAAAGAGTAGGATCATTCATCCAAAAGAGAAGGGAAGGGGCTATGTCTTTGCGTGACCCCTGCAGCTCCAGTTCCCTCGGGAAAGATAAATCTTCGGCGCAAGAAGTGATGGTTTTATTTACGGAGATGGGCCTAAGTTGGCCCGTCCGCCCATGTTGGGCCTAGAAGCCCAGCCCACGGGAATAGGGCCCGTGGATGGGGGAAGGTATAAAAAGGAGGAGAGAGAGAGAGAAGACACCTCTTGGACATAACAATTCACGTACGTTCTTTTCCCGCGCGTATCTCTCTCTCTCAAAAAAAAAAAAAAAAAAAAACGGCGACACTGTCTTCCCTTCAAGGCGCCATCGGATCGAACAGGGCCAGTTTTTCTTCCTCTTCCGCATTGGTGTTTAATCTGTGGCTAACAAGGTACGCTCGACTCCGTGGTGTGCTTTAGGATCGGTGATACGTGTTGTTTTCTTGGGCTTCGTCTTCCGCATTGATTTAGGGGTTCGATTTAGTGTCGAATCCGGTTTTCGGGGATCCGTTATTCCCAACATTGGTATCAGAGCCCTAGTTCACGTTTTCCCAATCAATTTGATGTTTTTTGATTGATTTTTCGCGAAAAGTTTTCGGCCGTACGGATCGGGGCGAGAAATCCCGACACCCGAGCGTTGTTCGGCCATTTTTCTGAGTTTTCGTAAGTTGAAATCATTTTCTGAACACATGGGGAGAAAGGCGATGTCGAGACGAGTCCGGCGACATGTCGCACGCCGCTGTACGACGCCGCACGCGCCTACACACGCGGCCAGAAGCCGCTGCGCGTGGGCGCGACGCGCTCGAAGCGCTGGCCTTGGCCAGCGCGTGTGCTACACGCGCCGGTCGGCGAACCAGCACGCTACACGCGCTGGCCAAGGACGCGCTGCGCCGGTCGGCGAACCAACGCGTGCGTCACCCGGCGGCGACGCATCGTGCGCGTCACCAACGATCGATAACCATCGGGATGACGTCAACGCCGACGACGGTTGGCCGGCCGGTCACCGGCCGACGACCCGACCCGACCCGATCAGCCTGGCGCATGCCACGCACGTGCGGATGACGTCGCGTGACGTCGGCCCACGCACACGCGCGCGGCACGTGCGGTGCCGACGTCTACGTGACGTCGGCCCGCGCACGCGCGGCATGTGCGGCGTCCGGCCGCCCGTCCGGTCCCGGCCCCGCGCGCCCGTTGACCTGACCCGTTGACCACCGTTGACCCTTTGACCAACGACCGTTGACCGTTGACCGACCGTTGACCGTTGACTTTGACCGTTGACCCGGAAAAAAAAAATAAAAAATAAAAAATAAAGAAGGAATTTGTTTCTTTTGTTTAGTCATGCCTGTGTGGGTTATAAGTAATCCATTTTTTAATTGTGCATTTGTTGTATGAATCGTGGAAAATTATGTATTTTCCCTTATGTTTATTATGGATTATAGGTGATCCATTTTTTGGTTCTGCATTTGTTGCAAGAACTATGATTCGCAATGCAAGTATACCTGCAATCCCGAGAACGGACGAGAGAAATGCAAGACTTAAAAGGCTGATGTTAGATTTAGCTAATTATCGGTGGCATGACGGTGATTTAGTATCACATGTGGTCAAGGTCAATAAGATGATACAGGAAATCATCTGGAATGGTTATCTTATGCCGGATTTTGAGAAGGTGCCGGCTTTGATAAACACTCTTCCACCTTAATGGCAAGCAGTGTTTGATCGGTTTTGGGAGGTCAACGTGGTCCCGGATTATAGGACGCTAGTGGAAGCTTATGTAAGAGAGTACTATAGGATTGAGTTAACCAAAACTCCAACCCTTAGATTGAGCGCCACATGGCGCCGAGTGAATGCGCCTTGGAGGCGACATGAAAGCTCTCCAAAAGTTTTTCCATGGTTGGCAAATGTGCCTTCAAATTTCATAGATATTTTGACTGACAGATTAGAATGAACATTCCCTATTTATCCCTTGGATTAATTTGAGACGTTTTTCAGTCTGAATATCTCTTTCCATGTTGATATTTTATCTCTGTATATATTGCTTAGGCTAATGTATGGTTGTATTAAAGTGAAAGCATTGTTATTCTATTGGATGTTAGATATTGTTGCTTTCTGTTATTGCTGGTTGCTGTGGATAATTAGCTGTTGGTAGTTTTAGAAGCCTTTATAGCTTCATAGAATTGATTTTGCATAAGACAATTATATTAATGATAATTTTGAGTTAGGATTTTGGAGGATGATTGGAAACGTAGTGACCTTTTGATTCTGAAACCTTAATTGAAATTATTCATTGATATGATGGGTCTATGCAAAGTGGATGCATAAATGATAGGCATTAATTATTCGTGCATGTATGTCTGATGTGTTCAGATCAATGATTTCAGCAACTAAGAACGTAATTGCTGATATGAACGGCGACAATTGTGAAATATTGAATATGAAGATTCAATATGTGCTGGAAAAGCAAGAAGCACTAGAAGCTCTTGACCATGTTATGGAAGATCTTGAGGATGCCATGCGCCACCTTGAGCTAGTAGAGGACCGCCTAACGGCATTTGAGCCGAAAACGGACATTTGCAATGCTGGTTCTAGCTCAGAAAGGGCTTTGAGCTCTAAGCGCAAGCGTATTGATTCGTTCAATATGTGGGAATGCAAAGGATCAAGTCCTTATTGCAAGAAATCAAGAGTTAACCAACATAAGAGAGGAAAACGTCCTTAAGTGAAGAAAATGTCAAGGGTGAGATGTTACAATTGTGACAAGAGAGGTCACTATGCTCGCAACTATTGTGAGCCAAAAAAAGTAAACACCTCTTGTACATTTGAGAACTTTGCTTATATGTCAAGTTATGTATTATTGACTGAATCCAATCATTTGTGGACTGTGGATTCAAGAGCGACGGACCATGTAACGAAGGATAGAGAATCCTTCGTGGAATTTCGACAAGTACCAACTGGAACTAAGTGGATCCATATGGGAAACAACTCCAGAGCTGAAGTAAAGGAATTGGCACCTGCCAATTGAACATGAGTGGTGGACGCACCTTAATGTTCTATATGCTCCGGAGATTCGTCGAAATTTAAGTGTCTGTTTTGGTGTTGGTCAAGCTTGGTTTTTATATGAACTTCCATAATAGAGGTGTAGATTTGTATTTGGATACAAACTACTATGGTTGTGATTATTTTCTGGATGGTTTTATTGTATTAGATGTTGACTATGGTGATGTTAATATTTGTTATTTCCTTGTTTCACATCTTCTTCTTTATATGACAATGATGTGATTGTGTGGCATGCCAGACTTGGTCATATGGGCCAACAACGTATGAATAAGCTAGCCAAAGAAGGCTTGTTGGGTGAAATTGAAAAAGTCGATTTGCCCATATGTGAGCATCGCCTAGTAGGGAAAATAACAATGAAACCATTTAGAAAAAGATAAAAGAGCTGAATTTCCTCTGCATTTAATCCATTATGACGTCTGTGGTTCAATGAATGTGAGAGGAAGGCATGGGGCTGTTTATTTCATCACTTTTATAGATGATAATACTCGATTCGGACATGTCTATTTGATTTCTCATAAACCTGAAGCATTAAGTTGTTTCAAAATGTTTGTGAACTTGATAGAAAATCAATTAAACAAGAAAATAAAAGCATTGAGATTCGATCGAGGTCGAGAATATTTATCGGATAAGTTCAGAAAATTATGTGATGAAAAAGGAATAGAAAGACAGTTGTCTATTCATATACTCCTCAACAAAATGGTGTTGTGGAAAGAAGAAACAGAACCTCACTAGAATGGTTAGGTCCATGATGGCGCATGCTAACTAACCTGTCATTTTTTGGAGTGATGCGTTGTTAACTGCTGCCAATATACTTAACTGGGTGCCTTCCAAATCAGTTGCTTCCACTCATGGACAGGTAGAAAACCGGACTTAAATTTTCTTAAACCATGGGGTTGTGCTGCCTATACTCATGAGTCCTCTCACAATTTTGGGAAATTAGGTCCCAAAAGGAAAGAAAAGTATTTTAATGAGATACTCAGAACACTCGAAATGGTATGTGTTCATAGGTGAGTAGGAAAGTGGGAGTATAACTGAATTTGAATCACGGGATGTCACATTCTTAGTGGATGAATTTCCTAATAAGGGCGAAATAAGGAATGATTACTCCTTATTTGTAATCTTGGATCAAGATAATGATATTAGTGGAATTTATCCAAGTGGGAGTAATATGAGAAGTGATGAATTGAATTCAACTCATTCTCAATTACAACCACATGATGAGACGACATCATTATTACATAATCCAAGTGGGAGCATAATGGGGAATGATGTGCTAAGTGTACAATCTCCCATACGGTAAACAAGTCGCCAAAATATTCCCGTCAACGTTTTAACATTGAAGTGGAAATTTTTATGGTTGCTCCACAAGATGAGGATGAGCCAAGAAATATCAATGAGGCTCTGAATTGCCCTAATAAGGAAAAATGGATTCATGCAATGGAAAAGGAAATGGAGTCAATGAAATCAAACCATGTTTGGAAACTGGTTGATCTTCCAAAAGGATACAAAGCTATTGGGAACAAATAGGTTCTCAAAATAAAGCAAAAGGCTGATGGCTTGATAGAAAGGCATAATGGTCGCCTTGTGGCGAAGGGGTATAATCAACAGGAAGGAATTGATTATGAAGATACATTTTCTCTTATAGTGAGATTTACCTCGATTCGCATTATTTTGGCAATAGTGGCTAGTATGGATCTTGAGTTACATCAAATGGATGTAAAGACTGCTTTCCTCAATGGAGAATTAGAGGAAGAAATATATATGGAACAACCTGCTGGTTTCATAGTGAAAGGCCAAGAAGGTAAGGTATGTCGACTTTTGAAATCGATATATGGCCTTAAGCAGTCATCGAGACAATGGTATATACGTTTTTTCATAATGCCATAATGACATGTGACTTTACAATGATAGATGAGGATCATTGTGTATATATCAAAAGATCTAATGATCAATTTGTGATCATATCATTATATGTTGATGATATACTAATTGCCGGAAGTAATATGGAGTTTGTTAATACTGTCAAGAGATGGTTGTCTTCTAACTTTAAGATGAAGAATATGGGTGAGGCTGCATACATTCTTGGAGTTAAGATTTCAAGAGATTGTTCGAAGAGATCGTTGTCTCTTTCGCAAGAAACATATATAAATAAGGTTCTTGAACGATTTTGTATGCAAGACTGTAAACCCATAGACACTCCTATTACAAAAGGTGAAGGATTGAGCCATAAACTGTGTCTAAGGACTCCACAAGGGAAGGAACAGATGAAATATGTTCCTTATGTTAGTGCTGTTAGAAGCTTGATGTACACTATGATGTGTATAAGACCCGACATATGTTTTTGCAGTTGGAATGGTGAGTAGTTACCAATCCAATCCAGATCAAGCACAATGAAAAGCCGTTAAGAGAATACTAAGGTATCTAAAGGGAACTGCTGATTATACGCTGAGTTATTAAGGAAAGGATCTGCGACTCTAAGGCTATCCTGATACTGATTGGAGATGAGATTTAAATGAAAGGAAATCTACCTCTGAGTTTGTTTTCTTACCGAATGATGGCACCATATGTTGGAGCTGTAAGAAACAAACATGCATAGCCTTATCCACGATAGAAATTGAGTTCGTGGCATTATCAGCAGCAGTATAAGAAGGTGTTTGGCTTAAGAGATTATTGGATCATTTAGGTGTTATTGGATATGCTGCAGATTTGTTATTGGTTAACTGTGATAGCCAAGTAGCAAAAGTGTACACCAAAGATCCAAAATATCATGGCAAGACCAAACATATAGATACCAAGTATAATTTTGTCAAGGATATGATTGCACGAAAGGACGTGAACTTAGAGTACATACTACGCATAGAATGGTAGCAGATCCTATGACAAAGCCAATACCTAGAGATGTGTTTTGTGGCCATATGAAATCTCTAGGGTTGCGTAGAAGTTGATGTACTGAATATTGTAATTTCCCTAAGTGTTCACAATTTGATGAATTTGTGTTTTCATCATTAATGCCTATGAATCTTTGTTTGATCTTTATGCATCTTAATGCTTAGTGCATTATTTTAAGTTGAGAAGTATGTCGGACAGATATAAGATTAGCCCACTCACACGGGTAATCGCCTCGTTTCTTGTGTGATAAATAGAGATGAGACTGTTTTTAAGCTTATTATCTAGGTGATAATCGAGAGCTCAAGCTTAAAACACGTATGTCACCTTAAGCGAGTGTTAAGATGATGACATAATATTTACTATGTCCGAAAGTAAAATACCCCACATATTTTACTTTATCTGTCTAAGATGCCGATGTGAGTTCGATGAATTTTGTGAATGAGTAGATACGTGAACTCAAATTAGACATTGGGTATGTCAGAACTATCATCTGTACGGTATTGAAAGGTGTAGACATACGCTCCATGGGAAATGAGTTAATACCGTAATACGTATTTCATACTACGTATGTATGAGACGACCAATAAGAGTGGCAAAAGTTTGATCTCAACTTTTATGCCGTGTGAGACTCTTGAGGAAAAGAGTTCCTTAATTTTTTTTTAGTCCCCTCATGACTCTTACTTATTCTCGAGATTTCTATTTAGTGTTTGCTATCTTAGGATGTTGCCAATGGTCATGAGTGATTCGATCTAATGGGGCATTTCTAGAAAAGCAAGTTGAACTGAAATTGAGAGTTTGAAGGAAAGAGGAAGATCGAATTTGGAGAATCACATTGTAGTTTTGTATTCACCGGTTAACCAATTATGATTGTCTTTGTAATAATCATAGTTGTGAATACAATAAATATATCATTGTTTAAAAGAGATCAAGAGAGATATAAATGTGATCGATCGATCTAGGTACTGCATACTAAATCTACTCAGGATGTGATGCCCATTATGAGCTGCTATATATTCCTAACAGATGTATGGCAACGAGCTCTCAAAGTATGCTGGTCGCACGGATTATTCACCGGTATGAATGTTGAAGAGAGGTAAAGAGAATACTGTTCGGCCCACCATGTGCGAGTGGGAGATGATGGTTTTATTTACGGAGATGGGCCTAAGTTGGCCCGTCCGCCCATGTTGGGCCTAGAAGCCCAGCCCACGGGAATAGGGCCCGTGGATGGGGGAAGGTATAAAAAGGAAGAGAGAGAGAGAGAAGACACATCTTGGACATAACAACGTATGTACGTTCTTTTTCCCGCGCTCTCTCTCTCAAAAACAAAAAGGAACAATAAGCAAACGGCGACACTGTCTTCCCTTCAAGGCGCCATCGGATCGAACAGGGCCAGTTTTTCTTCCTCTTCCGCATTGGTGTTTAATCTGTGGCTAACAAGGTACGCTCGACTCCGTGGTGTGCTTTAGGATCGGTGATACGTGTTGTTTTCCCGGGCTTCGTCTTCCGCATTGATTTAGGGGTTCGATTTAGTGTCGAATCTGATTTTCGGGGATCCGTTATTCCCAACAAGAAGAAGGGATCATAAATTAGTTCTATGACATATTATCTGTGCTTACTTGTACTAGTTATCGGAGGTTCCCAATAAGACAAGGGAAGAGTATGTCTTGTGGTATGATAGTACACACGAGGTTTGTGTCCTGGCCACATTAGCGTGTTTCAAATCAACACCAACTTCCCAAAAAGCAAAACATAATATTTGGAAAGCCAAAAACACTCACGGTTCTCTAATATGAAATGAATGCTTATGGGTTCATTAACTCAAGGACGCGGAGAACAAAAATTGGTCAAAGCATGACATGAAGCATAATGTACATCAAAAAACTATACCTGACACATCCGAGAACAACAGCAATTCGAGCAAATGTAAGTCAGAACCTTAGTTCCATAGCTTGCCTTCCCATCTTGAGGATTAGTAACTGCCCAATGATTCTGAGCATTGTGTAGTAACACACGATGATTTCAAGGTTAGTGATGGCCGGAATACCCATGATTCCAATGGCACAAATCAGGGTCTTTAGCAAAATCTTCTCCAGGAAATGAATTGTAGCAATCCAATCTGCATGCTTTGCTCCACGTCTTGGAAATAAAATCAACGAAATCCTTGTTAGTGTACAGTCTTTTGGAAAAGCTCAATTGTTGAGCTCTTTCTACATCATATAAGACGATAGTCTTTCCAAAAGATTCCAAAAGAACCAATTTAAGTTCAAAAGAAATTAATTCGCAGTTTGACACGAAGCTTCTGGTGCAAATCATAGCTATTGGCTAATGAGTATGTGCTGCAGGAGTGTAATCCGTTTGTTGATCCACGGCTAATTAAGCTAGTGAAAATTCTTCTTTTGGACAAAATACAACATGAGAGTACTCAAGGGATACCACCTTAGCACTTACAAACCTTTCCCAACCCCCTCTAACAACGCTTAGTCACAAACAAAACCACCCGCACAGCACGAAACTACCAGGTAAGGCCCCATGCTTACGAGGTAGAAGCTGATTAATGCTACTTGCAGGTCTCATCTTTTATTAAGAGGAAAAGCTAATGAGACTTTCACTTAATAATACGTTGTTCTTGATATGAGTTTCTCTTGAGAAATGAAAGAAAGAGAGTGTATTACAGTCGTGTCCCTTCATCGATGTGACAAAATTTTCCCATCCAATAACTTGAAGAGAAGGTTCAGATTCTTTCCAAAGAAATGGCAGTTGCTATGGCATTTCACTTTTCTCAGACAAACTACCCCAGCCCAAGAAATGCAAGAAACAAGTCATTTTACATCCACCAGAATATGCCGCTAAATGCGCCGTTCGGAGTAGAGCCCATTATTTCTGTTCTTTGAGAGTCTATCATTATGAACATCGAGAACGGAAACCTGGCTCAATCAACAAAAAGAAAAAAGGAATAGAGGACAAAAATTCTGGCGGTACAAATTGGTGTTCCAATCCAATTCTCGCGATCTAATGCGAGAAACAGGTCATTTTCTACGGGCAACTCCCCCTGGGCTTGTAAGTTTGAACAGTACAAGTTCAAGAATTCTTGAACGAGCTCACCTGATTTACCTAGAGTGCAGGTTTTTTCGCTATAAAATGGCATTCACGTATTGGAATACACGGTGTGACATGATCAGAGGTGGGAACAGGGAAGAACATCAAGATTTTGACGTGAGTTTCCTCCGGATCCCTCGACGTCTTGTTGGAGAAGGACCACGAGCTTAAGATATATTTAAGGTCGCGAGGCTTACCTCCGCCACCGTGATCAGCTGGATTGTTGTTCTCCATTAACCTTCCGACGTTGCCTTCCCGGAGAGTTGGAAAAGATGAAGCAATGTGGAAACAATGGATTTAGCTGACATGATATGAAGAACTACAGCCGCCGAGGCCCGGAGGGGCAGCTCCAAAGACCGAGAGGGTTAATCCGGTCATTTCGGTGTATTGTTAAAATAAAATTATAAACCTCGTAGCATAAGTACTACATGATATAATCCTCTCTTCGACATGAAAATGATAGTTAATATTTACATCATTAACTGATTAATAAAAATTATAACAATTTAGTTAAAACCCAAAACTTTTTATTATGAGTGTAATAACGTTCGTTTGATTTGTATTTTTTTTAATTAGAGAGCTTGCAAACAATGAGAGTATCATTGAAAAAATGGTGTAATCGGATACTTTATAAAAAAAAAATTGCCAGTAGTACTAATGAACCCAAAGTTGCTTCAGCCTAGAAATGGAAAAATGTCAAATTACCCAATATAACCCCACCCCATTCTGTGTAATGTTAATGAAGTGGTCCGAATGGATTGGGTTAATCGGTAATTTGCCCATTGTGTTTTCTGTTTCTCACAAAACCAAAGCGTGGGAGGTGCTCAGATAGTCTATACATTCAGGCAAGAAAGGAAGAAACTTAGAAAGGCAAAGTGGGAAGATTAATGGCGAGCAACAATCCAGCAGCTGATCACGGTCGGAGGTAAGCTTCGTCCACCTCAAACATATCTTAAGCACTGTAGCCCAACCTCCGTCTGTAAGTTGGATATTTTGCAAGTCAAATCATGCCAAAATCTTGATTTCCTTTCCATTTCCTAAGAATCTCAACTCTGATCACGTCCACTGTATGTAATAAATATGCGAATGCTGCTTTAATGGGGAAAAAATGCACCCAACGTGAATCCGGTGAACTTTGCAGAACCCAACTTTTTTGCCATGTTCTTTTTATCTTTTAGTTATTGATCCAGGTTTTTGTTCTCGTTGTTCATAATAGTTCGATTCTCAGAGCAGGGCATTGATGCAAGCCTAGGGGAGGCTTTCTCAAACAATAGGATCGGGAGAGTGACTCGCGCACAAGAAACGGGACGAACAGTAATTTCAGCACTGCGCAAGCTCAGGAGAACAGTCGTATCTTTGTCAATACAGATCGGATCAACCTGATTCCAAAGCCAAATGAACAAAGACTTCTGGATCTACAATTTCTGTGTTTTGGGTTTTCTGAAATAAGCACTGTAGGATGGTCGAAAATGGGTTGGAAATAACGAACAGAATAGGAAAAGATAGAAACTTCTTTGGTTGCTCTTCTAGGCCTCCAAGGAAGTTGAAAGGGACACCGATTCTTCTAGATCGATGACTGCAACTCTTCAAGGATGCAGGTTTCGAAAAGCTCCGACTCTTCAAGGACGGAGTGAAAACTCTTCTAGGTTTTCAAGGTATGAACTCTACAAGGTTCATGATACTTGCTTCAAGCAAAGCTTTTCATTTATCAAAAGTCGTCTATCTTCTACAAGGGATTAGATAGCTTATATCATCAAAGAAATAAAAACAGAGCATAGAAACTTGAAAGCATTAAAGAGGCTAGAAGCTAGAAAAAGAATAATAAAGAGGTTAGGAACTAGAAAAAATAATAAAGAGCTTAGGAACTAGAAAAATAATAAAAGCATAACGTCTTCATGGCTCCCAAGGTGTCTTCTTTCAAACTTCGGGAATGCACTCAAGATATCATTATAGCTTCTCGGTTTCGTCGAGCTTTAATGCGGGCCGATCTTCTTGGTTGAGGGAGCCGGTCTTCAATGTGGGCTGCATCATCCTCCCCATCTTTAAAAGAATTCGTCCTCGAATTCTTGCCATCATTATCAAAAGAATCTCCCACCCTACTAGGTGCCAACGTAATCTTCTTGCCTCCAAATTCAAAAGAATATGTATTTCGATAACCATCATGCATAGTCCTTCTATCAAATTGCCATGGTCGACCAAGAATAATGTGACTAGCATCCATCGGTAGAACATCACACCATATCTTGTCACTATAAACAGAACCAATGGACAAATTAACAAGGCATCGTTTTGAAATAGTTACCTCATCGCCTCTCTTCAACCACAACATTTTATAAGGCGTAGGGTGCGTTTTTAATTCCAACTTCAACTTGTTTGCTGATACTTCAGAAATTATATTCTCACAACAACCAGAGTCAATAACTAATTGACGTACCTTTCCCATGATTGTGCAAACAGAATGGAAAATATTGGTACGTAGCCACCTATCTCCAGTGTCTTCTTGAGGAGTAGGAAAAATTTTCCTCACCATAAGAAGTTCGCCAGTGTCAGCATGCACTATTTGTTCATCATCCGCAGCTTCTTCATCATTTTTCAACTCCTCTTCTTCAAGTGGATCCTCAGCATTCTCGTCAGAATCATTATCCACCAAGAAGGCTTTACCGGCTAGTCGATTCTTATTGATTCGACAATTGCTAGCACGATGACCCAACTCCCCACAAGAATAGCAACGTATTTCGGATGTAGCAGGTTGATTCGAAACATGGGGTTGAGTAGAAGGCTTACTAGCATATTGTTGTCTCCGAGAATGAGAGCGCTCCATTTTGAGTGCCCGTTGGTGTGCATCTCCTAAGTCCCAAATGTCGAGAACTTCCAAGGCGTCTTGAATGTAAAATTGAAGACCGTTCAAGTATTTGTTCACAAGCACATCCTCCGGGTCCCGGATATTGTTACGAATCACCAACTCATTGAATTCATTGGTGTATTGGTCCACCGTTCGCGTACCTTGTTTTAGATTTTGGTACCGTTGGTAGAGCTCTCTCTTATATCCTTTGGGGAGAAAATATTTTTGAATCTTGCCCTCCATCTTTCTCCACGAAGTGACTGGTGCTTTGCCAACGGCTTGGCGAGTTTGTTTTTCACGTCTCCACCAAGCAATCGCCTTGCCTCGGAATCGCATAGCAATGATCCCAGCGCGACGATTCTTCGGAACATTTCAATGCTCAAACACCTCATTCACAAGTGTTAGCCAATCAACAATTTCATCAGGAGACTCATTACCTGTAAATTCTGGAACATCTTTCTTGATTTCCTTTTCCCAATCTGGCTCACGAATATGTTGTAAACGATGTCGAACATGCCTCCGACCCTGAATAGATTGAACACTCTCCGAAGAGGAAGAGTCACCATGGGAATTTTCAGTCCTGGAACGGGGTGGAGAATTATTTGCTTCAGCCCTCAATCGCTGAACTTCTTGCGTCAATTCGTCAATTTGTTGTTGCATATTCTCAGCGAGTGTGTGCAATTCATTGAGGGGAACGGTTCTGCTGCCACGACGCCTAGCTTGTCTTGGAGGCATTGTCCTCTCCTCCAAAGCTCTGATACCAAATGATGCAAGCCTAGGGGAGGCTTTCTCAAACAATAGGATCGGGAGAGTGACTCGCGCACAAGAAACGGGACGAACAGTAATTTCAGCACTGCACAAGCTCAGGAGAACAGTCGTATCTTTGTCAATACAGATCGGATCAACCTGATTCCAAAGCCAAATGAACAAAGACTTCTGGATCTACAATTTCTGTGTTTTGGGTTTTCTGAAATAAGCACTGTAGGATGGTCGAAAATGGGTTGGAAATAACGAACAGAATAGGAAAAGATAGAAACTTCTTTGGTTGCTCTTCTAGGCCTCCAAGGAAGTTGAAAGGGACACCGATTCTTCTAGATCGATGACTGCAACTCTTCAAGGATGCAGGTTTCGAAAAGCTCCGACTCTTCAAGGACGGAGTGAAAACTCTTCTAGGTTTTCAAGGTATGAACTCTACAAGGTTCATGATACTTGCTTCAAGCAAAGCTTTTCATTTATCAAAAGTCGTCTATCTTCTACAAGGGATTGGATAGCTTATATCATCAAAGAAATAAAAACAGAGCATAGAAACTTGAAAGCATTAAAGAGCCTAGAAACTAGAAAAAAATAATAAAGAGGTTAGGAACTAGAAAAAATAATAAAGAGCTTAGGAACTAGAAAAATAATAAAAGCATAACGTCTTCATGGCTCCCAAGGTGTCTTCTTTCAAACTTTGGGAATGCACTCAAGATATCATTATAGCTTCTCGGTTTCGTCGAGCTTTAATGCGTGCCAATCTTCTTGGTTGAGGGAGCCGGTCTTCAATGTGGGCTGCATCAGGCATGTACTTAGGGGTGCCATTTAGTGGATGTAAAATGGCTTGGTTTTGACATTTCCTTTATTAGGCTAGTTATGTCGTACCATCTACATTTTGTCTTCTGTTCTTTTGCTAATAGATCCAGGTTTTCATTCTCAACGTTCATAATGACCTGATTCTCAGAAACAGAGCATTTTGGGTCATATTCACAAGGGAGCATATTCAGTGGAGTTCAATTGTACTCATTGACAATTTTTTGTACGAATTAGAAAATATTCATGATATTCATTCGGTGATTGAATATAGTTGGATTCAAAGCAGCAATAATCCCTTCCAGAGTTTTTTCTTTTTGGGGGTCGAAATCCCTCTTGAGTTCAAATACCATTAAAACGGCTGAGCTTGTCTAAGGAGAGTGAAACGCCATAATCCATTTCTTTCTGAAAAATCACATAAGAGGAAAGAAAGTGAGAAGTTACTTGGTGGGAAAAGTCTGTACTTTGATGAAGAGACACGACCGGACATACACTCTGTTTCTTTCTTTTGTCCAATACCCTGTAAAGTCCTGTTAGCTTTTCCTACTAAGAAAATACCTATAATTTGCTTTACTCTGTTTTTGCCCGGTAAGCATAGGGCTTCCCTGCTAGTTTTGAAAGTCTGGGAGGTTTTGTTTTTGTGAATAAGTGTCATTAAAGTGAGTTGGGAAAGGTTTACAGGAGTTAAGGAGGTATCCCCTTGTCCTCCGATGTTACACTTTGTCCAAAATAAGAGTTTTCAATGGCTTAATTAGTCACGAAATAATAGATGGGTTATTCTTATACAGTGCATACATAGATTGGACTCCTGCGATGCATAGACTCATTAGCTATAATGTGCGCCAGAAGCTTGACATTATGCCGCAATAAATTTCCTTTGGAACTTAAATTGGTAGTTCTTGATGTGTTTTTGTGAGTATATTAGTTAAAGGGGCCTTGGGAATCGCTTATGTTTATTGTATACTCATATCTTGAGAGCTTTTGAAAAAACTTTCTTCTTCTATTACGCAGAAAGAGCTCAGAATTTAAGCTTTTGCAAAAGACTATTGTCTAACAAATAGTTTGCTTTTTTTTAATTTAAAGGTATGGAGTAGAGCTTGGAATTCAAATTGCTGCGATGTATAATGAACATCTTGATTCCATGGAGGAGACCTTACTTCAAGCCATAAGGGACATGTATAGCTATACTAGTCCAACCAACATTTCCGGTGCACCCATCATGCTTATCTACACATTGGTCAAAAACGTTCGGCGGAAATTAATTTTGGAGATAGGAAGGCAAGATATTGGCCCAATGTTTCAACTTGCGTACGCCTTCATCTCTGTTGTTCTCGGATGTGTTGCGTGTAGTCTACTGATTTACATTTTGCTTGGTAACATGCCTTGGCCAATTCTCGTTCTTTGCCTCCTAATGTTGATAATCCCATTCGAATTCGAACCTTAGGATCAATTGGAGAATGGTGAAAATTTCCAGTTTTCCTAATGTTGTTGTTGTGCTCTTTGCGAAGTTGGTTTTGATGTACGTCTTGCCAATGCTGGCTAAACTTGAACCTCTTGTTGTACTATTATTACCTTAAATACTCTTTATCTTTATTTTGATTTTCTATTGCAAGTATATATTTTTAATTGTTGTTTAACTAATTTTATTGTAATATTTAAATTAAATTAATATCACATGCAGTTAAATCATGTTATGAGATAATCTACATTCAAAAGTAACTAATCCATGAGAGAGTTGCATTATTTAACCCTAATTATAAGTTTGATGTCATTAATTGATCTCCAACTGCAACCTGATATTTAAGCGCCGGGCTTGGGTGATACGGAAGCAGTCTCACCTCAAAACCCGTAAAATCGAGGATATATGGTTTGAAATGACTCTCCATTATTATTATTATTATTATTATTATTATTATTATTATTATTATTATTATTATTATTATTATTATTATTATTATTATTGGTTAACTGCTCATAAAAGAAGATGGTAAGTCTTCACAAAAGACCAAAAATAAAGGTGCAAATTATTTTTATTTTTCTTTAAAAAAGTGAAATAGCTCGCACTTATATTATGAGAAAATTCAAAAAAAAAAAAATGCTATTAATATCAATTATGTTATAAATGGCAAAAGCTTTTATATGAAGATATAACTATTTTGATCACATATGTTATAAAAACATAATCTTTAATAATTAAATATTTTCATTACTTCATGCTATCTAATGATATATATATATACTTTCTTGGGTAAACGTCAATAATATAATCGTATCTTTGGGGCCAAAAAATGATAATTAACGTGGTATATCATTAATTCACTGAGCCAAAGAAAGACCAATTGTCTCCCTCTTCCAATCCCGCCAATTTTTCAGCGACCATCTCATAAAAATGGAGATCACCCTCAGCGGCAACGCCTTGAAGACCTTGGCTGACTCCATCACTTGCCTCTCCCGTGTCGGCAACAGCCTCGCTATCAAAGCTTCTCCTTCCCAGGTGATTTAATTTGTTCCCTCATTTCTTCTTCTTCTCCGTTGTCTCTCTCGCCCACAGCTCCGGTCAACAAGTTCGTGGTCGCCATTGAAATCCATGTCAATTGTTCCTCACCTCATCCATTGAGTGAAAAGCAAAGTAGTTGCTTATCGGTGCCTCAATGAATGATGCTTAGTTTAGATGCTTATGCTGTGTTAGGTATTGGCTCATTTCACTTGATACAATGTCCAATTGACAAATTTGAGTCATTCAATCGATTGCCGATTGCCAAGTGCGTGGAGCTTCTAGCGGTGGATTTGAGGCAGAAACTTATTAATCCAAGTTGTGATTGGTCCTGTCGACGATGATCAGAACTTGACATTCATAAATATGAAATCAGTTCATTGAAAGAATCTAATAGTGTTGATAGGGGGATTTCAAAATCATTATATCATAAGACCAAGGCAATTCACAGCTATAGCCAGGAGAACTACTAGTGGTACTTGAAGAAAATGTCAAATAGTGAAACAGAGGAAACAAACCCTATGGATAAGCTTCTATGGGGGCTGCTACTCTGTCTCGATAATTCTTTCTTGGTTTGTATGGTTTTGCAACACTCAATAAGTGAAAGCACGATTGCATTTACTAGAAAAACTCTCGCATGACCATACTTTTCCAGGACGTCCTTTCGCCTCGTCTTATTTGATTACCAAATAACAATAGAAATTCCAAGTCTAAGCTCATGTTTGGCACTTGGCGCTATTTGTGATTATTTGAAACTGGAATAGAAATAATATTGATCGGTCTACATATCACATTCTTACTTACACATATCTTATTAAGATTCTAATATTCATATTCAACCTCCATCTTTCCCTTCAGGCACTCAATCCATTAAGATCTGACAATGAATTGATTACCTTTAAGGCAAACATCTTCAAAGTGTTTACGGTTGTTGACATCCAAATTTTTGTTGATGTTTTTAAATATCCATTTATTTTGAAAAAATATAAAATAAATTATAAAATATAAGAAGCAAAAAAAAAAATTGAAAAAAATGAACAAAGTGGACCAAAAAAAAAACAAAACAAAACAAAAATAAAAGGAGGAAATCGAGCGGACCGGCTTGTCTAGCCCACTTGGTTATTTTCGGCTCACCCTTCGGCCCAGCTTGCCATTTCCTTTCTTTTCTTTGGCCCACCAGAGCTTAAAAAAGAAGCCCAGCCCATCACTTCTTTCCCTTCTTTACACACGCTGGCACATGCTCACGGGCGTAAAAACGGGAGAGCCCCTCCGCGGCCGTGACGTCACCACGGTGCACGAGCAAAAAGGAATCTTCTGGGGTATGATGTCCTGTCGGGTGAGGAGAGGAGGAGAGGAGCGAGCGACGAGTGCATGGAGTGGAGAGGGGGGGAGCGCTAGGGAAAATAGAGACAGAGCTCGTGGAAGAAAGGGGTCTGGTTCTTCTTCTTCTTTGGGGGGATTATTCTGAGAAATACACGGGAGTAAAGAAAACGAGAGAGAGAGAGAGAGGGGAAGGAAAGGAGCCGGCTGGTTCGTCGCCGGCCATTAGAAGGCTTCGGCTGTGACTGTGAGAAACTGAAAGAGAGAAAGGTCGAAGAAGAAAGGTGGCCGATCGCTTCTGGCGTTGGTGATCCTCGTCTGTTCGGAGAGTATTTCGCGTGACCGCCGATCACCGTCTCTATCCACGTTTGAGCGGAAGTTTTCATTCTAGTCTCGTCGTCCGTCGAAGCTCTGCCGGCGATCGTGCGACACCAAAAACTCCACCCTGAACCAGGTAGGAGGTCGTTCTCAAACATCATGTTTTTGGCCATATTTCTGTGAATCTGAGATCTGATTTTTTTTTTTTTTAAGGCTCATAGACGCCTGATATAGTAATAAGATTGATCTATAATCTATAATGTTGGTTTATGTCTTCATGTGTCGAGATTTGAGACTCATTTCATCATGAACACTGATCCGTAGCTTGCCTACTAAAATGTACATCATGTGTTTGCTAAAATGTCTAAAACATGACTAAAAAATTCATATCTGCATGCTCGAATCGGTTGCAGTTTTTGAGGAGATCTTGAGAAAGTAAAGTTTATTTTCTGCTAGGAATGGTGTTTTAAGTCCGTGTGCGTCGTTTTTTGGCTAGGATTCGCTTAGAAACCGAATCGGCATGCTATTGTCAAATCTGCAGAATATGTGTTTGACAAAATGCCTGGATGATATACCGAAATCCATGCTGTCCGATCGACGTTAGAAGTTTAGTTTTAATTCTTGATTGTTCACTTGTCTCATTTTTATGTTTTTCACGGTGTTTTCATGCGATTTGGTGAAAAATCCGCGTTCGAGTCGGTTGGCCGTGGATCCTCCCTCCTTCCATTCAGCGTTTTCTTTCCAGCGATAGCTTCGGGATGTCATATTAACTTTCTACTTCCCTTTCGGTGTTATCTGCATGATAAGGAATTATATTGCTTGAGGAATATTAGTTAATGATGTTTGGTGGCCGGAGATCAATCACCGTTCGAAATCGAGTTTGTCTCGGCCATCGTCAGCAATAGACCGACGGCGGCTGGCGGAGTAGGCAGCGGGCATTTGGCGTTGGTGTGACGGCGGCATGGGTGCCGATGGTCACGGCAAGGGCGGATGGTGGCGTCGTCGAGCGTTTTGGGTTCTGGAAAAACGGGTTGCAGGCGTGAAGAGAGTTTTGGGGGAGTAGATGGGTTGAGGAAGAAGTTGCAGGGGAGAAGGAGAAAATAGAGGAAAAGACAACAGAGAAAAAGAAAGAAAATAGAAAAATCATTAAAAAATAAAAAATATAATTGAAAATTTTCTTTTCTTTTTGTAATCCGACTTGGGTTAGGGGTGAGCGTGGTCAGGAGTTGGTCCGGGCCACCCCTAACCCTGTGACTAACCCGTCAATGTTGGCCTCAATTTTGGTGAGGGACCGACCCTATTAAGTCGGGACCGAAGGACCAGGACCGACCCAATGGGTTCGGTCAGTTCAAGGTCAACCCTGGGATTGATCGATAATTTTTTCGTTTTATTTTTATACTCCCTAAAAAGCAAACCTACAAATTCAAATTACACATTCATCGACAATGCGGCATTGTGCAACTAAACTATAAATACAAATACATATTTAGCAAATTTAATATGACACAATAATATAAATTCCGTACCTGCTAACCGCCCATTGAGATATGGGACAAGATAGAAAGTCCTTGTAATCATCTATCTTTAATATTCATAACACCATATGCAAAAGTCCTATATTTGATCATGTAGCGTTCACTTAACCAAAAAATGAGCTTCACACCACTTGACTAGCATTTGATCATATAGAGTCCATTCAACCAAAAAATGAGCTTCACACCACTTAACTAGCAAATCACCGTAGCAATTACAGTATTACTTTACTCTTCAAAAACTTCTACCATTTGACACAAATTGAAAAGCAAAGTGCAGCTGAAATTCATTAGTAAAATACAATTAAACTATAAAAAGTTCAAAATACTTAATATAAACCATGAATATATAACTTCACATATTGTTAATTCACTTGAACTTCTAAACACCTGAAACAAAACAAACGACACATAATTAATTCTCAACAAAAGTTTTAAATTAAAATTATTATTTGTACTATTGATAGAACATCTCAATATAATATAATATAGGCATTTTACTTAGGTTTGAATATATAAAGAATTATATATAATATAATATAATATAATATACGGGGTTGGTCAGACGTTGGATCGGCCAAAACTCTAGGATCGGCGACCAACCCGCACGGTGTTGGTCCCGGAATTCGACTAAGGGGACCAGGCCCCTTGGAAACCTAGGACCGGACCCGCAGGTTGGGCGGTCGGGTCGGTCAGATCGACCCTAGACCGCTGCTCACCCCTAAACTGGGTTGGATTCGGTTTTGGTCAGGTCAATAGGCCGGATCGGGTAAACAACCCTAAACCCGTTCCCCGAATATAATAATAAATTAAAAATTAAAATTAAAAAATTCGAAATTAATAATAAATAAAAAATTCGGGAAAACATAAAACGTTTGAAAATTCAGGAAATTCATAAAAATTTAGAAAATTCGGAAAATCATTAAAAAATTTAGAAAATTCGGAAAATCATTAAAAATAGAAAATCCAGAAAATAACAAAAGATGGAGACAAATCATTAAAAATTCAGAAAATTATTTAAAAAATTAAAAAAATTCGTAAAAAAATAGAAACTCTTAGAAATTGATACCTAAAATTGGACGAGCTTTTAGTGCTTTACAATAGAGTTCTTTGCTTTGGATTGTCCTTTATTTTTTAGGAACGATATTAGAATGCTTGTTTGTTTTCTTTTGTGAATATAATTGATTCTACATTTCAATACTTTGGTTATTACCTTCCTACTCCAAAATGATTAGGACGAACCTTAGGCTACCATGACGTTAGTTAGCACACAATCAAGTAGGTACCAAAAGGACATTAGTATTAGGATTAACGTAATCAAATTCCCAAGTCTAGAATTTCTTATTTGTGTAAAAACTAAGATATCTTCCCTTATTTTATTTGGTTTCTCACCCACCGATAAGGCTAGTGGTGACTCATTAGTCAAAATTTGCATAGGTTTAATCAATTTAAATTTTGATCGCCCGATGTTATGCGAGATATGGGCTTGGGAGAGCCCTGAGTCGATGGAAGGCCGTTGGCCCGAAATTGACAAAACCCCTAAAACCTAACAAGCTCCCTTCCCAAGAGGGCTTAGGTTGCAACAATGATATATGGCACACTGGTTCAATGCAGCGATCTGTGAAAGTGTAGCGTTATTGCTCATCTTTATGGTATATTTGACAGTTTATATTTATAAGTAAATGACAAAATTATCTGTGCAGGTGGTTTGTTCTGTCCTTAGAACAATTATTGCAAAGATTGATTATTCAAGGTTCCAACAATTAAACAGAAATGCATCAAAAGTTCAATGGACTCAGCAGTACTCCAATTTTCAGTCTTGTGCATAGTGCTCTGATTTCATGGTGTCGGAAATGGTGCATTTGATGGTTAAGATTGGGAGCTTGTGGGCATTTATGGAAGAGCCTGTGCGCACGGATCCGATCCTCGATGGTGCGGGCCGGTCCAGGCTCAAAATGTCTGCTTCATGGAACATTGAGAACAATTAGGCTTACTAGAGAAAAATATGTTTATGGCCCACGGTAGAAACAGGAATTTTATCAATTTTCCATGGGATGGGTGCCGGTTAATCTTTACTGCATAGAAAATGAATTTAATGAGGATTTCAACCTCAAGCTTTTATTAAAAAAGAAAATTCATGTAATGCTTACGTCTTTTTTTTCAGATATGTCTGACGTAGTATAAAAATGGACAAAATTGTAGCTTAAAAATAGTTAGGATATGATACTGTAAATATCTTACTCAATATTGAACTTAATTTTTTACATTCGTTAAATTTTTGTTCCTATATTACTATTTATCTTTAGATTTAATTCTCTTCACAGGCATACTTTTTTTTTGTCCACGTGCACGCATGTGCTCTTTTTATAGTAGGGCAAAAAAAGCAACTTTTTGCATGGATTTAAAGACCTAAATCTCAGTCGGCTCAGGTCATATGCTAATACCATATGATGAAGTAAAATACATAACATGCACAAATGGCCGTCGTTGTTTGGCCATGGGCTAGGCATGAATAGGCATGAATACCTTGTTATCTTAGCAAGTAATGTATGAATGAAATTACCAACTAATTTTGGTAAACCGGTCTTAGAAAAAACAACGATAGTGATAAAATCATAGCTTTGGTAATATGTTTAGTCATCTTAACATGCAAGTAGGCAGGCGGACAGGTGCAGGCGGATGATGAATCAAGCTTGTACTTGTCCAACCTGCTCTACGTGTGTAGTTCAGTATCCAATTGGCTAGTTTAGTTTAAATTTTGATGTATATAGTGTTGAATTTGTAATATGAGGAACGAGCTATAAACTTTGTCAAACTTGCAGTGCGTGTATCCAAAAACGAGAAAATAGTGAATGGGGATCATGTGATTCTTTCCAATGCACTCTGAATCATTTCCCCTGTTTTCCTCTAGCTCCCAAAAAAAAAAAAAAAATTGCTCGATTTCTCCAATTTCATCATTTCTCAATTTTACGTTGCACCACGATCTTGAGTAAAACTATCATTATCATCCCCTATCAAGCTTTGAATGCAATGATAGGACACGAGGTGAATGTCCGAGCTAGCATTGACAAAGAGCTATCAATTCTTTAACTGTTGATTCATGTAAATGAGGCATGTACTAACGATTGAAAAATGTTAAGACACTCATGACTTGTGAGATTATCTTGTGGGACAAAGAACCACGTCCAAGAAAAAGGGGTCAATAACTATCGACAATAAATCTTACTTTCAATAGATTTAAAATCACTCGATACGTCATTAATTACATCGACTGCTTCACGAGTTTGAGTTACTGGGAAAATCAAGAATAAAAACCTGAATTTATTGACAAATAGAGACAAAAACAATCTTGGTGGTACAAATGGGTGTCCAATTGTTTCAAGAAAATTTTGACATTTTTGAAAAATATTTTCCAAGAATTAATTTTCTTGGAAAATGACTATTTTTGGGAATTTGACTAGAAACTAAAATTGAATTGGAAATAATTTTATGTCTTTTGAAAAGGAAAACCTTCTATAATTTCCCAAATAGAAATGCACTCTATGAGCACTATTGACTTAGGCACAGGCAGCCAGGGAATTGGACATGATTCAGAAGTTTTGCCAAGACCCCGATGTCCATGCCTAGCTCCCCTGCACCTCGGGGCAAGCACAAGTCCATAGAGGCCAAGCTTGGGAGATGTATGTGCTTGTGTCCTTGATGCTCGAGCCCACATCTAGCAAAGCTAGGTTGAGACAACCATCCCCATACTCAAGTCTGTAACGCCCTAATTGGCCTCAACCTAACTTTTATGGACCTAGCCTAGGCACTAAGGATCCAAGCATGGGCATAGGGATCTCAAGTTAGGGCATCGGGGAGCAGGGATGGAGCACCTAGTTCCCAGGGGCCAAACTTTGTGGATTCAGGCTTGGCCTCTATGGATCAAGGCTCAAGAGTCAAGGATCAAGCACAAGCATCAGGGTCCTAGGGCTGGCCTTGATGGACTTGGACTTAGCCTTGGCCTTAATGGACCCAGGCTAGGCCTCTATGGACCCGGCCTTGGTTCACAACTAAGGACTCGAGACTCGCATTGAGGTTCCTATGCCCAAACGCAAAGTCTCTAATCTAAGTGTTAAAGTCTAATGATATTTTAGAAAAAAAAAAAATAATTTTTTAAAGAGGAAATTATTTTCCTAAATTTTAGCATAAGTTTTCCATTGACTAGAAAAAAAAAATTCCATTGACTCATTTTTCCAAGCAATTCAAACACCAGAAAATAAAGAAAAATATTATTCCAGAAGATATATTTTGCAAAACAAATAAAGCCTAATATTCTAAAACTTTTCCAATATGCATAAAAGGAAAAGACAGGGGTCCTCTACCTCAAACGGTGTATCCATCGGTATTTCAATCAATTATTAACAGTGATACATGTAAATGAGGCATGCATCAACGATTGAATATGTCGAAACACTTATAATTATGGGAGCATTTTGTGGGATAAAGAACCCACGTCCAAATGTGAGGTCAGCATTTTTCTCTTTTCTAAAAGTAATAAAGAATCCATGTTCAATTAGGACTAGAAAGCCCAAAAGCTAAGTAAAGATATTTTTATCGTTCACGAAAATATTTAGATTTGAATTATTATTAAATAACGTGTCCAGATTAGTGACAATCATGCTATGGGACGATCAAAATCTACATCAACATTTTTAGGTCCAAATTGATCAGATTAACTGAATTACTACAAGTGTAAAAAATGTTTAGAATTAGATTGGTATAATTAAAAGTTTTACGATCGAATTTATATCCCAATACAATAGGTTTGTGATTAATTTGATACTTTTCCCTTCTACACAGCTTGCTCAAATAAGCTCCATGCTCCGTTCCACACCTAGAAAATTAAAATCAACTGTAAATTATAGAATTATGAGAGGGTGACGGTGCATTCCTCGCTTCGCCTCGAACAGACCATTAAGTTATTTGTGGAAGACCGGATGACTTGTTCGTTAAGTTTTGAAAAATCAAAAGAAAGCAAGTGGCAATTTGGAGAAAAATAAGTCTATATGGGTGGGACCCTCTCGAGGCCATCCACGATGCGCCTTAATTTTTTAATTCGCAAAAAAGTAATTTTTTATCAACACATGCATAAATACTTCTAACTCCATCACCCTCAAACGATAGACAGAAATCATGATGATTTACATTTACATTTTTATGTATCATTCTAGCTACATGATAATATCTAGAGCGTGCTTTTTTTCTTTTTCACACATCTTGAGGGGCATCCTCTTTGCCTTTTTTTGAACCTTAAACATCTAAAATTTTCATAATAGATAATTATTGACGCAAGTATGAATATTCATATGTAATTTTTTCATGATCTTTTAAAATTTGAATATTATTTTAGAATTAATAGAAAAGTATAAAAGTTACTTTTAACTTTTAGATTAGTCTAGACAAACAACCATAGTTTGAATTGACGAATCAGTCAACTAATATAATTTAAACTAAATATAATTTACATCACAAAATCAAAGATCCTCGTAGCAGGCACTCCGTACGCGATCAAAATATGATGGGAAAATTCCAAAATGGGACCCGAAGACTCTCTTTTTCTCAAATAAGGGTCCGGTGAACATTGTTTCAAATAGGGACCCAAATGCCATCACTTTCTCAAATAAGGGCCTGGTGGATATTGTTTCAAATGAGGACCAAAGTGGTTATGTTTGTTTCAAATAAGGACCTGACTTTTCAGTGATCAAGAGTATTTTTGTCTTTTATGATTTTTCGCCTTTTTTCTTTCCTCTTTATTTTTATTTTTTTTTGAAAATTTCAAAAATGACCCAAAGTGCCATTATGTTCTTAAATAAGAGTCCAAAGTGGACTTTGTTTCGAATAATAACCTAAAGTAGCTTTGGTTGTTTCAAAATATGGACACCACCTCGCCAGTTGCCGACTAGCTAATTTTTTGACCGGTCAATGGTATTTTCATCATTTGACATTTTCCCCTTATTTCCTTTTTTTTTTTTTTTATGGTTCTTCTTCTTCCTCATTGTCGATGGCTACTAGCCATCGACGATGCCCACAAAGGGCTGGGTGAGGGTCGCCTTCGCCAGTGAGGGCCATCCACGTTAGCCACAAGTGAGGGATGGCGTCGCTTGGGCATGGCGACCCTCACCTAGGGGCCATCGACAAGGTTGGCCCTCGCTAGCTACTAGTAAGGACTGGCGTGGGCGGTCTCGCCTAGCCCTCTGTGGGCATCGCCGGTGGTCAGCTGGCCACTAGCGGAGAGGAAGAAGAATAACCAAAAAAGAAAAAGAGGAAAGAAAAAAAAAAGGCGGAAAATGGAAAGACAATAATATCCTTGATCGCCGAAAAGTCAGTCTTTATTTGAAACAAACATAACCACTTTAGGCCCTCATTGAAATAACATCCATTTCGTGCCTTTATTTGGAAAGTGATGGCACTTCGGGTCCCTATTTGAAACAATGTTCACTTCGGACCCTTATTTGAGAAAAAGATGACACTTTGGGTCCTATTTTGGAATTTTCCCAAATATGATTCACATCAGAAAAAGAAAGCGGTGTATTGCTGCTGAGACTCACGTAACTGATATTTTAACCAGGTCCCTGAATAACAACAGAATCTGGTAAAAACAGATATTTTCAAATCTCTCTCCAACCTCCGTGTATTTCTCAAGAGCCTCTAAGAGAATGGATCCTGCAGAGGTTCCTTTTGCCCGAAAGTATCATCAGATCTTTGTCACGAACCATGCAGAGACAGTCCGGTTTTATCGTGCATACTCGTTCCTGCACTTCGACTGCGAGAAGATCAGAATCCTCACCAAATCCACCAACTTGGAGTTCCGGCAATGGCAGCAGAGGATCATCTACGTCAACGCCCAGCCCTCCAGCATCCCTCGCAGCGTGCTCGTCTTTGTCAACGGCGAGGTCATCTGTGCACGGCAATGATGGCACAGGATCATCTCCATCGATGCCCAGCCCTCCAGCATCCCTCGCAGTGTGCTCGTCTTTGTCAACGGCGAGGTCAAAGAATCTGATGAACTTCTTTTAGACTTTTCAAAAAGGACGGAGCTACTATATTCTCAACCACCACTCTCGGTCAAAATGGAGCGAAACGAAGAAACTGTTAGGGAGGGAGCACTCTCGGCTGCTCAGTGATTTGAGAGTAAATTCCGTGATTGGAACACCCTGTCTTTTGCTGAATCAGTATGCGCTACTGATTTAACCTCTTCATAAATAGGAGTTTAGACATCGCAAGTTCTGTTTGATGATTATAGGTGATTCAGCTGGTTCATAGGAGGAGATGCTATCACCACTTTCTTTACTCTTCAGTGTCGCATATTAGATGTTGATTTCATTCCGTCATGCGATTCTTTGCGCTTCTGAGATGTTGATAATGACTTCTTTAGCAAGCAAATATAGAAAACAAATGACAGAGTATGGCTTTTCTCCTTGAGATGTCAAGATCAGCTTCTGCGTTAGCAAAGTGGGCTTTGGCTTGAGAGATCTTGAGAGACGAGTCACTTCCCTGTCATTCACCAGTTGCAAAGAATAATGGCAGGGAAAAGTAAGTCAAGGAGAAAAGCCACACGCTGTCATTTGTTTTCTATATTCGCTCGCTAAAGAATCGCATGAAGGAAGTCGACATCTCAGAAGCGCAAAGAATCACATGACGGAATGAAGTCATCGACATCTAGGTGCGACAACGGTGAAGAAGAGTAAAGAAAGTGGTGATAGCAACCAGCTGAATCACCTACAATCATCAAACAGAACTTGCGATGTTTAAACTCCTATTTATGAAGAGGTCAAATGCACATACTGATTCAGCAAAAGACAGAGTGTTCCAATCACGGAATTTAGCTGAGGGTGCTCCCTCCCTAACAGCTTCTTCGTTTGGGCCCATTTTGACCAGACGAGAGTGGTGGTTGAGAATATAGTAGCCTCCGTCCTCTTCCGGGATAAGTTCAAAAGTCTAAAAGAAAATTCTTTGACATGCATTGTGCGCAAAATAGAGGAAGAGAGACAAACAACCTCAAGGAGAGTGAAGGCGAACTGCCTGGCTTGTGCACAGATGACCTCACTGTTGACAAAGACGTTGCGAGGATGCCGGAGGGCTGGGCGTCGACGGAGATGATCCTGTGCCGCTATTGCCGGAACTCCAAGTTGGTGAATTTGGTGAGGATTCTCTTGTAGCCCAGGATTTTCTTGCCGTTGAAGTGCAGGAACGAGTATGCACGATAAAACCGGGCTGCATGGTTCGTGGCAAAGATCTGATGATACTTTCGGGTAAAAGGTCCCGCAAGAGCTTCCGCGGATCTATTCTCTTCCTCCTTCGAGAGGCTCTTTGTGTTCTTAAGAAATACACGGAGGAGATAACGCTAGCTAATACAATCGGCACGGTGCACGGCAGATTAATTCTGGAGGTTGGAGAAAGATTTGAAAAATATTTGTTTTTATCAAATTCTGCTGTTATTCAGGGCCGTGTAAAAATGTCAGTTACGTTAGTTTCAACAGTAACAGCCCTTCTTTTTGTTTTTTTGGATGTGAATCGCATACGGAGTGCCTGCTACAAGTGTCTTTGAGTTCGTGATGCAAATTACATTTAATTTAAAATATATTAGTTGACTGATATACAAATTCAAACTATGGTTGTTTGTCTAGACCAATCAAAAAGTTAAAAGCCCACGCGATATCGAATATGTAGGTTGAGCTTTCTACATCTGATCCACCTTCTCAGAAGGTCTCCCGATGCGTTAGTTGCGACTAACATGTGAAAATCTAAGTAACATCTGAGAAATTACTCAGGCTACGAGGCAGAAGCCGATCGCGGCACACGCTACTGAATAGGTCTCCGTAATTGGCTCTGCGGATGGGTTTGTTTAATTTCTAATTTACAGCATTTATGGCCCTGCATGTTTTCACTTCTCAGAAGTGTTTATAAACACTTTTTCTGTTTTTTTGTTTCAGGGAACAAAAAAAGAACAGAAACGCGTTTGTTTGCGTTTCTGTTCTTTTTTTGTTTTTTTGTTCCTGGAACTAAAAAAGAACAGAAACGAGAAACAAAAAAAACTTGTTTCTCGTTCTAGAAACAATTTTGAAGAAACAATTTCTTGTTTCTTGTTTCTTCTTCTCTCTCCTCTTCTCTTCCTCTTTTCTTCTTCTTTCTCTTTGGCCGGTCGCCGGCCTCGACCTCGGCCATGGCCGGCCGTCGAGGGCGGCGACGCCGAGCCTCGCCGGATCCGGGCGAGCCGCGCGCTCGCCATGGCTGGGTGAGCCCGAGCTCGCCGACGACGGCGAGTCTCGGCCTCGCCGGGAGCCCCGAGCCTCGCCGTGGCCGGGCGAGGCTGTTTGGCCCCATCGGCCGTCGCCGGAGGCCGACGACCGGCCAAAAGAATAAAAAATAAAAATGAAAGGAAAAAATGAAAAATAAAATAAAAATATTAAAAAATTAAAAGAAACAAAAAAAGAACAAAAAATTTACCAAACGTGTTTTATTCATTTTTTGTTCCCGAACAAATTTACCAAACGCATCTTTTCAAAAATTGTTGGAATAAAACTTTTTTTTGTTTCTGTTCCTTAACAAAAAAAAGTAAACGTTACCAAACAATTCCATGGTTATGCATCTTGCTGTTTGCTTTTAAGCCGATTCGGCAAATCATCGTACAATACATTGTAATCTATAGCATTTCCACAGAATAGAGGATGGCCAGAGTCCCAATGTTCTTGGAAAGTGAAAAAGAAAAAAATAAAAACGGAAAGAAAGTTTGTGGTAATTACTCGATTGGGAGGGGTCACGTATTGTCCCAAAGCCATTGACGAGCTGAACCATCTCTCAGCAGCGAAACCCGTGGAACGAGAAAAGCAGAAAATTAAGATGAATCATTGGGGTTTAAGGGGGATGTACTCTCTCTTTAGTCATCTGTTCTCGAAGTAACCTTTTCCCAAACTTGTGCATGGTTGTCGCTGAGCCAGTCGATCTCGGTGGAAGAGAGCAAGGCCGTGTCCACCATTTTGGTCTGTAGAGAAACTCACGAAATAAGGACGAGCACGGACAGCCAAAAGCACCAAGTAACACATATCTTGTTGAGATTAAAAAAAAAAAAAAGCACCGCTCACGTGAATTGGAACAAACCTGAGTTTCTGACCCCTCCAAAGTGATATGGTGTGTTCATCTCCACCACAGAAAGAAGTTCTGCAGAGTAAAAGATGGTCGCGATCTCAAGGTTCACCACAGAAAATTTCTGGGATTCGTGACCTCAATAGACAAAGCATAAAACTCCGATTGAATCAGAATCTCTATGTGAGGCAAGTAATACAGCAAGGGTACAAAGCAACTGCATGAAGCAGAAATGATGAATATTATCTCAAGAAGCAACCAGCCAGAATAATGACAAGGTGAGAACTCATTTCGAGAATTATCCATCCGTTCAGCAGTAATGCACATCTGAAACTCTTTATCCAAAGAGCTACTAAGATGTATAGAATAAGTGCCATAAAATACATATGCTTATGCAGGACGTGGAGTTTTCAGGAAGTTTGTACGCCCAGCTGATTTTCCAGCATATCCACCACGTCCTTTTTCCTGTCCCAGGAATCCGCTATATAGATCCGGGTAGCCTATTGTGCTCTATCACACCTCAACATACAGAATAGGCACGAATCTTTTTTTTTTTTACCATCCCCCAGATTGGATTTGGGTGCTAAGGTATCTACTAAATCTTATTGAGGAAATGAACTATTTATATGATAACTGGTGTCGTACCTCGATATGAATGCCAAAGGCATGGTCTTCATAGTAACCAGGTTCGTTGCTCACGACCATCCCTTTCTGTAAGGAGGTCAGATTCCCATAACGGAAACTAATACTTTGAGGTCCTTCATGAACATTTAGTGCAGCTCCCACGGCATGTCTAGTCCCTATTACAAGGAAAGAAAAAGAGGCCGCACTTGAATGTATTCTCATAGGTATTTTGAATAACCAAGCAGCTAAGGAATGAAATGTACCATGTCAATAGTCGAGGCCGATCTTCCATAGAGACGAGCAAGCAAACACATCCAGGACAGAGCCAGGGGTATTTTCAGTAGAGACAGCTTGATCAAGAGCTATGTGGCCCTGAAATTAAACGTTTCATCAAGAATGGGGAGACAAACAATTACTAGAAACCACAAAAGGTCGGCCTAAAACATTAGACTAGGACGGACATTGTTAAAAAGAAAGTGTAACGAGAAACAATGGACAATGTGCAAAATAAGTCTCGACCCAAAAAAAAGAGAACAAAATAAGAACATTCAAAGTTTTCTTCCCACCTAAAATTGTGAGGGAAAGTGGTCATGCCCAGTTGCCCAATATCCTTAAAACTAGAAATTTGTGTTTGTAGACTCACAAAGATAAGGTCCTTGTTAACAAGTGACACCAAGAGCGCTTGATAACAACATAAAACAAGGGGAAAAAAAAAACAATTTGAAATGCACATTAACGAACATGGAAGATTGAAAAATATAGTTTCTTTTTAGCATACCATAAATAAAAATACAACTTAAAAAGAAAAAGTAGTACTTCTTATCAGGTGCCTTGTGGCACTTTAGACAAAATCCAATATTAATTACAAGAACAGTGCCAGATATCATTCGGGATAGAGCTCATTAAATGTTATAGGAATCACTCTCATTGTTCATCCTGAATATTTGACAAATTGAAAGAATAGAACACCTGCAAAACTCGGATGAAGCATTCCTTTTGTCGTGCTGTGGGTTCCCCAAAATGCACTGTTCTTGTTATATCAATTGTTCCATCAACATATTGAGCACCGCTATCTAGCAGGAACAGTTTCTTGACATCCAGAACACTGCAACTGCCTGGTTCTGGTTTGTGATGTATGACAGCACCCCTGGCCCCAGAAGCTGCAAACCCGTCTGGATAATGAGTGAGAAATAGTTTTTTCAGTGAGAGATGAGATCTCCAGAGAAGTGACTTCTCCCAAGCGATGCACAAATATTTCTTGGCCTATTACAACAAAATCATCACTAAAAGTCTACCTCCAGTTTTTTGCACGCTATCCAACATCATATCCTATCAATTCTACTTGCAAACAGAAGAAGTGGGAAAAGGAATCCACCAAGAGGAATTTTGAAGGAATTGATAAGAATCTTCATTTTTCAGGGACAACGTCAGAGGAGGGAGAGGGAGAGAGAGAGAGAGAGATAGAGAGAGAGGGAGATTCTTCATTTATTCCATAATGAAATCACTGTGAAAAGTTATTGAAGATTTTGAAACATAAAGTGTACCACTTATTGTGTCTAAGCTTGTTTCAATGAAACCATCCTGCATAGAATGAGACTTGAGGAGCTTATCTGCAACTTCCACTTCTGTAAGTTTAGCACCCTTACTAATTTCTTCTTCTAACCAGACCCAGAAATGAGCTAGAGCTGCTGCCTCCCAGCAGACCAAACATATTTCACTAAGATCACTGGATCCTCAGTAAACACATTGACATAGATAGAGACATTTCTCAAATAAACGAACTTCCTAAAACAGCAGCACCTAATATGTCAGTGAGCTTCACATTTACAGATCCAAGTTTTTCCACTAACTGCAGAGATAAATCGCTGAATAAGGGCGCAACAGACAAAAATATACCATCAATGATGCCAAAGTACAGTAAGAATGTAAAAGCACCGAGTAAAAGAGCATCCTGGTGAATGAGGCCACAGTGTGTGGCAAGGGTAAATTTGTCCAGCCTCAGTTCCACAATTCAAACACGCTGTTATATGACTTGAATCCATGCACCAATCTCAACAATGAACCAAGGCTATCACCCGAGTGCCAATAGATGTGAAATCACTCATCCGATGGCCAAATAATAAGCCCGCAAACCACGTATATTTTCTCTTTCTCACTCAAATCAGGTCAGATATCTCCAGCAAACTCAAACGGAAATAGGCAAGCATCATTTTCACACTATAAAATGGCAAAAAAAGTAGAGGGAAAAAGAACCTCATGGACTCAATTTTCTATTTCAGACAGAATTTTATCGTATGGTCTCAACTGTACGCCTGCATTTCTCGAATGATCCTTCACTTCTGGTGTGATTTTGGAATTATCAACGAATAGCTCAACTGTATCAGTCTTCACAAGTAAATAGGCATACCCGACTGGAGAATGTGGAACATCACTTCCTCTCTGCAATACGGAATTTCATATAAAAGGGCACAGCAAACTATGCAGGGTTACAAGAGAAAAAAAAAAGATGAAAATTAAAAGAAAAAAATCCTACTAGAGAACAATAAGACTCCAAATATAGGCATAAGATGATAAAATTCAACTACTAGGAGAAAAATCTCTTCAAGTATCAGATGGATATGACTGCTCAGTTGCATATAATTACCAGGTTTAATAGCCATGCCACTTCAACAAGCATTGATATAATGATGGCAGATGCACCAGCATCGTTCCATTCATCCCACAGGAAAGAGAGTTCTGATGCCATGTCTAAGCCAGCGAATTTTAGATCATGAACTCTAACTGGCTTATTTGGAGGCTTTGGCCTTTCTTTCCATACTTCATCCACCGAGTTGATATTGTGCAGGAGAACCAGCTCATGATTTTTCTTTGCAATAGCCTCCCTTAATTCCCTCGCAGCATCAGAAGAGAAGAGAAACTGTTCACTTGACACCATAAAAGACAGGCGGCATCAGAGAATGAAATTAAAAAGTCCAAAGCAAATGTGTCCTTGTTTGTGCATAAACCAGCATATATAGGGTGAAAAGATAAGAGACTAAAAATGGTGAAAGATATGAAAAAAAAATCAAGATTCTGAATTAAGGTCAATATGAGATCAATCTTTCATGCCAAAGCACAATAGCATTAGAGCGAATATGTAAAGTTGTAAACCCAAAAACTCAACATTGCTATTACAATAATTACAAACTGCCATGGACACCCTAATATTCTTGCAAAATTTACAATACCAAGAATCATAGAACTATAATGAAAGATATGATCAACTACCGTTTATTGAATCAAGAGCTCTTTGAAGATGAAGAGATGTTAGGCTTTGTACGTGATGTAACCCCTATACCACATAATGGCCGGAGACCTCCTCCTTATAGGGAGGGACGCATGAGGACTAGGCCTGGCATCGAGGTCCTAGCCTCAACTTCAATGGACCCAAGCCTAGCCTCGGTGGACACAAGCTCAACCCCAATGGACCCAGCCTTGGCCCACTTCTAAAGGCCCAGGAACGAAAGGCGCTGAGGTTTTCAACCCAAGTCCCGAGCTTGATTTCTAGTTATATTTTATAAAACGATTTTTGAGTTTTTAAAGAGAAATTCATTTTTTTTTTTTCTGAATTTAAACATAAGTTTAAATAATCCAAATGCCAAAAAATGATCTAATTTTTTTTTATTGAAATAAACATATTCTATTTCCAAGAGGCATAGAAAGAAAGGATGGAGATCCTTTACCTCGAACGGTATTTTCATTGGTGTCGCAATCAATTCTTAACAATGATTCAAGTAAATGAGGCATATATTAACAGTTCAGATATTATGAAACATTTGTGTTTCGTAAAAGCATCTCGTGAAATAAGGAATCCACGTGCAAAAGTGCGTCAGTATTTCTCTCTTTTAAAAAATGGGATAAAGAATCCACGTTCAGAAGGTAAACCTCGAATTTTGATCGAACGAATGAAGTAAATAAGCAAGGGAGAGTGATTTTATTCATAGAGAATTGGGCGAGCTAAATACGTTATAGTATTGCGTGACAGGAAAATACGAGAATAGCGTTGAAGATTGTACCATGTGTCCCAGGTTGATTGGCACACAGCGTGAGAGCGGGAGCTTGGAGGTGAGGTTGGGTAATGTAAACGCTTCCGTCTACTAAACTGGCCATTTCTCTAAGTCGACTCAGCTTGCTGCTTGGAGATCATTTAGTGGCTGTTAGGAGTGAGTGACATGGATCGCCAAAACGAATATCGCATAGATTGGATTGGATTGGCTAATTCTAGATGGTTTCCGACGGTCCAGTTTTATAAAATGGAATTGGTCATTTTTGGTCTGATCCCCAATTTCGAGAAGAACCAAACTAATTAGTATTTTTATTTTTATTTTATTTCTCACGCAAATTTCTTTCATCCTCTTCATGTGTCTTGCTCTCATCTCTCCTCTTGCTCTCTTCTCTCTCACCTCACAAGTCGTCTTTCCTCTCTCCTCTTTACCTTCTAAATCGCCTCTCAGATCTACCTCTCACGCTTCTCAGCTCGGCGAAAGACGACTTGGAAGAGCTCTGCCTCTCAAGCCTCTCGACATCTCATCATTTCTTTCTTTTTAGATTGATTATGTTGTGTCTTCTTCTTCGTCAAGCATTGCAACTCTTCTTTATTCTTACATGCTGACATTTTCAATGACCGGATGCCTTTCTTCTTTTTGCTTTGCTTTTTCTGTTTGCTCGGCGCATGGTCAAGCCGAGTGTCGTCATCTTGGTGATAAAGCTATATGTAACACTGTCAATGATTTTTTTTTTCAAAAGCGATGGTTACATCCCCTAAGAAATATATAAATCAACCAATTCTACCGAACTGCCCCCGAACTAAAATGGACCGTTCCAGTTCTAGAAACTAGGAATTGGTCCTTTTAGTCCGGTTCCCAGTTCCTGTGGGAACTAATCCTTCAAGTCCGATTCTTAGTTCATGGGACCGGACTGGACCAGGAACGTATCACCCGTAGTGGCTATGATGCAATCCGATGCCCTTTTTCTCTACTCTTCCTATGCAACCTTTGAAGATGTTGTGTGCTACTTAGAAGTGATAAGTTTTAAGTTGTTGATACCTAAATTTTGGCAACCCGATTAGTTGTTTATTGCATTAAAAATTAGGGATTAATTTTTAACCCCTAAATAAAAATATTAGAATCTATTTGCATAGCATATAGTCATTAGGAGCATATTTCATTTAATTGCATATTTGTTGGACCGGCGGTCGAGAACTCGATGAATGGTTCTAAGTTTAATTGATTAAATTGGGCCAACCTTATGATAAAAATCAAGTTCAGCCCCTTATCTTTTAAGTAGCCGAAGATTAGTAAGAGTAGTGCATATTTTACAAAATCCATTTGACAAGAAAATCGGATGTCACCACAAGACGGTTTTGAATGGAGGCTTATGCTTGGGAAAGAAGTATCACACACGGAGGATATTTGATTCTTTGAGCAATATATATTAAGATAATAAATAAAGCAAGAGGGAATAAATATTTTCGTCAAATATTTGGAATGAAAATTCACAAACAAAACAAGATAAAAAGAAACATTGTGCATATATTCATTCACGACGAGATCTAAAGTGAGGAGGGCAAGAAAAGATGTTGCATGTGGAGCATATATTTAGGCAATATATCTTCGTGCATCCACAAGCACAAGCAAAATCGGTTTTTACGCTGAAAGAGGAAAGTGAAATTCTGTCCTTCGATCATCCATTAGTGTGGGTAGAAAGGAGGGCTACAAAAATAGGAAAAAGGATCAAGATATAATATATTCTATGAAGGAGGAGATTTATTCTTTTCCCTAAAAAAAAAAAAAGCCATCTCATCCTTGCCTATAATTGTAGGCTCACTATGAACGGTCGAAGGGGGACTCTCGGACAAAGTAGAGAGCACGAGAGAGTGAAAAAAAAAAAGGTGAAAAAGTGGTCTTTCTCTTGGGTCCACCGGTCAATAGGTCAACAGGAGGAGGGGATTTGTTTCTTTCTCCTCGGACAACGTACTGAGAGAAGTAAAAATGGAGGAGGTCGTCCTCTTCATCCATCCCGACCGAGTATCCCTCGACGCCACCGCAGCTCCTTCACCGACGACGTTACTGCAGCTCCACCGCTGACTTCGTAGCTGCTGTTCCGACTGCTCGAGCCCCGACGCACTGCCCCTGCTGATTGCGTGCCATCACTGCATCGTCGCTTGCTACACCCGCCACTGGGGTTCACCGTCGAGGAGCTATTGCCCGTGTCCCACAACGGCAACATCGCCTGCCCGCGCTGCCCCGACGTCAAGTTCCACCCCCATGAGCCTCTTTGGAGCCCCGACGATCCTGTTGCCGCGGCAACGTTTCTCCGAGTTCGAGCTGCCATCCCCAACGCAAGCCGCATCCATGCCGCCTATTAGGCCATCCGCGGAATCCCCAGCAACGACGGTGAGCCGCTGTCCAGCTCGAGCCTATCCATTCTAAATCGAGAGGTTCCACTACCACGAGTCCTTACACCAACAACGAAGCAGTCACACCTTGCACGAAGCATACTGGTCTTTTGCAGGTGGAGAATTTATGTGGAGGTTTTAGGCTGCGTTTGGTTAGAGGATTTGAGTCCAATGCAAATGTTGAAAGCCCAAAGCTACTTGAGAAAATGTAATTGTGTTTAGTAAAAAAAATTTGCAAATGGACTTTGAGTTAAATGTGCGTTTAGTAAAAAAAACTTTCACAATGGGCTTTGATGGGTATAATATAGGTATATATATCTTTTTTTTTTTTTAAATTGAACTAAACCCTTTGCCGAACCGATGAAGGGTTACGACCGTCGGCGAGCCAGATCTGGCTCACCGACAACCTTCGGCTAGGTCGTGTGACCCTCGCTGGAGGGGAACCTCAGTTGACAGCCACTGACGCCAGAACTGGCTCGTCAACGAAGAGTTACCTCCTTTTTCAATTAAAAAAGAATAATCATGGGCAAAATCGGAAATATGAAGAATTAGTGAGCGTAATTTTGGAAGGGAAAAAATAATTTCAGCATTTTGAAGGCAAATTAAAAGTTGAAAGCTTACTTTAAAGTTGAACCAAAGGAGCCTTAGAATGTCAAAGTTTGAAAATTAGTGGGACCATCAGAAGACTATTGGATTTCCCTGTCTCACCAAATCCCACGGAGCCAACGGTGGAGGACCAACCAATTAAAAAAAACAAAAAAAACAAAAAGATTCGTTGTGCTTGCCCCCGTTCATCGACGAGTCCTGATCCCTTGTCGAGCTTGGAGATTTCTATTTCACAGGTCTCATGGAACCCATCGAGTGACTATCGAGCAGTTGAGCACCGCCACGTTGAGTTGCGAGTCGCTACATTAAGCCAAATTTGAAAGCAAATATTCATATAGGTAAAAATCTTATCTAATTTGATTTTCAAATATTCAATTTCCTTATTTGAGATATTGTTAATGCATATGATTGAAACTCCCGATATGCTATTATATCTACAATCTCGAATAGCCTTTTAAAGTATGGATTAATCCCTGATTGCATAACGTGCATACGATTGACAGTTCGATTGCACGTCCGAAATATGACTTGCAATAGCACGGAAAAATTACCAATCCAATCTAATGCGTGAGATACGATTTGTCAATTTATTAGATGGATATCAATCATATTTTGCCTGATTTGTTGTCATGTTGTTTGAATCGATTTTGTTTCTGTAAAAGAAAGCCCAAAAAAATAAAAATATTTGAGTTGGATTAGGTTCGTGTTATTTTTTTTTTTGATGACCCGGGAACCATCGTATAGCCGGCAGCCGGCGGCTTAAACCTGGAGCGGACTAAGCCACCACCATAGACCCAGCCACAAGTGAGTCGCGCGAATGCGATGTCTCTAGAATTCGAACTCCTCCCCTTCGTGAGGGGGAGAGAACCGGGAAGCCAAGCTGCGCCACTTGCGGCGATGATTTGTTTTAGGGTAGCTTGCAAGTTTAAGATTAGGAAATTTATTTACTTCAAATTTTTAAATAAAAAAAAAAATCAAAAACACTAATTTAGGATGTTAGATTCTCTTTTCATTAATTTAAGTTGCATGTTTAATTATTGAACAATTTTAATTTCGAATTTTATAAAGAAAAAAAAAACCTAGAATTAGGGCATTCTTTGCACGTCATCTAATCATTGTATATTAGGATAAGATTGCATGTTTAATTTAATTTATATAATCTTTCTAATTAATTATAAGTTTAGATAATTTTTCCTAGACAGACTGCATTTTAGGTTAGGGATTACCTAGTTAAGATAACATTCTAGTTTGAATTAGGATTTGGTCTAATCTAACTCCTAATGTAAGTTGGATAATATCTTAATCTAGATAGACAATTTTTTGCTATTTTTTAATTTCGAAGTTTACGTAAAATACCAAAAAAAAAAACATTGTCTTAGAATAAATTAGTTTTTTTCTCTAGAATAGATTGCATGCTTATTTAAGTTTACACAAAAAAATACTATACTCATGTCATGTAGTTTAGGTCATATTGTTATGTCATGGTGTGTCATGTTAGATTAGTAGCATGCATTGCATAAAGTATGATTTTCATTAAACAAGTGAAAATAAAAATTAAGTAATTACATGTTAACTAGAAATCATACATAGGACTGAATTCTGAGCTAACATTGTAGATGCTTTTGTTGTTATGAGGCAAGTCTCATAATTTATTTATTATTTTTTTGTAGGTGTTAAATTGATGGTTTGCGCACCCACATGATCACCTTACATGATCACCTTACATGTTAAGGAAATAAATTAAAATCAATTTAAGCTGCCTACAAAACATTTTTTCGAAATAAGAGAGAAAGGTACTTAAAATGCGTTAGAGAAATCTAAAGTAATCAAGTCGTCAAACTTACAATCTCTAGTTCACAGGAGTAAAGTAAATCTCTTGTTACTATACTGGGGTTTATCGACCCACTAAAAATAGATTAGTGGCGACTCCTAATTGAAAAATCATTTACATGTTAAGAACTTGAACCTAAGTCGTGAATTAGTATGAATTTGGGAGAACCTGAGCTAAGTTTAGATTTAGTAATCCATTAGCCAAACCTTAAGTGATGCACCCAAAATTAGGTCACGACATAAGTTTGTGAAACCAAAAACTGGCTCACCTAATTTTGGAACTGGTGCTAGAGGCAAGGCTACAACTATGAGGGAGGATTAGAGGCGAGACTGGAGGCGAGACTGCTACTGATAGGGTTGTGAGTGACTGCAATGAGGCAACCAATGAGATTAGAGATTAAGAGGAAGAGGATCGTGTAACAATACAAGAGATGAGGAGGCTAGGGTTTTTGGGTTTCCAAGTTACGTTACAGAGGTTATTCTTTTAATTTTAGAAAGAAGAGTAGCATTTAAAAAAAGAAGAAGAAGAAGGTATATCAGTTCAATCCAAGTGGTCTAAGTGGGTGATCCACACTTGAAATTGGGAACTTGACTGATATTCACTGGTTTCAAGTTTTAGGAACTTAAAATCAAATTGTAACTAACCGGTTCAATCCAGTTCTTTTGCTCTCTAATGGTACCTGCTCATAAACTATTTTATGTTGTAGATTCTACCACGATGAATCAAGCAAATTACGTACAATGTAGTGTTATTTTCATGAACATCAACCAAATATTAGAGTAATTTCTATTTAGCACTTGCCGATTGTGGCGCGTTTGTATTTGAGGTGTTTCATGGGTTATAATATACGGCAACTTCGGTCAATTATATGTTAAAGTGAAAACAGCTTGGGTTGAAAGTTTATTTTCAAGAAAGGAAATGGGTTTACTAATTTTGATCTGAATTACTTTTGAATCTTAATTTTGCAAGGGCTGGTGCCAAATTATGTTTCCTTCTATCTATCTAGCAAACTATTACAAAAGTATGTTCTCTCATCAATGGGTGAAATATGTTTACATGCTCATGGTTTTGTGGGACGGAGAATCCACGTCCAAGAAAAAGGGTCAATGACTATCAATAATAAATTTTACTATTCGAAAGATTTACAATCATTGAATATGCCAATAATTATATTGTTTGCACTGAAAGTTTGAGTCACTAGGAACATCAAGAATAAAAATCCAAATATATTAGGCCAAAAAAAAAAGAAAAAGAATAGAGGATAAATTTTGGAGGTACAACTTGATGTTTTAACACTCCCATGAGTTGCTCGCGTTTAAACAAGACAAAGTGCAAGCAAATGGAATTTCTTGTGATTTGCTTTGGGCTTTCAAGTGTCTCCATTTGAGTCTTCATCTTAACTGTTCAGGCCCATCTTCCCAGAAGTCTCTGTCTCCCAACCCTTTTAATCCATGATGCCAGACAAAAAATTCCTAGTCATCGACGACTATCTATATGTCTACACTTATATTGAAGCAAAAATTTTGTGTCTTAGTATTTGATTTCTTCCACATATGCATCAACGTACAAAAGGTTGTGCATTTCACTTTCCCAATGTGATTCCACTTTATTCTCAAATGGGTAATCTTTTGTTGAAGAATTTGTGGCCAATTTCTTCCATCTCTCACATATTAAATGCTTCCTTTATGCCAGACTTAGTAGTTTTCATTTTGTGAGTCGAAGTTCATTGGAGATAGTCTATCTAGAACATTGCTAAGGTTGGACATGAGGATCAAGTTACGAACTACATCTAAACTGCAATTCGTGGATCCGAAGATTAGGGAACAAGGATAATGCGACTATCTCTCAAATTTTATGAATCAATTCCCCTATTCAAAGAATTTAAAATAAATAAAAAAAAAAACGTGTCTCCAACTTCATTATATTAACCACTGGGGGTTCGCCCCAGTGGCCACCCTTCCAACATGGAAGGGGGAGGTGAGGGGTTCAAATCCCCACATTCTCAAAGGGGGGATGGGGGTAGGGACGCGTCGGGTTTCGAGAGTGGGTTGCGACTCCCACGCCCGCAAGAGCAGGCACAAGTCATGCAGTGAGTGTAGAGTAGGAATAGAGTAGGATTGACAAAAAAAAAAAAAAAAAAAACTTCATTATATTGCACCGAGATCTTAACAAAGTAGTACCATCATCTTCATCACATCACATATTATACTTTCTATATATATAAGATGTTCGACGTAATAATAGTACAACATGAGGTTCATGTCCCAAAGATAATAATAGTTCAACAAAAGATTCGTGTCCCGACCAACATAAGCACAATACATATCATACCAACTTCCCATAGAGCAAACCAGAATATTAGGAAAACCGAAAACTGTCCCAAGTCTCTAATTCACAATAAATACTCATACATTCATCAACGAGAGGATGCGGAGAACAAAAATCGGCCAAGGCATGACACAAAGGGGAATGTACACTAGCAAACAACACCTGACACATTCGAGAACAACCGCAATGCAAATGGACGTAAGTTGGAACATTGGGTCCATATCTTGCCTTCCCATCTTGATCTTTAGTAACTGTCCGACGATTACGAGCATTGTGTAGATACCCACAATGGTTTCAAGGTTAGTGATGGCTCAAACATCCATGATTCCGATGGCGAATTTCCAGTGTTCTGATTTGTGGCAATATTTTCTGCTGAGGTAATTTGTGACAGTGTCAAGGTATCATAAAATTTACTTAGAGGGTCAGATAAGGAGTTTGTTCTGCAGAGTAAGTCCCTCCATGCACATTTCAGGACACATAAGTCGTGTCTGAGGTTTTCCTCTCACAGATTTTGTGTCTCGGTATCATGTTTCTTTATGTTGTATTTGTCACGTCCACCTACGGTCATTCATCCATGAACTTAAACCTTTAGGACAAATGTCTTGATGTTTGTTCAGTTTTATTCTTTGCCATATATCTGCACATGAAATCCTAAATTCATCCTTTCACGTTGCCCATGACTTTTAGAGGGGACTGATTAGCACTCATTTAGGGTGTCCCGTTCACCGTCGATGACATTTGATTTCTCCAGTGGCAAAGACAGATCGGTCATTCAGGCGGAAGTTATGGGATCATATTGTTTCTTTAATGGAAAATTGCCTTATTTGATAAGGGTCATTGAAAGCATTTAGCAGATTATGTCATCATCGTCTGCTTTTATTTGCTTTAATGTTCAATGAAGACGGCCGATCTCGCTGTTTTGATTAGATGATATGAGGTGGAATGGATAGCGTAACAATTCTAGAAGAATGACGCCAAAACCTGGTTAGAGATGATCCGCCATGATGCAGGTGGTTGTAGAGAACATTATCTCGCCTTGATGCGAACGAGGGGCAGACGAACACTTTGATGTTCCTCGTAGATGAACCAACGTCTGGCCATTCAAACGACAATCAAACAAGGCTATTCATCATATAGCCTTCCAAAGAAGCCCTTCGATGCATTTGGTTGAGGTACCTTTGGGATACTCCTGTTCTCTCTGCTTTTCCTGCTTGTTCTCATCATGTGGTGGGTGAAGATGACTCGACGAACGAATTGACCAATTCTCCTCCAATCAACTCCATAGTCTCGCCCCTTTGCTCAGTTTCAATCAATACGATTCAGCATGATTCCCTCAGATATGCCAACGACATCACAAGTCGTTAGTTCACATTCCTCCATTCATCACTAGGTAAAATAGGAGGAATATGGGATGTGATGAATCGGGTGAGATTGGTTATAGAATTGGAGCTGTTAAATCAAAGGGGCGCATCCGTGAACCTGGGGGGATCGAATGTCTCTCCTTTTAACTTTTAATTTTCCTCATAGATTTTTGTTCTGGTTCCAGATTGGAGAAAATTGTTTTAATGAAATGGTTACATCTTTATATTTATAGAGATCGATTATGAGCTTTACCTAGTGGGCCATAAGATGTGGCCCTTTGCATCTCTATCCGAGAAAAGTGGGCCAATTTAATTAGGCCCGATGTACATATAAGTAATTGGATCATGGAATGTTCATAGTACTCGGGCCCATGTGAAAGCTGATTATGTCACACCTACGACGGGGTCCAATGGTCACAGTTGCAATCGCATGGGCTTTTGCTTATTTTATTTTGTTTTTTTTTTTTTCAAATGTCTGGTTTGCACCTAAACAATTTCCTAAAGGTATGTCTTTTTTTTCATTTTTTCCTTCGGCAAATCGCTGTGTGGTGCTTGGTCAAAATTTGCTACTGTTGGATATTATGTCGCTAAAGTCCTCCTTATGTTTGTTTTAACTCGTCTTCTTGCTTCTCTTTTGTACTTTCTTGAATAAATTGCTCCATCAATAAGCCAACTTCAATTGTCGACTGTTCCATGGTAAGAATCATATCGTATATGCAACATAAAGGCCACGCTGGTGCTGTCATTTCCTTGTGAAAGTACCCTGAAGGAAGCTCTCTTCGGCGGTGGAGGGTCGATCAACATGAAAAACACCATACTTAGAGAGTGCTTCCCATCAAGTCATTTCAAACATTGTTGGTTTTTGAGCATTGTCATAACGGGGGAATATTGTCCAAAAAACTCTTCACTTTTCAATTTTGGCAGTTCAATCCTAAATTTTTTGATTATATCAATTTAGTTCTAAAACTTTGACGAGTTGCCAAATTAGGCCTAAAGCTTTTAATGAATTGGCAATTTAATATTTTTGGTTAATTTTGGCAAGATATTATGGATGTAGTAGCCAGATTAGCAACGGTCTTCTAATGTAGACAATTTTTAATTTTTAAAAAATCTATTTTTTTTTAATCTTTTCTTTCTCTCTTTTACGCAAGGCTAGTGGACTAGCCTTCCACTAGCCTTGCTAGAGACCTCCGTTGGCTACCGAGCAAGAGCTGACGGTCCTCGTTGGGCCTTGGGTGAGGACTTGCAACATGCTTGCTGTCCAAGCAAGGGTTGTGATCCTCGCCCATTGCTAGCGAGGGCTTTACGGGCCACTAGTTTTATGTAAAGAGAGGGGAAAAAAGAAAATAAAAAAATCAATAAACACTAATAAAAAAATTGTAGTTTTTTTTTTTAAAATAAAAAATTGTCCATGTTAGTATTAATTGTGTCATTTAAGATAGCTGCCAATTGAGTTGCCAAAGGCTATTTTGGCAAATCATTTAAAAACTTAGGATTAAGTTTGCACAATCCAAGGTTCATGATTGAATTAGTAAGTTGTCAAAAGATTTAGAATTAAGTTAGCAAAATTAAAAGATTTAGTACTGAATTAATTATATAATAGGGTTAGGATAATTTGAACTATTTTTCCTTCATAATGGCTAAGCAATTAAAAAAATTATTGAGTGAGCTGTGCTATGACTATAAATGGAATTGGAGAAAAGTGGGTCTGGCGTTTCAATCTGCAAGGATTGATTGCTGGGAATTCAACTTGCGTCTTGGGCCTCGAAATATTCACGCCGCCACCAATTGCCCTTTCCGTCAGTGACGGAACTAAGCCATGTCAGACTCACAAAGCGATTCGTGGTATGTAAAGTTTACACGCCCGAGAGTCTCCCCAAAGCACGAATTGATTGTGGGCTGGACCGTCTAGAAGCTCTCTTGTCGTACGTGACTCTTCCATCTTGTGCTCTTGCATTCAATGTATTTGAATATTGTTAGTGGCGTGATGTTCTCTTCGGTTTTAAATTGTTTAGGCCTTTTCCCGAAAAGATATAAAAAACTCTTGAGCTGTGGACGTATAATCCTACACCTTGCTGTTGCCTATTCCCATATTTCTCATCCATAAAAGGTTCGGTCCCGTCGGTTTTCCAAAAGCTATTGCAAGAATGGATGATTTAAATTATAGGGAATCTCAATGTAAGATGGTTACTTAAGCAGGTGCATATGCTTTTTCATCATTTCACAATTTTGAATTGCACCACAGAGGATCAGAAACATCATCATGATATATACCCATATTAGTCCAACATCATTGCCCAAGCACATGTTATGCTTATATATACCATGGTCAACATTGTCCGACAAAATTAATCTTTGAGATGGGAAGACAAAATTTGGACCTAGGGTTACAACCTTTTTTTGGTGGTGACGATTTTTTTTTAATAATACCTAGAGAGATTTATATAAATATTTACTTATAAATTATCGCATCATTGTAACTCAAAATAGTCTCAATATTCTGAATTGAAAAAGAAGCTAATCACATGACTTGCAAGTTTACATTAATGAATAGACTAATGTTTTACATTGAATAAAAAATGAATAATGATCATGGAGAAAATGAGAGCCTGAAAGTATTGGAATATATATATGAGAGAACAAGGAAGTATAATAGACTAACAAATCTAAATGTATTGGGGAGAAAACCTTAATCTAAACGTCTACATTTGTTTGGACTATAATATTTTAAGATAAAAATTAGACTATAAAAAGCAAATGGTTCTATGTTATATTCTATGTAATAAAACTCAAATAATTCTAAAAAAGTAAGTATAATGCCACAAATTTATTCTAAAGTTAGGGTTATTGTATATAAGAAGCGAACTAAGTAAAGGAATGAAGTATAGAAAAATATTAAACTGATTACAAACTCGAACATGTATGAAGACTAAATAAAGTCTTGAGAATTGAAAATGATATAAAGAGCAAAGGCGACATATAAAATGTAAAGTAAGAGTATGCAAAAACAAAAATCAACCATGAAGGTGGTATGAACTTGTATTATATAAACTGGAAATTACATGTATTGAAAAGTATAGAAACTAAATTATCAAGTCATCCACTAGGGCGGTAATCCGCACTCCAGAGAGTATTGATAAATGTATTATAAGAAAAGGTTAACCAACTATTATGTAAGTTGGTAACCCTATATAAACTATGCTCGATATATTTGAAAACAAACTTACTTTGTAACCAGGAATACAAGGTAAGAAAGCTTGAGGCTCGAAAGGATGAGGGTTTACAAGAGGAATGAGGAGAAAGAAGTGAGAAGTAAGATTTGAAGAAGGAATAGTTCTAATGTTAAGTATGAGCTTACATAGAAGATCTACATCTTCCTCTAGTTCTATATCACAAATGGACTCAGATCTAGGTCCTATACATAGAGAAGAAGTAAGGATAGAAGATTTCAATAGATCTATAGAAAATTGGGAAATTCCTAAAGTTCATCTTAAGGAAATATACAAACAATCAAAATTGAAATTTTTCAAAAAATCAGATTATGTCATAGCCACTGAAGAAAGAGATGTTCCTCTTTCTAATTCTTATGAAAAAATACATCTTTTAAATCAAGAGTCTATCAAAAAGCGTAAACAAAAATATAGCTATATTCATATAGGACTAGTCCAAGTAGGAATTAAACCTCTTACAAATCCGGGAAAAATTACAAAAATGATCCTTGTATTATTGCGACAATTTAATTTGGGTCTTCACACTTTATCCCGTGATAGATAGGGTCCATAAAACAATCGCCAATTATCATTTTTGGAAAAATTTCAATGACCGACCAAGGGAATATGCTAACGGATGTATACAAGCGGCACTAATATGGAATGAAAAAATAATTATGCAGAAGATATTACAAAATGTTCCTTGTATTACTGTTGATGTTTAATTTTGGTTATTGTACTTTATCTTACGACTAATTAGTCCTTACCCGACTTCTAATCCCAATTTCAAATATATCCTTCCAAATGCAAGCAGAAATTACTCAATAAGTGCCCAATTAATATGCTAGTTGACACAACTTAAAGAAGTCATCAAAGATGAAAAACTCACGCATCCTTCCAAATGCAGGCAGAAAATTGCTTAATAAGTACCCAATTAATATGCTAGTTGACACAATTTAAAGAAGTTATCAAAGATGAAAAACTTGCACATGTGATCCTAATCTGACTATTCTTAAGTATTATAACTTTTACTCACGCACTAGCATATTTGTCATGACTATTGCCCATTATTTGTGAAATTAACATTTTATGGAAGACAATATAGCCTAGAGTTTTAACACTTTTTCCAGTTCAAATAGACTAAATTCTCAAAAGTAATACTTAAGGGTGATCATTTAGTGAGAATTGCTGCTAGGTCATCAATTCTAAGGACACTAAAACGGTGTTATCGGATCCAGGCTTCCCAAGAGTAAGTCACATGTCATCTTCTTATTTTGTGTGTCGTTGAATTTCGATGTCAAATAAATATAATGTACATTACAATGACCAATTGTTACTTCTGATACAATGAACTATTTATGTGATCTGCACTTTAAGCGGACATATATTGTAAACACACTTTCACATGAATTGATTTATATGTTGGACATGTGTTTATCATTTTTTTTTATTAGTGTCTCCAATTTTGACATTATGTTATCTGGGCTTGTCATCAAATGAGCATAGTAATAAGGGTTAATTTCGTGGAATACCCCAAATTGATATATTTGTAACAAATTTATTCTAAATTAATTTTTTGATTACCAAAAATCTCAAACTAATATACATGTGAAAAATTTATCCTAAATAACCACATAAAACTCTAAATAGGTACACTTATAAAAAGTTTCCTCAAATTAATTTTTTTGACCACAAAAAATCCTAAACTAGACCTTACCTTACCAAAAAAAAAAAAAAAAATCCTAAACTAGTATATTTGTAACAAAATTTTACCCTCCATTAAATTGGATTTATATCACAAAAAATCAACAATGACAAACGAAGAGTAAAATCTCAAACAGCAAAATTTAATGGAAACTAACACATGGTAAATTTGTCATTGTTATACGTGTACCAGTTTAGAGTAAATTTATCAAAAGTATACTAGTTATGAGTTTTTGATGGTAAAAAAAAAAAAAAAAATAGTTTGAGATAAATTTGCCATAAGTGTATCAATTTAGGGCTTTTCATGGTATTAACTCTAGTAATAATCAAGTAAAAATACTTGTTAAACTGGACAAACGAAATGTGGCTGAAAATTTAAACTTAAAATCTTATTGAGAAAGACCAATAATAGAAATTTTTGGTACTCCCAAAATCATAAAGGAAGAGTTTGAATATATTTAGGATGTGTTTGTTTTACGGAAAATGGATTATTTGAAAAACACTTTTCAAAAAATGATTACTTATATTGTTTAGAAAAAATTAATCGATAAAAACTATTTTCATCATCAATAATAATCTATGCCTAAATATTATCATGGGCTTCTATTTATTTATTTTTCTAAACGATATAAGCAATCATTTTTCGCAAAATATTTCTCAAATCACCCATTTTCCATGAAATATATGCACCCTAAGCTCCATCACAATTTTTATTTTTATTTTTTAAAAGTATATGGTGTGCCCTAATTTTTTTCCCATATTAATTTATCACAATTTCATAGTTTACTTTCTTAAAAATGTACCTATTTTGACAGATACAAGCTATAGTTAGATAACTGGATTCCAAAGTCACACGATTCCTCTTCCAAGTACGGACAGATGTGGATACTAAATCTGTACTCTCTCTATTTGGTAGAGGATTGAACTACAAAGACTTCTGACCCAACAAAAACTACAAAGACTTCTAATTTGCACACATTTTGAGCTTGGGACATGCTTCATCTGTGGTGCTAGAACTTGGGAACTCTCCCTTTTCGCTCCTTCCATCACCAACTAATTGAAGTCTTAAGTTGTGCAATTCACCTGGATCTTTCTGCATTTTCACAGCGCGACAACCCATTCATAAGCAAGATACACGAATTTACTAGTCAAATGCAGCTTTTGTTTTACAAAATCATTCATCGAGTCCATCATATGCAAAAGGAAAACAATCCCCATGAAAGCATCGGAATGTGAAGGAAACTACGTATTCAGACTCTGCACATCAGAAAAGCCAATCCTTCAATTCACGATGAACTTGAGCAGAAGTACCAACGTTAGGTCCCAGGCAATCATAATTGGCTCAGGCCAGTCGCTATGCAGAGCGCATATTAGGAGAGCACACTCAACACATCCAAGCATAGCAGCGATCCAAGAAAAGACGAGTTGGAAATCTGGGTCAATATCCAGTCTCCTCGTCAGGAAGGTTAATGGACACCGGATGATAAGGATGACATAACTGATATGCCGAATGCCTTCTGCACTGAGAATTGGACCTGTCAAGGTCTCCCTGACCATGATCAGCGAATGCAAGACAATCAGGATGGTATCAATAGCTCTGTTAACTCCATCAACATCCTCCTCTAACAAAAGCCTTGATATAGAATCAGCAAATAATTGGTTAGACAATCTGTCTTTCACAGAAGCTCTATAAGGATCAAGAATAGGCATATAAAAGATTAACAAAGAAAAACACGTGAGCGGTTCATACTTGCACTAAGTTTTTGAAATGATGGAACAAATACAGAGACATTAAGAAGTTCTTTTTCACGAAAGAAAATGAAGACTGCATTCTGGCAATCCTCCAACTGCAGGCTCACGTTCTTTCCAACCCAGGATATTAAAAAAGGAAATGGCAGATTACACTTTCCCCAACAAACTCAGTTGTTTTAATGTTATGCATACTTGGAGAGGGAATACACTCTGTTATGGGGAATGAGCAAGGAGCAAGGTCGACAATGGAGATGATTCAGAAATGGGAGTGCTGGGCTACATTGCTTAAGACATGTTTAAGGTTGATGACGCTCACCTCCAAGCGAAGTGCTCAGCCAGGTCGTTGCCCTCCATTAACCTCCAGACTTTGCCGAATCTCTCCTGTTCTTCCTGAAAACGGGTTTCGGATGCTTTCGGAGTTGCTCTTCTGAACAGAAGGCCTTGAACTTCCAGGTCGGCACATCCGTTTATCTCGACAGGGTGCAGAACTACTCAACCTGGGGTGTGGATGTTTTGAGCGTACGGGTTTGCTTTCGGGATGTTTGGATGGGGAGTCGCGCTTTGCTTTCGGGATGTTTGGACGGGGGAGTTGCTTTCGGGATGTTTGGACGGGGGAGTCGCCCTTTCCTTTCGGGATGTTTGGACGGGGGAGTCGCCCTTTCCTTTCGGGATATTTGACTATTTGACTTGGGGAGTCGCGCTTTTGCGTTCGGGCTACCTGGGGAGTCGCGCTTTTGCTTTCGGGCTTTTCCGTCTGCGCCTTGCGTTTTGGGTAGTGACTCACTCAGAACGAAAGTGAGCGGTGGAATCTTTAAAATCAGAGGGTGGATCACTCGCCTCAAATTGCTCATGCGATATTTGAATGTGAACACAAACGAGCTCCATCCCTCATTGGATATGATTTATACTAAAGGCATGGTATTATACCTCATATTGAATTTCCTTTTTGAATTTAGACTTGCAGTTTGGGTTGTGTTCATGTGCGTATATGTAGCTTGTAAACCATGTTTATTTTAAATTCGTATCTTGCCGTTAGAAAAATGTTGTTGTCTTTTATGATACTTAGTAGGTTTGAATCCTTACATCTCGTATTTCATGTTTATTGCCCAATTTACACACAAGGAAGTATTTAGACATGTTTCGTTTTTTGAAGTACTTGATAAGTGTGTCTAATAAACGAGCGGTGGACACATTCCTTGATAACTTGAGCTTCCACAAAAGACTGCTGTATAAACAAGTGTTTTTGGCATTTTAATTCCTTGTACATCAAAACGTGCAGCTTAAAATGCTAAAATGAATAACCAACAGCTTGATTCCATGCAGGAGTCCTTAATTCAAGCCAGTAGGGACACATATACCCATAGCGGTCCGACCAACATTGCCAGAACACCCGCCATAAGTACACCGTGGTCGAAATCGCTTGGCAAAAAATAAGGTGGGAGATACTTGGACCTAGGTTTCGACTTTTTCTTTTAGTGAGTGCGGCCTTTCTTGATACTACCTAAAGAGATTTTCTTAAGATATTTACTTACAGTTAATCATATCATTATCCCAAGTATTACCTTTGCTTCCCTTAGCGATTCATTTGAATTGATATCGAAAACTAGTCACATGGCTTGCGAGTTTACCACTAATTAATAGACTAATGGCTCCATTTAGTAATTTATTTTGAATAATTATATTTCCATTTCACGTCAACACTACTTGTACATCTCCGGTGCTTAATAAGCATATTTAGTCTATATTTGATCAGTTACCGAATAACTAGAGATTGATTTATGGAAATCTATTCTAGAAATAGAAAAATGAAATTACGTTACCAAATGAATTTCTGTTCCAAATATGTTCCGAGGAACCAAAAAATAGAGAAATAGAGAAATAGAATAATTGTCATATGTGCCTTAAAATGTTTAGCTTTTCTATTCTAAAACAAAAGTAAGAAATGAAAACTCTATTATCGTTCACACTCGTCATCGCTTGCCGCTTGCCCGTTGCCCGTGGGACGTCGAACGCTTGCCACTGATTGCCTTTCACTTCCCGCTAACTGCTAGCTACCGAATGCCAGACACCGGTCACCTGTTGTTAGTTGCCGCCCCCTCCCCTCGGCCACCAACTACCGGTCACCAAATGTTGCCCCCGACCTCCCACCACCCATCGTTGGCTACCGGACGTTGGACGCCTCCCACCACTACTCAGGAGGGAAAAATTTTGTATCATAATCAAATAAATTTCTATTTTAGGAACATAAATTTTATAAAGTTATCAAACGCGTAATTTTGCTCAAAAACTTGGCTAGGGAGTAGAAATAGAAAAATTAATTCATAGCTAGAAATTAATTTCTGAAATAAAATGATTATCATGCACATTTTTGTTAGTGTTGGACCTTTTAAAAAAAAAAAGAAAGAAAGAAAGCATAGAGATTATTTAAATAGGAGTTTGATATATAAATGACATGAGTCAACTCGCCTTTTTATAGTGAGCTGACGGAGCAGCAATTTTTTGAAACACATGCAGTTTAATAATTAATAATGTTTGGATTAGCCCTGGTCGGCGAATTAAAGTTGCGGGAAATGGGTAACCTTCCTAGAATCATTATGAGAATAAACATTTAAATAAACATTTATACATAAGTTATGTTTATCTAAATTATATATTCCTCCTATAAAGAATAATAAATCAATATTATATTTTCGGGCTCTGTGATTATCGTTTTATGGCTGCCCAATCATGTGGAAGTCTGAAAGCGATGCCCCTTTGTTTCCACCTTAAGCCATTTTCAACCAATCAATATCAAATATTCTGTCTCACCTAATTGGTAATAATTATTATAATATCTGGTAGCTCTTATTTTCTTCCTTCTCCCAACAAAAGAAAACAAAAAAAGATTATTCCCTAATTTGGGGCACCGCATAAAAGAATCGGTTGCTTGGAAAATACTTTCCCAACAATATTGTCCATAACTTATGTGAGTACTAGGAGAAATAACAATTTGTATCTACTTCTTCTTGTCACGAAAGAGAAGAAAACTTACTTCTAATATAGAATTGCATTTTGATAAGATGTCTATTATAATTTAACTTGCCAAAATGACCCTAGTTTTACCATTTTAATCTAGTTTAAATGATTATCAATGGAAAAGTAATTGGGGTCGCTTGTGGTTTCAATATTTTCAAGAAATGGTTGAGTGGAGCACATAGTACCTTTATTTTAATGCTTTAAGAGTCCTAAAAATTGGAGCAAGGGCAAGGAGATCGATAGTTGAACATGGCCAAAATCAGTGTTATTTCTTGTAGGAATTATGAAAGAAGTTAGGGTGCAAATGATAACAATTCCATTTTTCTATTTCTTTGTTTTTATGTTCCCTAAAACAAGTTCAGAACAAAAATCCGTTTGGTAGCGCAATTTCATTTTTCTATTTCGTAATAGATTTATATTCCATAAATAGATTTGAAACAGAAATCAAAAGTTTGAAAATTTTTAATTTTCCTATTTCTAGAACAAAAGTAAGAAATGAAAACCATTTTCATCGTTCACTCTCGTTACTGCAAATTGCCCACCCGTTGCTTGTGAGATGCCAAACACCCGCTATTGATCGTCGAATGTTGCTTGCCCGCTACCGGTCGCCGAACACCCACTGCAGGACACCAGACACCTCCCACCACTATTCGGGAGGAAAAACTTTTAAGTCGTTGTTAAAAAAATTTTATTTCAGAAATAGAAATTTTATAAAGTTATCAAACGCATATTTTTGCTCGAAAACTCGTCCGGAAATAGAAATAGAAAAATCAATTTCTAGCCAAAAATTGATCTTTGGAATGGAATAGTTATCATGCATGCCCTAAATGGCTGTGTGTTTGGTGCCTTTTTTGTCGACTCTTCCATGTAAACTCCGTAGATGCTGTGTGCCACCTGCGCGTAAAATGTTGTAGATTCCATCGCGATGAATAAAGCAAATTATAGTACAACGTTTTTTTTTTTTCACGAACATTGATCAAATATCAGAATGATTTATATTCACTGCTTTGTCGATTAGGCCACATTTGTATTGGGGGAGTTTCACGGTTTATGATTTACGGCTAACTTCAGTTAAGTATAAGATATAGTTAAAACAGCTTAGGCCGAAAATTTATTTTCAATAGAAGAAATGGATTTACTCATTTCGATCTAAATTTTGGAAAGTCTGGTGCCCACCTCATTGAAACGGGAAAATTGGCCCAAATGAGAAGTCATGTTTGCTTCTATCTATCTAGCAGACTATTTCCTTTTCTTTTTTTTATGAATTTGTTTATAAAACTAACATATTCACTTGGGGGAACATCAGTAATATATCACATCTTCGGGGGCAAAAAATGATGATTAACGTGTTATACCATTGATTCACCGAGCCTGAGACCTAGCGCCTAATTCTTCTTCCAATCCCGCCAATTTTTCAGCGACCACCTCAAAGCGTCGCCGCAGATAGGGAAGCAAAGAGCTCGAAAAATGGAGTTCACCCTGAGCGGCAACGCCTTGAAGACCTTCGGTCGCTCCATCACCTGCCTCTCCCACGTCGGCAACGACCTTGCCCTTCAAGCTTCTCCTTCCCAGGTGATTCCATCGATTTCTTCCCCCATAGCTCCGGCGTGTCGCCACTGAACTCCACGTCGATCATCATTCCTCAGCTTCATCCATCGAGTGAAATAGCTACAGCAGTTGCTTCTCCGTGTGCCCTGCTGAACGATGCTTAGTTTAGATGGCTATGATGCTGTGTTATGTATAGGTTTGTTTCGCTGCATACAATGTCAAATTCATGTCAAAATTAGTTGGAATAACTAAATTGGTACTAGATCAAAATATTTCTGACTAAATTGATGTTATTAAAAAGTTTATAACTAAATTGGCACAAATGTAATAGGTTAAGATTTTTTTGACACTTTTCTTGTATGTTTTCACATAAAGTGTATTGATTAGGATTTAATTAACAAGAAAAAAGGGAATTACTCACAAGGAAAACGCAATGGCTGAGCCACAAAAAAGAAGTCAGCTGGGAAAAAAGTGGCTCCACTTTTTTCTTCTTTTTGGCTTAGTTTTTAATTTCTTCTTTTTGTTAAAAAGAGAAACTCATATTACTTACAATTAACTTCATATGCATGTTGCACGTAGTGAAGAGACAAATATCCATTGGCAGTAGATGTAGGTGGTACCTTCTTTCATGGATCGTCAGGGGGGCTGCTTTCTCCCCCAGCCGGGAAAAAGAAAACCCCCACTCGCCCTCCTTCCTCTTCTTTTAGTTTAGCTATCAGAAAATATTCCAAATGAAAATTTGAAATGAATTTATTTTCTTATAAAAAGATTTAAGGACTTGAAGTGGCCAGTCAACCAAATGTTTGCCTATAATTATTTTCTTGAGACTTGAATAGGGGTAATTTTGTACAAAATTTGCAATTGAGTAAAAAAGAAAAGAAAATCCCCAACTTGAATTAGAATTAGGTTCTTACTTCAATTTTTAACATTTTTTTCTTCCTCTCCACCCTATCCTCGACCGCTCGGCACTCGGTCCTCACCACTCGTTGCCTAATCCCATCGCTCGTCGCAAGCTTCAATCCATCGTCCACAGTTGTCTGTTCTCTAAGAAGTTCCATCGTCCGCAAGCTTCAAGTCCGTTGTCCACGAGTTCAAGTCCTTCTTTAGTGCCGCTTTTGCTCTCGTGCACATTTTGTTCTTCAATGCCACTTGGCTGAAGGAATTAGGGGCCACATGAGGCTCCGATGGTTGCTTTCATTAATTCCGTCAGTGGCGGGAGGCATAATTCGCCCCCAGCACAATCAAACAACAGTTCCAGAGGAACACTCTTGATCCGCACGGTAGGATAGACAACCGATGCAGAAATTCTGCACTGCCCTATCATGGGAATGCTTATGTGCTGATGATTTTTTAGGCATGGCGAAAGATACCCCAGAAACAATTCTTACGAAGATTAAAAGAGAGAAGGAGAAACTGCCGGCGTTAAAATAATGGAATAGAGTATGTCCAAGAAAAGAGGTCGTTGCTGGCGCGTCTGAAAATTCCAAGCCCCGAAGATACCTGGGCCACGTTTTCCTACGATAATTACCGAAAAATCATTAACTGATCTAGGGCACGAGTCAGAACAATGATTGTATTTGGGAACATAAACTAATTTAGTTAGTATATCCCATGTGATGATGATGACCTTCCATGTGGGGCCGAAAATAATCTAATATAATAATGCATTCTACCTGAAAAAAAGAAAAGAAAAAAGAAAAATGGCAACCGGAGAGTGAAAAGTTTGCGATCGCCCATGATATCCACGCCAATTACTGCAGGGAGCTTTTGGCAGTGGATTGAGGCAGAAGTTTGTTAACCTAGGTTGTAATTGGCCCTGTGAATGATGATTATAAATCTAAAGTGATTAAAAGAATCTTATACTATTGATAGGGTTATTTAAAGTCATTATATGCTGACTAAGCAATCGTTCATCTATTAAATATGTGCATTCCCTTTTCTCCAATTTGCGCATTTCCTTACTTTGAAATGGACTAGGTCCATAAATTAACCTCCAGTTATCAAGTTGCTAATCGAATATTGACTGAATATGCTTACTAAGCACCAGAGGTATACAAGTAGTGTTACAACCTCAGTAAAGATATAAATTCATTATAAATTCATTATCCTTAATAATTAAATTTTGTCAATAATTCAAATTATCGAATGATCAATCAAAAAAACATAATATACTCGGTTAAATGTCAGTGATATAATCGTATGAATTTTTTGTGAACCTTGATGGTCTACGAAGGTAGCCGGCCTTAGGTGAGGGCCACCCTCATCAACCAAAGTGCAGGTGTCCCTCGCCCAAGGCGATTGAGGGAAAAAGGGAAAAAGGGAAAAAGAAAAAAGAAAAGAAAAAGACAAAATTAAAAAAAAATAAAAAAAAATTATCCTTGTTAGCACCAATTCTACCATATAAGATGATTGACGTTGACTAGATGGTCATGTTAACTATTTTCGATCAAAATTGATTGGAATAACTAAATTGACAAATCGTTAAAAAGTATAGGACAAAATTGACAAATTATCAAAAGGTTTAGGACTAATTGTCAAACAATCAAAAGGTATGATGACTAAATCAACACAGATAAAAAATTTTGGACTAAATTGACCACCGTACAATATATTTAATTTTTTTGCATTAACTATATTTTTTTTTTTGACATGTCAAACTGCATAAGAGAGTTATTTTTCCGCAACATGCCTACTAGTTTTGTACTATTATAACATGTTGATGCCACATATTGATCTTGAGCTTTTAGCCCTTACTTTTTGTTTGCATTTGGACGGGGAAAAAAAATACGACATTCCTCAAATCATGATTGAACATTGGTCCACCGGCCAATTACATGACAAAAATGAAATTTTGTTGTGATTTACGCGTCAATGCCACATGTTCATCTCCAAGGTTAACTTAGCACATCCTGTCAATATTTGGACAAAAAATATGGAATTGGTCCTGAATTTGTGACATGGGATTAGTTGGGGGACCAAATCCGTTACAAAACAAAGTACAATGACAAAAAATGATAGTGAATGTCCAAGGTACAGTTGGTAAAGAGCAACCGTTGATTCATGTAAATGATGGAGATATGTTAAGACACTCGTGACCTATGTCCTAAGTACATTATTTGCTCCATGAATCTCGGTCACTAGGAAGATCAAGAATTAAAACCCGGATATATTAACAAAATGAGGGGGAAAAAGTATAGAGTACAAAACTCGGGTAAAAATTGGTGTTCCAACACTTCCATCCCATCTATGAGTTTCTTGTAAATAAAGAAGACGAGTTGCAAAGTAAACGGAATTTTCTTGTGATTTGCTTTTGGGCTTTTGAGGGTCCGCATTTGGCACTTCATCTTGAGTACACCTAAAGTCGAGCAGGAGAAAACGGCATAGTCCGCTCCGTGGAAGCCTAAACCCCATTCTCCACTAAAGAAAAAGAGATAATTGATGAGGACTTAGGGCGATTTCCTTGCCTTGAATCTCAATGTATCGGGTCCATCATCCAGGACTTAGGGCGATTCCCGCCCCCATATGTACAGTAAACGGCAAATCTTAGTTGTCCACATCTGTCCGTACCTTGGTCCCGCTTTTCTCTCTCCCATCCAATGGTCTTACTAGTTACAGAACCCCCAAAATCTCCTATGATTTTGTAATTACTGGGACTGTTCCCTTTTGTTAACTTTCTCGAGGGACCACTTTTTACTTCCCAAAAACTACCGATTAACCCAATCCATTCAGACTATTTTATTAACATTTCTACACAGAATGAATGGGATGCTGGGGTTGAAGGGGTTGAATGGGTTGAATGGGGTCGAAATGTTATAGAATGTCGAATTACTCATTCAACCCCACCCATTCATCATTCCGAAATGGTATAGAATGTCGGTAACCCATTCAACCCCACCCATTCTGTGGGGTAATGTTAATAAAGTAGTCCGAATGAATTGGGTTAATCGGTGATTTGCCCATTGTCTTTTCTGTTTCTCACAAAACCAAAGCGTGGGAGGTGCTCAGATAGTCTATGCATTCAGGCAAGAAAGGAAGAGACTTAGCAAGGCAAAGTGGGAAGGTTAACGGAGAACAACAATCCAGCAGCTGATCACGGTCGTCGGAGGTAAGTTTCGTCCACCTCGAACATATCTTAAGTACTGTAGCCCAACCTCCATCTGTAAGTTGGATATTTTGCAAGTCAAATCATGCAAAAATCTTGATTTCCTTTCCATTTCCTAAGAACCTCAACTCTGATCACGTCCACTGTATGTAATAAATACGAGAATGCTGCTTTAATGGGGAAAAAAATGCACTCTACGTGAATCCGGTGAACTTTGCAGCACCCAACTTTTTTGCCATATTCTTTTTATCTTTTAGTTATTGATCCAGGTTTTTGTTCTCGTTGTTCATAATGGTTCGATTCTCGGAACAGGGAATGTACTTAGGGGCCATTTAGGCCTTGTTTGGTAAAAAAATATTTCTATTCCTCCGAACAATTTTTTTTTTTTTTGGTCTAGAAAAAAAAAACAGAAATGTGTTTGGTAAAACTTTTTTTCCCGAGAACAAAAAATCTATTTTTTTGTTTCGGGAACAGAAACAAAAAGTAAAAAAATTATTTTTTGTTTCCGAGAACAATTCCAAGAAACAATTTTTCTTTCTATTCTCTTTTCTTCACTTTTCTTCTTCTCTTTATTTTCTTCTTTTTATTTTTTCTTTCGGCCAGTTGCCGGTCTTAGCCATGACCGGTGCCGACGACCGGCTAAACGAGGGCTAGCGACCTTGCCAGAGGATCGCCAGCCCCCAGAGACACCAAGCCACAGCGAGGTCGGCCTCGCGCTCACTCAGCCCAAACGAGGCCGAGCCTCATCGGTGGCCTAGCGAGGCTTGCCTGGCCACCAATGCCACCGGCAAGGCTTGGCCTCGCCCAAATCTGGCGAGCATCGTGAGGCTTGGCCTTGCTAGATTTGGGAGAGGCCAAGCCTCGCCGATGGTCAAGCAAGGCTCTGGCAAGCTCGTGAACCTCGCCTAGCCGGTTGCCAAGAACCGACGATCAGCCACAAAGAGGAAAAATGAGAGAAAAGAAAAAAGAAAGAAGAAAAAAATGAAAATATAATAAAAATATTAAAAAACTAAAAGAAACAACAAAATTATATAATTTTACCAAACGCATTTCTTTTTTCGGGAGTAGAAATTTTGTGCGATTACAAAGCGCGCTCTTATACTCAAAAATTGTTCACGGAAATAGAAACAAAAAAAATATATTTTTGTTCGAAAATTGTTCCCGGAACACCAAACGTACCCTTAGTGAATATAAAATGGCTTGGTTTTGGCATTTCCTATATCAGGCTAGTTATGTCGTACCGTCTACATTCTGTCTTCTACTCTTTTGCTAATAGATCCAGGTTTTCATTCTCAACGTTCATAATGACCTGATTCTCAGAAACGGTGCATTCATATTCACGAGGAAGCATGTTCAGTGGAGTTCAATTGTCCTCATCGACAATTTTTTTGTACGAATTGGAAAACATTCATGATATTCATTCGGTGATTGAATATAGTTAGATTCAAAGCAGCAATAATCCCTTCCAGAGTTTTTTCCTTTTGGGGGTCGAAATTCCTCTTGAGTTCGAATACCATTAAAACGGCTGAGTTTGTCTAACGAGAGTGAAACGCCTTAATACATTTCTTTCTGAAAAATCACATAGGTGGAAAGAATGTTAGAAGTTACTTGGTGGGAAAAGTCTGTACTTTGATGAAGAGACACGACTGTATATACACTTCGTTTCTTTCTTTTGTCCAATACCCTGTAAAGTCTTGTTAGCTTTTCCTACTAAGAAAATACCTGCTATTTGCTTTACTCTGTTTTTGCCTGGTAAGCATGGGGCTTCCCTGCAAGTTTTGAGCGTCTGGGTGGTTTTGTTTTTGTGAATGTCGTTAAAGTGAGCTGGGAAAGGTTTATAGGAGTTAAGGAGGTATCCCCTTGTCCTCTGATGTTACACTTTGTCCAAAATAAGAGTTTTCAATGTCTTAATTAGTCACGAAATAATAGATGGGTTATTCTCCTACAGTGCATACATAGATTAGACTCCTGCGATGCATAAACTCATTAGCTATAATGTGCACCAGAAGCTTGCCAATATGCTGCGAATTAAATTTCCTTTGAAACTTAAATGGTAGTTCTTGATGTGTTTCTGTGAGTATATTAGTTAAGGGGCCTTGGGAATCGCTTATGTTTATTGTAGACTCATATCTTGAGAGCTTTTGAAAAAACTATATTCTATTACACAGAAACAGCTCGGAATTTAAGCTTTTGCAAAAGACTATCGTCTGACAAATAGTTTGCTTTTTTTAATTTGAAGGTATGGAGCAGAGCTTCGAATTCAAATTGCTGCGATGTATAATGAACATCTTGATTCCATGGAGGAGACCTTACTTCAAGCCACAAGGGACATGTATAGCTATACTAGTCCGGCCAACATTACCGGTGCACCCATCATGCTTATCTACACATTGGTAAAAAACGTTCAGCGGAAATAATTTTGGAGATAGGAAGGCAAGATATTGGCCCAATGTTTCAACTTGCCTACGCCTTCATTTCTGTTGTTCTCGGATGTGTTGCGTGTAGTCTACTGATTTACATTTTGCTTGGTAACATGCCTTGGCCAATTCTCGTTCTTTACCTCCTGATGTTGATAATCCCATTCAAATTCAAACCTTAAGATCAATTGGAGAATGGTAAAAATTTCCGGTTTTCCTAATGTTGTTGTCATGCTCTTTGCGAAGTTGGTTTTGATGTGTGTCTTGCCAATGCTGGCTAAACTTGAACCTCTTGTTGTATTATTATTACCTCAAACACTCTCTATTTTTATTTTGATTTTCTATTACAAGTATATATATTTAATTGTTGTTTAACTAATTGTATTGTAATAGTTAAATAAAATTAATATCACATGCAGTTAAATCATGTTATGAGATAATCTACATTTAAAAGTAACTAATCCATGATAGAGTTGCATTTTTTAACCCTAATTATAAATTTGATGTCATTAATTGATCTCCAACTGCAACCTGATATTTAAGCGCCGGGCTCAGGTGATATGGAAGCAGTCTCACCTCAAAAACCGTAAAATCGAGGATATATGGTTTGAAATGACTCTCCATTTAATTTTTTTTTTTTTTTTTTTTGGCTAACTGCTCATAAAAGAAGATGGTAAGTCTTCACAAAAGAACAAAAATAAAGATGCAATTTATTGTTATTTTTCTTTAAAAAAACGTGAAATAGCTCGCACCTATATTATGAGAAAATTCAAAAAGATGCTATTAATGTCAATTATGTTATAAATAGCAAAAGCTTTTATATGAAGATATAACTATTTTGATCACATATGTTATAAGTACATAATTGTTATGAAATACATGAATGGATAGAATACATGAATGAATATTCATTATATTCATCTTATCCAATGTACTTATTATGGTACATTTGTATCAAATGTTCTAAGTACATCTCCTATACAATGAACGTTCGTCTCCCTTATCCCGTACATGTATCATTCGATACATTGATATTAATGATAAGTACATTCTTGTTCTCCTATAAATAGGAGTTTAGTTTTGATGTACAATACACAATCACACAGAAACACGACAGGTGAGATACTAGAAATAAAGCTCTCTCATCTTGCTACTATCTCTAGTGTTCACTTGCTTTCTCTTCTCAAATCTCTTCTCTATTATATATTCGCCACGCGATATTTTACAACACGTTATCAGCATGAAGATCTACCGATTGAGTAAGTAACTTTTGAAGCACGAGGATCTACCGATTGAGTAAGTAACTTTTGCAAGCACGAAGATCTATCGATTGAGTAAGTAATTTTTGTAAGGTGGGTATTCTTATTATTGATCAACTTATACTTCATCTTCTTCTATCAATTCTTCATTTTTATTTTTCTTGGCCCGAAGCCAAACTTTTAAATCTAAAAGTATCATTCTGCTCCTGAAGTAGCGGTGGATATTTGGAAATCCTTTTAATTAATTTAAGGATTTATTTTTGCAAGGATTATGGCAAATATTGAAAAGCCCAAATTCCACATCCTGGAAGTGAGTGGAAAGAATTATCTATCCTGGCGTCTTGACATGGAAATGCACCTCCAAGGGCAAGGTCTTGCTAATACAATTACAGAGGATGGAACCTCAAATGAAAAGGATAAAGCAAATGCGCTGATTTTTATTCGGCGTCATTTGCATGAGAGCCTGCAGACTCAATATTTATCCGTTCGAGACCCGCATATCTTGTGGACGAGGTTGAAGGATAGGTATGATCATACAAAAACTGTTATCCTCCCTCAAGCACAATATGATTGGCAAAATCTCAGACTACAAGATTTTAAATCAGTGTCTGACTATAATTCCGCTTTATTTGATATCGTTTCTCGACTTGAGTTATGTGGTATCAAACTCACTGATGCAGAATTGCTTGAGAAAACTTTCTCCACCTTTCATGCTTCGAATATTGTATTGCAACAGCAATACCGGCAACGCGTTTGCCACATATTCTGAATTAATTTCTGTGCTTCTTCGCCGAGCAAACTAATGAATTGCTGCTCAAAAATCATGATCTTAGACCTGCTGGCTCAAAAGCATTGCCTCGAAGCACATGCTAACTTTGAGAAAATACTGGCCATTTTAAGGGCTATAAGCGCGAGCAAGAATATAATCCTAGAAGGGATGGCAAGAAATTTAACCGCCCTAGGAAATCAAACTTTGGCCTGAATCATGGCAAAGAAAAGAAGCAAAAGAAGGTGATTAATGAAAGTATTTGTCATCGCTGTGGCATGACTGGGCACTGGTCACGTACCTATCGTACGCCAAAACATTTTGTTGACCTATACCAGGCATCTTTAAAGAATACGGGCAAGCGTGAATCTCATGCCATTGAAATCAATCCTACTGCCATAACCACTGTTGAAACCAACAATATTTCCATTGGTGGAACTCATCTTGCTCCTGAAGTAGCAAATGTGAAGACCTCTGATTACTTTGATGAGACATCAGATTGGTGGATGATGATTTGAATTTCAAATTTTATGATTCTAATAATTTCTTTATAGTTGTTTCGCTTTAGATATATTACTTATTATTATTCTTTCATATGGTTATGAAATGCTTATGAACCTATAATATTTATTTGACTCTATAACTAAAATGCAATATTGATTAACCCCAGAAGTGGTTATATGGCTCAATTGAGGGGGAGATATTATGAACTATATATTGCAGTATTGATATGCGGCGAGTTCACAAGATGAAATAATGATTAGCCCCAAGAGTGGCTATATATGCATTGCACTCTTTTTTCTTTATGTCCGGTTTTTTCCCATAGGGTTTTTCCGGCTTAAAGTTTTTAACGAGGCAATTAATGCATCCATAAAAGGGAGAGATCATAACATGTGTGCTCTGCACTCTTTTTCCCTTTTGTCCGGTTTTTATCCCACTGGGTTTTTCCGGCTTAAGGTTTTTAATGAGGCAATATCATTCGATGCACATTCGTAATGAATATGATGAATATTCAAGGGGGAGTGTTATGAAATACATGAATGGATAGAATACATGAATGAATATTCATTATATTCATCTTATCCAATGTACTTATTATGGTACATTTGTATCAAATGTTCTAAGTACATCTCCCTATACAATGAACGTTCGTCTCCCTTATCCTGTACATGTATCATTCGATACATTGATATTAATGATAAGTACATTCTTGTTCTCCTATAAATAGGAGTTTAGTTTTGATGTACAATACACAATCACACAGAAACACGACAGTGAGATACTAGAAATAAAGCTCTCTCATCTTGCTACTATCTCTAGTGTTCACTTGCTTTCTCTTCTCAAATCTCTTCTCTATTATATATTCGCCACGCGATATTTTACAACAATAATCTTTAATAATTAATTTTTGTCATTACTTCATGCTATCTAATGATATATATATATATAAAAAACTAAAATACTTTCTTGGGTAAACATCAGTGATATAATCGTATCTTTGGGGGCCAAAAAATGATATTTAACATGTTACATCATTAATTCACCGAGCCAAAGAAAGACCAAGCGTCTCCCTCTTCCAATCCCGCCAATTTTTTAGCGACCACCTCATAAAAATGGAGATCACCCCCAGCAGCAACGCCTTGAAGACCTTGGCTCACTCCATCACTTGCCTCTCCCGTGTCGGCAACAACCTCGCTATCAAAGCTTCTCCTTCCCAGGTGATTTAATTTGTTCCCTCATTTCTTCTTCTTCTCCGTTGTCTCTCTCGCCCACAGCTCCGGTCAAAAAGTTCGTGGTCGCCATTGAAATCCATGTCAATTGTTCCTCAGCTTCATCCATTGAGCGAAAAGCAAATTAGTTGCTTATTGGTGCCCCAATGAGCGATGCTTAGTTTAGATGCTTATGTTGTGTTAGGTATTGGCTCATTTCACTCGATACAACGTCCAATTGACAAATTTGAGTCCTTCAACCGATTGCCGATTGCCGAATTGCCGAGTGTGTGGAGCTTCTAGCGGTGGATTTGAGGCAGAAACTTATTAATCCAAGTTGTGATTGGTCCTAGTCGACGATGATTAGAACTTAGACGTTTATAAATATGAAATCATTTCATTGAAAGAATCTAATATTGTTGATAGGGGGATTTCAAAATCATTATATCATAAGACCGAGGCAATTCACAGCTATAGCCAGGAGAACTACTAGTGCTACTTGAAGAAAATGTCAAATAGTGAAACAGAGAAAACAAACCCTGTGGATAAGCTTCTATGGGGGCTGCTATTCTGTCTCGATAATTCTTTCCTGGTTTGTATGGTGAAGTTTATGGTGTCGCATGGAGGTTTGCGACACTCAATAAGTGAAAGCACGATTGCATTTACTAGAAAAAGTCTCGCATGACCATACTTTTCCAGGATGTCCTTTTGCCTCGTCTTATTTGATTACCAAATAACAATAGAAATTCCAAGTCTAAGCTCATGTTTGGCACTTGGCACTATTTGTGATTATTTGAAACTGGAATAGAAATAATATTGATTGGTATACATATCACATTCTTACTTACAGATTTTTTATTAAGATTCCAATATTTGTATTCAACCTCCATCTTTCCCTTCACACACTCAATCCATTAAGATCTAACAATGAATTGATTACCTTCAAGGCAAACATCTTCAAAGTGTTTACAATTGTTGACACCCGAATTTTTTTGACGTTTTTAAATATCCATTTATTTTGCAAAAAAAAAAAAAAAAAAGTATGAAAGATAAGAAGTAAAAAAAGAAAATTTAAAAATGAACAAAGTGGACCAAACAAAAATGAAATAAAAACAAAAATAAATGGAGGAAATCGAGCGGACCGGCGTGTCTAACCATCACTTAAATATTTTTTCTATATTAATTTTATATTTTATATCTAACTCTCTCCGCACATTTAAATTTATTTCACACGAACACCTGTACTCTTTTTACAGTATGGGAAGAAAAAGTAACTTTATGCATGAATTTATGAGCCTAAACCTCAATTGGTTTGATTTATCTGTTACCGTCATGTGATGTAGGAAAATACATAATAAGCACACGTGGCCGTTGTTCTTTGGCCATGCACTAGGCATGAGTACCTCGTGACATTTTCAAGTGATGTACGAAGAAATTATCCAAGTAATTTTGGTAAGCTAGTCTTAAAAGCACAATGCTGATGACTAAACCAAAGCATTGTTAATCCGGTTAGTTATCTTATTGAATTTGTTTTCTATATAAGGAAAAAGTATTTTAAGAAATCCTAAACTTATTGTATCGTACCAATTTAATTCCGAACCATTCAATTGAACCAATTTAGTTTTAAACATTTTCATGTTAGTATCAATTCAGTCAATTTGACCAATTTAGATTGGGAATTACTAACGTGAACGCCTAGACGTCCTACGTGATGACTAGCATGACATGGACAATTTTTTTAATTTTAATTTTTTAAAATTTTTTGTTAATTTTTTTCTTTTTCCTTTTTCCTTTTTTATTGTTATCTTCATTTCTTTTTTTCCTTTCTCTTTCTTTTTACCCTTATTACCCTCTACTAGTCGCTAGTAGATGAAGGTCGCTGGCTACTAATGAGGGCAAGGGCCTAGACACCCTCATGAGCCATTAGCGACGGTCGAAGAGGGCACCCTAGGCAAGGGGCATCGCTGCCATTGCCGAAGGCCTCAAGCAAAGGTCCCCTCTCAAGATCTAGTGAGGGGCGGCCTTGCCTAGCTATTGCAAGCCTTTGCCCTAGCCAGCAACCTTTGCCAATTTTGCGACTGGCAGAGGATAATACGAATAAAAGAAAAAAGAGAAAGGAAAGAAAAAAGAAAAGATGGAAAGCAAAGAAAAGAAAAAATAATAAATAATTCAAAAAATTTAAATAAATAATGTGTCCACATTGTTGCCAGGCGTGTCGCATAAAACGATCAACATTTACGTCAACATTTTTTGACCTAAATTGACTAGATAGATTGAATTATTACATATGTCAAAAAAGTTTAGAATTAAATTGATATAATTAAAAGTTTTACGATTGAATTTGTATTCCAATACAATAGGTTTATAAATAATTTGATACTTTTCCCTTCTATACAGCTTGCTCAAATAAGCTCCATGCTCCGTTCCACACCTAGAAAATTAAAATCAACCGTAAATTATAGAATTATGAGAGGGTAACGATGCATTCCTCGCTTCGCCCCGAACGGACCATGAAGTTATTTGTGGAATACCAGATGACTTGTTCGATAAGTTTTGAAAAATCAAAAGAGAGCAAGTGGCAATTTGGAGAAAAATAAGTCTATATGGGTGGGACCCTCTCGAGGCCATCCACGATGCGCCTTAATTTTTTAATTCGCAAAAAAGTAATTTTTTATCAACACATGCGTAAATGCTTCTAACTCCATCACTCTCAAAGGATGTACAGAAATCATGATGATTTACATTTACATTATTATGTATCATTCTAGCTACATTATAATATCTGGAACTTGCTTACAGTAATTTGTACTTTTTCTTTTTCGCACATCTTGAGGGGCATCTCCTTTGCCTTTTTTGAACCTTAAACATCCAAAATTTTCATAATAGATAATTATTGACGCGAGTATGGATATTCAAATCTAATTTTCTCATGATCTTTAAAAATTTGAATAATATTTTAGAATTAACAGAATAGTACAAAAGTTACTTTTAACTTTTTGATTAGTCTAGACAAATAACCATAATTTGAATTGGCATATCAGTTAACTAATATAATTTAAATTAAATGTAATTTGCATCACGAAATCAAAGACACTCGTAAGGTATGCAATCAATAAATGATTCACATCCGGAAAAAGCGGTGTATTGCTGTTGAGACTGATGTAAATATTTTCACACGCCCCGAATCACAACAGAATCAGGTAAAAACTAATCTGCCATACACCGTGCCGACTAGCGTGTTCTCTCCATATCTGTCCTCCGTATATTTCTGAAGAACACGCATAGTCTCTCGAAGGAGGAAGAGAATGGATCCTGTACAGGTTGCGGAAGCTCTTGCTTGCCCAAAAGTATCATCAGCTCTTTGCCACGAATCACCAAATTCACCAACTTGGAGTTCCGGCAATGGCAGCACAGATCGATGCCCAGCCTTCCAGCATCCCTTGCAGCCTGCTTGTCTTCGTCAACAGCAACGTCATCTGTGTGCAAGCCGGGAGCAGTTCGCCTTTACTCTCCTTGAGGTTGATTTGTCTCTCTCCCTCTCCCTTTTGTTTTGTGCGCAATGCGGATCAAAGAATCCTGATGAACTTCTTTTAGACTTTTCAATTTATGCCGGAAGAGGACGAAGGCCTCTCTATATTCTCAACCACCACTCTCGTTTGGTCAAAATGGAGCCAAACGAAGAAGCTGTTAGGGAAGGAGTACTCTCGGTTGCAGATAAGTGAATTGAGAGTTATTCTGTGATGAGAACACCCTATCTTTTGCTGAATTATTTTGCTGAATCATATGCGCCATTGATTTGACCTGAGTTTAGACATTGTAAGTTTTGTTTGATGATTGTAGGTGATTCAGTTGGTTGATAGCAGGAGATGCACCACTTCCTTTACTCTTCTTCATTGATGTCTCTTCTCCATTGATGTCGCAGCTTAGATGTCTATGACTTCCTTCATGCAATTCTTTGATGTCGATAGTAATGCGATTCTTTAGTGAGCGAATATAGAAAAGCATGTGACTTTTCTCTTTGGCTTTCTTTTCCCTGCCAATATTCTTTGTGTTGGGATTACCTGATCCCCAAAACACCGGATTCGACACTAAATCGAACCCCTAAATCAATGCGGAAGCGAAGCCCAAGAAAACGACACGCATCACCGATCGTAAAGCACACCACAGATTCGAGCGTACCTTGTTAGCCACAGATTAAACACCGACGCCAATGGAGGAAGAAAATCCGGTCGAATTCGATCCGATGAAGCCCTTGAAGAGAAGAAGCGTTACTGTTCTTCCTTTTGCCTTTTTGAGAGAGAATACGCGCGGGAGAGAAAAGACGTAGTGATTTCCAACCGACGTCTTTTCTCTCTCTCTCTCTCTCCCTTTTATATCCCCTCCTTTCCACGGGCCCTATTCCCGTGGGCCGGGCTTTCTGGGCCCAGCTTGGGCGGACAGGGCCTTAAGCCCAAATCTAATTAAATAAAGCTTTCATCTCCCACTCGCACAAGGTGGGCCGAACAGGATTCTCTTTACCTCTCTTCAACATTCATACCGGTGAATAATCCGTGCGACCAGCATACTTTGAGAGCTCGTTGCTATACATCTGTTAGGAATATATAGCAACTCATAATTGGGCGTCACACTCTGAATAGATTTAGTATGCAGTACCCTAGATCGATCGATCACATTTATATCTCTCTTGATCTCTTTTAAACATGATATATATATATTGTATTCACAATTATAATTATCACAAAGACAGTCATAATTGGTCGACCAGTGAATACAAAACCACAATGTGATTCTCCAAAATCGATCTTCCTCTTTCCTTCAAACTCTCAATTTCAGTCCAGCTTACTTTTCTAGAAATGCCCCATTAGATCGAATCATCTCATGACCATTGGCAACACCCTAAGATAGCAAACACTAAATAGAAACCTTGAGAATAAGTAAGAGTCCTAAGGGGACTAAAAAATGAGGAACTCTTTTTCTCAAGAGTCTCACACGTCATAAAAGTTGAGATCAAACTTTTTGCCACTCTTATTGGTCGTCTCATGCATACGTAGTATGAAATACGTATTACGGTATTAACTCCTTTCCCATGGAGCGTATGTCTACACTTTTCAATACCGTACAGATGATAGTTCGACATACCCAATGTCTAACTTGAGTTCACATATCTATTCATTCACAAAATTCATCGAACTCACATCCGGCATCTTAGACGGATAGAGTAAAATATGTGGGGTATTTTACTTTCGGACATCGTAAGAATTATGTCCTCATCTTAACACTCGATTAAGGCGACATACGTATTTTAAGCTTGAGCTCTCGATTATCACCTAGATAATAAGTTTAAAAACAGTCTCATCTCTATTTATCACACAGTAAACAGAGGCGATTACCCGTGTGAGTGGGCTAATCTAATATCTGTCCGACATACTTCTCAACCTAAGATAATGCACTAAGCATTAAGATGCATAAAGATCAAACAAGGATTCATAGGCATTAATCAATGAAAAACAAAATCTCATAAATGTGAACAACTCAGGGAAATTACAATTCAGTACATCAGACTCTACGCAATCCTAGAGATTTTACATGACCACAAAACACATCTCTAGGTATTGGCTTTGTCATAGGATCTGCTACCATTCTATGCGTAGATATGTACTGTAAGTTCACATCCTTTCGTGCAACCATATCTTTTACAAAGTTATACTTGGTATCTATATGTTTGGTCTTGCCATGATACTTTGGATCTTTGGTGTACGCTATAGCTGCTTGGCTATCACAGTTAACCAACAATGGGTTTGCAGCTTTCTCAATAACACCTAAATGATCCAAAAATCTCTTAAGCCAAACTCCTTCTTGTACCGCTGCTGATAATGCCACGAACTCAGCTTCCATCGTGGATAAGGCTATACACGTTTGCTTCTTCTTGCTCCATGATATGGCGCCATTGTTCAAGTAAGAAAGCAAAACCTGAGGTAGATTTCCTTTCATCTAAATCTCCTCCCCAATCAGCATCCGAATAGCCTTCAAGTCGCAGATCCTTTCCTTGATAATTCAACTTGAAATCAGCAGTTCCCTTCAGATACCTCAGTATTCTCTTCACGGCTTTCCAGTGTGCTGGACCCGGGTTGGATTGGTATCTACTCACCATTCCAACCGCAAAACATATGTCGGGTCTTGTACACATCATAGCGTACATTAAGCTCCCAACAGCACTAGCATAAGGAACATGTTTCATTTGTTCCTTCTCTTGTGGAGTCCCTGGACACAGTCTGTGGCTCAACCCTTCACCTTTTGCAATAGGAGTGTCTATGGGTTTACAGTCTTGCATACGAAATCGTTCAAGAACCTTATTTATATAGGTTTCTTGCGAAAGAGACAATGATCTCTTCGAACGATCTCTCGAAATCTTAACTCCAAGAATATATGCAGCCTCACCCATATCCTTCATCTCAAAGTTAGAAGACAACCATCTCTTGACAGTATTAACTAACTCCATATTGCTTCCGGCAATTAGTATATCATCAACATATAATGATATGATCACAAATTGATCCTTGGATCTTTTGATATATACGCAATGATCCTCATCAATCATTGTAAAATCATATGCCATTATGGCATTATGAAAACGTATATACCATTGTCTTGATGACTGCTTAAGGCCATATATCGACCTCAAAAGTCGACATACCTTTTCTTCTTGGCCTTTTACTATGAAACCAGCAGGTTATTCCATATATATTTCTTCCTCTAATTCTCCATTGAGGAAAGCAGTCTTTACATCCATCTGATGTAACTCAAGATCAGACTAGCCACTATTGCCGAATAATGCGAATCGAGGTAAACCTTACTACGGGGAGAAAACGTATCTTCATAATCAATTCCTTCCCGTTGATTATACCCCTTCGCCACAAGGCGAGCCTTATGCCTTTCTATCGAGCCATCAGCCTTTCGCTTTATTTTGAGAACCCATTTGTTCCCAATAGCTCAAGCGTCCTTTTGGAAGATCAACCGGTTCCCGGACTTGGTTTGATTCCATTGACTCCATTTCCTCTTCCATTGCACGAATCCATTTTTCCTTACTAGGGCACTTCAGAGCCTCATTGATATTTCTTGGCTCATCCTCATCTTGTGGAGCAACCATAAAAGTTTCCCCTTCAATGTCAAAACGTCGACGGGGAATACTTTGGCGACTTGTTCGCCTTACGGGAGATTGTACACTTTGCACATCATCCCCTATTACGCTCCCACTTGGATGAACTCCACTAATATCATTATCTTGATCCAAAGTCTCAAATAGGGAGTGATCTTCCCCTATTTCGCCCTTCTTAGGAAACTCATCCTCTAAGAATGTGACATCTCGTGATTCATATTCAGTTACACTCCCACTTTCCTGCTCACCAATGAACACATACCCTTTTGAGTGTTCCGAGTATCTTATGAAAATACTCTTCTTTCCTCTGGGACCTAATTTCCCAAATTTGTGAGAGGACTCATGTGTATAGGCAGCACAACCCCATGACTTAAGAAAACTTAAGTCCGGTTTTCTACCTGTCCATAACTCATATGGAGTGGAAGTAACTGATTTGGAAGGCACACGGTTAAGTATATAGGCAGCAGCTAACAACGCATCACTCCAAAAGGTAATTGGTAAGTTAGCTTGCGCCATCATAGACCTAACCATTTCCAATAGGGTTCTGTTTCTTCTCTCCGCAACACCATTTTGTTGAGGAGTATACGGAATAGACAACTGTTTTTCTATTCCTTTTTCATCACATAATTTTCTGAACTCATCAGATAAATATTCTCGACCTCGATCGGATCTCAATGTTTTTATTTTCTTGTCTAATTGATTTTCTACCAGGTTCATAAACCTTTTGAAACAACTTATTGCTTCAGACTTATGAGAAATCAAATAGACATATCCGAATCAAGTATAATCATCAATAAAGGTGATGAAATAAACAGCCCCATGCCTTCCTCTCACATTCATTGGACCACAGACATCAGAATGGATTAAATGCAAAGGAAATTCAGCTCTTTTCCCTTTCCCAAATGGTTTCCGTGTTGTTTTCCCTTCTAGGCAATGCTTACATATGGGCAAATCGACTTTTTCAATGTTACCTAACAAGCCCTCTTTGGCTAGTCTATTCATACGTTGTTGGCCAATGTGACCAAGTCTAGCATGCCACACATTCACATCATTATCATAAGTATTAGAAGATGTGATAAGGGAATAACAAACATTTGCATTAATATACTCAACATCCAATACAATAAAACCATCCAGAAAATAACCATGACCATAGTAATTTGTGTCTAAGAACAAATCCACACCTCTACTATAGAAGTTCAAATTAAAACCTAATTTAACCAACATTAATACAGACACTAAATTCCGACGAATCTCCGGAGCATACAACACATCATGAAGTAACAACTTGCGTCCACCACGCATATTCAATTGGCATGTGCCAATTCCTTTCACTTCAGCTCTGGAGTTGTTTCCCACATAGATCCACTTAGTTCCAGTTGGTACTCATCGGAATTCTACGAAGGATCCTCTATCCTTCGCTACATGGTCCGTCGATCCTGAATCCACAGTCCACAAAGGATTAGACTCAGTTAAGAACACAGAACTCGACACATAAGTAAAGTTCTGAAAAGTACAAGGGGTGCATACCTTCTTTGGCTCACGACAGTCGCGAGCATAGTGACCCTTCTTGTCATAGTTGTAGCATTTCACCCTTGCTAACTTCTTCATGTGAGGACGCTTTCCTCTATCATGTTGGTTAAATTTGGGTTTCTTCCCTGAAGGACCAGCTTCTTCCTTGCCTTTCCCCTTATCAAACCAGCTAGGGCGCTTGCGCTTGGAGCTCGAAGCTCCATTTGAGCTAGAACCAGCATAATAAAGTTCAGCATCTGGCTTAGCCGCCAACAGGCGGTCCTCTTCCAGCTCAAGATGACGCGTTGCATCCTCAAAGGTTTTGATGTTTTCATTATAAGTCAGGTGCACCTTCATATGCTCCCAACTCTGAGGCAAGAAACAAATCACTGCTTGCACTTGCTGCTCATCTGTGAGGACATGGCCAGCATCTCTCAGCTCAGTTATCATGTTTGACATCTTTCTAAGATGTTGCTTCATGGTCTGACCATGAGGCTTCTTATAAGAGTCAAACCTGATGGTGAGCTGCCTCAGTCTAGTCACCGAAGTATGACCAAATCTAGCTTCCAATGCCTCCCACATTTCCTTGGCATTGTCAAAACGCCTAAACTCTCGCATGACGTCATTGTCCATGCTGCTCAGCAACGTGATGCGAGCAAGAGAGTTTATTCTTTTCCACGCAAGAAAAGCTTCTTTGTCCTTTTTGTGCTGTTCAGTGGTTCCATCTTCAGGTTCTACCATGGTCATGACAAGAGCCTCAAGAGATTCTTGCTCTTCCAGCACATACTGGATTTTCATTTGCCAGATTTCATAGTTGTCTCCATTGAGCTTCTCACCTTTGTTCAGCTCAGCAACTATGCTCTTTGTGGCTGAAGCCATTGATCTGAACAAATCAGACAAATATGCACGAATTATTAATGCCTATCATTTATGCATCCCTATTTGCATAGACCCATCATATTAATAAATAATTTCAAGTAAAGCTTCAGAATCAAAATGTCACTTTGTTTCCAATCATCCTCCAAAAATCCTAACTTAAAACTATCATTAATATGATTGTCATATGCAAAATCTATTCTATGAAGCTACAAAAACTTCTAAAACTACCCATAGCTAATTACCCACAGCAACCAGCAATAACAGAAAGCAACAGATAATTGAATTCCAATAAAACAATAATGCTTTCAATTAACACAATTAGGTAGTAATCAATACATTATATGTCCACAAAGCACACTTAACATACATCAGCCAATAAAACTAACACCAAGTCAGCACACGAACTGGGAAAGATCCTCTTTTGTTCAATTTCTTGATCTTTTCCCTTGTAACAATCGAGTAATATTCATTTACAAAATCTATTACAATTTTCTTATAGGAAGCAGCTCCGTTGACATCCCATATGCGATTCAACACATCTTGCAATTCAGGTGGAAGAGTGCTTATGAAAAATCGCACCATCTCTGGCTGTGACATTGGACGACCATTCCATATGACCTGTTGAATTTTCCCGTTGACTTCAAGGACGTGATCAATTAAGTCACCACTCTCCCATCGATGATCGTCGGCTCGGCCTATCAACTTAGACGGCCTTTCCTTTTGTTCATCGGCCACACGCGCGAATAGGCGTGCGCAACCTCAGGGGAGGCATTGTTCCTGCAACAAATGCAGAACAAATAAGGATTACATATAATCCACATAGACTTAATTGAAAAAGAAACACATTCTTTTCCCTTTTTTTTTTTTTTTTGGGTCAACGGTCAAAGTCAACGGTCAACGGTCGTTGCCGGTCAACGGTCGTCGGACCGGTCGGACCGGTCGGACCGGACGGACCGGTCGGACCGTTCGGGCGGACCGGCCGCACGTGCGGCGCGCGTGCGCGGGCTGACGTCACGCGACGGGCGTCGGCACGTGCCATGCGCGTGCGATCGTCGGCCGGTCGGGTCGGTTCGGGTCACGGGTCGGGTCGCCGCCGGTCAACCGACGTCATCGGCGACGTCATCGATGACGTCACCCGGCGGTTGCGGCCGTTGGGTGACGTCATGCGGCCGTCGGCAGACGTCGGTCCGCGGACCCGGCGCGTGCCCGGGTCGCCGGCGCCGGCGCGCACGCGCCCGATTCGCCGACCGGCGCGTGCGCCTCACGCGCTCGGGCGCTCAGCGCTTCCGGGCACGTCGCGCCCACGCGCAGCGCCTTCCGGCCGCGCGTGTGGGCGCGTGCGGCGGCTCCAGGCCGCGCTCGAGACATCTCCGGACTCGTCTCGACGTCGCCTTTCTCCCAGTCGTTTCAGAATTTGTTTTTGACATTTTGAAACTCATGAAAATGGCCGAAGAAGTCTCGGGTGTCGGGATTTCACGCCCGATCCGTACGGCCGAAGGTTGTTTTGCGAAAAATCAATCAAAAACACATCAAATTGATCGGGAAAACGTGAACTAGGGCTCTGATACCAATGTTGGGATTACACGATCCCCAAAACACCGGATTCGACACTAAATCGAACCCCTAAATCAATGCGGAAGCGAAGCCCAAGAAAACGACACGCATCACCGATCGTAAAGCACACCACGATTCGAGCGTACCTTGTTAGCCACAGATTAAACACCGACGCCAATGGAGGAAGAAAATCCGGTCGAATTCGATCCGATGAAGCCCTTGAAGAGAAGAAGCGTTCTTTGTTCTTCCTTTTGCCTTTTTGAGAGAGAATACGCGCGGGAGAGAAAAGACGTAGTGATTTCCAACCGACGTCTTTTCTCTCTCTCTCTCTCCCTTTTATATCCCCTCCTTTCCACGGGCCCTATTCCCGTGGGCCGGGCTTTCTGGGCCCAGCTTGGGCGGACAGGGCCTTAAGCCCAAATCTAATTAAATAAAGCTTTCACTTCGCAACTGGTGAATGATATAAAATGACTCTCAAGCGCGATCAAGAAAGAGATCTCTCTCTCAAGCCAAAAGGCCCACCTTGCTAAGGCAATATCGGGCATGCAGGCTGAGTTTTCTACATCTGATCTACCTTCTCAGAAGGTCTGCTGATGCGTTAGTTGCGAATAACGTGTGAAAATTTAAGTAACATCTGAGAAGTTACGCTGGCTACGAGGCAGAAGCTGATCGTGGTACTCGCTACCGAACAGGTCTCTGTAATTGGCTCTGCAGATGGGCTTTAATTTCTAATTTCACAGTTATGGTTCTGCAACTTGCTGTTCGTTTTTAAGCTGATTCAGCAAATCATCGTACAATGCATTGGAACCGATGGCATTTCCACAGAATAGAGGAGGGACAGAGTCCCAAAATTCTTAGAAAGCGAAAAGGAAAATAAAAATAAAAACAGAAGGAAAGTTTGGTAATTACTCAATTGGGAGGGGTCGCGCATCGTCCCAAAGCCATTGACGAGCAGAACCATCTCGCAGCGAAGAAACCTGTGGATCGAGGACAGCAGAAATGTGAGATGAATCGGTGGGGTTTAAGGGGGCGATGAACTCTCTTTTTAGTCATCTGTTCTCGAAGTAGGGCCTGACCTTTTGCCAGACTAGTGCATTGTAGTCGTTGAGCCAGTCGATCTCGGCGGAAGAGAGTAAGAACGAGTCCACCATTTTAGTCAGTAGAGAAACTCATGAAATAAGGACGAGCACCAACAGCCAAAAGCACCAAGTAACACGTATCTTGCTGAGAAAAAAAAGAAAAGAAAAAAGTACCGTACACCTGAATTGGAACAAACTTGAGTTTCTCAAATCCCAGATATCCGACCCCTCCAAAGTGATTTGGTGTGGTCATCTTCACCACAGAAAGAAGGTTCTGCAGAGTAAAAGACGGTCGCAATCTCAAGACTCGCCACAGAATTTCTGGGATTCGTGACGTCAATAGACAAAGGATAAAACCCGATTGAATCAGAATCTCCCGGTGAGGCAAGTAATACAGTAAGGGTACAAAGCAACTGCATGAACAGAAACGTTGAATATTATCTCAAGAAGCAACAAGCCAGAATAATGACAAGGTGATAGTTCAGCCCGAGAATTATCCATCCGTTCAGCAGCAATGCACCTCCGAAACTCTTTATCCAAAGAGCTACTAAGATGTATAGAACAAGTGCCATAAAATACATATGCTTATGCAGGAAGTGGAGTTTTCAGGAAATTTGTCCACCCAGCTGATTTTCCAGCCTATCCACCACGTCCTTTTTCCTGTCCCAGTGGCTCCCCTTATATAGATCCGGGTAGCCTATTGTGCTCTATTACACCTCAACTTATAGAATAGGCACGAAATCTTTGTTTTTACCATCCCCCAAATTGGATTTGGGTGCCAAGATCTCTCCTAAATCTTATTGAGGAAATGAACTATTCATATGATAACTAATGTCGTACCTCGATACGAATGCCAAAGGCATGGTCTTCATGGTAACTAGGTTCTTGAAATCTATTTCCCCCGCCACCCCCCCAAAAGCAAAAGAAAAAAAAAAAGAAAAGAAAGAAAGGGAACGAAGGCCAAATATCTAAGTGTGACTATCCAAGCCTTGAGGGGTTAGACTGCAATCGAGACAATAAGTTGGGGGCCAAAGTGCAATTCCCAAAAGTTGGGAGACCAATTTGCAAATTTTTACAAAATTTGTTCTTGGGGAGTTTGGTGTGCAATAATTTACAGCAACTTTTGATCAAGTTTATGTCAAAGTAAGTAGGGCCTCGGCTGAAAGCTTATTTTTAAGAAAGGAAATGGGTTTACTACTTTCAATCTAGATTATTTTTTGAATCTTAATTTTGGGAGGTCCGGTGTCGAGCCTTTTGAAATGTAAAAAGTGGCTTAATGATAAGTAACGTTTCCTTCTAATTATCTGGTTAACTATTTCCTGTTTTTTAACGAATTTATTTAATGCGGAAGCTGATAATACCTACCAAAGAACTTCTTTTTTTTTTTTGGTCGATCATACTCTATTCTTACTCTAACACTCACTCTTAGATTTTTGCCCTACCTCATTGTAGGGCGTGGGAGTCGAAACCCACTCCTGAAACTATATCATCCCCACCCCACCCCCTTGAGAAGGTAGGGATTCGAACCCCCACCTCCCCTTTCCATGTTGGAAGGATGGCCACTGGGATTTGCTTCAGTGATTACCAAAGGAAGAACTTCACATATTACAAAATTATATCCTTTCATCAATTGAGATGTGTTAAGACATTCATGACCTGTTGGAGTATCTTGTGGAAAAAGAATTTATGTCCATGAAAAGCGTCAATGACTATCAGCAATAGATCCTACTTTTCGACAGATTTACAATCACCAAATATATCCCTAATTATATTGTCTATTCCAAGAGTTTGAGTCACTAGGAACATCAAGAATTAAATCTTGATTATACTAACAAGATATCAAAAAGAAAAGAGAACACATCTTGGGGGTACAACTTGGTATTCCAACACTTTCATCTATGAGTTTCTTGTAATCAAACAAGATAAGGTGCAAGAAAATGGAATTCCTTGTGATTTGCTTTGGGCTTTTGATGGTCCGCATCCACCTCAACTATGCATAAAATTGACAAAGAAAATGGAAATAGTTGGCTTCGCTTAAGCATACAGCCTCTTTCTTAGCGATAATAATAATAATAAGGGTTAATACCTTGAAAAACCCCAAACTGGTACGCATGTGACAAATTTACCCCAAACTAATTTTTTGACCACCAAAAACCCCAAACTGGTATACCTTTGATAAATTTACCCCAAACTGATACACTTGTGACAAATTTACCCTCTGTTAGTTTTCGTTAAATTTTACTGTCAAATTATTATGTTAAATGACACGTGACAGTTGATCGGTATACCAATTTGGGATTTTACACTCTATTTGTCACAGTTTATAATTTTTGTGATTTTTTAATGGTATTAATTCAATTTAGCAAAGTGTATATTTGTCACGAATTTACCAATTTAGGATTTTTTGCTGTCAAATAAATTAGTTTTGGCTAAATTCGTCATAAATGTACCAGTTTATGGTTTTTTTTATAGTCGGTCGGGGTAAATTTATCACAGATGTACTAGTTTGGGTTTTTTTTTTTTTTTTGGTAAAGGTAAGAATATATTGATATCTTAGGACAAATGTACAAAAAAAAAGGGCACCAAAAGCTTACACTCTAGATGCAAGAGCACAAGAGTGGAAGGGAGCCACGTAAAAGCCATAAAAGGCAAAAGCACTAACTATAACAAACGCTGCCCAGCCAAAAACTTAGCCACGTAACCACCAAGGACGCCAGGGAAGTGAAGGGGAAGAGCGCAAGGCAGGCTACGTAGAACTACCCATCCACCAGCTTCAACCATAAACCTCCAAGGACGGCCGTGAAGCAATTGTGCAAGGCAGGAACACAAAGGCTAGAAGCGACCGAGTCAGGGATCAAAAGGAAGCAAAACGGAAGAACAAAAGACCTGTATTCTTACGCAAAGATGGCTGGGTCGAATCCCCAACCTCTCTGAAGGCGCCGATTCCTTGGAGTGTCAGGCACATCTCTATAAGTAAGGGTCTTTTCCTTAACCATCCTAATCAAACAGTTCTTGAAAGTGGGAATATCCAACGAATCCCCTCGGAAAATCATGGCATTTCTTTTCTTCCAAATAAGATAGCACAGAGCACCAAAGGAATACCGAGAGAGACTATGAAAGAAGTCCTTACCAGCAAGGAACCTCCGGGCCCAATCGAGGTTTTCTTCCCAAGTGCCATTTCTCCACGGTAAATTGCATCTGGTAGCCTAGAAGTAAACTAAAGTTGCTGGAAAATTGCAGCCAAAGTATAAGTGGTCAATTGAGTCCGGCTGAGAATTGCAAAAGGTGCACACCGAATAGTCAATTCTTCCATGAGAGAGCAAAAAAGCTTGGGTAGGCAAACGTCTCTTAGTGGTGAGCCATAAAAGAAACTGAAACCGAGGGGCTAAGTCCTTGTCCCACGCAAAGGAGGTCCACGGAACTCTTGCTTTAGAAATTCTAATAAAATTCCAAGCTGAGGCCACTGAGAAAGAACCCGAAGCATGTCGATGCCACACAAAGCGATCATTACTAGCCGAGAGAGATGGAAAAGAAAACCCAAGATCCTCCGAGACGCCGTTTGCAAGACCCACCGGTGTGCGAACAGAGAAATGCCACGGCCGCCTTAGTAGGAACGTCGGAATCGAGACAAAGTGGTCGGAACCCGTAGATGGAGAGGGCCACTTTGGGCAACCAATTATCAAACCACAAGGAAATAGAGTGGCCATTACCGACCTCCCACCCGAAGGACCCCCCTCGAACGGCCCCTTAATTGAAGAATTTTTTCCAGCTCCAAGCACACATTGAAGGCTCTTTGGGCAACCCGGTGGTTATGCTTTTTAAGAAGTTGGAGTGAATCCGGCGGCACCATAACGATTCCTTATCAGTGAACAAAATCCAAATATATTTCAGCATTGAGGCCTTGTTGCAATCCTTAATAGATCGAATACCCAGCCCCCCTTCCTCCCTAGGCAAACAAATATCCGCCCAAGCAACTTTCACACCTCCCGTGGCCAAAGAAGTACCTTTCCACGGGAATCTACGTAGAATATTCTCAATCCCCGGGATTACCGAAGCGGGCAAAGTGAAAACACTAGTCCAAAACGATTGAATTGCATGAAGCAACGACCTTATAAGCGGAGCCTCCCCGCAAAGGAGAGAAATCTGTGAGACCGGGGAGCGAACCCGCGAGGTGATGCGGTCAATTAGCTGAACACAATCTCCCTTGCTCAACCTTTTAGAAATGATCGGCACTCCAAGGTACCGAACCGGGAGTTTTCCTTCCCTGGAATCCAGAAGGCCAGGAGGATTTACGCTACGTAGAGAAGGATCACCTCCCGAAAGGAAAATGTCGCTCTTTTCTTTGTTAGGAAGAAGTCCACTCCAAGAAGAGAAAATGTCGAGGCTTCTTTTCGGGATCGTAGTCGACTTCCAATCCGCTTGGCAAAAAGAAAGACATCGTCGCAAAAAAGATGCGTAAGCTTGGAAGATTTACATCTCAGAAGTATTTGAACTCCTTGGCCGAGGACCTTCGGTTCAAAATGCCCGAGAAGATCTCCATGATTAAAGTAAACAGATACGGTGACATTGGGTCGCCCTACCTAAGACCTCGCCTCCAGGAAGAAGCCATGAAGCTCCCCATTAATAGAGATAGAGAACACGGGTGTACGAACACAAGCCATAATTCGAGTGATGATCCACCGAGGAAACCGAAAAGCTGTAAGTGTGAGCTCTAGGAAATCCCAATCAATGGTATCATATGCCTTACGGAAATCCACCTTTACCGCACATCTTGGAAGATATGGGTCAAGGTGAAAACCTGCAAACAACTCTTGGGCCAATAAGATATTATCCCTAATTCTTCTTCCTTTAACGAATGCATTCTGGGTAGGACTGATAAGATCCTGAAGTACAGGTGCTATTCGATTGGCCAATATTTTAGTGATAAGCTTGTAGACAGTATTGTAGCATGCAATTGGTATAAAGTCATTCACTTCACAAGCATTCGGCACCTTAGGGATAAGGGCTAGGATAGTCGCATTGACTTCCTTTAGAAGAAAACCTGAGGAGAAGAAATCTTGCACCACCTCAGTAACTAAGGATCCCACAATATTCCAGTTATTCTTGAAGAATTCTACTGTAAAACCATCTGGACTAGGGGCCTTTCCTTTGGCTAGCGAGAACAAAGTATTCTTAATTTCCAAATCAGACACCGGTGAGGCTAGAGAACATACCTGACCCTCCGTCAGTGGCCTTGGAATAAGAGAAGTCAGCTCTTGAAGATCTGGTTTAGCCAAATTGACCGAGGGGCAAGGAGATCCGTAAAGAAGGATAGGAAAACTTTAGGCACCAAAACAGGATCCGAAACAACCACACACAGAGTCCTTAACCGAGAGAATTCGGTTGTTGAGGCATCTAGCTTTGACATAGTTGTGAAAGAATGTTGTATTACGCTCACCTTCCTTCAACCATCTAATTCTGGATTTTTGTTTGTAAAATGATTCTTCTTGACAACGAAGGTCAATAAACGCACTCCGCTAACCTCTTTCAAGTTCAGCAAGCGGGATATTTTCAGGATCCGACTGAAGGAGCATCTGAGTAGAACGCAAGTTTTCCCTCGCTTGAAGGGTTCTCTGTGAGATATCCGAGAAGGCTTCCATATTAAGATCCTTTAAGCGGGCTTTCACCACCTTTAGCTTAGAAACAAGTCTAAACATCGGAACACCCCAAACCTGACTATTCCATGCATGAGAGATTGTAGACCGGAAATCCGGATGATCAACTAAGAAATCAAAAACTTAAAAGGCTTTCTCTTGGCTGCGGATCAACAACCCTAACAACCATATGGGTGTGATCTGAAATTCCAGTGGTTGAGAAAGGACGCCTCCGAATAAGAAAAGTCCATCCTCCACTTAGAGTTCACAAGAACTCGTCGATCTTCGCATCTTTCCGCTTCTCCCATCGAGGTTGACCATGTGAATCTGAGGCCTGAGTACCTGAGATCTTCAAGTTCCGTTTGATCCAAACAAAGCTTGAAGTCATCAAAACAGGGGATCCAAGCATTAGAGCCACCAGAGCAGTCAGAAGGATCTTTGATTGCATTAAAGTCACCCGAAACTAACCAAGCAGTATCTTGAAAGAGCTCATCACAAAAGATAAGATCATCCCAAAGAGGCCTCCGACGCACAAAGGTGTGCTCACCATAAATAACGAAACGCAGCAAGAAAAGTTGGACGAACTCATATTTAAACGACCATGGATGGCTTGGTCATTAAGGGATATCACATCAAAATCAACGGAAGTTGGGTTCCATCCAATCAGATTTCGCCTCTAGGAGCATAGTCATAATTAGCAAAGTCCAACGCCATCCTCTTAGAATAGAGGATGAAATAGAATCAAAAAGCTGCTCTGGGACTTTTGTCTCAAAAAGGCCAATAAGGCTCAACTTATTTACAGCAACAAGCTTCCTAACCTCGGCCCTTCGCACAGGGTCCATGATTCCTCTCACATTCCAGAATCCAAAAAACATCAAAAAAGGGATGAGAGAACCTACTTCCGCTTGTGGGCTTTGCGACTTGACTTAGTCGCCTTTGAAGTCTCCGGTTGTAACAAGTCAGGGGGATCAGGGCGAATCTGTAATAGCTAGGGGTGTCAACGGTTCGGTTCGGTTCGGTTTTGAAAACCGAACCGAACCGAACCGTTGTTTCCGAACCGAACCGAACCGAAAATTTCGGTTTCGGTTCGGTTCGGTTCGGTTTTTCGGTTTTTGAGTTTTCGATTTTCGGTTTTCGATTTTTGGAAACCGGGGGCTTCTGTTCGTTCTTTTGAAAAAAGCAAAAGGAAAAGCTGTACAACAAGAAGCGACAGAGAGGGAAGGGACGTGAAGGACAGGCCGGCAGAGGGAAAAAGCGGAACACTGTTCATCTTCTTCCCCCGCTCTCGCTGCCCGCGTCCGCCGTTCGCAAGCCAAGACAGCGGCCTAGCGGCCGGTCACCGCCGCTCCGCAGTCTCGCCCGCGATGTGTAGCCCTGTCGCCCGATCGCCTCCGCCATTGCCCGCTCGCCATGCCGGAATGCTTGCCGCTCCGAGCGTCTCCGCCGCAACCCGATGCCGGCAAATCCGGGCCGGTCACCCCTCACCCGCGAGCTCGCACCGCCGCTCCGCCGCCGACCCGCGAGCCCGACGCCTGCAATCGCGCCACCACTCACCCGTCCCCTGCGGCCTGCGCTCCTCCCTCCGAGCGACGGCACCACAGTAGCTTCCCCTCCACCGCACCTAAGTGATCGCCGTCGCCGTTGCACGTCCAAGCCGACCAAGACGAGACACGAGAGGAGAGGACTCAGCGTCGGGAGAGAATAAAATCGAAGATTTGATTTTATCGGTTTTTGGTTCGGTTCGGTTCGGTTAACCGATAAAAACCGAACCAATTAAAAAATATTGGTTTTTCACGGGAAACCGAACCGAACCGAAGGAACCGAATTTTTCGGTTCGGTTCAGTTCGGTTTTCGGTTCGGTTTCTGACACCCCTAGTAATAGCTGCTCCTGGATGGATCCCTCCGCAAGAGCCGAGGGAGCTTTAACAGACTTGACCGCAGCTGCATCTTCTCCAGGGGAGAAATCACAAATCTCATCTTCCTGAGTGGGAGAAGGAGCAAAGAAGTGGAATGATCAACATCACTGCGGCTCGTGAGAGGAACGGCCAAAGTGCCATCCTTGCCCACGCCTTTCGAGGGTCGATTGGGGTATTTCTTTTGCTGCACAGACTCTGAAGGCCTAGGTTCCTTCGGATTTAGGAGTTGCCCCCCATCACCCGGCGGGGACAACTCAAATGAGGCCACATCTACTAAGAACTGTTGCTTCTTCTTCTTCGGTTTTACCTGATTCCAGCCGGCCTCTCCAGGGTCTCCAGGGTCAGAGACAGGAGGTAACACAGAATCAGGATCAGCCTGTAGGCTATTAGCTTTATGAGATTCCAAGACACCAGGAGTCACCCCCAAAGCTGAGATTCGAGGGTCCACTGTCTCCTGTTGCACAAGCTCTGCAACCGGGGTTGTTTCCTTTACAGGCACTATATTGCCCTCCACAGAGGAGTCATGTGCAGCAACCGCTAAAGACCTCGGGTCCTCATTGATTTGCTGTGAACTTCCCTCTACATGAGAACGAGGCAGCGCCTCAACAACAGGATGAGCTGCCGCAGCAGCAGAATCCTTGGCTTTTGGAAAAATTTTCTCTGCACAATTATGCCCGAAGACACCACAAATAGCGCAAGCCGAAGGTTTCCATTCAAACTCAACTCCTATCTCACATTTTTCACCGTTGTAAGTTGTCTCTATCACCTCATCAAAGGTCTGGTTTGTTGCAATTTCAACACAAACTCGAGCGAAAGAGAGGCTCTTAAGTTGTTCAGTTCGCTGATCAACATAAACAGGTTTACCAACCGCACTTGCAACCTTTCCTATGAATTGAGCCGACCAACGGGAGAAAGGTAAATTGACAAGTCGAATCCATACGGGGACGGTGGGATGGTTTTCCTTCCTTAGCTCAAGACCCGGGAGTCCACTTTGAAGGATGAGGGGAACATTAGCAACTGTGACACGGCCACCTTCGAGGACATTCCTGCGAAAGTCTCTGTCTGGAATGTGGAACATATACAGTCCCTTGCTGTTCGACATAACTTCGAACAAGTTCGGCCCCCATAGCTTCTTAATAGCTTCTTCCACAACTCTAAATGGTAACCTACGGCCAATAAAATGACCCATAAGGCACTGATGCATCTTCGGATCAACAGCTTCTAAGTCCTGATCTGTGATTTCAATGACAGGCTTATTGTTTACTAAAGTAGGTGGTGTATAAATCAAGTCATAGCCCTTTGCAACCGTCCGAGCCACAGCCACCCAAGACTTCTGCTGAGGATTCTTTGAATTACTTCGGCCAGTAGGCCTCATTGAACTTGACCTTCCCCTGTTCATAGGCCGCACATCTGCAGACGCTTGGGATGGTCGCTGGACTTTTCCATTAGAAGGAGCAGTAACAGCATTCCGAGAATCCGAAGGCAAGGTCGAAGAGGGGCCTTCATCCCCAATCAAAGGGGATTTCCCACGGGAATCCATCCCCTCATCCGCAACATGGGGGTTATCCCCCTCACAATCTAGCCCAGACATCAACTTCTCAGCAGATCAGCGGGCGAAAACCCTAACCAACGAAGCCATGCGAACCGAGAGGGAAGGACATACCAGGGTCAACGAAATGGGGGTTTCAAAGAGGGGTGGAAGGCGCCACTTTCCACCGAGTAACGGCCGCAACCACCGGTCAACGGACACTCGGGCCAGAGCACGAGAATGCACGAACCAGAACAGGTACACCCGAGAGAGAAACCCCGCTGAAGTGGCTAGATCCAGACTTGAAGGCCACCTGCTGCAAAACGGTTCGGTGGGGATGGAAAGGGGTGCAAGGCGACCTCACCCTCTAAATTTGAGCTCAATACAACCACAGGAACTCCCTCAGCAACCGAAACACCAGAACACAGGCCTAAACTCGCGAGCACACCTAAGGAAGGGAATATCTCGAGTTGCAGGTCTACCCACTGGAATTCCTTCGGTGGGTATCAAGAGGAAGGTCAGAGGGACCTATCCTCTAAATTTGAGGCCAAACTAATGGCTAGAACTCCGGGAATGATCGAAGGAGTATTATGGTGAACAGTGTCATATTTCGCTCGGAAGAGAGGATTTTGAAACCAACTGCAAACTATTCTTTTTACTAGTTTGGGGTTTTTCATGATATAGTTTTAGATAAATTTGTCAGGTGTGTACTAGTTTAGGGTTTTTCAGAGTATTAATCCTAATAATAATAATAATAATAATAGTAGTAGTAGTAGTAGTAATAGTAGTAATAGTAATAATAATAATAATAATAGTAGTAGTAGTAGTAGTAGTAGTAGTAGTAGTAGTAGTAGTAGTAATAATACTAATAATAATAATTTAAAAAAAAAAAATTCTTAGTGGGTGCATGACAAACCTTTGTAATTATTCTATTCCAAACCTGTTTCTGGAATAGAAATCCGTTTATTAAACATTTTCATTTTTCTATTTCTGAAATAGATTTTTGTTTCAGAAATAAGTTTAGAATAGAAATCAGAAGTAAAAATTTTCTACTTCTCTATTTCTAGAACAGAAATGAGAAATAAAAATTCTTCTCATTGTTCGTTGCCGCCAACCATCGTCGTCGATCGCCGGGCCGCCGCCGCCGCCCCTCGCCGCCGCCGTCGCTGGTCACCGTTCGCCACCGTCCGAAAGAAAGAAATTTTATGTCATTATCAAACGAATTTCTATTTTTGAAGTAGAAATTTTGAGTCGTTATCAAGCGGATATTTTTGTTCAGAAACTAATCTCTTCCAAAAATCAATTTCTGGCCAGAATGGTTATCATTCGTGCCCTTAGTCATCAACATGTATCTATATATGTCTATGCTAATATTGAACCAAGATTAATTTATCTCACTTTTCCGTTAAGATACTGATTCCACCACAAGATTCATGTCCAAGCCACAACATCTAGAGAACCAGAAACTAACACTATTCATCATCATTACATATTCTCCTCATGAAGTAATAATAGAACAACACAAGGTTCACCTCAAAGCCAACATTAGACACACATAAAAAAAAAAAAAAAAAAAAAAAAAAAAGTTTGCAAAGAGCCAACCCCAGCATCTAGAGAATCAGAAACTGTCGCCATTATCTAATTCGCTATAAATGTAAAAGTTATCAGGAGGACACAGGGAATGACAACTGACCAAGGTATGTCACCAAGCAAGACATACATCAGCAAACCACACTTGACACCTCCAAGAGCAACAACGGTAAGAGCAGAGGCAAGTCGGAATCTTGAATCTATATCTTGCCCTCCCATCTTAACGATTTTGAGTAGTTTGTAGACACGCATGATTTTTGCACGAGTAGCGTTGGCAGGAACATCCGTGCATTGTACGAGTTGATTCAGGTTCTCCTCCAGGGAATCAAGACGTTGAATATATGCAGCAATCAGATCCGCCAACTCTGTTTCACGTCTTGGGAATAAAATCAGAAAACCACTTGTTAGAATACAGTCTTTTGGAAAAGCTCAAGTTTTGAGCTCTTTCTGCATCGCACAAGACGGTAGTCTTTCCAAAAGCTTTTAAGAACTACCAATTTAAGCTCTAAAGGAAATTTGATGCGTTATGATGTCAAGGTTCTGGTGCAAATCATAGCTAATGAGTATGCATTCCAGGAGTCTAACCTCTGTATGTACTGCAGTATCGATCCACGGCTAATTAAGCTAGTGAAATCTCTTTCTTTTGTCTTTTTTCTTTTTTTGACAAAATGGAACGCCAGAGTACCATGGGACACCTCTTTTTAACACCTATAAACCTTTCGTAACCTACTCTTACAACACATTCACAAAACAAAACCACGCAAACACACAAAACTGCCAGGTAAGCCCCTGCTTACTGGTTAGAAACAGAGTACAACTAACAGCAGGTGTTATCTTTATTCAGGAGGAAAACCTAATAGGACTTTCAATTATTAAGTTGTTCTTAATATGAGTTTCTTCTAACAAAAGAAAGAATAGAAACAAGAGTCTCTTTATCAATGTGACAGAATTTTCCCTCCCCGAAACAGTGTCTATACAACCAGGTAAGGCCCATGCTTACAAGGTAGAAGCTCTTAGGTAGAACTTAGAAACCGAGCCTTGGGCATTTGGGTAGAAGACTCAAGTAGAAACCATGTCTCAAGCTGACCGAGACTTGTCTCGGTGGTCAGTCTTGTCCCGAGCATGAACATGAGTTTCGGTCCAAGAATGTGACCAAGTCTCGTTTTCTAGCTTCTACTTGAGCCTCGAGTGGCTTGTGCTCTTGTCCTGGTTCCTAAGTGCTACACCTGGAATTGAGCTCTTATGTGTCGAGCATAGAAGATCATAATGCGTCAACAAGTTAAACTGATCTACGTAGGATGCAGATTTTTTTCCCAACAAATCAGCATTTAGTGGACATTATCAGATTTAGGAACAGGAAAGGAAATCAAGATCTCGGCATGATTTAAGTTGCAATCCTTCAACATATTGAAGGATGTTATGCCATGTTTGAGGTTGCTGAAACTTGCCTCCACCCACCAAGATCAGCTGGATTGTTGTTTTCCATTAACCTCCTGAGTTGCCTACTGAACGGCGAAGAAGAAGAAATGTGAAATATATAGATTCACTTGGGACGAATGCTTCGGGTAAATGAGGATAGTAGTTTTGGAGAGAATCCGCTCATTTCAGCAGAGGAGTTTCAGTGCTTTTTTTTCCCCTGCCGGAGATGGTGATCAAACAAAGAAGTGACCGAAGTCAAAGGGTGTTTTGGTCCTTTGACCCAGTAGACACGTGGCGCATCATGAGTGGTCAAAGACCACGTTAACTTGTCCGGGCCACTTAATATTTTCTTGTTAGTGTATAGTCTTTTGGAAAAGCTCGAGTTTTGGGCTCTGTTTCATCACATAAGGCAGCACTCTTTCCAAAAGCATTTAAAGACCATCAACTTAAGTTCAAATGAAAATGAATGCAGTATGACACCAAGCTTCTGGTGCAGATCATAGCTAACGAGTCTATGCATTATAAGAGTCTAACCTCTTTATGCACTACAGCAGTGCAACCCCTCTATTGATCCGTAACTAATTAAGCAAATGAAAACTCTTCTTTGGACAAAATGTAACATCGGAGTACAAGGGATACTCCTTAACTCCCACAAACCTTTTCCAACCCAGTCTAACAACACTTAATCACAAAACAAAACCACCCAGACCCACAAAACTCCATGCTTATCAGGTAGAAGCAGAGTAAAGCTAATTGCAGGTCTTATCTTTTCTTAGGAGAAAAAGTCAACAAGATTTTCAATTAATTCGTTGTTCTCAATATTAGCTTCTCTTTACAAATAAAAGAAACAGAGTATATGTACAATCAATTTCTTCGTCAACGTAACAGAATTTTCACGCGCAATGACTCTAGGAGAAGGTTCACTTCTTTCCCACTTTGTGATTTTCGAAAAGAAATGGCAATTATTGCGGCATTTCACTCTTCTCAGACAAACTCAGCTATCTTAATGGCATTTATACTTTAGAGATTATTCCTTGAATCCAACTGTATCCAATTATCAAATGGATGTCATGGAAACTCACCAATGCACAAAGAAAAGAGTGAATGACTACAAGAAATATTGTTACTTTTCGATGAATTTGCATCCACTGAATATACTTCGTTGTTTCGACCAACAAAAAAGTAATAATAAAAGAGAGAAAGAACATACTCTGTTATGACCACATGCCAGCATGCTCTATTTTAAGAGTGGAGCCATCACCAACATCAAGAATAAAAACCATAAGAAAATGAGTTAATATAATGAAAACCTTAAATTTGTAAACATGTGATTAATTAACCCAAACTAATTTTTGATTAAAAACTCCAAACTAGTATACTTGTGGTAAATTTATTCCAAAATAATTTTTGGGCTATTAGAAATGCCAAACTTATACCCTCGTGACATATTTATTCTTTATTATCTTTCGTCAAATTTTACCATAAAATTACTAAGGTTAGCAATAATCCAATTGAAATGGTAAACTCGTGTGAAAATATATATCAGTTTGGGTTAAATTTGTCATCAGGGTACTAATTTGAAATTTGTCACGATATTATCCTTAGCAAAATAATAGAAGACAAAATATGAGCAGTATAACATAACTGCCCAATCTAGGAAATACGATAAACAAGCCATTGTACATCAAGTATGCCACTAAATAAGCGCTTTGTTCTAAGTGGAGCCCATTTATGCTTTCAGGCTCCGTTTGTTTTGTTAGAAAATGAACAATTTCAAAAATGTTTTCCTAAAATTAATCACTTTTATCACTTAAAATAGTTAATCAATAAAAAAAATATTTTCAAAATTAATGATAATTTATGTCTAATTTTTTTTTTTTTTATAAATGATAAAAATATTTTTGTTCATTCATATTTATAAGTGATATAAACAATTATTTTTAGTAAAATATTTTATAATTATTTTCTACAAAATAAATGGAATCTGATGTGAAAACAAAAAACTTGGTTTGACCAACCAAAAGAGCAAAGAAATTGAGAAAAAGAATTTGGGTAATATGAATTGGTGTTCCAATCCGTCTCTCACAACCTTATGCGAGAAACAGGCCATTTTCTGCTGACCAGTAAAAGAGGTGCGTCTCAATTGGCCTCTGCTGAGCCCCCACACACCACCAACCCCAACCCCCCAAAAAAAATGGCCTCTGAACAGTACAAGTTCAGAATACATCAACAAGTTCACCTGAGTTACGTGGAGTGCAGGTTTCTTCCTCATAGAGCAGCATTCACATAATGGAATATATAAAGTGGCCATCATCAAACATAGAAACAAAAGAGGATATCAAAATTTTGGCATGGTTTTACTCACAATCCTCCAACTTACCGAGGGAGAGTGGGTGGTTAAGATATGTTTAAGGTCGCCGAAGCTTACCTTTGATCACCGCGATCAGCCGGATTATTGTTCTCCATTATCCCTCCGACTCTGCCTCGCTCAGTCTCTCCCTTTCTGGCTTGCCGACGGAGCTGCCTCACACCGTTGTGCATTTATATGTGAAAAAGTCGCTATATATACATTTTTTTTTTTTGGTCGAAAGAAAAAGTCGCTATATAAAGGGCCGATAGAAAGAAGAGAGCAAAAAGAAAAAGAGGAAAAGTGGGGCCAGAGCACCTGGCTGGTGAACTCAAGAGTCAGGAGCGAACTCGCCCCAATGGATCGGTGACACTCAGTCGCTCCATGGAGCGAGTCATCCACGGAGGATCGTGATCGTGACACTCACTCGCTCCATCGGGGCGAGTGAGTAGCCGTTGATGACATAGTCGCCTCGCGGAGGCGACACTTGGGATGAGGACGGTAGGGCAGGGCTGGTGGTGGACTCATGAGTCAAACGCGGGTACTCACCTCACTCGCACCCATGGATCGGTGACACCCATTGAGCGAGTGATCCACGGAGGATCGTGATCGTGACACTCAATCGCTTCATCGGGGCGACTGAGTACCCTTGGTTGACAAACTCGCCTCGCGACAATTGGGTTCCCCCGAATATAAAAAATGATTAATATTACGGAAAAATTGTATTAAAATTGGTACGACAGCAACAAACGAAGAGTAGAATCTCCGGTCGGTATACCAGTCAATTGTTATATGTCATTCAACTCAATAATTAAACAGTAGAATTTAATGAAATTAACAGAGTATAAATTTATTAGAAATGTATCAATTTGTATCAATGTGAGGTTTTTAATGATTAAAAATTTATTTTTAAATAAATTTATTATAAATATATTAACTTATGGTGTTTCATGATATTAACCCCATAAAAAATTATTCCATTTGACGCAATTTGTCAAGATTTCATTTACTTTTTATAATTGAAAATAATAAATTAGAATTAGCTAAATCACGATGGATTAACATCATTATGATAATGCATTATTGTCAAAATAGGCTAACTCCGTCCCTGCTTGCAATGCTCATGTAAGTTATACTCCGGCAACAATGCACAGATTCATTAGCTATGAATTATACAAGAAGCATGGTTTAAACCACGCATTAAGTTTCTTTTTGAATTTAGATTTGCATTTCCGGATGTGTTTGTGAGAGTATATGTAGTTTTTTTTTTTTTTTTTTTTTTTGAACAGAAGAGTATATGTAGTTAGTATAATTAAGAAATATGGATGATATTTATTTTAGGCTCGTGTATAGCAAGGCCCGTGTTAGGACATGAGCCGTGGACACCTGTCTTGGTAATTTCAGCTTTCATGAAAGATTATCGTATAACAAGTAGTTTGTTCATTTTAATTTCTAGATACTATGCAACGCATGGAGTTCAATTTGCTAAAATGTATAACCAACGTCTTGGTTACACGGAGGAGTCCATGCTTTGAGTCATCAAGAACATGTATACCCATAACGGTCCAACCAGCATTGCCGAAGCAACCGTCATGCGCTTATATTCATTGTGGTCAAAATCATCTGACCAAAATTAATCTTTGAGATGGGAAGACAATATTTGAACCTAGGGTTCCAAATGCTTTTTTGGTGAGGACGATTTGTTTTTAGTAATACTTAGGTGATTTCTTTAGATATTCACTTACTAAACATTACCTGTAACACTTTACCAAAAAACATTACCTGTAACTCAAATTTTACAAAGTAGTCTTTGTATCTCAAGTATTAGCTTTTCTTTTGAATTGCATTTAAAAACTAATCGCCTGACTTGTGAGTTTACTATTGATTAATACAATTTTTTTATTTTTTTTACATCTAATAAATGATCTTTGAGAAACGTAGAAGTGTTGGAAAATATATGAGGGGCAAATTATAACAATGAACCCTATGCTATTGCCACTATTCGACTTTGGTCATCATACTTTATCTCGTGACAAATTGGATCCATAAACTAATATTTGGTTATCATTTTAGGAGAAATTCATATAACTGTCCAAATCTCCGCGAAATATGCTGACTAAGTGCCGGAGTTATACGAGTGGCACTAACGTGGATTGAAGAAAAGAACTATTCAAATGTACTTACAATATTGTGCCTATGTTATCGTCGATGTTTAATTTTGGTCCCAGTAATTCATCGTACGATAGATTTTGTCCTTAACCCGACTCCTGACCCTGGTTTCATATGTTTTCTGTCCAAACTAAGCCAGAGATTGCTAAGCGAGGGCCCAACTAGTATGCTTGTTCACATAATTCGAAGAAGACATATGAAAGACAACATTGTTCTTGGCTTAAATGTACTTATTGATGATGAAACTGCAAATGGAAAATAGCAATTAATCATATCAACAAGTTCATTTGAAAATTAATCAGGTAATTTTTTTTCCGCGAGAGGATCTCTTGAATAATGTGCGAACACATCTTCTTGCTTAAGGTTACATCGTCTCTATAAAAAGGTCAAAGAGAAACAAGTATGTTCTTTTTGGTTGCGAGAGGGGCTGTAGTTATTGCGATCAACATAATATTTCTATTGCGCATCAAAAAAGAGAGACCAAGTCTCGTTTGATTGACTATCCTTTTGAAATTTGTTGCTATAATAGAAGAATGGGTTAGGTCATGCTTTTATTTAATGCATCACACAATATATAATGAAAAATTTAATAATTAGATTTAGAATAAAGCGAAAGTTGAGCAATCAAAGTACATAGAGTATAATATAATGACACATATTAAAGTTAGTACTAAAATTGGTAGATAGTTATTTTCACTCTTGCTTTCACTTAGGTTAATTTCTTAATAATAGTTTCCTACTACAAAAATATATATATACAACTAGTTTTAACGATAGCTTTTTCTTCTCAAATAATTAATTAGCTAACTACCAAATAAATCTATTTATTAAAAGAGGTACACCAATTTTTTTTAATGGAGAACGAAATGGAAAAATCCCAAAGAGAAGAAAAGAAGGCAATTGATACTCTTAAATCAAGAGTGAGCCTCATATTTCACCTTAATAAATGTTATTTGAGAGGAGGATAGGTAATTTCGTCTCTAAAAAAATTGAAACAAAAAAAAATAAAGAAAAAAGGTAAAAGATAACCTTAAATCAAGAGCAGGATCCACAAGGGATGATGTAGTTGATTCAATGTGAAGAGGGTATTAAAAGCCAATAAGAGGGTGAAAATAGCACAAGCCTTTTTCTTTTTTCTTTTTTACTTAAAACAAGTTGTTATTCTCATGATAAATTAAAGACGGTCATATAAGCATTTCCCTAAATGTTCTAGCCAAGCTTTCCTTAGTTATCCAATAGTATCTAGTCAAGCTTTCCTTAGTTATCCAATAGTATCTAGTCAAGCTTTCCTTAGTTATCTAATAGTATCACTAATGTTCACACGCTAGCACATTTGCCCATTTTTTTGTGGAATAATCATTTTATGAAGGATGATTTATTCTAGAGCTGTAACGCTTGCCTCACTTCAAAAGGATTTTGTTTTGGAGAAATTTTCTTGACAAAGGGAAATATTTTTTGGAAAATCATATTTTAGGAAAATGGTTAGTTTGCCTTTATTTGGGGATGTGTGACCGAAAACATTTTCTTTTGTTTAGGTCTCATTCTGAAAATGATTTTAATCTCATGAATTTATCTCGGGCAAAAAAAAGGATTTTTAAATTATTTTTATTTTTATTTTTATTTTCTTGCTTTTGTTCCTTTTTTCTTTTTCCTTCTCCCTCTGATGGTCATCGGGCCTCAACGACTACCACAAGTAAGTCTTGGGCTCATGGCAGTCGCCAAGTGGTTGGCCAGGGCATGTGGCTGGTAAAGGAAGAAGGAGAAAGAAAAAAAAAAAAATTGAATATTTAAAAAACTAAAATTTTAAAAAAAAATTAATATATTTTTATAAGAACAGATGTTTTATTAAGTAAGGACCCGAACCCGAGTGTCAAGGACCTGCTCACTGTCTTTGAGGACCTTGGCCTAAGGGTTAGGACCGGAGCTCATGCGTTGAGGACCCAAGCAAGGCCTTCATGGACTTGAGTTAGGGTAGTGGACCATTGAGTACCGGCACCAGGGGTTCGAACCCGCTTTGATGGACCTAGGCATTGCCGGATATCTAGTCTTGAACTTCGAGACTCGGGAACCAATATTGGGGTTTCCATGCTCAAACATAGAGGTTCAAGTCTACACACTTATACCTAGTCATATTTTGGAAAATGTTCTCTAGTTCTTTTAAAGAAACAATGATTTTCCCGAATTTAAGTTTTGGTAAAAAAAAAAATTTATTTGACTAGAAAAACATTTTCCGTTGACTAATTTTCCTAAACAAATCAAACATTAAAAAATAAAAATAAATATTTTTTTCCAAAAATATTTTTTGTAAAACAAACCAACCTTTTTTTTTTCATAGTCAAAAGATTAAGTAGTACCTAAGGCGATGATCATGTAAGGAGAATCGCTGCAAGGTGATCTATTCTGAAGGCACCAAAACAACGTTACCAAGGTTTCCCAAGAGCAAGCCACGTGTCATTTTTATATTGATTTTCTGCCCCTTTTATGTACATTAAATGATTATCAAACATACATTTCGAGAAGTCATTTTTCAAAAAATAATTAATTTTTCTTTATTTTGTGATATATAATCAAAAACGTTTTCTATTATTTGAATCTCATTTGGAAAATAATTTAATCTCATAACTTTATCTCAAGAAAAAATCGTTTTTAAAAATATTTTATTTTATTTTATTATCTTTATTTTTCCTTCTTCTCTTCCACCGATTGTCGAGCCTCGGCGATGTCTGCAACAAGCCACTAGTGCCATCACCGAGGCCCAACAAAGGTTGACCCACCCAGCCTCAAGTGAGGTTGAGCTCACCAAATCCTAGGGAGCTCAAACTCAGGCAAGCTCGAGCTCATTGCGGCGAGACTAGCAAGGCTTGAGCTCACCTAAGGCTAGCTCTCACTAGTCCACACCTATGGCCAGTCATCAAGGGTCAACGAGTGGTGGAGGAGGAAGATGAAAAAAAAAAAGAATTATGAAAAAATTATTTTTTAAATAAAATGTTATATAATTCAAGAAGAGTAGTTTCAGAAAGTGTTTCCACCTTCTCAAATTTTGAATTCACTTTCTTAATTTTATTCATGAATATTTTCTTGACCAAAAATGTTTTCGATTGATTAATCATTTTTGGCGAACCAAACAAAATGAAAGTTTGAAAAATTAATTTCAGGGAAACACTTTCCCTCAAACAAACGAATCCATAAGCACAACCAAATTGAGAGGCCAGCTTTTGTAAACGAGGCAGATGGGGAGGGCGGCAGGTTCGAATCTCCTACTCCATAATTCTCTTAACTTTTCTAATCTTATCTTTTCTTATATTTTCAATTGCATGAATAATTATTATATACATACCTATATGTAATTAGATTATTGCATTTTACCCATGTAATTAGTATCTAGCAATAAAAGATTGGTAAAGAATTATTAAATTCCTCATTCGGCTCAAATCCTAGCACCTCATCCCGAATGATACTTATTTCTATTTTTTTCCTTCTATCTAAGTGTATTTCAATTATTAAGAACCAAATGAGTTGGTTTTTCGATTATGGAGTTCCTATTACTAGGATATTCTCGGGTTCCAAAAACTTCAAAATGGCTATTCTTCCATAAAAGGGAATAAAGTTATTAAGTTACTCAAAACAATAAAATCTTAAAAAGAATTGATTGAAACAATAAGATATTTAATTATTTGCATGGACCTATTATAGCATCATACGTAGAAGGTATATACAACGCAAGAACCATTATTTTATCATTTTAGAGAAATCAATATTAAATAAGCGACATATTATACATTTTCATAATCATTTATTTGTGATTTTTGTAAATGTATTTTACGATAATGAAAGTAGAGTCCAATCATGCTTAAAACTACCTATTAATTATTTTTTGACGTGTCAAGATAAAGTAAAAGGACTAAAATTATATAGTGACAATATGGTAAAAGGACCATTTTGCAATTGCTCCTAATGCTCTGTTTCTTATAAAGGATTGATAAAGGTTGTTGTGTAATCGGATTTGGTCGTCAAATTTAGTATGACGTGCATTACAAAAAACCGATTATCTTTTATATTACTAACAACTAGCTTTATGCGGATATTAATGTATTTTGACATGTGTTTATTCTCTTTTTTGTTATTGGTGTCGCTAATTTTCACATTTTGTTATTTGGGCTTGTTATCCATTGGAGAAAACACCAAGTAAATATATCGATGAAATTGGACATACGAAATGCGGCCAAAAGCTTGAACTTAAGATTTAGCTAAAGAAGACATACAAGAGAATTTTTTCAGTACACGTATAATAGAAAAATTAGAAAAGAAGAGTTTGCATACTATTAGCTTCATCACAAATTCCATTATTATTTTTCAAACTATCCGAATCTCTTTATTCTGAGATATTTTTTAAGTGATATTTACATTCAATCATAATGGCTAGGTTAAAACTCGAGCTCATCTCTCACTACTCTTTATTTAAATTCTATTTGAATTGTTTGTGTGAACAGTAGAATATTAAATTAAAGGTTGCGAGCTTCTATCTTATATATTTTTTAGATCAAATTCAAATCAAGTGGACTTATAAATGTACTTATTTTGATAAATATAAGCTATGCTTAAATAAGTGGATTTCCAAAGAAGAAAATAAAAATGAACATTACGTAAATATGTGTGTTCCACATAGATTAAGTTGTTTACTTATTTTCTTATATTTTTCTTATTTAAATAGACTACATCATTTATTTCATTCTCATATTCGATTGAATTAAGGAAACCGTATGAATTAAATTAAAATCGTATTATTCATAGTTTGATAATTTTTCTTCATGAAACATGTTATGTGATTCCCGTCATTCTTAGTCAAATATATTCGATTTAATTAAAAAAGTATATCATTTGAATAAAAGATATATCATTTAAGAATTTGCCGAGAACTTATGTTTAAAATGAAATGTATCTTTTAAAATCAACAAAAAGATGGTTGGAAATGATAAATCAAGCCAATGAGATTGGTGGAATGTCACAACCTGACAAAACTTTGGCATGTGGCCACATCAATTAAAAGTTAGATGTTTGGCAAAACTATTCTCGTTGTCTTGCTATATGATTTTTTATTATTTTAATTTAATTTCGAGTTTATCTTAAATGCAAAGAGAGATACAAAATAAAACAACATACCTATTAATAAGTAACACTTAGGCATAATTTATTATGTTAATGTTTCTGTAATTAATTTATATTAGATTATTAAATCAAGCAAGTAATATTATGTAAATTATATAATGCTTACTATTATTGGGAAGCTCTATCTTTTTTATAGATTACTATTTTACCTCTAAAAGTTATATCTTTAAAAAAATTATTTAATGGATATTATCAACATATCTTTAAATGAAGAGAGTTTATTGGTTACTAAATTTAATCCTGCAATGAAATATGGCATATTTTCAATTAGTAATAATTTAAAAACAAAATTTTCATTTTTTATTTCCATTTTCTTTTATGCATATATATGTTTTTTATGGTTAATGAAGTTAAATAATGTTACAAGATACCCTATATTTAAATTCAGAATAATTAATCTATGGTCGATTTGCATTGTTTGATATCATCATTTGATCTCCAACAACTAATACTCTCCTGATACTTAAGCATTGGCTTACGTGATATGGAAGTAGCCTCACCTTGGACCTTGCAATATCGAGGATCCATAGTTGAATAGGTTCTGCATTTATTTTCTTTGGCCGACTGCCCCAAAAGAACTTAGTATGTCTGAGCAAAAAGGTTGAAAAATATAAGTTACAAATTTTTAAGAACGTGAAAATGATCCCATCTATATTAAAATAAAATTTAAAAAGATTATTGTGAATGAATGACATTATAAATGATAAAAGCTCTGTTTTAATTACATATTTGCTTATAATAATTAATAATTAAAAAAATTTATTATTCTGTGCTTTTGAATGATAATAAATTTTAAAAATTAATTAATATCCCAATGCATTCAATGAAATTAGAGGAATAGGGATATTTTTTCTTTGGCCAAAGAGAAGCAGGGAAATTGATTCAAAAATTTGAGAAAGAATTATATTATCCTCATTCGAAATTTCTCGATATAGGAATTGTGATTTGATGTGGTTCATAACTCGATCCTCATATCTCAACATCAACAACATTCTAAACATTATCTCGATATGAACTTCAAGTCACAAATAAAAACTACTTAGCAATACATGTGTTAATACATATGCATTTTATTGGGATAGTGGACAGAATCTTAATAGTGTAGATTTGAGTTAGGATACTGGTTTCAGATTTTCTGTGAGACAAAAATTAATTTTTGATAAATACGTCGAGGGCTAACAATTTCGAATTTTTTTGCATATTACTATTACACCTTCAAAAGCTATGTCTTTTGAATCTTTTCTTTGATTAATTTTATTATCAACTTTAAACGAAGGGAGTTTATTGGTTACTAAATTTAATCCTGCAATGAAATTAGATACTCTTAGTTAGAAATAATTTTAAAAGATATATTTTATTCTTGTTTTATTTTGATGTGCTATCATAAGTATATCTTTTTAATTGTTCTTTTGCTAATTTTATAATAATAATTAAATTAAATTATTATCAAACGCAGTTAAATCATGTTATGAGATAAGATACATTTAAAATCGAGAGTAAATAATCTATGATTGAGTTGCATTATTTAACCCTAATTATAGGTAGTTTGATGTTATCAATTGATCTCCAACTGCAACCTGATATTTAAGCACCGGGCTTAGGTGATATGGAAGCAGTCTCACCTCAAAACCAGTAAAATCGAGGATTCACAGTTTGAAATAGCTCTCCATTGAATTTTCTCTGGCTAACTCTCAAGAAAGAACTAAGCACATCTTCACAGAAAGGACGAAAATATAAGGTACAAATTGTTGTGATTTTTCTTCAAAATAGGTGAAAAAGCTCGCACTTGTATCATGTGAAAATATAAAAACGATTTTATTAGTATCAATTATATCATGAATGAAAAATGCTTTCATATGAAGATATAACTATTTTGATTACATACGTTATAAATAAATTATCTTTTATAATTAAATTCTGTGATCATTTCATGCTATCTAATGTCACATAAAAGAACCTAATATACTGATATAATCGTATCTTTAGGGGCAAAAAACGATAATTAACGTGATGTATCATTGATTCACCGAGCCAAAGAAAGACCAGGCGTCTCCCCTCTTCCAATCCCGCCAATTTTTCGGCGACCCCCTCGTAAAAATCTGTACCGTCAGTGCAGAGAGAGAAGCGAAGCTCTCGAAAATGGAGTTCACCCTCGGCAACGCCTTGAAGACCTTCGCTCGCTCTGTCACTTGCCTCTCCCGCCTCGGCAATGACCTCGCCATCCAAGCTTCTCCTTCCCAGGTGATTCCATCAATTTCTCCCCACACATTTCTTCTCCTGTTCCTTCGTCTCCTCTCTCACCCACAGCTCCGGCATGTCGCCACTGAAACCCACTTCGATCATCGTTCTTCGAGTGCCCTGCCGAGCGATGCTTAGTTTAGATGCTATGATGCTGTGTTAGGTATTGGCTTGTTTCGCTCGATAAGGTGTCCGATTGAGAAATTCTGGGAGTCCTTGAGGTAATAATAGTACAGCGCGCTAATTCCTTGCTGTTTATATCTACATCACATCACATATTATGCTTTTCAATACATAAGATATTCAAGGTAATAACAGTACGCAAAGTTTGTGTCCCTTTCAATATATAAGATATTCAAGGTAATAACAGTATGGCACAAGGTTCATGTCCCTAAGGTAATCATAGTACAACACAAGGTTCATGTCCAGACCAATATAAGCACAATACACATCAATACCAACTTACCAAAGAGCAAAACCACACTATTAGCAAAACCGAAAACGGTCACAATTCTGTAATTCACGATGAAGACTTATGGGTTCATCAACTCGAGGACACAGAGAACAAAAATTGGCCAAGGCATGACACGAAGCAGAATTTACATCAACGGATAGCACTTGGCACATTCGAGAACAACATCGATGTGAATAGACGTAAGTTGAAACCTGGGTCCAAATCTTGCCTTCCCATCTTGAGGATTAGTAACTGCCCAACGATTACGAGCATTATATAAATACACACGATGGTTTCAAGGTTAGTGATGACTGGAATACCCAAAATTCCGATGGCACCAGTCATAATCTTCAATGGGATCTTCTCCAGGAAATGAATTGTAGCAATTATATGGGCATACTCTGCTCCACATCTTGGAAATAAAATCAGCAAACCATTTGTTAGTATACAATCTTTTGGAAAGCTAAAGAAAAAAAAATCTTTTGGAAAGCTCAAGTTTTGGGTTCTTTTTGCATCACATCAGAAGGCAATCTTTCCAAAAGCTTTCAAAAACTACCAATCTAAGTTCTAAAGGAAATTTGATGCTATATGATACCAAGCGTCTGGTGCAAATCATAACAAATGTGTCCATGCATTACAGGACTCTAACCCATATATGCACTGCGAGAGTGCTCATCTATTGATCCAAGGCTAATTCAGGTAGTAAAATAGGGGATGCCTCCTTAACTCCTCTTTGCGACAAACTGGAACATCAGAGAACCAAGGGATACCTCCTTAACACATGTAAACCTTTCCCAACCTTCTCTTACAACACATTCACAAAAACAAGTCCACCGAGATGCACAAAACTAGCAGGTAAGCCCCCTGCTTCCCCGGTAGAAATAGAGTGAGGCTACCTAGATGTCTTCTCTCTTTTTTTTCTAAGAAGACTTTCAATTAATTTGGGGTTCTCAGTATAAGTTTCTCTTGACAAAAGAAAGCTGCAGCTTGCATAAATAGTCGTGTCTTTTCATCCACCTGACAGAATTTTTCCTCTCGCCCAGTAATTTTAGGAGACGGTTGACAATCTTTCCAGTTTCATGATTTTCAAGAAGAAACGACGGCTAATGTGGCGTTCACTTTCCTTGAACAAACTCAGCTGTTTAATTGGTATGCATACTTGAAAGAGATTATTCCCAGTATGAGTTCTATCGTATTCAATTACCCAAATGGATATCATGAAAATTTACCATTTCGCACAGAAAACAGGGGACTGAAGTACATGCTCTATGAGTGAGCCCATTTCTGCTCTTTGAGAGTCGAATCATTATGAACATCTCAATCAGTAAAGGCAAAAATGAACGGATGAAAAAATCTGTATGGTATAAATTAGTGTTCCGACCTGACTCTCACAATATAACACGAGAACAGGCCATACAGGCAAGTGAAAGATTCCCCTGGGCCCTAAAGTAGGTACCTGCAATGACTAGACCGCAGGTTTTTTCCCCATAAAACAGCATTCACGCAATGGTTTATGCGGCATGACATGATCAGAGATAGAAACGGGAAAGAACATCAAGATATCGACATGAGTTTCCTCGGAATCCTCAAACTTGCAGACGGAGCTGGGCTTCAGGGCTTTTTTTTTTATATATTTAAGGTCGCTGAGGCTTACCTCCGACGACCACCGTAATCAGCTGGACTGTTGTTCTCCATTAACCTTCCGACTTTGCCCGATCTCTCCTTCTCTTCCTGAAGATGTGGTTTCTTCAAGTGTTTGCAGATTGCTGCCTCGTGAGTGGAGTGCTGCAGGGGAAGAATAAGTAGCGAGCGCCGTGGGTATTTTTGCTCGGGGGCGACCTCCTTGCATTTTGACGGCGACGCTTTTGCATTTTGATGCAGTCACCTTCTCACTTCGAAACCCACCTTCTCACTTCGATCGCGACCCACGAAGCTGGTAGGCAAGTCTGCTCAATTGGGCCTTGACTTGAAAATCGGGTCGGCTCACCCATTTGCTCTCCCAAGATTCATTCTCTATTTTTCCTTTTGTTAATATATCCAGTATTGTGTTAATGTATCCGAATGCAGCCATATAGGTTATACTCCGGCAACCATCCTTACACTCACTGGATATGATTCACAATACCGCGCATTAAATTTCTTTTTGAATTTAGACTTGCATTTCTAAATGTGTTCGGGTGAGTATTTGTAGTTTGTAGTATTGAAAAGCACACACGATATTCATTTTAGACACATATCTTGATAACTTCGGCTATTAGGAAAAAATTGTTGTCTTCTATGATACTTAGAGGATTCGAATCTTTGCATCTCACATTCCATGTGCAAGGCCCGCTTTACATACTACTAAAGTATTAAGACATATTTCGCTTTTGAAAGTACTTGAGAAGTGTGCTTAACAAAACGAGCCCCGAACATATTTCCTGATAACTTGAGATTCTGCGAAAGATTTTGGTATAACAAGTATTTTTTGTTGATTTTAATTCCTAGTATGGAGCAAAGCATGCAGCTTATGCTAAAATGGATAACCTACATCTTGATTCCATGGAGGAATCCTTACTTCGAGCCATTAGGAACACATACACCATAGCGGTCCGACCAATATTGCCAGAACAACCGCCATGGTTATGCACACCATGGTCAAAATCTCTCACCGAAAATGAGATGGGAAGATGATATTTGGACCTAAGTTTCTCTTGGTGAGGGAGTCCTTTTTCGATACTCCTTAGATAGATTTTTAGATATTCATTTACAATTTATTATCTCACCGTAACTAAAATTTTACAAAGTAATTTCAGTTTTCTTAAGTATTACCTTTTCTTTCCTTAGCATTTTTTATAATTGACATAGAAAAGTAATTGCATGGCTTGCGAGTTTTACCACTAATTAATAGACCAATCTCCCTACATCAAATGAAATATGAATGATGATCTTTAAGAAAAGAATTCATGAAGTATTGGAAAATGTATCACGGAGAACATACAAAAACGATTCCTATATTGTTAACACTATTCAATTTTGATCATCATACTTTATGTTATAACGGATCCGTTCAATAAATTATTCTCCAGTTATCAGGGAAAAAAATCATATAATTTATCACTTATTGACTGAATATGTTGACTAAGCACCAGTGCTATACAGGTAGCGCTAACATGGAAGAAAAAATTATTTGTTCAATAGAAATTATAAAATGGTCCGTGTACCATTGTCCATATTTAATTTTGGTCGTCGTCCTTAATTTTATTGTAGATTTAGCCCTTAACCCCACTTTTGATTCCGATTTCAAATATTTTCTTCCATATGCAAACGGAAATCATTATGGTAAATGCCAAATATATATACTAGTTCACAGAATTTGAAGAAGCCAGATAATTCATGCAAAGAAACTTACATAAATGGTTCTAGTCGGGATTTCCTAGGGCATCTAATAGTATCGCTTCTACTCCAGCATTAGCACATTTGTTTCGACTATTGCCCATTTATTGTGGAATAATCAGATTATGAAGGACCATTTAGCCTATGCTTGGAATGCTCCCCCTAATTCAAATGGACCAAATATTCGGAAGTTGCTGTTGAGTGGTTATCATTTAGAGAGAATTGCTGCCAGGGAGACACTAAAACAAGGCTACCAACGGGCTATTTGGGAACGTTTTTGTTGCTTGGTTTTTCTGTTCTTTTGTTTTCCGAAATAGAAAAAGAACATAAATCCGTTTAATAATGTCAACTAATTTTTCTATTCCTCAGAATAGAAAATTGGCTGGGGAATAGATTGTAACAGAAACAAAAAGTAAAAAAAAAAAAAAAGTAGCCTTTTGTTCCTAGAAACAATTTCTAAAAATAAGTTAATTTTTCTTTTATTTTTTTTTTATTTTCTTCTTCCTTGCTGCCCCGTGCTGTTTGGCCGCCACCGCCAGCCAATCGCTACTCACCAGCCGACCATCGACCTCCGACCGCCACTCGCTGGTCGACCGCCTACCACTACTGTCGACCGTCGGCTGACCGCCTACCGCCACCACCAGTCGCCAGCCAACCGCCTATCATTGTAGCTGCTCGCTGGTCTACTATTGGCCACCAACCGTCGTCGAATGCTGCCTATCACCCCCTCACTGTCGCTTTCCAGCAACTGCTACCCACTAGCTAACCGCCGATCGCCGCCCACCGCCAACTGGTTGATCGCCAGCCACCAACCGCCACCACTAACCTCCCACCAATGACTATCGCCGTTGAGTCGGCGCTAGACCAATGGGCAGAGGTGGCTGTTGGTTGACGAGCAACGGAGATTAGTGGTCAGCAAGGAAGAATAAGAAAAGAAAAAAAGAAAAAAAATATTAAAAAATTAAAAGAAATAGAAATTTTATGGATTATACCAAATATATTCTTTTTTTTTTTTTCATTCGGTGAATAGAAATTTTATATAGTTACGAAACACGTTTTTTATTAAGAAAAAGAAGCGTTACTAAACGGACCCCAAGTCATTGTTCAAGGTTTCCGAAGCAAGCCACGTTCAGTATTTTCATTGGCTGCATGTTTTCTTATTACCAAACCTATCACAACTAAATTATGGGGCCAGCGGTTGGAAACGCAGCAGGGGTCGGAGGGAGCCAGGTTTGAATCTCTCAGGTATTTTATTTATTTTTTCCAATTATATGAGTTATGATGATACATGTACCTATGTATAATTAGACTATTGCCTTTTGCACGTGTAATTATTATTTGACAATAAATCCATTGTGAGAAAAAATTCGTTACGCTATGGCACCATTACTTTGTCTTTCCTGTATTGATACCCCATTGAGCCTTTGATATATAGTAAAATAGTGGTAAAAAAATCATCAAATTCCTCATTCGCCCTCAATTTTTTTCCTTCATGTTTCTCTGTCTTCTTCTTATCTAAGTTCTTTTTATTTATCAATAATAAGAAAAATATGCACCTTTTTGTTTATTTTGTTGATTAATCCTTTTAAGAGGAGAAAATTTCAACAAGATAAAGAAAAATCCGTGGGTTTATTCTTTTTATTTTAGAGTTCTATTATTTTTTAATGAAATTCTAGTCTCCTAAAACTTCAAAATGGATATTTTTGCATAAAAAAGGAAAAAAATTATGAAGTTACTGAAAAATAATAGAATTTTAAGCAGGATTGATTGAGACAATTGGATATTTAATTATTTCCATGGTCCTACGTAGTTTATAGAAGGTATATACAACGCAAGAGCATTTTTCTATCACTTCAAACTAATTATTATTAAATTAAGTGGAAATTAAAGCATTCTAATAATTGCAAATAATCGCAAATATCATCTATCATAGATAATTTCTGCAAATATCATCTATCACTTCAAACAATAATGAATGCAGCTGTCCCACCATGCTAAAAAATTGTTCATTAATTTTTTATATGTCAAACTATAAAACAAGTTATTTATCCACATCAACACACTGGTGCCCATTGGTTTCGCACTATTATGACATGTCAATGCCGCATAACAATTTTGCATCTTTTATTTACATTTGGACGAAGAAATCAGCCTTTATCCTAAAATCAAGATTTTCACCGACTAAATACGTGACAAAAATAAAGTGTTAGGATCAAAATTGAATGGAAATATTTGCACAACAACCATTTTTGTGATTTTCCTTTGGGTTGTAAGTTGTAATTTATGCATCAATGCTATCTAATGATGAATCTAAAAAACACAAAATGCTATCTTGGGTAAACATCAGTGATATAATTGTATCTTTCGGGGCAAAAAAATGATAATTAACGTGCTATATCATTAATTCCCGATCCAAAGACCAAAAGTGTCGTCTTCTTCCCATCCCGCCAATTTTGCAGCGACCGCCCTCATAAAAACCTGTAGCGTCAATGCAGAGAGGGAAAGCGAAGAGCTGGAAAAATGGAGTTCACCCTGAGCGGCAACGCCTCGAAGACCTTGGCTCGCTCCATCACTTGCCTCTCCCGCGTCGGCAACGACCTCGCCATCCAAGCTTCTCCTTCCCAGGTGATTCATCTGAAATCCATGTCGAGTGAAGTAGCTACAGCAGTTGTTTCACTGTGTGCCCTGCCGAGCGATGCTTCGTTTAGATGGCTATGATACTGTGTTAGGTATTGGCTCATTTCGCTTTACCCAGCGTCCGATTGAGAAATTCTGAGAGTCCTTGCACTGGTGGCCGAGTGCGTGGAGCTTTCGGCCGTGGAATTGAGGAAGAAATTTGTCGAGCTAGGTAGGGTTTGGCCCTGTCGACGGTGATTAGAACTCGACGCGTATAAAAATCTGAAGTGATTAAAAGAATCTGATACTGTTGATAAGGTGATTCAAAGTCATTAGATCGTAAGACTGAGGCAATTCGCTGCTGTAGCCAGGAGAACTATCAGCGATACTCTTGTCAAATTGTTGAATGGTGAAACCATAGAAGAAAAAGCCCTATGGATAACCTTCTACGGGTGCTGCTATTCTGTATTGCTAATGCTTTGCTGGTTTGTCTAGTTACTTTGATGGTTTTGTATGGGGTTTTGCTACTCTCAAAAAGTGAAAGCAAGTTTTGCGCTTCCTAACACTTAGTATTGATCCGTGTACAAATATCACCTTCCCAATTGTATAAATCAGATTAAGTTTCTCATAATCATATTCGACCTCCAGATTTCCTTTCACGCACTCAATTCATCAAGATCTGCCTATCAATTGATTACCTTCAAGCCAGAACTCTTTGATGTGTTTACAGTATCTGGTGCACAGGTTCAATGCAGTGTTCTTCTAAAGTTATATTGTCGTTGCTCATCTTTCTAGTATATTTGTCAGTTTATAGTTGTAAGCAACTTTATAACACTTACCAAGTACTGGGTGCAGGTTGTCTGTTCTGTCCTTAAAATGCCTATTTCAAACATTGATTATTTGAGTGTGCAATCACCAGACATCAATGCGTCAAAAGTTCAATGGGCTTTGCAGTGCTTCCATGGTAAAGACCTTTCAGTTGTGTGTGTGGTGCTCTGTATTCATTATGTTGGAAATGGTGTATTTGATGGTTAAGATTGCAAGCTTGTGGCACAGATGGAAAAGTTAGCATGTTCCCTTTCCCCCTAAAAATAATCACGCTCCAATTCTATGGAAAAACAGCAGAAATGAAGTTTTGAAACTGACATGTTCGTTGAGAGAAAATTACTGCAAGATGCTGTGAGAAGCATTTATTCATCCTGTCACATGTGTCCACGGAGATGAGCTTTTCTAATTTCTCACCTTGTAAAAGCAGCATGAACACTGTCAAAGGGATTTTGCAATGCCCCAATATGACCTATAAAGCCAACGAATTCAGAATAAAGAGAGGGGAAATTTATGTTAAAAATTAGATTCCAATGTCTACCAAATGTACTTTTTTTGTTGGCCACTTACCATTTTAGATCTTTGTGACTCAGTCATTCTAATTACATACTATTCAGTATGTTGTCTGACTGTAATATAAATCCGAGGCTGGCACCTGTCAGACCTGCATTAATTTGATAAGAAGCTGCACCATGCAGATATACATGTTTATCTCACTGAGCCCACTGTGAGTTTTTGTTCATGCATATGCAGGGTTGTCATACATATGCAGGCTCTTAGAAACATACTGGATTTCTTGCAATGTTGACCCTGGCATACAACAATTATCTTTGGATAGGAGAAGATACCCAAGCAGTTTTGCAGTGAGGCCTCATGATCTGAACAGAATGCTTGCAAATTTTCAGTCATCCCCTTAGGAAATTACTGTCATTGCAATGGAATGCAACTCCGATCCTTCTGATGCTGCAAGTGAATTTGGCAGGACAGCTGTTGAGTTTCGAAGCTATGTTGATCCTACCAAAGGTAGAGATTAACTTTTTTCTTTTCAATCAAATATGGAGAAGAATATCAATATCATTGTTCAGATTCTGGTTGCAGAGAATGACTCTTTGCTGCACACTCAACTTTGGATAGAACCTGCGGAAGAGTTTGTGCAGTATGCTCACAACGGCAACCCAGTAGACATGAATTTTGCTGTCAAAGAGTTGAAGGTTTTCCATCTGATTCGTTTTCTATTATATTATCTATTGAGACATTTGGGTCATAAATGCAGGTAAAAGTTTTTGGACATAATACTTCACCTTCAAACTTATCTCCATTTCTCCTTAAAATGAGTTGACCTAGTTGCTGAAATGCTATTGGAGTCACATTCAGGACCATCTTGTATGTCGAAGTTTTTCCTAGTGTTTTCCAGTGAACATGATAATATTTAACGTCTGTCCATCTCATGGAAATGCAGGCATTTCTTGCATTCTGTTGGGGATGTGAAGTGGACATTCATTTGTACTTTGAGAAGGCTGGCGAGTAAGTAAATTCTAAATGCTCTTTCCACTCTTACCTTCTATCCATTTTTTTCCATGCTTCACTTCAATTTTGTAGATGCAAGTAGTTCAGATGCCACAAGTAGTTTTCATGCTATCAGTCCATAACTGGTTTTAATAGATGAATGATTGCTAGTTATCTGCTCAAGAATTTTAAAACATGCAAACGCATAGCTTCACAATCACAATCATAAAGGCTGATGACAGTTTTGCTTCTGGGCTGAATGTCAAACACGAGAGATCATCATTGAAAATTTGGCTGAGAGAATATAGTGCACCTTTGAATCAAGTTTGGATAATAATGGTTTAAGGAGGTTTAAGTTAGGATGATAAATGGTTTATTTATCAAGTTTAATGCAAGATGCTAGTAAAGTATGCTGGCTCAAAATATCAGTGCAAAACTTGATGATTAATGTATGTCTTTTGACTTTTCATTTTGGTACTAAATTTGTGGTTTCAAATGCAACATCTCTGCTGTCAATTGGGGAGGGGGAAGAAGGGGGTGGTGGGGTGGTAAGTGCATCTAAATGCAAAATAGAAAAGAATAAAGAACTTGATACAACTACATGTTTTAATGAAACAGGCCTATTTTGATGGCCCCTAAATTTGGCACTGATGAAGGGGCCTCTTCCAATTTTGATGCTACACTTGTACTGACCACCATGCACCCATCACAGTTACATGAAGGTAACACTGGACCTTCGGCAAATGGAATGCCGGGCCGGGCTGATACTCAGGAAGCTTCTGGAGAACAGCCAGAGAGGAATAGAACAAGTGCTTCTGAGATTCCATCAAATCATACCAGAATATGGTTTGACTCTCACGTGAGTGATCCTTGTAGCACTATCATCTCTCAATGATGGCAAAGAAATTGACTTTGCTTTGCTCTAAAATGAATTGCTGTGTATGCAGTTGGTAAGACTCTTAAAATCAATGTGAAGGCATATCTTGGGAATCAAAATTTGAGTGGTTTACTAACTTTGGGCAGGAGGTGCTGCAAGCAGTGGCAGTTGTTCTGATGGAAGGCAAGTTCCAGAAGAATGGATCCTAAAAGCTGGTGATCAGTTAGGAATTGAAAGAATAAGCACCCTTCAAATATCAAAAGCTGCATCAGCTGAAGGAAACATCCAAACTGGTCCAGATTCTTCATCTCTCAACCTCTCTCAGTTTTGTGTGTGTGATGAACATCATCTTTATCTCTTGAGGTCGGATTATTTTGCTGTCTCCTGCAAATATTTCTAAATAAAGTTGGTATCGCCCATTTCCCTACTGTAAATGCTGCTTTGCGCCCGTTTCCCTACTAAATTTTAAATGCTGCTTTTTTTCTTTAGTCAGTATCTCAGTATTGATTCAACCTTTAGTGTGCTCGGAACTAATCATCCAAGTAATTGGCTCATATCATCCAAGTAATTGGGTGGATGCCGATGAGGATGAGGATGATGATAACAAGGATGAACTCTGTGTGCAATCGACACTATTATACTATGAAGATCAGTAGCATTACGTTTCCTGTTCAACTATGATAACCTTGCTCTCTTTTACTGTTTAGTGCTTATGCCTTCTTCTATTTCCAAATGTTAAAGTAAGAATGAGAATCCTTTGTCTTTTTCGATACTGAGGTTCTCTGAACTATTTTGTATTCCATTCGTTTATGATAATAATATGTCAGTTTTTCTCCCACTTTCTTTCTCCACTATTTGCAATAGCACATTAGAAACATTAAGAAGAATGTTGGAGTTTTTGACCAAATAGATCCCTCGCCGTAGAAAGCTTTTCTGTTTTGTCTTTTGAAAACCATTTTAAGTATATTAAAAAGGAAGTGCTCACAGGGTTTTTTTAAATGTTTATGTTCCTTCTTAAAATCGCATTCTAGGATGATTATGTCGTTTTTGAACTCCAACAATTTCAGTTTAACTTTCCTCGTCGGTTGCTTCCATTATTTTTATTATGATATTATATTACATGCTTTTACAACGAGGGATGCTTTGTGTCATCGATCATTACCACATCAAGAAAGCTGGAAACTATAGCCGTTCACTAATCGATGAACATGAATGGGATTACCAACATTAGGACACATGGAATGAAAATCAGCCGAGGTATGTTGCCAAACATATTGTACATCAGCAGGCCACACTTGACACATCCAAAAGGAATACAGATGAGAGTGTACTTGAGTAGAAACCTTCTGCCGATATCTTACTTTCTCATTATAAAGATTAATATTTGCTGGACCTTTCGTATCACTTCGCAGATAGGCACAATGATGGGTTCTACAACAACGTTGACTGGACCGAGAGAGCTGCCCACGATCCTAATGAGTTAACGAAAGGCCTCTGCTAGAGAATTAAGCTGTAGGTTATATTTTGCAGTATTTTCTTGGAATTAAAATAAGCAAATTATTTGTCAGACAACCGAGAGAAGCTCAAACAATAAAGATCAAGTACTTGCAGGGATCTATTAACAAAGTGAAGAGATCAAGGTGATTTGTACCTGTATCATGATTCTTGAATGCAACATTGTAAAGGATGAGTTCACGTGACCGATGCAGAGTACAAATTGTTTCCAAATAAAACAGCATTCGGGTAATGGCGCACACAAGAGGAAATGATTAGAGAGAGGAAGCTCTTCTTTTTTAGGAAAGGAATTGGAGACCGCATGATTTGCCGTCAAACATATAGGGAGAGGGGAAAATGGTTAGCAAAGGCCAAAACGACAAAAAGGCATTGTCGAAAGATGAGCTCGAACTCCTTCCATCCAACATATTGTTTTATATAACGAAAAATATATTCAGATGGGGCTCCGTTCCATTCACTTGGCAGCAGGGAGCGAAGCAAACATATTTAGAGCCCGAAGTGGTTGGAAATATCTTAAAGAACGACCAAAAGGTAGTATGAAGATGGGGCTCCCTGCCCCTGCATTCAAGCTTATCAAATGACCTAATAGACTTGTGAAATGTTAGGAAGCATCGATACTATTCGAAAGTTTTCGTGTCATGTCGGACACTCCGACACATATCCGACACTCTTTGATACCTTCAGACACTCTCCGATACCTAGTTAACTTTTTCGATACTCGAGTCGGAATTCCAACATGCAAGTTTTCGACATGTGATTATGATACACGAGATCAATTTTAAAAATTTTTAATAAATGAGGAGTCATAATGTAAATATATGAAAAAATAAAATAAAATAAAAATAATAAATGGGGAAAAAAGAAACACTTAATTTTCTCTTTTGATTCTCACTTTCCGTGATGCACAATTCACTCATTCAATTTTTTCTCCTCTTTCAACACATTTGACTCGTGAGTTTAGAATATAAATTACTTTTTTTTTTTTTAAGTTTTATGGATTATTGGAATGGAGTTGAATTTATAAAATTGAAACAGTGAATGATATTAATAAATGATAGATTAATATTTTTAGTGTAAATTCATTCTATGCTTTTTATTATTTATTTATTTGTGAATTTAAATCAAATTAATTTGATTAAAAATCATAAAAATGATAAATATATATAACGTGTCCCAACGTGTCAAAATTTTCTATTATTTGAAAAACGATAAGTCGGCGTATCGTGTCGTATCGTGTCGCATGTTGTGTGTCAATGTTGATACTACTTAAGTAAAATGACTGATGGGATGCTTCCTCTTTAACTTAGTATTTATGGTTTGAGAGTCACAAGTGCCTATCTTCAATAACGCCCATGGTGGTCAAAAACAAATAAACCTTTATGAGCTCTCTATTTACTTTATCTTAAGTCATGATGATTTGTACTGCATTAGTCATGAAATAAAACTTGTAAAATAAAGATAAGTTAGTTCCTCCAAGATCATGGGCATGGTATAGTGGAGAGGAAACAATGTCTATGTATTGTAAATTAAGTTTGATTGCAATTGATTGCAGTGAAATTCTAATAGTCAGAATCGTGCAATATGCGACACATAAATAACATAGTAAATAACATAGTAGATAAGAGAGAAGAAGAACGATATACCAGAAATTTTTATGTGAAAAACCCAAGATGAAAAAAATGTCTAAGACATTGGTTCGAGAACTCTCCACTATAATCAATGGATTACAATTAACACTCTAACGGTGTTTCTCTCACAATAAATCCTCATAATTGTCACAAAACACATCATCACTCGACGAAATCTTAAGATCTTGTGTTTACACACTCTCACTTAAAAAACTCTCAAGAACTCTTGTTTTTGCTCATGTTATTGAAGACTCTTTTGATCTCTCTAGAGTGTTTCTCTAGTGTATTCAGAAACCTCCACCCAAGCTCTTCTATTTATAGTGGTAGACCTCCACCCAAATTAAGAATCCTCCCTAATTGATTTTGTAATCACCTCTCAATTGAAATCTCCTTAATTGATTGAATTCCCCTAATTTGAGCAATTATCAGAATTAAATTTATCCTCAAATTCTTCCTAAATAAGACTCATTCTTATTTAAATTTCTTCCTTTTCAACATCTTGTCCTAATAGGACTCCTTCCTATTAGGTATTATTGATGAGCAACCATCGGGATATCCCAAATCGACTCCTGAATATGTTGGGCTGCGTTGCTCCAAACAAATCTTCCCCCAGCCCATCATGGAGGGTTTTAAACTTTCTCATCACTTCAATAAGCTAGTTTCCTTCATATAAAACTTTAGTTTCTCCATAGATAGAGACTTTATCAACATATCGACATCATTTTTGTCCAAGTAGATCTTCTCAAGCTTCAATTACTTCTCCTCCTACATTTCTCGTATCCAATGATACCTAATATCAATATGCTTCATCATAAAATGAAATGTGGAATTTTTACTAAGATGAATAGTGCTTTGACTATCGCAATGCACAACATATTCATCTTGCTTGTACTCCAATTCTTAAAAAAATCTCTTCGTCCACAACATCTCTTTGCTAGTTTCAGTGGTATCTATGTACTTAGCCTCCATTGTAGATAATGCAATGCACTTTTCTAATCTCGATTGCTAAGAGACAGCTCCATCTACAAAAGTCATCAAATAATCAAATGTAAATCACCTGGAATCTACATCTCCCACCATGTTTGCATCGATGAACCCCTTCAATATCAATTTTCTATCACCAAAACACAAACACAAACTATATGTACCTTTACAATACTTAAGTATCCACTTGACATCCTTTTAATGTTGTTTGCCGAGGTTTGACATGTATTGGCTAACAATTCCAATAGCAAACCTATTATTTGGTCGTGTGCACACTATCGCATGCATGAGAGTTCCAACAGTACAAGCATTATAAATCTTCAGCATCTCTTCCTTCTCCCTTTCACTTGAGGGACACTGCCTCATGCTAAGTTGAAAATGATTGGCTAAAAGTGAGCTAACTGATTTGGTGTTGCTCATGTTGAATCTTTGCACAACTTTTTCTACATATCTCTCTTAGGATAACCATAACTACAAGCTCTGTCGCTCAATGTACTCATTCCAAGTATTTGCCTTGCCGGTCCAAGTTATTTAACGGCAAATTCCTTGCTTAACTTATCATTGAGCTTCATAATTTTTTTGACATCATGCCCCACAAGTAACATATCATAAATATACAATAAAAGAATCAGAAAATCACCGTCATTGAACTTCTTGATGAACACGCAATGATCTCCTGTCGTCTTCTTGTATTCATTCCTCTCCATAAATGAATCTAACTTCTTATACCATTGCCTTGGACTTTGTTCGAGCTCGTAGAGGCTCTTCTTCAACCTACATATAAGATTTTATTTACCTTTGATCACAAAACCTTCAAGCTGCTTCATATATATCTCCCCATCAAGATCACCATGTAAGAATACTGTTTACACATTGAATTGCTCGACCTCCAAGTTCAAGGTTGTTGCCAAATCAACAACTACTCGAATGGATGACATCTTTACAACATAAGAGAAAATCTCATCATAATCAACTCCCTTCTTATGACCAACATCCTTCACCATCAATCTTGTTTTGTAACATGGTTTGGGGCTGTTTTCTTTAATCTTCAACCTAGACACCAATTTGTTTTTGAGTGCTTTTTAGCCCTTTGGTAGCTTCACCAAATCATAGGTGTGATTATCATGCAAGGATTACATCATTTCTTGCATTGCTTTCATCTATTCCTTTTTGTGGGTATCAATTTCCACTTACATCTTGGAAAGTCTCAGGTTCTCCCCCATCAATGAGAAAGACATACTCATTTGGGGAGTATTTTCTACTTGGTTGTCCTTGCGGAAAATCATCAACATTAGTTGTTTCCTCCTCAACCTCATCATCAACTACTACATCTTCATCATTTCCATTATTAGTCTCGGCCTCAACTCCTTCATTAGCCTAGTCATTAGCTGCCATCTCAGATTTTGCTTGCTTAGCCGAATCAATCTTGACCTCTTTTTGTGCTCCCCCACCAATAGAATTTTGTGATGAGCCTAAGGGCTTCAAATCAACTAGCTCTTCCTCCACATTTTGAGCTTCTTCATGCTTCTTGAGATCTTTGATAATTTGATCCTTAACGAACACCATATCTCAATTGCAAAACACATTATGGTGTATTTTGTGAGTTTATAGTTGTAAGAAACTTACAAAATCTCCATGTATAGCTTGTGTCCTTTTTTCATATACATCATAGTGACACGGTATTACAAAATGAATAGAATTGTAATTTGAAAATAGTTGAGATATGATCCTCTAAAAATCTTACTTACTAACATTGAATTTAAATCTAACCATCACTTAACTATTTTTCCTAAATTAATTTTAAATTTTATATCTAACTCTCTCCACATGTTTAAAATTCTTTCATTGGAATGCGTGTACTCTTTTTATAATATGGGGAAAAAAAGCAATTTTATGTGTGAATTTAAGAACTTAAATCTCAATCGGATCGATTCAATATGTTATTATCGTGTGATGTGGGAAAATACATAATAAGCACACGTGGTTGTTGTTCTTCAACAATGCACTAGGCATGAGTATCTTGTGACATTTTTTGAGTAATGTACGAAGAAATCACCTAAGTAATTATGGTAAGCCAGTCCCCAAAGCATAACAATGGTGACAAAACTAGAGCATCATTAATCTGTTAGTTATCTTATTGAATTTGTTTTCTAGATAGGGGAAAAGTATTTAAAAAGTTCTAGATCTATTATATGGTACCAATTCAATCATAAACCTTTCGATTGAACTAATTTAGTCTTAAAGATTTTCATATTGATACTAATTTAGTCAATCTAACCAATTTAGGTAAAAAAATCATTGATGTGAACATAGGTCATCCTATGTGTCACGATTGGTACTAACACGGGCAATTTTTTTTATTTTTAAATATCTTTTTTCGATATTTTATTAATTTGCTTTCTTTTTCCTTTTTTTCTTCTTATCTTCTTATTGTTTTTTTGTTTCCTTTCTCTCTTTTTTTTCCTCATTAGTCTTTGCCAATCGCCAGCTACCGATGAGGGTGAAGGCTTGAACATCATTGAAGGCCGACAAGGGGACCCTAGCCAGGGGCCTCACCACCATCACCAAGGGCCTCACCTAGCATCGGCCTCTAGCAAGGGCTAGGCGAGGGTCCCCTCTTCGGATCCGATGAGAAGCAGCCTCGCTTAGCCATGGCTGATCCTAGCCCTAGCCATGGCTGGTGACCTCCACTAGTTGGTGACTAATACGGAAAAATGAAAAAAAAGAGAAAGGAAAAAATAAAATAAAATAAAATAATTGAAATAGTATTTAGAAGTTACATAATATGTTCACGTCAACGTTAGTCGTATTACGTAAAATGATCGAGATTCACATATGGACTGAATTGGTATTAATTCAAAAATACTTATTACTAAATTGATCAAATTAAAAGGTTTCGACTGAATTGGTATCTTAATACAATAGGTTTGTAACTTTTTTATACTTTTCGCTTCTATACACCTTCCGGGGATTAGCTTCAGGCTCCATTCCACACCTAGAAAATTAAAATAAACTGCAAATTATAGAATTATGAGAGGGTGACGGTGCCCCTACTTTCCTCGCCAGAAAGGGACCCATCACGGCCGTGAAATTACTTGTGGAATACCGGATGACTTGCCCATTAAGTTTTGAGAACAATTTGGAGGAAAAAAGTCTACATGGGTGGACCCTCCTCTCCAGTCCGTCATTCCCAATGCTCTTTAATTTTTTAATTCTCAAAAAAGTAATTTTTTATTAACACATGCATAAATACTTTTAACTCCATCGCTCTCGAAGGATGTACAGAAATCATGATGTTTGTTTACATATACATTATTAGGTATCATCACAGCTACATAATAATATCTAGAGCTTGCTTACAGTAATTTTTACTTTTTATTTTCGCACATCATGAGGGGCATCTCCTTCGGCTTTTGTTAACCTTAAACATCTAAAGTTTCATAATAGATAAATATTGGCACGAATATGAATATTCATAAGTAAACTTTTGTAAGCTTTTAAAATTTAAATAATATACTATAATTAACAGAAAAATTTTAATTTTAACTTTTGATTAGTCTAGACAAATAATCATAGTTTGAATTGGCATATCAATCAATTAATATAATTTAAATTAAATGTAATTTGCATCATGAAATCAAAGGCACTTGTAGCCAGCACTCCGTATGCAATCAATATATGTTTCACATTTAAAAAAAAAAAAAAAGCGGTGTATTGCTGTTGAGACTTGAGAGGACATGTGCATCAACATCATGTGTGCGTGTGTGTATATATATATTGCCTGGCTTCCATTGTCAAATTAATTAAGGTAAGCAAAATTTTATAGAAATTACATTTGGATTCCTCATGCCTCCACAAGTCCACCCGGTTGCCGTGGAGTCTTGAAAGAAATTTGTGGTGGACACGTCTCCGTCATTCTCAAAAAGCGTTAAAAAAAATAACAAAGAAGGGGAGGAGACAGTTACTATGGCAGCGTTCGCTATTATAAAATATGGATGCATCGAGATGTAAATTCAATATTTACTATTTTTATTAATTCAGTTCTAAATTTTTTAATTATATTAATTGAGTCTTAAATCACATCAGCCACGGAACATGACGATCTTTGAACTCGAGATGAACATGAATGGGATTACCAACATAAGGACGCAAAGGTTGTTAGGGTGGGACCGATGATAGGCGATATGTGCTTTACCTGGTGCACTAATACAATAATGGCTGGGCAATGTTGACCAGGCTGGTGTCGTCTCTGATGGATGGCTTGAAGGGAGGACTCCTCCATGAAATCGAGATGCCGGCTATACATTGCACCAATTTGAGCCCCATGCTCTGCTTCTATTTCTGAAATTATATTCGGCAAAATATTTGTTAGACAACCCTGTTTCACGAAAACTGAAACAATAAGTGTCGCCTTCGGACAATTGTGCTTGATATTTTTCGATTAACAAATAGATTTTAAAAAAAAAAATCCATGTGCAGCATCCTAATAGAATTTGGACAATTCAAGTCAACAGAACCCATGGCTTACTTTCCTTTTCCATTTACCTCGACCGACTCCGGTAGTTAGAAGGAAATTGCGTTGTATTTTTCGCTTTCCCAATCATCGGTTATTTTAACCACTTCAATGTGGGTTAATTTTATTTGACTAACTCAAATTCAAGACATATTTTGAACACGAAGTAACAAAACACCATTCATGGGATGGAAAACGAACTGTAGGACATGATCGGAGATGGGAGTTGTTCTTTTTTCAGGAAAGGAATTCAAGACTGCATGAATTTACGCACGGGCCCCCAACTTATCGAAAGAGGCTGGGTTTTATTTGACTGACTCAAATTCAAGACATATTTTAAACACGAAGTAACAAAATACCATTCACAGGATGGAAACGAACCGTGGACATGATCGGAGATGGGAGTTGTTATTTTTTCAGGAAAGGAATTCAAGACCGCATAAATTTACTCACAGGCCCCCAACTTATCGAAGGAGACTGGCTACAGCAGTGAAGAGATGCCGCAGCTCGCAGTCGGTGCTTACCTCCGACCATCGTGACCGGCTGGATTGTCGTTTGCCAATTGATCTCCAAGCTTTGAGTGAGTGATTTCTCTCTTCCTTCCTTGCCGAAATGGAACTTGTTCCGAGGCTGCGAGTAGAGCAGAACACCTACATGAGACCCATGGGAAGTTGGGAACGCCGAGGAACGTAGGGTGCGCATTCGTCCACGGCGCAACTCGTTCACGGAAAATAGCGAAGGAGAGAGAGAGAACACCGACGAGGGTTTCTCTCTTCCTCACTCTGTCTTCTTTTGCAGGACTTGTGATTCGGAGCTAATGACGGGATGCATCGTCGCAGGATTATAGCTTTACATGTGCATTCTAATAAGTGGGACTGTATGGTGGGACCCATATGTGATTTATATGGTCGTAAGGTGCTGGCCCGATTTCAGGGTGGATGCGCTAATATAATAATCGATAATTGATCCTGATCGGGATATAATTACTTCTATTCTATTATTTTTTATTATAAAAAAAGGAACGAAATTGTGGCAAGCGTGTTATTTTTTAATAAATTTTAATAAAAATTGGAAATTTTTTATATTTTCCTTTCCCTTTTCTTTTTAGTGTTTCTTTTTTTCCCCCTAGACTTATGGATGGGACACCCTAGTCAAATCAAGTTAGGAAAGTTGTTGACGTAAACGCCTACTATTTTACAAGACATGACCGGTGCTAAGTTGATATTATTTTAATGTATTTTAATAAAACTTTGAATTTTTTATAATTTTTTTCTTTTATTTTATTTTATTTTCTTTATTTTTCTTTTTTTTTGACTTATATTCTTAATTCACCGATGAAAACTTTGAATATTTTTTTATATTTTACAAAAATTTGAATTTTATAATTTTTCTTTAGTTTTTAGTGTTTTCCCTAGACTTATGGGTGGGATGCCCTCACCAAATTTCTTTTCTTTTAGTAAAGAAAAACTAGAAAGAAAATAAAAAAAAAAAAAAAAAAAAAAAAATTATGATAAAATTAAAAAATTATTAAAATATCATTTAAAAAAATCCATGTCCAAGTGGCCACATGTCTATGTTAGTGATTTTCTAATAAAATTGGTTGGATGAACTAAATTAACATAAATGCAAAATGTTTATGATTCAATTGGTAAAAAAAAAAAAGTTCAGAACTGAATTAACACAATTGTAATAGATTTTAAAAAAAAATTGGTAATTTTCCGTAAGCATGATTCTAATGCAAGATCCAAAAATACAAAATACAATGTGAATTATCATGTTCAAGAATAGTAAGAATAAATTTTTGGTGCAGCCAAATGTCAAATAACAGGAAAAACAAAGTTTTCTTGGAAGAACACACAATAACTAAGCTAAAAAAGGAAAGCCACGCCACTGACCATACTGAGGCACTTACAGGAGGGCAATCACCTACGGATCCATGATTGATCAAGCCAATCAAGACTCCTCTTTGTCCAAGCATTTCTGAGGAGGAAAAGCAAGTGAGACTTTCGAATAATGAAATCACAATTAATATGAATTTCTCTTAATGCATGTGATAGAATTTTTGCACCCTATAATACTTTGTTTGTTTCATGAAAAGTAAATTATTTACAAAACATTTTTTCAAAATGACTGTTTGTATTATTTGAAAAATAATTTTTAATTTTTTAATTATGAAATTATTTTTCTGAATTTAAAAATTAATTTTCCATTGACTAGGAAAAATTTTCTATTGATTCGTTTCTCTAAGCAAACCAAACGTTGGAAATAAGAAAAATGTTATTTCAGAAAATAAATTTCACGAAATAGATGGAGCCTAAAGGATGGAGATCCTCTATCCTAAATGGTGTTTCCATTGACGATCAATCAATTCTTAACAATGATATATGTAAATGAGGCATGCATCAACAATTTTACGTTCATCAATGATTAAGACATGTTGAAATACTTATAATCTGTGAGAGCATTTTGTGGAATAAAGAATTTGTGTCCGACATTTCTCTCTCTTTTCAAAACGAGAAAAAGAATCTATGTTCGAAAGGGATGAAGAAGCCCTGGAAGCTAGAAACCTTGGACCTTTGATTGAATGAAGGGATGAAGCAAGAGAGAAAGAGGGGGTTTTATTTATTGAGAATAGGGTGCTAAATACATTGAGTGTCGACATGCGGGATGGGACACTAGGAGTCTGTTTGATAATCATTCTATTTCGGAGAATAATTTCTCTTCAAAATTTTGTTCCCTAGAGGAGTTTCTAAGCATTTGAAGGCATTTGATAACTATCTAAAATTTCTATTCTCGAGATATAATTACATTTGGTAAGACCTCAAATCCTCTTGTGATTTAGAATTTCTTTTAATTTTTTAATAATTTAATTACATTTTTTTTTTCTTTTTGTTTTTCCTTTTCCTCTTCTCCTTCATCCTTTGGTCGGCAACCTCGTCGAAGCGTTGCTAATCCCCAGCTGAGCCTCCTCGACGGTTGGGAGAGGCTCAGCAAGGCGAGCTCTGCCTCACCCAGATCTAGTGAGGCAAGCTGGCCAATTGCTAGCGAGACTCAACCTCACCAGGCCTCACGGCCTCACCATGGCCAAGCAATGCAGCCCTCGTGGTGGTCTAGCAAGCTTTGCTCGACCACTAGGGAGGCATGGCCTCACTAAGGGCGGGCGATGCTCCGATGAGATCGTCGGCTTTGTTGCTAGCCTAGCTGAGGTTGGCAATTAACCAAAGGATGAAGGAGATAAAGAAAAGAAAAAAAGGAAAGAAAAGAGGAAACAAAGAGGAAATGGACTTGATTCTGAAATTGTTCTTGGGAATAAAAAAACAACTTTTTTTTACATCTTGATTCTGCTCCAAATCTATTATCTGGAACAAAAAAGTTACTAAACAGATTTTTTCTTTTTTTATTCCAGGGAATAAAAGAATAGAATAAGACACTATTTAGCCGGTTACCAAATAAGCCCTAGGAAAATAGTGTTGAAGGTTGTACCATGAGTCAGAGGTTGAGTGGCATGCTAGCCTAGGAATGGGGGTGGGGAGCTTGGAGGATAAGTGATGTAAATGCTTACATCAACTACACTGGCCATTTCTCTAAAGTCGGCTCAGCTTGCCACTTGGAGATTGTTTTTAGATTAGAAGCAATCAGTTCCTAGTTCGATCCAATTCAAAGGTGAAACCAAGAACCAAACCAAGGACCATTGATCCAATCCAATGAAACTGATCACTTTTTTTTCTCACTACTTGATGTCTTCTATTATGAAGAGATTAAAAAAAAAAAAAAAGCTGGTCACTTTCATTTTTTAAGAAATTAAAAAGAAAAAGAAGATTAGTGTAGATCCGGAGATTTTCGAATAGGTCAACCTTTCAAATTATTGTTGAATCCATGGGTAGGCAAGAGACAACTTAGCAAACTGAAACATTTTAGTAGCTAGAGGAAAAGAAAGTGGTCTTTTGGAACTAGGAACTAGATTGCCTGAACACCGATTACAATTTTAGAAATCGGGAAGCGGATCGACATTTTAGAAAACCAAATCCAATCGGTTGGTTTAGTTTAGTCCGGTTTGATCTACGTAGTTCCCGATTCGGGCCATTAGTTTTGCACCACCCTAATTGTGATGGGGTCAAGCAAAGTGTTGAAAAAAGTTATAAACATTTAGCATTTGTGATAATTTAGTTATAAACCTTTTGATTTGGTGCCAATTCAAGCCTTCGGCTAATTTTGACAGGATATTTCTCACATGGATGCTGGTTGGCCGACGTGTAATATTTTAATATTTCTTTTGAATTTGTTTCTTTTCTTTTTCCTTTTTTTTTTCCTCATCTTCCTCCTTTCTCTAGCTATTCACCAGACCTTAGTGATTGGCAGGTTGCGTCCACAAGGGCTCGAGCCCTCGCCAATGGTTGGGCAAGGCTCAACCTCACCGAATCTAGCAAGGTCGAGCCTCACCCACCTAGTGTGAGGCCACCCTTGCAGCCTTGAGCCTGCCTCGCCTGCCTCGCCTGCCTCGCTAGAGGTTAGGCAAGGCTCGACCTCATTGGATCTAGGGAGGTCGAGCCTCACTTGCCTAGCGTGAGGTTGCCCTCGTTGCCGTTGGCGAGAGCTTGAGCCTCGCTAACCCTTGCCTTTGGCAAATCACCAAGAAAAGGAAAGGACAAAAAAGAAAATAAATAATAAACAATTGCAGAAATACTAAAATATTATTAAAAATTGTCAATGTCAGTGATATCTAGTCAAAGTCAGAATGACTGAGTTGGCCCTATGTCAAAAGGTTTATGACTAAATTGACATCAAGTCAAAATGTTTATAACTAAATCAACACAAATAAAAAGTTTATGACTAAATTGGTATCAATGCAAAGATTTAGGGCTTTTCTTACAATTTTTCCCAATGGACTATGGTGCTTTTCAGCTCTTCTCTTCCAACATAAGCTTTTATAGATGTTGTGTGCTAGTTGCTCATAAAAATATTTTACGCTATAGATTCCATTGCGATGAATAAAGCAAATTACAGTACAAAGTAATGTTATTTTCACGAACATCGACCAAATACCAGAATGATTTCTATTTAGTACTTTGACGATCGCGGCACATATGTATTTGAGGAGCCTCATGAATTATAATATACGGTTACTTCGGTCAAATGTATATTAAAGTAAAAACAGCTTGGGCTGAAAATTTATTTTCAAACAAAGGAAAAGGGTTTACTCATTTCGACCGAATTATTTTTTGAATCTTAACTTTGGAAGGTCTGGTGTCGACCCCACTGAAGCGAAAAGTGGCTCAATGAGAAGTTGTGTTTGCTTCCATTTATCTAGTAAACTATTTCCTAATTTTTTATGAATTTGTTTAATGCAGGAGCTGATAAATATACCGAAGAAAGAAGTCCACATGTTCCAAAAGTATCTTCTTTTATCAACGGGTGAGATATGTTAAGGACACTCATGGTCTTGGGGACAAAGAATCGACGTCCAAGAAAAAAAAATCAATGATTATCAAAAATAAATCTTACTCTTCGATAGATTTATACCCATCGAATATGTCCCTAATTCCATTGTGCTCTGAGAGTTGGAGTCACTGGCATCTCTCGAAAATGAAAACCTGGATATATTAACAAAAATAGAAAAAGAGTAGGATCATTCATCCAAAAGAGAAGGGAAGGGCCTATGTCCAGTTCCTTGGGGAAAGATAAGATCTTTGGCACAAGAAGAAAGGATCATAAATTAGTTCTATGACATATTATCTGTACTTGCTTGTACTAGTTACCGGAGGGTCCCAATAAGACAAGGGAAGAGTATGTCCTGTGGTAATGTTCCTCTGCCGTTACGACCTTTATATAAAGGACATTACAAGCATAAATATCCTTTTTAGAAGGTCACGTAGGAGAGAATAAATAAATGGAATATGGAAAAAGGAAATAGCCTCTTTAGCATAAGTACACGGTCTTATCTTTCATGATGTAGAAGTTATTCAAACTAATATTAGTACAACACAAGGTCATGTCCGAATATCCAAATCAAAGTCGCAAAGAGTAAACCATAACATCTTGGAAACCAAAATCTGTCCCCATTTTCTAATTCGCAATGAATGCGAATGCCATCACGATAAAAAGAACGGCAATTGGCCAAGGCTTGTCACTTAGCAAGATGTACATTAACAGACCACATTTGACGCTTTCAAGCCCAGCATCGATGAGAGCAGCAACAAGTCGAAACCTTGGATCCATCATAACTTGCCCTTCCATCTTGACGAGTTTGAGTAGTCCATAGATCCGCATGATTTTTGGACAGGTATCGTTGGCTGGAACACCCATCAACTCGATGACTTGATCCAGGAACCCCACCAAGGAACGAAGACGTCGGGTACGTGGAGCGATTCGATCTGCAAGCGCTACTCCACGCCTTGGAAACAAAATTAGCAAACCAGTTGTTAATATGAATTGCAGGAGTCTAACCTCTGCATGTACCGCATGTATTTAACACATCTAGTGATCCATGGCTAATAAAGCTCGTGAAAACTCTTTCTTTTTAACAAAATGGAACGCCAGAGTACCAGGAAATACCTCCTTAAGGCCTACAAATCTTTCTCAACCTTCTCTTACAACACTTATTCACAAAACAAGATCACCCATACGCACGGTTAAGCCCCCCATGCTTATCAAGTAGAAACAGAGTAAAGCTAATTGCAGGTCTTACCTTTTTTTAGGAGGAAAGCTAATAAGACTTTCGATTAACAAGTTCTTAATATGAGTTTCTGTTGACGAAAGAAAGAAACAATGTGTATATACAGTTGTGTCTCTTCATCAATGTGACAAAATTTTCCCTCGCAAAAACAGGGTGTATATACTACCAGAAAAGGCCCGTGCTTACTGGGTAGAAGCTAAGTCTTGGCTAGAACCTAGAAACTGAGTCTTGTGTATTCGGGTAGAAGACTCAAGTAGAGACAGTCTCAAGCTACCTGAGATTAGGTACAAGCTAAGTGGTCTGTCTTCAACCGAGCATGAACGCGAGTTTCGGTCCGAGAATGTGCCCAAGTCCCGTTTTCTAGCTTCTACTTGCCACGCGAGTAGCTTGCTCCCAATTGTTTTCTCAGTTCTACACCTCAGATAGTTATGACATGTTTGAGGTCCCTGAAGCTTTTAACTAGGAGGAAAAGCTAAAAAGACCTTCAATTAATACGTTCTTCTTAATATGAGTTTCCATTAACAAAAGAAAGAAACAGAGTGGATATACTTTCGTGTCTCTTCATCGATGTGAAAGAATTTTCCCTTCCAGAAACAGAGTGAATATACAACCAGGTAAGACCCATGCTTACTGGGGAGAAGCTTAGTCTCAGGTATTTGGGTAGAAGACTCAAGCAGAAACCGAGTCTCAAGCTAACCGAAACTACGATACAAGCTCGGTGCTCCATCTTGTACCGAGCATGAACCTGAGTTTCGGTACGAGAATGAAACCAGGTCTCTTTTTCTAGCTTCTACTTGAGTCTCGAGTGGCTTGTGCTCTAGTCCTGGTTCCTAAGTGCTACACCTGGAATTGAGCTCTTAAGTGCTGAACATACAAGATCATAATGCGTCACCAAGTTAAACTGATCTACGTAGGACGCAGGTTTTTTCCCAAACAAATAAGCATTCAGTGGACATGATCAGACATAGGAACAGGAAAGGAAATCAAGATCTTGGCATGATTTAAGTCACAATTCTCCAACTTATTGAAGGACATTATGCCATGTTTGAGGTTGCTGAAGCTTTACCTCCAACGACCGAGATCAGCTGGATTGTTGTTCTCCATTAACGCTCTGATTCTGAGTTGCCTACTGGAGAGACGGAGGAGAAGAAGAAGAGATGTCACCAGGGATGAATGCTTCAGCAAACGAGGATAGTAGTTTTGGGGAGACTCCGCTCATTTCAGCAGAGGAGGACCAAAACGTTCTTACAAAAACATCACTAAACGACATGACCAAAGCGCCCTTACAAAAACATCACTAAACGACATGACCAAAGCCCCCTTCAAAAACATCACTAAACGACATTGCCCATTGAAATCCTTGCTCGGACCAAAGCGCTTGCAAAAACATCACTAAACGACATTACCCATTGAAATCCTTGCTCGGACCAAAACGCCCTTACAAAAACATCACTAAACGACATTGCCCATTGAAATCCTTGCCACCGAAACTCCTCCTCTGCTGAAATGAGCGGATTCTCCCCAAAACTACTATCCTTGTTTGCCGAAGCATTCATCCCTGGTGAGTCGATATTTTCCACATCTCTTCTTCTTCTCCTCCCCCTCTCCAGTAGGCAACTCAAATGTGGCCTGTTAATGTACATCTTCCTAAGTGACAAGCCTTGGCCAATTGCCGTTCTTTATATCCTGATGGCATTCGCATTCATCACAAATTAGAAAATGGTGATAGTTTCTGGTTTCCAGGATGTTATGGCTTGCTCTTTGCGAAGTTGGTTTAGATATTTGGACATGACCTTGTGTTGTACTAATATTAGTTTGAATACCCTCTACATCATGAAAGATAAAACCATATTTATGCCAGAGAGGCTATTTCATTTTTCCATATTCTATTTATTCATTCTCTACTACACGACCTTCTAAAGAGGGTATTTATGCTTATAGTGTCCTTTATGTAAAGATTGTAATATCAAAGGAACATTACCATGGGGAATACACGTCCCTCGCCTCATTAGAACCCTTCAATAACTAATACAAGTGCAGACAATCATTGAACTAAGTGATGATGATATGGGTCAGCCCCTTCTTCTTGAGCCAAAGATCTTAAGATTTAGGAGGAACTGGAGCTGCAAGGATCATGCAAAGACATGGTCCCCTTCCCTTCTCTTTTGAATGAATGATCCTACTCTCTCTCTATAAATAAAACCACTGTCTCTTGCTTCATTCCTTCATTCGTTCGATCAAGATCCTAGGTTTCAACCTTCTGGGTTTCTGTATACCTTCTTAACGTGGCTTTTTTTTCCCCATTTTGGAAAGAGAGAAATGCTAACTTCACTTTTGGACATGGATTCTTTATTTCACAAGATGATTTCACGAAACATAAGTGTCTCAATATATCTCAACCGTTAATACATGCCTCATGTACATGTCTCATTGTTAAGAATTGATTGAGACGCCAATGAAAACACTATTCGAGGTAAAGGATCCCCATCCTTTTTATGCCTATTAAAAATAGGCTTCGTTTATTTCACACAAAAATATTTTAGTTCATTTTTTGGCATTTGAATTGTTTAGGAAAATGAGTTAAGCCCTGTTTGGTAACTTTCTGGGAAATAATTATTATTGTTCTTTTGTTCTCCGGAATGAAAAAAGAACAGAAATCTATTTGGTAAAATTTTTGTTCTCGAGAATAAAAATCTATTTTTTTGTTTCTAGAAATAGATTTGGAACAAAATCAAGAAGTAGAAAAAAATTGCTTCTTGCTCCCGAGAATAATTCTTAGAACAACTATGGCCGGCGACCGACCAGACGAGGGTCGACAACCTCACTAGAGTGTCACTGGCACTCGGCAATGCCGAGCCACAACAAGGCTCATTGGCTCGAGCCTCATCGTGGTTGGGCGAGGCCAACCTTGCATGGCCTAGGCGAGGTCGAGGCTCGCCTTGGCCAGGCGAGCCTTCGGTGAGCTCACCGGACCTTGCCCCATGGTCGATGACGGCTATAAAGAAGGAGGAAGAATAAGAAAAAAAGAAAAAGAGAAAAGAGAAAAATAAGAAAAATATAATAAAAGTATTAAAAATTAAAAGAAACAAAAAAATTTAAAAATTCTACCAAACACATTTCTATCCCAGGAATAAAAATTTTGGACAGTTATCAAACGCATTCTTTTTGCTCAAAAATTGTTATCGGGATCAGAAAAAACCATTTTTGATACAAAATTATTCTTAAAAATAGAATCGTTACCAAATGCACCCTTAATGAACTATTTTTTTCAAGTCAATGGGAAACTTATACTTAAATTCAGGAAAAACTAACAAAAGAAATTTCAGGAAAATAAATTTCTCTCTAGAAGTTAAAAATCATTTTCGAAATATGACTAGAAATCAAGCCAGAGACTCCAATGCTGTTTCATGGGTCCTTAGCAATGGGCTAGGGTTGAGTCCATCAAGACTGGGCATAGGTCCATTGAGGCTAGGCGTGGGTCCATTGAGGTTGAGCTTGGGATCCCAATGCTTAGTCCTTGATGTTCGAGCCCATGTCCACAAAGGCTAGGCATCCACAAAGGTTGGGCTTGAATTCATAGAGGCCAAGCTTGTATCCTCAAAGGCTAGGCCAGGGATCTCGGTGCTCATTCCTGGCTCCCCAGTGCCCTGGCCTAATACCCCTGTGCTCATGCTTAGATCCTTGTTGCCCAACTTGAGTCCATTGACGCTGAGCCCGAGTCCACAAAATTTAGGTCGGGCAGCAAGCACGAGTGTTTTGGGTTAGCCTCAATGGACATGGGCTAAAGCACCAAGGACACGGGCTAAAGCACCAAGGACACAGGCATGAGCATTGAGATCCCGAGCCCAGCTTTTATGGCTTGTGCCTAGCCTCCATGAACTAGGGCTTGGGTGTCGAGGACCCATGCACAGGCGCTGAAGTCCTAGGCTCGACCATTTGTACCTTGCAGATTTGCCCTCTATTCCTTTTCTATATATGTTAATATATTCGAGTTTATATTCTTGATTTCCGAGCGACTCAAATTCTTGAAGCAAAGTAATCAAGAACATATTAAGTGGTTTTAAATGGTTTTAAATCTATCGAAAGTAAGATTTATCATCAATAGTTATCGACCCCTTTTTCTTAAATGCGGTTCTTTGTCTCACAAGGCATAAGTGTCTAACATATCTCAATTGTTAATGCATGCCTCGTTTACATGAATCAAAAAGTGAAGAATTGGTTGCTCTCTGTTAATACTGGCTTGGACATTCACCTTGTGTTCTATTATTACATTCAAAGCAGGATGTGGGATGATAATGGTAATTTTACATAACATCGTGGTGGAATTTAAGATTGAGAAATGATGAAATTGGAGAAACAAGGCAATTTATTATTATTGTTGTTGTTATTATTATTATTATTATTATTATTATTATTATTATTATTTTAGCTTAGAGAGGACCGGGGAAATGATGAGTACATTAGAAAGAATAACATGCTCCCGGTTCACTATTTCGTTTTTGGATACGCACGCCGTGTGTTTCATATAATTTGTAGCTCGTTCCTCATAGTACAAGCTCAACAATCTCTATACAAAAAAATTTAAACTAAACTAACTAAATGGACATCGAAGCACACACGCAGAGCAGGCTAGACAAGTACAGGCTTGATTCATCACTTGGTCGCCCGTTCACGCCATAAGACAACTAACCAGAGTACCGAAGCTATGATTCTATCACTATATTAAGACCAGTTTACCAAATTTACTCGGTAATTTCATTCATACATTACTTGCTAATGTAACAAGGTACTCATGCCTAGTCGATGGCCGAACAATGACGGCCATCTGTGCATGTTATGTATTTTATTTCATCACATGGTATTAGCACACGAACCAATCCGATTGAGATTTAGGTTCTTAAATCCGCGCAAAAAAAGTTGCTTTCTTTTCCTACTAAAAAAAGAGTACGCGCCTGCATGTGGCAAGAAATGTCTTTGCCACTAGAGAAATCAAATGTCTTTGATCATGAATGTGACACCCTAAATAAGTGCCAAATCGGTCCCAGCCTCCAAAGGTCATGGGCATCATGAAAGGATGAATGTTGGATTTCATGTGCAGGTATATGGGACAGAATAAAACTGAACAAACATCAAGACATTTGCCCTGAAGGTTGAAGTCCGTGGATGAATGACCGTAGGTGGAGAAATGCAACATAAAACGACACGATGCCAAGACCCAAAATGTGTGAGAGGAAAAACAGAGACAAGGACTTGCCTGTCCTGAAATTTACATGGAGGTACTTATTCTGCAGAACAAACTCCTTATCCGAACCTTAAGAAAGTTTTATGATACCTTGACACTGTCACAAATTATCTCCGCAGCATGAGTATAGATAATGATATCAACTGACAAGGAAAAGTTAAAACTGAATCGGTTGGAGTTTAAAAATGACGTAATCATTCTAGAATGAGATTTTAAGAGACGAACATAAACATCTCTAAAACCGTTTGACCTTTCCTCTTCTATGTACACAGATTAACTTAAAATGGATTCCGAAAGACAAAACAGAAAAGCTTTCCACCGCAAGGCATCTGTTTGGGTCAGTACAAATGAAAAAACAAGAAGCAACTTCAACACCATCTCCAATAGTTCGAAACTACAGGTCCTGTCCATAGAGCATGAGACTCTGTAGGATCTCTCGGCGCTGCTCTGTTTTTCTTGGCAGGAAGCCAGGAAGAGTTATTAGTTGTCACAGAATACAAATGCAGAAACATACCTATACCGACACCACCTTCAGCAAAGCACATCAACTTAATACTGAAAAACAAAAGAGAGGGGGAAAAGGAATTGCAATTAAATGGCCGCTTTGTTGCATTCTGGACTTGCTAAAAAGGCACGATAGTATATCCGGGCAATCGAATATGCACCTTATCAAACTTAAGAGTTATAGCAACTGTTGGCTCCTCTTTGTAAACTTATTTTTGGACTTGTTCCTTTGTTCGGGGGTTGCAATATCTGGACCATGTTTTACAACAATAATTACAAAAAAATCATTAAATGATCTAGTGCGCGAGCGAGAACCATGATTGTAATTTGGAACGGGATTAAATTAGTAGTATACCCCATGATATGATGGTAACTTTCCATGTTGAGCCGAAAAGAGTCCAATATAATAGTCATTCTACCGAAAAAATCGAGAAAGGAAAGTGAAAACTTTCGCGGTCGCCCCTGACATCTTCGCCAATCACTCCCCAAAAAGTCATATATCGAGGGAAAAGCTTTGTCATTGTTTATTCGTGCCCTGATGAGTGATGCTTAGTTCAGATGCTATGATGTGTTAGGAATTGGCTTGTTTCGATCAATACAGTGTCCGATTGACAAATTTGAGAGTCCTTCCACCGATTACCGAGTGCGGGGAGACTTTGGCGATGGATTGAGGCAGAAGTTTGTTGATCCCGTTGTGATTGGGCCTAGGGACAATGGTTAGAACTTGATGTGGATAAATTTTAAGTCATTAAAAGTGCATTTGATAACCATTATATTTCCAAGAACAATATTTACTTAATTTTTTTATTCTATTTCCTAGACGAGTTTTTTGAATATTCAAAAGCATTTAAAACTCGCACAAAATTTCTATTCTCGAAATAGAAATGTATTAAATACGACCGTCAAATTTTTGTAAATTAATTTTTTTTAAAATTTTTAAATAATTTTATTATATTTTTTTCTTTTCTTCTTTTATTTTTCTTCTTCTTCTTCCTCTAGCCAATCGCTAGCCACGACTAAGTTTGGCCACTGGCAAGATGAGAATGGGCGACCTCACCAACCCTAGCGAGGTCAAGCCTTGTCAGCCTAAGCCTCACTAGTGGTTGGTCAAGCTTGACTTTCTTGGCTGGGTGAGGCTCCAACGAGGTTGTCAACTAGAGGAAGAAGAAGAAGAAAATGAAAAGAATAATAAAAAAAAAAATTTGCTTGATTCTTGAGTTGTTCCTAGGAATAAATAAGTAGATTTTTCTACTTCTTGATTTTATTCCAAATTTATTCCTAATAACAAATTTGTTCATGTTTCGGGAAACAAAGACATTATCAAATGGATTTGTATTCATTTTGTTTTTGTTTTGGGGAACAAAATAGCATATATAGTCACTATTGAGCCTGTTACTAAAGAGGGCCTAAAAGAACCATATATTGTTCATATGGTAATTCAAAGTCATGATATGCTGACTAAGCAATCATTCAACAGTTAAATATGTGCATTCCCTTATCTTTAGTTAGCACATTTTCTTATCTTTAACGAACTGAATCCATAAATTAATCCCTGATTATTAGGTAGTTGATCAAATTTTGACTACATATGCTTACTAAGCACCGGAGGTATACAAGTAGTGCTAACATGAAATGAAAAAGATAATTATTCAAAAGAAAATACAAAATGGTCAATGTATTATTGTTGATGTTTAATTTTGGTGGTCCTTCTCTATTTTATTACAAATTTAGTCCTTAACCCGACTTCCCATTTTCAATTTCAAATATTTTCTTATATGTGCAAATGGAAATTGCTAAGTTCCTCCCAAATCAGTATGCTAGTTCACCCAGTTTGAAGAAGTTATCAAAGACAATCTACACAAATAAACTTGCATGTGCGGTTCAAGTCAGGCTTTCCTAAGTATCTAATGGTATCGCTTCTAACCATTTTATGAAGGATAATTTAGCCTATACTTGTAATGCTTCCCCTAGTTCAAATGGACCAAAATGCTCGAGGGCTGCTGCTGAGTGCTGATCGATCACTTAGAATTGCTGCAGGTAGACAAAACGGGTTATTGGTCAAGGTTTCCCCAGGAGCAAGCCATGTGTCAGTTTTTCATTGCCTCTTTGTCGTCTTATGACTAGATTAAAGAATGACCAAGACTATCAAAATCAATGGGCCAGCGGTCGGAAATGCAACAAGGTCGGTGGGAGCCCGGCTCGAATCTCCGGGCGCTTTTATAATTCTTTTAATTATCTTTTAACGTTTCTAATATTATATTTTCTTTATATGTTTTCCAATTACATGAATAGTGATGATATATATATAAAATAAGAATATTGCACTTTGCACATATAATTAGCATTTGACAATATATCTATTATGAGAAAAATTCGTTCTGCTATTATATCATTAATCTGTATATCCTATATTAATGCTCCATTGAGCCTTTAATGCATAGTAAAATAGCGGTAAAAAATCATCAAATTCCGCGTTTACCCTTACTGCTTTTCCACCTTATCTCTCTCTCTCTCTCTCTCTCTCTCTCTCTCTCTGTTTTTTCTTTTCTTTTTCCTTTGTTCTATTCATTTGTCAATAATAAGAAAAACATGTACCTTTTCGTCTATGTTTGTTGATTAATCCTTTGAAGAAGAGGAAAATTCAACAAGATAAAGAAAGATCTGAAGGTTTGTTCTTTCACTTTTAGAGTTCCTATTATTATTTTTTTAATGAATTCTAGGGATCCTAAAAACTCAAAATGTATATTCTTTCATAAGAAAAAGGAAAAAAATTATGAAGTTACTCAAAAATAATAGAATTCAAGTAGAATTGTTTGAAACAATTGGATATTTAATTACTTGAATAGACCTACATAGTTTATAAAAGGTATATACAACACAAGAATATTTTTCTATCACTTCAGACAAATAAATAGCAAATTAAGTGGCAATTAAAGAATTATAATAACGTAAATGTTATCTATTGTAGATAATTTCTGTAAATGTCAAACCATGCTTAAAAAAAAGCTGTTTATTATTTTTGATGTGCCGAACTATATAACAAATTATTTTCTCGCAAGAACACACGGGTGCCCATTGTTTTTGCACTGTTATTACATGTTAATGCCACATGACAATCTTTAGCCATTACTTCGCACCTTTTGTATGCATCTAGACGAAAAAATCAACATTGATCCTAAAATCAGATTGAAGATTAGTTTACCGATCAAATACGCAACAAATATAAAGTATCAGGATCAAAATTGAATGGGTATACTCGTACATGAACCATTTTTGTGATTTCCCTTCGAGTTATAAATTATGATTTACGTGTCAATGCTATCTAATGATAAATCTAAAAAACCTAGAATACTTTTTTCGGTAAACATCAATGATATAATTGTATCTTTGGGGGCAAAAATGATAATTAATGTGTTACATCATTAACATCATTAATTCCTTTCCAAAGAGCAACTTGAGTATCGGACCATTGAAGACTATAATTGGTAATAGCTGTCGTGGATTGACTTGGAGTTCTAGAAGATGTTCCACTGGAATTTAGCGCCATGAATTGACTCGGAGTTCTAGAAGACGTAGCACTGGAATTCAAAATATTTTCGCTTCCCTCTCTACACCTTGGCCTAATCTTCTTCTTCCAATCCCGCCAATTTTTCAATGACCGCCTCATAAAAATCCATACGGTCAGTGTAGAGAGAGAAGCAAAGAACTCAATAATGGAGTTCACCCTGAGCGGCGACCCCTTGAAGACCCTGGCTCGCTCCATCACTTGCCTCTCCCACGTCAGTGACGACATCGCCATTCAAGCATCTCCTTCCAGGTCATTCGATCAAATCTCTCCACATTTTTTTCTTCTCCGCCGTCGTCCCTCTCGACCACAGCTCCGGCTGCCGCCGAGGCACACGGCCAACGGAGGAAGAAGGTGGAAGGAAAACGAAAAAAAAAAAAAAAAAAAAGAAGAAGAAGAAAGAAGAAGAAAAAGGGGAAGGAAAGTAAAGGAAAAAAAGAAAGTAATTAAAAATAATAAATTGAGTAAGACAAAATGCGTCTCATGGTCCCCATGTACCCTTCATCTCTTCGACCCATAAAGTTGAGTAGTTGGTTTAATAGCTAAGCCAAAACAATCATAACTTGGGGCGACTTCCTTCCCCTAAATCTCAATTGTTCAAGCCTATCTCCTAGAAAATCTCAGTTCTCTCACCATTTTTACATATAAAAAATATGTATAATCTTAGTCGTCGACATCTAATGCGATTCTTTCTCAAATTCTCTGAATCTGACAGCTTTATTCCATTCATCGCACCTTCTTCCCTCTTTTCTGCTTGGACCTAATCAAAACCTGAGATGAGGAATTTGGTTTTTCAAACAGAAAATAGAATTGAATTATATAAAAGGAGAGACGGATTCATTTAACAAATAAATAAAACTTTAAAAGAAGTGTCGATTTCAATTATGCTATTGATTAAATTTTGTTTGTCCAATCTCACCCTAGTACAAAATAATTAACTTGACAAGTTATTTGCGTTGTGAAAATAATGCAATCTAATCCCTAATAAGATCTGAGAAAGAACAAATTAAGAAAGAATCCAAGAAATGCTTTAATTCCCAATTTCCCATCCAAAAGCCAGTATTGTGCCCAAATGCAGAGACTTCAATTAAAGTATCCATATCCAATCATATTATGGAAAAAAAAATTCTTTGATTTTTTTAATATAAAATTATTTTCTTGAATTTAAACATTAATCTTCCACTGACTCATTTTTGTAAGCAACCAATTCTTAACATTGATGCATGCCGATGCATGTAAACGAGGCATGCATCAATGACTGAGATATGTTGAAATACTTATGATCCACAGCAGCATTCTGTGGAATAAAGAATTCGTGTCCAAAAGCAAGTCAGCATTTCTCTCTCTTCTTGAAATGGGAAAGAGAATCCATGTTTGAAAGGGATGAAGAAACCCCGGAAGCCTGAATCCTCCGACCTTCAATTGCTCAAATGGATGAAGCAAGACGGAGAGGAGGGGATTTTATTTATTGAGGATGAGGCATGCTTAATGCACAGCGTCTCTCAATCGGGGGTACAAGGCCAACGAATTAGTTGAGAGACACTGTGCAAAGCACATGTTAACCTTGCAATGGGTATTTCACCCACCCATTCACCTTCACCGACACCCGGCACAAGTAACTATTATATCGGCCTATCAGTTCCTCAAGCACCCTTTATAAGATGCGGTAAAGTCTACCCTCCTCACCTGAAGGTCTCTCTAAATCTCGAGTGCAATATTTTATTCTCCACCAATGAGGGAATACCCACAATATTTTACATTTCAGAGTTTAGACAAAACAGCTTTAGAATATATTTGGGTCCACGCTGGGTGCGAATGGTAACGTTTCTATTCTTTTTTGTTTCGAACGAAACAAAAAAGTGTTTTGTTCCGGGAACGGTTTTTGAACAAAAGAACGCGTTTGGTAACGTTTGTTTCGGGAATAAAAATGAGTAGAAACATGTTTGGTAGATTTTATTCTTTTTTGTTTATTTTAATTTTTAAATATTTTTATTTTATTTTCCATTTTTCCTTTCTTTTTTATTTTTTTCTTCTTTCGGCCTGTCGCCGGCCTCCGGTGACCGGCCGACGGGCCGACGGCAGCCTCGCCGTGGTTGGGCGTGGCTCGACCTCACCATGGCGGGCGAGCCGCGACGCCGCTCGGCCTCGTCGGATCGGGCGAGCCTCGAGCTCGCCCGCCCATGGCGAGGCTCGGCCTCGCCGAATCTGGCGAGGCCGAGCTCGCCCGGCCAAGGTGAGGCTCGGCGTCGCCGGCGTGGTCGAGGTCAAGCCTCGCCGCCCGCCGTTGAAGCCGAGCACCCGCGCCCGAAGCCCGCAGCTCGACGCCGCCCGGCCCGTAGCTCGATGCCGTCCCAATCCCGAAGCCTCTAGTGACGCGCCGCCATCGCACTGCGTCCTCCGGAGCCCCTTGCCGGAACCCTAGCCGAAGATCTCCCCTCAAGCGAGCCCGAGCCTCGCCTTGGCTGGGCGAGCTTGGCCTCGCCGGGGGCCGGCGACGCTCCGGCGAGGTCGCCGACCCTCGACGGCGTCGCCGGCCCTCGACAACGGTCGCCGGCCCTCGACAAGCGGTCGCCCGGCCAAAGGAAAAGAAGAAAAAAAGAAGAAGAAAAGAAGAAGAAAAGAAAAGAGAGAGAATAAAGAAAACGTTTCTTTTTGGCTTTGAAGAAGTGTTTCTCTAAAACAACTTTTTGTGTTTTTTTTTTGCTCCAATTTTGTTCGAAAACAAAAAAAAACAAAAAAGAATAAAACGCCTAAACAGCGTTTCGTACTTTTTTTTGTTCTGGAACAAAAAAAAGTACAGAAGTGATCTAGAAACGTTTTTTTGGAACGTTTCCATGCACGCCCGTTGAGTGTCGACATGCTGGACAGGACAAAGGAGGAATGGTACTAAAGGTTGTACCACGTGTCCGAGGTTGAGCGGCCTTCCAGCCCAGCAGTTGGGAACGGGGAGCTTTTTTTTTTTTTTCTTTGGACAAGGTGGGAACGGGGAGCTTGGAGGGTGGGAAATGTAAACGCTCACATCACGCGCGCCTGAGTGGCTGTGTCCTGTGCCCTTTTTCTTTTCTCTTCCTATGTGACCTTCGTAGATATTGTGTGCTACAGGCTCCGCTGCTCGTGTAACATTGTAGAGTCTATCGCGAGGAATAAAGCAAATTATAGTACAACGTACTGTTTTCTTCACGAACATCGACCAAATATCAAAATGATTTATATTTATTACTTTGTCGATTGGGCCGCGTTTGTATTTTTGGGGAGTTTCATGAGTTATAATTTACGGCTGACTTCAGTCAAGCATGAGTTATAATTAAAACAGTATGGCCGAAAGTTTACTTTTAATAAAAGAAATGGATTTACTTGATCAAAATTTTGGAAAGTTTGGTGCCCACCCTATTGAAACACGAAAAGTGGCCCAATGAGAAGTCATGTTTCCTTCTATTTATCTAGCAAACTATTTCCTAATTTTTTAATGAATTTGTTTATAAAACTAACATATTCACTGGGGGAAACATCAGTAATATAATTGTATCTTTGGGGGGCCAGAAGTGATAATTAACTGTTGTATAATTGATTCCCCGAGCAAAAGACCAAAAGCGTCGTCTTCTTCCAATCCCGCCAATTTTTCAGCGACCCCCTCATAAAAATCTGTAGCGTCGCTCGCTGCAGAGAGGGAAGCGAAGAGCTGGAAAAATGGAGTTCACCCTGAGCGGCAACGCCTTGAAGACCTTGGCTCGCTCCATCACTTGCCTCTCCCGCGTCGGCACCGACCTCGCTATCCAAGCTTCCCCTTCCCAGGTCATTCCATCAATTTCTTCTTCTCCATCTCCATTGTCTCTCTCGGCCACAGCTCCGGCATGTGGCCACTGAAATCAACGTCGATCATCGTTCCTCAGCTTCATCTATCTGAGTGAAATAGCTACGGCAGTTGCCTTCTTCGTGTGCCCTTGCCGAGCGATACTTAGTTTAGATGGCTACGATGCTGTGTTAGGTATCGGCTCATTTCGCCCGATACAGCGTCCGATTGAGAAATTCTGAGAGTCCTTGCACCGATTGCTGCGTGCGTGGAGCTTTCGGCGGTGGATTTGAGGCAGGAATTTGTTGACAAAGGCTGGGATTTGCCCTGTCGACGGTGATTAGAACTTGATGTGCCTAAATCTGGAAGTGACTAAAAGAATCTGATGCTGTTGATAGGGTGATTCGAAGTCGTTCTATCGTAAGAAGAACTATCGGTAATACTCAAGGAAAATGTCGAATGGTGAAACCATAGGAGAAAAGCCCTGTAGATAACCTTGTCTATGTGCTGCTGTTCTGTCTTGATAATGCTTTCCTGGTATGTCTAGTTACTTTGATGGTGTTGTATGGAGTTTTGCAACATTCAATAAGTTAAGTGAAAGCACGGTTCTCTTCCCGATCATAACTTTTATATGTCCATACTTTTCCATGGCTTCCTTTTGCCCAAATAACATTAGAAGTTCCAAGTTCTAAGCTCATGCTTGGCACTTGGCACTATTTGATGTATTAGAGTTGAGATAGTATTGATCTGTGTACAAATATCACCTTCTTACTTGAATATGTCAGATTAGGATTCTCATATTTGTATTTGACCTCCAGATTTCCTTTCACGCCCTCAATTCATCAAGATCTGCCTATCAATTGATAACCTTCAAACCGGATCTCTTTGATGTGTTTACAGTATCTGCCGCACAAGTTCAATGTAGCATTCTTTTAAAGGTACATTGTCATTGCTCATCTTTCTAGTATATTTGCCAGTTTATAGTTGTAAGAAACTTACAAGCACTTACTGAGTACTCTCTGCAGGCTGTCTGTTCTGTCCTTAGAACGCCTATTACAAACATTGATTATTTGAGTGTGCAATTACCAGACATCAATGCATCAAAAGTTCAATGGGCTCTGCAGTGCTTCAGCGGTAAAGATCTTTCTGTTGTGTGCGTGGTGCTCTGAATTTATTATGTTTGAAATGGTGTATTTGACGGTTAAGATTGCAAGCTCGTGGCATAGATGGAAGAGTTAGCGCATTCCCTTTTCCCCCTAAAAATAATTTCACGTCAATTCTATGGAAAAACAGCAGAAATGAAGTCTTGAAACTGACATGTTCATTGAGAGAAAATGACTGCAAGATGCTGCTGTGAGAAGCATTTATTTGTCATGTCACATGTGTCCACGGAGACGAGCTTTTCTAATTTCTCACCTTGTAAAAAGCAGCGTGAACACTGTTAAAGGGATTTTTTTTGCAGTGCCCAACATGACCTATAGAGCCAACAAATTCAGAATAAAGAGATGGGGAAGTTTATGTTAAAAATTAGATCCCTAGGTCTACCAAATGTACTTTCTTGTTGGCCACTTACCATTTTAAGTCTCTGTGACTTGGTTTTTCTAATTACATACTATTTGGTTTGTTGTCTGACTGTAATATAAATCGGAGGCTGGCACCTGTCACACCTGCATTAATTTGATAAGAAGCTGCACCATGCAGATATACATGTTTATCTCACTGTGCCAACTGTGAGTTTTAGTTCATGCGTATGTGGGGTTGTCATACAAATGCAGGCTCTTAGAAAACATACTGGATTTCTTGCAATGTTGACCCCGGCATACAACAATTATCTTTGGATAGGGGAAGATACCCAAGCAATTTTGTGGTGAGGCCTTGTGATCTGAACAGATTGCTTGCAAATTTTCAGTCATCCCTTCAGGAAATTAGTATCATTGCAATGGAATGCAACTCCGATCCTTCTGATGCTGCAAGTGAATTTGGTGGGACAGCTGTTGAGTTTCGAAGCTACGTTGATCCTACCAAAGGTAGAGATTGACTTTTTTCCTTTCAATCAAATATGGAGAAGAATATCAATATCATGGTTCAGATTCTGGTTGCAGAGAACGACTCTTTGCTGCACACTCAGCTTTGGATAGATCCTGCAGAAGAGTTTGTGCGTAAGGGTTTTTGCAGTATGCTCACAACGGCAACCCAGTAGACATGACTTTTGCTGTAAAGAGTTGAAGGTGTTCCATCTGATTCGTTTTTTATTGTAGTATCTATTGAGACATTTGGGTCATAAATGCAGGTCAAAGTTTTTGGACATATGACTTCACTTTCAAACTTATCTCCATTTCTCCTTAAAATGAGTCGACCTAGTTGCTGAAATGCTACTGGAGTCACATTCAGGACCATCTTTTATGTCAGTTTTTCCTTGTGTTTTCCAGTGAACATGATAATATTTAACGTCTGTCCATCTCATGGAAATGCAGGCATTTCTTGCATTCTGTGAGGGATGTGAAGTGGACATTCATTTGTACTTTGAGAAGGCTGGCAAGTAAGTAATTTCTAAATGCTCTTTCCACTCTTACCTTCTATCCATTTTTTCCATGCTTCCCTTCAATTTTGTACATGCAAGTAGTTCAGATGCAACAAGTAGTTTTCATGCAATCATTCCATAACTGGTTTTGATAGATGAATGATTGCTAGTTATCTGCTCAAGAATTTTAAAACATGCAAACGCATAGCTTCACGATCACAATCATAAAGGCCGATGACAGTTTTGCTTCTGGGCTGAATGTCAAACATGAGAGATAATCATTGAAAATTTGGTTAATAGAATATAGTGCACCTTTGAATCAAGTTTGGATAATAATGGTTTAAGGAGGTCTAAGTTAGGATGATAAATGGTTTATTTATCAAGTTTAATGCAAGATGCTAGTAAAGTATGCCGGCTCAAAATATCATTGCAAAACTTAATGGTTAATGTATGTCTTTTGACTTTTCTTTTTGGTACTAAATTCGTGGTTTCAAATGCAACATCTCTGCAGTTAATTGGGGAGGGGAAGAAGAAGGGGGGAGTGGGTAAGTGCAACTAAATGCAAAATAGAAAAGAATAAAGAACTTGATACAACTGCATGTTTTAACGAAACAGGCCCATTTTGATGACCCCTAAATTTGGCATTGATGAGGGGGCCTCTTCCAATTTTGATGCTACACTTGTACTGACCACCATGCTCCCGTCACAGTTACATGAAGGTAACACTGGACCTTCGGCAAATGGAATGCCAGGCCAGGCCGATACTTGGGAAGCTTCTGGAGAACAGCCGGAGAGGGATAGAACAAGTGCTTCTGATATTCCATCAAATCATACCAGAATATGGTTTGACTCTCACGTGAGTGATCCTTGTAGCACTATCATCTCTCAATGAAATGCTGTGTATGCGGTTGGTAAGACACTTAAAGTCAATGTGAAGGCATATCTTGGGAATCAAAATTTGAGTGGTTTACTAACTTTGGGCAGGAGGTGCTGCAGGCAGTGGCAGTTGTTCTGATGGAAGTTCCAGAAGAAAGGATCCTAAAAGCTGGTGATCAGTTAGGAATTGAAAGAATAAGCACCCTCCAAATATCAAAAGCTGCATCAGCTGAAGGAAACATCCAAACTGGCCCAGATTCTTCATCTCTCAATCTCTCTCAGTTTGTGTGTGTGTGATGAACATCATCTTTATCTCTTGAGGTTGGATTATTTTGCTGTCTCCTGCAAATATTTCTAAATAAAGTTGGTACTTTCTCAATCGCCCATTTCCCTACTGTAAATGCTGCTTTGCAAGAGAGCATTCGGGTTAGGCCAATTGATTGAACAACTTTATCTTCGAGTCTTGCTAAAGTTTACTCTTTATTCTTGCGTCAAGAAGCAAAAATTGTGGCAGAAATCCATTTACATCCTGCGAAACCCGTAAGCATTTTTTTCCACTTTTTAGTACTTTTTTTCCACTCTTTAGTGCGACTGTCCACGTGATATTAGAGACCAGTTGGATTTTCTGCTTTTACTCAACTTTGAACCTTGATGATGCATCGCACATACCTGTGCAAGTACCTATTTCTAAAAGACGGAACTCACATGCCTTTCTTGGGCTTCTCAGTATCTCAGTATTGATTCAATTAGTGTGCTCGTATCATCCAAGTATGGGTTGATGCCGATGAGGATGAGGATGATGATAACAGGGATGTACTCTGTGTGCAATCGACACTATTATACTATGAAGATCAGTAGCATTACGTTTCCTGTTCAACTATGACGACCTTGCTCTCTTTTACTGTTTAGTGCTTATGCCTTCTTCTATTTCCAAATGTTGAAGTAAGAATGACAATCCTTTGTCTGTTTTGATACCGAGGTTCTCTGAATTATTTTTGTATTCCATTCGTTTATGATAATTGTTGGGATATAATACGCTTTAAACGACGGGATCTTGCAAATTTTCTGAGGAGAATTAAACGAGAAAATCGGGATATCAGAAATTTACGTGTTTGATGCAGTATCGGTATCTACGTCGCGGGAGCCAAAGATGAAATAATCCACTAAAATCGGAGAATCAGAGATCGGAGAATCAGAGTTTATAATCGCTCAATCGCTCAAGTGTTTTCCGCATTTAGATTTAACTCCAAACTCAAATGTTTATAAATAAAAAATTACAAGGTTATAAACTCACGGCATTGAATTATCCGATGTTCAAGCTCAAATGAAAAACACATGCGGCTCCTTTCTCTCGTAAAGTTGCAGCGGGTTCTTCCTCGTTAGCTTTGGCGGCGTCTCACTTCGGCGGCTTCGTTCTTTTTTCTCCTCGTAGGGTTTTTATTTCTTTTATACGTGTGCCCCAAAAGTCAAAGCTTGACTTTTGGGCCCCACGAGAATTCAATCTTCACGAGCAAAGCACTTCACGCCAAGGAGACCTCTTCGTACAGAAAGAAAGAATTCGTATACCGTGTGCCTATTTAATTATTATTTTTATTTTCTCCTTTTGAAATTCTTTCACAAGTCCAGCAAATTTCAAACTCGAGGCATAATTTAACAATAATAACATGTTAGTTTTTCTCCTACTTTCTTTCTCTACTATTTGCAATAGCACATTAGAAACAGTAAGAAGACTGTTGGAGTTTTTGACCAAATAGATCCCTCGCCGTAGAAAGCTTTTCTGTTTTTGTCTTTTGAAAATCATTTTAAGTATATTGAAAAGGAAGTGATCACAGGGTTTTTTTAAATGTTTATGTTCCTTCTTAAAATCTCATTCTAGGATGATTAGGTCGTTTTTGAACTCCAACAATTTCAGTTTAACTTTTCCTCGTCAGTTGCTTCCATTATTTTTATTATGATATTAAATTACATGTTTTTACAACGAGGGATGCTTTGTGTCATCAAACATTACCACATCAAGAAAGCTGGAAACTATAGCCGTTCACTAATCCATGAACATGAATGGGATTACCAACATTAGGACACATGGAATGAAAATCAGCCAAGGTATGTTGCCAAACATATTGTACGTCAGCAGGCCACACTTGACACATCCAAAAGGAGTAGAGATGAGTGTGTACTTGAGTAGAAACCTTTTGCTGATATCTTGCTTTCTCATTATAAAGATTAATATTTGCTGGACCTTTTGTATCGCTTCGTAGATAGGCACAATGATGGGTTCTACAACAACGTTGGCTGGCCTAGAGAGCTGCGCACGATCCTAATGAGAAAACGAAAGGCCTCTGCTAGAGAATTAAGCTGTAGGTTATATTTTGCAGCATTTTCTTGGAATTAAAATAAGCAAATTATTTGTCAGACAACCGAGAGAAGCTCAGACAATAAATATCAAGTATAATCGCAGGGATCTATTAACAAAGTGGAGATCTAGGTGATTTGTACCCGTATCATGGTTCTTGAATGCAAAATTGTAAAGGATGAGTTCACGTGACCGATGCGGAGTACAAATTGTTTCCAAATAAAACAGCATTCGGGTAATGGCACACACACAGGAAATGATTAGAGAGAGGAAGCTCTTCTTTTTTAGGAAAGGAATTGGAGACCGCATGATTTGCCGTCAAACATATAGGTAGAGGGGAAAATGGTTAGCAAAGGCCAAAACGACAAAAAGGCATTGTCGAAAGATTGAGCTCGAACTCCTTCCATCCAACATATTGTCTTATATAACGAAAAATATATTCAGATGGGGCTCCGTTCCATTCACTTGGCAGCAGGGAGCGAAGCAAACATATTTAGAGCACGAAGTGGTTGGAAATGTCTTAAAGAACGACCAAAAGGCAGTATGAAGATGGGGCTCCCTCCCCCTGCAATCAAGCTTATCAAATTAGAGCTGTGAAATGTTAGGAAGCATTGATACTCTTCGAGAGTTTTCGTGTCATGTTGGACACTCCGACACGTATCCGACATTCTTTGATACCTTCCAACACTTTTCGATATCTAGTGAACTTTTTCGATACTCGAGTTGGAATTTCAACATGCAAGTTTTCGACATGTGATTTCGATACGCGGGATCAATTTTAAAAATTTTCAATAAATGAGAAGTCATAATGTAAACATATGAAAAAATAAAAAAATAAAAAAAACAAATGGGGAAAAAAGAAGCACTTAATTTTCTCTTCTGATTCTCACTTCTCGTGATACACAATTCACCTCTTCAATTTTTTTCTCTTTTCTTTCAACACATTTGACTCGTGAGTTTAGAATATAAATTATTTTTTAAAATTTTTTTATGGATTATTGGAATGGAGTTGAATTTATAAAATTGAAACAGTAAATGATATTAATAAATGATAGATTAATATTTTTAGTGTAAATTCATTCTATGCTTTTTATTATTTATTTGTGAATTTAAATCAAATTAATTTGATTATAAATCATATATATATATATATATATAACGTGTCCCAACATGTCAAAATTCTCTATTTTTTGAAAAATAATATGTCGGCGTATCATGTCGTATCGTGTCACATATTGTGTGTCAATGTTGATACTACTTAAGTAAAATGACCGATGGGATGCTTCCTCTTTAACTTAGTATTTATGGTCTGAGAGTCACAAGTGCCTATCTTCAATAACGCCCATGGTGGCCAAAAACAAATAAACCTTTATGAGCTCTCTCTTTACTTTATCTTAAGTCATGATGATTTGTACTGCATTAGTCATGAAATAAAACTTGTAAAATAAAGATAAGTTAGTTCCTCCAAGATCATGGACATGGTATAGTGGAGAGGAAACAGTGTCTATGTATTGTAAATTAAGTCTGATCGCAATTGATTTTAGTGAAATTCTAATAGTCAGAATCTTGCAGTATGTGACACATAAATAACATAGTAGATAAGAGAGAAGAAGAACGATACACCGGAAATTTTTATGTGAAAAACCCAAGTTAAAAAAAAAATGTCTGAAACATTGGTTCGAGAACTCTCCACTATAATCAATGGATTACAGTTAACACTCTAACGGTGTTTCTCTCACAATAAATCCTCATAATTGTCACAAAACACATCATCACTTGACGAAATCTTAAGATCTTGTGTTTACACACTCACTTGAAAAACTCTAAAGAACTCTCGTTTTAATTCATGTTATTGAAGACTCTTATGATCTTTCTAGAGTGTTTCTCTAGTGTATTCAAAAACCTCCACCCAAGCTCTTCTATTTATAGTGGTAGACCTCCACCCAAATTAAGAATCCTCCCTAATTGATTTCGCAATCACCTCTCAATTGGACATCTCCTTAATTGATTGAATTCCCCTAATTTGAGCAATTATCATAATTAAATTTATCCTCAAATTCTTCCTAAATAAGACTCATTCTTATTTAAATTTCTTCCTTTTCAACATCTTGTCATAATAGGACTCCTTCCTATTAGGTATTATTGATGAGCAACCATCGGGATATCCCAAATCGACTCCTGAATATGTTGGGCTGCGTTGCTCCAAACAAATCTTCCCCCAGCCCATCATGGAGGGTTTTAAACTTTTTCATCACTTCAATAAGCTAGTTTCCTTCATATAAAACTTTAGTTTCTCCATAGATATAGACTTTATCAACATATTGACATCATTTTTGTCCGAGTAGATCTTCTCAAGCTTCAATTACTTCTCCTCCTACATTTCTCGTATCCAATGATACCTAATATCAATATGCTTCATCATAAAATGAAATGTCGAATTTTTACTAAGATGAATAGTGCTTTGACTATTGCAATGCACAACATATTCATCTTGCTTGTGCCCCAATTCTTACCAAAATCTCTTCGTCCACAATGTCTCTTTGCTAGTTTCAGTGGTAGCTATGTACTTAGCCTCCATTGTAGATAACGCAATGCACTTTTCTAATCTCGATTGCTAAGAGATAACTCCACCTACAAAAGTCAGCAAATAATCAAATGTGAATCACTTGGAATCTACATCTCCCACCATGTTTGCATCGATGAACCCCTCCAATATCAATTTTCTATCACCAAAACACAAACACAAACAATATGTACCTTTACAATACTTAAGTATCCACTTGACAGCCTTTTAATGTTGTTTGCCGAGGTTTGACATGTATTGGCTAACAATTCCAATAGCAAACCTATTATTTGGTCGTGTGCACACCATCGCATGCATGAGAGTTCCAACAGTACAAGCATTATAAATCTTCAGCATCTCTTCCTTCTCCCTTTCACTTGAGGACACTACCTCGTGCTAAGTTGAAAATGATTGGCTAAAAGTGAGCTAACTGCTTTGGTGTTGCTCATGTTGAATCCTTGCACAACTTTTTCTACATATCTCTCTTAGGATAACCATAACTACAAGCTCTGTCGCTCAATGTACTCATTCCAAGTATTTGCCTTGCCGGTCCAAGTTCTTTAATGGCAAATGCCTTGCTTAACTCATCATTGAGCTTCATAATTTTTTTGACATCATGCCCCACAAGTAACATATCATCAATACATAATAAAAGAATCAGAAAATCGCCGTCATTGAACTTCTTGGTGAATACGCAATAATCTCCTATTGTCTTCTTGTATTCATTCCTCTCCATAAATGAATCAAACTTCTTATACCATTGCCTTAGACTTTGTTCGAGCTCGTAGAGGCTCTTCTTCAACCTACATATAAGATTTTATTTACCTTTGATCACAAAACCTTCAATTTGCTTCATATATATCTCCCTATCAAGATCACCATGTAAGAATACTGTTTACACATTGAATTGCTCGACTTCCAAGTTCAAGGTTGTTGCCAAATCAACAACTACTCGAATGGATGACATCTTTACAACATAAGAGAAAATCTCCTCATAATCAACTCCCTTCTTATGACCAACATCCTTCACCATCAATCTTGTTTTGTAACGTGGTTTGGGGTTGTTTCTTTAATCTTCAACCTAGACACCAATTTGTTTTTGAGTGCTTTTTAGCCCTTTGGTAGCTTCGCCAAATCATAGGTGTTATTATCATGCAAGGATTGCATCTTTTCTTGCATTGCTTTCATTTGTTCCTTTTTGTGGGTATCAATTTCCACTTACATCTTGGAAAGTCTCAGGTTCTCCCCCATCAGTGAGAAAGACATATTGATTTGGGGAGTATTTTCTACTTGGTTGTCTTTCTCTCGTTGATCTCATTGGTTGTCCTTGAGGAAAATCATCAACATTAGTTGTTTCCTCCTCAACCTCATCATCAACTACTACGTCTTCATCATTTCCATTATTAGTCTTGGCCTCAACTCCTTCATTAGCTTGGTCATTAGCTGCCATCTCAGTTTTTGCTTGCTCAGCCAAATCAATCTTGACCTCTTTTTGTGCTCCCCCCACCAATAGAATTTTGTGATGAGCCTAAGGGCTCCAAATCAACTAGCTCTTCCTCCACATTTTGAGCTTCTTCATGCTTCTTGAGATCTTTGATAATTTGATCCTTAACGAACACCATATCTCAATTGCAAAACACATTCTGGTGTATTTTGTGAGTTTATAGTTGTAATAAACTTACAAAATCTCCATGTATAGCTTGTGTCCTTTTTTCATATACATCACAGTGACATGGTATTACAAAATGAATAGAATTGTAATTTGAAAATAGTTGAGATATGATCCTCTAAAAATCTTACTTACTAACATTGAATTTAAATCTAACCATCACTTAACTATTTTTCCTAAATTAATTTTAAATTTTATATCTAACTCTCTCCACATGTTTAAAAGTCTTTTCATTGGGATGCATGTACTCTTTTTATAATATGGGGAAAAAAAGCAATTTTATGTGTGAATTTAAGAACTTAAATCTCAATCGGATTGATTCAATCTATTATTATCGTGTGATGTGGGAAAATACATAATAAGCACACATCTTTGTTGTTCTTCAACAATGCACTAGGCATGAGTATCTTGTGACCTTTTTGAGTAATGTATGAAGAAATCACCTAAGTAATTATGGTAAGCCAATCCCCAAAGCATAACAATGGTGACAAAACCCGAGCATCATTAATCTAGTTAGTTATCTTATTGAATTTGTTTTCTATACATGGGAAAAGTATTTAAAGAGTTCTAAATATATTACATAGTACCAATTCAATCATAAACCTTTCGATTAGACCAATTTGGTCTTAAAGATTTTCATATTGATACTAATTCAGTCAATCTGACCAATTTAGGTAAAAAAAATCATTGATGTGAACATAGGTCATCCTATGTGTCACGGTTGGTACTGACACGGACAATTTTTTTAATTTTTTAATTTCTTTTTTTCTTCTATTTTTATTAATTTGTTTTCTCTTTCCTTGTTTTCTTCTTATCTTCTTTTGTTTTTTTCTTTCATTTCTCTTTTTTTTTTTTCCTCATTAGTCTTTGCCAATCGCTAGCTACCGATGAGGGTGAAGGCTTGAACATCGTTGGAGGCCAACAAGGGGACCCTAGCCAAGGGCCTCACCACCATCACCAAGGGCCTCACCTAGCATCGGCCTCTAGCAAGGGCTAGGCAAGGGTCCCCTTTTCAGATCCGGCGAGAAGCAGCCTCACTTAGCCGTGGCTGATCCTAGCCCTAGCCGGCGGCTGGTGACCTCCACTAGTTGGTGACTAGTGGAGGGTAATACGGAAAAATGAAAAAAGAGAAAGGAAAAAAAATAAAAGAAAGAAAAGAGAAGAAAAAAAAAAAAATTGAAAAAGTATTTAGAAGTTAAATAATATGTTCACGTCAACGTTAGCCGTATTACGTAAAATGATCGACATTCACATATGGACTGAATTGGTACTAATATAAAAATACTTATTACTAAATTGATCAAATTAAAAGGTTTCGACTGAATTGGTATCTTAATACAATAGGTTTGTAATTTTTTTACTTTTCGCTTCTATACACCTTCCGGGGATTAGCTTCAGGCTCCATTCCACACCTAGAAAATTAAAATAAACTGCAAATTATAGAATTATGAGAGGGCGACGGTGCCCCTACTTTCCTCGCTTGAAAGGGACCCATCACGGCGCGAAATTACTTGTGGAATACCGGATGACTTGCCCATTAAGTTTTGAGAACAATTTGGGAGGTGAGGACACCTGGAGTGCCATAACTTGGCACGCCGGGACACTTAAGTGCCATAACTTTAAAATGGTACACTTAAGTGCCATCATCGGAGTAAAATGGGACACTTAAGTGCCACTTCGGCGAAAATCCGGTCAAACGGCTGACGTGGCACTTTTCCGGCGAGTTTAGTCCAAAACGGCGTCGTTTTGCACGCTGACGTGGCGGAGAAAACGCAAAAACGACGCCGTTTCGTGTCTACGTGTAAATAATAATATAAAAATTAATTAAATTATAAAATATTCAAAAATTTAAAAAAATAAGAAAAATTAAAAAAATTAAGAAAAATTTAAAATTTTTAAAAAATTAAGAAAATTAAAAAAAAAGGGGGGTGGGGGAGGTCGAACGGGCGGCCGAGGGCCGAGCCCTCCCCGCCGTCGCCGGAAGGGTGGCGACGGAGGGGGAGGGTCTGCCGGCGTCGCCGGACCCCGGCCGACCGACGGAGAGGGCCGCGAGCCCTCGCCGGATCGCGGCGAGGGCCGCGACCCCGCCCAGATCGGGTGAGGGCTCGCGGGCCCGGCCGGGGGCCGGCTCGGCTAGGGCCGGCGACCCCGGCCGACCCTCCCCGCTCCGTCGCCGGCCCTTCCCGGCGGCGGCGCGGGAGGCTGCGGGCCGCGACCCCTCGCCGGATCTGGCGGGTCGCGGCCCGCGCCCGGATCTAGGGCGCGGCCGCGACCCCGCCCAGATCCGGCGAGGGGTCGCGAGCCCTCGCGCCTCCTCCCCGCCGCCCGCCAGGAAGGGCGGCGACGGAGCGGGAGGGTCGGCTAGGGTCGCCGGGACCTGGCCGGGGGCGGCGAGGGCCCGCGAGCCCTCGCCCGGATCCGGGGGCGAGGGTCGCGGCCCTCGCCGCGATCCGCCGAGGGCTCGCGGCCCTCGCCGTCGCCGGCCCTTCCCGGCGACGGCGGGAGGCGGCGGCGGCGGCGAGGGCTCGGCCCACCCGCCCGCGTCGACCTCCTCCCCCCCTTTTTTTTTTAAATTTTTTAATTTTCTTATATTTTTAAAATTTTAAAATTTTTTAAAATTAAAATTTTTAAAATTTTCTTATTTTTTTTTAAATTTTTTTAATTTTTTAAAATTAAAATTTTTAAAATTTTCTTTTTTTAAAATTTTCTTTTTTTTTTTTTATATTTTTAAAATATTTTAAAATTAAAATTTTTAAAATTTTCTTTTTTTTTTAAATTTTTTAATTTTTATGCTGATTTGGACCTTCGACGAGCCACGTAGGCAAAATATAATAATAAAATATTGCCACGTAGGATTTCCGGCAAGGGTCGCCGAATGTGGCACTTAAGTGTCCCACTCGAAAAAAAAAGTGGCACTTAAGTGTAGTTTTGAAGTTATGGAGCGACTTAAGTGTCGTCTTGAGTTATGGCACTTGTGCTGGACTTCCGCCACAATTTGGAGGAAAAAAGTCTAGATGGGTGGATCCTCCTCTCCAGTCTGTCATCCCCAGTGCTCTTTAATTTTTTAATTCTCAAAAAAGTAATTTTTTTATAACACATGCATAAATACTTTTAACTCCATCGCTCTCGAAGGATGTACAGAAATCATGATGTTTGTTTACATATATATTATTAGGTATCATCACAGCTACATAATAATATCTAGAGCTTGCTTACAGTAATTTGTACATTTTATTTTTTGCACATCTTGAAGGGCATCTCCTTCGGCTTTTGTTAACCTTAAACATCTAAAATTTCATAATAGATAAATATTGGCATGAATATGAATATTCATAAGTAATTTTTTGTAATCTTTTAAATTTTAAATAATATATTATAATTAACAGAAAAATACAGAAGTTACTTTTAACTTTTGATTAGTCTAGACAAATAATCATAGTTTGAATAGGCATATCAATCAATTAATATAATTTGCATCACGAAATCAAAGACACTTGTAGCCAGCGATCCGTATGCGATCAATATACGTTTCACATTAAAAAAAAGCGGTGTATTGCTGTTGAGACTTGAGAGGACATGTGCATCAACATCATGTGTGCGTGTGTGTATATATATATATTGAGAGGACATGTGCATCAACATCATGTGTGCGTGTGTATATATATATTGCCTGGCTTCCATTGTCAAATTAATTAAGGTAAGCAAAATTTTATAGAAACTACATTTGGATTCCTCATGCCAACACAAGTCCACCCGGTTGCCATGGAGTCTTGAAAGAAATTTGTGGTGGACACGTCTCCATCATTCTCAAAAAGTGTTAAAAAAAAATAACAAAGAAAGAGGAGGAGACGGTTATTATAGCAGAGTTCGCTATTATACAATATGGATGCGTCGAGATGTAAATTCGATATGTACTTTTTTTATTAATTCAGTTCTAAATTTTTTAATTATATTAATTGAGCCTTAAATCAAATAAGCCACAGAACATGATGATCTTTGAACTCGAGATGAACATGAATGGGGTTACCAACATAAGGACGGAAAGGTTGTTAGGGTGGGACCGAGAGGCGATATCTGCTTTACCTGGTGCACTAAATACAATAATCGCTGGGCAATGTTGACCAGGCTGGTGTCGTCTCTGAAGGATGGCTTGAAGGGAGGACTCCTCCATGAAATCGAGATGCCGGCTATACATTGCACCAATTTGAGCCCCATGCTCTGCTTCTATTCCTGAAATTATATTCGACAAAATATTTGTTAGACGACCCTGTTTCACGAAAACTGAAACAATAAGTGTCGCCTTCGGACAATTGTGCTTGATATTTTTCGACTAACAAATGGATTTAAAAAAAAAAAAAAATCCATGTGCAGCATCCTAATAGAATTTGGATAATTCAAGTTAACAAAGTCCGTGGCTTATTTTCCTTTTCCATTTATCTCGACCGACTCCGGTAGTTAGAAGGAAATTGCATTGTGTTTTTCGCTTTCCCAATCATTGGTTATTTTAACCACTTCAATGTGGGTGGGTTTTATTTGACTTGAATTCAAGGCATATTTTGAACACGAAGTAACAAAACACCATTCACGGGATGGAAAACGAACCAGGAACATGATCGGAGATGGGAGTTTTTCTTTTTTCAAGAAAGGAATTCAAGACCGCATGAATTTACTCACGGGCCCCCAACTTATCGAAGGAGGCTGGGTTTTATTTGACTGACTCAAATTCAAGACATATTTTGAACAAGAAGTAACAAAACACCATTCATGGGATGGTAGATGAACTGTGGACATGATCAGAGATGGGAGTTGTTCTTTTTTCAGGAAAGGAAGTCAAGACCACATGAATTTACTCACGTGCCCCCAACTTATTGAAGGAGGCTGGACTACGACAGTGAAGAGATGCCGTGGCTCCCAGTTGGTGCTTACCTCCGACCACCGTGACTGGCTGGATTGTCGTTTGCCAATTGATCTCCAAGTTTTGAGTGAGAGATTTCTCTCTTCCTTCCTTGCCGAAATGGAACTTGTTCCGAGGCTGCGAGTAGAGCAGAACACGTACATGAGACCCATGGGAACGCCGAGGAACGTAGGGTGCGCATTCGTCCACGGCGCAACTCGTTCACGGAAAATAGCGAAGACAGAGAGAGAGCACCACAAGGGTTTCTCTCTTCCTCACTCTGTCTTCTTTTGCAGGACTTGTGATTCGGAGCTAATGACTGGATGCGTCGTCGCAGGATTATAGCTTTACATGTTCATTTTAATAAGTGGGACTGTATGGTGGGACCCATATGTGATTTATATGGTGGTAAGGTGCTGGCCCGACTTCAGGGTGGATGCGCTAATATAATAATCGATAATTGATCCTGATCGAGATATAATTACTTCTATTCTATTATTTTCGATTATAAAAAAAAGGAACGAAATTGTGACAAGCGTGTCGACGTGAATGTGGGTCATTTTACGTGACATGACCAACGCTGATATGGTTATTTTTTAATAAATTTTAATAATATTTGGAATTTTTTTAAATTTTTCCTTTTCCTTTTTTTAGTTTTTTTTTTTTTCCCTAGACTTATGGGTGGGACACCCTAGTCAAATCGGGCTAGGAAATTTGCTGACGTAAATGCCTATCATTTTATGAGACATGACCGGTGCTAAGTTGATATTATTTTAATATATTTTAATAAAAATTTGAATTTTTTATAATTTCTTTTCTTTTTCTTTGATTTTCTTTTCTTTATTTGTCTTTTTTTTTCCTAGACTTATGAATGGAATGCCCTTGCTAAATCTGGCCTAGAAATTCACCGAGAATGCCAGTCATCCTATTTGATATGATTGGTTCTGACGTAGATATTTTTTATTATATTTTTACAAAAATTTGAATGTTTATAATTTTTTCTTTAGTTTGTATTTTTTTTTTTCCCTAGACTTATGGGTGGGATGCCCTCACCAAATCTGGCCAAGTGAGGGCGCCACAACCCTCACATGATTTGGCTACGCAAGGCCGTCGCAACCCTTGCCTAGGGTCAGCAACGGCCACGACAACCTCGCCCCATGCTAGAAGGAAGAAAATAAAGAAAAACTAAAGAAAAAATTATGATAAAATTCAAAAATTAGTAAAATATCATTTAAAAAATCCATGTCAATGTTTGTAGTGCTACGTAGAGTGGCCAACATGTCTATGTTAGCGATTTTTTTAATAAAATTGATTGGATGGACTGAATTAGTATAAATACAAAAGATTTATGATTCAATTGGTAAAAAAAAAAAAGTTCAGAACTGTATTAACACAATTGCAATAAATTTAAAAAAAAAATTGGTAATTTTTTGTAAGCATGATTCTAATGCAAAATACAATGTGAATTATCATGTTCAAGAATAGTAAGAATAAATTTTTGGTGCAGCCAAATGTCAAATAACAGGAAAAACAATCTTACCTTTACCAAAAAAAAAAAAAATAACAGGAAAAACAAAGTTTTCTTGGAAGAACACACAATAACTAAGCTAAAAAAGGACAGCCACGCCACTGACCATACTGAGGCACTTACAGGAGGGCAATCACCTACGGATCCATGATTGATCAAGCCAACCAAGACTCCTCTTTGTCCAAGCATTTCTGAGGAGGAAAAGCAAGTGAGACTTTCAAATAATGAAATCTCAATTAATATGAATTTCTCTTAATGCACGTGATAGAATTTTTGCACCCTATAATACTTTGTTTGTTTCATGAAAAGTAAATTATTTACAAAATATTTTTTCAAAATGATTGTTTGTATTATTTGAAAAATAATTTTTAATTTTTAATGATGAAATTATTTTTCTGCATTTAAAAATTAATTTTTCATTGACTAGGAAAAATTTTCTATTGATTCATTTCTCTAAGCAATCCAAACATTGGAAATAAGAAAAATGTTATTTTAGAAAATAAATTTCGCAAAACAGATGGAGCCTAAAGGATGGAGATCCTCTATCCTGAATGGTGTTTCCATTGACATTCAATCAATTCTTAACAATGATATATGTAAATGAGGCATGCATCAACAATTTTACGTGCATCAATGATTGAGACATGTTGAAATACTTATAATCTGTGAGAGCATTTTGTGGAATAAAGAATTTGCGTCCAAATGTGAGCTGGCATTTCTCTCTCTTTTCAAAACGAGAAAAAGAATCTATGTTCGAAAGGGATGAAGAAGCCCCGAAAGCTAGAAACCTTGGACCTTTGATTGAATGAAGGGATGAAGCAAGAGAGAAAGAGGAGGCTTTATTTATTGAGAATAGGGTGGTAAATACATTAAGTGTCGACATGTGGGACAGGACACTAGGAGTCTACTTGATAATCATTCTATTTTGGAGAATAATTTCTCTTCAAAATTTTGTTCCCTGGAGGAGTTTCTAAGTATTTGAAGACATTTGATAACTGTCCAAAATTTATATTCTCAAGATAAAATTATGTTTGGTAGGACCTCAAATTCTCTTGTGATTTAAAATTTATTTTAATTTTTTAAATAATTTTATTAGATTTTTATTTTTCTTATTTTTCTTTTCTTTTTTCCTTTTCCTCTTCTCCTTCATCCTTTGGTCAGCAACCTCATCTTTTCGGGATATTCTTACCCATGTGTGGGAGGCCGGGTGATGGAGTACCTATCTTCAGGCTGGTTACCAAATTGAAAGCGCTCAAGGGGCATCTTAAGCAACTGAATAGAGACTCTTTCTCTAACTTATCCGAGAGGGTGACTCAATCCAGAAATGCTCTTAGACTAGCTCAAGTGGACCTTCAGCACAGCCAGACCAATGTCCTCTTGGCGGAGCTAGAAAAAAGACATCGTAGGATTTTCATTGAGTTGAGGAGTCAGGAGGAGGCTTTCTTTAGACAGAAATCCAGAATCCGTTAGCTTGAGATGGGTGATAAAAACACTAAGTACTTTCATCATTCTGTGACTATAAGGCAGCTGAGGAATAGGATTATATCGGTTCTTGATAGGAATGGTGACCTTGTCTCCGAATCGAGCCTTGTTCAAGATACGTTTGTCGCTCACTTTAAGGAGTTTTTTTGCATCTCGATCTCCTCCTATTGGACCGGCTTTCGGAGACCTTCAGCAAGCTATCCGACGTCCGCTCTCAGAGGATCAGATCACTTCTATTGGCCGTCCCTTTTTGGAGGCGGAAATTAAGGACACTATCTTTTCTCTAGCGCGTGGGAAGGCCCCGGGGCCGGATGGGTTTGGTGTCGAATTCTTCAAGAGTAACCGGGATCTTGTTGGGCCTTTGACGGTTGAAGCAGTTAAAGATTTCTTTGTTACGGGGAGACTATTAAGGGAGATTAATTCCACCATCCTGGTGTTGATCCCTAAGATTCCTAATACTACCTCGGTAAATGATTATAGGCCCATTGCTTGCTGCAATACGATCTACAAATGTATTACCAAGGTATTGGCCAACTGCATCGCCTCGGTGCTTCAGGACACCATAAGCCCTTCTCAGAATGCGTTTGTTAAGGGTCGGCAGATTAGGGATAATATTCTCCTGGCTCAGGAGTTATTCGCCGGCTTTCACCTACAACCTTATCTCCCCAAATGTGCGGTGAAGGTAGACTTTCGAAGCGTACGATACGGTGGATTGGGTTTTCCTTGGAATTGGTTCTTCGTGCCTTTCAGTTCCCAGACCATTTCATTCGTCTTATCATGATATGCGTTCGTACTCCTATGTTTTCTATCTCCTTGAATGGGGATCTCCATGGATTCTTCTCTAGTAGCCACGGCCTTCGACAGGATGACCCCATGTCTCCTTATCTTTTCACCTTGGCTATGGAAGTCTTCTCAGGGATCCTTACTTCTCGTGTGGAGCAGCCGGGCTTCAAGTTCTCTTGGAGGTGCAAGGCCACTCGGTTATCTCATCTTTTCTTCGCGGACGATGTCTTCCTCTTTTGCCATGCGGATATGGCCTCCATCCTGCTGCTGAAGGATGGGTTGGATACCTTCTCGAAATGGAGTGGACTCAAGCCAAACAACAACAAAAGTGAGGTATTTCTTGCAAGGGGATCGGATGACTTGAGAAGTCAGATAAATGATACCCTCGGTTTTGCGGAAGGAAAATTGCTGGTACGTTATCTAGGAGTGTCTATTATATCCTCGAGACTCGGCAAGGCGGATTGTGTAGCTCTAGTCGATCGCATAATGGCTAGGGTGCAAGCCTGGACCCATCAATTTCTCTCCTTTGCAGGGAGAGTTTAGCTCATAAGGCCAGTGCTCCATGCAATCCAAGCCTATTGGGCTAGTGTGTTCATTATTCCCGTAGCAGTCTTGGATCGTATCGAGCATATTTTTAGACAGTTCTTATGGAAGGGGCCCAGCCTTGGCAGGGGAGGAGCTAAGGTTTCCTAGGAGGATGTTTGTCTCCCAAGGGAAGAAGGGGGTATTGGGATTCGGAGTTTGCAAGAGTACAATAAGGTGGCGATGCTCAAGCACATCTAGATCCTCTTCACGGATAAGGAGTCTCTTTGGTGCAAATGGATTCACTCTACTTTTCTAGGAAAGATGAACTTCTGGGTGGGTAAGACGCCGGGCAGCTGCTCGTGGGCTTGGAAGAGGATCCTCCACCTAAGATCTGAATTCCGCCTCAACTTCCACTGGAAGATTGGAGATGGCCAAGGGACATCACTTTGGTTTGACCATGGGCATCGGAGAGGTCCGCTGGATCTTATTTGTTCAGAGCAGACTATCTCTGATTCGGGGCTGCCTCGGTATGCAGTTGTTGCAGACCTTTTTTCTTTGGCGGGTCAGGACTTCAGGTCATTGATGGATTCCTGGAACCAACCCCTTCCGGTTCTCACAGGGGTTCCGGATAGATTTATATGGAGAGATAATCCTTCCGGTGTCTTCTCGGTCACCTCAGCTTGACATATACTCAGAAGAAGGAAAGACAGGGTTATGTGGTCATCCTTTATTTGGAACAAGGCCATCACTCCGAAATACCAATTCAATCTCTAGCTGATCACTAAGAACCGGCTTCCTACCCAAGCTTTTCTTATGTCTTATGGGAGAATTGGGAGCGAAGTATGTGCCTTTTGCAAGCTCACACCGGATTCTATTGACCGCCTCTTCTTTGGTTGCTGCATCACGGCTAGTATGGCTTACTTTTGGGCGGCCAGGTGCAACCTCCCATGGAGAAATGGGACTTGGACAGAAAATCTTCAGTGGGCGATAAGGTTCCTCTTAGGTAAGGATTTCTATTACGCCATTAGTCATTTCTCTTTTGGAGCTCTGTGCCATCTCATTTGGAAATATAGAAATGACATCCTCTTTAGAGAGCATCCAATTGTGGTTGCGGCTATCAAGAAGCATCTTATTAAAGTTGTGAAGGATAAAGCCTTAACTTTCAAAAGCATGGAAGATTGCCCGAGAAATAGGAGGTTACAAAGAAACTGGGGCCTTGACCCGTCTATCTTTAGCTCTCTTATGCCGACCGCCTAGGTCACCTTAGTCTAACTTTGCGGGTTGTTCTTCATGGCCTTGCGTGGCCTTTTGGTTAGTCTGTCTTTTTTAGTTTGTTGTTTCAGCCCTGCGTAGCTGTTTTCTTGGGCTTCCTGTTTTAGCCCTTGCTTGAGTTGACCGCTTTGCGGTGTTTTGTGTCCGATGCCCTTTCACTCGATGAGACGTTGTGTCTTGTTAAGTGCAAGTTTTGTGGTGCCGGATCTTGTTTATTTGTTGGTTAAAGCTCAATATATCTTTACCCTTTACCAAAAAAAAAAAAAAAAAAAAAAAACCTCATCGAAGCATTGCTAATCCCCAGCTAAGCCTCCCCGGCAGTTGGGAGAGGCTCAGCAAGGCAAGCTTTGCCTCACCCAAATCTAGTGAGGCAAGGTCAGCCAATTGCTAGCAAGACTCAACCTCGCTAGGCCTTGCGGCCTCACCATGGCCAAGCAATGCAGCCCTTGTGGTGGTCTAGCAAGCTTTGCTCAACCACTAGGGAGCCATGGCCTCGCTAAGGGCGGGCGATGCTCCGACGAGATCATCGGCCTCGTTGCCGGCCTAGCTAAGGTCAGAGATTAACCAAAGGATGAAGGAGATAAAGAATAGAAACAAAAGAAAAGAAAAGAAAAGAAAAGAAAAGAGGAAACAAAGAGGAAATGGACTTGATTCTGAAATTGTTCTCGAGAATAAAAAAGCAACTTTTTTTTACATCTTCATTCTACTCCAAATCTATTCCTTGGAATAAAAAAGTTACTAAACGGATTTCTGTTCTTTTTTTATTCCAGAGAATAAAAGAATAGAATAAGACACTATTTAGTCGATTACCAAACAAGCCCTAGGAAAATAGTGTTGAAGGTTGTACCATGAGTCAAAGGTTGAGTGGCATGCTAGCCCAAGAATGGGGGCGGGGAGCTTGGAGGATAAGTGATGTGAACGCTTACATCAACTACACTGGCCATTTCTCTAAAGTCGGCTCAACTTGCCACTTGGAGATCGTTTTTAGATTAGAAGCAATCGGTTCCTAGTTCAACCCAATTCTAAGGTGAAACCAAGAACCAAACCAAGGACCACTGATCCGATCCAATGAAACCGATCACTTTTTTTTTTCTCACTAGTTGATGTCTTCTATTATGAAGAGATTAAAAAAAAAAAAAAAGCCGATCGCTTTCATTTTTTCAAGAAATTAAAAAGAAAAGAAGATTAGTGTAGATCTAGAGATTTTCGAATAGGTCAACCTTTCAAATTACTGCTGAATCCATGGGTGGGCAAGAGACAACTTAGCAAACTGAAACATTTTAGTAACTAGAGGAAAAGAAAGTGGTCTGTTGGAACTAGGAACCAGATTGCCTAAACACCGATTACAATTTTAGAAATTGGGAACTGGATCGACATTTTAGAAAACCAAATCCAATCGATCGGTTTAGTTCAGTCCGGTTGATTTGCGTAGTTTCCGATTTGGGCCATTAGTTTTGCACCACCCTAATTGTGATGGGATCGAGCAAAGTGTTGAAAAAAGTCATAAACATTTCACATTTGTGATAATTTAGTCATAAACCTTTTGATTTGGTCCAATTCAGTCCTTCGGCTAATTTTAACAGGATATTTCTCACATGGATTTTGGTTAGCCGATGTGTAATGTATTAATATTTGTTTTGAATTTGTTTCTTTACTTTTTCCTTTTTTTTTTCCTCATCTTCCTCCTTTCTCCAGCTATTCACCAGACCTCAGTGATTGGCAAGTTGCGTCCACGAGGGCTCAAGCCCTTGCCAATGGTTGGGCAAGGCTCAATCTCATCGAATCTAGCAAGGTCGAGCCTCGCCCGCCCAGTGTGAGGCCGCCCTTGTAGCCTTGAGCTTGCGTCGCCTGCCTTGCTAGAGGTTAGGCAAGGCTCGACCTCATTGAATCTAGAGAGGTCGAGCCTCACTTGCCCAGCGTGAGGTTGCCCTCGTTGCCATTGGCGAGAGCTTGAGCCTCGCTAACCCTTGCCTTTAGCAAAATCTCCAAGAAAAGGAAAGGACAAAAAAGAAAATAAACAATAAACAATTGCAGAAATACTAAAATAGTATTAAAAATTGTCCATATCAACAATATCTAGTCAAAATTAGTCGGAATGATTGAGTTGGCCCTATGTCAAAACTTTTAGGACTAAATTGACACCAAGTCAAAAGGTTTATAACTAAATCAACACGAATAAAAAGTTTATGACTAAATTGGCATCGATGCAAAGATTTAGGGCTTTTCTTACATTTTTCCCAATGAACTATGGTGCTTTTCAGCTCTTCTCTTCCAACATAAGCTTTTATAGATATTGCGTGCTAGTTGCTCATAAAAATATTTTACGCTATAGATTCCATTGCGATGAGTAAAGCAAATTGCAGTACAAAGTAATGTTATTTTCAGGAACATCGACCAAATACCATAATGATTTCTATTTAGTACTTTGACGATTGCGGCACATATGTATTTGAGGAGCCTCATGAATTATAATATACGGTTACTTCGGTCAAATGTATATCAAAGTAAAAACAGCTTGGGCTGAAATTTTATTTTCAAACAAAGGAAAAGGGTTTTACTCATTTCGACCGAATTATTTTTGAATCTTAACTTTGGAAGGTCTGGTGTCGACCCCACTAAAGCGAAAAGTGGCTCAATGAGAAGTTGTGTTTGCTTCCATTTATCTAGTAAACTATTTCCTAATTTTTTATGAATTTGTTTAATGCAGGAGCTGGTAAATATACCGAAGAAAGAAGTCCACATTGTTCCAAAAGTATCTTCTTTTATCAACGGGTGAGATATGTTAAGGACAATCATGGTATTGGGGACAAAGAATAGACGTCCAAGAAAAAATAAATCAATGATTATCAAAAATAAATCTTACTCTTCGATAGATTTATACTCATCGAATATGTCCCTAATTCCATTGTGCTCTGAGAGTTGGAGTCACTGGCATCTCTCGAAAATAAAAACCTGGATATATTAACAAAAATAGAAAAAGAGTAGGATCATTCATCCAAAAGAGAAGGGAAAAGGCCTATGTCCAGTTCCTTCAGGAATGATAAGATCTTTGGCACAAGAAGGGATCATAAATTAGTTCTATGACATATTATCTGTACTTGCTTGTACTAGTTACCGGAGGGTCCCAATAAGACGAGGGAAGAGTATGTCCTGTGGTAATGTTCCTCTGCCGTTACGACATTTATATAAAAGACATTACAAGCATAAATACCCTCTTTAAAAGGTCGCATAGGAAAGAATGAATAAATAGAATATGGAAAAAGGAAATAGCCCCTTTAGCATAAATACATGGTCTTATCTTAAATGATGTAGAAGGTATTCAAACTAATATTAGTACAACACAAGTTCATGTCTGAATATCCAAACCAAATTCGCAAAGAGTAAACCATAATATCTTGGAAACCAAAATCTGTCCCCATTTTCTAATTCGCAATGAATGCGAATGCCATCACGATATAAAGAACGGCAATTGGCCAAGGCTTGTCACTCAGCAAGATGTACATTAACAGACCACATTTGACGCTTTCAAGCCCAGCATCGATGAGAGCAGCAACAAGTCGAAACCTTGGATCCATCATAACTTGCCCTCCCATCTTGACGAGTTTGAGTAGTCCATAGATCCGCATGATTTTTGCACAGGTATCGTTGGCTGGAACACCCATCAACTCGATGACTTGATCCAGGAACCCCACCAAGGAACGAAGACGTCGGGTACGTGGAGCGATTCGATCTGCAAGCGCTACTCCACGCCTTGGAAACAAAATTAGCAAACCAGTTAATATGAATTGCAGGAGTCTAACCTCTGCATGTACCGCATGTATTTAACACATCTAGTGATCCATGGCTAATAAAGCTCGTGAAAACTCTTTCTTTTCAACAAAATGGAACGCCAGAGTACCAAGAAATACCTCCTTAAGGCCTACAAATCTTTCTCAACCTTCTCTTACAACACTTATTCACAAAACAAGATCACCATACGCACGGTTAAGCCCCCATGCTTATCAGGTAGAAACAGAGTAAAGCTGATTGCAGATCTTACCTTTTCTTAGGAGGAAAGCTAATAAGACTTTCTATTAAGGATATGAGTTTCTGTTGACGAAAGAAAGAAACAGAGTGTATATATAGTTGTGTCTCTTCATCAACGTAACAAAATTTTCCCTCACAAAAACAGGGTGTATATACTACCAGAAAAGGCCCCCGTGCTTACCGGGTAGAAGCTAAGTCTTGGCTAGAACCTAGAAACTGAGTCTTGTGTATTCGGGTAGAAGACTCAAGTAGAAACAGAGTCTCAAGCTAACCGAAACTAGGATACAAGCTCGGTGCTCCGTCTTGTACCGAGCATGAACCTGAGTTTCGATACAAGAATGTAACCAAGTCTCGTTTTGTAGCTTCTACTTGAGACTCGAGTGGCTTGTGCTCTAGTCCTGGTTCCTAAGTGCTACACCTGGAATTGAGCTCTTAAGTGCTGAACATATAAGATCATAATGCGTCAACAAGTTAAACTGATTTACGTAGGACGCAGGTTTTTTCCCAAACAAATCAGCATTCAGTGGACATGATCAGACATAGGAACAGGAAAGTAAATCAAGATCTTGGCATGATTTAAGTCGCAATTCTCCAACTTATTGAAGGACATTATGCCACGTTTGAGGTTGCTGAAGCTTTACCTCCAACGACCAAGATCAGCTGGATTGTTGTTCTCCATTAACGGCTCTGATTCTGAGTTGCCTACAGGAGAGACGGAGAAGCTCTGATTCTGAGTTGCCTACTGGAGAGACGGAGAGACGGAGAAGAAGAAGAGATGTGGAAAATATTGAGGGGATGAATGCTTCGGCAAAAGAGGATAGTAGTTTTGGGGAGAATCCGCTCATTTCAGCAGAGGAGGAGGAGTTTCGGTGCTTTTGTAAGGGTGTTTTGGTTTGGTCCTTTCACATTTCAGCAGAGGAAGGAAATGTTATGCTGACATCGGGCTGACATCGGGCTGGCGATGTCAGCATAACAGGGTGTTTTGGTCCTTTCACGTAGGGGTACCTGATAGGACCAAAACACCCTTACAAAAGCACCGAAGCTCCTCCTCCTCTGCTGAAATGAGCGGATTCTCCCCAAAACTACTACCTTCTTTTGCCGAAGCATTCATCCCCTCAATATTTTCCACATCTCTTCTTCTTCTTCTCCGTCTCTCCGTCTCTCCAGTAGGCAACTCAAATGTAGCCTATTAATGTACATCTTCCTAAGTGACAAGCCTTGGCCAATTCTGTTCTTTATATCCTGATGGCATTCGCATTCATCGCAAATTAGAAAATGGCAATTGTCATCGCAAAGTTGGTTTAGATATTTGGACATGACCTTGTGTTGTACTAATATTAGTTTGAATACCTTCTACATCATGAAAGACAAAACCGTATTTATGCTAGAGAGATTATTTCATTTTTCCATATTCTATTTATTCATTCTCTCCTACGCGACCTTCTAAAGAGGGTATTTATGCTTGTAGTGTCCTTTATGTAAAGATTGTAATATCAGAGGAACATTACCATGGGGAATACTCGTCCCTCGCCTCATTAGAACCCTTCTATAACTAATAAAAGTGCAGACAATACATCATAGAACTAAGTGATGATGATATGGGTCAGCCCCTTCTTCTTGAGCCAAAGATCTTAAGATTTCTGAAGGATGAACCGGGGCTGTAGGGGTCATGCAAAGACATGGTCCCCTTCCCTTCTCTTTTGAATGAATGATCCTACTCTCTCTCTCTCTATAAATTAAACCACTGTCTCTTGCTTCATTCCTTCATTCGTTCGATCAAGATCCTAGGTTTCAACCTTCTGGGTTTCTATATACCTTCTTAATGTGGCTTTTTTTTTTTCCCATTTTGGAAAGAGAGAAATGCTGACTTCACTTTTGGATGTGTATTCTTTATTTCACAAGATGATTTCACGAAACACAAGTGTCTCAATATATCTCAACCGTTAATACATGCTTCATGTACATGTCTCATTGTTAAGAATTGATTGAGACGCCAATGAAAACACTGTTCGAGGTAAAGGATCTCCATCCTTTTTATGCCTATTAAAAATAGGCTTCGTTTATTTCACGAAAAAAAATTTTAGTTCATTTTTTTGGCATTTGGATTGTTTAGGAAAATGAGTTAAGCCCTGTTTGGTAACCTTCTGGGAAATAACTATTTTTGTTCTTTTGTTCTCCGGAATGAAAAAAGAACATAAATCCATTTGGTAAAATTTTTGTTCTCGAAAACAAAAATCTATTTTTTTGTTCCGGGAATAGATTTAGAACAAAATTAAAAAGTAGAAAAAAATTGCTTTTTGTTCCTAAGAACAATTCTTAGAATCAATTCATGTTTTTTTCTTTTCTCCACGTTTCTTCTCTTTTCTCTCCTTCTCTTCCCCTTTCTTCTTCTTCCTTTTGGCCAGTCGCCGGCCCCAACTATGGCCGACGACCAACTAGATGAGGGCCGGCGACCTCACTGGAGTGTCACCGGCATCCGGCAATGTCGAGCCATAGCAAGGCTCATCGGCTCGAGCCTCATCATGGTTGGGCGAGGCCAACCTCGCATGGCTTGGGCAAGGTCGAGGCTCGCCTTGGCTAGGCGAGCCTTCGGTGAGCTCACCGAACCTCACGCCATGGCCGGTGACTGGCTATAAAGAATGAGGAAGAAGAAGATAAAAAGAAAAAAGAGAAAAATATAATAAAAGTATTAAAAATTAAAAGAAACAAAAAAATTTAAGAATCCTACTAAACACATTTTTATCCCAAGAATAAAAATTTTGGACAATTATCAAGCGCATTCTTTTGCTCATAAATTGTTATTAGGAATAGAATTAGAAAAAGCCATTTCTGAAACAAAATTATTCTTAATAACAAAATCGTTACCAAATGCACTCTTAACGAACTATTTTTTCCAAGTCAATGGGAAACTTATACTTAAATTCAGGAAAAAATAACAAAAGAAAATTAAGGAAAAATGAATTTCTCTCTAAAAGTTAAAAATCGTTTTTGAAATATGACTAGAAATCAAGCCAGAGACTCCAACACTGTTTCATGGGTCCTTAGCAATGGGCCAGGGTTGAGTCCATCAAGATTGGGCGTAGGTCCATTGAGGTTGAGCTTGGGATCCCGATGCTTAGTCCTTGATGTTCGAGCCCGTGTCCACAAAGGCCAGGCATCCACAAAGGTTGGGCTTGAATTCATAGAGGCCAAGCTCGTATCCTCAAAGGCTAGGCCTGGGATCTTGGTGCTCATTCCCGACTCCCCAGTGCCCTGGCCTAATAACCTTGTGCTCATGCTTAGACCCTTGTTGCCCAACCTAAGTCCATTGACGCTGAGCCCAAGTCCACAAAATTTAGGTCGGGCAGCAAGCACGAGTGTTATGGGCTAGCCTCAACAGACATGGGCTAAAGCACCAAGGACACGAGCATGAGCATTGAGGTCCTGGGCCCAGCCTCTATGGCTTGTGCCTAGCCTCCATGAACTAGGGCTTGGGTGTCAAGGACCCAAGCACGGGTGCTAAAGTCCTAGGCTCGACCATTGTGGATGCTAGCCCACCTTGAAGGACCCAACTCGAGGTGCTAAGCAACCGGGCATGGGCATTGGGAATCTTGAGCAGGACTTCTATAGGCCCGTGCTCGATTCGATGACTGCCCATGCCCAAATTATTAACGTCTACATAGTGCATGTCTATTTAAAAAATTAAAAGCAAGTTTTCCTGTTCATATTATTTCTTAGAAAATATTTAATAAATAATTTCCACGAAACAATTGGAGACCAATTTGTACCTTGCAAATTTGCCCTCTATTCCTTTTATGTATATGTTAATATATTCAAGTTTATATTCTTCATTTCCGAGCGACTCAAATTCTTGAAGCAAAGTAATCAAGAACATATTAAGTGGTTTTAAATGGTTTTAAATCTATCGAAAGTAATATTTATTGTCAATCTTTACCAAAAAAAAAAGAAAGTAATATTTATTGTCAATAGTTATTGACCCCTTTTTCTTAAATGTGGTTCTTTGTCTCACATGGCATAAGTGTCTCAACATATCTCAATTGTTAATACATGCCTCATTTACATTAGAGGTGGCAAATGGGTGGGTTAGGTCGGGTATGAGTCGAGTCAAAAATGGGTTGACCCATATTTGATCTATTTAACCCGTTTTGACCCATATTCTTGTAATGTAAATATAGTGACCCATACCCGACCCGACCCATATTTTTAAAACCCACTAATATTCTAAAAAAAAAAAAACCGCGCTCATTTTAAGCTATATGCTAACTGGATAAAAACCTCAAATTAAATTAAAAAAAAAGTAAATAAAATAAAAAATTTAAAAAAAAAACCTATAAATTGAAATATTTATGAAAAATTAGACTATGCACATGCTTCTCTTATTTAAAGTGAGCATACTATTGAGCAACTGAAAACCGCAATGTGAAACTAAGTATTAGCTATTTGGTCACTATCTAATGAAACATCTGCGAAGGCAAGAATGAAAATGGTCTTTCGCAAGTTGGATTTACGCGAGCTTCATCAAATCTGGAATTGGAAGTAAACGCTTCTCTTAATAAGAATCTCATTTGCTCGTTCAAAGAAAATAATTCTATAGCTACATCTGTAATTCAAACATACAAACTAATATATTAATAAACCAGGAAGTGAACCAGTTAGTACGTGCTGTGTTAACATTACATTCTTGCGATGAATACGCCTACTACCAGAAGAAAGCAGTGGACTAGTTAGCATCTTTCTGTGTTTCTTTTTGTGATTCTCTAGCTCAGCTTTCTTCAAAGCAAGTTTTGCTCTGTCCTCTGAATCGCCTGCCATAATATCTTTCTCTCGATTAAGCGCCTTAATTTTTTGCTCATTGCTGTAAATCTGACTCTGCTTCTGCCGTATGTTAGATTCAAATTCTCATTTAGCAAGCTGGTTTGTTTTCCTCTCAACCTCAATTCGCTGCACATACGAGAGAGAGAGAGAGAGAGAGAGAGAGAGATTAGATCTGTGTATCATGCCTCTAACATGCATGGACCCATAAGAAGAGCTAAGCACCACTATGTTTCCATGCTCTGCTCCCTCTCATCTATATGAGATAGATCAACATTAGATATTTGAAGTTCGAATGAGTCACGCTCATCTTCCTTCTCTTTGATGCGCTTCAAAAGGCCACTCTGCATAGGATAGAAGTTCAAATGCCCTGGAAAAAATAGAAGAGCGATCTGAATATTGAAAAACCACAACAAAGCATGTCTTCTAAACCTTGATCTCTGCCTTCGCCTGAATCTGAGCATCACTATTTTTCCACCGATCATTTGCATCCATGTACCGATCCCACGAAGCCTTAAGTTCCATCTCATTTGATTTCTGCAAGACAATTTTCCTTGTCAGAGCTTTTCTTTTTCCTTTAAAATAGGTAAACAGAACAACTGCCTTCAGAAAACAAAAGGGATTTCTTCTTTTGCAGACATTGCTTCTCAATAAACTAGAAGCCAGCTACTTTAAGATATTTTCAAAGTAGTATTTTAGCAGTTCAGTGTGTGTAGATTATAACTGATGAATTGAGCACATGGAGATGAACGTATATAAAAATTTACTTTTGGACAGAAACAGTCATAGACCATGGAATAAGAAGGCCACCTTTTTATCTTGTAAATCCTGCTCAAGATCCAATAGCCTTGATTTCACTCGATTTGTAAAGTTCAAGGCAACATCATTGTCAAATGGAGTACTTGGAAGAGACCCCAAATTGTGCCGTGAAAAAAGCTTTTGAATGGTGGAATCTCTTTCGCTTTTCAAAGAATTATGAGCCTGAAATAAGAGTTAAAGGAGTTAATATGAAACAGTACTACAACATTCCCAACTGTAAAAACAGAAAGCTGCATCACTTACTACAACATCCCCAACTGTAAAAACAGAAAGCTGCATCACTTAGTTAACTCTACCTCAGCTTCAGTTTGCAGTTTGCTTATTTCCCATATGTACTCATTGATCGTCTTCTTAAGGAAAGAACTTTTTGTCTCGGTGTCATTCATTTCCCTCTCTAACTTGCCAATTTTCGATTCCAAGAGGCAATTCTTTGATCGAACTTAGTTTTCCATTCTATCAACTCCTCGTCCGTATCTAGTTTTGCAAGATAAACAAAAAAAAAAAAAAAGGCATACTGTTTCTTAAAGCATCATCCTATCTGAAAAACATCTGAAAAGAAAAAATGATGCTTGTGAAAGTAAAAGACAACAGATTTAAGACTAAATGGTTGGGGTTTTTCAGTGTGGCCCATTCTAATGAACGGGGTGTGACCTTTTACAAGTGCCACTGTATGCGACAAAAACTCCTCAATTCCTTTTACACAGGACGTCTCACAGATCTTGCAGCTGGTCCCAACAAAAATCAACAAAAAATGGAAATGGAAAAGCCAACACTCCGCTACACGAACGATAAATCTGGCAGCAAAAACTGCTCCGCCATCAACATTGAGGAAAGAAATCGATCAACCAAACGCGACACTGTACGAGGAGAAGCCAGAGAGAACGAGGACGAACCTGTAACAGTCTCGAGCTCCTAGGCGAGCGGCGGAGGTGGGTGACGGAGCTCGTCGACCTTCGAGGGAGCGGCGGAGGCGAGCCTCAAGGCGGGCAGTGGAGGCGACTTGGAGGCGAGCAAGCGGCGGCGAGTGGCGGAGGTGACTCGGAGGCTAGCCGCGGCGGTGAGTGGCAGAGGCGACTCGGAGGCGAGCCGTGAAAGTGAGTGGCAGAGGTGGGTAACGAAGCTCGTCGACCTTCGAGGGAGCAACGGAGGCGAGCCTAAGAGGCGGCGGCGGAGGCGACTCGGAGGCGAGCTGCGGTGGTGAGTGGCGGAGGCAGCTCGAGGCGAGCGGTAGAGGTGAGTCGAAAATGGGTCACTAACGAAGGGCAGTTACTGAGGAAGTTCCATGTTTTTTAGATATTGAAAATGGGTCCAAAATGGGTAAGAACATGCGACCCATTTTCGACCTGTATAAAATTGAACTTAAAACACTTTGACCCATTTTAGTTGGGCCATTATATCTTCATAACCCATATACAACCCATTGGTGGAATTTAAGATTGAGAAATGATGAAATTGGAGAAACTAGGCAATTTATTATTATTTTATTATTATTTTTTTATTTTATTTTTTTAGCTTAGAGAGGACCAGGGGAAACGATGGGTACAATAGAAAGAATAACATGATCTCCGTTCACTACTCTTTCGTCATTGGATACACACATTGTGTGTTTGATATAATTTGTAGATCGTTCTTCATGGTCTAGCTCAACAATCTCTATACAAAAAAAATTTAAACTAAACTAGCTAAATGGGCATCGAAGCACACACGCAGAGCAAGCTAGACAAGTACAGGCTTGATTCATCACTTGGTCGCCCGTTCACGCCATAAGACAACTAACCAGATTACCGAAGCTATGATTTTATCACTATTTTAGGACCGGTTTACCAAATTTACTCAGTAATTTCATTCATACATTACTTGCTAATGTAACAAGGTACTCATGCCTAGTCGATAGCCGAACAACGACGGCCATCTGTGCATGTTGTGTATTTTATTTCATCACATGGTATTAGCACACAAACCAATCCGATTGAGGTTTAGGTTCTTCAATCTGCGCAAAAAAAGTTGCTTTCTTTTCCTACTATAAAAAGAGGCGCCTGAATGTGGCAAGAAATGTCTTTGCCACTAGAGAAATCAAATGTCTTTGATCATGAATGTGACACCCTAAATAAGTGCCAAATCGGTCCCAGCCTCCAAAGGTCATGGGCATCATGAAAGGATGGATGTCGGATTTCATGGGCAGGTATATGGTGTTAAGAACAGCAAGAACAGAAGCTCTACTGATGCTATTACTGATATCAGTAAGAACAGGGGAAGTAAGATATACAAGAGCAACGAAGAGAAAACATATGAAGAAGAGGAAGTAGAGAATATAAATGCTGCTGAGAAGAATGAGAAGAAAAGGGGCTACTGTTAGTATCAAAGAAAGAAAAGAAGACAAAGATAAGAGTGATAATCTGTAAAGTGAGCTAGAGTGATAATCTGTAAAGTAAGCTAGAAGCTCTATATTGGGATACCCTGTTTCGAACACTCTGTATAATGCTGCAAGTCTTGGCAAGTCTCGGTAGTTAGTCTGGTGTACTTCAGTTCTGGAAGTTAGTTTTTTTGCTTCAGTTAGTTTTCATTTCTTCAACTGTTCAATACCTGTAAAACAGTTTCCAGAGATAGCCATTGGATATAAAAAGGCTAACTCTTGTGATTGTAAACAAGAAAAGACAAGAATAGAAAGAAGTTTTCGATCTCAAGATCTCTCTACTGTTCTTTCATCCCAAGATTTCCTATTTCTTCTTTGCGCATAAACTTCTTCATATGGGACAGAATAAAACTGAACAAACATCAAGACATTTGCCCTGAAGGTTGAAGTCCGTGGATGAATGACCGTAGGTGGAGGTGACAAATGCAACATAAAACAACACGATGCCAAGACCCAAAATGTGTGAGGAAAAACACAGACACAAGGACTTGCGTGTCCTGAAATTTACATGGAGGTACTTATTCTGCAGAACAAACTCCTTATCCGAACCTTAAGAAAGTTTTATGATACCTTGACACTGTCACAAATTATCTCCGCAGCATGAGTATAGATAAATGAATCAACTGACAAGGAAAAGTTAAAACTGAATCGGTTGGAGTTTAAAAATGACGTAATCATTCTAGAATGAGATTTTAAGAGACGAACATAAACATCTCTAAAACCGTTTGACCTTTCCTCTTCTATATACACAGATTAACTTAAAATGGATTCCAAAAGACAACGGAAAAGCTTTCCACCGCAAGGCATCTATTTGGGTCAGTACAAATGAAAAAACTACAAGCAACTTCAACACCATCTCCAATAGTTCGAAACTGCAGGTCCTGGCCATAGAGCATGTGACTGTAGGATCTCTCGACGCTGCTCTGTTTTTCTTGGCAGGAAGCCAGGAAGTATTATCAGTTGTGACAGAATACAAATGCAGAAACATACCTATACCGACACCACCTTCAGCAAAGCACATCAACTTAATATTGAAAAACAAAAGAGAGGGGGAAAAGGAATTGCAATTAAATGGCCGCTATGTTGCATTCTGTACTTGCTAAAAAGGCACAAACACTAACGTATATTCGGGCAATCGAATATGCGCCTTATCAAACTTAGCAGCTACAGCAACCGTTGGTTCCCCTTTGTAAGCTTACTTTTGGACTTGGTCCTTTGTCCGGCGGTTGCGATATTGGACCATGTTTTACAACAAAAATTACCTAAAAATCATTAAATGATCTAGTGCGCGAGCGAGAACAATGATTGTTTTTTTCTATAGGATTAATTTAGTGGTATATCCCGTGATATGATGGTAACTTTCCATGTTGAGCCGAAAAGAGTCCAATATAATAGTCATTCTACCGAAAAAATCAAGAAAGGAAAGTGAAAACTTTCGCGGTCGCCCATGACATCTACGCCAATCACTCCCCAAAAAGTCGGGGGAAAAGCTATGTCATTGTTTATTCGTGCCTTGATGAGTGATGCTTAGTTTAGATGCTATGATGTGTTAGGTATTGGCTTGTTTCGCTCAAAAGTGTCCGATTGACAAATTTGAGTCTCCTTCCACCGATTACCGAGTGCCAGGAGACTTTGGCGATGGATTGAGGCAGAAGTTTGTTGATCTAGGTTGTGATTGGGCCTATGGACGATGTTTAGAACTTGATGTGGATAAATTTTAAGTAATTAAGGATGTGTTTGATAACCATTATATTTCCGAGAACAATTTCTATTCAAAAATATATTTTTTTAATCTGTTTTCTAGACAAGTTTTTGAGCATTTAAAGACATTTAAAACTGCATAAAATTTGAATTCCTAAAATAGAAATGTGTTAAATACAACCGTCAAATTTTTTTGTGAGTTAAAATTTCTTTTAATTTTTAAATAATTTTATTATTTTTTCTTTTTTTCATTTCATTTTCTTCTTATTCTTCTTTTTCCTCTAGCCGATCACCAGTCACAGCCAAGGTTGGCCATCGGCCAGATGAGAATGGACGACCTCGCCAGCCCTAGCGAGGTCGAGCCTCGTCGGCGCAAGCCTCGCCAGTGGCTGGTCAAGCTTGACTCCCTTGGTTGGGTGAGGCTCTCACGAGGTTGTCAACTAGAGGAAGAAGAGGAAGAAAATGAAAAGAATAAAGGCAAAAAAAAAAAATAAAAATTGCTTGATTCTTGAGTTGTTCCTAGAAATAAATAAGCAGATTTTTTCTACTTCTTGATTTTGTTCCAAATTTATTCTCGAGAACATATTTGTTCATATTCCCGAAAATACAAAGACATTATCAAACAGATTTATATTCTTTTTTTTTTTGTTCTGGAGAACAAAAAAACATAAATAGTCACTATTGAGTCGGTTACTAAATAGGGCCAAAAAGAACCTTATACTGTTGATATAGTAATTCAAAGTCATGATATGCTGACTAAGCAATCATTCAACAATTAAATATGTGCATTCCCTTATCTTTAGTTAGCACATTCCTTATCTTTAACGAACTTAATCCATAAATTAATCCCCAGTTATTGTGTAGCTGATCAAATATTGACTACATATGCTTACTAAGCACCAGAGGTATACAAGTAGTGCTAACATGAAATGAAATAGATGATTATTTAAAAGAAATCACAAAATGGTCAAAGTATTATTGTTGATGTTTAATTTTGGGGGTTCTCCTCTATTTTATTACAAATTTATTCCTTAACCCAACTTCCGATTTTCAATTTCAGAGATTTTATTATATGTGCAAACGGAAATTGCCAAGTTCGTCCCAAATCAATATGCTAGTTCACACAGTTTGAAGAAGTTATCAAAGATGATCTACACAAACAAACTTGCATGTGTAGTTCAAGTTGGGCTTTCCTAAGTATCTAATAGTATTGCTTCTAATCACGCATTTATCTTGATTATTGCTCATTTATTGTGGAATAACCATTTTATGAAGGATAATTTAGCCTATACTTGTAATGCTTCCCCTAGTTCAAATGGACCAAAATGCTCGAGGGCTGCTGCTGAGGGCTAATCGATCACTTAGAATTGCTGCAGGTAGACACAACGGGTTATTGGTCAAGGTTTCCCGAGGAGCAAGCCATGTATCAGTTTTTCATTGCTTCTCTGTCGTCTTATAACTAAATTAAAAAATGACCAAGACTATCAAAATCAAAGGGCCAGCGGTCGGAAATGCAGCAAGGTCGGTGGGAGCCAGGCTCGAATCTCCGAGCGCTTTTATAATTCTTTTAATTATCTTTTAACGTTTCTAATATTATATTTTCTTTATATGTTTTCCTATTACATGAATAGTGATGATATATATACCTAGGCAAAAGTATAGCCAAAGTGCCAAAACTTGGCATGGAGGAACACTTAAGTGCCAAAATTTATTAAAAGTATTTTAAAAAAATTAAAAAAACTAAAAATTAAAAAGAAAAAGGGGGGTGCCGAGGAGGCCGCCGAGGGCTAAGTCCTCGCCGTTGTCGCCTCCCCATCGCCGTCCGGGAAGGGCCGGCGATGGAGGGGGAGGGTTGGCCGAGGTCGTTAACCCCGGCCAACCAGCCAGCCGAGGGTCGCGACCCTCACCTGCATTGCCGACCCCGGCCGACCTGCGGTGAGGGCCCACAAGCCATCGCGGATTTGGGGCAAGGGCCATCGACCCGCGCCGACGCTCCCCCAGTGTTGCCGGCCCTTCCCTTCGACAACGGGGAGGCGGCGGGGGCGGCTGGGGGCCGACCCCGCCGACCCACCCCCTCGTCGCCGGCCCTTCCTAGTGGTGGTAGGATAGCGGCGGCGGCGAGGGCTCAGCTCTCAACCGCCTCCTTCAGCCCCCTTTTTTTAATTTTAAGTTTTTTTTTTAATATTTTTAAAATTTTAATTTTTAATTTAATTTAATTAATTTTTATATTAATTATTTACCGCATCGAGACAAAATGATGTCGTTTTTGCATTTTATAGTCACATCACGTGCAAAACGACACCGTTTTGCTCTCACCTCGCCATACAAAGTGATTCATTTTGCTCGGATTTTGACACTTAAATGTCCATCCGTGTCAAGTTTTGGCAGACTTGGTGTCCGTACCTCTATATACCTATATATAATAAGAATATTGCACTTTGCACGTGTAATTAGTATTTGACAATATATCTATTGTGAGAAAAAATTTGTTCTGCTATGATATCATTAATTCGTGAATCCTATATAAATACTCCACTGAGCCTTGGATGCATAGTAAAATAGCGGTAAAAAATCATCAAATTCCACGTTTACCCTTATTGCTTTTCCTCCTTATTTCTTTTTTTTTTCTTTATTCTTTTCATTTATCAATAATAAGAAAAACACGTACCTTTTTGTCTATGTTTGTTGATTAATCCTTTGAAGAAGAGGAAAATTCAACAAGATAAAGAAAGATCTGAAGGTTTGTTCTTTCACTTTTAGAGTTCCTATTATTTTTTTAATGAAATTCTAGGGATCCTAAAACTCAAAATGTATATTCTTTCATAAGAAAAAGGAAACAATTATGAAGTTACTCAAAAATAATAGAAATCAAGCAAAATTGATTGAAACAATTGGATATTTAATTACTTGAATAGACCTACATAGTTTATAAAAGGTATATACAACACAAGAATATTTTTCTATCACTTCAGACAAATAAATAGCAAATTAAGTGGCTATTAAAGAATTATAATAATCGCAAATGTTATCTATCATAGATAATTTCTGTAAATGTCCAAACCATGCTTAAAAAAAAAAACTCTTTATTATTTTTTGATGTGCCGAACTATATAACAAATTATTTTCCCACAAGAACACGCGGCTGCCCATTGTTTTTGTGCTATTATTACATGTTAATGCCACATTACAATCTTTGGCCATTACTTCGCACCTTTTGTTTGCATGTAGACGAAAAAATCGACATTGATCCTAAAATCAAGATTGAAAATTAGTTTACCGATCAAATACGTGACAAATATAAAGTATCAGGATCATAATTGAATGGGTATACTCATACATGAACCATTTTTGTGATTTCCCTTTGAGTTATAAATTATGATTTACGCGTCAATGCTATCTAATGATAAATCTAAAAAACCTAAAATACTTTCTTTGGTAAACATCAATGATATAATTGTATCTTTGGGGGCAAAAAATGATAATGAATGTGTTGCATCATTAACATCATTAATTCCCTTATCCAAAGAGCAACTTGAGTATCGGACAATTGAAGACTATAATTGGTAATAGCTGTCGTGGATTGACTTGGAGTTCTAAAAGATGTACCACTGGAATTTAGCGCCATGGATTGACTCAGAGTTCTAGAAGATGTAGCACTGGAATTCAAAATATTTTCGCTTCCCTCTCTACACCTTCGACTAATCTTCTTCTTCCAATCCCGCCAATTTTTCAATGACCGCCTCATTAAAATCCATAGCATCGTGTAGAGAGAAAAGCAAAGAACTCAAAAAATGGAGTTCACCCTAAGTGGCGACGCCTTGAAGACCCTGGCTCGCTCCATCACTTGCCTCTCTCATGTCAGTGACGACCTCACCATTCAAGCATTTCCTTCCAAGTCATTCAATCATTTCTTTCCACATTTCTTCTTCTTCTCTGTCGTCCCTCTCGCCCACAGCTCCAGCCACCACTGAGGCATGTGGCCAATGGAGGAAGAAGGTGGAAGGAAAAGGAAAAAAAAAAAAGAAAAGGAAAAGAAGAAAGTAATTAAAAATGATAAATTGAGTAAGACAAAATCCATCTCATGGTCTCCATTTACTCTTCATCTCTTTGACCCATAAAGTTGAACAAAGTAGTTGGTTTAATAGCTAAGCCAAAACGATCATAACTTGGTCGTCTGGATTTCTAATCAAGATAAAACTGGATAGAATAAGATATGAAATCCTGAGATTTTTCTATATCTTATCCATTATTTGATGAATCGCGGTATTAAAGTTGGATATATTCACATCATATCATATACATTTTTTTAATGTAAAAGGCATATCATTGTAAATGAACCTAAAATTTTATCAACGAAGATGGTTAAAATCTCTGTGACACTATTCCTTAATTTATTAATATTTCTATTGTATTTTTCCTCTTTTTTAAATTATTTTCTTTATTATTTCTTTTTTTCCCCTTTCATCATTATTTAATAAAATTTTATCAAATAGTAAACTATACTAACATATCTAAAATACAAAAAAAAAAAAACCTAAAATATATATAATAAATATAAATATATAATTTATAGATTGAATGTTTATTATAAGATTGAATTAAAGTTGAATGGATAAATTAAAATAAGATTAAATTAAAAAATAATTTTTTTATTTTTACTTGTTAATTTCTTAAATTAGAATTCAAATATTATTTATATTGAAATATAATTTTAATTTTGTTAATTTAAGAAGTTTGTTATTCAAGAAAAATAACTTTCTTATTATGGACGTTAGAAATCATATCCACCTTTATCCCACCTTCCTCATTGGATAATTTTATCCGGCCTATATCTCCCTTATATCTAACTTTATCCTATCCAAAGTAAGCACCAAACGTAGGATAGGATAAATCATATCCTATCCCGAATTTTATCCTAACTGCCAAACGCAACCTAAATTTCAATTGTTTAGGCCTATCTCCCATAAATTCTCGGTTCTCTCACTGTTTTTACATACAAAAATATGTATAATCTTATTCGTCGACATCTAATGTGATTCTTTCTCAAATTCTCGAATCAATAGCCTTATTCCATTTATCACACCTTCTTCCCTCTTCTCTGCTTGGACCCAATCAAAACTTGAGATGAGGAATTTGGTTTTTTGAACAGAAAATAGAATTGAATGATATAAAAGGAAAGAAAGATTCATTTAACAAATAAATAGAACTTTAAAAGAAGTGTCGATTTCAATTATGCTGCTGATTAAATTTTGTTCGTCCAATCTCACTCTAGTACAAAATAATTAACTTGACAAGTTATTTGCATTGCGAAAATAATGCAATCTCATCCCAACAAAATCCCTAATAAGATCTGAGAAAGAACAAATTAAGAAAGAATCCAAGAAATGCTATAATTCCCAATTTCCAATCCAAAAGCCAGTATCGTGCCCAAACGCGGAGTCTTCAATTATCCATATCCAATCACGTTCTCGAAAAAAGAAATCTTTCCTTTTTTAAATATGATACCCACCGCTGTAGTTGGTTTGGCTCTACTACCTCATCGCTGAGGGAATGAGTTCGAATCTCTGCGTTGTCAACACGCCTTAAGTGGGGGGCCATAGTGATGGGGTCCTGGGGTCCTGTGCTAACTTCTCCCGAGGTTTACGTCTAAATAGTGGCTTGCAACGAGACCCTACGGTGCTACCGAGCACCAGACCCAATTAGCGTAAGCGAAAGGTGATCTTTGGTGATTCTTCGGTATCAAAAAAAAAAAATGATCTAAATTTAAACATTAATTTTCCATTGACTAAGAAATTTTTTTCCATTGACTCATTTTTCTAAGCAACCAATTCTTAACATTGATGCATGTAAATGAGGCATGCATCAATGGCTGAGATATGTTGAAATACTTATGATCCATGGCAGCATTATGTGGAATAAAGAATTCACGTCCAAAAGTGAGTCAGCATTTCTCTCTCTTCTCAAAATGGGAAAAAGAATCCATGTTTGAAAGGGATGAAGAAACCCCGGAAGCCTAAATCCTCCGACCTTCGATTGCGCAAATGGATGAAGCAAGAGAGAGAGGGGGATGAGGCATGCTAAACGCATAGTGTCTCTCATTCGGGAGTACAAGGCCAACAAGTCAATTGAGAGACACTGTGCAAAGCACAAGTTGCAATGGGTGTTTCACCCACCCATTCACCTTCACCAGCACAAATGGCTATTATATTGACCTATTAGTTTCTCAAACACCCCTTACAAGGTGCGTGGAGTCTACCCTAATCACCTAAAGGTTCCTCTAATTCTCGACTATAGTTTTTTCTTCCCCACCTAGGAGGGAACACTCCCGATATTTTACATTTCAGAGCTCAGACAAAACAGTTTTAGGACATTCTAGGGTCCATGTTGAGTGTTGACATGCTGGACAAGACAATGGAAGAATGGTATTGAAGGTTGTACCACGTGCCCGAGGTTTAGTGGCCTTCCAGCCCAGCAGTGGGAAATGGGGAGCTTGGAGGCTGTGTCCGATGCCCTTTTTCTCTGCTCTTCCTATGTGACCTTCGTAGATATTGTGTGCTACAGGCTCCGCTGCTTGTATAACGTTGTAGATTCTATCACGAGGAATAAAACAAATTATAGTACAACATGATTTTTTTTCACGAACATCGACCAAATATCAGAATGATTTATATTTATTACTTTGTCGATTGGGCCACGTTTGTATTGGGGGAGTTTCATGAGTTATAATTTATGGCTGACTTCGGTGAAGCATAAGTTATAGTTAAAACAGAATGTGCTGAAAGTTTCCTTTCGATAAAAGAAATGGATTTACTTGATCAAAATTTTGGAAAGGCTAGTACTCACCCTATTGAAACACGAAAAGGGGGACAATGAGAAGTCATGTTTCCTTCTATTTATCTAAAAAACTATTTCCTAACTTTTTATGAATTTTTTTTTTTAAAATTAACATACTCACTTGGGTAGATCTGAGCAGGTACTTAAACTGCTCCTATTATTGGAATCAACCCTAACAGTAAAATAGGGTAATGATAACTGCGGGTCCAGACCACCCTTAATTCAGCTCCTCGAGCCTTGACGGGAAGCCCTTCTCCTAATCAACTGTTATATAATTGATTCCCCAAGCCAAAGACCAAAAGCGTCGTCTTCTTCCAATCCCGCCAATTTTTCAGCGACCACCTCGTAAAAATCTGTAGCGTCGCTGCAGAGAGGGAAGCGAAGTGCTCAAAAAATGGAGTTCACCCTGAGCGGCAACGCCTTGAAGACCTTGGCTCGCTCCATCACTTGCCTCTCCCGCGTCGGCAACGACCTCGCCATCCAAGCTTTTCCCTCCCAGGTGATCCATCAATTTCTCCCAACATTCCTTCTTCTTCTTCTTCTCCGTCGTCTCTCTCGCCCACAGCTCCGGCGTGTCGCCACTGAAATCCACATCGATCATCGTTCCTCAGCTTCATCCGTCGAGTTGAAATAGCTACGCCGTTGCTTCTTCGTGTGCCCTGCCGAGCGATGCTTAGATTAGATGCTACGATGCCGTGTTAGGTATCGGCTCGTTTCGCCCGATACAGTGTCCGATTGAGAAATTCGGAGAGCCCTTGCTCCGATTGCCGAGTGCGTGGAGCTTTTGGCGGTGGAATTGAGGCAGAAATTTGTTGACCTAGGTTGGGATTGGCCCCGTGGACGGTGATTAGAACTCGACGTGCATAAAAATCTGAAGTGACTAAAAGAATCTGATACAGTTGATATCATAAGATAAGACTAAGGCAATTCACTGCTGTAGCCAGGAGAACTACCAGTGGCACTTGCGGAAATTTGTCAAACGGTGAAACCATAGGAAAAATGCCCTATGGATAACCTTCTACAGTTGCTGCTATTCTGTATTGCTAATACTTCGCTGGTTTGTCTAGTTACTCTGACGGTATTATGTGGAGTTCTGCAGCACTCAATAAGTGAAAGCGTGTATGTGCTCCCTAGCATATTTCTCATGCGACCGTACTTTGCATGACTTCCTTTTGCCTTGTCACATTTAACTACCAAGAACAATAAAAGTTCCTAGTTCTAAGCTCAATGTTTGGCACTTGGCACTATTTGATGTATTAGAATTGAAGTAGTTTTGATTTGTGTACAAATATCACCTTCTTACTCGTGTATATTGGATCAAGATTCTAATCTCATTCTCATGTTCATATTTGACGTCCAGATTTCCTTTCATGTGCTCAATTCGTCCAGATCTGCCTATCAATTGATAACCTTCAAGCCAGACCTCTTTGATGTGTTTACAGTATCTGGTGCACAGGTTCAATGCAGCGTTCTTTTAAAGGTATGGTGTCGTTGGTCATCTTTCTAGTGTATTTGCCAGTTTATAGTTGTAAGCAACTTACAAACACTGACAAAGTACTCTGTGCAGGCTGTCTGTTCTGTCCTGAGAACGCCTATTACGAACATTGATTATTTGAGTGTGCAATTACCAGACATCAATGCATCAAAAATTCAATGGGCTCTGCAGTGCTTCAGTGGTAAAGACCTTTCTGTTGCGTGTGTGGCGCTCTGTATTCATTATGTTCGAAATGGTGTATTTGACAGTTAAATTGCAAGCTCATGACACAGATGGAAAAGTTAGCGCATTCCCTTTCCCCCTAAAAATAATCTCGTTTCAATTCTATGGCAAAACAGCAGAAATGAAGTCTTGAAACTGACATGTTCATTGAGAGAAAATGACTGCAAGATGCTGGGAGAAGCATTTATTTGTGATGTCGTATGTGTCCATGGAGACAAGCTTTTATAATTTCTCATCATGTAAAAGCAGCATGAACTCTGTTAAAGAGATTTTTAGTGCCCCAATATGACCTCTATAACCAACAAATTCAGAATAAAGAGATGGGGAAGTCTACATTGAAAATTAGATTCCAATGTCTACCACTTTTGTTTAATTTTTGTCGGCCATTTAACATTTTAAGTCTTTGTGACTCAGTCATGCAAACTGCATACCGTTCAGTATCTTATCTGAATGTAATATAAATCAGAGGCCAGAACCTGTCAAACCTGCATAAATGTGATAAGAAGCTGCACCATGCAGAGATACATGTTTATCTCACCGTGCCAACTGTGAGTTTTTGTTCATCCGTATGTGATGTTGTCATATGCATGCAGGCATTAAGAAAACATACTGGATTACTTGCAGTGTTGATCCAGACATACAACAATTATCTCTAGATAGGAGAAGATACCCAAGCAATTTTGTAGTGAGGCCTCGTGATCTAAATAGATTGCTTGCAAATTTTCAGTCATCCCTTCAGGAAATTACTATCATCGCAACGGAATGCAACTCCGATCCTTCTGATGCTGCCAGTGAATTTGGTGGGAAAGCTGTCGAGTTTCGAAGCTACATTGATCCTACCAAAGGTAGAGATTAACTTTTTCCTTTTCAATCGAATATGGCGAAGAATATCATGGTTCAGATTCTGGTTGCAGAGAACGACTCTTTGCTGCACACTCAGCTGTGGATAGATTCTGTGAAAGAGTTTGTGCAGTATACTCATCATGGCAACCCAGTAGATGTGACTTTTGCTGTCAAATTGAAGGTGTTCCATCTGATCCGTTTTTTATTATATTATCTATCAAGACATTTGGGTCGTAAATGTAGCTCAAAGTTCTTGAACATATGACTTCACTTTCAAACTTAGCTCCATTTCCTTAAAATGAGTCTACCTAGTTGTTGAAATCCTATTGGGGTCACATTCAGGATCATCTTTTATGTCGAAGTTTTTCCTTGTTTTTTCTTGTGAATGTGATAGTATTTAACGTCTGTCCATCTCATGAAAATCCAGGCATTTCTTGCATTCTGTGAGGGATGTGAAGTGGACATTCATTTGTACTTTGAGAAGGCTGGCGAGTAAGTAAATTCTGAATGCTCTTTCGACTCTTACCTTCCATCCATTTTTTTCCATGCTTCACTTCAATTTTGAATATGCAAGTAGTTCAGATGCAACGGGTAGTTTTTGAGATAGCTAGTATAAGCACCTAGAGGGGGGTGAATAGGTGAAAATAATTTCTCAAGATACTAAGCAGACAATAGAAAGGAAGTTCTCCTTTAGTTAATAAAACGAATTATGATTAAAGTAAAGTAGAGAGTAGGGAAGAGAAAATTAAACACAAGGTTTATAGTGGTTCGGCTTATTCCAAGCCTACTTCCACTCTTCCGCACTGACAGCCTACCGGTTGGATTTCACTATAAACAAAATAGATGTTATAGCAATGTTCTCCCTTTATTTTATAGTGTAGATACTCTACCACACTTCCTCAAGGTTTCTCACGAATATAGATTCTCTTTTGCGTACAAGATTTCACTCAACAAATGAATTGACTAAGAACAAGAAGTTTCAGATTTTGGAATTCTTCTATCGTGCACACACTCGAACAACTGGAACGTCTTCCTTATATATTCCTTTATGCCATCATACCCGTTGACACTTATCAAAGGAATTCTTTCAATATTCCCGTTGGACAGAATCAATTAGGAAGATCATTCGAGCTATTTAAGGAATATGTCGATAGCCTATCAATCATGCTCGCCCATACAATCAGGATCTCGGTTTTCATAAGTAGAACCTTCCAAGTATATTTCGCTAATTATCGGATCCTTAATCTTTGAATCAATCATAATTAAATAAAGGATTCCATTATGTCATATTCAGCCAAGAGATCTTCTCCAGTCGATAAGGTCAAATCTTTAATGAAACACCCAGTTCTAGATAGCCTTTCTTTAATGGATTAGAAACTGTCAATGAGAATAGACTTTGAGTCTTGAGTCTGGCAGTCCGGAGGTCTTCAGACTTTAAATAATAGAGTCTGCAAATCTTTAGACTAGACTGATGGAAACATTTTGTTAGTTTCAAAACACTTCACGAAGATTTCTCCAACAATCTCCCCATTTTTTATGGTGACAAAACTTTCCTGCAGATTTGGATAACTTTGACCTGCAAAACATTACTCAAGCAAATATAGATATCTCACAAAGATAAATGGTTTAATGATAACACTAGAATATGCAACCACAGAAAATAGGTTAGTCTTGCATGTGAGTAAAGCCATTCATAAGATATCAATAGCAGTCAAATCCAAATCCCAAATTCAGTCCATATCCCGACACAAAAGTTAAGTCAAACATCAAAAGTTCAAGTTCAAAGTTTCAAATCTTGCATCTCTCCCCCTTTTTGTCATCATAAAAAAAAGGTTGAGATGGAAAGAGAATGGAATCAAGATTGCTTGGGAACACGAACAAGCTGGAAATCTCCCATTGACTGAACAATGCCTTCCAGCTTTTTCAATTCTTCCTTTAGTTGAGCTACATCTTCACCCTTAGCATTTGCTTGAATCTGAAGAGCAAGGGCTTAGATCTGATCATTCAAAGAAACTGAAGAAGCTTGACCTGCAGTTTGCAAATTCTGAACTTCGCATCCCAGAGCATATATCTAACCCCGCATTTCCAAAAGAACATCAAGAATTCTGTGAAAATCTGCTGAATTATCAGTCTGCGTACTGACTTCTGCACGATCAAATAGAGTAAATGCAGACAATGGCAAATCAGCATAGTCATGCAAATTGGGCTATGAAACATCATGTCCTTCCTCAGGAAATTGAGAGGCATAGATGTCCTCTGGATCTACTGGAGAGCGACTGACTCCTTCACTGGTAGCAAAATATGAGGACATTCATCTTTTCTCACGGTCTCCCCTTGTTTCCATGCCTTCAGGTGGAGAAGAGAATTCATCATGCTCTCCTTCCTCTTGATCTCCTTTCTCATCTTCTTCTTCTTCTTCTTCGCTTCTTTCCTCCTCAAAGCATCTCTTTCTTTCGCTCTCTCTCTCCCTCGTTTCTCTCCTCTCGCTTCCAAATTTTCTCTTTCTCCAGTCCCTCGTTCGTCTCATCTCGAGTCTTTCTTTGTCGTTCCGTTGATTCCGGGAACGTAACGACTCAGTTCTTCAATGCCATAGCAGAAATGGTGACGCCATCCTCATCTTCTTCATCCTCAACGATGAGAGCTCTTCTTTTCTTGGATAAAGCAACCATGGGCTCCTTCCCTTTTCTTTTTGTTGCTGAAGAGACTTGATGAGTTTTGACAGGGGTTTTCTCTTTGAATTTCTCCAACGTCTTGTTGAGTTCTTTTAGACGCATTTTAGACACCATTTTCAGTCCCACCACCATTTGATCACAATATCGAACACAGAGAATTTGTGGAGGCTGAACATTCAAATGTATGAATAACTTTGTCACAAGAGCTGGATAAGGAAGTTGACCATTGCTTCACCACTGCTCTATACATGTAGAATATAATAGTGTCAGGAAGAGAAATCTTTTTCCCAGTATTAATGGCATACATCAACTTTGCCTCTGAGTTTGAAATATCAGTCTTTGAAGTAGACTTTGGTCTGAGGCAATTAATTAAGATCTTGTGAAGCAGAATATTGAACGCACGCATCCTTGAGTAGGAAATCCTTCCCTCTGTCCTTCTATCCTTAACAAGTTTCAATGTAGCACGAGCAATATACACATTAATAGGTTGATATCTCCCTCCCTCAACCCCAATCACATCAGCTAACATATTTACATCCACCACATAATCCTGATCTCGGACACTAAAAGAGAATCTATTCACATCCAGGAAACTGAGATTCGAATAGAAGTATGCAGTGAGTTCAGCATAGGCTTTTGTAGATTCAGAATAGAACTGTTCAAGTTGAAGAAGACTGAATTTTTCCCTCAAATTGACGTTCACAGAGTCAAGGAAATCAAAATCAACACTTCTAGGGTTTATCATCTCCCGCTTCAACAACTTAGAGTAAAGATGCTTGTGTTCCTCCGAACGAAACAAGTCGATCCTTTTTCCTCGAATTTTTGCCGCAACACCCATTCTCGGTTGAAATTGACTGTACAACTTGTCATCATCATTCCCATTTGGCTGATTTAGCCCTCCAACACGCGGATCACTTGGGATATTAGCAGGAGTTTCTTTTACCAATCCCACAGGGGCAATTCCCAAACGTTCCATATTTTGTAAAAATATGTACTCATTACCATGCCCTTTGTCCTTAAGAAACTCATCGATGTAGTTCAATGGAGTACTGCTTCTCTTTAGAGCACGATAAAGCTTATAAGTAAAAGAGGGCTTATGAATTCTTACAGTATCTACGCCTTCGATGATTTCTTCATTTTCTCGATAAGCAACATCATGTTGTCTTGATGGAGAGGATGGACGCTGCTAAGAATGTTGTGGGCTCTGCTACTGACTGGGAGACTCTTTTTCTTCGGTGAGATCAAAGTGCGTAGGCCCCTCATGCATTTGCTGCGGTCCCCTGTTTGCGATCCTCGAAGACTTCCTTTGAGACGACATCTTTCACAGTCTTTGGAAGATTCCAAACTTGACTTTCCCAAGAAATATGACAACTTTTTCAAAGATTAAACAAGAGAAGAAGACAGGAGTGGAAGATCGATACTTTTTAGGGTTTTTGGAGTAAAACGAAGAGGAACGGACAGTATATAGGTCAGTCGAAGAGAGGTATACAAAACGTCGTAATGGAAAGTAAAAAAATGCCCTTTAAAAATAGCTGCCTTTTTCAAAAATAGATAACTACCATTTTTAAAAAATTAACTCCTTTTTGAAAAAGAAAGATTGCACTTATCATGGAAATTGAAAGTAGCAAAAATCAATTATAGATAGATGATCGTACCTTTCCGAGATTTAATATGAGAGAGAATAAAATAACTTACAGTCAAAAGTCTTGTTTGTCTGAGTCTGAGAGTCTCTAGATTTTAACTTCTTCAAACCTCAAGATGTTGAGTCTGGAACGAATAACTTCATATTGAATTTTTCTCCAAAGGCTTTGTAAATATATCCGCCAGTTGGTTCTTTGAGTCAACAAACTGAATCGAAACTTCTCCATTTTGAACATGATCTCTAATAAAGTGATGTCGAATCTCTATATGCTTTTCTCTTGAGTGAAGAATTGGATTTTTAGTGAGATTGATTGCGTTGGTATTGTCACAGTTAATCTCCATGCATGAATCTTCAATTCCAAAGTCTCTTAGCTGTTGTTTTATCCACAGAATTTGTGAACAACAACTTCAAAGAGCTACATACTCGCTCGCCTGTAGAAAGAGCTACTGTATTTTGCTTCCTTGAAAACCAAGACACTGTCCTGCTTCCAAGTAGTTAACAGGTACCAGAGGTGCTCTTTCTATCAACTCTGCAACCAGCTAGATCTGCGTCTGAGTATTCAAGAAGAGTAAAGTCTCCCTTTTTAGGATACCAAAGACCAAGACTCGAAGTTGATGCAATGTATTTGATAATACGCTTTGCAACACTTAGATGAGATTCTTTAGGGTCTGCTTGAAATTTAGCACAAATGCAAACACTAAACAAAATATCAGGTCTAGAAGCAGTAAGATAAAGAAGTGAACTAATGATACTCATGTATAGCTTCTGGTCAACTTTCTTTCGTCCATTCCTTCAATTGTTTCACTTGAAGTCCAAGAAAGAAGGTTAGTTCACCCATCATGCTCATTTCAAATTCATCCTGCATAGACTTAGAGAATTTTTTACACAAATTTTCATTAGAGGATCCAAAAATAATATCATCTACATATATTTGAACAAGCAGAAAACTTTTGCTTTCTCTTTTAATAAATAGAGTAGTGTCTACTTTACTTTTAACAAAACCGTTTTGAATTAAAAACTTACTCAGCCTGTCGTACCAAGCTCAAGGTGCTTGCTTTAAATCATATAAGGCTTTTTTCAGTCTGAATACTGAGTCTGGTTTCCTTGGGTCTTCAAACCTGTGATTGTTCCACATAGACTTCCTCATTGATAAATCCATTCAAGAAAGCACTTTTGACATACATTTGGAATAACCTGAAATTCTTATAACAAGCAAAAGCAAATAATAATCGAATTACTTCCAACCTTACTACTGGTGCGTAAGTCTCGTCATAGTCTATCCCTTCTTCTTGCGTATATCCCTTGGCCACGAGTCTTGCTTTGTTTCTTACGACCTTTCCTTTCTCGTCCATCTTGTTCCTAAAAACCCATTTAGTTCCAATAATAGATTTATCTTTCAGTTTAGGAGTCAACTCCCAGACATCATTAATGCTGAATTGCCTGAGTTCTTCTTGCATAGCTTCAATCCAGCTTTCATCAGATAAAACTTCTTCTATACTTTTAAGTTTTATTTCAGAAATAAGAGCCACAGCACTAGACTCTTCGCGCCTTTTGGATCTTGTGCGAATTCCTTCATTAATGTCGCCAATAATGAGATCTTTGGGATGACTAGACTTATGCTTCCAGTTACTGGTTGATTTGTCAAGTTGATGATCAATTCCTTCATTTGAATCTTCAATAATCACTTGTTGTTGGTCTTTTAAAATCTAAGCTGCTTTTTGAGATTTAGACTTTGTAGAGTCTGGAGAATGTTCAAATTCTTCAAGATGAGTTTGAATAGATTCATTTTGCATAGAATCTTGGAATTTGACATTCATTGATTCCTCCACAGATTGAGTCTTCTTGTTGTAGACTCTGTAGGCTTTGCTTGAGGTAGAATATCTAAGGAAGATGCCTTCGTTTGATTTTTCTTCAAACTTGCCAACTCGATCATTTGCATTTTTCAATATAAAGCATTTGCATCCAAACATATGAAAATATGAAACAATAGGCTTCTTTTTTTTGAATAACTCATAGGGGTTTTTTTTTCCAGAATAGGCCTTAGAAAAACTCTATTAATGATATAACATGCTGTAGAAATTACTTCAACTCAAAAACGTGAAGATATATTACTTTCAATTAAAAGAGTTCTAGCCATTTCTTGAAGCGATCTATTCTTTCTTTTCACAATTTCGTTTTGCTTTGGAGTATAAGGAGAGGAGAACATATGCTGAAAACCAGATTCATCACAAAATTTTGTAAAATCTTGATTTTCAAATTCACCTCAATGGTCTGTTCTTATACTTGAAATAACATACATTTTTTCATTTTGAACCTTTTTAGCAAACTTTTCAAAGTAAAAGAAGGTTTCAGACTTACTTGTCAAGAAATATACCCAAGTAAATTGTGAGTAGTCATCCACAATTAGTAAGCAATATTTCTTACCTCCAATGCTCTGAGTTCTAGTTGATCCAAAGAGATTCATATGCAGAAGCTGCAGTACACGATTAGTGGAAACTTGATTTATTGGTTTAAAGGAATTTCTTACCTGCTTTCCCAATATGCATGGTGTACATAGATCAGAATTTTGGTAAGATAGATTGGGTAGACCACGAATAAGCTTCTTTGCTGAAATTTTGGCTATCTGCTTCATATTGATGTGCCCAAGCTTTCTGTGCCATAAGTTCGCTTTGTCTTAAATTGAGATTAGACATTGCGATTCATCTGGTTTCACATCCAAGAAGTAGATATTTCCATGTCTTCGACCCGTGAATGATTGAGTAAAATCTTTACTAGTTCCTGAATATATTCCCTCTTGAAAGTTGATTTTGAAGCCGGTATCATACAGCTGACTGATATTGAGCAGATTGTAGTTGAGTCATTCCACTAAGAAAACATTACTTATTATGAGGTTTCCAATCTTTACAATTCCAAATCCCACAATTTTTCCTTTATTGTTTCCTCCAAATGAGGCTTTTTCACCATTTACTTGAACGAGCTTTATGAAACAATTTGAATCTTCTGTCATATGTCTTGAGCATCCACTATTCAGATACCATTTTACCTTCTTCTTAATAGTGATCTGCATTTAAAAAAAAAAAAAAACTCAAACTTTTTTTGGTACCCATATTTTCTTGGGTCCATTGATGTTAGTATGATATGTGGTTTTTGCCCATACTTTCTGAACAGGTTTCCAAACCATAGGACATTCTTTTTCAAAATGATTTGCACTATTGCACTTTAAAAATTTGAGAGCATTGCGACCTACTGATTTTACAAAGATCTTTTTAAAATGATTTTTGTAAGCGTCTTTTATGGGTTTTTACTTAATTCTTTCCTTCACTTTAGGAAAATCAATTAAAGGAATGGTTTCCACAGTCATTCCCAAACCAAATTTATTGAAATAAGGTCTTTGTACTGAAAGAATTTTCTCAAGTTTCTCAGATCCTATTGAAAATCTTTTGGAAACATTTGATGTCATTTTTTAAAAATGCATTTTTTTTCGAAAGATTGTCTTCACTTTCTTTAAGAGTAAAAACATTTATGCCTAAACATTTCACCTTTCTTTCAAACCATTTTCCTATTGTTTTAGTGTAGTGTTTTCCTTTTTAAGTTCGGAAATCCTTTGAAAAGAAATCTTAAAACTAAAACACAACTCATCAATGTATTTAGAAACTTTAATATGGATTTTAAAGTTACTCACCTCAAATTCACTGTCTGAATCTGAGTTTGTCTCGAGTTTGAATATGAATCCGATTGTGCCATCGACATATATTAGTATAATCATCATCACTTTCTTCACACTCTGTATCACTTCAGGTTCCTGCTTTAAGAGCCTTTCGATATTTTTCAGCTTTTTCTTTCTTCTTCCTCAGAAGAGGACTGTTGGGTCTGATGTGTTCATTTTTCTTACATCCAAAGTAGACTACATCTTTGTTTGATTCATCATCCTCAACAGACTTAGTTTGTTGTTTTTGAAAACTCTATTTCTTTGGATTGAATCTTCTTCATTTTCTGTTCAGCTTTCAATCTTCTTATCATGAGAGCCAGCTCCTCATCATCTATATCGTCTTCAAAATCTGTAACATCAGAATCATCATTGGATTTTAATGCAATGGATTTCTTACTTTTAGAATTTTCGTCTTCATTGATTCGCTCTACTTCATAAGACTGAAGAGTCCCAACCAATTCATCGACAGATAATAGCATGATTTTTTATGTCTCTCTTAGTGAGGTTTTTATGTGATTCCAATCCTTGGAGAGTCCACGCAGTAACTTGTTTACCTTCATGGAATCAGAAATTGGTTTACCTTGATTTTTAAGACCATTCACGATTTCTGTAAAACGACTAAACATGTCAGTTATAGATTCTCCTGATTTCATTTTGAAGGCTTCGTATTAACCGAGGAAAATGTTGATTCTGGTCTCTTTCATTCGATCGGTTCCTTCATAGGTAATATGTAATCTATCCCAGACTTCTTTCGCTGTAACACAAGAAGATATTCTGTTATATTCAGTAGGTGACAAAGCACAATATAAAGAATAAATTGCTTTTACATCAAGAACTTGTCTCTTAATTATCTCTTCCTAAGTCATTTCACTAGACTCAACAGCTTCTTTTCCTCTCTCTGAGGCGGGTGTAGCTTTAGGAATGATTACTTTTTCTACAATGTCCTATTCCAAAGGATCCTTTGATCTTAGGAACGCCTTCATCTTGTTTTTCCATATGTTGTAATCATTTCCATCAAAATAAGGCGGTCTGGTATTACCTTGCCCTTCTACCAGCCCTAGAGCTAACATACTAGACATGGATCTTTAACTCTGAAGTAAAACACTTCAAACAAAGTGAGTACACAGGCTCTAATACCAATTGAGATAGCTAGTATAAGTACCTAGAGGGGGGTGAATAGGTGAAAATAATTTCTCGAGATAAGAGAGCAATACTAAGCAGACAATAGAAAGGAAGTTCTCTTTTGGTTAACAAAACGAATGATGATCAAAGTAAAGCAGAGAGTAGGGAAGAGAAAATTAAACACAAGGTTTATAGTGGTTCGGCTTATTCCAAGTCTACGTCCACTCTTCCGCACTAACAGCCCACCGGCTGGATTTCACTATAAACAAAAGAAATGTTACAGCAATGTTCTCCCTTGATTCCACAGTGTAAATACTCTACCACACTTCCTCAAGATTTCTCACGAATATAGATTCTCTTTTGCGTACAAGATTTCGCTCAGCAAATTAATTGACTAAGAACAAAGAGCTTCAGACTTTGAAATTTTTCTATCGCACACACACTCGAACAACTGGAACTTCCTTATATACTCCTTTATGCATCATACCCGTTGGCACTTACCAAAGGAATTCTTCCAACCTTCCCGTTGGATAGAATCAATTAGGAAGATCATTCGAGCTATTTAAGGAACATGTCGATAGCCCATCAATCCTGCTCGTCCATACAATCAGGATCTCGGTTTCCGTAAGTGGAACCTTCCAAGTATACTTTGCCAATCATCGGATCTTTAATCTCTGAATCAATCATGATCAAATAAATGATTCCGTTATGTCATATCCAGCCAAGAGATCTTCTCCAGTCGATAAGGTCAAATCCTTAATGAAACACCCAGTTCTGAATAGTCTTTCTTCAACGGATTAAAAACTGTCAATGAGAATAGACTTTAAGTCTTGAGTCTGACAGTCCGGAGGTTTTCAGACTTTAAATAGTAGAGTCTGCAAATCTTCAGACTAGACTGATGGAAACGTTTTATCAGCTTCAAAACACTTCACGAAAATTTCTCCAACAGTTTTCACGTAATTATTCCATAATTGGTTTTAATAGATGCATAATTGCTAGTTATCTGCTCAGAGTTTTAATACATGCTAATGCCTAGCTTCACTATCACAATTGTAAAGGCCAATGACAATTTTACTTCTGAGCTGAATGTCATAAAACAAGAGACTATCATTGAAAATTTGGCTGATAGAATATAATGCACCTTTGAATCAAGTTTGGATAATAATGGTTTAAGGAAGTTTTAGCTTGGATTATAAATGGTTTATTTCTCGAGTTTAATGCAAGGTGCTAGTAAAGTATGCCGGCTAAGTATATCAGTGCAATAACTTGATGGTTAATGTAAATCTTTTGACTTTTCTTTTTTAATACTAAATTCGTGGTTCCAAGTGCAAGATCTCTGCTGTCTTAGGGGGCCTTAGGTGCAACTAAATGCAAAATAGATAAGAATAAAGGACTTGATACAACTGAATGTTTTTATGCAACAGGCCTATTCTGATGGCCCCTAAATTTGGCATTGATGAAGGGGCCTCTTCCAATTTTGATGTTATGCTTGTACTGGCCACCATGCTTACATCCCAATTACATGAAAGTACTACTGGACCTTCAGCAAATGGAATGCCGGGCCAGGCTGATACTGCGGAAGCTTCTGGAGAACAACCAGAGAGGAATAGAACAAGCGCTTTGGAGATTCCATCAAATCATACCAGAATATGGTCTAAACTCTAAGGTGAGTAATCCTTGTAGCTTGTAGTACTGTCATCTCAATGATGGCAAGGAAATTGACTTTGCTTTTCTCTAAAATGAAATGTTGTGTATGCCATCAGTAAGATACTTTGTTTTTGGAAGTCAACAGGAAGGTATCTCTTGGGAGTTAAAATTTGAGTGGTTTACTAACTTTGGGCAGGAAGTGCTGCAAGAAGCGTGAGTGGTTCTGACGGAAGGCAAGTTCCAGAAGAAAGGATCCTAAGGGCTGGTGGTCAATCAGGAATTGAAAGGATCGGCACTATTCAAATATCAAAAGCTGCATCAGCTGAAGGAAACACCCAAACTGGTCCAAATTCTTCATCTCTCGATCTTTCTCTCAGTTTGTATTTACGATGAACATCATCTTTATCTCTAGGTCGAATTATTTTGCTCTCTTACAAATATTTCTTAATAAGTTGCTACTTTCTCATTTGCCTATTTCCCTACCGTAAATGCTGCTTTGCAAGAAGGCATTTGGCTTAGGCCAATTGATTGCGCGACTTTATCTTGGGGTCTTGCAAAATTTTACTCTTTATTCATGCATCAAGAAGGAAAATGTTTTGGCAGAAATTCATGTATGTCCTACCAAACCTGTAAGCATTTCTGTTTTTCCACGATTTAGTGCGACTGTCCACCTGATACCATAGACAAGGTGGAGCAAAACTATTTTCCGCTTCTCACTCGACTGTGAACCCAGAGGATGCGTTGCACATACCTGTGCAAGTACCTATTTCTGGAAGACTGAATTCACATGCCTTTCTTTGGCTTCTCAGTATCGATTCAATTAGTCTGCTTGTATCACGTCATTTGTCAGTGGTTCTAAATGTTTTTGGAGGCAAAGGTACTGAACAAGTTGTCACTTACATAACACTAATTAGCGCATCATAAGTATGCTCATGCAGTTTGTTAGTAGTTGAATTGGATAATTCCTCTAAAGCGATTCTCTTCATTCTTTTCTTGTGTAGATGGAAATGGTTTTTAACAATGTCATCCAAGTAATTGGGTTGATGCCAATGAGGATGAGAATGATAACAAGGATAGTGATGAACTCTGTGTTCCATCAACACCGCCATGCTATGAAGATCAATAACATTATGTTTCCTGTTTGACTATGATAACGTTTCTCTCTTAGTTTTACTGGTAAGTGCTCGTGCCTTCCAATGCTTGATGCATCCTGTCCTGTGTTCCTTCAAAATAGTGTCTTGGTTGGTTTAAGTGTCCTTTGTCATTTTTTTCTTTTCTCATTTTTTCTCCTACTTGACTATACATTAGTGCCCGTGCCAATTTAATAGTCCACCATGCAACAAAGCTGCCATTTTAATGCACTTCTTTTTCCCTCTCTCTTTTGTTTTTCAGTATTAAGTTGATGCGCTTTGCTGAGTGAGGTATCAATACAGGTATTGTTCTACACTCTGTTCCACAACAATTTGTTCCTGGCTTCCTGCCAATAAGAACAGAGCAGTGTCGATAGTTCTTACAAGAGACATGCTTAATGGACAGGATATAGCAATTTAGAACCATTGGAAATTGTGTTTAGACCTTCTAAAATCTGTCCGATAATTCCTTTCTAGCTTTGCAACTTCAAATGCGGTGGTGGTGGTTTGGGGGGGGTTGGGGCGCTTAATACCATCTCTAAAACAGCTATTCATGGGGAGATTTATGACTTGTTTGATTAAAGTTTCTGCTGCCTTCTATACTGAGTTTCTGTGATCTGTCCTCGTAGTCCATCCGTTTATGAAAATATAATGTCAGTTTTTCTCCCACTTTCTTTCTCTACTGTATGTATCAGCACATTCAAAACGTTAAGAAGACTGTTGAAGTTTTTTGACCAAATAGATCCCTTGCCATGGAAAGCTTCTGTTTTGTCTGTTAAAAAACATTTTAAGTCAATTTGTGTATATTAAAGAGGAAGCAGTCAAAAGGTTTTTGAGATGTTCATGTTCCTTTCCTAAAATCACATTCTAGAATGATTACGTCATTTTTAAACTCCAACGAATTTAGTTTAACTTTTCCTTGTGAGTTGCTTCCATTTTCCATACTCAAGGATGGCGAATTTCCAGTGTTCTGATTTGTGATAACATCTTCTGCTGAGGTAATTTGTGACAGTGTCAAGGAGTTTGTTCAGTGGAGTAAATCCCTCCTTTTTGTCAGTAATGGAACCAACCAGAGTCAGAGTGATTCGTGGAATTCAAAGTTTACTTGCCCCGAGAGGTTGCCTAAAGCACGAATTGATTGTGGTCTTGATCGTCTAGAAGCTCTCTTGTCGTACGTGACTCTTGAGTTGTGGGCGTATCATCCTACACCTTGCTGTTGCATATTCCCATGTTTCTCATCCAAAGAAGGATGGATGATTTAAGTTATAAGGAATCTCAATGTAAGATGGCTGCTTCATTGTTTCTCAATTTTGAATTGCACCATGGGGTATTGGAACTCTCCCTTTTCGCTCCTTCCATCACCAACTAACTGAAGTCCTAAGTTGTGCAATTCACCGGAGCTGTCTGCATTTTCACAACGCAACGATCCATTCATAAACAAGATACATGAGTTTACCAGTCAAATGCAGCTTTCATTTTACAAAATCATTCACCAAGTCAATTGTATGCAAAAGGAAAACAACCCACATGAAAGCATCGGAATGTGAAGGAAACTACGTATTCAGAGGGATGAATAATTAGCGGAATTTAGCCGGAGGAGGACCAAGAGCTATGCACCGGCAGCAGATGAAAGAAGGCACAAGGCGGGACCGTGGATTGGGGATTTTGAACGGGACAGAGCTTAAGCCCCAGTCCTCTCCATGACCCGAACAGATCCGATCATCGATGCAGCAGGCCGGCCCCAGGCCCAAAAACCCCCGCTGCATGGGAACATTGAGAACAATTAAGCCATACTAGAGAAATTATATTTATGGCCCATGCTAATTTAATCGATTATCCATAGAGTGAGAGCCAGTTAATTACTACTATATAAAACAAATCCAAATGACGATTTCAATTTTTATAAAAAAAATTATGTAATTCTTATGTCCATTTGTTAGATATATCATAGTGACATAGCTCAACAAAATGGACAAAATTGCAACATAAATATACGTAAGATAATAATACTTTATATATCTTACTAGCATTGAATTTAATCTTACAATCATTTTAATTTTATACCTATATTAATTTTTATTTTTGTATTTATCTCTCTCCACACATGTAAATGTTTTCTTCACATGCATGTGTAGAGGTAAGCATGGTCTGGGTAAGCGGTTCTCACCTTGAAATAGGGAATTGCTTGTTGGTTCCTTGACCGCCGGTTCAATCTGGTTCTCAAGTAGATCCATGAAACTAGTCCCATCAAGCTTAATGCACTTAGTGCAACATTTTCCAATAAGCCAAAGTAAAAAAAAAAAAAAAAATAGAGAACGTTCTTATTCTTAATAGCAAGACAAGTAAAAAGATCGGACTCGTACTGAAATTTGAGAGTTGATGCCGTGAGTCGATGAGTGTGAGACGACTTATATGAGGTGAGAGTGAGACAAGACAAGCATTCAATTAATGGGTGTCGAGCTTCAAATTATGGATTTTAGGGTTTTCATTTTTCTTAATTTTTTTTTTTCGTTGGAAAATTTTCTTCCAAATTAAATGTATATATTTATTTATTACCGATCTGGTCCAGGTGGGTGAGTACGTGGTTCCACACTTAGAACCGAGAACTAGATCGGCACCCACTAGTTTCCGGTTCTTTTGCACACCCCCGTGTATATGTGTACTCTTTTTATACCATGGAAGTAAGGCAACCTTTTACATGGATTTAAGAACCTAAATCACTCGTCATTTATTATCATGAACCAGACTCAAAAGCACAACGATAATAATCAAAACTATATATGGGATGACCTATAAATTATATTAAACTAACAATGCGTGTATCTGAAATGAAAGAATAGTGGATGAGTGCATGGGATTTCTTTTTGTATACTCTCATTTGCCCTGTTTCTATTTGGCCCATAGGAAAAGCTTGCCCAGCTTCTCCAATTTCCTCCATTTCCGAGTTCATTTCTGGTAATGCAACTCCATGAGTTTTATCTTACCAATACAACTCGATCCAAAGCAGAAGTAATGGACCTAAACGCACTTAGGACTTAAACTGAAACTGGCACACTAGCAAAAGGATTAAACTTGCCTTACAGGGAAGGCTATGGTAGGAACTCACCGAGATATGCTTGAACTAAATCAAAGTACACTTAACTAGAGACGACATTGCGCCAGAAAGGATTGTAATCATTATCATAATTTATTTTACTATTACGTAATAGTTGTTCAGCGTAATACTACAACACGAGGTTCATATCCAAGCCGGCATTGGAAGGTTCCCGAGCAAATTGAGCACATCACCACATCAGAAAAGCCAATCCTTCAATTCACGATGAACCAGAGCAAAAGTACCAACGTTAGGTCCCAGGCAATCATAATCGGCTCAGGCCAATCACTATGCAGAGCGCATATCAAGAGAGCACACTTAACACATCCAAACATAGCAGCGATCCAAGAAAAGACGAGTTGGAAATTTGGGTCAATATCCTATCTCCTCGTCAGGAAGATTAATAGACACCGGATGATAAGGATGACATTACAGATATGCTGAATGCCTTCTGCACTGACAATTGGACCTATCAAGGTCTCCCTGACCATGATCAGCGAATGCAAGACAATCAAGATGGCATCAAGAGCTCTGTTAACTCCAGCAACATCCTCCTCTAACACAAACCTTGATATAGAATCAGCAAATAATTGGTTAGACAATCTATCTTTCACGAAGCTCAAACAATAAGGATCAAGAATAGGCATATAAAAGATTAACAAAGAAAAACATGTGAGCGGTTCATACTTGCACCAAGGTTTCAAAATGATGGAACAAATACAAAGACATTAAGAAGTTCTTTTTCATGAAAGGAAATTGTTGGGAAACGGATTCCTAAAGTAACGATCTGATACTCAATCAAATGCTGAAAAATAAATGTGGAAAGCGAGCCCAAAAACACGTTACACCAATCATAAGGTACATTACCAAGTCGAACATATTTTGTCTTTCACAAATTAAACATCATTGTCACACTTTGATGAGGAATTCTAATACTGTTCTTCAAAAGAGCGTACTGTACTTGGGGAGAAACTGAGAAAGAGTAGGAAAACGAGAGAACGTATTCTCTCTTCTCTTTAGATTACGTAACATACTTGATAACCAACTTATAATATTTATTAACTGCCCAGATTTTCACTTTTTATTTTTTATTTTACACTAACTACTCTATTCCATGGGCCCTTTACTTATGGGCCAGGTTTTGGCCCAACATGAGCGGACGAGCTTAAATAAGCCTGTCAAAAACATAAAAAGCCATAAAAAATGAAGACTGCATTCCGGCAACTTTAATTTGCCAAGTTGGCAGCTTGGCCATCGAAAATTCGAAATCAATCCTCGATGTGGGGCCATAATAGAGTAGCAGGTATGTGTCACGGGCCGATCGATCAACTCTCGATCAACTCTCGAAGGCGAAGTAGTATTGACCGCCAAAAAAGGCAATGATTAAGCGTGGACCATTAGCGCGGCGAGAGTGACGAGAGAGCGTTTGGATTTCGGCGATGAGAGCGTTCTTGGAGGGGAGGTGGGTGACGAGACATCTGGGATTTTAGGCTACATTTGGTTGTCTGGATTTCTAATCGAGATAGGACTAGATAGGATAGGATATGAAATCCTGAGATTTTTTTATATCATGTCAATTATTTGGTAAATCATAGTATTAAAGTCGGATATATTCACATCATATCATATACATTTTCTTTTATATAAATGGCATATCATTATAAATGAACCTAAATATTCATAAACGAAAATGGTGAAAATCTCTCATAACACTATTTTTTAATTTATTTTTAATTTATTTTTTCTCTTTTTTATATTATTATTTATTATTTCCTTTTCCCCTTTTATCACAATAACGCCAGCTGGCACGTGTGTGCATGTGCTAGCAGTTGCCGCACACGTGCCACGCACGCGCGTGCGGTTATCGTGCGTGTGCCACACACGCGCCGAGGACGCCAAACATTTTGGCCGCACGTGGCGGCGTGTTCGGCGGCCCCCAGCGGTGAGCCACCAATTGATTTTCTCGTATCGATGAAAGCTACAACCCTACGCTATCAAAAATGAGTAACTATTTATGGAAAAAAGAAAAGAAAAGAAAAGAAAAACGGGGAGAACAGTACGGGTGTCGAGATTTTCCATCCTCGAGCAACCAACGGCAGCATTTCACGAAAATTCAATCAAAACCAATTTATAAACATCTACAGTAATCGGGAAACATGAACAACATCGCTCTCATACCAATGTCGAGAAACGAATTCCCAAAGTAACGATTCAATAGTCAATCGAATGCCGAAAAACAAACGTGGAAAGGAGCCCAGAAACTTGTTATGCCAATCATAAGGTATATTATAAAGTCAAACATACCTTGTCTTTCACATATTAAACACCGTTGTCACAGTTTGATGAGGAATTTTGATACTGTTCTTTAAAAGAGTATACTGTACTTGGGGAGAAACTGAGAGAGCGTAGGAAAACGAGAGAATGTATTCTCTCTTCTCTTCAAATTACATAACATATCTGATAACCAACTCATCAGATTTATTAACTGCCCAAATTTTCCCTTTTTATTTTTTATTTTACAGTAACTTCTCTCTTCTATTTGCCATTCACTTACGGGCCGGGTTTTGGCCCAACATGGACGGACGAGCTTAAATAAGCCCATCAAAAACATAAAAACCCATCGAAATGAAGACTCGCAATCGCAACTTTAATTCGCCAAGTTGGCAGCTTGGCCATCGAAAATTCGAAATCAATCCTCGATGTGGGGCCATAATAGAGTAGCAGGTATCAGTGGCTGGAGTCGAAGGCAAAGTAGTATTGACGGCCAAAAAAGGCGGCGATTAAGCGTGGTCCATTGGTGCGGCAAGAGTGATGAGAGAGCATTTGGATTTCGGTGATGAGAGCGTTCTTGGAGGGGAGGTGGCCGATGAGACATCTAGGATTTTAGGCTATGTTTGATTATTCAGATTTCTAATCGGATATGGCTAGATAGGAGAGGATATGAAATTCTGATATTTTTTTTTTATTTTGTGAATTATTTGGTAAATCGTAATATTAAAGTCGGATATATTCACATCATATCATATATATTTTTTATTTTTTTATAAATGGCATATCATTATAAATGAACCTAAATATTCATAAACGGAAATGGTGAAAATATCTCATAACACTATTTCTTAATTTATTTTTAATTTATTTTTCCTTTTTTTTTATTATTTTATTTATTATTTCTTTTTTCCCCTTTCATCATTCTTTAATAAAATTTTACCAAATAGTAAACTATACTAACATACCTAAAATACCTAAAATATATAATAAATATAAATGTTTAATTTATAGATTGAATGTTTATTATAAGATAGAATTACAGTTGAATATATAAATTAAAATAAGATTAATTAAAAAATTTATTTTTTTTATTTTTGATTTCTTAATTTAGAATTCAAATATTACATATATTGAAATATAATTTCAATTTTGTTAATTTAATAAATTTGTTATTCAATAAAAATAATTTTCTTATTATGGACATTAGAAATCCTATCCACCTTTATTCCACCTCCCCCATGAGATATCCGATTTATGTCCGACTTTATCATGTCCTGAGCAATCACCAAACATAGGATAGGATAAATTATATCCTATCTCGAATTTTATCTTGATTGCCATACGCAGCCTTAGGGTTTACAGCGGTTTTGTTTTCCATAAGGAATCATCGAGTCTGTCGGGTCCACGTGAAGAGAAGGGGGAGGATTTTTTTTTTTAATAAAAACCGACTCCGACCCGAAACCCGGTCCATCCATTGACCCGACCGATTCCGAATTGATAAGAAAACTCTCGAAGCAGCGCTAGGGCTTTTTATCTTGGGGAGAAGTTACCGTCTGAATCGCGTGCCCAAAGCGAGGAGGAGGAGGAAGAGATGTGAAGCATCAAGTCAGAAGACAAGGATCTCGATAGAGAAGGCGGCAGTTCATGGAGAAATACTACGGGACGTTCGACGCGAACCGGGCGGATTTGGTCAACCTGTTCCGGGAAGAGTCGGTGCTGGACTTCGAAGGCCAGCAAATCAAGGGCAAGGAGGCTATCCTCGCCAAACTTACCTCCATTCCGGAGTGCCACCACGACATCACCGACTTCAACTGCTTGCGCCACCGCACACGGGCAAATGCATGGTCCGGTCCGGACGTGGGTAGGCCGACGCCGTTGTTACAAACCAGGTCTCTCTCTTTCTCCCTCTATTGATTTTTTGAGATGAAGAGATGTTGGGCATTTTTGTTGTTGATTTAACATCACCCACCACCACCTTGGTTGATCCCTTTATCCATCCTATCCAATCCACTGTTAGCAGAGACTATCCGTCTGTCAGTAGCGTAATGGAAAGGAATTGTTGAATTGTTGCTCCGATGATGAAGTTGTTTAAGAAAAAAGCTAAATAAATTTAACCTTTTTCTAAGTTATTATTTCTTGTCAACTGTTTGCAATTTCTCTATCGATCAATTGATTAATCGATTAATCAATCCTCCCGCGCATAAATTCCCGAGTCCGACCCCGATTCTTTGCCTTTTCAGATGTTCCATCCGATGCCAACACCGAAGGAGGCTTTTACGTAGGAACACAAATTTGGAGGCCCTTTGATCTCAACAAGCCGGACCTCGTTGGCAGCACCACCAATGTCCGCCTCAGCACCAGCACCAGATCTGTCTCGGCACGCCCATGGCCGCCCATTTCCGCCTCGGCATCAAGTGAGTCCGCCTTGGCACGCCCATTTCCATTATGAAAATTTCCACCCTAGCACCAGCATTTGTCTCGGCACGCCCATGGCCACCTTGACATCAAGTGAGTCCGCCTTGGCACGCCCATTTCCGCCTCGGCATCAAGTGAGTCCGCCTTGGCACCGCCCATTTCCATGATGAAAATTTCCACCGGCACCGCCCATGCCCATGTCGACGATGAAACATCCTAGGCTTCAGTCGATCATTCTAGTCTCGTTTTATTTTCAATGAATGAATGCAGTCCCGCTTGATTGCAAGTTGTGGTCGTGGTTAAAACGTTTTTCTATCTCTATATAAATATATATATATGTATGTATGGAATTCACCTTGAACTGGTCATGAGTGTTGGTGGAATCGGCCTATCTTGTCCTCTTCTCGATCTATGCCTCCACCGAAGAGAAGGTCTCTCCCTCTCCCTCTCCCTCTCTCATTTCTACTCGGCGGAAGGAATGTTGAGTTACATGGACCACATTGCTGCTCTCTTTAAAGAAGGAACCAAACTTGGTTTCCTCATGAAAAGTGTTCATTTAGGGTCTTACTATCACATATTAAAATTTGAGAATTTTCTGCGATGGTTTACTATGGTTTTGGCTCTAAATACTGAGATTACTTGATTTTTCCTTTGTTTTGTCCATGTTAGATTTTGAGTTTTGAGTTTTCTGCAAGAAAATATTGGACTCTTACTTTGTCGCCTCCAATAAGGTTCCTATATACCTTGCAATATCTAATAACGTATGTTAGACCATGGTATGATTGTTAGTATATTGGAATTGTTGGTGCTGCAACAAGGCGGAGCTACAAATGTGTGTAGTTAGCTACGAAGTTAATGAGGGACCTCGGGTGTCGGGATGCCTAGAGAGGGATGAAAAGAAGTAATGGTATTTTCTCCAGATGACTAAGGGCCTGTTTGGTTCAGCATTTGAAATGCTCATTTGGGCGCTAAAGTCCCTTGGCCAAATGCAAAGCTGTTTGGTTCATTTTTTTGCGCGACTTTGACGAGATGCAATTACATCTCCAAGTGGCTCTAAGGGCCTTTAGCCCAATGCAGTTCTTGAGTTCCTTTGGCAAGTTGCATCTTCGGAATGCAACTTTCGGTATTATTCATCTCTCCGGTGGAGAAGCCAATCGGTTGCCTAAATAAAAATAAATATAAAAATAAATATGTTTATATTTTTATATAAAAATATATATTTTATATTTTATATAAATATATAAACATATCTATTTTTTATATTTTATGTTTATATATATTTTATATAGATATAAACATATCCATTTTTTATATAAATATATTTTATGTTTAATAAATAAATATATATTTATAAATATAAACATATTAATTTTTTTCTCCTATTGTTTTTATATAAATATATATTTATATAAACATATCTATTTTTTTATATATTTTATGTTTATATTTTTATATTTTTTATTCAGGTGGTTCGGCCCGAATTCGGCGGTCCGGTATAAATATATAAACATATATTTTATGTTTATTTTTTATATAAAAATATAAACATATTTTTGCTTTTTTAATTTAATAAAAGTTAATTACAAATGTAAATTTTACCAAACGGTATTTTGGCCAAAGTTTTTTCTCAATGCAAATTTTACCAAACGACATTTGCATTTCGGAAAACCCCTTTACCCAAGGGTATTTGTATTTCTGCAAATGCATTCCCCAAAAGCCGAACTAAACGGGCCCTAAGAGGGTTGAATAACTTCTCAGGGGACCTTGTGATGCCAAGTTGGGTGCAAGGGGTACAAGGTGGAAGTGTCGTCTTCCCCTGAGTGATTGTTGCAGCTAGACTTCCCTAGATTTCGCAAGTTGATAATTTCAGTACTTATTTATTTTGCTAGCGGTAGCAGTCAACCCACTTGCTGAGTTTTTATTTGAAAAAAAAAAAAAAAACTCACACTTATTTATTGTGTTTTTTCTTCATATTAGAAGGTGACTGAGGAGTGCTCGATATGTGGGAGGGTTTTTTTTTTTTTTTTTTTTTTTTTTTTTTGTGATAGTATGTACATACTCGATAGGAGGTGGATTTAGTGGAATAAAGAATTCATATCCAAATGCGAGTAGGCGTTTCTCTCTTTTTGAAATGGGATAAAGAATCCACGTTCGAAAGGGATGAGGGAACCCCGGAAGCTAGAAACCTTGGACCTTTGATTGAACGAAGGGATGAAGCAAGAGAGAAGGAGGAGTTTCTATTTATTGAGGATTGGGCGTGCTGAATACATTGAGTGTCGACATGCGGGACAGGACACTGGAAGAATAGTGGGCCAGCCTAGCAGTGGGAACGGGGCGCTTGGAGGGTGGGAAATGTCGCTTACATCATACTTACCTTACTCATCTTTAAGGAGGCAAATGATAATCATTTTACCTTTCTATTTCTCTATTTTTTTATTCTTCGAAATAGATTTGGAACAGGAATTTATTTGGTAACGTAATTTTATTTTTTTATTTCTAGAAAAGATTTGGAGCTAAAATCAAAAGTTAAGATTTTTAGTTTTTTTTAGAACAAAAGTAAGAAATGAAAACCTTTTTCATCGTTCACTCATGTTATCACATGCTACCCACCCATTGCCCGTGGGACGTCGGACGAATGCCGTCGCCCAAGGGAAGCCGATGCCCACCGTCAATTGCTGGACATCACAGCTCGCTAGTCACCGGATGCCCGATTGGTGGCTAGTCATCGAGGCTGCGCATGACAACACTTCGTTCTCGGGAAGAGTTTTTTTTTTTTTTTTCAGAAATGGTTCTTTTCTATTTCTCGCTCCAGAACAATTTATGAGTAAAAGAACCCGTTTGGTAACGACACAAAATTTCTATTCTTGGAATAGAAAAAGAATAGAAATGCATTTGGTCGACGGCGAGCGGCGGCGGCGACCGGCGGGCGGCGGCAGCGACCAGCGACCGGGCGGGCCGGCGACCGCGCCGGAGACCACGGTGGTGGGTGGCAACGGCGGCGGGCGGCGACGATGGCGGCCGGCCGGTGACCGGCGACCGGCGACGATGGCCGGCGACCGGCGGCGGCGGCTGTGGCGGTGGCTCCGGGCGATTGACGTGGTCGCGGCAAGAAAAGGAAATAAAAGAAAATTAAAAAAGAAAATCAGCTTATTTCTAGAAATTGTTCCAAGAATCAACTTTTTTGCTTCTCAAAACTATTCTTGGGAACAAATGTTTTACCAAACAGGTTTCTGTTCTTTTTTTGTTTCGAGGAACAAAAGAACAGAAATTTGGAGAAACAGGAGCGTTACCATGTGCTCCCCGAATGCCCACCGCCGGACGTCGGACGCCTCCCACCACTACTCGGGAGAGAGAAATTTTGTATCGTTATCAAATAAATTTCTATTTCAGAAATAGAAATTTCATAATATTATCAAACGTGTATTTTTACTAAAAAAACTTGTTCAAAGAACAAAAATAGAAACATCGATTTCTAGTCAGAAATTGATTTCTAGAATAGAATGGTTATTATGCACGAATTAAGTGGCTGTGTCTGGTGCCTTTTTTTGTCTGCTCTTCCTTTGTGAATTTCGTAGATGTGGTGTGCCACCGGCTCATAAAATGCCGTAGATTGCATCGTGATGAATGAAGGAAATTATGGTACAACGTATTGTTTTTTTCACGAACGTTGATCAAATATCAGAATGATTTCTATTCATTGCTTTGTTGATTGGCACGCCAGCCCAGCAGCGAGAGAGGGGAGGGGGTCGCTTGGAGGTTAGGTTGGGTAATTTAAACGCTTACTTCTGCTAAACTGGCTACGGGTTGTGCTTAATTTAAACGCCAACCGTGTACATGGACACGGTTTTTCACAACTTCATCGAAGTATTGGGTTGATGCCAACGAGGATGAGGATGGTGATGAAATCAGCATTTGATCAACACCACCATACTATGAAGACCGATAACATTATGTTCCTTTTTTCACTATATAACCTTGTACCTTGATTTTACTGGTAAGTGGTTGTGCCTTCCAATGCTTGATGTTTCCCATCCTTTGTTCCTTCGAACGGTTGGAGTAGTCCCTCGCTTGCTTTTTGTAATGCCCTAGATTTAACTCACTTGAAATATTGTCCACTTTAGTCCATCCCATACTGAGTTTCACAGTTTTGTCCTTTGATGTACAGCCAAGCACTTTCCTAAGAGGTCACCAATTCTAGCAATGTTCAAGCCTAAGTTCACTTAACTTTGAAGTTCCAAAGCCAAGCTTGTCATTATGTCAAAAGGTGCCTCTGCAAATTAATTCTAGCTCACACACACACACACATCCAGATCGCTCTTCCCTTGTTCAGTGTATAGTTCAATTCCTCCCACCCCCTTCGCTGTCCTAGAAGTTTGCTAGGAGCCACTTCTTGTCCAGCCCTCTAGCCCCGGCAATCACTCCCTGCCTTCTTCGAACTAGGTCTATCCATTAGTGCCCGTGCCTATTTAGCTATTCCAGTATCCAACAAAGCTGCCATTTTAATGCACTTCTTTTCCCCTCTTTTGTTTTTCAGTATTATGTTGATGTGCTTTGCTGAAGGAGGTGTTGGTATAGGTATTTTTATTAACTTGTATTCTATCATAACTCATTCCTGGCTTCCTGCCAAGAAAAACAGAGTGGTGCCGATAGATCGTACAGAGTCGCATGCTTTATGGACAGGACCTGCAGTTTAGAACGATTGGAGATGGTGTTGAAATTGCATGTAGTTTTTTTTCATTTGTACTAACCCAAATAAATCCCTGGCCGTAGAAAGCTTTTCTGTTTTCTCTTTTCGAAACCTAAGTTAATCTGTGTATATTAAAAAGGAAGGGTCAGAAGGTTTTTGAGATGTTTTTGTTCCTTTCTTAGAATCGCCAATCTAGAATGGTTACATCATTTTTAATCTCTGTCCAGTTCAGTTTAACTTTTCCTTGTCAGTTGCTTCCATTATCTATACTCAAGGCTGTCAAATTTCTGATGTTCTGATTTGTGGCAATATTTTCTGCTGGTAATTTGTAACAGTGTCAAGGTATCATAAAACTTACATAAGGCTCGATTAACGAGTTTGTTAAGACCCCCCATGTAAATTTCAGGACACGCAAGTCCTTGTGTGTGAGTTTTTCCTCTCACACACTTTGGGTCTTGGCATCATGTCGTTTTCTGTTGCAATTGTCACCTCCACCTCTAGTCATCCATCCACGGACGTCAACTTTTAGGGCAAATGTTTTTATATTTGTTTAGTTTTGTTCTGTCCCATGTACCTGCACATGAAATCCGACATCTATCCTTTCATGTTGCTCATGACCTTTTAGAGCCTGGGACCGATTACCATTTATCTAGGGCATCACATTCTTGATCAAAAGACATTTGATTTCTCTAGTGGCATAAGAGATTTTTCCACATACATGGATGTAATCTTTTTATTTTTTTTTGCGTGGATTTGAGGACCTAAATCTCAATCGGCTTGGTTCGTGTGCTAATACCATGTGACAGAGTAAAATACATGCACAGATGGCTGTCTTTGTTCGGCTATCAACTTGGTGTGAGTACCTTGTTACATTAGCAAGTAATGTATGAATGAAATTACAGAGTAAATTCGGTAAACCAGTCCAAAAAAAAAAAAAAAAAAACTATAGTAAAAAAGCATAGCTTTGGGAATCTGGTTAGTTGCCTTATGGCGTGAGTGGGCGGGCGGGTGATGAATCAAGCTTGTACTTGTCCAGCCTGCTCTACGTGTGTAGTTTGGCGTCCAATCAATTTTTATTTTTATTTTTGGGGGTCAGATAGTTTATTTTAGATTTTGTTGTATAGAGATTGCTAAGTTTGAATTATGAGGAACGAGCTATAAACTACCTAAAACTCGCAATGCGTGTACATAACGAAAGAGTAGTGATTGGCAATCATGTGATTCTTTCCAATATACTATTGTTGTTCACCCGTTTCTCTGTAGCTCAAGAAAAAAAGTTTCTCCGGTTTCATCATTTCTCAATCTTAAATGGCACTGCCATCTCAAGTAAAACGACCGTCATCATCCCATATCCTGCTTTTAATGTAATAATAGAACACAAGGTTAATGTCCGAGCCAGCATCGACAAAAAGCAGCTAATTCTTATCTTTTGATTCATGTAAACAATGCATGTATTAACAATTGAGATATGTTGAGACACTTGCGAGATGAAGAATCACATCCAAAAAAAGGGTTGATAACTATCGACAATAGATTTTACTTTTGATAGATTTAAAATCACCACCGTCCTTAATTACATTGTTTGCTTCAAGAGTTTGAGTCACTCGGAACATTAAGATTAAAAACCTAAATATATTAACAAATACAAAAAAGGAATAGAGGATAAATCTTCAAGATACAAATTGCTCTCTATTTGTTTTGCAAAAAATTTGACATTATTGAAAAATATTTTCCAAGAAATAATTTGAAAAGGAAAACTTGCTTTTAATTTTTTTAAAAGACATGCACTATGTGGATGCTATTAACTTGGGCAAGAGCAGTCGAGGAATCAAGCATGGGCCAATAAAAGTTGGGCCTGAGATCTTGATGCTCGTGCCTGGCTCCTTAGCACCCCGAGTTGGGTCCATCAAGGTCAAGTTTGGATCCACAATGGTCGGGCCTAAGACTTCAACACCCTTGCTTGGCTCCTTGACACTCAAGTCCTAGTTCATGGAGGCTAGGCACAAGCCATAAAGGCTATGCTTGGGACCTCAATGCCTATGCCCGTGTCCTCGGTGCTTAAGCCCACATCCATCGAGGATGGCCTAAGACACCTGTGCTTGTTGCTCGGCCTAAGTTCTATGGACCTAAGCTCTATATCGATAGACTCAGGTTAGGCAACAAGGATCCAAGCATGAGCATAAAGGTATTGGGCCAGGGCACTAGGAACAAGCATCAAGATCCCAAGCCTATCCTCTATGGATTTGAACTCCACCTCTATGAATCCAAGCCCAACTCTTGTGGATGCCTAGCATTTGTGGACTCAAGCCCTAGTGTCAAGGACTAGGCCTAGCATCGAGATCTCAACTTAGCCTCAATGGACCCAAGCCTAGCCTCGGTGGACCCAAGCTCAACTCCAATAGATCCAACCTTGGCCCATTGCTAAAGATCCAAGAACGAAAGGCGTTGATGTTGAGAGCCCAAGTCTAGAGCTTGATTTCTAGTCATATTTTATAAAATGTTTTTCAGTTTTTAAAGAAAAATTCATTTTCTTAAATTTAAGCATAAATTTTCCATTGACTTGAAAAAAAAAATCATATTAACTCATTTTACTAAATAATCCAGATGCTGAAAAATGATCTGAAATTTTTTTTGGCAAAATAAATAGTCTTCTTCCAATAGGCACAGAAAGAAAGGATGGAGATCGTTTACCTCAAACAGTGTTTTCATTGGCATCGCAATCAATTCCTAACAATGATTTATGTAAATGAGGCGTATATTAATGGTTGAGATATTATGAAACATTTTTATTTCGTAAAAACGTCCTGTGAAATAAAGAATTCACGTCCAAAAGTGATGCCAGCATTTCTTTCTTTTCAAATGGGATAAAGAATCCACGTTCAGAAGGCAAACCTCGAATTTTGATCTAACGGATGAACGAAGGAAGTAAAGAAGCAAGAGAGAGTGATTCTATTCGTAAAGAATTGGGCGTGCTAAATACGTTCGTTCGAGTTGAATTGCGTGACAGGAAAATACGAGAATAGCGTTGAAGGTTGTACCACGTGTCAAAAAAAGTTGATTGGCACGCCAGTATAATTTTTTTTATTTCTTTTAATTTTTTAATATTTTTATTTTATTTTTTCTATTTTCTTTCTTATTTTTTATTTTTTTTCCTTTTTTTCTTTTTCTTTCTTCTTTTTTTTCTTCTTTTGGCTTGGCCAGCCATGGGAGAAGTGGGGGCTTGGAGGTTAGGTTGGGTAATTTAACTGCTAAACTGGCCATTTCTCTAAGTCGGCTCAGCTTGCCGCTTGGAGATCATTTATTGGTTGTTAGGAGTGAGAAACATGGATCACCAAAACGAAAATCGCCTAGATTAGACTGGATTGGCTAATTCTATACCGTTCTCAAGGTAGGCGGCCCAGTTCTATAAAATTGAAATTGATCATTTTCGATCTGATTCGAGATTCCAAGGAAAACTAAATTGATGATTTTTTTTACTTTATTTTTATTTTTTGCCTTTCTTCTTTTGCTTTGCTTTAACTTCTGTTTGCTCAGCGCACGGTGAAGCTGAGTGTTGTCATCTTTGTGATGAAGCTAGATGTAACACTATCAATGATTTTTTTCAAAAGCGATGGCTACGTTCCCTAGGAGTTATGTAAATCAACCAATTCTATTGGATCGCCCAAAAACAGGATTGGATTGTTCGTAGTCCTAGAAACTAGCAACTGGCCCTTCTAGTCTGGTTCCATATTCCTGTGGAAACTAGTCCTTCAAGTCCAATTCCTAGTTCCTGGGATCGGACTGGACCAAGAACGGGTTACCCGTAGTGACTACGATGCGGTCCGGTGCCCTTTTTCTCTGCTCTTCCTATGTAACCTTTTAGATGTTGCGTGCTATTTAGAAGTGATTAGTTTTCAGTTTGTGAAACCAAAAACCGGCTCACCTGATTCTGGAATTGGTGCTAGAGGCAAGGCCACAATTGCGAGGGAGGACTAGAGGCGAGACAGCTAGTGATAGGGCCGTGAGCGACTGCAATGAGGGAACCCATTGAGATTAGAGATTGAGAGGAAGAGGATTGTGCAATGGTGCAAGAGAGGAGGAGGCTAGGGTTTCCGAGTTTCCAAGTTATGTTATGGAGGTTATTCTTTTAATTTTATAAAGAAGAGTAGAAATTAAAAATTAAAAAAAAAAAAAAAAAGTATGTCAATTTGATCCGAGTGGTTTAAGTGGGTGAAATCCACACTTGAAATTGGAAACTTGACCGATTTCATTGGTTTCAAGTTTTAGGAACTGAAAATCTAACAGTGAATTAGCCGGTTTGATCCGGTTCTTTTGCTCACTTCTAGTGGTACCCGCTCATAAAATATTTTATGCTATAGATTCCACCATAATGAATAAAGCGAATTACAGTACAACGTAGTGTTATTTTCACGAACATTGACCAAATATCAGAATAATTTCTATTTAGCAAGTGCCGATTGTGGCGCATTTGTATATGAGGAGCTTCATGGGTTATAATATACGGCAACTTCGGTCAAGCATATGTTAAAGTAAAAACAACTTGGGCTGAAAGTTTATTTTCAAGAAAGGAAATAGGTTTACTAATTTTGATCTGAATTATTTTTTGAATCTTAATTTTGCAAGGCCTGTTGCCAAGTTATGTTTCCTTCTATCTATCTAGCAAACTATTACAAAAGTACGTTCTTTCATCAACAGGTGAAATATGTTTACACGCTCATGGTTTTGGGGGACAAAGATTCCACATCCAAGAAAAAGGGTCAATGACTATGAATAATAAATTTTACTTTCGAAAAATATACGATCATTGAATATGTCAATAATTATATTGTCTGCACTGAAAGTTTGAGTCACTAGGAACATCAAGAATAAAAATCCGGATATATTAGGCAAAAAAAAAAAAATAGAGGACAAATTTTGGAGGTACAGCTTGGTGTTTTAACACTTCCATGAGTTGCTCTCGTTTAAACAAGACAAAGTGCAAGTAAATGGAATTTCTTGTGATTTGCTTTGGGCTTTTGAGTGTCCTCATTTGACTCTTCATCTTAACGGTTCAGGCCCATCTCTCAAGAAGTCACTCTGTCTCCCAGCCCTTTTAACCCATGACATCAAAGACAAAAATTCCTAACCATCGACATCTATCTATATATGTCTACACTTATATTGAAGCAAAATTACCATGTCTCACTATTCAATTTCTTCCATGCATCAACATGCAAAAGGTTGTGCATTGCACTTTCCCGATGTGATTTCGTTTTATTCTCAAATGGGTAAATCTTTCGTTGAAGAATTTGTGGCAGGTTTCTTCCCTCTCTCACATATTAAATGCTTCCTTTATGCCAGACTTAGTAGTTTTCATTTGTGAGTTGAAGTTCATTCGAGATAGTGTCTATCTAGAATATTGCTAAGGGTGGATATGAGGATCGGGTTATGAACTACGTCTAAACTGCAATTCGTGGATTGGAAGATTAGGGAACAAGGATAATGTGATTATTTCTCAAATTTATGAATCAATTCCCCTAGCCAAAGAGGAAAAAGAAAAAACATGTTTCTCCAACTTCATTGTGTTGCACCGAGACCTTAACTAAGTAGTATCATTATCTTCATCACATCACATATTATACTTTCTACATGTATAAGATGTTTGAAGTAATAAGAGTACAACACAAGGTTCATGTCCCAAAGATAATAATAGTACAACACAAGATTCGTGTCTTGACCAACATAAGCACAATACACATCATACTGACTTCCGAAAGAGCAAACCAGAATATTAGGAAAACCGAAAACTGTCCCAAGTCTCTAATTCACAATAAATGCTCATGGGTTCATCGACGAGAGGACGCGGAGAACGAAAATCGGCCAAGGCATGACACGAAGCGAAATGTACGCCAACAAACAGCACCTCACGCATCCGAGAACGACAACGATGCGAATGGACGTAAGTTGGAATCTTGGATCCATATCTTGCCTTCCTACCTTGATCTTTAGTAACTGTCCAACGATTACAAGCAGTGTATAGATACACATGATGGTTTCATGGTTAGTGATGGCAGGAACACCCATGATTCCGATGGCACCAATCATAATCTTTAGCAGGATCTTCTCCACGAAATGAATTGTAGCAATCATAAATGCATACTCTGCTCCACGTCTTGGAAATAAAATCAACAAATCATTTGTTAGTGTACAGTCTTTTGGAAAGCTCAAGTTTTGGGCTCTTTTTGCAACACATCATAGGGCAATCTTTCCAAAAGCTTTCAAGAACTACCAATTTAAGTTCCGAAGGAAATTTGATGTTGTACGGCACCAAGCATCTGGTGCAAATCATAACTAACGTGTCTATGCATTGCAGGACTCTTGACCGATATATGCACTGCGAGAGTGCTCATTTATTGATTTGAGGCTAATTCAAGTAGTGAACCAAGGGATACCTCCTTAACTCCTCTTTTCGAGAAACTGGAACATCAGAGAACCAGGGGATACCTCCTTAACACATGTAAACCTTTCCCAACCTTCTCTTACAACACATTCACAAAAAGAAGACCACCCAGATGCACAAAACTACCAGGGAAGCCCCCTGCTTCCTGGGTAGAAACAGAGTAAAGCTACCTAGCTGTCTTCTCTTTTCTTTTTTTAGAGAAAAACTAGGAAGACTTTCAATTAATTTGGGTTTCTTAGTGTGAGTTTCTCTTGACAAAAGAAAGCTGCAGCATGCATAAATAGTCGTGTCTTTTCATTCACGTGACATAATTTTTCCTCTCGCCTAGTAATTTTAGGAGATGGTTGACAATCTTTCCAATTTCATGATTTTCAAGAAGAAGTGGCCGTTAATATGCCATTCACTTTCCTCGAACAAACTTAGCTGTTTTAATGGTATGAATACTAGAGAGGGATTATTCCTAGTATGAGTCCTACTGTGTTCAATTACCCAAATGGATATCGTGAAAATTTACCAAATCGCACAGAAAACAGGGTGCTGAATTACATGCTCTGCTATGAGTGAGCCCATTTCAGCTCTTTGAGAGTTGAATCATTATGAACATCTCAATCGGTAAAAGGCAAAAACGAAAGGATGAAAAAATCTGGATGGTACCAATTGGCGTTCCAACCCGACTCTCACAATCTAACACAAGAAACAGGCCAAACAGGCAAGTGAAAGATTCCCCTGGGCTCTAAAGTAACACCTGCAACGACTAAAACGCAGGTTTTTTCCCCATAAAACAGTATTCACGTAATGATATGTGCAGTATGACATGCTCAGAGATAGAAACAGGAAAGAACATCAAGATATTGACTTGAGTTTCCTCAGAATCCTCAAACTTACAGACGGAGCTGGGCTACAGGGCTTCTTTTTTATATATCTTGAGGCTTACCTCCGGCGACCACCGTCATCAGCTGGACTGTTGTTCTCCATCAGCCTTACGACTTTGCCTGATCTCTCCTTCTCTTCCTGAAAATGTGGTTTCTTCAAGTGTTTGCAGATTGCTGCCTTGTGGACGAAATGCTGCAGGGGAAGAATAAGTAGCGAGCGCCGTGGGGATTTTTGCTTGGGGGCGACCTCCTCGCATTTTGATGCCGTCACCTTCGCATTTTGATGCCGTCAGGTTCGCATTTTTATGCCATCGCCTTCGCATTTTGATGCCGTCGCCTTCGCATTTTGAATTTTGATGCCGTCACGTTCGCATTTTTATGCCGTCGCCTTCGCATTTCAATCGCGACCCCTCAAAACTTTGACCGCGACCCATGAAACTGACAGGCGAGTCTGCTCAATTGGGCCTTGACTTGAAAATCGGGTCGGAGCAACAGCAGGTCGGCGCCCCCATTTGCTCTCCCAAGCTTCGTTCTCTATCTTTCCTTTTGTTAATATATCTAATTTTGTGTTAATGTATCCAGATGCAGCCATATAGGTTATACTCCCCCACCGATCCGTACACTCATTGGATATGATTTACAATACCGCGCATTGGATTTCTTTTAGAATTTAGACTTGCATTTCTAAATGTGTTCGGATGAGTATTTATAGTTTGTAGTATTAAAAAGTACACGTGACATTCATATTAGACACGTATCTTGATAACTTTAGCTACTAGACAAAAAAACTATTGTCTTCTATGATGCTTAAAGGATTCGAATCTTTGCATCTCACATTTCATGTGCAAGGCCTGTTTCACATACTAGTAAAATATTAAGACATCTTTCATTTTTTTAAAGTACTCGAGATGTGTGCTTAACAAAATGAGCCCTGAACATATTTCTTGATCACTTGAGATTTTGCCAAAGACTTTCGTATAACAAGTATTTTTTGTTGATTTTAAATTTTAGTATGGAGCAAAGCATGCAGCTTATGCTAAAATGGCTAACCAACATGAGGAATCCTTACTTTGAGCCATTAGGAACATGTACACCATAGCGGTCCCACCAATATTGCCAGAACAACCGCCATGGTTGTGTACACCATGGTCAAAATCTGACGCCCAAAATGAGATGGGAAGATAATATCTGGACCTGAGTTTCGACTTTTTCCTTTTTGGTGAGGGCGGCCTTTTTTAATACTACTTCGAGATACTTTTATATATTCACTTACAATTTATCACATCACCGTAACTCAAATTTTACAAAGTAATTTCAGTTTTCCTAAGTATTACCTTTTTTTTCCTTAGCATTTTTTATAATTAATATAGAAAACTAATCGCATGGCTTGCAAATTTTACCACTAATTAATAAACCAATGTCTCTACATCAAATGAAAAATGAATGATGATCTTTGAGAAAAGAATTCATGAAGTATTGGAAAATGTATCACGGAGAACTTAAAAAAAACGATTCCTATATTGTTAACACTATTCAATTTTGATCATCATACTTTATCTTGTAATAGATAGGTTCAATAAATTATTCTCAATTATCAGGAAAAAAATTATATGATGGATCAAATATTTACCGAATATTTCGACTAAGCACCAGTGCTATACAGGTAGCACTAACATGGAAGAAAAAAAAATTGTCCAAAAGAAATTATAAAATGGTCCATGTATCCATGTTTAATTTTGGTTGTTGTCCTTTATTTTATTGTAGATTTAGCCCTTAACTTGACTTTCAATTCCAGTTTCAAATATTTTCTTCCATATGCAAAAGGAAATTACCATGATAAATGCCAAATCAATATACTAATTCACCCAATTTGAAGAAGCCAGACGATTCGTGCAAAGAAACTTATATGTATGATTCTAGTCGGGATTTCCTAGGGTATCCAATAGTATCGCTTCTACTCGTGCATTAGCGCCTTTTTTTCGACTACTGCCCATCTATTGTGGAATAATCATATTATGAAGGACCAATTTAGCCTATGCTTATAATGCTCCCCCTAATTCAAATGGACCAAATATTCGAAAGGCGCTGTTGAGTGGTTATCATTTAGAGAGAACTGCTGCCAGGGAGAAACCAAAACAAGGTCCCCAGTCATTGGTCAAGGTTTCCCTGGAACAAGCCACGTTTCAGTTTTTTCATTGGCTGTCTGTTGCCAAACCTATAACAACTAAATGGTGGGGCCAGCGGTTGGAAACGCAGCAAAGGTCGGAGGGAGACAGCTTTGAATCTCTCGGCTATTTTGTTTATATTTTTTCCAATTATTATATGTACCTATATATAATTAGACTATTGCATTACGAACGTGTAATTATTATTTGACAATAAATCTATAGTGGAAAAAAATTCGTTACGCTATGGCACCATTACTTTGTCTTTCCTGTATTGATACCCCATTGTGCCTTGGATATATTGTAAAATAGTAATAAAAGATCATCAAATTCCTCATTTACCCTTAATTTCTTTTCCTTCGTATTTCTCTTTTTCTTCTTCTTATCTAAGTTCTTTTCATTTATCAATAATAAGAAAAATATGTACCTTTTTGTTTATCTTTGTTGATTAATCCTTTTAAGAGGAGGAAATTTCAACAAGATAAAGAAAGATCTGCAGGCTTATTCTTTTTATTTTAGAGTTGCTAATTGTTGGGATTAACGGATCCCCGAAAACCGGATTCGACACTAAATCGAACCCCTAAATCAATGCGGAAGCGAAGCCCAAGAAAACGACACGTATCACCGATCGTAAAGCACACCACGGATTCGAGCGTACCTTGTTAGCCACAGATTAGACACCGATGCCGAAGATTGAGGAAGAAATTATGATCCGATGATGTCAATTTTCCTTGAAAGGAAGACGAGACGCCTTAAGCGTTTTTCTTCTTTTTGTTTTTGAGAGAGAATGCGCGGGAAAAGGAACGTACGTACGTTCATTATGCCAAGAGGTGTCATCTCTCTCTCTCTCCTCCCTTTTATACCTTCCCCCATCCACAGGCCCTATTCCCGTGGGCCGGGCCTTTTTGGGCCCAACTTGAGCGGACGGGCCTTAAGCCCACCTCATAAATCCATCATCTCCCACTCGCACATGGTGGTCCAAAACCAACATGGGCGGACAGGCCCTACTCATCCCCATCAGAGAAAAATCCATCATAGACTCTTACTCAACATGGTGGGCCGAACAGAATCCTCTTTTCCTCTCTTCAACATTCATACCGGTAAATAATCCGTGCGACCAGCATACTTTGAGAGCTCGTTGTCATACATCTGTTAGGAATATATAGCAGCTCATAATGAGCATCACATCCTGAGTAGATTTAGTATGCAGTACCCTAGATCGATCGATCACATTTATATATCTCTTGATCTCCTTTAAAACAATGATATATTTATTGTATTCACAATTATGATTATCACAAAGACAGTCATAATTGGTTAACCGGTGAATACAAAACTACAATGTGATTCTCAAAAATCGATCTTCCTCTTTCCTTCAAACTCTCAATTTCAGTTCAGCTTGCTTTTCTAGAAATGCCCCATTAGATCGAATCACTCATGACCATTGGCAACATTCTAAGATAGCAAACACTAAATAGAAACCTTGAGAATAAGCAAGAGTCATAAGGGGACTAAAAAATTGAGGAACTCTTTTCCTCAAGAGTCTCACACGACATAAAAGTTGAGATCAAACTTTTGTCACTCTTATTGGTCGTCCTATGCATACGTAGTATGAAATACGTATTACGGTATTAACTCATTTCCCATGGAGCGTATGTTTACACTTTTTATACCGTACAGATGATAGTTCGGACATACCCAATGTCTAACTTGAGTTCACGTATCTACTCATTCACAAAATTCATCAGAACTCACATCTGGCATTTTAGACAGATACAGTAAAATATGTGGGGTATTTTACTTTCGGACATAGTAAGTATTATGTCATCATCTTAACACTCAGTTAAGGCGACATACGTGTTTTAAGCTTGAGCTCTCGATTATCACCTAGATAATAAGCTTAAAAACAGTCTCATCTCTATTTATCACATAGCAAATAGAGGCGATTACCCGTGTGAGTGGGCTAATCTTATATCTGTCCGACATACTTTTCAACTTAAAATAATGCACTGAGCATTAAGATGCATAAAGATCAAACAAAGATTCATAGGCATTAATGATGAAAACACGAATTCATCAAATGTGAACACTTAGGGAAATTACAATATTCAGTACATCAGCCTCTACGCAACCCTAGAGATTTCATATGGCCACAAAACACATCTCTGGGTATTGGCTTTGTCATAGGATCTGCTACCATTCTATGCGTAGTATGTACTCTAAGTTCACTTCCTTTCGTGCAACCATATCTTTGACAAAATTAGACTTGATATCTATATGTTTGGTCTTGCCATGATATTTTGGATCTTTGGTGTACGCTTTCGCTGCTTGGCTATCACAGTTAACAAATAACAAACCTGCAGCACTTCCAATAAAACCTAAATTATCCAATAATCTCTTAAGCCAAACACCTTCTTATACTACTGCTGATATTACCACGAACTCAATTTCTATCGTGGATAAGGCTATACTCTTTTGTTTCTTACTGTTCCAACATATGGTGTCATTATTCGGTAAGAAAACAAACCCAGAGGTAGATTTTCTTTCATATAAATCTCCTCCCCAATCAGTATCAGGATAGCCTTAGAGTCGCAGATGCTTTCCTTAATAACTCATTGTATAATCAGCAGTCCCCTTTAGATACCTCAGTATTCTCTTAACGGCTTTTCATTGTGCTTGACCTGGATTGGATTGATATCTACTCACCATTTCAACTGCAAAACATATGTCGGGTCTTGTACACATCATAGCGTACATCAAGCTCCCAACAGCACTAGCATAAGGAACATATTTCGTTTGTTCCTTCTCTTGTGGAGTCCTTGGACACAGACTATGGCTCAATCCTTCACCTTTTTGCAATAGGAGTGTCTTTGGGTTTACAATCTGGCATACGAAATCGTTCAAGAATCTTATTTATATATGATTCTTGCGAAAGAGACAACGATCTCTTTAAACGATCTCTTGAAATCTTAACTCCAAGAGTGTATGCAACATCACCCGTGTCTTTCATCTCAAAATTGGAAGACAACCAACTTTTGACAGTATTGACAAACTCCATATTACTTCTGGCAATTAGTATATCATCAACATATAATGATATGATCACAAATTGATCATTGGATATTTTGATATATACACAATGATCATCATCTATCATTGTAAAGTCATATGCCATTATGGCATTATGAAAACGTATATATCATTATCTTGACGACTGCTTAAGGCCATATATCGACCCCCAAAATCGACATACCTTTTCTTCTTGGCCTTTCACTATGAAACCAACAGGTTGTTCCATATATGTTCCTTCCTCTAATTCTCCATTGAGGAAAGCAGTCTTTACATCCATTTGATGTAACTCAAGATCCATACTTTCCATTGTTGCCAGAATAATACGAATCGAGGTAAATCTCTCTACAGGAGAAAATATATCTTCATAATCAATTTCTTCCTGTTGATTATACCCTTTCGCCACAAGGCGAGCCTTATGCCTTTCTATTGAGCCATCAGCCTTTCGCTTTATTTTGAGAACCCAGTTGTTCCCAATAGCTTTGCGTCCTTTTGGAAAATCAACCAGTTCCCAAACATGGTTTGACTTCACTGACTCCATTTCCTCTTTCATTGCATGAATCCATTTTTCCTTATTAGGGCAATTTAGAGCCTTATTAATATTTCTTGGCTCATCCTCATCTTGTGGAGCAACCATAAAAGTTTCCCTTTCAATGTCAAAATATTAACGGGGAATACTTTGGCGACTTGTTCACCGTATGGGAGATTGTACACTTAGCACATCATTCCCCATCATGCTCCCACTTGAATTAGGTAATGATGATGTTGTCACATCAGGTGGTTGCAATTGAGAATGAGTTGAATTCAATTCATCACATCTCATATTACTCCCACTTGGACGAACTCCACTGACATCATTATCTTGATCCAAGGTTTCAAATAGGGAACAATCTTCCCTTATTTCGCCCTTCTTAGGAAATTCATCCACTAAGGATGTGACATCCCGTGATTCAAATTCAGTTATACTCCCACTTTCCTGCTCACCTATGAACACATACCTTTTCGAGTGTTCGCAGTATCTCATGAAAATACTCTTATTTCCTTTGGGACCCAATTTTCCAAACTTGTGAGAGGACTCATGAATATAGGCAGCACAACCCCATAGCTTAAGAAAACTTAAGTCCGGTTTTCTAACTATCCATAACTCATATGAAGTGGAAATAATTGATTTGGAAGGCATCCGGTTAAGTATATTGGCAGCAATTAACAACGCATCACTCCAAAGAGTGATAGGTAAGTTAGCATGCGCCATCTTGGACCTAACCATTCCAGTAGGGTTCTGTTTATTCTCTCTACAACACCATTTTGTTGAGGAGTATATGGAATAGACAACTATCTTTATATTCCTTTTTCATCACATAATTTTCTGAACTTATCAGATAAATATTCTCAACCTCGATCGGATCTAAATACATTTATTTTCTTGTCTAATTGATTTTCTGCCAGGTTCATAAACCTTCTGAAACAACTTATGCTTCAGATTCATGAGAAATCAAATAGACATATCCGACTTGAGTATAATCATCTATAAAAAAGTGATGAAATAAACAACCCCTTGCCTTCCTCTCACATTCATTGAACCACAGACGTCCAAATGGATTAAATGCAGAGGAAATTCAGCTCTTTTACCTTTTCCAAATAGTTTCCTTGTCATTTTCCCTACTAGGTAATGCTCACTTATGGACAAATCGACTTTTTCAATATTGCCCAACAAGCCCTCTATGGCTAGTCTATTTATACGTTGTTGGCCCATATGACCAAGTCTAGCATGCCACCATTTTCACATCATTATCATATAAGGTAGAAGACGTAAAACAAGGAAATAACATATTTACATCATCACAGTCAATATTTAGTACAATAAAACCATTCAGTAAGTGACCACAACCATAATAGTTTGTATTTAAACACAAATCTACACATTTATTATGGAAGTTCATACCAAAACCAAGCTTAACCAACATTAAGATAGACACTAAATTTCGACGAATCTCCAGAGAATATAGGACATCAAGATGCGTCCACCATACATGTTCAATTGGCAGGTGCCAATCCCTTTAACTTCAGCTCTGGAGTTATTTCCAACATAGATCCACTTAGTTCCAGTTGGTATCGTCGGAATTCCACGAAGGATCCTCTATCCTTTGCTACATGGTCTGTCGCTCTTGAATCTACAGTCCACAAAAGATTGGATTCAACCAATAATATTGAACTTGACACATAAGCAAAGTTCTCAAATGTACAAGAGGTGTTGATTTTTTTTTTGACTCACAACAGTTGCAAGCATAATGACATTTCTTGTCACAATTGTAACACCTCACCCTTGACATTTTCTTCACTTAATGACGTTTTCCTCTGTTGTGTTGGTTAACTCTTGATTTCTTGCAATAAGGACTTGATCCTTTGCATTCCCACATATTGAACGAATCAATATGTTTGCGCTTAGAGCACAAAGCCCTTTCTGAGCTAGAACCAGCATAGCAAATGTCTATTTTCGGCTCAAATACCATTAGGCAATCATCTTCTAGCTCAAGATGGCGCATGGCATCCTTAAGATCTTTTATAACATGGTCAAGAGCTTCTAGTGCTTCTTGCTTTTCCAGCACATATTGAATCTTCTTATTCAATATTTCACAATTGTTACCGTTCATATCAGCAATCACGTTCTTAGTTGCTGAACCATTGTTCTGAACACATCAGACATCCATGCACGAATAATTAATGCCTATCATTTATGCATCCCTATTTGCATAGACCCATCATATTAATAAATAATTTCAAGTAAGGCTTCAGAATCAAAAGGTCACTATGTTTCCAATCATCCTCTAAAAATCCTAATTAAAACTATCATTAATATGATTGTCATATGCAAAATCAATTCTATGAAGCTACAAAAGCTTCTAAAAATACCCACAGCTAATTACCTACAGCAACCAGCAATAACAGAAAGCAAATAAAATCTAATATCCAATAAAATAACAATGCTTTCACATGATATGACTAACATATCAGTTGTTACATCAACAACAATCAGGTAGTAAACATTACATAATTAATCAAAGAAATAAATAGGGAATGTCCCTTCTAATCTATCAGCCATAATATCTGAGAAAACTGAAGGCACATTTGCCAACCATGGAAAAACTTTTGGAGAGCTTTCATGTCGCCTCCAAGGTGCATTCACTCGGCGCCATGTGGCGCTCAATCTAAGGGTTGAAGTTTTGGCCAACTCAATCCTATAGTGCTCTCTTACAAAAGCTTCCACTAGCTTCTTATAATCCGGGACTACGTTGACCTCCCATAGCCGATCAAACACTGCTTGCCATTCAGGTGGAAGAGTGTTTATCAAAGCCGGCACATTTTCAAAGTCCGGCATAAGATAACCATTCCAGATGATTTCCTGTATCATCTGATTGACCCTGACCACATGTGATACTAAATCACCGTCATGCCACCGATAATTAGCTAAATCTGACATCAGCCTTTTAAGTCTTGCATTTCCCTCGTCCGTTCTCGGGATTGCAGGCATCCTTGCATTGCGCATCAAAGTTCCTGCAACAAATGCAGAACTAAATATGGATCACTTATAATCCATAATATAAACATAAGGGAAAATACATAATTTTCCATAATTCATGGAACAAATGCAGAATTAAAAATGGATTACTTATAACCCACATAGGCATGACTAAAAAAGAAACAAATTCCTTTTTTTTGGTCAACGGTCAACGGTCAGTCAACGGTCGTCGGTCAACGGGTCAACGGTCGGTCAACGGTCGCGCGGGTCGGAGGACCGGTCGGACCGGACGGACCGGTCGGGCCGGTCGGACCGCTCGCGCGGACCGACCGCACGTGCCTCGCGCGTGCGGGGGATGACGTCATGGAGACGTCATCCGGCACGTGCCGGGCGCGTGCCTCCATACGCGAGTCGAGTCGGGTCGCCGGTAGGGTTGGGTCGCCGGTCGGTGACCGCCCGGCAAAACATCATCGGCGATGACGTCATCAGTGACGTCATCCGAGCGGTTACCGACCGTTGGATGACGTCACGATGACGTCATTGCGTGACGTCGGCACGCGTCGGTCCGCGAACCGGCGCGTGCCGGTTCGCCGGATCGCCGGCGCGCACGTGCCGGTTCGCCACCGGCGCGTGTAGCGCACGCGCTGGCCAATGCCAGCGCTTTGGGTGCATCGCGCCCACGCGCAGCGGCTTCCGGCCGCGCGTGTGGGCGCGTGCGGTGTCTCCTGGCGGCGGGCGACATGTCGCCGGACTTGTCTCGACGTCGCCTTTCACCCAGTGCCTTCAGAATTCGTTTTTGACTTACGAAAACTCAGAAAAATGGCCGAACAGCGCTCGGGTGTCGGGATTTTTGCCCCGATCCGTACGACAGAGAATTTCTTCGCGAAAATTCAATCAAAAAACATCAAATTGATCGGGAAAACGTGAACTAGGGCTTTGATACCAATGTTGGGATTAACGGATCCCCGAAAACCGGATTCGACACTAAATCGAACCCCTAAATCAATGTGGAAGCGAAGCCCAAGAAAACGACACGTATCACCGATCGTAAAGCACACCACGGATTCGAGCGTACCTTGTTAGCCACAGATTAGACACCGATGCCGAAGATTAAGGAAGAAATTCTGATCCGATGATGTCAATTTGCCTTGAAAGGAAGACGAGACGCCTTAAGCGTTTTTCTTCTTTTTGTTTTTGAGAGAGAATGCGCGGGAAAAGGAACGTACGTACGTTCATTATGCCAAGAGGTGTCATCTCTCTCCTCCCTTTTATACCTTCCCCCATCCACGGGCCCTATTCCCGTGGGCCGGGCCTTTTTGGGCCCAACTTGAGCGGACGGGCCTTAAGCCCACCTCATAAATCCATCACTAATATTTTCTAATGAAATCCTATGGCTCCTAAAACTTCAAAATGAATATTCTTTCGTAAAAAGGAAAAAAAATCAAAATTAAGAGAATTTTAAGTAGGATTGATTGAAACAATTGGATATTTAATTATTTGCATGGACCTACATAGTTTATAGAAGGTACACACAACACAAGAGCATTTTTCTATCACTTCAAACTAATTACTATTAAATTAAGTGGCAATTAATGCATTCTAATAATCGCAAATATCATCTCTCATAGATAATTTCTATAAATACACTGAACAATAATGGATGCACCTGTCCAACCATGCTAAAAACTGTTCATTAATTTTTTATATGTCAAACTATATAACAAATTACTTTTCCGCAGCAACACACAGATATACATTGGTTTTGCACTATCATGACATTTTAATGCCGCATGACTATCTTTAGCCCTTACTTGGCATCTTTTGTTTGCATATGGACGAAGAAATCAACATTTATCCTAAAATCAAGATTGAAAATTAGTCTACGAACCAAATACATGACAAAAATAAAGTTTTAGGATCAAATTTAAATAGGAATACTTGTGCAAGAAACATTTTTGTGATTTCCCTTCCAGTTATAAGTTGTGATTTGTGCATCAATGCTATCTAAGGATGAATCTAAGAAACCGAAAATGCTATCTTAGGTAAACATCAGCGATGTAATCGCATATTTGGGGGCGAAAAATGATAGTTGATGGGTTATATCATTGATTCCCCGAGCCAAGGACCAAAAGTGTCGTCTCCCTACCAATCCCGCCAATTTTGCAGCGACCGCCCTCATAAAAATCTGTAGCTTCAGTGCGGAGAGGGAAAGCGAAGAGCTGGAAAAATGGAGTTCACCCTGAGCGGCAACGACTCGAAGACCCTGGCTCGCTCCATCACTTGCCATCCAAGCTTCTCCTTCCCAGGCGATTCCATCGATTTCTTCCCCGCCTTTCTTCTTCTTCTTCTTCTCCTTCTCCTTCTCCGTCGTCTCTCTTGCCCGCAGCTCCGCCGTGTCGCCACTGAAATCCACGTCGATCATCGTTCCTCAGCTTCACCCATCGAGTGAAATAGCTACACCAGTTGCTTCTTCCTGTGCCCTGCCGAGCGATGCTTAGTTTAGATGGCTATGATGCTGTGTTAGGTATTGGCTCGTTTTGCTCGATACGGTGTCCGATTGAGAAATTCCGAGAGTCCTTGCACCGATTGCCGAGTGCGTGGAGCTTTCGGCGGTGGATTTGAGGCAGAAATCTGTTGACCTAGGTCTGGATTGGCCCTGTCGACGGTGATTAGAACTAGACGTGCATAAAAATCTGAAGTGACTAGAAGAATCTGATACTATTAGTAGGGTGATTCAAAGTCATTATATCGTAGCATTAAGGCAATTCACTGCTATAGCCAGGAGAACTATCGGCGGTACTCACGGAAAATGTCGAATGGTGAAACCATAGGAGAATATAACCCTCTACGGTTGCTGCTATTCTGTCTTGCTAATGCTTTCCTGGTTTTTTCTAGTCACTTTGATGGTGTTATATGGAGTTTTTTAACACTCAACAAGTGAAAGCACGATTGTGCTCCTGAGCACATCTCTTGTGTGACCATACTTTGCATGACTTCCTTTTGCCTCGTTGCATTTAACTACCAAATAACAATAGGAGTTCCGCGTTCTAAGCTCAATATTTGGCACTTGGCACCATTTAATTTGAAATTATAATCGAAATAGTATTGATCTGTGTACAAACATCACCTTCTTACTCGTATATATCAGATTAAGATTCTCATATTTGTATTCGACCTCAACTTCCAGATTTCCTTTCACGCACTCAATTCATCAAGATCTGTCTATCAATTGATAAACTTCAAGCCAGACCTCTTTGATGTGTTTACAGTATCTGGCACACAGGTTCGATGCAGCGTTCTTCTAAAGGTATATTGTCGTTGCTTATCTTTCTAGTATATTTCCCGGTTTATAGTTGTAAGCAAATTACAAACACTTACAAAGTACTCCATGCAGGCTGTCTGTTCTGTTCTACGAACGCCTATTACAAACATTGATCATTTGAGTGTGCAATTACCAGACATCAATGCATCAAAAGTTCAATGGGCTCTGCAGTGCTTCAGCGGTAAAGACCTTGCAGTTTCGAAATGGTTTATTTTATGGTTAAGATTGCAAGCTCCTGGCACAGATGGAAAACTTAGTGCATTCCCTTTTCCCCCTCCAATTCTATGGAAAAACCAGGAGAAATGAAGTCTTGAAACTGACATGTTCATTGAGAGAAAATGACTGCAAGATGCTGTGAGAAGCATTTATTTGCCATGTCATATGTGTCCACAGAGACGAGCTTCTCTAATCTCTCATGATGTAAAAGTAGCGTGAACTCTGTCAAAGGGATTTTTGCAGTGCCCCAATATGACCATAAAGCCAATAAATTTAGAATAAAGAGACGGGGTAGTTTATGTTAAAAATTAGATTCCGATGTCGACCACTTTTACTTCTTTTTTTCTTGGCCACTTAACATTTTAAGTTTTTGTGACTCAGCCATGCTAACTTCATATCATTCAGTATGTTATCTAACTGTAATATAAATCGGAGGTTGGCACCTGTCAAAGCTGCATTTCATATGCATGCAGGCATTAAGAAAACATACTGGATTACTTGCAATGTTGACCTCGACATACAACAATTATCTTTGGATAGGAGAAGATACCCAAGCAGTTTTGCGGTGAGGCCTCATGATCTGAGCAGATTGCTTGCAAATTTTCAGTCATCTCTTCAGGAAATTACTATCATTGCAATGGAACACAACTCTGATCCTTCTGACATTGCAAGTGAATATGGTTGGAAAGCTATTGAGTTTTGAAGCTACATTGATCCTCCCAAAGGTAGAGATTAACTTTATTCTTTTCAATTGAATATGGAGAAGAATATCATGGTTCAGATTCTGGTTGCAGAGAACGACTCTTTGCTGCACACTCAGCTGTGGATAGATCCTGGAGAAGAGTTTGTGCATTATGCTCATAACGGCAGCCCAGTAGACGTGACTTTTGCTGTCAAAGGGTTGAATGTGTTCCATCTGATTCTTTTTTTATTATATTATCTATCAAGACATTTGGGTCATAAATGCAGCTAAAAGTTCCTGAACATATGACTTCACTTTCAACTTAGCTCCATTTCCTTAAAATGAGTCCATTTAGTTGCTGAAATGCTATTAAAGCCACATTCAGGACCATCTTTTATGTCGAAGTTTTTCCTTGTGTTTTCCTGTGAACTTGATAATATTTAAACTCTGTCCATCTCATAAAAATCCAGGAATTTTCTTGCATTCTGTTAGGGATGTGAAGTGGACATGCATCTGTACTTTGAGAGGGCAGGCGAGTAAGTAAATTCTGAATGCTCTTTTGACTCTTACCTTCTATTAATTTTTTTCCATGCTTCACTTCAATTGATTGCGCAACTTTATCTTGGAGTCTTGCAAAATTTTACACTTAATTCATGCATTGAGAAGGAAAAAGTTTTGGCAGAAATCAATATATGTACTACCAAACCTGTAAGCATTTCTGTTATTCCACTATTTAGAGCGACTGTCCATCTGATACCACAGACAAGCTGGAGCAAAACTATTTTCCCCTTTTTACTCGACTGTGAACCCTGAGGATGTGTTGCACTTGCACATACCTGTGCAGGTACCTATTTCTGGAAGACTGAACTCACATGCCTTTCTTGGGCTCTCGGTATCGATTCAATTGGTCTGCTTGTATCAAGTCGTTTGTTAGTGGTTCTAGATGTTTTTTAGAGGCAAAGGTACTGAACAAGATTGTCACTTACATATCACTAATTAGCGCATCATAAGTCTGTTTATGCAGTTTGTTAGTAGTTGAATTGGATAATCCCTCTAAAGCGATTTTCTTCATTCTTTTCTTGTGTAGATGAAAATGGTTTTCACAACATCATCCAAGTAATTGGGTTGACACCGATGAGGATGAAGACGATGATGACAAGGATGGTGATGAACTCTGTATTTGATCAACACCACCATACTGTGAAGGTCAATAACATTATGTTTCCTGTTTGACTATGATAATCTTGCTCTCCTAGTTTTACTGGTAAGGGCTTGTGCCTTCCTATGCTTGATATTTCCTGTCTTGTGTTCCTTCATATAGTTGGAGTAGTATCTTGCTTGCTTTAAGTGTCCTTTGTCATTTTTTCTTTCTCATTTCTTCTCCTACTTGACTATACATTAGTTCTTGTGCCAATTTAACTAGTCCACCGTGCAACAAAGCTGCCATTTTAATGCACTTCTTTTGCCCCCTCTCTTTTGTTTTTCAATATTAAGTTGATACGCTTTGCTGAGTGAGGTATTGATGTAGGTATGGTTCTGCACTTTTATTCTATCACAACTTCTTCCTGGCTTCCTGCCAATAAAAACAGAGCAGTGCCAATGGTACTTACAAGAGTCACATGCTTTATGGACAGGACCTAGCAGTTTAGAACTATTGGAAATTGTGTTTAGGCCTTGTAAAATCTGTCAAATAATTCCTTTCTAGCTTTCCAACTTCAAATGTTGTGGTGGTGCGGAGGTGTGCTCTATACCATCTCTAAAACAGCTATTCATGTAGAGATCTATGACTGATTAAAGTTTCTGCTGCCTTCTATACCTAGTTTCTCTGAGCTATTCTTGTAGTCTGTCTGTTTATGAAAATAATATTGTCAGTTTTTCTCCCACTTTCTTTCTCTACCATTTGCACCAGCACATTCAAAACGTTAAGAAGGCTGTCAAAGTTTTTTGACCATATAGATCCCTTGCCGTAGCATGCTTTCTCTTTTGTCTGTTGAAAACCATTTCAAGTCAATCTGTGTATATTAAAAAGGAAGCAGTCAAAAGGTTTTTGAGATGTTCATGTTCCTTTCTTAAAATCACATTCTAGAATGATTATGTTATTTTTAAACTCCAACCAATTCAGTTTAACTTTTCCTTGTGAGTTGCTTCCATTATCTATACTCAAGGATAGCGAATTTCTAGTGTTCTGATTTGTGGCAATATTTTCTGCTGAGGTAATTTGTGGCGGTGTCAAGGTATCATAAAATTTACTTAAGGCTCGGGTAAGGAGTTTGTTCTGCAGAGTAAGTCCCTCCGTGCATATTTCAGGACACATAAGTTGTGTCTGAGGTTTTCCTCTCACAGATTTTGTGTCTTGGCTTCATGTTTTTTTATGTTGTATTCATCACCTCCACCAACAGTCATTCATCCATGGACTTAAACCTTCAGGACAAATGTCTTGATGTTTGTTCAGTTTTATTCTGTGCCATATGTCTGCACATGAAATCCTACATTCATCTTTTCATGTTGCCCATGACTTTTAGAGGGGACTGATTAGCACTTATTTAGGGTGTCCCGTTCACGGTCAAAGACATTTGATTTCTCCCGTGGCAAAGACAGATCGGTCATTCAGGTGGAAGTCATGGGATCATGTTGTTTCTTTGATGTAAAATTATCTTATTTGATAAGGGTCATTGAAAGCATTTAGCAGATTATGTCGTTGTAATTGTCTGCTTTTATTTGCTTTAATGTTCAATGAAGACGGCTCCATCTTGCTGTTTTGATTAGACGATATGATGTGGATTTGATAGCGTAATTCCAGAAGGACGACGCCGAAATCCGATTAGAGATGATCTGCCATGATGCAGGTGGTTGTAAAGATAAAATTATCTCGCCTTGACGTGAACGAGGGACAGACAAACACTTTGATGTTCCTCGTTGATGAACCAAGGTCTGGCCATTCAAACGACAATCCAAGAAGACTATTCATCGTATAGCCTTCCAAGGAGCCCTCCGATGCATTTGGTTGAGGTACCTTTTGCATATTCCTGTTCTCTCCCCTTTTCCTGCTTGTGCTCATCATGTGCGGTGGGTGAACAGATGACTCCAAGAGCGAATTGACCTGTTCTCCTCCAATCAATTCCATTCTCTCGAGCCCCTCTGCTCAGTTTCATTCAATACGATTTGATTTTCGGGGCGACTATTTCTTCCTGGTCAGCATGATTCCTTCAGATATGTCAACGACATCACAAGTCGTTAATTCACATTCCTCCATTCATCATTAGGTAAAATAGGAGGAAAATGGGCAGTGATGAATCGGGTGAGGTTGGTTGTAGAATTGGAGCTGTCAAATCAAAGGGGCGCATCCGTGAACATGAAGGGGAACGAATGTCTCTCCTTTTTAACTTTAAATTTTCCACGCAGATTTTTGTTATGGTTCCAGATTGGAGAAAATTGTTTGAATGAAATTATTACATCTTTGTATTTATAGAGATACACTATAAGCTTTACTTAGTGGGCCATAAGATGTGGGCCTTAGCATCTCGATTCGGGAGAAGTGGGCCAATTCAATTAAGCCCGATGTACATATAAGCGATTGAATCACGGAATGTTCATAGTACTTGGGCCCATGCGAAAGCCGATTATGTCGCACCTACGATGGTCACGGTTGCTACTGCATGGGCTTTTGCTTGTTTTATTTTGTATTTTTCCCAAATGTCTGGTTTGCAACTAAACATTTCCTAAAGGTACAGATGGTGTCTTTGTGCAAAAGGTATGTCTTTTTTTTTTTTTTTTTTTTTGTCCTTCGGCGAATCGCTGTATGGTGCATGGTCAAAATTTGCTACCGTTGGATATTTTATCGCCAAAGTCCGTCTTATGTTTGTTTGAACTCGTCTTCTTGCTTCTCTTTTGTCCTCCCTTGGAGAAATTGCCCCATCAAATAAGCCAACTTCAATTGTCTTAGGATAAGAATCATACCCCATATGCAACATTAAGGCTACGCTGGTGCTGTCATTTCTTTGTGAAAGTACCCTAAAGGAAGCTCTCTTCAGCGGTGTAGTGTTGATCGACATGAAAAACACCATAATTAGTTGTGGAGTGCTTCCCATCAAATCATTTCAAACATATTAAAGTTTTCAATTATATCAATTTAGTTATAAAACTTTAATGAATTGTCAAACTAGGCCAAAAGCTTTTAACGGGTTGTCAATTTAGTTTCTCGGCTAATGTTGGCTAGATATTACTAATGTAACAACTCAATCAATGTCATCTGTCTTATGTGACACAATCAGTTCGATGTAAATAATTTTTAAATTTTTTAAAAAATTTTGGATTTTTTATTTTTCTAATCTTTTATTTTCTTTCTTCTTTTTACACAATGTTAGCGGCCCTGTCGACAACCTCTACTAGCTGTTGAGCAAGGGCTAATGACCCTTGTTGGGCCTTGGGTGAGGCTCGCAATGTGCTTGTCAGCCATAGCAAAGGTTGTGACCCTCGCCTATGGCTTAGGAAGCACCAACACTTTTATAAGCTTCTGTGTCATGGTCGACGCTTTGATATGTAATTAACAAGTGTTGGGAAATTCAACACGTGGTCAACTCTCTTGAATCACAAATCCACAATTTCGACATGCACATGGTCAATTTGAAAAATTTTCAATAAATAAGAAGTTAAAATGTAAATATGTAAAAAAAAAAAATAATAAAGGAGGAAAGAAGAAAAATAGTCTTCTCTTCTTTTTTTACTTTCATATGACTCACAATTCTTAGTGTAAATTCATTTTAGGCTCTTTTTTATTATTTATTTATTTGTGAATTTGAATCAAATTAATAAAATATTAATTTATCGTGTATATATAAAAATATATATTTAATATACAACATATCCCAATTTATCGAAATTCTCTATTTTTTTAGATATAATGTGTCGACGTGTCATGTTGTGTCACGTGGCATCACGTATTGGTGTCGGTGCTACTTAACCCATGGTCAACAAGGGATTTGCGGCCCCACCATCATTATGTAAAGAGAGGGAAGAAAAAAGAAAAGAAAAAAATAAATAAAGATTAATAATAAAAAATTGTCTACATTAGTATTAGTCACACCATGGAAGATGGCCAGCGCTAATTGGGTTGCCAAAACCTAGTTTGGCAAATTGTATAAAAATTTAGGATTAAATTGGCACAATCAAAAGGTTTATAATTGAATTGACAAGTTCTTAAAAAATTTAAAATTGAGTTAGCAAAATTAAAAAATTTAGAACTGAATTAGTTGTTATATAATAGGTGTAGGACAAATGAACAATTTTCCTTTCTCAATGTTGAGTGAGCTATGCTTTAACTATAAAGACGCGTAACAATTCTATTCTGCTAAACAATTGTTACGCATAAATGATTTTTTTAAATTCTGTTCCCGAGAATAATTTCTAAGTTTTTGAAAATACTAGGTAACTATCTAAAATTTCTATTTCTGTGATAAAAATGCGTTTGGTAAGATTTTTAATTTTTTTTATTTCTTTTAATCTTTATTACTTTTATTATTATTATTATTAGTTTCTTTTTCTTTTTCCTTTTCTCTTCTTCTAATCCAGTCGCCAGTCACGACAGTGGTTAATATAGTGGCTAGTGACCAGTAGTGGCCAGTAATGAGCTGGGACGAAGAAGAAGAGAGAAGGAGAAAAGGAAAAAAAGAAAAGAAGAAAAGTTAGACTTGATTTTAGGAACTGTTCTAGGAATAAAAAGCAACATTTTTTTTTCATTTTTTGATTTTATTCCAAATCTATTATTGAGAACAAAAAAGTTGATTTTTTTTTTTTTTCGAAACAAAAAATTCATCAAATAGATTTCTGTTTTTTTTTTTTTTTTTTTAATGCTCCGGAGTGAAAGCAAATAGGCCATAAATGGACTTGAAGAAAGATGGATCTGGCGTTTTGATCTGCAAGGATTAACTATTGGCAATTCAAATTGCGTCTTGGGCTCCCAGGTATTCGCGATCGGCTACTCTTTTTGTCAGTAACGGAACCAACAAGAGTCACACTCACATAGTGATTCGTGGAATTCATGGTTGTGTTTTGGATCGTCTAGAAGCTTTGTTGTCGTGCGTGGCTTTTCCATCTTGCGCTCTAGCATTCAACATATTTAAATATCGTTAGTGGCGTGATGTTATCTCTTTGGTTTTAAATTGTTTAGGCCTTTCCCCAAAAAGATACGATGAATTTTTGAGTTGTGGGCGGATCATCCTACACCTTGTTGTTGCATATTCCCATGTTTCTCATCCAAAGAAGGTTCAATTGCATCGGTTTTCTGAACCTATTACAAGGATGGATGATTTAAATTAGAAGGCATCTCAATGTCAAATGGTTGCCTAATCAGGTGTACATGCTTTTTCATTGTTCCTGAATTTTGAACTGCATCACGGGATATTGGAAACATCATCATCATATAAACCCATATCAAGCTGGCAACATTCCCCAAGCATGTCATGCTTATACATACCGTGGTCAAAATTGTTTGACAAAATTAATCTTTGAGATGGGAAGATAAAATTTGGACCTAAGGTTGCAACTTTTTTTGGTGGTGAAGATTTGTTTTTTAAAATAATACCTAGAGAGATTTATATAAATATTTACTTACAAATTATCACATCAGTATAACTCAAAATAGTCTCGGTATTTTGAATTGAAAGAAAAAGCCAGTCGCATGACTTGCGAGTTTACTATTAATGAATAGACTAACGTTTTAAATCGAATAAAAAATTAATAATGAACATTGAGAAAATGAAAGTATAAAATTATTGGAATATATATCCGGGAAAAATTACAAAAACGATCCTTGTACCATTGCGACTATTTAATTTTGGTCATCATACTTTATCTTGTGATAGATAGGGTCCATAAAATAATCGCCAATGATCATTTAGGAAAAATTTCAATGACCGACCAAGGTAAGCTAACGGAGGAATACAGGCGGCACTAAATATGGAATGAAAAAAATAATTATGCAATAGATATCATAAAATGTTCCCCATATTACTGTTGATGTTTAATTTTGGTTCTCATACTTTATCTTACGACTAATTAGTCCTTACCCGATCCCAATTTCAAATATATCCTTCCAAATGCAAGTAGAAATTGCTCAATAAGTGCCTAATTAATATGCTAGTTAACACAATTTAAAGAAGTTATCAAAGATGATAAACTGCAAATGTGATTCTAATCTGATTTCTCTTAAGTATCAAAGCTTTTAGTCACGCACTAGCGTATTTGTCATGACTATTGCCCATTTATTGCGGAATTAACATTTTACAGCAGACAATTTGACCTAGAGTTGTAACACTTCTCCCAGTTCAAATGGACTAAATTCTCGAAAGTAATAAATAACGGTGATCATCTAGTGAGAATTGCTGCTAGGTCATCAATTCTAAAGACACTAACACAGTGCTATCGGGTCAAGGCTTCTCAAGAGCAAGCCACGTGTCATTTTCTCATTATTTGTGTTATTGGATTTTCGCGTCAAATAAATATAATGTGCATTACGACGACCAATTGTTACTTATAATACCATGAGCTCCTTATGTGATCTGCATTTTTCGCGTACATATATTGTAAACTCAATTTCACATGTATCGATTTATTTGTTGGACATTACATTTTGACATGTGTTTGTTATTTCTTTCGTTGCCAGTGTCACCAATTTTGGCATCATGTTATCTGGGCTTGTTGTCAAACGGGCATAGTGAAAGTACTCATCAAAACGGACATACAAAATGTGGCTGAAATTTTAAATTTTAAATCTTACTGAAAAAGACCTCAAAAAGACCTATAATAGAAATTTTTGGTACTCGCACAATAGAAAAATCAGAAAAGAAGAGTTTGTATACATTTAGCTTCATCACAATTTCCATTTTTACTTTTAAAAAGTATATGGATTTCTTTATTCTATGTTATATTTTTCAATGGATATTTTCTTCAAAGTTTAATGGCTAAGTGAAAACTAGACATAATCTCTTGTTATCCATTATTTAAATCAAGAACAAAAGTTGTCAAAGAATAAAATAAAAAATTAAAGCTAATGAACTTCTCTCTTATCTAATTTTTTAAAATCAGTTTCAAATTATGTGGATTTTATCTAATCTCATTTCATCGTTTACTTTCTTATAAATGTATCCATTTTGACAAATGCAAGCTATATTTAGATAGGTAAATTTTCAAAGTCGGACGAATCCTCTTCCAAGTACGGATGGATGTGGCTACAAATTCTATACTCTCTATTTGATAGACAATCAAATTACGAAGACTTCTAATTTGCACACATTTTGAGCTTGGGACGTGCTTGATCTATGGTGTTGGAACTCGGGAACTCTCCTTTTCCGCTCCTTCTATCACTAGTGTCTTAATGCAAAGACATTGGTGAGAACCAGACAAACTAATTGAAGTCTTTAAGTTCTGCAATTCACCTGGATCTTTCCGCATTTTCACAACGCGACGATCCATTCATAAGTAAGATACACGAGGTTACCAATCAAATGTAGCTTTCGTTCTACAAAATCATTCATCAAGTCCATTGTATGCAAAAGGAAAAGAACCCACATGAAAGCATCGGAATGTGAAGGAAACTGCGCATTCAGAAGGATGAAGAATGACCGGAATTCAGCCAGAGGAGGATCGAGAGCTAAGCAGCGGCACCAGGTGAGAGAAGCGACAATGCGGGAACGTGGATGGAGGATTTTATACGGGTCGGAGCTTAAATCCGAGTCCTCTATGACCCGCAACAGCTCCGATCCTTAATGCAGCGGGTCGGTCCAGGCCCAAGAATCCTTGCTTCATGGGAACGTTGAGAACAATTAGGCCCATATTAGAGAAACTATATTTATGGCACATGCTAACTTAATCGATTATCCATGGAGTGAGTGCCGGTTTATTACTATTATATAGAAACAAATCCAAACAAGGATTTCAATTTTTATAAAAAACTTATGTAATGCTTCTGTCCGTTTGTTGGATATATCATAGTGACATAGCACCACAAAATGGACAAAATCGGAACATAAATATACATAAGATAATAATACTTATAAGTATCTTACTTACTAGCATTGAATTTAATCTCACAATCAATTTAATTTTCTACCTATATTAATTTTTATTTTTGTATTTAACTCTCTCCACACATGTAAATGTTTTCTTCGCACACATGCGTGTACTCTTTGTATACCACGGGAATAAGCAACTTTTTACATGGATTTAAGAACCTAAATCACAATCAATTCAATCTGTCATTTATCATCACGTGATGCAATAAAAAACATAAAATGGCACACATGACCATTGTTGTTGTTCAGCCATGGATCATGGATGAGTACCTTGTGATGTTAACGGTGATGTATGAATGAAATTATCAAATAATTTTGGTAAACTAGCCTTAAAAGCACAACAATAGTGATCAAAACTATATGTGGAACGACCTATAAATTATGTCCAACTAACAATGCATGTGTCCAAAATGAAAGAATAGTGAATGAGGGTATGGGATTCTTTTTTATATACTCTCATTTGCCCTGTTTCTATTTGGCCCAAAGGAAAAACTTGCCCTGTTTCTCCAATTTCCACCATTTCTGAGTTCTGTTTACTTGTAATGCAACTCCATGAGTTTTATCTTACCAATGCAACTCGATCCAAAGCGGGAGTAATGGATCTAAACGCACTTAGGATTTAAAGCTGAAACTGGCACTCTGGCAAAAGGGTTAAGCTTGCCTTACCAGAAAGGGGATTGTGGGATCTTACCGAGATATGCTTAAACTAACTCAAAGTATGCTTAACTGCAGAGGACATTGAACCAGAAATGATCGTAATCATTATCTTAATTTTTTCTGCTATGTTAATACAACACGAGGATCATATCCAAGCCAGCATTGGAAGGTTCCCAGCAAATCAAACACATCACCGCATCAGAAAAGCTAATCCTTCAATTCACGATGAACTTGAACAGGACCGCCAACATTAGGGTGCAGGCAACAAAAATTGGCCAAGGCAAATTGCTAAGTAGAGTGCATATCAGGTAAGCAAGCTCAACACATCCAAGCACAGCAGCAATCCTAGCAAAGACAAGTTGGAAACTTGGTCCAATATCTTGTCTTCTCATCAGGAAGATTAATATATCCCGGATGATATGGATGGCAACACAGATATGCACAATGCCTTGTGCATTGAGAATTGGACCTATGAAGGCCTCCCTGACCATGATCAGCCGTTGCAAAACATTCCAGATGGCATCAAGATCTCTGTTAACTCCAACTTCATCCTCTAACACAAACCTTGGAATAAAAATCAGCAAATTCTTTTTAGACAATCTGTCTTTTACAGAAGCTCAAACAGTAAGTATCAAGAATAGGCATATAAAATACGCACGGTTAAGCCCTCATGCTTATCAGGCAGAAACAGCGTAAAGCTAATTGCAGATCTTACCTTTTCTTAGGAGGAAAGCTAATAAGACTTTCGATTAACGAGTTCTTAATATGAGTTTCTGTTGATGAAAGAAAGAAACAGAGTGTATATACAGTTGTGTCTCTTCATCAATGTGACAAAATTTTCCCTCGCAAAAACAGGATGTATATACTACCAGAAAAGGCCCGTGCTTACTGGGTAGAAGCTAAGTCTTGGCTAGAACCTAGAAACTGTGTCTTATGTATTCGGGTAGAAGGCTCAAGTAGAAACAGAGTCTCAAGCTACCTGAGATTAGGTACAAGCTCAGTGGTCTGTCTTCAACCGAGCATGAACGCGAGTTTTGGTCCGAGAATGTGCCCAAGTCCCGTTTTCTAGCTTCTACTTGCCACGCGGGTAGCTTGCTCCCAATTGTTTTCTCAGTTCTACACCTCAGATAGTTATGACATGTTTGAGGTCCCTGAAGCTTTTAACTAGGAGGAAAAGCTAAAAAGAGCTTCAATTAATACGTTCTTCTTAATATGAGTTTCCATTGACAAAAGAAAGAAACAGAGTGGATATACTTTCGTGTCTTTTCATCGATGTATCGATGTGAAAGAATTTTCCTTTCAGAAACAGAGTGAATATACAACCAGGTAAGACCCATGCTTACTGGGCAGAAGCTCAGTCTCAGGTATTTGGGTAGAAGACTCAAGTAGAAACCGAGTCTCAAGCTAACCGAAACTAGGATACAAGCTCGGTGCTCCGTCTTGTACCGAGCATGAACCTGAGTTTCGATACGAGAATGTAACCAAGTCTCGTTTTCTAGCTTCTACTTGAGACTCGAGTGGCTTGCGTTCTAGTTCTGGTTCCTAAATGCTACACCGGGAATTGAGCTCTTAAGTGCTGAACATACAAGATCGTAATGCGTCAACAAGTTAAACTGATCTACGTAGGATGCAGGTTTTTTCCCAAACAAATCAGCATTCAGTGGACATGATCAGACATAGGAACAGGAAAGAAAATCAAGATCTTGGCATGATTTAAGTCACAATTCTCCAACTTATTGAAGGACGTTATGCCACGTTTGAGGTTGCTGAAGCCTTACCTCCAACGACTGAAATCAGCTGGATTGTTGTTCTCCATTAACGCTCTGATTCTGAGTTGCCCACCGGAGAGACAGAGAAGAAGAAGAGATGGGGAAAATATTGAGTCACCAGGGAGGTGAGGATGTACGAAAAAGTAGTTGCCGTGAAAGGACCAAAAGACCCTTAAAAAAGCACCGAAACTCCTCCTCCCCTGCTGAAATGAGCGGATTCTCCCTAAGACTGCCATCCTCTTTTGCTGAAGCATTCATCCCTGGTGACTCAATATTTTCCACATCTCTTCTTCTTCTTCTTCTTCTCTGTCTCTCCAGTAGGCAACTCAAATGTGGCCCGTTAATGTACATCTTCCTAAGTGACAAAGCCTTGGCCGATTGCCGTTCTTTATATCCTGATGGCATTCGCATTCATTGCAAATTAGAGAATAGTGACAATTTCTGGTTTCCATGATGTTATGGCTTGCTCTTTGCGAAGTTGGTTTAGATATTCGGACATGACCTTGTGTTGTACTAATATTAGTTTGAATACCTTCTACATCATGAAAGATAAAACCATATTTATGCTAGAGAGGCTATTTCCTTTTTCCATATTCTATTCATTCATTCTCTCCTACACGACCTTCTAAAGAGGGTATTTATGCTTGTAGTGTCCTTTATGTAAAGATTGTAATACCAGAGGAACATTACCATAGGGAATACTCATCCCTCGCCTCATTAGAACCCTTCGATAACCATAGGGAAAACTCATCCCTCGCCTCATTAGAACCCTTCGATAACTAATACAAGTGCAGACAATACATCATAGAACTAAGTGATGATGATATGGGTCAGCCCCTTCTTCTTGACCCAAACATCTTAAGATTTCTGAAGGAACTGGTGTTGCAGGGGTCATGCAAAGACATGGTCCCCTTCCCTTCTCTTTTGAATCAATGATCCTACTCTCTCTCTCTCTATAAATAAAACCATTGTCTCTTGCTTCATTCCTTCATTCGTTCAATCAAGATCCTAGGTTTCAACCTTCTGAGTTTCTGTATACCTTCTTAACGTGGCTTTTTTTTTTTTTTTTTTTCGCATTTTGGAAAGAGAGAAATGCTGACTTCACTCTTGGACATGGATTCTTTATTTCACAAGATGATTTCACGAAACACGATTCTCTCAATATATCTCAACCGTTAATACATACCTCATGTACATGTCTCATTCTTAAGAATTGATTGAGATGCCAATGAAAACATTCTTCAAGGTAAAGGATCTCCATTCTTTTTATGCCTATTAAAAATAGGCTTCATTTATTTCATGGAAAAAAAAATTAGTTCATTTTTTGGAATTTGGTTTGTTTAGGAAAATGAGTTAAGCCCCGTTTGGTAATCTTCCGGGAAATAATTATTTTTGTTTTTTTGTTCTCCGGAATGAAAAAAAGAACAGAAATCCATTTGGTAAAATTTCTGTCCTTGAGAATAAATATCTATTTTTTTTTTTGCTTCCGAGACTAAATTTGGAACAAAATCAAGAAATAGAAAAAAAATTGCTTCTTATTCCCAGGAACAATTCTTAGAATCAGTTCCTTTTTTTTTTCTTTTCTTTTCTCCACTTTTCTTCTCTTTCCCTTTCTCCTTCTTCCTTTTGGCTAGTCGCCGACCCCAACTATGGTCGGCAATCAACCAGACGAGGGCCGGTGACCTCTCGAAGCATCGCCAACCCCAAGCAACGCCGAGCCATGGCAAGGCTCATCGGCCTAAGCCTCGTCATGGTTGGGCAAAGTCGACCGGCGTGGCACGGGCGAGGTCAAGGCGAGCCTTCGGTGAGCTTGCCGGACCTCGCCCAACCCCTGGCCGACGACTGGCTACAAAGAAGGAGGAAAAAGAAGATAAAAAGAAAAATAAAAATAAGAAAAATATAATAAAAGTATTAAAAATTAAAAGAAACAAAAAAATTTAAGAAACCTACCAAACACATTTCTATCTCAAGAATAAAAATTTTGGACAGTTACCAAGTCACATTCTTTTGCTCATAAATTATTTCTGAGAATTAAATAAAAAAAACAATTTCGATCAAAAATTGTTCATGTGTATACAATTGTTACCAAATGCGCCCTTAACGAACTATTTTTTCCAAGTCAATGGAAAACTTATATTTAAATTCAGGAAAAACTAACGAAAGAAAATGTAGGAAAATAAATTTCTCTCTAAAAGTCAAAAATTATTTTCAAAATATGACTAGAAATCAAGCCAGAGACTCCAACGCTATTTCATGGGTCCTTAGCAATGGGCCAGGGTTGAGTCCATCAAGACTGGGCGTTGATAACTCTATAAAAATAGAGTTATTTTACCTATTTTAGGCAACAATTAATGCAATATCTATGAGAATATATTTGGATTTCCTTCTGATTATTTGAATTTTCCTTGTTTATGTAGAATAATAAGATATTGAGAAGATAAGGAAAAGAATGGCAAAAAATCAGGAATTGAAATCAAGAAGCAGTGGAAGATAGATATCAAATCAAAATCATCTAATTTACTCCCTGATTTTATGCGCAATTGCTTAGAACTCCTCTAAATAGGAGAACATTGAGAGCCAAAGAAAGAAGCTAGGTTTTTGTTAAATCGTTTCTCATTTTTCTGAGAGTTTTTCAAGTATTTTGAAGAGAAGACCAAAGTGGTGACAGAATTCTTGTTCTTTGATTCAAGATACTGAGTTTAATTTATATTTTTATTTATTCTTCTGCTATGTTCTAATTTTCTTTTGTTAGGGCTACGATATAGCTTAACCATGATGATGTGAATTTCATGATTTTTATGTTTTATAATTGATTTCATTCATGTGAGTTATATATTATTGTGCATATTGCTTTTGAGTGACTGGCCACCACTTGAATGGTCTGATGTGCATGTTTGAAATTGAGAAGTGATAATATGCAATTGCTCATTATAATATATAACCATGAATTAAACGTGAATAGAGATATACCGCGTTATTTGTGTAGTTTTTGGTGATAAAGTGATTAAAAGACTCATTATAAGCCGGGAATATTCATAGTTTTTAATGCATTTATGTTTATTTTAATTCACATAGAGATATAATGGATTAATAAACTAAGTAGGTTTGTTATACCTAGAGATAGAATAATAAATAGATTAGGAAATTCGGCTATTACATGTTTGATATCGGTCTTGTACCTATAACAATCTGAAATTCATATCTAGTGGTTATGGTGAAATCGGATGCTTTAACATATTTATCTAATTGTTTTACTGCATTTACTCTCCAAATTTTGTTTTTAATTTATTCTCAATTATATTTTGATATGTTAGATAAATTTTAGAATTAATCTATTTTAGTATTTAATTAGTTTATTAATCATTGATCTCCATGGGACGATACTTTTCTCATCATTATATTACTTGTTCGACACATTCACTTGCGTTTAGAATTTTACGAACACGTTTTTAGCACCGTTGCTGGGGATCGTTTGTTTAATACTAATTAATATTGATACAAGATAATTCTAAGTTTAATCTAACTTTCGTTTTGTTTTATTTTTCAGGGTGTACATTGGTTTATGACACGTAGCCAACAAGGGAAACTTGTTGAGCTTGATCCAGAAATCGAGCGTACATTCAAAAGGTGACTGAGAGAACAAAAAAATCACGCTAAGAAGATGACGGACGGTGATAATGAAAATCCGCGTAGACTCTTAAGAGATTATGCTGCACCAACAGTTCAAGGCACCACATCAAGTACTAGAAGACTTGCAATTCAAGCAAATAACTTTGAGATCAAGCCATCACTCATTCAGATATTTCAACAATCAGTGCAATTCAGTGGGCTACCAAGCGATGATCCAAACGCTCACATTAACGCTTTTCTTGAGATCTGTGACACCATTAAATATAATGTAATTACAGATGATGCTATTAGATTGAGATTATTTCCATTCTTTCTTCTCTTCTTACAAGATCAATTATTACATGGAATGATATGGCTAAAAATTTTTTTGGTAAGATATTTCCACTTGCTAAGTTTACGAAGATGCGTAATGATATTACTAATTTTATGCAGATGGATAATGAACCATTATATGAAGCATGAGAAAGATTTGAAGAATTTTTGAGGAGATGCCCACATCATGGACTACCTGTATAGATGCAGATACAAACTTTTTTATAATGGCTCTAATACAAATCTCCATTCTATGATTGATGCAACTGCAGGGAGAACTCTAACTAATAAAACACCAGAAGAAGCCTACAATCTATTAGAGGAAATGGCGTCCAATAGTTATCAGTGGCCTACTGAAAGACTACCAATGTGAAAAGTTAGCGGAGTTCACGAAGTGGATGCTTTTGCTGCAATTGCTGCACAATTTGAAGTACTCAACAAAAAGCTAGATAATATGAGTGTTTCAACCATGAAAATTAAGAATTTGATGTGTGATATTTGTGGTGAAGGACATGTTAGCACAGAGTGTCAGGTAGGTACTACTTTGAAACAATCTAGTGAAAATTCTAATTTTGTTAGGAATTTTAATAGGTCACAGAATAATCCCTACTCCAATACGTACAATCTGGGATGGTGCAGTCATCCAAATTTTCATGGAATAATCAGAATGTGACGAGACCACGGGGATTCAAACAATTAGAAGAGACAAAGTTAAATTTGGAAGATATAGTCACCAAACTTGCTGACACGACTCATGACTTCATCAAAAGCACGGATGTGAGATTTCAAAACCAAGAGGCTTCAATCAAAAAATTGGAGATGCATGTGAGTCAGTTAGCAAGTATGATGTCAAGAAGACAATAGGGTTCTTTACCGAGCAACACAGAGAAAAATCTAATTGAAAACATAAAGGCTATAACCCTAAGAAGTGGTAAACAAGTGGGAGGAGAAGATGTCAAACAGGAGATTTTCAAAGACAAGGAAGAGGTGATCAATAAACAATCAAATTAGACAAGCAAGAGTAAACTTTTTCTAGATAATCCTAAACTACATGTGCCGCCAATTCCATTCCCTTAGCGACTCCAACATCACAAAATAGATAAGCAATTTTCTAAATTTCTTGATGGATTTAAAAAATTGCACATTAACATTCCTTTTGCAAATGCCCTAGCGCAAATATTTAGTTATGCAAAATTTTTGAAGGAGATTTTGGCAAACAAAAAGAAACTAGAGGATTATGAAACTGTGAAGTTAAATGAGGAGTGTTCAGTCAACCTACAAAACAAATTACCTTTGAAATTAAAAGATCCAGGGAGTTTTACTATTCCTTATACTATTAGGGATTCTTACTTTGAAAAAGTATTATGTGATTTAGGTGCAAGTATTAATATGATGCTTTATTCAGTTTTCAAGAAATTAGGATTGGGCGAGATAAAAGCAACCACAGTGTCACTTTAACTAGCCGATCGATCAATTAAATATTAAAGAGGTATTGTGGAAGATGTTTTAGTAAAAGTTGACAAATTATCTTTCCTGTAGATTTTATAGTTCTCGATATGGAAGAAGATTTTGAGATACCACTTATCTTACGTCAACCTTTTCTAACAACATGAAGGGCTCTTATTGATGTACAACAAGGGAAGTTGATTCTTAGAGTTCAAGATGATCTTGTTTCATTTAATGTTTTTAAAGTAATGAAATATCCATCTAATGATAATTCTTGTTTTAGAGTTGAGATAGTTGACAAGTTAGTGAATAAGGTTTTTTAGGAAAATATTTTTAAAGATCCACTTGAAGTATGTCTGATTCGACCAAGGGACAAAGATATTCAGAATGAGGAGATAAAGGAGTATGCAAATTTCATGGAGACAATTCCACCATATTCAAGGAAAAAGGCAATTAAATTTAAGGAGTTTGGACAACACATAACAAAGCCTAAGCCATCAATTGAAGAGCCTCCGATTCTTGAACTCAAACCCTTACTTTCTCATTTGAAATATGCTTATTTAGATGGAGTTTCTTCTTTACCGGTAATTATATCTTCTTCTTTGATAGATTTAATGGAGGAGAAATTGCTCAGAGTATTAAGAGAGTATAAATGTGCAATTGGATGGAAAATAGCTGATATCAAGGGAATTAGTCATTCAATTTACATGCACAAAATTTTGATGGAGGAACAATATAAACCCACTATCCAACCTTAGAGGCATTTGAACCTAAAGATGCAAGAAGTAGTGAAAGCTGAGGTAATTAAGCTACTTGATGCAGGTATCATCTATCTTATCTCTAATAGTTTCCGGGTAAGTCCTGTACAAGTTGTGCCAAAGAAAGGCAGTATGAATGTTCATAAAAACGACAACAATGAATTGATTCCAACTAGGACAGTTATTGGGTGGTGTGTGTGTGTATGGATTACAGAAAATTGAATGATGCAATTAGAAAAGAGCACTTTCCTTTACCATTTATTGATCAGATGTTAGAAAAACTTACAGGGCATGAGTTCATTACTTTCTTAATAGATATTTAGGGTATAATCATATTCTTATTGTACCAGAAGATCAAGAGAAAACTACTTTCACTTGTCCTTATGGTACTTTTGCTTTTAGAAGAATGTCCTTTGGTCTTTACAATGCACCAGCTGCTTTTCAGATATGCATGATGGCTATTTTTTTCCGATATGGTTGAAAAATATATTGAGATTTTCATGGATGATTTTTCCCTTTTTGGTTTATCATTTGATTCTTTTTTAAAGAATTTGGCTTTGGTCTTACAAAAATGTGATGAGACTAACCTTGTTTTGAATTGGGAGAAGTGTCACTTTATGATGCAGGAAGGAATAGTGCTTGGGCATAAAATTTTTCAAAACGAAATAGAAGTCGATCGAGCCAAAGTGGAGGTCATTGCAAAATTATCTCCGCCAACGGTTGTGAAACTTGTCAGAGGATTTTTGGGGCATGCAGGATTTTATAGGCAGTTTATAAAAGATTTTTCAAAAATTGCTAAACATCTTTCTAATATTTTGGAAAAAAGATGCTTCTTTTAATTTTTCTGTTGAATGCATGCAGGTTTTTAACACTTTAAAGGAGAAATTAATGTCAGCACCAATTATGGCAGCACTAAATTGGGATTTACCTTTTGAACCGATGTGTGATGTTAGCGATTCTGAAAAGTAGGAGCTGTTTTGGGACAAAAGAAGAATAAAATTTTTCAAACCATATATATGCTAGTCGAACCTTGTCAGATGCACAATTGAATTATTCAACAACAGAAAATGAACTTCTGGTGGTAGTTCTTGCTTTTGATAAATTTCGTTCTTATTTAATTGGCTCAAAAGTTATAGTTTATTCGGACCACTCTACTCTTAAGTTTCTACTTGAAAAGAAAGAATCAAAACCCTGGTTGATCAAGTTAATTCTATTATGCAAGAATTTGATTTGGAAATCAAAGATAAGAAGGGGACTGAAAATTTAATTGTAGATCATTTATCAAGAATTCCAAATTCAAAGGAAGAGGTAAGATCAATTTTGGAAGAGTTCCCCGATGAGAAATTTTTTCCATCAAGTCCACAAAAATTCCTTGGTATGCTGACTTTGTAAATTATTTGTTAAATAATATTCTTCTTCCTGAATTATCATATCAACAGAAGAAAAAATTCTTATCTTATGTTAAAAATTATTTTTGGGAAGAACATTTCTTATTTAAAGTAAGGAGATGTGTTCCAAACGAAGAAAATGCAAACATTCTACATCATTGTCATGATGGAGAGACAGTAGCCATTTCGGTGCCACCAAAGCTGTAGTTAAGATTTTACAATCTAGATTTTATTGACCCACACTTTTTAAAGATGCATACTCCTATGTAATTTCATGTGATAGGTGTCAGAGAACTGGAAATATTTCAAGAAAAAATGAGATGTCTTTAAACAATATTATTGTGTGTGAATTATTTAATGTTTGGGATATTGATTTCATGGGACCCATTACACCTTCTTATGGAAATTAATACAATTTAGTGGCTGGGAGTACATGTCTAAGTGGGTAGAAGCTGTAGTATTGCCAACGAATAATACTAAAGTTGTGATCAAATTCTTGAAGAAAAATATGTTTACCCGATTCAACACTCCTAAGGCAATCATAAGTGATAGGGGAACGCATTTTTACAACAAACAATTTGAAACACTTTTGAGTAAGTACGGAGTCACACATAAGGTTGTAACCCCTTATCATCCTCAAACTAGTGGTTAAGTAGAGGTTTCAAATAGGGAAATCAAGAGAATTTTAGAAAAAAAAAAATAGTAAATGCCTCTAGGAAAGATTGGTCAATAAAACTTGATAATGCACTTTGAGCCTATAGAACGGCGTTCAAAACTCCAATCAGGATGTCTCCTTTTAGACTAGTGTTTGGAAAAGCTTGTCACTTACCAGTGGAATTAGAGCATAAAGCATATTAGGCATTGAAATTTTTTAATTTTGATATGCAATCTGCAGGTGAAGAAAGATTATTGCAACTGAATGAATTGGAGGAATTTTGCAATGAGGCCTATAAAAATTTTAAGTTGTATAAGGAGCGTACAAAAAAATGGCATGACAAGCACATATTTAGAAGAGAATTCAAAATTAGTCAAAAAGTCTTACTTTATAACTCTCGTCTTAAACTTTTTCCAAAAAAACTGCGGTCTCAATGGTCTGGTCCTTTCACAGTTACATAGGTATTCTCTTATGGAACAGTTGAAGTTGTGCATGACATTGATGGCACATTCAAAGTGAATGATCAATGTTTGAAGCCCTACCTTGAAGATGGTTACAACAAGTAGAATACCACCATTGAACTTTTTTTCTTTTTGGTAAAGAATACCACCATTGAACTTCATACTCCAGAATAGCGATATTTAAGATAGTTTGGCTGAAGACTAGAAAACAAGTGCTTTTTGGGAGGCAACCTAAGCATTTTAACTATTTTTTTTTATTTATTGTTAAGTTTATGTTTTGCAAAAAAAAAAAAAAGATTAACCTTTCTCTGTTTTATCCAGGTTAATTTTTTAGGAATCACCTTTCAAGAGTTTAATCATCAATGTCATCTATAAACTCATCCTACAACCGGGGAGTTTTCTTCTTCCTATTTCTATTTTTCGTTGAGGACACTTTGCTTCTTTTAAGTTTGGGGGTTAAAATCCTACATGCCCCAAAATGTCTTGATTTTGGAGACAAATTTTTTTGCTAAATTTATTTTTTAATCATGATTGCATTCCTTATTGTGAATTTTTATGATTCTTAGGAAAATTTAAATTTTATTTAAACTTGCAATTAATGTGTGAGTTAATTTTAATTCGATTATGTTAATCTAATTACTGAGCACTAAAAGTCCTTAATTTTTTAATTGTGTGTAAATTTAGAGAACATTCATGTGAAGTATGTGATTTTCTTAAAATTTCACCAAAATCTTAGAATTTGTTTGATTTTCTCTTGAGGCGAAATCCTAAGCTATATCTAATCGAGAAAATGATTTAGGCAATTTTTGGATCAATTGAGCCTTTCAAGCTAACCATGTTTATTTATCCTTAGTCACCCCCATTAAGCCTTAATTATTACCCAATTTTTCATTGCTATCCATATATATTTAGCCTAGCCATTATCAAATTATATCATTATCCCATGCCTTATGAACACATTGATTTTTTTTTAGATAAAAAATTATTTGAGCTTAATAGAAATTTGGGAGGAATGATGGAGTATGAAAAAAGAAGCAAAAAAAAAAAAAAAAGATTGTTATGGTTGTTTAGGGTGTATTAAAAAAAAAAATTGCTTTTATGGTTCCTTATCCAACTTTTAATTGAGTGAGCCTTTTGGATGCTCAGTGGGTTGGAAATTTTCATATTATATTAGGAGGGACTCTGGGAGAAACTCCATCATAAAGCAATTCAAAAGGGAAAGAGAGAGAGAGAGAGAGAGAGAGAGAGAGAAGAAAAGAAAGAAAAAAAGAAGAAGAATGAATGATGATATATGGTGGCAGAAAAAATTATCTTAAAGGAGTGAAATTTGACAGTGACATTGACTCTAATTAGATCCTAGAAATCAACGTGTTGATGGGTGATTTGAGTTTAAAATTACCGTTATCTCACCTTTAGCCCAGCCTTACATTACAGCCCTGAAAAAGTTCTATTGATTTTTCGTTGGACAATTAGCTTACACTAGTGGAGAGATGAATGAAAAGCAAACCTATGAGATTTTGTCATAATTATTGAGAATTTTTGAGAGGCTGAATATTAATGTGAATTTATCTAGATTGCATATAATTCGAAAAGGATAAGGATTCTCACACACACACACTTGGATCACATAGTTAAAATTGGTCTTAACTTATAAATCAATTTCAATGTTTGGATGAAATTTGTGTTTTTTTTTAATTGTGAATTTGAGCGATTATGGAAAAATGTCATGGAGGAAGTTGTTATATTGAGTATGTGTTATGTCTTACTTTTGCTCAAGGACTAGCAAAATGTTAAGTTTGGGAGTTTGATAACTCTATAAAAATAGAGTTATTTACCTATTTTAGGCAACAATTAATGTAATATTTATGAGAATATATTTGGATTTTTTTTTTTCTGATTATTTGAATTTTCCTTATTTATGCAAAATAATGAGATATGGAGAAGATAAGGAAAAGAATGGCAAAAAATCAGGAATTGAAATCAAGAAGCAGTGAAAGATAGATATCAAATCAAAATCCTCTGATTTACTCCCTGGTTTTATGTGCAATTGCATGGAGCTTGGATATATCCTCTAAATGTGAAAACACTGAGAGCCAAAGAGAGAAGCTAGGTTTTTGTTAGATCGTTTCTGAGAGTTTTTCAAGTATTTTGAAGAGAAGACCAAAGTGGTAACAGAATTCTTGTTCTTTGATTCAAGATACTGAGTTTAATTTATATTTTTATTTCTTCTTCTACTATGTTCTAATTTTCTTTTGTTAGAGCTACAATGTAGCCTAATCATGATGATGTGAATTTCATGATTTTTATGTTTTACAATTAATTTCATTCATGTAAGTTATATATTATTGTGCATAATGCTTTTGAGTGACTGACCACCACTTGAATGATCTGATGTGCATGTTTGAGACTGAAAAGTGATAATATGAAATTGTTCATCATAATATATAACCATGAAATAAACTTGGATAGAGATATACCGCGTTATTTGTGTAGCTTTCGATGATAAGGTGATTCAAAAGACTCATTGTAAGTCGAGAATATTCATAATTTTTAATGCACTTATATTTATTTTAATTCACATAAAGATATAGTGGATTAATAAACTAACTAGGTTTGCTATACCTAGAGATAGGATAGTAAATAAGTTAGGAAATTCCGCTATCACATGTTTGATATCATTCTTGTACCCACAACAATTTGAAATTCATATCTAGTGGTTATGGTGAAATCGGATGCTCTAACATATTTATCTGATCCATTTACTGCATTTAGTCTCCAAATTTTGTTTTTAATTTATTCTCAATTATATTTTGATATGTTGGATAAATTTAAAATTAATCTATTTTAGTATTTAATTAGTTTATTAATCATCGATCTCCGTGGGACGATACTTTTTCTCATCACTATATTACATGTTCAACACGTTCACTTGCGTTTAGAATTTTACAAACAGGCGTAGGTCCATTGAGGCTAGGCTTCGGCCCATCAAGGTTGAGCTTGGGATCCCGATGCTTAGTCCTTAATGTTTGGGCCTGTGTCCACAAAGGCTAGGCATCCACAAAGGTTAGGCTTGAATTCATGGAGGCCGCGCCCATATCCTCAAAGGCTAGGCCTGGGATCTTGGTGCTCATTCCCGACTCCCCAATGCCCTAGCCTAATACCCTTGTACTCATGCTTAGATCCTTGTTGCCCAACCTGAGTCCATTGACGTTGAGCTTGAGTCCACAGAATTTAGGTCGAGCAGCAAGCACGAGTGTTCTGGGCTAGCCTCAATGGACACGGGCTAAAGCACCAAGGACACAAGTATGAGCATTGAGGTCCCAAGCCCAACCTCTATGGCTTGTGCCTAGCCTCCATGAACTAGGGCTTGGGAGTTGAGGACCTAAGCAAGTGCTAAAGTCCTAGGCTCAACTATTGTGGATGCTAGCCCACCTTGAAGGACCCAGCTCGAGGTGCTAAGCAACTGAGCATGGGCATTGGGAATCTTGAGCCCGACTTCTATGGGCCCATGCTCAATTCCATGATTGCCCATGCCCAAATTATTAACATCTACATAGTGCATGTCTATTTAAAAAATTAAAAGCAAGTTTTCCTATCCAAATTATTTCTTAGAAAATATTTAGAAAATGTCAAATTTTCCATGAAACAATAGGAGACCAATATGTTTTTTGTAGATTTGCCCTCTATTCCTTTTTTGTATATGTTAATATATTCGAGTTTATATTCTTGATTTCCGAGCGACTCAAATTCTTGAAGCAAAGTAATCAAGAACATATTAAGTGGTTATAAATGGTTTTAAATCTATGGAAAGTAAGATTTATTGTCGATAGTTATCGACCCCTTTTTCTTAAATGTGGTTCTTTGTCTCACAAGGCATAAGTGTCTCAACATATCTCAATTGTTAATACGTGCCTCGTTTACATGAATCAAAAAGTGAAGAATTGGTTGGTCTCCGTTAATACTAGCTTGGACATTTACCTTGTGTTCTATTATTACATTCAAAGGAGGATATAGGATGATAATGGTAATTTTACATAAGATCGTGGTGCAATTTAAGATTGAGAAATGATGAAATTGGAGAAACTAGGCAATTTATTATTATTATTATTATTATTATTAGTGGTGGTGGTGGTGGTGGTAGTAGTAGAGAACCAGGGGAAACGATGGGTACATTAGAAAGAATAACATGATCCCCGTTCGCTACTCTTTCGTTTTTGGATACACACATTGTGTGTTTGATATAATTTGTAGATCGTTCCTCATGGTACTAGCTCAACATTTTCTATACAAAAAAATTTAAACTAAATTAGTTAAATGGACATCAAAGCACACACGTAGAGCAGGCTAGACAAGTACAGGCTTGATTCATCACTTGGTCACCCGTTCACGCCATAAGACATTATCCAGATTACCGAAGCTATGATTTTATCACTATTTTAAGACCGGTTTACCAAATTTACTTGGTAATTTCATTCATACATTACTTGCTAATGTAACAGGGTACTCATGCCTAGTCGATGGCCAAACAACAACGGCCATTTGTGCATGTCATGTATTTTATTTCATCACATGGTATTAGCACAAGAACCAATCCGATTGAGATTTAGGTTCTTAAATCCGCACAAAAAAAGTTGCTTTCTTTTCCTACTATAAAAAGAGTACACGCCTGCATGTGGCAAGAAATGTCTTTGCCACTAGAGAAATCAAATGTCTTTGATCATGAATGTGACACCCTAAATAAGTGCCAAATTGGTCCCAGCCTCCAAAGGGCATGGGCATCATGAAAGGATGAATGTCGGATTTCATGTGCAGGTATATGGGACAGAGTAAAACTGAACAAACATCAAGACATTTACCCTGAAGGTTGAAGTCCGCGGATGAATGACCGTAGGGGGAGGTGACAAATGCAACATAAAACGACACGATGCCAAGACCCAAAATGTGTGAGAGGAAAAACACAGACACAAGGACTTGCGTGTCCTGAAATTTACATGGAGGTACTTATTCTGCAGAACAAACTCCTTATCTGAACCTTAAGAAAGTTTTATGATACCTTGACACTGTCACAAATTATCTCCGCAGCATGAGTATAGATAATGGAATCAACTGACAAGGAAAAGTTGAACTGAATCGGTTGGAGTTTAAAAATGACTTAATCATTCTAGAATGAGATTTTAAGAGACGAACATAAACATCTCTAATACCGTTTGACCTTTCTTCTTCTATATACACAGATTAACTTAAAATGGATTCCAAAAGATAAAACGGAAAAGCTTTCCACCGCAAGGCATCTACTTGGGTCAGTACAAATGAAAAAACTACAAGCAACTTCAACACCATCTCCAATAGTTCGAAACTGCAGGTCCTGTCCATAGAGCATGTGACTGTAGGATCTCTCGGCGCTGCTCTGTTTTTCTTGGCAGGAAGCCAGGAAGAGTTATCAGTTGTGACAGAATACAAATGCAGAAACATACCTATACCGACACTACCTTCAGCAAAGCACATCAACTTAATACTGAAAAACAAAAGAGAGGGGGAAAAGGAATTGTAACTAAATGGCCGCTCTGTTGCATTCTGGACTTGCTAAAAAGGCATGATCACTAACGTATATTCGGGAATCAAATATGCACCTTATAAAACTTCACAGCTATAACAACCGTTGGCTCCTCTTTGTAAAGTTATTTTTGGACTTGGTCCTTTGTCAGGCGGTTGCGATATCTGGACCATGTTTTACAACAATAATTACCAAAAATCCATTAAATGATCTAGTGCGCGAGCGAGAACAATGATTGTATTTTGGAACAAGATTAATTTAGTAGTATACCCCATGATATGATGGTAACTTTCCATGTTGAGCCGAAAAGAGTCCAATATAATAGTCATTCTACCGAAAAAATTGAGAAAGGAAAGTGAAAACTTTCGCGGTCGCCCCTGACATCTACGCCAATCACTCCCCCAAAAAGTCATATATCGAGGGAAAAGCTATGTCATTGTTTATTCGTGCCCTGATGAGTGATGCTTAGTTTAGATGCTATGATGTGTTAGGTATTCGCTTGTTTCACTCAAAAGTGTCCGATTGACAAATTTGAGAGTCCTTCCACCGATTACCGCATGCAGGGAGACTTTGGCGATGGATTGAGGCAGAAGTTTGTTGATCTAGGTTGTGATTGGGCCTATGGATGATGGTTAGAACTTGATGTGGATAAATTTTAAGTAATTAAGTGTGCGATTGATAACCATTATATTCCTGGAAACAATTTCTATTTAAATAAAAAAATTATTCTGTTTTCTAGACGAGTTTTTGAGCATTTAAAGGTGTTTAAAATTTGCATAAAATTTATATTCCTAAAATAGAAATGTGTTGAATACAACCGTCAAATTTTTTTGTGACTTAAAATTTCTTTTAAATTTTAAATAATTTTATTATATTTTTCTTTTCTTATTTTCTTTTTCTTCTTCTTCTTCCTCTAGCCGGTTGCCAACCACGGCCGAGATTGGCCACTGGCCAGAAGAGAATGGGCGATCAGCGCGAGCCTCACCAGTGGCTGGTCAAGCTTCACTCCCTTGGCTGGGCGAGGCTCTCACGAGGTTGTCAACTAGAGGAAGAAGAAGAAGAAAATGAAAAAAATAAAAGAAAAAAAAATTGCTTGATTCTTGAGTCGTTGATATAGTAATTCAAAGTCATGGTAATTGACTAGGCAATCATTCAACAATTAAATATGTGCATTCCCTTATCTTTAGTTAGCATATTTCTTTATCTTTAACGAACTAAATCCATAAATTAATCCCCGGTTATTAGGTAGCATCAAATATTGACTACATATGCTTACTAAGCACCGGAGGTATACAAGTAGTGCTAACGTGAAATGAAAAAGATGATTATTCAAAAGAAATTACAAAATGATTAATATATTATTGTTGATGTTTAATTTTGGGGGTCCTCCTCTATTTTATTACAAATTTAGTCCTTAACCTGACTTCCGATTTTCAATTTCAAATATTTTCTTATATGTGCAAACGGAAATTGCTAAATTCGTCCCAAATCAATATGCTAGTTCACATAGTTTAAAGAAGTTATCAAAGACAATCTACACAAATAAACTTGCATGTGCGGTTCCAATCAAGCTTTCCTAAGTATCTAATAGTATCACTTCTAACCATTTTATGAACGATAATTTAGCCTATACTTGGAATGCTTCCCCTAGTTCAAATGGACCAAAATGCTCAAGGGCTGCTGCTGAGTGCTGATCGATCACTTAGAATTGCTGCAGGTAGACACAACGAGTTATTGATCTAGGTTTCCTCAGGAGCAAGCCATGTATCAGTTTTTCATTGCCTCTCTGTCGTCTTATAACTAGATTAAAGAATGACCAAAACTATCAATATCAAAGGGCCAGCGGTCGGAAATGCAGCAAGGTCGGTGGGAGCCAGGCTCGAATCTCCGGGCGTTTTTATAATTCTTTTAATAATCCGGTTGGGCTTTCTAGCGATGGGAGATTAGTCACCGGAAGACTTGCTGGCTAGCTCGTGCAATCAACGATAAATTCCGTCGCCTTAGTAAGCTAGCTTTGGTTGCTAAGCAAGCCTGGTTCTCCGGGCACTACGGTAGCATTGGGCGGGCACGAGCGATCTGGTGTCCGAGCCAATTGGTCAAACGACAACTACTTCGCTTATTAGATTATTATTAACCGCCTATCCCAAAATGGAATTGAAACGTTTCTAATATTATATTTTCTTTATATGTTTTCCAATTACATGAATAGTGATGATATATATATACCTATGTATAATAAGAATATTGCACTTTACACATGTAATTAGCATTTGACAATATATCTATTGTGAGAAAAAATTCGTTCCACTAGGATATCATTAATTCATGTATCCTATATTAATGCTTTACTGAGCCTTTGATGCATAGTAAAATAGCGGTAAAAAAATCATCAAATTCCACGTTTGCCCTTATTGCTTTTCCACCTTATTTCTCTCTCTTTTTTTTTTTTCTTTCTCCTTTGTTCTTTTCATTTATCAATAATAAGAAAAACATGTACCTTTTCGTTTATGTTTGTTGATTAATCCTTTGAAGAAGAGGAAAATTCAACAAGATAAAGAAAGATCTGAAGGTTTGTTCTTTCACTTTTAGAGTTCCTATTATTTTTTTAATGAAATTCAGGGATCCTAAAAATTCAAAATGTATATTCTTTCAAAAGAAAAAGGAAAAAAATTATGAAGTTACTCAAAAATAATAGAATTCAAGCAGAATTGATTGAAACAATTGGATATTTAATTACTTGAATAGGCCTACATAGTTTATAAAAGGTATATACAACACAAGAATATTTTTCTATCACTTCAGACAAATAAATAGCAAATTAAGTGGCAATTAAAGAATTATAATAACGCAAATGTTATCTATCAAAGATAATTTCTGTAAATCTCAAACCATGCTTAAAAAAAAGCTGTTTATTATTTTTTGATGTGCCGAACTATATAACAAATTATTTTCTCGCAAGAACACACGGGTGCCCATTGTTTTTGCACTATTATTACATGTTAATGCCACATGACAATCTTTAGCCATTACTTCGCACCTTTTGTTTGCATCTAGACGAAAAAATCAACATTGATCCTAAAATCAGATTGAACATTAGTTTACCGATCAAATACGCGACAAATATAAAGTATCAGGATCAAAATTGAATGGGTATACTCGTACATAAACCATTTTTGTGATTTCCCTTCGAGTTATAAATTATGATTTACGCGTCATTGCTATCTAATGATAACTCTAAAAAACCTAAAATACTTTCTTCGGTAAACATCAATGATATAATTGTATCTTTGGGGGCAAAAAATGATAATTAATGTGTTACATCATTAACATCATTAATTCCCTTATCCAAAGAGCTACTTGAGTATCTGACGATTGAAGACTATAATTGGTAATAGCTATCGTGGATTAACTTGGAGTTCTAAAAGATGTACTACTGGAATTTAGCACCGTGGATTGACTCGGAGTTCTAGAAGATGTAGCACTGGAATTCAAAATATTTTCGCTTCCCTCTCTACACCTTCGCCTAATCTTCTTCTTCCAATCCCGCCAATTTTTCAATGACCGCCTCATAAAAATCCATGGCGTCAGTGTAGAGAGAGAAGCAAAGAACTCAAAAATGGAGTTCACCCTGAGCGGCGACCCCTTGAAGACCCCGGCTCGCTCCATCACTTGCCTCTCCCACGTCAGTGACGACATCGCCATTCAAGCATCTCCTTCCAGATCATTCAATCATTTCTCTCCACATTTCTTCTTCTTCTCCGTCGTCCCTCTCGCCCATAGCTCCGGCGGCCGCCGAGGCACATGGCCAACGGGGGAAGAAGATAGAAGGAAAAGGGCAAAAAAAAAAAAAAAAAAAAAAGAAGAAAGAAGAAAAAAGGAAAGGAAAGGAAAGAAAAAAAGAAAGTAATTAAAAATAATAAATTGAGTAAGACAAAATGCGTCTCATGGTCTCCATGTACCCTTCATCTCTTCGACCCATAAAGTTGAACAAAGTAGTCGGTTTAATAGCTAAGCCAAAACGATCATAACTTGGAGCGACTTCCTTCCCCTAAATCTCGATTGTTCAAGCCTATCTCCTAGAAAATCTCAGTTCTCTCACCGTTTTTACATATAAAAAATATGTATAATCGTATTTGTCGACATCTAATGTGATTCTTTCTCAAATTCTCTGAATCTGACAGCTTTATTCCATTCATCGCACCTTCTTCCCTCTTTTCTGCTTGGACCTAATCAAAACCTGAGATGAGGAATTTGGTTTTTCAAACAGAAAATAGAATTGAATTATATAAAAGGAGAGACGGATTCATTTAACAAATAAATAAAACTTTAAAAGAAGTGTCGATTTCAATTATGCTATTGATTAAATTTTGTTTGTCCAATCTCACCCTAGTACAAAATAATTAACTTGACAAGTTATTTGCGTTGTGAAAATAATGTAATCTCATCCCTAATAAGATCTGAGAAAGAACAAATTAAGAAAGAATCCAAGAAATGCTTTAATTCCCAATTTCCCATCCAAAAGCCAGTATTGTGCCCAAACGCAGAGACTTCAATTAAAGTATCCATATCCAATCATATTATGGAAAAAAAAAAATCTTTGATTTTTTTAATATATAATTATTTTCCTGAATTTAAACATTAATCTTCCACTGACTCATTTTTGTAAGCAACCAATTCTTAACATTGATGCATGTAAATGAGGCATGCATCAATGACTGAGATATGTTGAAATACTTATGATCCACAGCAGCATTCTGTGGAATAAAGAATTCTTGTCCAAAAGCAAGTCAGCATTTCTCTCTCTTCTTGAAATGGGAAAGAGAATCCATGTTTGAAAGGGATGAAGAAACCCCGGAAGCCTGAATCCTCCGACCTTCAATTGCTCAAATGGATGAAGCAAGACGGAGAGGAGGGGATTTTATTTATTGAGGATGAGGCATGCTTAATGCACAGCGTCTCTCAATCGGGGTACAAGGCCAACGAATTAGTTGAGAGACACTGTGCAAAGCACATGTTAACCTTGCAATGGGTATTTCACCCACCCATTCACCTTCACCGACACCCGGCACAAGTAACTATTATATCGGCCTATCAGTTCCTCAAACACCCTTTATAAGATGCGGTGGAGTCTACCCTCCTCACCTGAAGGTCTCTCTAAATCTCGAGTGCAATATTTTATTCTCCACCAATAAGGGAATACCCACAATATTTTACATTTCAGAGTTTAGACAAAACAGCTTTAGAATATATTTGGGTCCACGTTGGGTGCGAATGGTAACGTTTCTATTCTTTTTCTGTTCCAGGAAACAGAAACAAAAAAAAGTGTTTCTGTTCCGGGGAACGGTTTTTGAACAAAAGAACGCGTTTGGTAATGTTTGTTCCGGGAATAAAAAATGAGTAGAAACACGTTTGGTAAATTTTATTCTTTTTTGTTTCTTTTAATTTTTAAATATTTTTATTTTATTTTCCATTTTTCCTTTCTTTTTTTTTTTTTTTCTTCTTTCGGCTTGTCGCCGGCCTCCGTGACCGGCCGACGGGGCCGGCAGCCTTGCCCAGCCACGGCGAGGCTCGCCGGCCCCCGGCGAGGCCAAGCCTCGCCGTGGTTGGGCGTGGCTTGACCTCACCATGGCCGGGCGAGGCCGCCGACCCTCGACGGCGTCGCCGGCCCTCGACAGCTGGTCGCCGGCCAAAGAAAAAAGAAGAAAAAAAGAAGAAGAAAAGAAGAAGAAAAGAGAAGAGAGAGAAGAAGAGAAAACGTTTCTTTTTGGCTTTGAAGAAGTGTTTCTTTTCTCCAGAAACAACTTTTTTGTGTTTCTTTTTTTTGTTTCAATTTTGTTCCGGAAACAAAAAAACAAAAAAAGAACAAAAACGCAATCAAACGCGTTTCTGTACTTTTTTTGTTCCCGGGAACAAAAAAAAGTACAGAAATGTTCTAAAAACGTTTTTTTGGAACGTTTCCATGCACGCCCGTTGAGTGTCGACATGCTGGACAGGACAAAGGAGGAATGGTACTAAAGGTTGTACCACGTGTCCAAGGTTAAGTGGCCTTCCACCCAGCAGTTGGGAACGGGAAGCTTTTTTTTTTTTTTCCTTTGGACAAGGTGGGAACGGGGAGCTTGGAGGGTGGGAAATGTAAACGCTCACATCACGCGCGCCCGAGTGGCTGTGTCCTGTGCCCTTTTCTTTTCTCTTCCTATGTGACCTTCGTAGATATTGTGTGCTACAGCTCCGCTGCTCGTGTAACATTGTAGAGTCTATCGCGAGGAATAAAGCAAATTATAGTACAACGTACTGTTTTCTTCACGAACATCGACCAAATATCAAAATGATTTATATTTATTACTTTGTCGATTGGGCCGCGTTTGTATTTTTGGGGAGTTTCATGAGTTATAATTTACGGCTGACTTCAGTCAAGCATGAGTTATAATTAAAACAGCATGGCCGAAAGTTTACTTTTAATAAAAGAAATGGATTTACTTGATCAGAATTTTGGAAAGGCCGGTGCCCCCTATTGAAACATGAAAAGTGGCCCAATGAGAAGTCATGTTTCCTTCTATTTATCTAGCAAACTATTTCCTAATTTTTTATGAATATGTTTATAAAACTAACATATTCACTGGGGGAAACATCAGTAATATAATTGTATCTTTTGGGGGCCAGAAGTGATAATTAACTTTTGTATAATTGCTTCCCCGAGCCAAAGACCAAAAGCGTCGTCTTCCAATCCCGCCAATTTTTCAGCGACCCCCTCATAAAAATCTGTAGCGTCGCTCGCTGCAGAGAGGGAAGCGAAGAGCTGGAAAAATGGAGTTCACCCTGAGCGGCAACGCATTGAAGACCTTGGCTCGCTCCATCACTTGCCTCTCCCGCGTCGGCACCGACCTCGCCATCCAAGCTTCCCCTTCCGAGGTCATTCCATCGATTTCTTCTTCTCCTCCGTAGTCTCTCTCGGCCGCAGCTCCGGCATGTGGCCACTGAAATCAACGTCGATCATCGTTCCTCAGCTTCATCTATCTGAGTGAAATAGCTACGGCAGTTGCCTTCTTCGTGTGCCCTTGCCGAGTGATACTTAGTTTAGATGGCTATGATGCCGTGTTAGGTATCGGCTCATTTCGGCCGATACAACGTCCGATTGAGAAATTCTGAGAGTCCTTGCACCGATTGCTGAGTGCGTGGAGCTTTTGGCGGTGGATTTGAGGCAGAAATTTGTTGACATAGGCTGGGATTTGCCCTGTCGACGGTGATTAGAACTTGATGTGCCTAAATCTGGAAGTGACTAAAAGAATCTGATGCTGTTGATAGGGTGATTCGAAGTCGTTATATCGTAAGAAGAACTATCCGTAATACTCAAGGAAAATGTCGAATGGTGAAACCATGGGAGAAAAGCCTTGTAGATAACCTTGTCTATGTGCTGCTGTTCTGTCTTGATAATTGTCATCGGCCTTTACAATTGTGGATAGATCCTGTGGAAGAGTTTGTGCAGTACACTCATAATGGCAACCCAGTCTATAGACGTGACTTTTGCTGTCAAAGAGTTGAAGGTGTTCCATCTGATCTGTTTTTTATTATATTATCTATCGAGACATTTGGGTCGCAAATGCAGCTAAAAGTTGTTGAACATATGACTTCACTTTCAAACTTAGCTCCATTTCCTTAAAATGAGTCCACCTAGAGTCCACCTAGTTGCTGAAATCCTATTGGGGTCACATTCAGGACCATCTTTTATGTCGAAGTTTTTCCTTGTTTTTCCTGTGAATATGATAGTATTTAATGTCTGTCCATCTCGTGGAAATCCAGGCATTTCTTGCATTCTGTGAGGGATGTGAAGTGGACATTCATTTGTACTTTGAGAAGGCTGGCGAGTAAGTAAATTCTGAATGCTCTTTCGACTCTTACCTTCTATCCATTTTTTTCCATGCTTCACTTCAATTTTGTATATGCAAATAGTTCAGATGCAACGGGTAGTTTTCACGCAATCAGTCCATAACTGGTTTTAATAGATGCATAACTGCTAGTTATCTGCTCAGAGTTTTAATACATGCTAATGCATAGCTTCACTATCACAATTGTAAAGGCCGATGACAATTTTTACTTCTGAGCTGAATGTCATAAAACAAGAGACTATCATTAAAAATTTGGTTGATAGAATATAATGCACCTTCGAATCAAGTTTGGATAATAATGGTTTAAGGAAGTTTTAGCTTGGATTATAAATGGTTTATTCATCGAGTTTAATGCAAGGTGCTAGTAAAGTATGCCAGCTAAGAATATCAGTGCAATAACTTGATGGTTAATGTAAATCTTTTGACTTTTTTTTTTTAATACTAAATTCATGGTTTCAAAGTGCAACATCACTGCCGTCATAGGGGGGCTTAGGTGCAACTAAATGCAAAATAGATAAGAATAAAGTACTTGATACAACTGAATGTTTTTATGCAACAGGCCTATTTTGATGGCCCCTAAATTTGGCATTGATGAAGGGGCCCCTTCCAATTTTGATGCTATGCTTGTACTGGCCACCATGCTTAGCTCCCAATTACATGAAGGTACTACTGGACCTTCAGCAAATGGAATGCCAGGCCAGGCTGATACTGCGGAAGCTTCTGGAGAACAGCCAGAGAGGAATAGAACAAGTGCTTCAGAGAGTCCATCAAATCATACCAGAATATGGTCTAAACTCTAAGGTGAGTAATCCTCGTAGCTTGTAGTACTGTCATCTCAATGATGGCAAGGAAATTGACTTTGCTTTGCTCTAAAATGAAATGCTGTGTATGCCGTCAGTAAGATACTTTGTTTTTGGAAGTCAACAGGAAGGTATCTCTTGGGAGTTAATTTGAGTGGTTTACTAACTTTGGGCAGGAAGTGCTGCAAGAAGTGTGAGTGGTTCTGACAGAAGGCAAGTTCCAGAAGAAAGGATCCTAAGGGCTGGTGATCAATCAGGAATTGAAAGGATCGGCACTATTCAAATATCAAAAGCTGCATCAGCTGAAGGAAACACCCAAACTGGTCCAAATTCTTCATCTCTCAATCTTTCTCAGTTTGTATTTATGATGAACATCATCTTTATCTATAGGTCGAATTATTTTGCTCTCTTACAAATATTTCTTAATAAAGTTGCTACTTTCTCATTTGCCTATTTCCCCACCGTAAATGCTGCTTTGCAAGAAGGCATTTGGCTTAGGCCAATTGATTGTGCGACTTTATCTTGGGGTCTTGCAAAATTTTACTCTTTATTCATGCATCAAGAAGGAAAATGTTTTGGCAGAAATTCATGTATGTCCTACCAAACCTGTAAGCATTTCTGTTTTTCCATGATTTAGTGTGAGTGTCCACCTGAGACCATAGACAAGGTGGAGCAAAACTATTTTCCGCTTCTCACTCGACTGTGAACCCAGAGGATGCGTTGCACATACCTGTGCAAGTACCTATTTCTGGAAGACTGAATTCACATGTCTTTCTTGGGCTTCTCAGTATCGATTCAATTATTCTGCTTGTATCACATCATTTGTCAGTGGTTCTAAATGTTTTTGGAGGCAAAGGTACTGAACAAGTTGTCACTTACATAACACTAATTAGCGCATCATAAGTATGTTCATGCAGTTTGTTAGTAGTTGAATTGGATAATTCCTCTAAAGCGATTCTCTTCATTCTTCTCTTGTATAGATGGAATGGTTTTTCACAACGTCATCCAAGTAATTGGGTTGATGCCAATGAGGATGAGGATGATGATAACAAGGATAGTGATGAACTGTGTTCGATCAACACCGCCATGCTATGAAGATCAATAACATTATGTTTCCTGTGATAACATTATGCTATGATAATGTTTCTCTCTTAGTTTTACTGGTAAGTGCTCGTGCCTTCTAATGCTCGATGCATCCTGTCCTGTCTTCCTTCAAAGAGTTGGAGTAGTGTCTTGGTTGCTTTAAGCGTCCTTTGTCATTTTTTTTCTTTTCTCGTTTTTTTCTCCTACTTGACTATACATTAGTGCCTGTGCCAATTTAATAGTCCACCTTGCATCAAAGCTGCCATTTTAATGCACTTCTTTTTCCCTCTCTCTTTTGTTTTTCAGTATTAAGTTGATGCGTTTTGCTGAGTGAGGTATCGATAAAGGTATGGTTCTACACTCTATTCTACAACAATTTGTTCCTGGTTTCGTGCCATTAAAAACAGAGCAGTGTCGCCTACTTCTTACAATAGACATGCTTAATGGACAGGATATAGCAATTTAGAACCATCGGAAATGGTGTTTAGACCTTCTAAAATCTGTCCGATAATTCCTTTCTAGCTTTGCAACTTCAAATGCGGTGGTGGTGGTTTGGGGTGCTCAATACCATCTCTAAAACAGCTATTCATGGGGAGATTTATGACTTGTTTGATTAAAGTTTCCGCTGCCTTCTATACTGAGTTTCTGTGATGTCCTCGTACTCCGTCCGTTTGTGAAAATACAATGTCAGTGTTTCTCCCACTTTCTTTCTCTACTATATGTATCAGCACATTCAAAACGTTAAGAAGACTGTTGAAGTTTTTTGACTAAATAGATCCCTTGCCATAGAAAGCTTCTGTTTTGTCTGTTAAAAGACATTTTAAGTCAATTTGTGTATATTAAAGAGGAAGCAGTCAAAAGTTTTTTGAGATGTTCATTTTCCTTTCTTAAAATCACATTCTAGAATGATTACGTCATTTTTAAACTCCAACGAATTCAGTTTTAACTTTTCCTTGTGAGTTGCTTCGATTTTCCATACTCAAGGATGGCAAATTTCCAGTGTTCTGATTTGTGACATCTTCAGCTGAGGTAATTTGTGACAGTGTCAAGGAGTTTGTTCAGCGGAGTAAATCCCTCCTTTTTGTCAGTAATGGAACCAACCAGAGTCAGAGTGATTCGTTGAATTCAAAGTTTACTTGCCCTGAGAGGTTGCCTAAAGCACGAACTGATTGTGGTCTGGAACGTCTAGAAGCTCTCTTGTCGTACGTGACTCTTGAGTTGTGGGCGTATCATCCTACACCTTGCTGTTGCATATTCCCATGTTTCTCATCCAAAGAAGGTTCAGTTGCATCGGAAAACCGAAAGCTATTGTAAGGATGGATGATTTAAGTTATAAGGAATCTCAATGTAAGATGGCTGCTTAATCAGGTGCATGTGCTTTTTCATTGTTTCTCAATTTTGAATGGCACCATGGGGTATTGGAACTCTCCCTTTTCGCTCCTTCCAGCACCAACTAACTGAAGTCCTAAGTTGTGCAATTCACCTGGAGCTGTCTGCATTTTCACAACGCAATGATCCATTCATAAACAAGATACATGAGTTTACCAGTCAAATGCAGCTTTCGTTTTACACAATCATTCATCAAGTCAATTGTATGCAAAAGGAAAATAACCCACATGAAAGCATCGGAATGTGAAGGAAACTACGTATTCAGAGGGATGAATAATTAGCGGAATTTAGCCGGAGGAGGACCGAGAGCCATGCACTGGCAGCAGATGAAAGAAGGCACAAGGCGGGACCGTGGATTGGGGATTTTAAACGGGACAGAGCTTAAGCCCCAGTCCTCTCCATGACCCGAACAGATCCAATCATCGATGCAGCAGGCCGGCCCAGGCCCAAAAGCCCCCGCTGCATGGGAACATTGAGAACAATTAAGCCATACTAGAGAAATTATATTTATGGCCCATGCTAATTTAATCGATTATCCATAGAGTGAGAGCCAGTTAATTACTACTGTATAAAACAAATCCAAATGAGGATTTCAATTTTTATAAAAAAAATTATGTAATGCTTATGTCCATTTGTTAGATATATCATAGTGACATAGCTCAACAAAATGGACAAAATTGCAGCATAAATATACGTAAGATAATAATACTTTATATATCTTACTAGCATTGAATTTAATCTTACAATCATTTAAATTTTATACCTATATTAATTTTTATTTTTGTATTTATCTCTCTCCACACATGTAAATGTTTTCTTCACATGCATGCGTAGAGGTAAGCATGGTCCGGGTAAGCGGTTCTCACCTTGAAATAGGGAATTGCCTGTTGGTTCCTTGACCGTCGGTTCAATCTAGTTCTCAAGTAGATCCATGAAACTGGTCCCATCAAGCTTAATGCACTTAGTGCAACATTTTCCAATAAGCCAAAGTAAAATAAAAAATAGAGAACATTCTTATTCTTAATAGCAAGATAAGTAAAAAGATCGGACTCATACTGAAATTTGAGAGTCGATGCCGTGAGTCGATGAGTGTGAGACGACTTATATGAGGTGAGAGTGAGACAAGACAAGCATTCAATTAATGGGTGTCGAGCTTCAAATTATGGATTTTAGGGTTTTCATTTTTCTTAATTTTTTTTTCGTTGGAAATTTTTCTTCAAAATTAAATGTATATATTTATATATTACTGATCCGGTCCAAGTGGGTGAGTACGTGGTTCCACACTTAGAACCAAGAACTAGATCGGTATCCACTAGTTTCCAGTTCTTTTGCACACCCCCGTGTATATGTGTACTCTTTTTATACCACGGAAGTAAGGCAACCTTTTACATGGATTTAAGAACCTAAATCACAATCGATTTGATTCGTCATTTATTATCATGAACCAGACTCAAAAGCACAACGATAATAATCAAAACTATATGTGGGATGACCTATAAATTATATTAAACTAACAATGCGTGTATCTGAAATGAAAGAATAGTGGATGAGTGCATGGGATTTCTTTTGTATACTCTCATTTGCCCTGTTTCTATTTGGCCCATAGGAAAAACTTGCCCAGTTTCTCCAATTTCCTCCATTTCCGAGTTCTGTTTACTGGTAATGCAACTCCATGAGTTTTATCTTACCAATACAACTCGATCCAAAGCAGAAGTAATGGACCTAAACGCACTTAGGACTTAAACTAAAACTGGCACACTAGCAAAAGGATTAAACTTGCCTTACAGGGAAAGGGATGGTAGGAACTCACCGAGATATGCTTGAACTAAATCAAAGTACATTTAACTAGAGACGACATTGTGCCAGAAAGGATTGTAATCATTATCATAATTTATTCTACTATTACGTAATAGTTGTTCAGGGTAATACTACAACACGAGGTTCATATCCAAGCCGGCATTGGAAGGTTCCCGAGCAAATCGACCACATCACCACATCAGAAAAGCCAATCCTTTAATTCACGATGAACCAGAGCAGAAGTACCAACGTTAGGTCCCAGGCAATCATAATTGGCTCGGGCCAGTCGCTATGCAGAGCGCATATGAAGAGAGCACACTTAACACATCCAAACATAGCAGCGATCCAAGAAAAGACGAGTTGGAAATTTGGGTCAATATCCTATCTCCTCGTCAGGAAGGTTAATAGACACCGGATGATAAGGATGACATTACAGATATGCTGAATAACTTTTGCACTGACAATTGGACCTATCAAGGTCTCCCTGACCATGATCAGCGAATGCAAGACAATCAAGATGGCATCAAGAGCTTTGTTAACTCCAGCAACATCCTCCTCTAACACAAACCTTGATATAGAATCAGCAAATAATTGGTTAGACAATCTATCTTTCACAGAAGCTCAAACAATAAGGATCAAGAATAGGCATATAAAAGATTAACAAAGAAAAACATGTGAGCGGTTCATACTTGCACCAAGGTTTCGAAATGATGGAACAAATACAAAGACATTAAGAAGTTCTTTTCATGAAAGGAAATTGTCGGAAACGGATTCCCAAAGTAACGATCGATACTCAATCAAATGCCAAAAAACAAATGTGGAAAGCGAGCCCAGAAACACGTTACACCGATCATAAGGTACATTACCAAGTCAAACATACCTTGTCTTTCACAAATTAAACATCATTATCACACTTTGATAAGGAATTCTAATATTGTTCTTCAAAAGAGCGCACTGTACTTGGGGAGAAACTGAGAAAGAGTAGGAAAACGAGAGAACATATTCTCTCTTCTCTTTAGATTACGTAACATATTTGATAACCAACTTATCATATTCATTAACTGCCCAATTTTTCGCTTTTTATTTTTTATTTTACACTAACCGCTCTATTCTATGGGCCCTTGACTTATGGGCCAGGTTTTGGCCCAACATGAGCGGACGGGCTTAAATAAGCCCGTCAAAGACATAAAAACCCATAAAAAATGAAGACTGCATTCCGGCAACTTTAATTCGCCAAATTGGCAGCTTGGCCATCGAAAATTCGAAATCAATCCCCGATGTGGGGCCATAATAGACTAGCAGGTATGGGTGGCTGGAGTCGAAGGCGAAGTAGTATTAACCGCCAAAAAAGGCGGCGATTAAGCGTGGTCCATCGGCGCAGCGAGTGTGACGAGAGAGCATTTGAATTTCGATGATGAGAGCGTTCTTAGAGGGGAGGTGGGCGACGAGACATCTGGCATTTTAAGCTACATTTGGTTGTCCGGATTTCTAATCGGGATAAGACTAGATAGGATAAGATATGAAATCCTGAGATTTTTTTACATCCTGTCCATTATTTGGTAAATCGTAATATTAAAGTCGGATATATTAACATCATATCATATACATTTTTTTTTTATATATATAAATGGCTTATCATTATAAATGAACTTAAATGTTCATGAACGGAAATGGTGAAAATCTCTCATAATACTATTTCTTAATTTATTTTTATTTTATTTTTCATCTTTTTTTTATATTATTTTATTTATTATTTCTTTTTTCCTCTTTCATCACGATGACGTCAGCTGGTGCACACGCAGCAGCGGTTGCCACACGTGTGCCATGCACGTGCGTGCGGTTATCGTGCACGTGCCACGCATGTGCGTGCAGTTACCGTGCGCATGCATTGCACGCATGCGCCGAGGACGTCAAACATTTTGGCCTTGCGTGGTGGCGCGTCCGGCGGCCCCCGACGGTGAGCCACCATTTGATTTTCTCGTATCGATGAGAGCTACGACCCTATGTTATCAGAAATGAGATTCAATTTATGGAAAAATATATATATATATATATATATATATATATATATATATATATATATATATATAAAAGGGGGGGAACGGTATGAGTGTCGGGATTTTCCATCCCCGAGCAACCATTGGCGGTATTTCATGAAAATTCAATTAAAAACAATTTATAAACATCTACAGTAATCAAGAAATATGAACAACACTCTAATACCAATGTCGGGAAACGGATTCCTAGAGTAATGATCCAATATTCAATTGAGTGTCGAAAAACAAACGCAGAAAGCGAGGCTAGAAACATGTTACACCGATCATAAGGTACGTTACTAAGTTGAACATACCTTGTCTTTCACAAATTAAATACCGTTGTCGCATTTTGATGAGGAATTCTAATACTGTTCTTCAAAAGAGTGTACTGTACTTGGGGAGAAACTGAGAGAGCGTAGGAAAACGAGAGAACGTATTCTCTCCTCTTCAGATTACATAACATATCTAATAACCAACTCATCAGATTTATTAACTGCCCAGATTTTCCCTTTTTATTTTATATTTTATAGTAACTGCTCTCTTCTATGGGCCATTCACTTACGGGCCGGGTTTTGGCTCAACATGGGCAGACGGGCTTAAATAAGCCCATCAAAAACATAAAAACCCATCAGAAATGAAACTGCATTCTGGCAACTTTAATTCGCCAAGTTGGCAGCTTGGCCATTGAAAATTTGAAATCAATCCTCGATGTGGGGCCATAATAGAGTAGCAGGTATGGGTGGTTGGAGTCAAAGGCAAAGTAGTATTGACTGCCGAAAAAGGCAGCGATTAAGCGTGGACCATCAGCGCGGCGAGAGTGACAAGAGAGCGTTTGGATTTCGGCGCTGAGAGCGTTCTTGGAGGGGAGGTGGGCGACGAGACATCTGGGATTTTAGGCTACATTTGGTTGTCCGAATTTCTAATCGAGATAGGACTAGATAGGATAGGATATGAAATCCTGAGATTTTTTTATATCCTGTCAATTATTTGGTAAATCGTAGTATTAAATTCGGATATATTTACATCATATCATATACTTTTTTTTTTATATAAATGACATATCATTATAAATGAACCTAAATATTCATAAACGGAAATGGTGAAAATCTCTCATAACACTATTTTTTAATTTATTTTTAATTTATTTTTCCTCTTTTTTATATTATTTTATTTTATATTTCTTTTTTTCCCCTTTTATGACGATGACGTCAGGCGGCGCGTGTGTGCATGCGCTAGCAATTGCCGCACACGTGCCACGCACGTGCGTGCGGTTATCGTGCGTGTGCCATGCACGCGCCGAGGACGCCAAACATTTTGGCCGCACGTGGCAGCGCGTTCGGCGGCCCCCAGCGGTGAGCCACCAATTGATTTTCTCATATCGACGAGAGCTACAACCCTATGCTATCAAAAATGAGATTCTATTTATGGAAAAAAGAAAAGAAAAGAAAAGAAAAACAGGGAGAACAGTACGGGTGTCGAGATTTTCCATCCCCGAGCGACCAATGGCAGCATTTCACGAAAATTCAATCAAAACCAATTTATAAACATCTACAGTAATCGGGCAACATGAACAACATCGCTCTCATACCAATGTCGAGAAACAGATTCCCAAAGTAACGATTCGATAGTCAATCGAATGCCAAAAAACAAACGTGGAAAGGAGCCCAGAAACTTGTTATGCCAATCATATGGTATATTACAAAGTCGAACATACCTTGTCTTTCACAGATTAAACACCGTTGTCGCACTTTGATGAGGAATTCTGATACTGTTCTTCAAAAGAGCATACTGTACTTAGGGAGAAACTGAGAGAGCGTAGGAAAACAAGAGAATGTATTCTCTCTTCTCTTCAAATTACATAACATATCTGATAACCAACTCATCAGATTTATTAACTGCCCAAATTTTCCCTTTTTATTTTTTATTTTACAGTAACTTCTCTCTTCTATTTGCCATTCACTTATGAGCTGGGTTTTGGCCCAACATGGGCGGACGGGCTTAAATAAGCCCATCAAAAACATAAAAACCCATCAGAAATGAAGACTGCATTCTGGCAACTTTAATTCGCCAAGTTGGCAGCTTGGCCATCGAAAATTCGAAATCAATCCTCGATGTGGGGCCATAATAGAGTAGTAGGTATGGGTGGCTGGAGTCGAAGGCAAAGTAGTATTGATGGCCAAAAAAGACGGCGATTAAGCGTGGTCCATTGGTGCGGCAAGAGTGACGAGAGAGCGTTTGGATTTCGGCGATGAGAGCGTTCTTGGAGGGGAGGTGGGCGATAAGACATCTGGGATTTTAGGCTACGTTTGGTTATCCAGATTTCTAATTAGGATAGGGCTAGATAGGAGAGGATATGAAATTCTGAATTTTTTTTTTTTTATATATTTTGTCAATTATTTGGTAAATCGTAGTATTAAAGTCGGATATATTCACATCATATCATATACATTTTATTTTTTATAAATGGCATATCATTATAAATGAACCTAAATATTCATAAACGAAAATGGTGAAAATCTCTCATAACACTATTTCTTAATTTATTTTTAATTTGTTTTTCTTTTTTTAATATTTTTTTATTTATTATTTCTTTTTTTCCCCATTCATCATTCTTTAATAAAATTTTACCAAATAGTAAACTATCCTAACATACCTAAAATACCTAAAATATATAATAAATATAAATATTTAATTTATAGATTGAATGTTTATTATAAGATAGAATTACAGTTGAATATATAAATTAAAATAAGATTAATTAAATTTTTTATTTTTTATTTTTTATTTTTAATTTCTTAATTTAGAGTTCAAATATTATATATATTAAAATATAATTTCAATTTTTTTAATTTAATACATTTGTTATTCAATAAAAATAATTTTCCTATTATGGACATTAGAAATCCTATCCACCTTTATTCCACTTTCCCCATGGAATATCCCATTTATATTTGACTTTATCATGTCCTGAGCAACCACCAAATATAGAATAGGATAAATTATATCTTATCTCGAATTTTATCGTGACTGCCATACGCAGTCTTAGGGTTTACAGCGGTTTTCTTTTCCATAAGGAATCGTCGAGTCTGTCGGGTCCACGTGAAGAGAAGGGGGAGGATTTTTTTTTTTAATAAAAAACCGACCTGACCCGAAACCTGGTCCGTCCGTTGACCCAACCGATTCCGAATTTTTGCCATTGCCTTCTGCACTGACAATTGGACCTATCAAGGTCTCCCTGACCATGATCAGCGAATGCAAAACAATCAAGATGGCATCAAGAGCTCTGTTAACTCTAGCAACATCCTTCTCTAACACAAATCTTGATATAGAATCAGCAAATAATTGGTTAGATAATCTATCTTTCACATAAGCTCAAACAATAAGGATCAAGAATAGGCATATAAAAGATTAACAAAGAAAAACAAGTGAGCGGTTCATATTTGCACCAAGGTTTCGAAATGATGGAACAAATACAAAGACATTAAAAAGTTCTTTTTCACGAAAGGAAATTGTCGGGAAACGGATTCCCAAAGTAACGATCTGATACTCAATCAAATGCCAAAAAACAAACGTGGAAAGCGAGCCTAGAAACACGTTACACCGATCATAAGGTACATTACCAAGTCGAACATACCTTGTCTTTCACAAATTAAACACCGTTGTCACACTTTGATGAGGAATTATAATACTGTTCTTCAAAAGAGCGTACTGTACTTGGGGAAAAACTGAGAAAGCGTAGGAAAATGAGAGAACGTATTCTCTCTTCTCTTTAGATTATGTAACATATCTGATAACCGACTTATCATATTTATTAACTGCCCAGATTTTCGCTTTTTATTTTTTATTTTACACTAACTGCTCTCTTCTATGGGCCCTTCACTTATGGGCCAGGTTTTGGCCCAACATGAGTGGACGGGCTTAAATAAGCCCATCAAAAACATAAAAACCCATCAAAAATGAAGACTGCATTTTGGCAACTTTAATTCGCCAAGTTGGCAGCTTGTCCATCAAAAATTCAAAATCAATATTTGATGTTGGGCCATAATAGAGTAGCAGGTATGGGTGGCTGGAGTCGAAGGCAAAGTAGCAGGAACCGCCAAAAAAGGCGGCAATTAAGTGTGGTCCATTAGCGCAGCGAGTGTGATGAGAGAGCATTTGAATTTCGGTGATGAGAGCGTTCTTGGAGGGGAGGTGGGCGACGAGACATCTGGCATTTTAGGCTATGTTTAGTTGTTCGGATTTCTAATTGGAATAGGACTAGATAGGATAAGATATGAAATCCTGAGATTTTTTTATATCATATCCATTATTTGGTAAATCATAATATTAAAGTCGGATATATTAATATCATATCATGTACATTTTATATATATATATATATATATATGGCATATCATTATAAATGAACCTAAATGTTCATGAATGGAAATGGTGACTCGTAATACTATTTCTTAATTTATTTTTATTTTATTTTTCCTCTTTTTTATATTATTTTATTTATTATTTCTTTTTTTCCTCTTTCATCATGATGACGTCAGCTGGTGCGTGTGCACACGCACCAGCGGTTGCCACACGTGTGCCATGCACGTGCGTGCAGTTATCGTGCGCGTGCCACGCACGTGCATGCGGTTACTGCGCACGTGCGTGCGTCGAACATTTTGGCCGCACGTGGCGGCGCGTCCGGTGGCCCCCGGCGGTGAGCCACCATTTGATTTTCTCGTATCGATGAGAGCTACGACCCTATGTTATCAAAAATGAGATTCAATTTATGGAAAAAAAAATATTAAAAAGGGGGGAAACGGTACGAGGGTCGGGATTTTCCATCCCCGAGCGACCAACGGTGGCATTTCACAAAAATTCAATCAAAAACAATTACAGTAATCAAGAAATATGAACAACATCGCTTTAATACCAATGTCGGGAAACGGATTCCTAGAGTAACGATCCGATATTCAATCGAGTGTCGAAAAGCAAACGCGGAAAGCGAGCCTAGAAACATGTTACACCGATCATAAGGTACATTACCAAGTTAAACATACCTTATATTTCACAAATTAAACACCATTGTCGCACTTTGATGAGGAATTCTAATACTATTCTTCAAAAAAGCGTACTGTACTTGGGGAGAAACTGAGAGAGCGTAGGAAAACGAGAGAACATATTCTCTCTTCTCTTCAGATTACATAACATATCTGATAACCAACTCATCAAATTTATTAACTGCCCAAATTTTCCCTTTTTATTTTATATTTTATAGTAACTGCTCTCTTCTATGGGCCATTCACTTACGGGCCGGATTTTGGCCTAACATGGCCGGACAGGCTTAAATAAGCCCATCAGAAATGAAGATTGAATTCTGGCAACTTTAATTCGCCAAGTTGGTAGCTTGGCCATCGAAAATTCGAAATCAATCCTCGATGTGGGGCCATAATAGAGTAGCGGGTATGGGCAGTTGGAGTCGAAGGCGAAGTAGTATTGACCGCCAAAAAAGGCAGTGATTAAGCGTGGACCATCGGCGCGGCGAGAGTGACGAGAGAGCGTTTGGATTTCGGCGATGAGAGCGTTCTTGGAGGGGAGGTGAGCGACGAGACATTTGGGATTTTAGGCTACATTTGGTTGTCTGGATTTCTAATCGAGATAGGACTAGATAGGATAGGATATGAAATCCTGAGATTTTTTTATATGCTGTCCATTATTTGGTAAATCGTAATATTAAAATTGGATATATTCACATTATATCATGTATATATATATAAATGGCATATCATTATAAATGAACCTAATGTTCATAAACGGAAATTGTGAAAATCTCTCATAACACTATTTCTTAATTTATTTTAATTTTATTTTTCCTCTTTTTTGTATTATTTTATTTATTTTTTTATTTTTTCCCCTTTTATCACAATGACGTCAGTTGGCACGTGTGTGCATGCATTGGTTGTCGCACACGTGCCACGCATGCGCGTGCAGTTATCGTGCGTGTGCCATGCACGCGCCGAGGATGCCAAACATTTTGGCCGCGCATGGCGGCGCGTTCGGCGGCCCCCAGCGGTGAGCCACCAATTGATTTTCTCATATCGACGAGAGCTACAACCCTACGCTATCAAAAATGAGATTCTATTTATGGAAAAAAAAAAAAACGGGGAGAATAGTATGGGTGTCAAGATTTTCCATCCCCAAGCAACCAACGGCGGCATTTCATGAAATTCAATCAAAACCAATTTATAAACATCTACAATAATCGGGAAACATGAACAACATCGCTCTCATACCCATGTCGAGAAATGGATTACCAAAGTAACGATTCGATAGTCAATCAAATGCCGAAAAACAAACGTGGAAAGCGAGCCCAAAAACTTGTTACGCCGATCATAAGGTATATTACAAAGTCAAACATACCTTGTCTTTCACAGATTAAATACCGTTGTCGCACTTTGATGAGGAATTATGATACTGTTCTTCAAAAGAGTGTACTGTACTTGGGCAGAAACTGAGAGAGCATAGGAAAACGAGAGAACGTATTCTCTCTTCTCTTCAAATTACATAACATATCTGATAACCAACTCATCAGATTTATTAACTACCCAAATTTTCCCTTTTTATTTTTTATTTTACAGTAACTTCTCTCTTCTATTTGCTATTCACTTACAGGCCGGGTTTTGGTCCAACATGGGTGGATGGGCTTAAATAAGCCCATCAAAAACATAAAAACCCATAAGAAATGAAGACTGCATTTTGGCAACTTTAATTTGCCAAGTTGGCAGCTTGGCCATCAAAAATTCGAAATCAATCCTCGATGTGGGGCCATAATAGAGTAGCAGGTACGGGTGGCTGGAGTCGAAGGCAAAGTAGTATTGACGGCCAAAAAAGGCGGCGATTAAGCGTGGTCCATTTGTGTGGCAAGAGTGACGAGAGAGCGTTTGGATTTCAGCGATGAGAGCGTTCTTGGAGGGGAGGTGGGCGATGAGACATTTGAAATTGTAAGCTACGTTTGGTTATCCGGATTTCTAATCAGGATATAGCTAGATAGGATAGGATATGAAATTCTGATATATATTTTTTTATTATGTCTATTATTTGGTAAATCGTAATATTAAAGTCGGATATATTCACATCATATCATATCATATATATATATATATATTTATTTATAAATGGCATATCATTATAAATGAACCTAAATGTTCATAAATAGAAATGGTGAAAATCTCTCATAACACTATTTCTTAATTTATTTTTATTTTATTTTTCCTTTTTTATATTATTTTATTTATTATTTCTTTTTTCCCCTTTCATCATTCTTTTATAAAATTTTACCAAATAGTAAACTATACTAACATATCTAAAATACCTAAAATATATAATAAATATAAATATTTAATTTATAGATTGAATGTTTATTATAAGATAGAATTACAGTTGAATATATAAATTAAAATAAGATTAATTAAAATTATTTTTTTTATTTTTTTATTTTTAATTTCTTAATTCAGAATTCAAATATTATATATATTGAAATATAATTTCAATTTTGTTAATTTAATAAATTTGTTACTCAATAAAAATAATTTTCCTATTATAGACATTAGAAATCATATCCACCTTTATTCCACCTCCTCCCCCATGGGATAATTTTATCTTGCTTAAATCCCATTTATATCCGACTTTATCCTGTCCTAAGCAACCACCAAACATAGTATAGGATAGGATAAATTATATCATATCCCGAATTTAATCCTGATTGCCAAACGCAGTCTTAGGGTTTACAGCGGTTTTGTTTTCCATAAGGAATTGTCGAGTCTGTCGGGTCCACGTGAAGAGAAGGGGGAGGATTTAAAAAAAAAAAAAAAAAAAAAACGACCCGACCCGAAACCTGGTACGTCCGTTGACCCAACCGATTCCGAATTGATAAGAAAACTCTCGAAGCAGCGCTAGGGCTTTTTATCTTAGGGAGAAGTTACCGTCTGAATCGCGTGCCCAAAGCGAGGAGGAGGAGGAAGAGATGTGGAGCATCAAGTCGGAAGACAAGGATCGATAGAGAAGGCGAAGCAGTTCATGGAGAAATACTACAGGACGTTCGACGCGAACCGGGCGGATTTGGTCAACCTATTCCGAGAAGAGTCGGTGCTGGACTTCGGAGGTCAGCAAATCAAGGGCAAGGAGGCTATCCTCGCCAAACTTACCTCCATTCCGAAGTGCCACCACGACATCACCGACTTCAAGCGCTTGCGCCACCGCACACTGGCGGTATGCTCGTGCAGGTCTGCGGCCCGGACGTGGGTAGGCGGACGCCGTCGTTACAAACCAGGTCTCTCTCTCTTTCTCCCTCTATTGATTTTTTCAGATGAAGAGATGTTGGGCATTTTTGTTGTTGATTTAACATCACCCACCACCACCTTGGTTGATCCCCTTATCCATCCTATCCAATCCACTGTTAGCAGAGACTATCCGTCTGTTTGTAGCGTAATGGAAAGGAATTGTTGAATTGTTGCTCCGATGATGAAGTTGTTTAAGAGAAAAGCTAAATAAATTTAACCTTTGTCTAAGTTATTATTTCTTGTCAACTGTTTGCAATTTCTCTATCGATCAATTGATTAATCGATTAATCAATCCTCCTGCGCATAAATTCTGAGTTTGAAATGTTCCATCTGATGCCAACACCAGAAGGAGGCTTTTACGTAGGAACACAAATTTGGAGGGCCTTTGATCTCAACAAGCTTCGGACCTCGTTGGCAGCACCACCAATGTCCGCCTCAGCACCGGCACCAGCATCTGTCTCAGCACTGCCCATTTCCGCCTCGGCATCAAGTGAGTCCACCTTGGCACTGCCCATTTCCATGATGAAAATTTCCACCCAAGCACCAGCATCTGTCTCGGCATTGCCCATGGCCACCTTGACATCGAGTGAGCCCGCCTTGGCACTGCCCATTTCCATGATGAAAATTTCCACCTTGGGACCTTGCCCATGTCGACGATGAAACATCCTTAGGCTTCAGTCTGATCATTCTAGTCTCTGTTTTATTTTCAATGTATGAATGCAGTCCTGCTAGATTGCGAGTTGTGGTCGTGGTTAAAACGTATTTCTATATATATATATATGGAATTCACGTTGAACTATTTATGTGATCTGCACATTAAGCGAACATATATTGTAAACACACTTTCACATAAATTGATTTATATGTTGGACATGAGCTTATTAACAAACATGTTTTGACTTGGGTTTATCATTTTTTTTTTTTGTTATTATTGTCACCAATTTTGACATCATGTTATCTGGGCTTGTCATCAAATGAGCATAGTAATAAGGGTTAATTTCATGAAATACCTCAAATTGATATATTTGTAACAAATTTATTCTAAACTAATTTTTTAATCACCAAAAATCTCAAATCGATACACCTGTGACAAGCTTATCCTAAATGACCACATAAAACTCTAAATAGGTTATGACATATCTCATTATTAAGAATTGATTGAGATGCCAATGAAAACATTGTTCAAGGTAAAAGATCTCCATCCTTTTTATGCCTATTAAAAATAGGCTTCGTTTATTTCATTGAAAAAAAAAATTAGCTTATTTTTTGGGATTTTGTTTGTTTAGGAAAATGAGTTAAGCCATGTTTGGTAATCTTCTAGGGAATGATTATTTTTGTTCTTTTGTTCTCCGGAATGAAAAAAGAACAGAAATCCGTTTGATAAAATTTCTGTTCTCGATAACAAATATCTATTTTTTTTTTTTTTTGTTTTCAAGACTAGATTTGGAACAAAATCAAGAAATAGAAAAAAAAAATTGCTTCTTATTCCCAAGAACAATTCTTAGAATTAGTTCCTTTTTTTTCTTTTCTTTTCTTTTCTCTTCTTCTCTTTCCCTTTCTTCTTCTTCCTTTTGGCCGATCGCCGGCTCCAACTATGGTCAGCTATTGACCAGATGAGGGCCAGCAACCTCGCCGAAGCATCGCTGGCCCCCGGCTTCACCGAGCCATGGCAAGACTCATCGGCCTAAGCCTCATTGTGGTTGGGCGAAGCCGACCTCACGTGGCCTGGGTGAGGTCGAGGCTCGCCTTGGACAGGCGAGCCTTCGGTGAGCTTGCCGGACCTTGCCCAACCTGTGGCCAGCAGCGGCTACAAAGAAGGAGGAAAAAGAAGATAAAAAGAAAAAGAAAAATAAGAAAAATATAATAAAAGTATTAAAAATTAAAAGAAACAAAAAAAAAATTAAGAATCCTACCTAACGCATTTCTATCTCAAGAATAAAAAATTTGGATAACTACCAAGTCACATTCTTTTGCTCAAAAATTGTTTCCGATAATAGAATAAAAAAAAACCATTTCTGATCAAAAAGTGTTCCTAATAATAGAATTGTTACCAAATGTGTCCTTAACGAACTATTTTTTCCAAGTCAATCGAAAACTTATGCTTAAATTCAAGAAAAACTAACAAAAGAAATGTAGTAAATTTCTCTCTAAAAGTCAAAAATTATTTTCGAAATATGACTAGAAATCAAGCTAGAGACTCCAACGCTGTTTCACGGGTCCTTAGCAATGGGCCAGGGTTAAGTCCATCAAGACTGGGCGTAGGTCCATTGAGGCTAGGCTTGGGTCCATCGAGGTTGAGCTTGGGATCCCGATGCTTAGTCCTTGATGTTTGGGCCTGTGTCCACAAAGGCTAGGCATCCACAAAGGTTGGGCCTGAATTCATAGAGGCCGAGCCCATATCCTCAAAGGCTAGGCCTGGGATCTCGATGCACATTCCCGACTCCCCAGTGCCCTAGCCTAATACCCTTGTGCTCATGCTCAGATCCTTGTTGCCCAACCTGAGTCCATTGACGTTGAGCCCGAGTCCACAAAATTTAGGTTGAGCAGCAAGCACGGGTGTTCTGGGCTAGCCTCAATGGACATGGGCTAAAGCACCAAGGACACAAGCATGAGCATTAAGGTCCCAACCCCACCCTTTACAGCTTGTGCCTAGCCTCCATGAACTAGAGCTTGGGTGTCGAGGACCCAAGCACGGGTGCTGAAGTCCTAGGCTCAACCATTGTGGATGCTAGCCCACCTTGAAGGACCCAGCTCGAGGTGCTGAGCAACCGGGCATGGGCATTGGGAATCTTGATCTTGACTTCTATGGGCCCGTGCTCGATTCCATGACTGCCCATGCCCAAATTATTAACGTCTACATAGTGCATGTCTATTTAAAAAATTAAAAGCAAGTTTTCCTGTCCAAATTATTTCTTAGAAAATATTTAAAAAATGTCAAATTTTCCACGAAACAATTGGAGACCAATATGTACCTTGTAGATTTGCCCTCTATTCCTTTTATGTATATGTTAATATATTCGAGTTTATATTCTTGATTTCCGAGCGACTCAAATTCTTGAAGCAAAGTAATCAAGAACATATTAAGTGGTTTTAAATCTATCGAAAGTAAGATTTATTGTCGATAGTTATCGACCCCTTTTTCCTAAATGTGGTTCTTTGTCTCACAAGGCATAAGTGTCTCAACATATCTCAATTGTTAATACATGCCTCGTTTACATGAATCAAAAAGTGAAGAATTGGTTGCTCTCTGTTAATACTGGCTTTGACATTCACCTTGTGATCTATTATTACATTCAAAGCAGGATATAGGATGATAATGGTAATTTTACATAAGATCGTGGTGCAATTTAAGATTGAGAAATGATGAAATTGGAGAAACTAGACAATTATTATTATTATTATTATTATTATTATTATTATTATTATTATTATTATTATTATTATTATTATTATTATTATTATTATTATTATTATTATTATTATTATTATATAATAGCTTAGAGAGGACCAGGGGAAACGATGGGTACATTAGAAAGAATAACATGATCCCCATTCACTACTCTTTCGTTTTTGGATACACGCATTGCGTGTTTGATATAATTTGTAGATCGTTCCTCATGGTACTAGCTCAACAATCTCTATACAAAAAAATTCAAACTAAACTAGTTAAATGGACATTGAAGCACACACGTAGAGCAGGCTAGACAAGTACAGGCTTGATTCATCACTTGGTCACCCGTTCACGCCATAAGACAACTAACCAGATTACCGAAGCTATGATTTTATCACTATTTTAAGACCGGTTTACCAAATTTACTCGGTAATTTCATCCATACATTACTTGTTAATGTAACAGCGTACTCATGCCTAGTCGATGGCCAAACAACAACGGCCATCTGTGCATGTTATGTATTTTGTGTCATCACATGGTATTAGCACATGAACCAATCCGATTGAGATTTAGGTTCTTAAATCCATGCAAAAAAAGTCGCTTTCTTTTCCTGCTATAAAAAGAATAGTACGCGCCTGCATGTGGCAAGAAATGTCTTTACCACTAGAGAAACCAAATGTCTTTGATCATGAATGTGACACCCTAAATAAGTGCCAAATCGGTCCCAGCCTCCAAGCATCATGAAAGGATGAATGTCGGATTTCATGTGCAGGTATATGGGACAGAATAAAACTGAACAAACATCAAGACATTTGCCCTGAAGGTTGAAGTCCGCGGATGAATGACCGTAGGTGGAGGTGACAAATTCAACATAAAACGACACGATGCCAAGACCCAAAATGTGTGAGAGGAAAAACACAGACACAAGGACTTGCCTGTCCTGAAATTTACATGGAGGTACTTATTCTGCAGAACAAACTCCTTATCCGAACCTTAAGAAATTTTTATGATACCTTGACACTGTCACAAATTATCTCCGCAGCATGAGTATAGATAATGGAATCAACTGACAAGGAAAAGTTAAAACTGAATCGGTTGGAGTTTAAAAATGACGCAATCATTCTAGAATGAGATTTTAAGAGACGAACATAAACATCTCCAAAACCGTTTGACCTTTTCCTCTTCTATATACACAGATTAACTTAAAATGGTTTCCAAAAGACAAAACAGAAATTAACTTAAAATGGTTTCCAAAAGACAAAACAGAAAAGCCTTCCCCCGCAAGGCATCTAATTGGGTCAGTACAAATGAAAAAACTACAAGCAACTTCAACACCATCTCCAATAGTTCGAAACTGCAGGTCCTGTCCATAGAGCATGTGACTGTAGTATCTCTCGGCGCTGCTCTGTTTTTCTTGGCAGGAAGCCAGGAAGAGTTATCAGTTGTGACAGAATACAAATGCAGAAACATACCTATACCGACACCACCTTCAGCAAAGCACATCAACTTAATACTGAAAAACAAAAGAGAGGGGGAAAAGGAATTGCAATTAAATGGCCGCTTTGTTGCATTCTGGACTTGCTAAAAAGGCACGATAGTATATTCGGGCAATCCAATATGCAACTTATCAAACTTAGAGTTATAGCAACTGTTGGCTCCTCTTTGTAAACTTATTTTTGGACTTGGTCCTTTGTTCGGGGGTTGCGATATCTGGACCAAATTGTAATTATTACCAAAAAATCATTAAATGATCTAGTGCGCGAGCGAGAACAATGATTGTATTTTGGAACAGGATTAATTTAGTAGTATACCCCATGATATGATGGTAACTTTCCATGTTGAGCCGAAAAGAGTCCAATAAAATAGTCATTCTACCGAAAAAATCGAGAAAGGAAGGTGAAAACTTTTGCGGTCGCCCCTGATATCTACGCCAATCACTCCCCAAAAAGTCATAGATCGAGGGAAAAGCTATGTCATTGTTTATTCGTTTCGTGGCCTGATGAGTGATGCTTAGTTTAGATGCTATGATGTGTTAGGAATTGGCTTGTTTTGCTCAATACAGTATCCGATTGAAAAATTCGAGAGTCCTTCCACCAATTGCCTAGTGCGGGAGACTTTGGCGATGGATTGAGGCAGAAGTTTGTTGATCCAGGTTGTGATTGGGCCTATGGACAATGGTTAGAACTTGATGTGGATAAATTTTAAGTCATTAAGAGTGCATTTATATTCTCGGGAACAATTTCTACTTAAAAATATATATTTTTACTGTTTCCTAGATGAATTTTTGAACATTCAAAAGTTTTGAAAAACTGCACAAAATTTCTATTCTCGAAATAGACATGTGTTGAATACGATCATCAAATTTTTTTGATTTAAAATTTCTTTTAATTTTTAAATAATTTTATTATATTTCTTTTCTTTTCTTCTTTTATTTTTCTTCTTCTTTTTCCTCTAGCCGATCGCCAGCCACGACCAAGGTTGGCCATCAGCCAAACAAGAATGGGCGACCTCATCAACCCCAACAAGGTCAAGCCTTGCCCGAGCCTCACTAGTGGCTGGTCGAGCTTGACTTTCTTGGCTGGGCGAGGCTCCAACTAGTTTGTCAACTAGAGGAAGAAGAAGAAGAAAATGAAAAGAATAAAAGAAAAAAAAAATTGCTTGATTCTTGAGTTGTTCCTAGGAATAAATAAGTAGATTTTTTCTACTTCTTGATTTTGTTCTAAATTTATTCCCGAGAACAAATTTATTTATGTTTCCGGAAACAAAGACGTTATCAAATGGATTTGTGTTCATTTTTTTTGTTTTGGGGAACAAAATAACATATATAGTCACTATTGAGCCTGTTACTAGAGAGGGCTTAAAAGAACCTTATACTGTTGATATAGTAATTCAAAGTCATGATATGCTGACTAAGCAATCATTCAACAAATATGTGCATTCCCTTATCTTTAGTTAGCACATTTCCTTATCTTTAACTAACTGAATCCATAAATTAATCCCCGGTTATTAGGTAACTAATCAAATATTTACTATATATGCTTACTAAGCACCGGAGGTATACAAGTAGTGCTAATGTGAAATGAAAAAAGATAATTATTCAAAAGAAAATAAAAAATGGTCAATGTATTATTGTTGATGTTTGATTTTGGTGGTCCTCCTCTATTTTATTACAAATTTAGTCTTTAACCTGACTTCCCATTTTCAATTTCAAATATTTTCTTATATGTGCAAACGGAAATTGCTAAGTTCATCCCAAATCAATATGCTAGTTCACACAATCTAAACAATTTATCAAAGACGATCTACACAAATAAACTTGCATGTGCGGTTCAAGTCAGGCTTTCCTAAGTATCTAATAATATCACTTCTAACCATTTTATGAAGGATAATTTAGCCTATACTTGTAATGCTTCCCCTAGTTCAAATGGACCAAAATGCTTGAGGGCTGCTGCTGAGTGCTGATCGATCACTTAGAATTGCTGCAGGTAGACACAACTGGTTATTGGTCAAGGTTTCCCCAGGAGCAAGCCATGTGTCAGTTTTTCATTGCCTCTCTGTCGTTTTATGACTAGATTAAAGAATGACGAAGACTATCAAAATCAAAGGGCCAGCGGTCGGAAATGCAGCAAGGTCGGTGGGAGCCAGGCTCGAATCTCCGGGCGCTTTTATAATTCTTTTAATTATCTTTTAACGTTTCTAATATGATATTTTCTTTATATTTTTTCCTATTACATGAATAGTGATGATATATATGCCTAAATATAAAAAGAATATTGCACTTTGCACATGTAATTAGTATTTGACAATATATCTATTGTGAGAAAAAATTCGTTTTGCTATGATATCATTAATTCGTGTATCCTATATTAATGCTTTACTGAGCCTCTGATGCATAGTAAAATAGCGGTAAAAAATCATCAAATTCCACGTTTGCCCTTATTGCTTTTCCACCTCTCTCTCTTTTTTTCTTTTTTTCCTTTATTCTTTTCATTTATCAATAATAAGAAAAACATGTACCTTTTCGTTTATGTTTGTTGATTAATCCTTTGAAGAAGAGGAAAATTCAACAAGATAAAGAAAGATCTGAAGGTTCGTTCTTTCACTTTTAGAGTTTCTATTATTTTTTTAATGAAATTCTAGGGATCCTAAAACTCAAAATGTATATTCTTTCATAAGAAAAAGGAAAAAAATTATGAATTTACTCAAAAATAATAGAATACAAGCAGAATTGATTGAAACAATTTGATATTTAATCACTTGAATAGACCTACATAGTTTATAAAAGATATATACAACACAAGAATATTTTTCTATCACTTTAGACAAATAAATAGCAAGGGATGGGTTAAGTGGCAACGGCGGTTCCCGGGTCATCAAAAAAAAAAAAAAGCAAATTATAATAATAACGCAAATGTTATCTATCACAGATAATTTCTGTAAATGTCAAACCATGCGTAAAAAAAAGCTTTTTATTATTTTTTGATGTGCCGAACTATATAACAAATTATTTTCTCACAAGAACACAAGGGTGCCCAATGTTTTTGCACTATTATTACATGTTAATGCCACATGACAATCTTTAGCCATTACTTTGCACCTTTTGTTTGCATCTAGACAAAAAAATCGGCATTGATCCTAAAATCAAGATTGAAGATTAGTTTACCGATCAAATACGGGACAAATATAAAGTATCAGGATCAAAATTGAAAGGGTATACTCATACATGAACCATTTTTGTGATTTCCCTTCGAGTTATAAATTATGATTTATGTGTCAATGCTATCTAATGATAAATTTAAAAAACCTAAAATACTTTCTTTGGTAAACATCAATGATATAATCGTATCTTTGGGGGCAAAAAATGATTATTAATGTGTTACATCATTAACATCCTTAATTCCCTTCCAAAGAGCAACTTGAGTATTGGACCATTGAAGACTATAATTGGTAATAGCTGTCGTGGATTGACTTGGAGTTCTAGAAGATGTTCCAAAAGATGAATTGACTTGGAGTTTTAAAAGATGTACCACTGGAATTCAAAATATTTTCACTTCCCTCTCTACACCTTCGCCTAATCTTCTTCCAATCCCGCCAATTTTTCAATGACCGCCTCATAAAAATCCATAGCGTCAGTGTAGAGAGAGAAGCAAAGAACTCAAAAATGGAGTTCACCCTTAGCGGCGACCCCTTGAAGACCCTGGCTCGCTCCATCACTTGCCTCGCCCACGTCAGTGACGACATCGCCATTCAAGCATCTCCTTCCAGGTCATTCAATCATTTCTCTCCACATTTTTTCTTCTTCTCCGTTGTCCTCTCACCCACAGCTTCGGCTGCCGCCGAGGCACACGGCCAACGGAGGAAGAAGGTGGAAGGAAAACGAAAAAAAAAAAAAAAAAAAAAAAAAAAAAAAAAAAGGAAAGGAAAAAAAAGAAAGTAATTAAAAATAATAAATTGAGTAAGACAAAATGCATCTCATGGTCCCCATGTACCCTTCATCTCTTTGACCCATAAAGCTGAACAAAGTAGTTGGTTTAATAGCTAAGCCAAAACGATCATAACTTGGAGCGACTTCCTTCCCCTAAATCTCAATTGTTCAAGCCTATCTCCTAGAAAATCTCAGTTCTTTCACAATTTTTACATATAAAAAATATGTATAATCTTATTCATCGACATCTAATGTGATTCTTTCTCAAATTCTCTGAATCTGACAGCCTTATTCCATTCATCGCACCTTCTTCCCTCTTTTTTTGCTTGGACCTAATCAAAACCTGAGATGAGGAATTTGATTTTTCAAACAGAAAATAGAATTGAACTATATAAAAGGAGAGACGGATTCATTTAACAAATAAATAGAATTTTAAAAGAAGTGTCGATTTCAATTATGCTATTGATTAAATTTTGTTTATCCAATCTCACTATAGTGCAAACTAATTAACTTGACAAGTTATTTGCACTGTGAAAATAATGCAATCTCATCCCAACAAAATCCATAATAAGATCTGAGAAAGAACAAATTAAGAAAGAATCCAAGAAATGCTCTAATTCCCAATTTCCAATCCAAAAGCCAGTATAGTGCCCAAACGTAGAGTCTTCAATTAAAGTATCCATATCCAATCATATTATGGGAAAAAAAAATCTTTGATTTTTTTAATATAAAATTATTTTTCTGAATTTAAACATTAATTTTCCACTGACTCATTTTGTAAGCAACCAATTCTTAACATTGATGCATGTAAATGAGTCATGCATCAATGACTGAGATATGTTGAAATACTTATGATCCATGGCAGCATTTTGTGGAATAAAGAATTCATGTCCAAAAGTAAGTCAGCATTTCTCTCTCTTCTTGAAATGGAAAAGAGAATCCATGTTTGAAAGGGATGAAGAAACCCCGGAAGCTTGAATCCTCCGACCTTCAATTGCACAAATGGATGAAGTAAGATGGAGAGGAGGGGATTTTATTTATTGAGGATGAGGCATGCTTAATGCACAGCGTCTCTCAATCGGGGGTACAAGGCCAACAAATTAGTTGAGAGACACCGTGCAAAGTACATGTTGACATTGCAATGGGTATTTCACCCACCCATTCACCTTCACCGACACCTGGCACAAGTAACTATTATATCGGCTTATCAGTTCCTCAAACACCCCTTACGAGGTGTGATGGAGTCTACCCTCCTCATCTGAAGGTCCCTCTAAATCTCGAGTGTAATTTTTTCTTTTCCACCAATGAAGGAATACCCACTATATTTTACATTTCAGAGTTTAGACAAAACAGTTTTAGCACATACTTGGGTACACGTTGAGTGTTGACATGCTGGACAGGACAATGGAATAATGGTACTGAAGGTTGTACCACGTGTCCGAGGTTCAGTGGCCTTCCAGCCCAGCAGTGGGAACGGGGAGCTTGGAGGGTGGGAAATGTAAACGCTCACATCACGCGCGCCTGAGTGGCTGTGTGTCCTGTGCCCTTTTTCTCTGCTCTTCCTACGTGACCTTCGTAGATATTGTGTGCTATAGGCTCCGCTGCTCGTGTAACATTGTAGATTCTATCGCGAGGAATAAAGCAAATTATAGTACAACGTAATGTTTTCTTCACGAACATCGACCATGTAACAACCTCCTCTCTTGTCCCACATCGCCTAGGGAGGGAGATCTTGGTTAGCTTATAAGGCTTGGGTCCCTCTCACCTGTGTAACGCGTTTTAAAGCCGTGAGGGAAGAGACCGTGGCTGGGATGGCGGTTTGTCCGCGCCAGGGCGGGTGACCCAAAGCGGACAATATTACACAGTGGGACCCGAGATGTTACAAGTGGTATCAGAGCCGACTCCCGACTGCGTGTGGGACCACAGCTCGAATGCTGTTCTGACGCCCGTGGGGCCATAGCGAGGACGCTATTCTGTTAAGAGGTGGAGAGTGTAACAGCCTCCTCTCTTGTCCCACATCGCCTAGGGAGGGAGATCTTGGTTAGCTTATAAGGCTTGGGTCCCTCTCACCTGTGTAACGCGTTTTAAAGCCGTGAGGGAAGAGACTGTGGCTGGGATGGCGGTTCGTCCGCGCCAGGGCGGGTGACCCAAAGCGGACAATATTACACAGTAGGACCCGGGATGTTACAAGTGTAACAACCTCCTCTCTTGTCCCACATCGCCTAGGGAGGGAGATCTTGGTTAGCTTATAAGGTTTGGTTCCTCTAATCTGTGTAACGCGTTTTAAAGCCGTGAGGGAAAAGATCGTGGCTGGGATGGCGGTTCGTCCGCGCCAGGGCGGGTGACCCAAAGCGGACAATATTACACAGTGGGGCCCGGGATGTTACAAGTGGTATCAGAGCCGACTCCCAACTGCGTGTGGGACCACAGCTCGAATGCTGTTCTGACGCCCGTGGGGCCATAGCGAGGACGCTATTCTGTTAAGAGGTGGAGAGTGTGACAATCTCCTCTCTTGTCCCACATCGCCTAGGGAGGGAGATCTTGGTTAGCTTATAAGCTTGGGTCCTTCGATGACTGTGGTAACGCGTTTTAAAGCCGTGAGGGAAGAGGCGTGGTGGGATGGCGGTTCGTCCGCGCCAGGGCGGGTGACCCAAAGCGGACAATATTACACAGTGGGACCCGGGATGTTACAAGTGTGTGTGACAACCTCCTCTCTTGTCCCACATCGCCTAGGGAGGGAGATCTTGGTTAGCTTATAAGCTTGGGTCCTTCTAATCTGTGTAACGCGTTTTAAAGCCGTGAGGGAAGAGACTGTGGCTGGGATGGCGGTTCGTCCGCGCCAGGGCGGGTGACCCAAAGCGGACAATATTACACAGTGGGACCCGGGATGTTACAAGTGGTATCGGGCGACTCCCGGCCGCGTGTGGGACCACGGCTCGAATCTTTCGTTCGACGCCCGTGGGGCCATAGCGAGGACGCTATTCTGTTAAGAGGTGGAGAGTGTAACAACCTCCTCTCTTGTCCCACATCGCCTAGGGAGGGAGATCTTGGTTAGCTTATAAGGCTTGGGTCCCTCTCACCTGTGTAACGCGTTTTGAAGCCGTGAGGGAAGAGACTGTGGCTGGGATGGCGGTTCGTCCGCGCCAGGGCGGGTGACCCAAAGCGGACAATATTACACAGTGGGACCCGGGATGTTACAAGTGGTATCAGAGCTGACTCCCGACCGCGTGTGGGACCACAGCTCGAATGCTGTTCTGACGCCCGTGGGGCCATAGCGAGGACGCTATTCTGTTAAGAGGTGGAGAGTGTAACAGCCTCCTCTCTTGTCCCACATCGCTTAGGGAGGGAGATCTTGGTTAGCTTATAAGGCTTGGGTCCCTCTCACGTGTAACGCGTTTTAAAGCCGTGAGGGAAGAGACGTAGTGGCCGGGATGGCGGTTCGTCCGCGCCGGGGGTGACCCAAAGCGGACAATATTACACAGTAGGACCCGGGATGTTACAAGTGGTATCAGAGCCGACTCCCGACCGCGTGTGGGACTACAGCTTGAATGCTGTTCTGACGCCCGTGGGGCCATAGCGAGGACGCTATTCTGTTAAGAGGTGGAGAGTGTAACAACCTCCTCTCTTGTCCCACATCGCCTAGGGAGGGAGATCTTGGTTAGTTTATAAGGCTTGGGTCCCTCTCACCTGTGTAACGCGTTTTAAAGCCGTGAGGGAAGAGACTGTGGCTGGGATGGCGGTTCGTCCGCGCCAGGGCGGGTGACCCAAAGCGGACAATATTACACAGTGGGACCCGAGATGTTACAGACCAAATATCAAAATGATTTATATTTATTACTTTGTGAATTGGGCCGCGTTTATATTTTTGGGGAGTTTCATGAGTTATAATTTACAGAAAACTTCAATGAAGCATGAGTTATGATTAAAACAGCCCGGCCGAAAGTTTACTTTTAATAAAAGAAATGGATTTACTTGATCAAAATTTTGGAAAGGCTGGTGCCCCCTATTGAAACATGAAAAGTGGCCCAATGAGAAGTCATGTTTCCTTCTATTTATCTAGCAAACTATTTCCTAATTTTTTATGAATTTGTTTATAAAACTAACATATTCACTGGGGGAAACATCAGTAATATAATTGTATAATTAACTGTTGTATAATTGATTCCCCGAGCCAAAGACCAAAAGCGTCGTCTTCTTCCAATCCCGCCAATTTTTCAGCGACCCCCTCATAAAAATCTGTAGCGTCGCTCGCTGCAGAGAGGGAAGCGAAGAGCTGGAAAAATGGAGTTCACCCTGAGCGGCAACGCCTTGAAGACCTTGGCTCGCTCCATCGCTTGCCTCTCCCGCGTCGGCACCGACCTCGCCATCCAAGCTTCCCCTTCCCAGGTCATTCCATCGATTTCTTCTTCTTCTCCGTAGTCTCTCTCGGCCACAGCTCCGGCATGTGGCCACTGAAATCAACGTCGATCATCGTTCCTCAGCTTCATCTATCCGAGTGAAATAGCTGCGGCAGTTGCTTCTTCATGTGCCCTTGCCGAGCGATACTTAGTTTAGATGGCTATGATGCCGTGTTAGGTATCGGCTCATTTCGCCCGATACAGCGTCCGATTGAGAAATTCTGAGAGTCCTTGTGTAACATCCCGGGTCTCACTGTGTGATATTGTCCGCTTTGGACACCGAGTCCTCACGGCTTTAAACGCGTCACACAATTAAAGGGACCCAAGCCTTATAAACAAGGCCCAGGACTCCCCCTAAGCGATGTGGGACAAGAGGAGAGGATCCCTTCCTTGCGCACGTCAGGGGACCGAGGCGCGGACGCACCGCCATCCCTCCTCCCCCGCGCCTTGCCGCTCGGGCCGTCACGAGCCGACTCTCGGCAGCGTGTGGGGCCACGGTGAGGATGCTGTTCTGCTAAGTGGGGGAGAGTGTGACGGCCGGCGGCGGTGCGGAGGAGGAGGGATGGCGGTGCGTCCGCGCCTCGATCCAAGGACGTGCGCAAGGAAGGGATCCCTCTCCCTCTTGTCCCACATCGCTTAGGGGGAGTCTGGGCCTTGTTTATAAGGCTTGGGTCCCTTTAATTGTGTGACGCGTTTTAAAGCCGTGAGGACTCGGTGTCAGCGGACAATATCACACAGTGGGACTCGGGATGTTACAATCGGAGAGTGTGACGGCCCGAGCGGCGGTGCGCGGGGAGGAGGGATGGCGGTGCGTCCGCGTCTCGGTCCCCGGACGTGCGCAAGGAAGGGATCCCTCTCCCTCTTGTCCCACATCGCTTAGGGGGGAGTCCTGGGCCTTGTTTATAAGGCTTGGGTCCCTTTAATTGTGTGACGCGTTTTAAAGCCGTGAGGACTCAGTGTCCAAAGCGGACAATATCACACAGTGGGACTCGGGATGTTACACCTTGCACCGATTGCTGCGTGCGTGGAGCTTTCGGCGGTGGATTTGAGGCAGAAATTTGTTGACGTAGGCTGGGATTTGCCCCGTCGACGGTGATTAGAACTTGATGTGCCTAAATCTGGAAGTGACTAAAAGAATCTGATGCTGTTGATAGGGTGATTCGAAGTCGTTATATCGTAAGAAGAACTAATACTCAAGGAAAATGTCGAATGGTGAAACCATAGGAGAAAAGCCCTGTAGATAACCTTGTCTATGTGCTGCTGTTCTGTCTTGATAATGCTTTCCTGGTATGTCTAGTTACTTTGATGGTGTTGTATGGAGTTTTGCAACATTCAATAAGTTAAGTGAAAGCACGGTTCTCTTCCCGATCATAACTTTTATATGTCCATACTTTCCTTGGCTTCCTTTTGCCCAAATAACATTAGAAGTTCCAAGTTTTAAGCTCATGCTTGGCACTTGGCACTATTTGATGTATTAGAGTTGAGATAGTATTGATCTGTGTACAAATATCACCTTCTTACTTGAATATGTCAGATTAGGATTCTCATATTTGTATTTGACCTCCAGATTTCCTTTCACGCCCTCAATTCATCAAGATCTGCCTATCAATTGATAACCTTCAAGCCGGATCTCTTTGATGTGTTTACAGTATCTGGCGCACAAGTTCAATGTAGCATTCTTTTAAAGGTACATTGTCATTGCTCATCTTTCTAGTATATTTGCCAGTTTATAGTTGTAAGAAACTTACAAACACTTACCGAGTACTCTCTGCAGGCTGTCTGTTCTGTCCTTAGAATGCCTATTACAAACATTGATTATTTGAGTGTGCAATTACCAGACATCAATGCATCAAAAGTTCAATGGGTTCTGCAGTGCTTCAGCGGTAAAGACCTTTCTGTTGTGTGCGTGGTGCTCTGAATTTTTTATGTTTGAAATGGTGTATTTGATGGTTAAGATTGCAAGCTCGTGGCATAGATGGAAAAGTTAGCACATTCCCTTTTCTCCCTAAAAATAATTTCACTTCAATTCTATGGAAAAACAGCAGAAATGAAGTCTTGAAACTGACATGTTCATTGAGAGAAAATGACTGCAAGATGCTGCTGGGAGAAGCATTTATTCGTCATGTCATATGTGTCCATGGAGACGAGCTTTTATAATTTCTCATCATGTAAAAGCAGCATGAACCCTGTTAAAGGGATTTTTTTTGCAGTGCCCAATATGACCTATAGAGCCAACAAATTCAGACTAAAGAGATGGGGAAGTTTATGTTAAAAATTAGATCCCTAGGTCTGCCACTTTTACTTCTTTTTTGTTGGCCACTTAACATTTTAAGCCTTTGTGACTCAGTCATGCAACCTATGTACTGTTCAGTATGTTATCTAAATGTAATATAAATCAGAGGGCGGCACCTGTCAAACCTGCATAAATGTGTTAAGGAGCTGCACCATGCAGAGATACATGTTTATCTCACGGTGCCAACTGTGAGTTTTTGTTCATGCATATGTGATGTTGTCGTATGCATGCAGGCATTAAGAAAACATACTGGATTAATGTTGACCCCGACATACAACAATTATCTCTGGATAGGAGAAGATACCCAAGCAATTTTGTAGTGAGGCCTCGTGATCTGAATCGATTGCTTGCAAATTTTCAGTCATCCCTTCAGGAAATTACTATCATTGCAACAGAACGCAACTCCGATCCTTCTGATGCTGCTAGTGAATTTGGTGGGAAAGCTGTCGAGTTTCGAAGCTACATTGATCCTACTAAAGGTAGAGATTAACTTTTTCCTTTTCAATCGTCTATGGCGAAGAATATCATGGTTCAGATTCTGGTTGCAGAGAACGACTCTTTGCTGCACACTCAGCTGTGGATAGATCCTGTGGAAGAGTTTGTGCAGTACACTCATAATGGCAACCCAGTAGACGTGACTTTTGCTGTCAAAGAGTTGAAGGTGTTCCATCTGATCTGTTTTTTATTATATTATCTATCAAGACATTTGGGTCGCAAATGCAGCTAAAAGTTCTTGAACATATGACTTCACTTTCAAACTTAGCTCCATTTCCTTAAAATGAGTCCACCTAATTGCTGAAATCCTATTGGGGTCACATTCAGGACCATCTTTTATGTCGAAGTTTTTCCTTGTTTTTTCCTGTGAATATGATAGTATTTAATGTCTGTCCATCTTGTGGAAATCCAGGCATTTCTTGCATTCTGTGAGGGATGTGAAGTGGACATTCATTTGTACTTTGAGAAGGCTGGCGAGTAAGTAAATTCTGAATGCTCTTTCGACTCTTACCTTCTATCCATTTTTTTCTATGCTTCACTTCAATTTTGTATATGCAAATAGTTCAGATGCAACGAGTAGTTTCACGCAATCAGTCCATAACTGGTTTTAATAGATGCATAACTGCTAGTTATCTGCTCAGAGTTTTAATACATGCTAATGCATAGCTTCACTATCACAATTGTAAAGGCCGATGACAATTTTTACTTCGAGCTGAATGTCATAAAACAAGAGACTATCATTAAAAATTTGGTTGATAGAATATAATGCACCTTTGAATCAAGTTTGGATAATGATGGTTTAAGGAAGTTTTAGCTTGGATTATAAATGGTTTATTTATCGATTTAATGCAAGGTGCTAGTAAAGTATGCCAGCTAAGAATATCGGTGCAATAACTTGATGGTTAATGTAAATCTTTTGACTTTTCTTTTTAATACTAAATTCATAGTTTCAAGTGCAACACTGCCGTCATAGGGGGCTTAGGTGCAACTAAATGCAAAATAGATAAGAATAAAGTACTTGATACAACTGAATGTTTTTATGCAACAGGCCTATTTTGATGGCCCCTAAATTTGGCATTGATGAAGGGGCCTCTTCCAATTTTGATGCTATGCTTGTCGGCCACCGTGCTTACATCCCAATTACATGAAGGTTCTACTGGACCTTCAGCAAATGGAATGCCGGGCCGGGCGTCATTTGCGGAAGCTTCTAGAGAACAGCCAGAGAGGAATAGAACAAGCGCTTCAGAGATTCCATCAAATCATACCAGAAAATGGGCTAAACTCTAAGGTGAGTAATCCTTGTAGCCTGTAGAACTGTCATCTCAATGATGGCAAGGTGTCGCGACCAATTTTTCGGGTGTGATCCACCTAGGGTTTGGCTAATGGATTGTTAAGCCTAGGATTAACTCAGGCTCTCCCAAGCCCATACCAATTCGCGACTTATTTTCAAGTTTATAACATGCAAATGATTTTTCAATTAGGAGTCGCCACTAATCTATTTTTGGTGGGTCAATTAGAAACCCAAGTAAAGTAATGGAAGATTCACTTTACTCCTACGAACCAGAGACTATGGATACGGGGATTTGGTTACACTAGATTGCTCTTTCGGTACATTTCTTTTTATTTTGAAAAATGTTTGGCAAGCAGTTTTGATTGATTTTAAATTTATTCCTTAACATGTGAGGTGTTCATGCAGGTGCGCAAACCACCAATTTAACACTCAAGTAAAGCAGAAATAAATTGCAGGACTTACCTCAAACCAAGCGAAAGGATGTTAATTCAAAATCCACATCAACAACCTTGGATATGGTTTCTAATTAACACGCAATTTCTCTTTTTTTGTTTTCACTTATTTAATGAAAATTATGCAATATTGCAATATTAACTAAATAACCTAACTCTAATGACATGTAATTTCTAATTGAATTGACCTAGCAACAACTATCACATGACATGCATCTCAATGAATCTAATCCTAATGATGTGCATGTGACATTTTTCTTTTCTTTCTTTTCTTTCTTTTTCCTAAAAGAATGCAATCTATCCTAGAAAATAAAACTAATTCAACCTATGGTATTTTTTGTATTTTTCATGAAATTCGTAATTAAAAATTACTAATAATAAAAATCTAAGTAAAGTGAGATATTATCTATCTTGAGCTAGGACATAGACTAATTTGAGTCCTATCTTAACTTAGCAATTTATCTAGACATGCAATTTAGTTCAAAGATATTATCTAACCTAGATACCATCTAAACATGCGTTATAATATAATTAGAAAATAATCTAACTATTCTATCATGCAATTCTATCTAGGAAATTTTTCTAATCTATATAATATGCACATGCAATCTTTTTGTATTTTCGGGATAAATAAGACAGTTAAAAGATAAACACCAGATCATTCAAAATCATCAAAGATCATACATCATTTGAATCAGGGAACAATATCCAAATTAGCTTGATTATTTCGCTAATAAAATCGATAAATTGATCTTAAGCCTTTAAGATCAAGATATCAAGTTTATTCCCGCGTGATTAATTATTCAATTTAAAGTCTTATAGATGAAATAAAAAAAAACAGGCGCGGTTGCGAATTGGGCAATAAATCTTAATTGGGAGATATGCCGATAATTGAAATATTGCACGTAAGATATTGAAAATCATGTATTAGGCAATAAAATATCTAAATCAAATTTAGATAAGATAATTACCTAATTTCGCAAATAATATTACTACATTTGAACTCATCGGAATCTGCTCGACGGATGACTGGCGGTGCGTGGTGGTGTTCATAAGAACGTTTCGATTAGTTCAGAAACTCGCCGAGGGTAAGGACTCTGGACTTTCTTTTATTATTTCTTCTTCGAGGATGTTCTGCATGTGACCAACGTAAATGGATCCTGGGGAAATAAGTCAAGACATAATAGAATATGAATATCAGATAGAGATGAAGAACCGGTCTCCACTTAATCCATCTTTTTGCTCTTAGTTCTCGGGTCCCTCGTATGACGCGAGGTCGTGCTTTGGCCAAAGATTCCCTCAATGAACCTACAAAACAGAAACGTGGCTGGATCGGTGTCGAGGGAAAGCAGTATCTTCGTCGAAAATCTGCGGGGCTACTGGTGTGGTTCGGATCCGAGTGGGTATGTTCGACTCGTCAAAGGCTCCGCTGGAGATCATCAGAAGAGGGGAGGCAGCGACATGTTGAAGGCGTCGGGCTAGACAGCGATCGGATCGGCAGCTCATCGCCATGGGGATCGGCAGTAATAAGCCTCGCTATCAATCTTTCTCTTTTTTAAAAACTTGGCCAAAACAGGACAAATTTCACCGCGTATTGCGAACGTCCTTTTGTGCCCACTGACGAATCCTGTAGGGAAAGAAACTATAATGGGGATGTGACCAGAAAAGAATTGATGAAGAGTCGACCTGGATGCTTTGCTGGTGTCACTTGAGTTGCTCATAAAATCGTTAAAGGGCTGTGGCGGGGTTGGAGATGATGCCGGTGTTGGACTGGATGCGCTGGGATGGCTGAGTTCTTCGTCGAGCGGAGAAGTCACTGCAAGTGGCGTTGCTGGTACGAGAACTTGGGCACAGCTGTTGAAGGTGACCAGCCTTGACGGCTTAAAAAACGAAATCTCTTCTCTCTCTCCCCGTCCTCCCCTCTCTTTCATTCGTAATGGGTGTGCTCTTATATAGAGAGGGAAAGCTTAGTTCTAAGGAAAGAAGTCAGATCTTCTTGAGATATTTAAAATATATTACCCTTCTGTCTCTTCCCCTTTCAATCTATATTTTCCCTTTTTCCTTTTAAACAAATCTAGCACAAGACCATTACTTCCTCATACAACCGAATAATGTTGACATCTTTCTTTATTTGGCCTTTTCGATATCTTTGTCCACGCTTTTATTTATTCACATATCAGCAAAAGAATTCTTTCTGCCCCTTCTTTCTTTTTCTCCATGATTAATAGAATCAACCATGGCTTACTTGCTCCTTTTAAGCACACACACAAGTACCTTGAGAATCATACCGATTGCTTGCTAGGTGACCAAAAGATTACTATCCCAGTTCGCCTCAAATTTCCTAAGATCAAGCTTAATCAGCGATTTTCACCTTGACATTAAGATAGACCCAGAATAATGAGCTTTGGCCAAATTCTCCCACCATCGATTCAAATCCACCCATCGCCGGTCAATTGCAAATGTAATAAAAAAAAAATGCTGCAAAAATTTAGGTGTCAACACAAGGAAATTGACTTTGCTTTTCTCTAAAATGAAATGCTGTGTATGCCATGAGTAAGATACTTTGTTTTTGGAAGTCAACAGGAAGGTATCTCTTGGGAATTAATTTGAGTGGTTTACTAACTTTGGGCAGGAAGTGCTGCAAGAAGTGTGAGTGGTTCTGATGTTAGGCAAGTTCCAGAAGAAAGGATCCTAAGGGCTGGTGGTCAATCAGGAATTGAAAGGATCGGCACTATTCAAATATCAAAAGCTGCATCAGCTAAAGGAAACACCCAAACTGGTCCAAATTCTTCATCTCTCAATCTTTCTCTCAGTTTGTATTTATGATGAACATCATCTTTATCTCTAGGTCGAATTATTTTTCTCTCTTACAAATATTTCTTAATAAAGTTGCTACTTTCTCATTTGCCTATTTCCCTACTGTAAATGCTGCTTTGCAAGAAGGCATTTGGCTTAGGCCAATTGATTGCACGACTTTATCTTGGGGTCCTGCAAAATTTTACTCTTTATTCATGCATCAAGAAGGAAAATGTTTTGGCAGAAATTCATGTATGTCCTACCAAACCTGTAAGCATTTCTGTTTTTCCACGATTTAGTGCGACTGTGCACCTGATACCATAGACGAGGTGGAGCAAAACTATTTTCTGTTTCTCACTAGACTTTGAACCCAGAGGATGCGTTGCACATACCTGTGCAAGTACCTATTTCTGGAAGACTGAATTCACATGTCTTTCTTGGGCTTCTCAGTATCGATTCAATTATTCTGCTTGTATCACATCATTTGTCCGTGGTTCTAAATGTTTTTGGAGGCAAAGGTACTGAACAAGTTGTCACTTACATAACACTAATTAGCGCATCATAAGTATGTTCATGCAGTTTGTTAGTAGTTGAATTGGATAATTCCTCTAAAGCAATTCTCTTCATTCTTTTCTTGTGTAGATGGAAATGGTTTTTCACAACGTCATCCAAGTAATTGGGTTGATGCCAATGAGGATGAGGATGATGATAACAAGGATAGTGATGAACTCTGTGTTCGATCAACACCGCCATGCTATGAAGATCAATAACATTATGTTTCCTGTTTGACTATGGTGACGTTTCTCTCTTAGCTTTACTGGTAAGTGCCCGTGCCTTCCAATGCTCGATGCATCCTGTCCTGTCTTCCTTCAAAGAGTTGGAGTAGTGTCTTGGTTGCTTTAAGCGTCCTTTGTCATTTTTTTCTTTTCTCGTTTTTTCTCCTACTTGACTATACATTAGTGCCTGTGCCAATTTAATAGTCCACCATGCAACAAAGCTGCCATTTTAATGCACTTCTTTTTCCCTCTCTCTTTTGTTTTTCAGTATTAAGTTGATGCGCTTTGCTGAGTGAGGTATCGATAAAGGTATGGTTCTACACTCTATTCTACAACAATTTGTTCCTGGCTTCGTGCCAATAAAAACAGAGCAGTGTCACCTAGTTCTTACAAGAGACATGCTTAATGGACAGGATATAGCAATTTAGAACCATCGGAAATGGTGTTTAGACCTTCTAAAATCTGTCCGATAATTCCTTTCTAGCTTTGCAACTTCAAATGCGGTGGTGGTGGTTTGGGGGGGTTGGGGCGCTCAATACCATCTCTAAAACAGCTATTTATGGGGAGATTTATGACTTGTTTGATTAAAGTTTCTGCTGCCTTCTATACTGAGTTTCTGTGATGTCCTCATACTCCGTCCGTTTATGAAAATACAATGTCAGTGTTTCTCCCACTTTCTTTCTCTACTATATGTATCAGCACATTCAAAACGTTAAGAAGACTGTTGAAGTTTTTTGACTAAATAGATCCCTTGCCATAGAAAGCTTCTGTATTGTCTGTTAAAAGACATTTTAAGTCAATTTGTGTATATTAAAGAGGAAGCAGTCAATAGGTTTTTGAGATGTTCATGTTCCTTTCTTAAAATCACATTCTAGAATGATTACGTCATTTTTAAACTCCAACGAATTCAGTTTAACTTTTCCTTGTGAGTTGCTTCCATATTCCATACTCAAGGATGGCGAATTTCCAGTGTTCTGATTTGTGACAACTCTTCTGCTGAGGTAATTTGTGACAGTGTAAAGGAGTTTGTTCTGCGGAGTAAATCCCTCCTTTTTGTCAGTAATGGAACCAACCAGAGTCAGAGTGATTCGTGGAATTCAAAGTTTACTTGCCCCGATAGGTTGCCTAAAGCACGAATTGATTGTGGTCTGGAACGTCTAGAAGCTCTCTTGTCGTACGTGACTTTTGAGTTGTGGGCGTATCATCCTACACCTTGCTGTTGCAAATTCCCATGTTTCTCATCCAAAGAAGGTTCAATTGCATCGGAAAACCGAAACCTATTATAAGGATGGATGATTTAAATTATAAGGAATCTCAATGTAAGATGGCTGCTTAATCAGGTGCACGTGCTTTTTCATTGTTTCTCAATTTTGAATTGCACCATGGGGTATTGGAACTCTCCCTTTTCGCTCCTTCCATCACCAACTAACTGAAGTCCTAAGTTGTGCAATTCACCTGGAGCTGTCTGCATTTTCACAACGCAACGATCCATTGATAAACAAGATACATGAGTTTACCAGTCAAATGCAGCTTTTGTTTTACAAAATCATTCATCAAGTTAATTGTATGCAAAAGGAAAACAACCCACATGAAAACATCGGAATGTGAAGGAAACTACGTATTCAGAGGGATGAATAATTGGCGGAATTTAGCCAGAGGAGGACCGAGAGCTATGCACCGGCAGCAGATGAAAGAAGGCACAAGGCGGGACCGTGGATTGGGGATTTTAAACGGGACAGAGCCTAAACCCCAGTCCTCTCCATGACCCGAACAGATCCGATCATCGATGCAGCAGGCTGGCTGGCCCAGCCCAAAAGCCCCCGCTGCATGGGAACATTGAGAACAATTAAGCCATACTAGAGAAATTATATTTATGGCCCATGCTAATTTAATCGATTATCCATAGAGTGAGAGCCAGTTAATTACTACTGTATAAAACAAATCCAAATGAGGATTTCAATTTTTATAAAAAAAATTATGTAATGCTTATGTCCATTTGTTAGATATATCATAGTGACATAGCTCAACAAAATGGACAAAATTGCAACATAAATATACGTAAGATAATAATACTTTATATATCTTACTAGCATTGAATTTAATCTTACAATCATTTTAATTTTATACCTATATTAATTTTTATTTTTGTATATATCTCTCTCCACACATGTAATTGTTTTCTTCACATGCATGCGTAGAGATAAGCATGGTCCGGGTAAGCAGTTCTCACCTTGAAATAGGGAATTGCCCGTTGGTTCCTTGACCGCCGGTTCAGTCTGGTTCTCAAGTAGATCCATGAAACTGGTCCCATCAAGCTTAATGCACTTAGTGCAACATTTTCCAATAAGCCAAAGTAAAATAAAAAATAGAGAACGTTCTTATTCTTAATAGCAAAATTGGTAAAAAGATCGGACTCATACTGAAATTTGAGAGTCGATGCCGTGAGTCGATGAGTGTTGAGCTTCTGAGAGATAGAGAGACGACTTATATGAGGTGAGAGTGAGACAAGACAAGCATTCAATTAATGGGTGTCGAGCTTCAAATTATGGATTTTAGGGTTTTCATTTTTCTTAATTTTTTTTTCGTTGGAAATTTTTCTTCAAAATTAAATGTATATATTTATATATTACCGATCCGGTCCATGTGGGTGAGTACGTGGTTCCACACTTAGAACCGAGAACTAGATCGGTACCCACTAGTTTCGTTTCTTTTGCACACCCCGTGTATATGTGTACTCTTTTTATACCACGGGAGTAAGGCAACCTTTTACATGGATTTAAGAACCTAAATCACAATCGATTTGATTCGTCATTTATTATCATGAACCAGACTCAAAAGCACAATGATAATAATCAAAACTATATGTGAGATGACCTATAAATTATATTAAACTAACAATGCGTGTATCTGAAATGAAAGAATAGTGGATGAGTGCATGGGATTTCTTTTGTATACTCTCATTTGCCCTGTTTCTATTTGGCCCATAGGAAAAACTTGCCCAGTTTCTCCCATTTCCTCCATTTCAAAGTTCTGTTTACTGGTAATGCAACTCCATGAGTTTTATCTTACCAATACAACTCGATCCAAAGCAGAAGTAATGGACCTAAACGCACTTAGGACTTAAACTAAAACTGGCACGCTAGCAAAAGGATTAAACTTGCCTTACAGGGAAGGGGATGGTAGAAACTCACCGAGATATGCTTGAACTAAATCAAAGTACACTTAACTGGAGACGGCATTGCGCCAAAAAGGATTGTAATCATTATCATAGTTTATTCTGCTATTACGTAATAGTTGTTCAGGGTAATACTACAACACAAGGTTCATATCCAAGCCGGCATTGGAAGGTTCCCGAGCAAATCGACCACATCACCACATCAGAAAAGTCAATCCTTCAATTCACGATGAACCAGAGCAGAAGTACCAACGTTAGGTCCCAAGCAATCATAATTGGCTTAGGCCAGTCGCTATGCAGAGCGCATATCAGGAGAGCACACTTAACACATCCAAACATAGCAGCGATCCAAGAAAAGACGAGTTGGAAATTTGGGTCAATATCCTGTCTCCTCGTCAGGAAGGTTAATAGACACCGGATGATAAGGATGACATTACAGATATGCTGAATGCCTTTTGCACGACAATTGGACCTATCAAGGTCTCCCTGACCATGATCAGCGAATGCAAAACAATCAAGATGGCATCAAGAGCTCTGTTAATTCCAGCAACATCCTTCTCTAACACAAATCTTGATATAGAATCAGCAAATAATTGGTTAGACAATCTATCTTTCACAGAAGCTCAAACAATAAGGATCAAGAATAGGCATATAAAAGATTAACAAAGAAAAACAAGTGAGCGGTTCATACTTGCACCAAGGTTTCGAAATGATGGAACAAATACAAAGACATTAAGAAGTTCTTTTTCGCGAAAGGAAATTGTCGGGAAACGGATTCCCAAAGTAACGATCTGATACTCAATCAAATGCCGAAAAACAAATGTGGAAAGCGAGCCCAGAAACACGTTACACCGATCATAAGGTACATTACCAAGTCGAACATACCTTGTCTTTCACAAATTAAACACCGTTGTCACACTTTGATGAGGAATTATAATACTATTCTTCAAAAGAGCGTACTGTACTTGGGGAGAAACTGAGAAAGCGTAGAAAAACGAGAGAACGTATTCTCTCTTCTCTTTAGATTAGTAACATATATGATAACCAACTTATCATATTTATTAACTGCCCAGATTTTCGCTTTTTATTTTTTATTTTACACTAACTGCTCTCTTCTATGGGCCCTTCACTTATGGGCCAAGTTTTGGCCCAACATGAGCGGACGGGCTTAAATAAGCCCATCAAAAATATAAAAACCCATCAAAAATGAAGACTGCATTCTGAAAACTTTAATTCGCCAAGTTGGCAGCTTGGTCATCGAAAATTCAAAATCAATCCTCGATGTTGGGCCATAATAGAGTAGCAAGTATGGGTGGCTGGAGTCAAAGGCGAAGTAGTAGGAACCACCAAAAAAGGCAGCAATTAAGAGTGGTCCATCGGCGTAGCGAGTGTGATGAGAGAGCATGAATTTCGGTGATGAGAGCGTTCTTGGAGGGGAGGTGGGCGACGAGACATCTGGCATTTTAGGCTATGTTTGGTTGTCCGGATTTTTAATCGCGATAGGACTAGATAGGATAAGATATGAAATCCTGAGATTTTTTTATATCCTATCCATTATTTGGTAAATCGTAATATTAAAGTCGGATATATTAACATCATATCATGTACATTATAAATGAATCATTATAAATGAACCTAATTGTTATAAATGGAAATTGTAAAAATCTCTCATAACACTATTTCTTAATTTATTTTTATTTTATTTTTCCTCTTTTTTATATTATTTTATTTATTATTTCTTTTTTTCTCTTTCATCATGATGACGTCAGCTGGTGCGTGCGGTTGCCACACGTGTGCCACGCACGTGCGTGCGGTTGTCGTGCGCGTGCCACGCACGTGCGTGCGGTTACTGTGCGCGTGCGTGCATCGAACATTTTGGCCACGCGCGGCGGCGCGTCCGGTGGCCCCCGGCGGTGAGCCACCATTTGATTTTCTCGTATCGATGAGAGCTACGACTCTATGTTATCAGAAATGAGATCCAATTTATGGAAAAAGAATTAAAAAAAAATGGGGGGAAAGGGTACGAGTGTCGGGATTTTCCATCCCCGAGCGACCAACGGTGGCATTTCACAAAAATTCAATCAAAAACAATTTATAAACATCTACAGTAATCAAGAAATATGAACAACATCGCTCTAATACCAATGTCGGGAAACGGATTCCTAGAGTAACGATCCGATATTCAAACGAGTGTCGAAAAACAAACGCGGTAAACGAGCCTAGAAACATGTTACACCAATCATAAGATGCATTACCAAGTCGAACATACCTTATCTTTCACAAATTAAACACTGTTGTCGCACTTTGATGAGGAATTATAATACTATTCTTCAAAAAAGCGTGTATTTGGGGAGAAACTAAGAGAGCGTAGGAAAATGAGAGAACATATTCTCTCTTCTCTTCATATTACATAACATATTTGATAACCAACTCATCAAATTTATTAACTGCCCAAATTTTCCCTTTTGATTTTATATTTTATAGTAACTGCTCTCTTCTATGGGCCATTCACTTACGGGCCGGATTTTGGCCTAACATGGGCGGACGGGCTTAAATAAGCCCATCAAAAACATAAAAACCCATTAGAACTAAAGATTGCATTCTGGCAACTTTAATTCGCCAAGTTGGTAGCTTGGCCATCAAAAGATTCGAAATCAATCCTCGATGTGGGGCCATAATAGAGTAGCAGGTATGGGCAGTTGGAGTCGAAGGCAAAGTAGTATTGACCGCCAAAAAAGGCAGTGATTAAGCGTGGACCATCGGCATGGCGAGAGTGACGAGAGAGCGTTTGGATTTCGGCGATGAGAGCGTTCTTGGAGGGGAGGTGGGCGACGAGACATCTGGGATTTTAGGCTACATTTGGTTGTCCGGATTTCTAATCGAGATAGGACTAGATAGGATAAGATATGAAATCCTGAGATTTTTTTACATCCTGTCCATTATTCGGTAAATCGTAGTATTAAAGTCGGATATATTCACATCATATCATGTACATTTTTTTTTTTTATATATAAATGGCATATTTTTTTAAAATAAACGGAAATTGTAAAAATCTCTCATAACACTATTTCTTAATTTATTTTTATTTTATTTTTCCTCTTTTTTATATTATTTTATTTATTATTTTTTTTTCTCTTTCATCATGACGACTTCAGCTGGTGCGTGCGGTTGCCACACGTGTGCCACGCACGTGCGTGCGGTTATCGTGCGCGTGCCACGCACGTGCGTGCGGTTACTGTGCGCGTTCGCGGACGAACATTTTGGCCACGCGTGGCGGCGCGTCCGGTGGCCCCCGGCGGTGAGCCACCATTTGATTTTCTCGTATCGATGAGAGCTACGACTCTATGTTATCATAAATGAGATCCAATTTATGGAAAAAGAATTTAAAAAAAAATAGGGGGAAAGGGTACGAGTGTCGGGATTTTCCATCCCCGAGAGACCAACGGTGGCATTTCACAAAAATTCAATCAAAAACAATTTATAAACATCTACAGTAATCAAGAAATATGAACAACATCGCTCTAATACCAATGTCGGGAAACAGATTCCTGGAGTAACGATCCGATATTCAATCGAGTATCGAAAAGCAAACGCGGTAAGCGAGCCTAGAAACATGTTACACCAATCATAAGGTACATTACCAAGTCGAACATACCTTGTCTTTCACAAATTAAACACCGTTGTCGCACTTTGATGAGGAATTCTAATAGTATTCTTCCAAAAGCGTGTATTTGGGAGAAACTAAGAGAACGTAGGAAAATGAGAGAACATATTCTCTCATCTCTTCATATTACATAACATATTTGATAACCAACTCATCAAATTTATTAACTGCCCAAATTTTCCCTTTTCATTTTATATTTTATAGTAACTGCTCTCTTCTATGGGCCATTCACTTACGGGCCGGATTTTGGCCTAACATGGGCGGACGGGCTTAAATAAGCCCATCAGAACTTAAGACTGCATTATGGCAACTTTAATTCGCCAAGTTGGTAGCTTGGCCATCGAAAATTCGAAATCAATCCTCGATGTGGGGCCATAATAGAGTAGCAGGTATGGGCGGTTGGAGTCGAAGGCAAAGTAATACAGACCGCCAAAAAAGGCAGTGATTAAGCGTGGACCATCGGCGTGGCGAGAGTGACGAGAGAGCGTTTGGATTTCGGCGATGAAAGCGTTCTTGGAGGGGAGGTGGGCGACGAGACATCTGGGATTTTAGGCTACATTTGGTTGTCCGGATTTCTAATCGAGATAGGACTAGATAGGATAGGATATGAAATCCTGAGATTTTTTTACATCATGTCCATTATTCGGTAAATCGTAGTATTAAAGTCGGATAAATTCACATCATATCATGTACATTTTTTTTTTTATATATAAATGGCATTTTATTATAAATGAACCTAAATGTTCATAAACGGAAATTGTAAAAATCTCTCATAACTCTATTTCTTAATTTATTTTTATTTTATTTTTCCTCTTTTTTATATTATTTTATTTATTATTTCTTTTTTTCTCTTTCATCATGACGACGTCAGCTGGTGCGTGAGGTTGCCACACGTGTGACACGCACGTGCGTGCGGTTATCGTGCGCGTGCCACGCACGTGCGTGCGGTTACTGTGCGCGTGCGTGCGTCGAACATTTTGGCCACGCGTGGCGGCGCGTCCGGTGGCCCCGGCGGTGAGCCACCATTTGATTTTCTCGTATCGATGAGAGCTACGACTCTATGTTATCATAAATGAGATCCAATTTATGGAAAAAGAATTTAAAAAAAAATAGGGGGAAAGGGTACGGGTGTCGGGATTTTCCATCCCCGAGCGACCAACGGTGGCATTTCACAAAAATTCAATCAAAAACAATTTATAAACATCTACAGTAATCAAGAAATATGAACAACATCGCTCTAATACCAATGTCGGGAAACGGATTCCTGGAGTAACGATCCGATATTCAATCGAGTGTCGAAAAGCAAACGCGGTAAGCGAGCCTAGAAACATGTTACACCAATCATAAGGTACATTACCAAGTCGAACATACCTTGTCTTTCACAAATTAAACACCGTTGTCGCACTTTGATGAGGAATTCTAATAGTATTCTTCCAAAAAGCGTGTATTTGGGGAGAAACTAAGAGAGCGTAGGAAAATGAGAGAACATTACATAACATATTTGATAACCAACTTATCAAATTTATTAACTGCCCAAATTTTCCCTTTTGATTTTATATTTTATAGTAACTGCTCTCTTCTATGAGCCATTCACTTACGGGCCGGATTTTGGCCTAACATGGGCGGACGGGCTTAAATAAGCCCATCAAAAACATAAAAACCCATTAGAACTAAAGATTGCATTCTGGCAACTTTAATTCGCCAAGTTGGTAGCTTGGCCATCAAAAATTCGAAATCAATCCTCGATGTTGGGCCATAATAGAGTAGCAGGTATGGGCAGTTGGAGTCGAAGGCAAAGTAGTATTGACCGCCAAAAAAGGCAGTGATTAAGCGTGGACCATCGGCGTGGCGAGAGTGACGAGAAAGCGTTTGGATTTCGGCGATCATAGCGTGCTTGGAGGGGAGGTGGGCGACGAGACATCTGGGATTTTAGGCTACATTTGATTGTCCGGATTTCTAATCGAGATAGGACTAGATAGGATAGGATATGAAATCCTGAGACTTTTTTTATCCTGTCCATTATTCGGTAAATCGTAGTATTAAAGTCGGATATATTCACATCATATATATATATATAAATTTTTTTTTTAAAATAAACGGAAATTGTAAAAATCTCTCATAACACTATTTCTTAATTTATTTTTATTTTATTTTTCTCTTTTTTATATTATTTTATTTATTATTTTTTTTTTCTCTTTCATCATGATGACTTCAGCTGGTGCGTGCGGTTGCCACACGTGTGCCACGCACGTGCGTGCGGTTATCGTGCGCGTGCCACGCACGTGCGTGCGGTTACTGTGCGCGTGCGTGCGTCGAACATTTTGGCCACGCGTGGCGGCGCGTCCGGTGGCCCCCGGCGGTGAGCCACCATTTGATTTTCTCGTATCGATGAGAGCTACGACTCTATGTTATCAGAAATGAGATCCAATTTATGGAAAAAGAATTAAAAAAAAATGGGGGGAAACGGTACGAGTGTCGGGATTTTCCATCCCCGAGAGACCAACGGTGGCATTTCACAAAAATTCAATCAAAAACAATTTATAAACATTTACAGTAATCAAGAAATATGAACAACATCGCTCTAATACCAATGTCGGGAAACGGATTCCTAGAGTAACGATCCGATATTCAATCGAGTGTCGAAAAACAAACGCGGTAAGCGAGCCTAGAAACATGTTACACCAATCATAAGGTACATTACCAAGTCGAACATACCTTGTCTTTCACAAATTAAACACCGTTGTCGCACTTTGATGAGGAATTCTAATAGTATTCTTCCAAAAGCGTGTATTTTGGGAGAAACTAAGAGAGCGTAGGAAAATGAGAGAACATATTCTCTCATCTCTTCATATTACATAACATATTTGATAACCAACTCATCAAATTTATTAACTGCCCAAATTTTCCCTTTTGATTTTATATTTTATAGTAACTGCTCTCTTCTATGGGCCATTCACTTACGGGCCGGATTTTGGCCTAACATGGGCGGACGGGCTTAAATAAGCCCATCAGAAACATAAAAACCCATTAGAACTGAAGACTGCATTCTGGCAACTTTAATTCGCCAAGTTGGTAGCTTGGCCATCGAAAATTCGAAATCAATCCTCGATGTGGGGCCATAATAGAGTAGCAGGTATGGGCGGTTGGAGTCGAAGGCAAAGTAATACTGACCGCCAAAAAAGGCAGTGATTAAGCGTGGACCATCGGCGTGGCGAGAGTGACGAGAGAGCGTTTGGATTTCGGCGATCATAGCGTGCTTGGAGGGGAGGTGGGCGACGAGACATCTGGGATTTTAGGCTACATTTGGTTGTCCGGATTTCTAATCGAGATAGGACTAGATAGGATAGGATATGAAATCCTGAGATTTTTTTATATCCTGTCCATTATTCGGTAAATCGTAGTATTAAAGTCGGATAAATTCGCATCATATCATGTACATTTTTTTTTTATATATATAAATTTTATTATAATGAAACTAAATGTTCATAAACGGAAATTGTAAAAATCTCTCATAACACTATTTCTTAATTTATTTTTATTTTATTTTTCCTCTTTTTTATATTATTTTATTTATTATTTCTTTTTTTCTCTTTCATCATGATGACGTCAGCTGGTGCGTGCGGTTGCCACACGTGTGCCACGCACGTGCGTGCGGTTATCGTGCGCGTGCCACGCACGTGCGTGCGGTTACTGTGCGCGTGCGTGCGTCGAACATTTTGGCCACGCGTGGCGGCGCGTCCGGTGGCCCCGGCGGTGAGCCACCATTTGATTTTCTCGTATCGATGAGAGCTACGACTCTATGTTATCAGAAATGAGATCCAATTTATGGAAAAAGAATTAAAAAAAAAAAAATGGGGGAAAGGGTACGAGTGTCGGGATTTTCCATCCCCGAGCGACCAACGGTGGCATTTCACAAAAATTCAATCAAAAACAATTTATAAACATCTACAGTAATCAAGAAATATGAACAACATCGCTCTAATCCCAATGTCGGGAAACGGATTCCTGGAGTAACGATCCGATATTCAATCGAGTGTCGAAAAGCAAACACGGTAAGCGAGCCTAGAAACATGTTACACCAATCATAAGGTACATTACCAAGTCGAACATACCTTGTCTTTCACAAATTAAACACCGTTGTCGCACTTTGATGAGGAATTCTAATACTATTCTTCCAAAAGCGTGTATTTGGGGAGAAACTAAGAGAGCGTAGGAAAATGAGGGAACATATTCTCTCTTCTCTTCATATTACATAACATATTTGATAACCAACTCATCAAATTTATTAACTGCCCAAATTTTCCATTTTTATTTTATATTTTATAGTAACCGCTCTCTTCTATGGGCCATTCACTTACGGGCCGGATTTTGGCTTAACATGGGCGGACGGGCTTAAATAAGCCCATCAGAAACATAAAAACCCATTAGAACTGAAGACTGCATTCTGGCAACTTTAATTCGCCAAGTTGGTAGCTTGGCCATCGAAAATTCGAAATCAATCCTCGATGTGGGGCCATAATAGAGTAACAGGTATGGGCGGTTGGAGTCGAAGGCAAAGTAATATTGACCGCCAAAAAAGGCAGTGATTAATCGTGGACCATCGGCGTGGCGAGAGTGTCGAGAGAGCGTTTGGATTTCGGCGATGAGAGCGTTCTTGGAGGGGAGGTGGGCGACGAGACATCTGGGATTTTAGGCTACATTTGGTTGTCCGGATTTCTAATCGAGATAGCACTACATAGGATAGGATATGAAATCCTAAGATTTTTTTATATCCTGTCCATTATTCGGTAAATCGTAATATTAAAGTCGGATAAATTCACATCATATCATGTACATTTTTTTTTTATATATATATAAATGGCATATTATTATAAATGAACCTAAATGTTCATAAACGGAAATTGTAAAAATCTCTCATAACTCTATTTCTTAATTTATTTTTATTTTATTTTTCCTCTTTTTTATATTATTTTATTTATTATTTCTTTTTTTCTCTTTCATCATGATGACGTCAGCTGGTGCGTGAGGTTGCCACACGTGTGACACGCACGTGCGTGCGGTTATCGTGCGCGTGCCACGCACGTGCGTGCGGTTACTGTGCGCGTGCGTGGTCGAACATTTTGGCCACGCGTGGCGGCGCGTCCGGTGGCCCCGGCGGTGAGCCACCATTTGATTTTCTCGTATCGATGAGAGCCATGACTCTATGTTATCAGAAATGAGATCCAATTTATGGAAAAAGAATTAAAAAAAAATGGGGGGAAACGGTACGAGTGTCGGGATTTTCCATCCCCGAGCGACCAACGGTGGCATTTCACAAAAATTCAATCAAAAACAATTTATAAACATCTACAGTAATCAAGAAATATGAACAACATCGCTCTAATACCAATGTCGGGAAACGGATTCCTAGAGTAACGATCCGATATTCAATCGAGTGTCGAAAAACAAACGCGGTAAGCGAGCCTAGAAACATGTTACACCAATCATAAGGTACATTACCAAGTCGAACATACCTTGTCTTTCACAAATTAAACACCGTTGTCGCACTTTGATGAGGAATTCTAATACTATTCTTCCAAAAAGCGTGTATTTGGGGAGAAACTAAGAGAGCGTAGGAAAATGAGAGAACATATTCTCTCTTCTCTTCATATTACATAACATATTTGATAACCAACTCATCAAATTTATTAACTGCCCAAATTTTCCCTTTTTATTTTATATTTTATAGTAACTGCTCTCTTCTATGGGCCATTCACTTACGGGCCGGATTTTGGCCTAATATGGGCGGACGGGCTTAAATAAGCCCACCAGAAACATAAAAACCCATTAGAACTGAAGACTGCATTCTGGCAACTTTAATTTGCCAAGTTGGTAGCTCGGCCATCGAAAATTCGAAATAAATCCTCGATGTGGGGCCATAATAGAGTACCAGGTATGGGCGGTTGGAGTCGAAGGCAAAGTAATACTGACCGCCAAAAAAGGCAGTGATTAAGCGCGGACCATCGGCGTGGCGAGAGTGACGAGAGAGCGTTTGGGTTTCGGCGATGAGAGCGTTCTTGGAGGGGAGGTGGGCGACTAGACATGTGGGATTTTAGGCTACATTTGGTTGTCCGGATTTCTAATCGAGATAGGACTAGAGAGGATAGGATATGAAATCCTGAGATTTTTTTATATCCTGTCTATTATTCGGTAAATCGTAGTATTAAAGTCGGATATATTCGCATCATATCACGTACATTTTTTTTTTTTATATATATAAATGGCATATTATTATAAATGAACCTAAATGTTCATAAACGGAAATTGTAAAAATCTCTCATAACACTATTTCTTAATTTATTTTTATTTTATTTTTCTTCTTTTTTATGCTATTTTATTTATTATTTTTTTTCTCTGTCATCATGATGACGTCAGCTGGTGCATGCGGTTGCCACACGTGTGCCACGCACGTGCGTGCGGTTATCGTGCGCGTGCCACGCACGTGCGTGCGGTTACTGTGCGCGTGCGTGCGTCGAACATTTTGGCCACGCGTGGCAGCGCGTCCGGTGGCCCCCGGCGGTGAGCCACCATTTGATTTTCTCGTATCGATGAGAGCTACGACTCTATGTTATCAGAAATGAGATCCAACTAATTGTAACACCCCGAACCTTTCGCAGGTCGTTAACAGTGCCGATGTTACATCTTTTACCATCTCTATCTCTTGGCTACATTAAGCCTTGCCAGATTTCAGGCATTTTTTTTTTTTTAAACCGGTCCCATGCGCGACTCATAGCGGAAGCAAAATTCACATCGTCATCTATCTCCCTTCTAGCACATGATACAAATGCTCACCAACTAACAGCACGATTTTTATAAACAGCATTGACGCTTTGCTTACATACATATAGCGAGATGGGGTTTTTCCTCAGGCCGGTACAAAAGAAACAGAAAAGGTAAGGACTCTGCCATGTCCTTCCTAAAATCTCAAAAAGAGAACTCCGACCTCTAACATCATATAAGCACAAAAACCCTCCCATCACAAGCGTCAACTATCTATACCAAAAAGTGATCTAGCTCCTACTCCTCGCGCGCGATCTCACACCCATCCCGGTGCGTCAGGTGGTGGCGGCGGCAGCATCCCCCCCCTCACTCCATCCCGTCGTATTTGCACGGACAAAAACTCTTGTATGACGGGGCCCCCAGCCAGGCCGATATCATACATAACTAGGCATCGTACTCGGATGAAAGTCAACCCGGGTACCGAGGGACAATCTATCTCAGTCATCTCCACCTCGACGTCAGACGGAATACCGTAAAACACGCCACGCGATACAGCAGGTAGCGGCATAGTGCTAATCTGAAATGTTATCCCCAAAAGGGGTGAGTACAACCACTCAGCAGATAGGGAAATCCAATAACAACTCAGTGCACCATGCATACCATCATACAATGCAGGCATTTCTTACCTTTTCGATGTCAAGCGTATTCATGCATCATCATAGCATATATATCATCAATAGCCATGCATCACTATGCATATCACATCATCATTAACCATGCATCATCAATGTCACATAACAATGCATCATAATTCACGATCATACATGCATCAATGTCATATAACAATGCATCATAATTCAATAGAACTCATGGCCGATAAAATAATCCACTTTTATTTTATTATTATTTTATTATTATTTTATTATATTATTATTTTAATATTATATTTATTTATTTCCATAAATAAATATTATCTTTAATATTTATGATTTTCCAAAAATCATGAAAATCAAACAATCATTAAACAACCAATTAGAATCACAATTTCACACAATTTCGTGGCCAAATTTGCATTTCACATAGTTTCCAAAATTTCCACCAAATACACTTAATATTCGGATAATGGCCAGATTGCACAGTTTTCGGATTTATTCAATTAAAATACCCATATGACCTCCGAAAATTCCCAAATTTTACAGGCTGATAGCCAACACATATTCGTGCACTTTTCATGAAGAACACTAAGCCAAATTATTTATGGATTAATTTATACAACTCCATGAAGCTTCTGGAACCTCTACCGTTTCGTCCAGAACACACATCACCGAAAAACTTAGATTTGACCCACTAAATATCTTTCGTTTCTTCTGAAATTCGAGTATGTTATGCATAAATGTGTCCTTTACAAGTTTCATGAAGAGATCTAGGTTAAATAACCAAAGTATGATCCTCTTTTAAGTCCTTGAAGTCTCGGGTGTCTCGGTTCACTTCAACAGAACCAAACGTCTCAAAGATCTAGCCGATTAACTAGGCTATACTTGTTCATTTCTCTTCAAATTTGAGTATGTTGTATTTTAGGATGTTACCTACAACGTCCATGAAGACAACAAAGTGAGATCTCCAACATAAATCAACATGCAACCAAGAAATCATCAAGAGGTCAGTGAAGATTTCGCAGATCTATAACCTCCGTATCACAAGGCATTTGACCCCTCATATCACCTTCGTTTTCCATGAAATTTGAGTATGTAATACCTCAATATGTTAGCTTCAACTTTCATGAAGACACCCAAGTCAAAATCACACTCCAAACCCCACATGCTAGCTCGAACAAGTTACTGACTCCACTAAACCGAACAAGAACAGTCACACGGTTTGCAAAATATCAACTCTCACTTCGGTTTTCACACAAATCACACCTATAATCTAACATGAAAACACCACAACAAACATGCAAAGGAAGTTATGAACTCCCACTTGCCTCCAAGACAAACGAACAACGGCGTACGGCGGCGTAGGACGGTCCGACAAGGCGGCGATCGGCGAACGGGCGGCTCCTCCCTCCGGCTCCGCCTCCTTCCCTCTCGGTTTCTCCTCTCTCCCTCTCGAATTCTCTCTCTCCCTCTCACTTCTCTCGGCCGAATGAGCTAGAGGAACCGGCCACTCTCTCTCCTAACCCTTTTTATACCCCTTTAATCCCATGATTAGTAATCATTGCCTCACCTCTCCAATGGCCAATACATGCCCTTCCTTTGGCCACTTGTCATTTTTTTATTTTTGAATTTGAATTTGGGCTTGGGCTTGGGCTGGTCGACAGCCACCTCTTGGGCCCAATGGGCCGACTAGCTTGGCCCACCAAGCTTGAGGCTAATGGGCTCAAGGCCCATTCGAATTTTAGCCCTTTTTCCCCTTTTTTTTTTTGAAATTCCTTCTATAATATTTTTGAAATTCCAATTTCCATCTTGGCCAAAGTCTTGGGATATTTTTAATTATTGAAATTTAAATCATATGGCCAAGCATTAATAAATTAAATTTAAATTTCCACAATCACAAGCACAATTCATCAAATTAAAAGACAAATTGGCTAAAGCATAGACCATAAAATTCTATTACCTAATTAAAGACATTTAACACACCTTAAGGCTTGGCTTTGAATTTCCGGGATGCCACAATTCTCCCCTCCTTAGAGAATTTCGTCCTCGAAATTCAAGCACGACTCACGCCTTCTTGAAATAAATAAGGGTACTTTTCCCTCATCGATCCTCACTTTCCCATGTGGCTTCCTCCACATCATGATGTCGCCATAACACTTTGACTAATGGAATCTTTTAGTCCTAAGAATTTGCTCTTTTCGATCCAATATCTGCACGGGCTCTTCAATGTACCTAACTTTCTCATCCATTTTGATGGCTTCATGATCGAGTATGTGACCAGAATTCGGCTGGTACTTCCTCAACATCGATACATGAAACACATCGTGCAGATTTTCTAATCTAGGAGGTAATGCTAAACGATAAGCCCTATCTCCTATCTTCTCAAGAATTTCAAAAGGTCCAACAAACCTGGGGCTTAACTTACCCTTTATCCCGAATCGAGATATTCCTTTCATTGGAGATACCTTAAGGAATACGCGGTCTCCTACACCAAACTCTAAAGGCCTTCTACGCTTATCTGCGTAGCCTTTCTGTCTACTCTGAGCTGCTCTAAGCCTTTCTCTAATAACATCAACAGCCTCAGTGGTAACTTGTACCAGCTCAGGTCCTGTCAATTTCCTCTCACCTACTTCATTCCAACAAACAGGAGTCCTACATCTCCGTCCATACAATGCTTCATAAGGTGCCATACCTATACTCTTCGAAAGCTATTATTATAGGCAAACTCTACCAAATGCAATCTCTCGTCCCAATTTCCTTTGAAATCAATCACACAAGCTCTCAACATATCCTCCAGTACCTGAATCACTCTTTCTGATTGGCCATCTGTCTGAGGATGAAAAGCTGTGCTAAACTGAAGCTTAGATCCTAACGCAATTTGGAGACTCCTCCAAAAATTCGATGTAAACCTCGGGTCTCGATCTGAAGTAATAGTCACTGGAATACCATGTAAGCGTACCACTTGACTTACATACATGTCCGCATACTTATCCATTGGGTAGTCCATGCGAATCGCTAAGAAATGTGCCGACTTAGTCAAACGATCCACTACAACCCAAATTGAATCATGATTCCTTGATGTCCTTGGCAATCCTTGCACAAAATCCATCGTTACATGTTCCCATTTCCATTCAAGAATGTCCAATGGTCTCAAAAGTCCTGCGGGTTTTCGATGTTCCGCTTTTACTTGCTGGCACGTCAAACATTGAGATACGTGTCTAGCCGTATCTCGCTTTCATACCACTCCACCAAAATTGCGACGTAAATTTCTGTACATCTTTGTACTACCTGGGTGGATACTATAATTACTCTTATGTGCTTCCGACAAAATTTCCTTCCTCAACTCCTCATTGTCAGGAACACAAAGTCGTCCTTGACATCTCACTATCCCATCATCAGAGATCTGAAATTCCGATCTTTTCCCTAAAGACACAGCATCTTTCACTTTCAAAATCTCTAGGTCAGATTCTTGCAAAACTTTAATTTTCTGGATAATCTCTGGCTCAATCCTTAATGCACTAAGCACGCCAGTAAGACAATCCAATTCAATTTAAATTCAGAGTTTGCTACTGATTCTAACAATTTCCATTCCGCCATTCTCAAACTAGCAATCTCCATAGCTGACTTTCGACTAAGAGCATCGCTACTCTATTCGCTTTTCCTGGATGATATTTTATTTCACAGTCATAATCCTTCAACAACTCCATCCACCTCCTTTGTCTCATGTTCAATTCCTTTTGTGAGAACAGATACTTCAAACTCTTATGATCCGTATAGATCTCAAACTTTTCCCCATACAAATAGTGTCTCCATATCTTCAAAGCAAACACTATAGCTGCTATCTCTAAATCATGCGTCGGATAATTCAGCTCATGGGGTTTCAATTGTCTGGATGCATAGGCTACAACCTTGCCATGCTGCATCAACACACATCCTAGTCCTTTGTGAGATGCATCACTATACACCGTGAAACCATTAGGTCCAGTAGGTATAGTCAGAATTGGAGCTGAAGTCAATTTCCTTTTGAGCTCCTGAAAACTCCTTTCACATTCCCCATTCCATTCAAATTTCACATTCTTTCGAGTCAATTTAGTTAAAGGTCCTGCCAGTTGCGAGAATCCTTCAATGAACCTTCTGTAATAACCAGCCAATCCTAAGAAACTTCGTATCTCAGTAGGTGTCGTTGGTCTCGGCCAATTCACTACCATTTCAACTTTTGCTTGGATCTACCTTTGCAATTCCTTTTCGACACCACATGTCCTAAAAATACTATCCGGTCCAACCAAAATTCACACTTACTAAACTTAGCATACAACTTATGCTCTCGCAGGGTTTGCAAAACAATTCTCAAATGCTGCTCATGCTCTTTAGGCCCTTTCGAATACACTAGAATATCATCAATAAAGACAATCACAAACCGGTCTAAATAAGGCTGAAATATTCTATTCATCAAATCCATAAATGCAGCCGGGCGTTAGTCAATCCAAATGGCATAACAAGGAACTCATAGTGTCCATAACGAGTTCTAAATGCAGTCTTAGGAATGTCCTCATTTTTAATTCTTAAGCGATGGTATCCCGATCTCAAATCAATCTTAGAAAAGACCGAACTTCCCTGAAGTTGATCAAACAAGTCATCAATTCTAGGCAAAGGATACTTATTCTTAATGGTCACTTGATTTAACTGCCTATAGTCAATACACAAGCGCATTGACCCATCCTTCTTTTCACAAACAAGACCGGCGCACCCCAAGGTGAAGCACTTGGTCTAATAAATCCTTTATCAAGCAATTCCTGCAGTTGCACTTTCAACTCCTTCAATTCAACTAAGGCCATTCTATATGGAGCTTTTGATATTGGTCCGTTCAGAGCATTAATTCAATTTCAAATTCAATCTCCCGCTCCGCGGCATCCGAGCAATTCCTCGGGAAATACATCTTGAAATTCATTAACCACATGAACTCCCTCAAGATTAGACTCCTCTCTAGCACAATCTCTAACTATGGCTAGGTACCCTTGACATCCTTGGTCAAGTAACTTACAAGCTTCTACTGCCGAAATAAGCTCTACGGGAAAATGGGTTTGGCCTCCTAAAATTCACAACTAGACTGATCGGGTAAAACAAATTGAATCACTTTTCTATAACAATCCATTCTAGCCCGATACTTACGAAGCCAGTCCATTCCTATAATAACATCAAAATCATACATAGCCATTACAACCAAGTCTATTTCCATATCCTTTCCTCACATTGAGATCTTACAATTTTCACACACCAGCGTAGACAATATCATATCCTTTAAAGGCGTAGAAACACAAAGAGGTGTCTCAAGAGGCATAACTTCTATCTTTTTCAAACATCTATATCTTTCAGACACAAACGAATGCGTTGCACCCGTGTCAAACAATGCATATGCCTTCTCGCCATTAATAAGAATCGTACCTGAGATAACATTCTTGGAAGCTTCCGCTTCCTCCTGGGTGATCGCATACACCCTTCCTTGTGCAGGTGGTCTTTGAGGATTTCCTTGCGGATTCGACCTAACAGCACTCTGGTATCCCTGTCGCACTGAGCCAACACTCACTTGCGACCTCTCTCGCGGGCAATTCCTCCTAAGATGTCCCATTTGTCCACAGCCAAAACATTTCTGTTGTCCAGGCTGATAGGGTGCTTTCCCTATGTTCAGACCACTCCTTGCTCCTCCAAAATTTCCAAAATTACCCTTCTTCTTCACATTCCAGGTCTGACCTTGACCAGAATAAGGTCTCTTCCCTTTTCTCACATCACTAAAGTTCATCGGTTTCTTAAATTCCGACCTTTCCCTCAACAACTCCTGCTCCACTAACTGCGCCCTTTCATAAATCTCATTATAATCTCTTATGCTCAAAGGCACCAGTTGCTTCCTAATGTCAGTCCTCAGCCCTTTCAGGAATCTCTTAGCCTTCTCCTCCTGATCCTCAATCAATCTAGGAGCATATCTAGACAATTCAGAAAATCTAGCCTCATACTAATCTACAAGTCAATCCCTTCGTTCTAGCTGAACAAACTCGGTAATCTTCCTATCCTTAGCACGAGTCAGAAAAATGCTTCCTATTAAAGGCCCTAACAAACTCCTCCCAATTAACATCAGTACACGGTGGAAAGATTATGTCCTTGAAGCTCTCCACCAAAACTTCGCATTTCCCTCCAATTGGTACTCTGCTAAAACTATTTTCTCAGCATTAGTGCAGTCCAACAGCCGGAAAATTCGTTCCATTCCATCAATCCATTGCTCTGCCTCCTCGGGACTTCCCATTCCATTAAACTTAAGTGGCTTCAGCTTCAAAAACTGCTCCACTAGTCCCCGAGTACGGCGTTCGCTCCAGCTGTTCTTTGCCTTTGCCTTTCCATCGATTTCCAATATTGGCTAATGCCACGCAGGATATCTTCCATTCGAGGATCAGCCCTTGCGGCGGAGGCTTCAGCCCTCGATGGATGAGCACTTCCAGCTCGCACCATGACTCTCCTGCAATTTCCAAGCATTGCCTCGGGAATAATCGAGACTTACTTGCCTCCACTCAAAGCAATTACTACTATTACATAAGTAACATATACATGTTTGGGAAATTCAAGACAAACTCGGGGATCTACGAGTGAGTACCCATCACCCGTTATTCAATTATTTCGTTTACATCCTATGGTGTGCATTGTCATCATGTTCCTCAATTCCAAATGAGGCTCCTTATCACTCCACTTATAACCGTTCGCTCTAATACCAAAAAAATGGCGACTGTAACACCCCGAACCCTTCGCAGGTCGTTAACAGTGCCGATATTACATCTTTTACCATCTCTATCTCTTGGCTACATTAAGCCTTGCCAGATTTCAGGCATTTTTTTTTTTTTAAAGCGGTCCCATGCGCGACTCATAGCGGAAGCAAAATTCACATCGTCATCTATCTCCCTTCTAACCCATGATACAAATACACACCAACTAACAAAGCACGATTTTTATAAACAGCATTGACGCTTTGCTTACATACATATAGCGAGATGGGGTTTTCCTCGAGCCGATACAAAAGAAAGGAAAAGGTAAGGACTCGCCATGTCCTTCCTAAAATCTCAAAAAGAGAACTCCGACCTCTAACATCACATAAGCATAAAAACCCTCCCATCACAAGCATCAACTATCTATACCAAAAAGTGATCTAGCTCCTACTCCTCGCGCGCGATCTCACACCCATCCCGGTGCGTCAGGTGGTGGCGGCGGCAGCATCCCCCGCATCACTCCATCCCGTCGTATGTGCACGGACAAAAACTCTTGTATGACGGGGCTCCCAACCAGGCCGATATCATACATAACTAGGCATCGTACTCGGATGAAAGTCAACCCGGGTACCAAGGGACAATCTATCTCAGTCATCTCCACCTCGACGTCGGACGGAATACCGTAAAACACGCCACGCGATACAGCAGGTAGCGGCATAATGCTAATCTGAAATTTTATCCCCAAAAGGGGTGAGTACAACCACTCAGCAGATAGGGAAATCCAATAACAACTCAGTGCACCATGCATACCATCATACAATGCAGGCATTTCTTACCTTTTCGATGTCAAGCGTATTCATGCATCATCATAGCATATATATCATCATTAGCCATGCATCACTATGCATATCACATCATCATTAACCATGCATCATCAATGTCATATAACAATGCATCATAATTCACGATCATACATGCATCAGTGTCATATAACAATGCATCATAATTCACGATCATACATGCATCAGTGTCATATAACAATGCATCATAATTCAATAGAACTCATGGCCGATAAAATAATCCACTTTTATTTTATTATTATTTTATTATTATTTTATTATATTATTATTTTAATATTATATTTATTTATTTCCATAAATAAATATTATCTTTAATATTTATGATTTTCCAAAAATCATGAAAATCAAACAATCATTAAACAACCAATTAGAATCACAATTTCACACAATTTCGTGGCCAAATTTGCATTTCACATAGTTTCCAAAATTTCCACCAAATACACTTAATATTCGGATAATGGCCAGATTGCACAGTTTTCGGATTTATTCAATTAAAATACCCATATGACCTCCGAAAATTCCCAAATTTTACAGGCTGATAGCCAACACATATTCGTGCACTTTTCATGAAGAACACTAAGCCAAATTATTTATGGATTAATTTATACAACTCCATGAAGCTTCTGGAACCTCTACCGTTTCGTCCAGAACACACATCACCGAAAAACTTAGATTTGACCCATTAATCTCTTTCGTTTCTTCTGAAATTCGAGTATGTTATGCATCAATGTTTCCTTTACAAGTTTCATGAAGAGATCTAGGTTAAATAACCAAAGTATGATCCTCTTTTAAGTCCTTGAAGTCTCGGGTGTCTCGGTTCACTTCAACAGAACCAAACGTCTCAAAGATCTAGCCGATTAACTAGGCTATACTTGTTCATTTCTCTTCAAATTTGAGTATGTTGTATTTTAGGATGTTACCTACAACTTCCATGAAGACAACAAAGTGATATCTCCAACAGAAATCAACATGCAACCAAGAAATCATCAAGAGGTCAGTGAAGATTTCGCAGATCTAGAACCTCCGTATCACAAGGCATTTGACCCCACATATCACCTTCGTTTTCCATGAAATTTGAGTATGTCATACCCCAATATGTTAGCTTCAACTTTCATGTAGACACCGAAGTCAAAATCACACTCCAAACCCCACATGCTAGCTCGAACAAGTTACTGACTCCACTAAACCGAACAAGAACAGTCACACGGTTTGCAAAATATCAACTCTCACTTCGGTTTTCACACAAATCACACCTATAATCTAACATGCAAACACCACAACAAACATGCAAAGGAAGTTATGAACTCCCACTTGCCTCCAAGACAAATGAACAACGGCGTACGGCGGCGTAGGACGGTCCGACAAGGCGGCGATCGGCGAACGGGCGGCTCCTCCCTCCGGCTCCGCCTCCTTCCCTCTCGGTTTCTCCTCTCTCCCTCTCGAATTCTCTCTCTCCCTCTCACTTCTCTCGGCCGAATGAGCTAGAGGAACCGGCCACTCTCTCTCCTAACCCTTTTTATACCCCCTTTAATCCCATGATTAGTAATCATTGCCTCACCTCTCCAATGGCCAATACATGCCCTTCCTTTGGCCACTTGTCATTTTTTTATTTTTGAATTTGAATTTGGGCTTGGGCTTGGGCTTAGGCCCAACCGGCCATTCCCCTTGGGCTGGTCGACAGCCACCTCTTGGGCCCAATGGGCCGACTAGCTTGGCCCACCAAGCTTGAGGCTAATGGGCTCAAGGCCCATTCGAATTTTAGCCCTTTTTCCCCTTTTTTTTTTTTTTTGAAATTCCTTCTATAATATTTTTGAAATTCCAATTTCCATCTTGGCCAAAGTCTTGGGATATTTTTAATTATTGAAATTTAAATCATATGGCCAAGCATTAATAAATTAAATTTAAATTTCCACAATCACAAGCACAATTCATCAAATTAAAAGACAAATTGGCTAAAGCATAGGCCATAAAATTCTATCACCTAATTAAAGACATTTAACACACCTTAAGGCTTGGCTTTGAATTTCCGGGATGCCACATTTATGGAAAAAGAATTAAAAAAAAATGGGGGGAAACGGTACGAGTGTCGGGATTTTCCATCCCCGAGCGACCAACAGTGGCATTTCACAAAAATTTAATCAAAAACAATTTATAAACATCTACAAAAGTAATCAAGAAATATGAACAACATCGCTCTAATACCAATGTCGGGAAACGGATTTCCTAGAGTAACGATCCGATATTCAATCGAGTGTCGAAAAACAAACGCGGTAAGCGAGCCTAGAAACATGTTACACCAATCATAAGGTACATTACCAAGTCGAACATACCTTGTCTTTCACAAATTAAACACTGTTTTCGCACTTTGATGAAGAATTCTAATACTATTCTTCCAAAAAGCGTGTATTTGGGGAGAAACTAAGAGAGCGTAGGAAAATGAGAGAACATATTCTCTCTTCTCTCCATATTACATAACATATTTGATAACCAACTCATCAAATTTATTAACTGCCCAAATTTTCCCTTTTTATTTTATATTTTATAATAACTGCTCTCTTCTATGGGCCATTCACTTACGGGCCGGATTTTGGCCTAACATGGGCGGACGGGCTTAAATAAGCCCATCAAAAACATAAAAACCCATTAGAACTGAAGACTGCATTCTTGCAACTTTAATTCGCCAAGTTGGTAGCTTGGCCATCAAAAATTCGAAATCAATCCTCGATGTGGGGCCATAATAGAGTAGCAGGTATGGGCAGTTGGAGTCGAAGGCAAAGTAGTATTGACCGCCAAAAAGGCAGTGATTAAGCGTGGACCATCGGCGTGGCGAGAGTGACGAGAGAGCGTTTGGATTTCGGCGATGAGAGCGTTCTTGGAGGGGAGGTGGGCGACGAGACATCTGGGATTTTAGGCTACATTTGGTTGTCCGGATTTCTAACCGAGATAGGACTAGATAGGATAGGATATGAAATCCTGAGATTTTTTTATATCCTGTCCATTATTCGGTAAACCGTAGTATTAAAGTCGGATATATTCACATCATATCATGTACATTTTTTTTTTTTATATAAATGACATATTATTATAAATGAACCTAAATGTTCATAAACGGAAATTGTAAAAATCTCTCATAACACTATTTCTTAATTTATTTTTATTTTATTTTTCCTCTTTTTTATATTATTTTATTTATTATTTCTTTTTTCCCCTTTTATCACGATGACGTCAGCTGGCGCATGTGTGCATGCGCCAGCGGTTGTCGCACACGTGCCACACATGCGCGTGCGGTTATCGTGCGTGTGCCACGCACGCGCCGAGGATGCCAAACATTTTGGCCGCGCATGGCGGCGCGTCCGGCGGCCCCCAGCGGTAAGCCACCAATTGATTTTCTCGTATCTACGAGAGCTACAACCCTACGCTATCAAAAATGAGATTCTATTTATGGAAAAAAAAAAAACGGGGAGAACAGTATGGGTGTCAAGATTTTCCATCCCCGAGTGACCAACGGCGGCATTTCATGAAAATTCAATCAAAACCAATTTATAAACATCTACAGTAATCGGGAAACATGAACAACATCACTCTCATACCAATGTCGAGAAACGGATTACCGAAGTAACGATTCGATAGTCAATCGAATGCCGAAAAACAAACGTGGAAAGCGAGCCCAGAAACTTGTTACGCCGATCATAAGGTATATTACAAAGTCGAAGATACCTTGTCTTTCACAGATTAAACACCGTTGTCGCACTTTGATGAGGAATTCTGATCTTTGTTCTTCAAAAGAGTGTACTTGTACTTGGGGAGAAAGCGAGAGAGCGTAGGAAAACAAGAGACCGTATTCTCTCTTCTCTTCAAATTACATAACATATTTGATAACCAACTCATCAGATTTATTAACTGCCCAAATTTTCCCTTTTTATTTTTTATTTTACAGTAACTTCTCTCTTCTATTTGTTATTCACTTACGGGCCGGGTTTTGGCCCAACATGGGCGGATGGGCTTAAATAAGCCCATCAAAAACATAAAAACCCATTAGAAATTAAGACTGCATTCTGGCAACTTTAATTCGCCGTTGGCAGCTTGGCCATCAAAAATTTGAAATCAATCTTCAATGTGGGGCCATAATAGAGTAGCGGGTATGGGTGGGAGTCGAAGGCAAAGTAGTATTGACGGCCAAAAAAGGCGGCGATTAAGCGTGGTCCATTGGTGTGGCAAGAGTGACGAGAGAGCGTTTGGATTTCGGCGATGAGAGCGTTCTTGGAGGGGAGGTGGGCGATGAGACATTTGAGATTTTAAGCTACGCTTGGTTATCCGGATTTCTAATTAGGATATGGCTAGATAGGATAGGATATGAAATTCTGATATTTTTTTTTTTATTATGTCTATTATTTGGTAAATCGTAGTATTAAAATCGGATATATTCACATCATATCATATACATTTTTTATTTTTTACTTTATAAATGGCATATCATTATAAATGAACCTAAATATTTATAAACAGAAATGGTGAAAATCTCTCATAACACTATTTCTTAATTTATTTTTATTTTATTTTTCCTTTTTTTATATTATTTTATTTATTATTTCTTTTTTTGCCCTTTCATCATTCTTTAATAAAATTTTACCAAATAGTAAACTATACTAACATATCTAAAATACCTAAAATATATAATAAATATAAATAATTAATTTATAGATTGAATGTTTATTATAAGATAGAATTACGAGTTGAATATATAAATTAAAATAAGATTAATTAAAATTATTTTTTTATTTTTTATTTTTATTTCTTAATTTAGAATTCAAATATTGTATATATTGAAATATAATTTCAATTTTGTTAATTTAATAAATTTGTTACTCAATAAAAATAATTTTCCTATTATAGACATTAGAAATCATATCCACATTTATTCCACCTCCTCTCCCATGGGATAATTTTATCTTACCTATATCCCATTTATATCCGACTTTATCCTATCATGAGCAACCACCAAACATAGGATAGGATAAATTATATCATATCCCAAATTTTATCCCGATCGCCAAACGCAGCCTTAGGGTTTACAGCGGTTTTGTTTTCCATAAGGAATCATCGAGTCTGTCGGGTCCACGTGAAGAGAAGGGGGAGGATTAAAAAAAAAAAAAAAAAACCAACCCGACCCGAAACCTAGTCCGTCCGTTGACCTGACCGATTCCGAATTGATAAGAAAACTCTCGAAGTAGCGCTAGGGCTTTTTATCTTAGGGAGAAGTTACCGTCTGAATCGCGTGCCCAAAGCGAGGAGGAGGAGGAAGAGATGTGGAGCATCAAGTCAAAAGACAAGCATATGATAGAGAAGGCAAAGTAGTTCATGGAGAAATACTACAGGACGTTCGACGCGAACCGGGCGGATTTGGTCAACCTATTCCAAGAAGAGTCGGTGCTGGACTTCGAAGGCCAGCAGATCAAGGGCAAGGAGGCTATCCTCGCCAAACTTACCTCCATTCCGGAGTGCCACCACGACATCACCAACTTCAACTGCTTGCGCCACCGCACACTGGCGATGTATGCTCGTGCAGGTCTGCGGCCGGACGTGGGTAGGCGGACGCCGTCGTTACAAACCAGGTCTCTCTCTCTTTCTCCCTCTATTGATTTTTTCAGATGAAGAGATGTTGGGCATTTTTGTTGTTGATTTAACATCACCCACCACCACCTTGGTTGATCCCTTTATCCATCCTATCCAATCCACTGTGAGCAGAGACTATCCGTCTGTCTGTAGCGTAATGGAAAGAAATTGTTGAATTGTTGCTCCGATGATGAAGTTGTTTAAGAAAAAAGCTAAATAAATTTAACCTTTTTCTAAGTTATTATTTCTTGTCAACTGTTTGCAATTTCTCTATCGATCAATTGATTAATCGATTAATCAATCCTCCTGCGCATAAATTCTGAGTCGACCACGATTCTTTGCCTTTTCAGATGTTCCATCGATGCCAACACCAGAAGGAGGCTTTTACGTAGGAACACAAATTTGGAGGCCCTTTGATCTCAACAAGCCGGACCTCGTTGGCAGCACCACCAATGTCCGCCTCGGCACCAGCACCAGCATCTGTCTTGGCACGCCCATGGCCGCCCATTTCCGCCTCGGCATCAAGTGAGTCCGCCTTGGCACTTTGCCCATTTCCATGATGAAAATTTCCACCCTAGCACCAGCATTTGTCTCGGCACTGCCCATGGCCACCTTGACATCAAGTGAGTCCACCTTGGCACTGCCCATTTCCGCCTCGGCATCAAGTGAGTCCGCCTTGGCACTTTGCCCATTTCCATGATGAAAATTTCCACCCGGCACCGCCGTGCCCATGTCGACAATGAAACATCCTAGGCTTCAGTCGATCATTCTAGTCTCTGTTTTATTTTCAATGTATGAATGCAGTCCTGCTTGATTGCAAGTTTTGGTCGTGGTTAAAACGTATTTCTATCTCTATATAAATATATATATATGTATGTATGGAATTCACCTTGAACTGGTCATGAGTGCTGGTGGAATCGGCTTATCTTGTCCTCTTCTCGATCTATGCCTCCACCGAAGAGAAGGTCTCTCCCTCTCCCTCTCCCTCTCTCATTTTTGCGCTTAAAAGTGTAGCAAACTATTGTCCCTTTGTCATCTTAACCATGTGCTGTTCATTATTTTGCATTTTGAGTGTTTAAGCAAATCATGACAGGCTGTCAAGCCTGGCCATAGGGGCAAAAACTATTGATGCAATTCGTTATCTATTTTGCATTTACGAGCAAGCAATGGTCGAGATTGTAATGGGTATTCCCATTGTTATTGTGCAAAGTTTGTGTTTTCACTTATTCGCCGGATAGCTAAAGCTTTCTAACAACCTTACATGTTAGCCCTTCATCAAAATTTAGGGAAATTTAATAAAAGAAAGTCTTTTTTAGTCCTAAACCTCGCCGAACAAAATGAACAAAACAACAAAAAAGAGAAGAGAGAGAGAGAGAGAGATAAAAATAAAAATAAAAATAATAAATTCATAAAAAAATTATAAAAATTGTACGTGTCATTGCCATTGTACCAGATAAGACAGTTGATGTCTATTTTAGCGATTTCCGGTTCAAAGTGACTAAATTAATTGAATTGAAAAAATATCAAATGGTTTATGACTAAATTGACTAGATTAAAAAGTTTATGACTAAATTAACACAATTATAATAGATTTTAGAATTTTTTGATAATTTTCTCTCAAATTTTAGGTAATTAATGCATTTAAGAAGACATGCAAAAAAGAAAAAAAGAAATCAATTCATAGGAAATTTATGTGACAGCGAATAAAAATGAAAAACTTTTAGGAGATTACAATTTCTCTCATTTGACACTATAATCTAAGGAAATTTGTGTGAATCACCAATTTGTGCAGATATACACAGCAAAGTTGATGCTGTTGTTCGATATAAGAGGTTTCAGAGTGACGATGGCGCTGACCACCTTGCTTCTCAAGGGTTAGCATCGCGTCAATGTCGTTGGATGGATCAATGTGACCTTCAGTGTGACACCCAATTTTTTCTTTTGCTTGTCAGTTAAGTTAAGTATATTATAAATTAAGGTTACTGATTAGATTAAAACACCAAGTGTTCTTTTAGTGAAGTCACGACCCACTCTTCCATGCATGGGAGGATTTTCTTTTAAGAGGAATTTTATTCCCCACGTAGCAGCCAGGTGGAGCTAAAGAGGAAGGGGGAGGCCACATGTGTACTTGTATTCTTTTCTTCTTTCCTAAATAGTTCAGCTGCAGCGACTGATTTCTTTGGGGCTGCGTTCTATTCCTTCTCTCTCAGCTGAGACACCCATTTCTTCTCTCCTTCGTTCTTGCTTTGTTCCGCCAAAAACTGACTCGATCTCTGCCCTTCTTAGCCTCGTGCCTCCATCCAGCAGCGAGATTGTCGCTGTCCGGTCCCATTTGGAGCTACCACCGCATGCCGCGAAGCCCTAGCTCGTCCAGTGCCTTCTTCCTCTTCTACCAGTGAAAAATCCAGGCAAGTAGGGTTGCGATTAGTGTCCTGGGTTCATGATTTGGCTGTGCCTAGCTGTGCATGTGAAGATAGGGGTAGATTTCGAGATTGGGTGAGAAAAATTTGGGAACCAAAGCTTAGTTTGGAGCTGGAATGTGAGGAGTCGAAGTTCTATCCCTTTGCACTAGACTAAGGAAATCCTTTGCTTATTGAGTGAGGTGCTGGTCGCACGTTATCTAATGGATCTTTCTCTCCTTCGGTTCTGTTTTGATTCGGCTTCACCGATGGTGTGCCTTTTGTGAGTTGCATGTTGGATTGATGGCCAGCATAGGTGTAGAAGCTTTGCAAGGAAGTTGAGATACGTTGTTTTGCTTGGTAGAAGGCCATGCGTATTGTGAACATAGACTTACATGTAAGTTACGTACATTGTAGGTACTTTGTTTGCAAGTATGTAATGGTTACTCATCATTTTTTTCCAACACCAAGTTTTAACGAGTCCTCTGGTTTTCAGATTTTGTGGTGTTTGATCTACTAATAAATAGGTGACATTGTCCTCATGGAAGTTACTCCAAAGACCTTGAACTACAACATATATTTAATTGAGATTTTTCTGAGTTAAACTGATCCACATGAAGACTTGATTTTATATTGTTAGTGAGCTGTTCAGTATCGTGAAATCACGACCTCGGTGTGCTTTTGAATTTCTATAAAATTATTGAGTTAGAATATGAATTTTCTTCCTTCATAAAAGTAGTAGGAGACATGTAGGTGCAGAACATATCAAAATTTCAAAGCATTTTATTGGGTTTTGAACTTCGAAATGGGTTTAACTTCCCGGTTGTTAGTTCTGCTTGGCGGAAGGAATGTTGAGTTGCATGGACCACATTGCTGCTCTCTTTACAGAAGGAACCAGACTTGGTTTCCTTCATGAAAAGTGTTCATTTAGGGTCTTACTATCACATATTAAAATTTGAGAATTTTCTGCGATGGTTTACTATGGTTTTGGCTCTAAATACTGAGATTACTTGATTTTTGCTTTGTTTTGTCCATGTTGTTAGATTTTGAGTTTGAGTTTTCTGCAAGAAAATGTTGGACTCTTACTTTGTCGCCTCCAATAAGGGCTCCTATATACCTTGCAATATCTAATAACGTATGTTAGACCATGGTATGATTGTTAGTATACTGGAATTGTTGGTGCTGCAACAAGGCAGAGCTACAAATGTGTGTAGTTGGCTTCGGAGTTAATGAGGGACCTCGGGTGTCGGGATGCCTAGAGAGGGATGAAAAGAAGTAATGGTATTCTCTCCAGAGGACTGAGAGGGTTGAATAACTTCTCGGGGGACCTTGGGATGCCAAGTTGGGCGCAAGGGGTACAAGGTGGAGTGTCGTCTTCCCCTGAGTGATTGTTGCAGCTAGACTTCCCTAGATTTCGCAAGTTGATAATTTCAGTACTTATTTATTTTGCTAGCGGTAATTTATTTTGCTAGCGGTAGCAGTCAACCCACTTGCTGAGTTTTTATCTAAAAAAAAAAATCATACTTATTTATTGTGTTTTTTCTTCAGATTAGAAGGTGACTGAGGAGTGCTCAATATGTGGGAGGGTTTTTTTTTTTTTTTTTTTTTTTTTTTTGTGATAGTATGTACATACTCAATAGGAGGTGGATTTAGTGGAGTAAAGAATTCATATCCAAATGCGAGTAGGCGTTTCTCTCTTTTTGAAATGGGATAAAGAATCCACGTTCGAAAGGGATGAGGGAACCCCGGAAGCTAGAAACCTTGGACCTTTGATTGAACGAAGGGATGAAGCAAGAGAGAAGGAGGGGTTTCTATTTATTGAGGATTGGGCGTGCTGAATACATTGCGGGACAGGACACTGGAAGAATAGTGGGCCAGCCTAGCAGTGGGAACGGGGCGCTTGGAGGGTGGGAAATGTAAACGCTTACATCATACTCACCTTACTCACCTTTAAGGAGGCAAATGATAATCATTTTACCTTTCTATTTCTTTATTTTTTTATTTTTCGAAATAGATTTGGAACAGAAATTTATTTGGTAACGTAATTTTATTTTTTTATTTCTAGAAAAAGATTTGGAGCAAAAATCAAAAGTTAAGATTTTTAGTTTTTTTTAGAACAAAAGTAAGAAATGAAAACATTTTTCATCGTTCACTCATGTCATCACATGCTGCCCACCCATTGCCCGTGGGACGTCAAACGGATGCCGTCGCCCAAGGGACGCTGGACGCCCACCGTCGATTGCTCGACATCACAGCTCGCTAGTCACTGGATGCCCGATTGGTGGCCAGTCACCGAATGCCCACCGCCAGATGTCGAACGCCTCCCACCACTTCTCGGGAGGGAGAAATTTTGTATCGTTATTAAATAAATTTCTATTTCAGAAACAGAAATTTCATAATATTATCAAACGTGTATTTTTACTAAAAAAAACTTGTTCAAGGAATAAAAATAGAAACATCGATTTCTAGTCAGAAATTGATTTCTAAAATAGAATGGTTATTATGCACGAATTAAGTGGCCGTGTCTGGTGCCTTTTTTTGTCTGCTCTTCCTTTGTGAATTTCGTAGATGTGGGGTGCCACCTGCTCATAAAATGCTGTAGATTGCATCGTGATGAATGAAGGAAATTATGGTACAACGTATTGTTTTTTTCACGAACGTTGATCAAATATCAGAATGATTTCTATTCATTGCTTTGTTGATTGGCACGCCAGCCCAGCAGCGAGAGAGGGGAGGGGGGCGTGGAGGTTAGGTTGGGTAATTTAAACGCTTACTTCTGCTAAACTGGCTACGGGTTGTGCTTAATTTAAACGCCAACCGTGTACATGGACACGGTTTTTCACAACTTCATCGAAGTATTGGGTTGATGCCAACGAGGATGAGGATGGTGATGAAATCAGCATTTGATCAACACCACCATACTATGAAGACCGATAACATTATGTTCCTTTTTTCACTATATAACCTTGTACCTTGATTTTACTGGTAAGTGGTAGTGCCTTCCAATGCTTGATGTTTCCCATCCTTTGTTCCTTCGAATGGTTGGAGTAGTCCCTCGCTTGCTTTTTGTAATGCCCTGGATTTAACTCACTTGAAATATTGTCCACTTTAGTCCATCCCATACTGAGTTTCACGGTTTTGTCCTTTGATGTACAGCCAAGCACTTTCCTAAGAGGTCACCAATTCTAGCAATGTTCAAGCCTAAGTTCACTTAACTTTGAAGTTCCAAAGCCAAGCTTGTCATTATGTCAAAAGGTGCCTCTACAAATTAATTCTAGCTCACACACACACACATCCAGATCGCTCTTCCCTTGTTCAGTGTATAGTTCAATTCCTCCCACCCCCTTCGCTGTCCTAGAAGTCTGCTAGGAGCCACTTCTTGTCCAGCCCTCTAGCCCCGGCAATCACTCCCTGCTTTCTTCGAACAAGGTCTATCCATTAGTGCCCGTGCCTATTTAGCTATTCCAGTTTCCAACAAAGCTGCCATTTTAATGCACTTCTTTTCCCCTCTTTTGTTTTTCAGTATTATGTTGATGTGCTTTGCTGAAGGAGGTGTTGGTATAGGTATTTTTATTAACTTGTATTCTATCATAACTCATTCCTGGCTTCCTGCCAAGAGAAACAGAGTGGTGCCGATAGATCGTACAGAGTCGCATGCTTTATGGACAGGACCTGCAGTTAGAATTATTGGAGATGGTGTTGAAATTGCATGTAGTTTTTTTTCATTTGTACTAACCCAAATAAATCCCTGGCCGTAGAAAGCTTTTCTGTTTTGTCTTTTCGAAACCTAAGTTAATCTGTGTATATTAAAAAGGAAGGCGCAGAAGGTTTTTGAGATGTTTTTGTTCCTCTCTTAGAATCGCAATCTAGAATGATTACATCAATTTTAATCTCCGTCCAGTTCAGTTTAACTTTTCCTTAGTCAGTTGCTTCCATTATCTATACTCAAGGCTGTCAAATTTCTGATGTTCTGATTTGTGGCAATATTTTCTGCTGGTAATTTGTAACAGTGTCAAGGTATCATAAAACTTACATAAGGCTCGATTAACGAGTTTGTTAAGACCCTCCATGTAAATTTCAGGACACGCAAGTCCTTGTGCGTGAGTTTTTCCTCTCACACACTTTGGGTCTTGGCATCGTGTCGTTTTATGTTGCAATTGTCACCTCCACCTCTAGTCATCCATCCACGGACGTCAACCTTTAGGGCAAATGTCTTTATGTTTATTCAGTTTTGTTCTGTCCCATATACCTGCACATGAAATCCGACATCTATCCTTTCATGTTGCTCATGACTTTAGAGCCTGGGACCGATTACCATTTATCTAGGGCATCACATTCTTGATCAAAAGACATTTGATTTCTCTAGTGGCATAAGAGATTTTTCCACACGCATGCGTGTACTCTTTTTATTTTTTTGTGTGGATTTAAGGACCTAAATCTCAATCGGCTTGGTCCGTGTGCTAATACCATGTGACAAAGTAAAATACATGCACAGATGGCCGTCGTTGTTCGGCTATCAACTAGGCGTGAGTACCTTGTTACATTAGCAAGTAATGTATGAATGAAATTACCGAGTAAATTCGGTAAACCAGTCTTAAAAAAAAAAAAAAAAATGCAATAGTCAAAAAGCATAGCTTTGGAATCTGGTTAGTTGCCTTATGGTGTGAGTGGGAGGAAGGGTGATGAATCAAGCTAGTACTTGTCCAGCCTGCTCTACGTGTGTAGTTTGGCGTCCAATTAGTTTGTTTTTTTTTGGGGGGGGATTAGATTTTATTGTATAGAGATTGCTAAGTTTGTATTATGAGGAACGAGCTATAAACTATCTAAAACTCGCAATGCGTGTAAATAACGAAAGAGTAGTGATTGGCAATCATGTGATTCTTTCCAATATACTATTGTTGTTCCCCCATTTCTCTCTAGCTCAAGAAAAAAAGTTTCTCCGGTTTCATCATTTCTCAATCTTAAATGGCACTTCCATCTTAAGTAAAACTACCGTCATCATCCTATATCCTGCTTTTAATGTAGTAATAGAACACAAGGTGAATGTCCGAGCCAGCATCGACAAAAAGCAACTAATTCTTATCTTTTGATTCATGTAAACGATGCATGTATTAACAATTGAGATATGTTGAGACACTTGTGAGACGTAGAATCACATCCAAAAAGAGGGATTGATAACTATTGACAATAGATCTCACTTTCGATAGATTTAAGGTCACTTGATATGTCCTTAATTAAATTGTTTGCTTCAAGAGTTTGAGTCGCTCGGAACATTTTTTATTAAAAACCTGAATATATTAACAAATACAAAAAAGGAATAGAGGACAAATCTTCAAGATACAAATTGGTCTCTATTTGTTTTGCGGAAAATCTGACATTTTTGAAAAATATTTTCCAAGAAATAATTTGAAAAGAAAAACTTGCTTTTTAATTTTTAAAAAGACATGCACTATGTGGATGCTATTAACTTGGGCAAGAGCAGTTGGGGAATTAAGCATGGGCCAATAGAAGTCGGACTTGAGATCCCGATGCCCATGCCCGGTCCTTAGCACCCGAGTTGGGTCCATCAAGGTCAAGTTTGGGTCCACAATGGTCGGGCCTAAGACTTCAACACCCATGCTTGGCTCCTTGACACTCAAGTCCTAGTCATGGAGGCTAGCAAGCCATTTGTGGGACCTCAATGCCCTAGTGTCCTCGGTGCTTAAGCTCACATCCATCAAGGATGGCCTAAGACATCCATGCTTGTTGCTCGGCCTAAGTTTTGTGGACCTAAGCTCTATATCAGACTCGGGTTAGGCAACAAGAATCCAAGCATGAGCACAGGCATGGAACAAGCATTAAGATCCCAAGCCTAGCCTCTATGGATTTGAACTCCGCCTCTTTGAATCCGAGCCCAACCCTTGTGGATGCCTAGCATTTGTGGACTCAAGCCCTAGTGTCAAGGACTAGGCCTAGCATCGAGATCCCAACTCACCAATGGACCCAAGCCTAGCCTTGGTGGACCTAGGCTCAACCCCAATAGATCCAACCTTGGCCCATTGCTAAAGATCCAAGAACGATAGGTGTTGATGTTGAGAGCCCAAGTCTCGAGCTTGATTTCTAGTCATATTTTATAAAATGAATTTTTCTTTAGGAAAAATTCATTTTCTTAAATTTAAGCATAAATTTTTCGTTGACTTGAAAAAAAAATCATATTAACTCATTTTACTAAATAATCCAGTTGCTGAAAAATGATCTGAAATTTTTCTTTTGGTGAAATAAATAATCTTCTTCCAATAGGCACAGAAAGAAAGGATGGAGATCCTTTACCTCGAACAGTGTTTTCATTGGCATTGCAATCAATTCCTAACAATGATTCATGTAAATGAGGCGTATATTAAAGATTGAGATATTATGAAACATTTGTATTTCGTAAAAGCATCCTGTGAAATAAAGGATCCAGTTCAAAAGTGATGTCAGCATCTCTTTCTTTTCAAATGGGATAAAGAATCCACGTTCAGAAGGCAAACCTCGAATTTTGATCGAACGAACGAATGAATGAAGTAAAGAAGCAAGAGAGAGTGATTCTATTCGTAAAGAATTGGGCATGCTAAATACGTTCGAGTATTGCGTGGCAGGAAAATACGAGAATAGCGTTGAAGGTTGTACCACCTGTCACAGGTTGATTGGCACGCCAACCCAGCAACGGGAGAAGGGGGGGCCTTGGAGGTTAGGTTGGGTAATTTAAACGCTTACTTCTGCTAAATTGGCCATTTCTCTAAGTCGGCTTAGCTTGCCGCATCATTTAGTGGATGTTAGGAGTGGAGAAACATAGATCACCAAAATGAAAACCGCCTAGATTAGATTGGATTGGCTGATTCTAGACAGTTCTTGGAGGTAGGCGGCCCAGTTCTATAAAATTGGAATTGATCATTTTCGATCTAATCTCCGATTCATAGGAAAACCAAATTGATGATTTTTTTATTTTATTTTTATGATTTTTCAATGACCAAATGCCTTTCTTATTTTGCTTTGCTTTAACTTCAGTTTGCTCGGCGCATGGTTAAGTCGAGTGTCGTCATCTTTGTGATGAAGCTAGATATAACACTATCAATGATTTTTTTTTCAAAAGCGATGGCTACATTCCGTAGGAGTTATGTAAATCAACCAATTCTATTGAATCACCCGAGAACCGGACTGGACCCGCAATTCTAGAAACTAGCAACTGGTCCTACTAGTCTAGTTCCGTATTCCTATAGAAACTAGTCCTTCAAGTCTAGTTCCCAGTTCGTAGGATCAGACTGGACCAAGATCGTGTCACCCGTCATGACTACAATGCGGTCCGGTGCCCTTTTTCTCTGCTCTTCCTATGTAACCTTTGTAGATGTTGTGTGCTACTTAGAAGTGATTAGTTTTCAGCATGTGAAACCAAAAGCCAGTTCACCTAATTTTGGAATTGGTGCTAGAGGCAAGGCCATAATTGCGAGGGAGGACTAGAGACGAGACTGCTATTGATAGGGCCGTGAGCGACTACAATAAGGGAACCCATTGAGATTAGAGATTGAGAGGAAGAGGATTGTGCAATGGTGCAAGAGAGGAGGAGGCTAGGGTTTCCAAGTTTCCAAATTACGTTACGGAGGTTATTTTTTTAATTTTATAAAGAAGAGTAGAATTTTTTTTTTTTTTTTTTTAAAGTATGTCAATTCGATCCAAGTAGTCTAAGTGGGTGAATCCACGCTTGAAATTGGGAACTTGACCGATTTCATTGGTTTCAAGTTTTAGGAACCGAAAATCTAGCCATGAATTAGCCGGTTTGATCTGGTTCTTTGCTCACTTCTAGTGGTACCTGCTCATAAAATATTTTATGCTGTAGATTCCACCATGATGAATAAAGCGAATTACAGTACAACGTAGTGTTATTTTCACAAACATTGACCAAATATCAGAATAATTTCTATCTAGCAAGTGCCGATTGTGGCGCATTTGTATATGAGGAGCTTCATGGGTTATAATATACGGCAACTTCGGTCAAGTATATGTTAAAGTAAAAACAGCTTGGGCTGAAAGTTTATTTTCAAGAAAGGAAATAGGTTAACTAATTTTGATCTGAATTATTTTTTGAATTTTAATTTTGCAAGGGCTGTTGCCAAGTTCTGTTTCTTTCTATCTATCTAGCAAACTATTACAAAAGTACGTTCTTTCATCAACGGGTGAAATATGTTTACACGCTCATGGTTTTGGGGGACAAAGATTCCACATCCAAGAAAAAGGGTCAATGACTATCAATAATAAATTTTACTTTTGAAAGATTTACGGTCACAATATGTCAATAATTATATTGTCTGCACTTCACTAGGAACATCGAGAATAAAAATCCGGATATATTAGGAAAAAAATAAAAAAGAATAGAGGACAAATTTTGGAGGTACAGCTTGGTGATTTAACACTCCCATGAGTTGCTCGCGTCTAAACAAGACAAAGTGCAAGCAAATGGAATTTCTTGTGATTTGCTTTGGGCTTTTGAGTGTCCCCATTTGACTATTCATCTTAACGGTTCAGGCCCATCTCCCAAGAAGTCTCTGTCTCCCAACCATTTTAATCCATGGCACCAAAGAGAAAAAATTCCTTGTCATCGACATCTACCTATATATATCTACACTTATATTGAAGCAAAATTACGGTATCTCACTATTCAATTTCTTCCAACAACGCATCAACGTACAAAAGGTTGTGCATTTCACTTTCCCATTGTGATTTCCACTTTATTCTCAAATGGGTAAATTTTTCGTTGAAGAATTTGTGGCCAGTTTCTTCCCTCTCTCACATATTAAATGCTTCCTTTATGTCAAACTTAGTAGTTTTCATTTGTAAGTCGAAGTTCATTCAAGATAGCATCTATTTAGAATATTGCTAAGGTTGGATATGAGGATCGGGTTATGAACTACGTCTAAACTGCAATTCGTGAATTGAAAGATTGGGGAATAAGGATAACGTGATTATTTCTCAAATTTTATGAATCAATTCACCTAGTCAAAGAAAATAAAAACCATGTGTCTTCAACTTCATTATATTGCACCGGGATCTTAACTATGTAGTACCATTATCTTCATCACATCACATATTATACTTTCTACATATATAAGATGTTCGACGTAATAATAATACAACACAAGGTTTGTGTCTCAAAGATAATAGTAGTACAACACAAGATTCGTGTCCCAACCAACATAAGCACAATACACATCATACCAACTTCTCAAAGAGCAAACCAGAATATTACGAAAACGAAAAACTGTCCCAAGTCTCTAATTCACAATAAATGTTCATGGCTTCATCAACGAGAGGACTCGGAGAACGAAAATCGGCCAAGGCATGACACGAAGCGGAATGTACACCAGTAAACAGCACCTGATGCATCCGAGAACAACAAAAATGCGAATGGACATACGTTGGAAACCTTGGGTCCATATCTTGCCTTCCCATCTTGATCTTTAGTAATTGTCCAACAATCATGAGCACTATGTAGATACACACGATGGTTTCAAGGATAGTGATGGCTGGAACACCCATGATTCCGATGGCACCAATGATAATCTTTAGTAGGATCTTCTCTAGAAAATGAATTGTAGCAATTATATCTGCATACTCTGCTCCACGTCTTGGAAATAAAATCAGCAAATCATTTGTTAGTGTACAGTCTTTTGGAAAGCTCAAGTTTTGAGCTCTCTTCGCATCACATTAGAGGGCAATCTTTCCTAAAGCTTTCTCTAAAGGAAATTAGATGATGTATGACACCAAGAGTCTGGTGCAAATCATAACCAACGTGTCTATGCATTGCAGGACTCTAACCTATATATGCATAGCGAGAGTGCCCATCTATTTATTCGAGGTTCATTTAGGTAGTGAACCAGGGGATATATCCTTAACTCCTCTTTTCAACAAACTGGAACATTAGAGAACCAGGGTATACCTCCTTAACACATACGAACCTTTCCCAACCTTCTCTTACAACACATTCACAAAGACAAGACCACCCAGATGCACAAAACTACCAGGTAAGCTCCCGACTTACCGGGTAGAAACAGGTAAAGCTACCTAGATGTCTTCTCTTTTTTTAGGAGAAAATGCTTTCAATTAATTTGGTGTTTTCAGTATGAGTTCCTCTTGACAAAAGAAAGCTGCAGAGTGCAGAAATAATCGTGTCTTTTCATCAACATGACAGAATTTTTCCTCTCGCCCAGTAAGTTTAGGAGAAGGTTGACGATCTTTCCAATTTCTTGATTTTCAAGAAGAAATGATGGTTATTATGGCGTTCACTTTCTTCGAACAAACTCAACAGTTTTAATGGTATGCATCCTCGAGAGGGATTATTCCTGGTATGAGTCCTACTGCATTCAATTACCCAAATGGATATCATGAAAATTTACCAATTCGCACAGAAAACGGGGGGCTGAAGTACATGCTCTGCTCTGAGTAAGCCCATTTCTGCTCTTTGAGAGTCGAATCATTATGAACCTCTCAATCAGTAAAAGGCAAAAACGAACAGACGAAAAAATCTGGATTGTATAAATTGGTGTTCCAACCTGACTCTCACAATCTAACACAAGAAACAGGCCATACAGGCGGGTAAAATATTCCCCTGGGTTCTAAAGTAGCACCTGCTGCGACTAAAACGCAGGGTTTTCCCCATAAAACAGCATTCACGTAATGTGTATATGCAGTATGACATGATCAGAGATAGATAACAGAAAGAACGTCAAGATATTGACGTGTTTCCTCAGAATCCTCAAACTTACAGACGGAGCAGGGTGTGCAGTGCTTTTTTTTTTTTATGTATTTAAGGTCGCTGAGGCTTACCTCTGGCGACCACCGTGATCAGCTGGACCGTTATTCTCCATTAACCTTCTGACTTTGCCTGATCTCTCCTTCTTCTTCCTGAAAGTGTGGTTTCTTCAAGTGTTTGCAGACTGCTGTGGGAATAAGTAGAGGTTGCCATGGGGTAGGACACCTTAGCTGACGTACTATTTGACGTAATTTGGGTTCGATCTCGCACTTTTGACATTTTCTGCGCCTTGATGGGCCCCCCTCGCATTTAGCTGTAAACTTCTGACTTTTGGCGACCAAGGAAACCCGAAGGCAAGTCTGCTTAGGTGCTGCATGACAACGTTTCTGTTCCTCAAAATTTCTGTTCTTTGGTTCCCCGGAACAAAAAAAGAACAGAAACATGTTTGGTAAAACATTTGTTCCCGGAAACGATTTCTCAATTTTTTGTTCCCGTTTTGCTCCCGGGAACAGTTTTGAGAAGCAAAAAAAAGTTGCTTCTTGTTCCCGTGAACAATTTCTAGAAGTAAGCTGATTTTCTTTTTTAATTTTATTTTCTTGCCGCGACCACCGTCAATCGCCCACCGCCACCGCCGCCGCCGCCGGCCGGCCGCTGCCGCCGGTCGCCGCCGCCGCCGGTCGCCGCCGCCGTCTCCTGTTGCCGTCGCCGACCGGCGGCGGCCGTTCACCGCCCGCCGTAGCCGGCCGTTGGCGCCACCGGTCGCCGCCCGCCAGCGACGGCGGCGGCTGGCGGGCCGGTGTCGGCGGCGGCGGTGATCCTTCGGCAAAAATAAAAAATGAATAAATACAAAAAAGAAATTGTTGCGTTACCAAACGCATTTCTATTCTTTTTCTATTCTAAGAGTAGAAATTTTGTGTCGTTATCAAACGGGGTTCTTTACTCAGAAATTGTTCCCCGGAGCAGAAATAGAAAATAACTATTTCTGAAAAAAAAACTCTTCCCGGGAACAAAAGCGTTGTCATGCGCAGCCTTACTGGCGCGGCGCCAGTAACTGAAATTCGGGTCGGAGCAACACCGTGTCGTAGCGCCCTTTTGCTCCCCCAAGATTTATCCTCTACTTTTCTTTTTTACCTTTTGTTAAAATATCCAGATTTTTATTAATTTATCCAAATGCAGCCATATAGGTTATACTGCCGCAACAATCCGTACACTCATTGTATATGATTTACAATACCACACATTAAGGATGCGACTATTTCGCAGAAAACTTAATGATAAAGAAAAATCATTTCTTACAAAGCCTTTTTCATAAATCTATTTTTGAATTCAAACTTGCCATTCTAAATGTGTTCACGTGAGTATTTGTACTTATAATTGTAAATGTTTTTTTGTCAATCTTACTTTACACTTATTCTACTCTCACTCTTAGATTTTTGCTCTATCTCTTATAGGGTGTGAGAATCGAAACCCATAACTAAAATTAAATCGTCTCCACGGGTAGGGATTCGAACTCCTAATCTCCTCCTTCCCATATGAGAAAGTTGGCCACAAGGGTAAACCCTAGTGGTTGAATATTTATAGTTTGTAGTATTAAGAAATACACGCGATATTTATTTTGGACACAAATCTTGATAACTTTCGTTACTAGAAAAAAATGTTGTCTTCTATGATAACATCTTGCATTTCATGTACAAGGCCCATTTTACATACAAGTGAAGTTATAAGGCATATTTCATTTTTCAAAGTATTAGAGAAGTGTACTTGACAAAACGAGCTTGAACATTTCCTGATAACTTGAGGTTTTGCAAAATATTGTCATGTAACAAGTATTTTTGTTCATTTTAACTCCTAGTGGAGAAAAGCATGCAGCTCATGCTAAAACGGATAGTCAACGTCTTGGTTCGATGGAGGAATCCTCACTTTGAGCCATTAGAGATATGTATACCCATAGCGGTCCGACCAACATTGCCAGTTCACTGCGATCAAAATCTCTCGGCGAAAATGAGATGGGAAGATAATATTTGGACCTAGGTTTCGACTTTTTCTTTTGGTGATGGCGGCCTTCTTCGATGCTACTTAGAGAGAGTTTTAGATATTCATTTACAATTTCTAATATCACCGTAACTCAAATTTTACAAAGTAATTTCAATTTTCCTAAGTAATATCTTTTTTTTTTTTTACCTTTTTTTTTTTTCTTTCCGACGACGAGAGGGAATAGGAGGACTTACGCATGTTTCCTTTTTATAATTTTAGGTCCTCGCATAGAAAACTAATAGCGTGGCTTGCGAATTTTACCACTAATTAATAAACCAATGTCTTTACATCAAATGAAAAATGAATGATGATCTTTAAGAAAAAAATTCATGAAGTATTGGAAAATGTATCATGGAGAGCTTACAAAAATGATTCCCATACTGTTGCCACTATTCAATTTTGATCATCATGCTTTATCTTGTAACGGATCGGGTCAATAAATTAATCTCCAGTTATCAGGAAAAAAAATTATATAATCGATTATATATTGACGAAGCACTGAAGCTATACAAGAAGCGCCAACATCGAAGCATGGACCTGCATAGTTTATAGAATGAATATACAACCCAAGCATTTTCTATCACTTCAGACTAATTAATATTAAATTAAGTGGCAATCAAAGCATTCTAATAATCGCAAATATTATCTATCATAGGTCATTTCTGTAAATGTGCTTAACGATAGCAAACGCAGTTGTTGAACCAGGCTAAGAAGAACTGTTTGTTATTTTTTGATGTGTTAGACTATATAACAAATTATTTTTTTCGCAACAACACATGGGTGGCCACTGATTTTGCACTATCATGACATGTTAATGCCGCATAAAAATCTTTAGCCCTTACTTCGTATTTGTTTGCATTTGGATGAAGAAATCGATATTTATCCTAAAATCAAGATTGATGATCGAATATGTGACAAAAATAAAGTATTATAGTCAAAATTGAAAGAAATACTCGTGCAAGAACATTTTTGTGATTTCCCTTCAAGTTATAAGCTGTGATTTATGCGTCAATGCTATGTAACGATGAATCTAAAAAACCTAAAGTACTTTATTGGGTAAACATCAGTGATTATAATGGTATCCTTGGGGGCAAAAAATTATAATTAAACGTGTTATCATCGATTCCCCGAGCCATGGACCAAGCGTCCTCTTCTTTCAATCCCGCCAATTTTTCGGCGACCCCCTATAAAAATCTGTAGCGTCGCTGCAGAGAGGGAAGCGAAGAGCTGGAAAAAATGGAGTTCACCCTCAGCGGCACCGCCTTGAAGACCTTGGCTCGCTCCATCACCTGCCTTTCCCGCGTCGGCAACGACCTCGCCATCCAAGCTTCTCCTTCCCAGGTCATTCCATCGATTTCTCCCCACACATTTCTTCTTCTTCTTCTTCGTCTTCTCCGTCGTCTCTCTCGCCCACAGCTCCGGCGTGTCGCCACTGAAATCCATGTCGATCGTCGTTCCTCGGCTTCATCCATCGAGTGAAATAGCCACAGCAGTTGCTTCTCCGTGTGCCCTGCCGAGCGATGCTTCGTTTAGATGGCTATGATGCTGTGTTAGGTACTGGCTCATTTCGCTCGATGCGGTGTCCGATTGAGAAATTCTGAGAGTCCTTGCACCGATTGCTGAGGGCGTGGAGCTTTTGGCGGTGGATTTGAGGCAGAAATTTGTCGACCTAGGTTGTGATTGGGCCTGTTGACGATGATCAGAACTTGACGTGCATAAATCTGAAGTGACTAAAAGAAGCTCATACTGTTGATAGGGTGATTCAAACTCATTATATCGTAAGACTGAGGCAATTCGCTGTTATAGACAGGAGAGCTATCAGCGGTACTTGCGGCAAAACGTCGAATGGTGAAACCATAGGAGAAAAGCCCTATGGATAACCTTCTATGGGTGCTGCTATTCTGTCTTGCTAGTGCTTTGCTGGTTTGTCTAATTACTCTGATGGTATTCTGTGGAGTTTTGCAACAATCAATAAGTGAAAGCGCGATCGTGCTCCCTAGCATATCTCTTATGTGACCGTACTTTGCGTGACTTCCTTTTGCCTTGCCGCATTTAACTGCCAAATAACAATAGAAGTTCCAAGTTCTAAGCTCATTGTTTGGCACTCGGCACTATTTGATGTATTAGAATTGCAATAGTTTTGATCTGTGTGCAGATATCACCTTCTCACTCGTATATATCAGATCAAGATTCTCATTTCATTCTCATATTCATATTTGACCTCCAGATTTCCTTTCATGCGCTCAATTCATCAAGATCTGCCTATCAATTGATAACCTTCAAGCCAGACCTCTTTGATGTGTTTACAGTATCTGGTGCGCAGGTTCAATGCAGCGTTCTTTTAAAGGTATATTGTCATTGGTCATCTTTATAGTGTATTTGCCAGTTTATAGTTGTAAGCAACTTACAAACACTGACAAAGTACTCTGTGCAGGCTGTCTGTTCTGTCCTTAAAACGCCTATTGCAAGCATTGATTATTTGAGTGTGCAATTACCAGACATCAATGCATCAAAAATTCAATGGGCTCTGCAGTGCTTCAGTGGTAAAGACCTTTCCATTGCATGCGTGGTGCTCTGTATTCATTATGTTTGAAATGGTGTATTTGACAGTTAAGATTGCAAGCTCATGGCACAGATGGAAAAGTTAGCACATTCCCTTTCCCCATAAAAATAATCTCGCTTCAATTCTATTGGAAAACAGCAGAAATGAAGTCTTGAAACTGACATGTTCATTGAGAGAAAATGACTGCAAGATGCTGGGAGAAGCATTTATTTGTCATGTCATATGTGTCCACAGAGACAAGCTTTGATAATTTCTCATCATGTAAAAGCAGCATGAACTCTGTTAAAGGGATTTTGCAGTGCCCCAATATGACCTATATAGCCAACAAATTCAGAATAAAGAGATGGGGAAGTTTATGTTAAAAATTAGATTCCACTGTCTACCACTTTTACTTCTTTTTTTGTTAACCACATAACATTTTAAGTCTTTGTGACTTAGTCATGCTAACTACATACTATTCAGTATGTTATCGAACTGCAATATAAATAGGAGGCCGGCACCTGTCAAACCTGCATTAATTTAATAAGAAGCTGCACCATGCAGAGATACATGTTTATCTCAGTATGCCAACTGTGAGTTTTTGTTCATGCATATGTGATGTTGTCATCATATGCATGCAGGCATTAAGAAAACATACTGGATTACTTGCAATGTTGACCCCTGACATACAACAATTATCTCTGGACAGGAGAAGATACTCAAGCAATTTTGTACTGAGGCCTCGTGATCTGAATAGATTGCTTGCAAATTTTCAGTCATCCCTTCAGGAAATTACTATCATTGCAACAGAACGCAACTCCGATCCTTCTGATGCTGCCAGTGAATTTGGTGGGAAAGCTGTTGAGTTTCAAAGCTACATTGATCCTACCAAAGGTAGAGATTAACTTTTTCCTTTTCAATCGAATATGGAGAAGAATATCATGGTTCAGATTCTGGTTGCAGAGAATGACTCTTTGCTGCACACTCAGCTGTGGATAGATCCTGTGGAAGAGTTTGTGCAGTATACTCATAATGGCAACCCAGTAGACGTGACTTTTGCTGTCAAAGAGTTGAAGGTGTTCCATCTGATCCGTTTTTTATTATATTATCTATCAAGACATTTGGGTCGTAAATGCAGCTAAAAGTTCTTGAACATATGACTTCACTTTCAAACTTAGCTCCATTTCCTTAAAATGAGTCCACCTAGTTGCTGAAATGCTATTGGGGTCACATACAGGACCATCTTTTATGTCGAAGTTTTTCCTTGTTTTTCCTGTGAACATGATAGTATTTAAAGTCTGTCCATCTCATGGAAATCCAGGCATTTCTTGCATTCTGTGAGGGATGTGAAGTGGACATTCATTTGTACTTTGAGAAGGCTGGCGAGTAAGTAAATTCTGAATGCTCTTTTGACTCTTGCCTTACTATCCATTTTTTTCCATGCTTCACTTCAATTTTGTATATGCAAGTAGTTCAGATGCAACGGGTAGTTGTCATGCAATCAGTCCATAACTGGTTTTAATAGATGCATAATTGCTAGTTATCTGCTTAGAATTTTAATACCTGCTAATGCATAGCTTCACAATCACAATTGTAAAGGCCAATGACAAGTTTACTTCTGAGCTGAATGTCAAGAAACAAGAGACTATCATTGAAAATTTGGTCGATAGAATATCGTGCACCTTCGAATCAAGTTTGGATAATAATGGTTTAAGGAAGTTTTAGTTCGGATGAGAAATGGTTTATTTATTGAGTTTAATGCAAGGTGCTAGTAAAGTATGCCAGCTAAGAATATCAGTGCAATAACTTGATGGTTAATGTAAATCTTTTGACCTTTCTTTTTTGGTACTAAATTCGTGGTTTCAAGTGCAACATCTCTGCTGTCACAGGGGGGCTTAGGTGCAACTAAATGCAAAATAGATAAGAATAAAGAACTTGATATGACTGAATGTTTTTATGCAACAGGCCTATTTTGATGGCCCCTAAATTTGGCATTGATGAAGGGGCCTCTTCCAATTTTGATGCTACACTTGTACTGGCCACCATGCTTACATCCCAATTACATGAAGGTACTACTGGACCTTCAGCAAATGGAATGCCGGGCCAGGCTGATACTGTGGAAGCTTCTGGAGAACAGCCAGAGAGGAATAGAACAAGTGCTTCCGAGATTCCATCAAATCATACCAGAATATGGTCTGAACTCTCGGGTGAGTAATCCTTGTAGCTTGTAGCACTATCATCTCAATGATGGCAAGGAAATTGACTTTGCTTTGCTCTAAAATGAGATGCTGTGTATGTCATCAGTAAGATAATGTTTTTTAGGAAGTCAATAGGAAGGTATCTCTTGGGAATTAAAATTTGAGTGGTTTACTAACTTTGGGCAGGAAGTGCTGCAAGAAGTGGCAGTGGTTCTGATGGAAGGCAAGTTCCAGAAGAAAGGATCCTAAGAGCTGGTGGTCAGTCAGGAATTGAAAGGATCAGCACCATTCAAATATCAAAAGCTGCATCAGCTGAAGGAAACACCCAAACTGGTCCAGATTCTTCATCTCTCAATCTCTCTCTCATTTTTTGTGTATGATGAACACCATCTTTATCTGTAGGTCGAATTATTTTGCTATCTCCTACAAATATTTCTTAATAAAGTTGCTACTTTCTCAATTGCCTGTTTCCCTACTGTAAATGCTGCTTTGCTGGAAAGCATTCAGCTTAGGCCAATTGATTGCGTGACTTTATCTTGGAATCTTGCAAAATTTTACTCTTTATTCATGCATGGATAAGGAAAAAGTTTTGGCAAAAATCCATGTATGTCCTACCAAAACTGTAAGCATTTTGTGTGACTGTCCACCTGATATCAGAGACAAGGTGGAGCAAAACTATTTTACGCTTTTTGCTCAACTGTGAACCCCGAGGATACATTGCACATACCTGTGCAAGTACCTATTTCTGGAAGACTGAACTCACATGCCTTTCTTGGGCTTCTCTGTATCAATTCAATTAGTCTGGTTGTATCATGTCATTTGTTAGTGGTTGTAAATGTTTTTAGCGGCAAAGGTACTGAACAAGATTGTCACTTATATAGCACTAATTAGCGCATCATTAGTATGTTCATGCAGTTTGTTAATAGTTGAATTGGATAATCCTTCTAAAGCGATTCTCTTCATTCTTCTCTTGTGTAGATGGAAATGGTTTTTCACAACGTCATCCAAGTAATTGGGTTGACACCAATGAGGATGAGGATGATGATGATGAGGATGGTGATGAACTCTGTGTTCGATCAACACCACCATACTATGAAGATCAATAACATTATGTTTCCTGTTTGAATATGATAACCTCTGTCTCTTAGTTTTATTGGTAAGTGCTTGTGCCTTCCAATGCTTGATATATCCTGTCCTTTTTTTCTTCAAATAGTTGGGACTAGTGTCTTGCTTGCTTTGAGCGTCCTGTGTCATTTTTTCTTTTCTCGTTTTTTCTCCTACTTGACTATACATTGGTGCTTGTGCCAATTTAACTAGTCCATCATGCAACAAAGCTGCCATTTTAATGCACTTCTTTTTCCCTCTCTTTTGTTTTTCAGTATTAAGTTGATGCACTTTGCTGAGTGAGGTATCGATGTAGGTATGGTTCTGCACTTTTATTCTACCACAACTTGTTCCTGGCTCCTGCCAATAAAAGCAGAGAAGTGTCGATAGTTCTTACAAGAGTCGCATGCTTTATGGACAGGACATAGCAATTTAGAACTATTGGAAATTGTGTTTAGACCTTGTTAAATCTGTCAAATAATTCCTTTCTAGCTTTGCAACTTCAAATATGGTGGAAGAGGAGGAGAGAGGTTTTTCTTCTTTTTTTTTTTTTTGGAAGGGGGTGGGGTTGGGTTTGGCTGCTCAACACCATCTAAAACAGCTATTCATGTGGAGACCTATGACTTGTTTGATTAAAGTTTCTGCTGACTTCTATACCGAGTTTTTCTGAGCTATTCTTGTAGTGAGTGATTTCTCTCTTCCTTCCTTGCCAAAATGGAGCTTGTTCCGAGGCTGCAAGTAGAGCAGAACACATACATAAGACCGATGGGAAGGCCGAGGAACGTAGGATGCGCATTCGTCCACGGCGCAACTCGCTCACGGAAAGTGGATGCGCTAATATAATAATCAATAATTGATCCTGATCGGGATATAATTACTTCTATTGTTATTTTCGATTATAAAAAAACGAACGAAATTGTGGCAAGCGTGTTGAGTTCGGAAGAATAACAAGAAAAAAAATAGAGTTGCTAAATTGATTGAAATTATGTCAGTTTAATTATAAATTTTTTTGAGCCAATTGAATTATAAATCTTTTATATTTGTGCAAATTCAGTCAATTGGGTCAAATTTTGATTGGAAAATTGCCGACGTGAATGTGGGCCATCTTACGTGACATAAGTAATGCTGACATTGATCTTTTTTAATAAATTTTAGCAAAATTTAGAATTTTTTATATTTTTCCTCTTTCTTTTCTTTGGTGTTTCCTTTTTTCACCCTAGACTTATGGGCAGGACATCCTAGTCAAATCTAGTTAGGAAAGTTGTTGATGTAAATGCCCACCATTCTATGAGATGTAACCGGCCCTCAGTTGATTTTATTTTAATATATTGTAATAAAACTTTGAATCTTTTATAATTTTTTTATCTTTGATTTTCTTTTCTTTAGTTTGTCTTTTTTTCCCCAGACTTATGGGCCGGATGCCCTTGCCAAATCTGGCCTGGAAATTCACTAACATGAATGCCGGTCATCCTATTTGATATAATTGGTATTGACATGAATATTTTTTAATATATTTTTAAAAATTTTAATTTTTATAATTTTTTCTTTAATTTTTCTTTTTTTCCCTAGACTAATGAGTGGGATGCCCTCGCCAAATTTGGCCAGGTGAGGGTGCCACAACCCTCGAATGATATGGCTGCGCAAGGCCATCGCAGCCCTTGCCTAGGGCCAGCAAGGGCCAAAATTCAAAAATTCTTAATATATCATTTAAAATAGTCCATGTCAATGCCTATAGTGTTACGTAGAGTGGCCAGCATGTTTACGTTAGCCATTTTTCTATAAAATTGGTTGGATAGATTAAATTAGTATAAATGCAAAACGTTTATGATTCAATTGATAAAAAAAAAAAAGTTTAGAATTAAATTGGTATAATTGTAATAGGTTTAAAAAAATTTTAGTAATTTTCCGGAAGCATGATTCTAATGCAAGATCCAAAATGCAAAATACAGTGTGAGTTATCATTCAAGAATAGTAAGAATAAATTTTGGTGCAGCCAAATGTCAAATAACAAGAAAAACAAAGTTTTCTCGGAAGAATACACAATAACTAAGCTAAAAAAGGGAAGCCACGCCACGCGATATCGAGGCACTTACAGGAGGGCAATCACCTACGGATCCATGATTGATCAAGCCAATCAAGACTCCTCTTTGTCCAAGCATTTCTGAGGAGGAAAAGCAAGTGAGACTTTCGAATAATGAAATCACAATTAATATGAATTTCTCTTAATGCATGCGATAGAATTTTTGCACCTGTAATACTTTGTTTGTTTCATGAAAAGTAAATTATTTGAAAATATTTTGTCAAAATGATTGTTTGTATTATTTGAAAAATAAATTTTAATTTTTTAATTATGAAATTATTTTTCTGAATTTAAACATTAAGGCCCCACATGGAAACATTTCTGTTTCACATTCGAGGAACGATTTTTGAACAAAAGAACGCGTTTGGTAATGTTTGTTCGGGAATAAAAAATGAATAGAAACACGTTTGGTAAATTTTTATTATTTTTTGTTTCTTTTAATTTTTTAATATTTTTATTTTATTTTCCATTTTTTCCTTTCTTTTTATTTTTTTCTTCTTTCGGCCGGTCGCGGAGCCTCGCCGGATCAGGCGAGCCGAGCTCGCCCAGCCAAGGCGAGGCTCGGCCTCGCCGGCGGGGGCGACGCCAAGCCTCACCGGGGCCGGCGACGCTCCGGCGAGGTCGTCGACCCTCGAGGGCGTCGCCGGCCAAAGAAAAAAGAAGAAAAAAAAAGAAGAAAAGAAGAAGAAAGAGAAGAGAGAGAAGAAACGCTTCTTCAAAATTATTTTAGAACAAGAAACAACTTTTTTGTGTTTCTTTTTTTTGCTCGAATTTTGTTCCGGGAACAAAAAAATAAAAAAAGAACAGAAACACAACCAAACGCATTTCTGTTCTTTTTTTGTTCCCGGGAACAAAAAAAGTACAAAAGTGTTCCATAAACACTTTTTTGGAGTGTTACCATGCAGGGCCTAATATTCCATTGACTAGGGAAAATTTTCTATTGATTCGTTTTTCTAAGCAACCCAAACGTTGGAAATAAGAAAAATGTTATTCCAGAAAATAAATTTCGTGATATATGGAGCCTACTATCATTAAATTTTCAAATATGCATAGAAAAAAAGGATGGAGATCCTCTATTTTAAACGGTGTTTCCATTGACATCTCAATCAATTCTTAACAAAATTATATGTAAATGAGGTATGCATCAACGATTTTGCGTGCATCAATGATTGAAACATGTTGAGATACTTATGATTTGTGAGATCATTCTGTGGAATAAAGAATTCGCATCCAAATGCAAGCTGGCATTTCTCTCTCTTTTCAAAACGAGAAAAAGAATCTACGTTTGAAAGGGATGAAGAAGCCTCGGAAGCTAGAAACGTAAGACCTTCGATTGAACGAAGGGATGAAGCAAGAGAGAAAGAGGGGTTTTATTTATTGAGAATAGGGCGTGCTGGATACGTTGAGTGTCAACATGCGGGATAGGACACTAGGGGTCTGTTAGATAAACATTCTATTTTGAGAAACAATTTTTCTTCAAAAATGATTTTTTTTTATTCTATTCCCTAGACTAAGTTTGCAAGCATTTGAAGGCATATGGTAATTGTCCAAAATTTCTATTTTTGAGATAGAATTACGTTTAGTAGGACATCAAATTCTCTTGTGATTTAGAATTCCTTTTAATTTTTTAATAATTTTATTACATTTTTTCTTTTCTTTTTTCTTTTTCCTCTTCTCCTTCATCCTTTGGTCGGCAACCTCGTTGGAGCGTTGCCGACTCTCGGCCGAGCCTCCTCGGTGATTGGGAGAGGCTCAACGTGACGAGCTCTGCCTCACTTGAATCTCGTGAGGCAAGCTCGACCAATTGCTAGCAACACTTGACCTCATTGGGCCTCGTGCCTTACCATGGCCAAGCGACACGCTCTCATGGTGGTTTGGCAAGCTTTGCTCAACCACCAGGGAGGCATGGCCTCGCTAGGGGCGGGCAATGCTTCGACGAGATTGTCAGCCTCCTTGCTGGCCTAGTTGAGGTCGGTGATCGACAAAAGGATGAAGGAGAAGAAGAAAAGGAAAAAAGAAAAGAGGAAACAAAGAGGAAAAGGAGAATTGTTCCCGGGAATAAAGAAGTAACTTTTTTTTTTTTTACTTCTTGATTTTACTCCATATCTATTTCTTAGAACAAAAACATTACTAAACGGATTTCTATTCTTTTTTTTATTTCAAGGAATAAAAGAATAGAGTAAGACACTATTTAACCGGTTACCAAATGGGCCCTAAAAGAATAGTGTTGAAGGTTGTTCCATGAGTCCGAGGTTGAGTGGTGCGCTAGTCCAGGAATGGGAGTGGGGAGCTTGGAGGATGAGTGATGTAAACGCTTACATCATCTACACTGGCCATTTCTCTAAAGTCAGCTCAACTTGCCGCTTGGAGATCATTTTGAGATTAGAATTGATCAGTTCCTGGTTCGATCCAATTCTAAGGTGAAACTGGAACCAAACCAAGGACCATTGATCCGATCCAATGAAACCGATCAGTTTTTTTTCTCACTACTTGATGTCTTTTATTATGAAGAGATTAAAAAAAAAAAAAAAAAGCTGGTCACTTTTATTTTTTAAGAAATCAAAAGAAAAAGAAAATTAGTGTAGATCCGAAGATTTTCAAATAGGTTAACCTTTCAAATTACTGCTAAATCCATGGGTAGGCAAGAGAAAACCTAGCAAATTGAAACATTTTAGTAGCTAAAGGAAAAGAAAGTTGCCTTTTGGAACTGGGGACCGGATCACTCGGACACTGTTTACAATTTGAGAAATCAGGAATCGGATCGATATTTTAGAAAACTGAATCCAACAAACCAGTTCGGTTCAGTTTGGTTTGATCTAGGGGGTTCCTGCTATTCGGGCCATTAGTTTTGCACCACCTTAATTGCGATGGGGTTAGGAAAAGTGTGAAAAAAAGTCATAAACCTTTCGTATATGTGATAATTTAGTCATAAATTTTTTGATTCAATATGAATTTAGTCATAAACCTCTTGATTTGACGCCAATTTAGTCCTTTAGCTAATTTTGACCGGATATTTCTCACATGGACGCTAGTCGGCTAACGTGTAGTATTTTAATATTTCTTTTCTTTTTCCTTTTTCTTTTTTTTCCTCTTCTTCCTCTTTTCTCCAACCGTTTACCAGACAACAGTGATCGGCACGTTGCGTCCACAAGGGCTTGAACCCTTGCCAATGGTTGGCCAAGGCTCCACCTCATCGAATCTAGCAAGGTCGAGCCTCGCCCACCTAGCGTGAGGCCACCCTTGCGGCCTTGACCCTGCATCGCTAGAGGTTAGGCAAGGCTTGACCTCATTAGATTTGGCGAGGTCGAGCCTCGCTTGCCCAACGTGAGGTTGCCCTCGCTACCATTGGTGAGAGCTTGAGCCTCACCAGCCCTTGCCTTTGGCAAATTGCTGAGGTCCTGCAATAGGCTGGAGGAAGGAGGAGGAGAAGGAAAAAAAGAAAAAGGAAAGGAAAAAAAATAATTTCAAAAATATTAAAATATTATTAAAAATTATCTACGTCGGTAATATCAAATCAAAATTAGCCGGAATGACTAAATTTCCACTATGTCAAAATGTTTATGACTAAATTGACAAAAAGTCAAAATGTTTATAACTAAATTGACGTAAATAAAAAGTTTAGGACTAAATTGGCATCAATACAAAGATTTAGGGCTTTTCTTACACTTTTTCCCAATGAACTATGGTGCTTTTTAGCTCTTCTCTTCCAACATAAGCTTTTATAGATGCGGGGTGCTAGTTGCTCATAAATTTATTTTACGCTATAGATTCCATTGCGATGAGTAAAGCAAATTACAATAGAAAGTAATGTTATTTTCACGAACATCGACCAAATATATAAAAAAGAAAAAAAAATTCTATTTAGTACTTTGACGATCGGCGCATATGTATTTGAGGAGCTTCTTGAATTATGATTTACGGTTACTTCGGTCAAATGTATGTTAAAGTAAAAACAGCTTGGGCTGGAAATTTATTTTTAAGGAAAAGGGTTTACTCATTTCTACCGAATTATTTTTTGAATCTTAACTTTGGAAGGTGTGGTGTCGACCCTACTGAAGCGAAAAGTGGCTCAATGAGAAGTTGTGTTTGCTTCCATTTATCTAGCAAACTATCTCCCAATTTTTTTATGAATTGGTTGAATGCAGGAGCTGATAAATATACCGAAGAAAGAAGTCCACATGTTCCAAAAGTATCTTCTTTTATCAACGGGTGAGATATGTTAAGGACACTCATGGTCTTGGGGACAAAGAATCGACGTCCAAGAAAAAAAAATCAATGATTTATCAAAAATAAATCTTACTCTTCGATAGGTTTATACCCATCGAATATGTCCCTAATTCCATTGTGCTCTGAGAGTTGGAGTCACTGGCATCTCTCGAAAATAAAAACCTGGATATATTAACAAAAATAGAAAAAGAGTAGGATCATTCATCCAAAAGAGAAGGAAAGGGGCTATGTCTTCCTTCGGGAAAGATAAGATCTTTGGCACAAGAAGAAGGGATCATAAATTAGTTCTATGACATATCATTTGTACTTGCTTGTACTAGTTACCGGAGGGTCCCAATAAGACAAGGGAAGAGTATGTCCTGTGGTAATGTTTCTCTGCCGTTGCGACCTTTATATAAAGGACATTACGAGCATAAATACCCTTTTTAGAAGGTCACATAGGAGAGAATGAATAAAAAGAATATGAAAAAAGAAAATAGCCTCTTTAGCATAAATACAAGGTCTTATCTTTCATGATGTAGAAGGTATTCAAACTAATATTAGTACAACACAAGGTCATGTCTGAATATCCAAACCAAATTTGCAAAGAGTAAACCATAACATCTTGGAAACCAAAATCTGTCCCCATTTTCTAATTCGCAATGAATACGAATGCCATCACGATATAAAGAACGGCAATTGCCAAGGCTTGTCACTTAGCAAGATGTACATTAACAGACCACATTTGACGCTTTCAAGCCCAGCATCGATGAGAGCAGCAACAAGTCGAAACCTTGGATCCATCATAACTTGCCCTCCCATCTTGACGAGTTTGAGTAGTCCATAGATCGGCATGATATTTGCACAGGTATCGTTGGCTGGAACACCCATCAACTCGATGACTTGATCCAGGAACCCCACCAAGGAACGAAGACGTCGGGTACGTGGAGCGATTCGATCTGCAAGCGCTGCTCCACGCCTTGGAAACAAAATTAGCAAACCAGTTGTTAATATGAATTGCAGGAGTCTAACCTCTGCATATACCGCATGTATTTAACACATCTAGTGATCCATGGCTAATAAAGCTCGTGAAAACTCTTTCTTTTCAACAAAATGGAACGCCAGAGTACCGGGAAATACCTCCTCGAGGCCTACAAATCTTTCTCAACCTTCTCTTACAACAACAAGATCACCCATACGCACGGTTAAGCCCCCATGCTTATCAGGTAGAAACAGAGTAAAGCTAATTGCAGGTCTTACCTTTTCTTAGGAGGAAAGCTAATAAGACTTTCGATTAACGAGTTCTTAATATGAGTTTCTGTTGACGAAAGAAAGAAACAGTGTATATACAGTGTCTCTTCATCAATGCGATAAAATTTTCCCTCGCAAAAACAGGGTGTATATACTACCAGAAAAGGCCCGTGCTTACTGGGTAGAGCCAAGTCTTGGCTAGAACCTAGAAACTGAGTCTTGTGCATTCGGGTAGAAGACTCAAGTAGAAACGGAGTCTCAAGCTACCTGAGATTAGGTACAAGCTCAGTGGTCTGTCTTGAACCAAGCATGAACGCGAGTTTTGGTCTGAGAATGTGCCCAAGTCCCATTTTCTAGCGTCTACTTGCCACGCGAGTAGCTTGCTCCCAATTGTTTTCCCAGTTCTACACCTCAGATAGTTATGACATGTTTGAGAGGTCACTGAAGCTTTCAACTAGGAGGAAAATCTAAAAAGACCTTCAATTAATACGTTCTTCTTAATATGAGTTTCCATCGACAAAAGAAAGAAACAGAGTGGATATACTTTTGTGTCCCTTCATCAATTTGAAAGAATTTTCCCTCCCAGAAACATAGTGAATATACAACCAGGTAAGACCCATGCTTACTGGGCAGAAGCTCAGTCTCGGGTATTTGAGTAGAAGACTCAAGTAGAAACCGAGTCTCAAGCTAACCAAGACTTGGATACGAGCTCGGTGGTCAGTCTTGTACCGAGCATGAACCTGAGTTTCGAAACGAGAATGTAACCAAGTCTCGTTTTCTAGCTTCTACGTGAGACTCGAGTGACTTGTGCTCTAGTCCTTGTTCCTAATTGCTACACCTGGAATTGAGCTCTTAAGTGCTGATCATACAAGATCGTAATGCGTCAACAAATTAAATTGATCTGCATAGGATGCAGGTTTTTTCCCAACAAATCAGCATTCAGTGGACATGATTAGACATTGGAACAGGAAAGGAAATCAAGATTTTTAGCATGATTTAAGTCACAATTCTCCAAGATGTTATGCCATGTTAGGGGTTGCTGAAGCTTTACCTCCAACCACCGAGATCAGCTGGATTGTCGTTCTCCATTAACGTTCCGAGTTGCCCACTGGAGAGATGGAGAAGAAGAAGAATTAATGTGGACAATATTGATTCACCTGGGATGAATGCTTCGGGAACATAGTAGTTTTCGGTGCTTTTGTCGATCCCTGCTGGAGGTGCCTCCCGACTCCTGGGCGAAAGTTGTGACTTGTGAAAGGACCAAAAAGGCAAGGGGCTTGTCAGGATTAACCGCCGTTGGTTCCGACAGTCCATCTCTCTCTCTCGCGAACAGAGAGAACAGAGAGAGAGAGAAAACGACAAAAAGATGGAATTTTTTTTGGGGGAAATCGAGATAATATTAAAAATCAAAAAGTCAGTTACCAATTTCTTCGCCACCATGTAAAGCACGTATCCGTCTCGGCGTCGCGGTCAAAATGAAATCAAAAAGTCAGTTGCCAGTTGCTTCGCCACCATGTGAAGCGCCTATCCGTCTGGTGGTCCGGGAGCGCCATGCCATCCTGAAGCCGAAGTTCGTCGTCATCATGATCGTCGCATTTCCTTCCCCTCGACAGAGTGAACGCAGGCAGGTACGGAGTGGAAAAAAAAAATTACATCATGGGGGGATGGCTGAATGATTGATCTGGCTAATCCCTCACTGGAGTCTATTTTCCACGGGGGATACGATCGGGAGAAGTAATTGGCACGGCATCGGTGCCGACTTCCAATGCAAATGATGATCTTGACTAGAAATAGGACGAGAATATATGATCGATACTCTATCATGTTTAATTTTCGGTTTTTTCACCAAAAATAATTTTCAGAATTTTTTTTTTCTAAATTTTCTGATATTTACTTCACAGAAAAATAAATTAATTAAAGAAAATATGTTCCATTAATAAAAAAAAAAAAAATTTATAAGTGGGAAAAATGATTTCCTCTTTCTTTCACCATGCTGTCCTTATAATCCTTATAATTACTTTTTATTTTTCTTTGTGTGCTACAGGCTCCGCTGCTCGTATAATATTGTAGATTCTATCACGAGGAATAAAGCAAATTATAGTACCACGTAATGTTTTTTTCACGAACATTTTGACCAAATATCATAATGATTTATATATGTTACTTTGTCGATTGGGCCGTGTTCGTATTTGGGGAGTTTCATGAGTTATAATTTACGGCTGACTTCGGTCGAGCATAAGTTAAAATAGCCTGGACCAAAAGTTTACTTTCGATAAAAAAAAATTGATTTACTCATTTTGATCAAAATTTTGGAAAGTTTGGTGCCCACCCTATTGAAACACGAAAAGTGGCCCAATGAGAAGTCATGTTTCCTTCTATTTATCTAGCAAACTATTTCCTAATTTTTTATGAATTTGTTTATAAAACTAACATATTCACTGGGGGAAACATCGGTAATATAATTGTATCTTTGGGGGGCCAGAAGTGATAATTAACTGTTGTATAATTGATTCCCCGAGCCAAAGACCAAAAGCGTCGTCTTCTTCCAATCCCGCCAATTTTTCAGCGACCCCCTCATAAAAATCTGTAGCGTCGCTCGCTGCGAGAGGGAAGCGAAGAGCTGGAAAAATGGAGTTCACCACGAGCGGCAACGCCTTGAAGACCTTGGCTCGCTCCATCACTTGCCTCTCCGCGTCGGCACCGACCTCGCCATCCAAGCTTCCCCTTCCCAGGTCATTCCATCGATTTCTTCTTCTTCTTCTCCGTAGTCTCTCTCGGCTACGGCTCCGGCATGTGGCCACTGAAATCAACGTCGATCATCGTTCCTCAGCTTCATCTATCCGAGTGAAATAGCTACGGCGGTTGCTTCTTCATGTGCCCTTGCCGAGCGATACTTAGTTTAGATGGCTATGATGCCGTGTTAGGTATCGGCTCATTTCGCCCGATACAGCGTCCGATTGAGAAATTCTGAGAGTCCTTGCAGCGATTCTTTGTGTGCGTGGAGCTTTCGGCGGTGGATTTGAGGCAGAAATTTGTTGACGTAGGCTGGGATTTGCCCGTCGACGGTGATTAGAACTTGATGTGCCTAAATTTGGAAGTGACTAAAAAGAATCGATCTTTGTTGATAGGGTGATTCGAAGTCGTTATATCGTAAGAAGAACTATCGGTAATACTCAAGGAAAATGTCGAATGGTGAAACCATAGGAGAAAAGCCCTGTAGATAACCTTGTCTATGTCTTCATTCTGTCTTGATAATGCTTTCTGGTATGTCTAGTTACTTTGATGGTGTTGTATGGAGTTTTGCAACATTCAATAGTGAAAGCACGGTTCTCTTCCCGATCATAACTTTTATATGTCCATACTTTTCCTTGGCTTCCTTTTGCCCAAATAACATTAGAAGTTCCAAGTTTTAAGCTCATGCTTGGCACTTGGCACTATTTGATGTATTAGAGTTGAGATAGTATTGATCTGTGTACAAATATCACCTTCTTACTTGAATATGTCAGATTAGGATTCTCATATTTGTATTTGACCTCCAGATTTCCTTTCACGCCCTCAATTCATCAAGATCTGCCTATCAATTGATAACCTTCAAGCCGGATCTCTTTGATGTGTTTACAGTATCTGGCGCACAAGTTCAATGTAGCATTCTTTTAAAGGTACATTGTCATTGCTCACCAACTAACTGAAGTCCTAAGTTGTGCAATTCACCTGGAGCTGTCTGCATTTTCACAACGCAACGATCCATTGATAAACAAGATAGATGAGTTTCCCAGTCAAATGCAGCTTTTGTTTTACACAATCATTCATCAAGTCAATTGTATGCAAAAGGAAAACAACCCACATGAAAGCATCGGAATGTGAAGGAAACTACGTATTCAGAGGGATGAATGATTACCGGAATTTAGCCAGAGGAGGACCGAGAGCTATGCACCGGCAGCAGATGAAAGAAGGCACAAGGCGGGACCGTGGATTGGGGATTTTAAACGGGATAGAGCTTAAACCCCAGTCCTCTCCGTGACCCGAACAGATCCGATTATCGATGCAGCGGGCCGGCCCAAGCCCGAAAGCCCCCGCTGCATGGGAACATTGAGAACAATTAAGCCATATTAAAGAAATCATATTTACGGCCCATGCTAATTTAATCGATTATCTATAGAGTGAGCGCCGCTTAGTTACTACTGCATAAAACAAATCCCAAACGAGAATTTCAATTTTTTTTTTTTTTAAATTATGTAATGCTTATGTCCATTTGTTAGATATATCATAGTGACATAGCTCAACAAAATGGACAAAATTGCAACATAGATATACGTAAGATAATAATACTTTATATATCTTACTAGCATTGAATTTAATCTTACAATCATATTAATTTTATACCTATATTAATTTTTATTTTTGTATCTATCTCTCTCCACACATGTAAATGTTTTCTTCACGTGCATGCGTAGATATAAGTGTGGTCCGGGTAAGCGGTTCTCACCCTTAAATAGGGAATTGCCTGTTGGTTCCTTGACCGCCGGTTCGAGTCTAGTTCTCAAGTAGAACCATGGTTCCATCAAGCTTCATGCACTAAGTGTAACATTTTCCAATAAGCCAAAGTAAAGTAGAAAATAAAGAACGTTCCTATTCTTAATAGCAAGATAAGTAAAAAGATCGGACTCGTACTAAAATTTGGGAGTCGACGCCATGAGTCGATGAGTGTTGAGCTTGTGGGAGATAGAGAGACAACTTATATGAGATGAGAGTGAGACAAGACAAGACAAGCATTCAATTAATGGGTGTCGAGCTTCAAATTATGGATTTTAGGATTTTCATTTTTCTTCATTTTTTATTTTTCCCGTTGGAAATTTTTCTTGAAAATTAAATGTATATATTTATGTATGACCAATCCGGTCTAGGTGGGTGAGTACGTGGTTCCACACTTAGAACCGAGAACTAGATCGGTACCTACTAGTTTCCGGTTCTTTTGCACGCCCCCATGTATGTGTGTACTCTTTTTATACCACGGTGAGCAAGGCAACCTTTTACATGGATTTAAGAACTTAAATCACAATCGATTTGATTCGTCATTTATTATCACGAACCATACTCAAAAGCACAACGATAATAATCAAAACTATATGTGGGATGACCTATAGGTTATATTAAACTAACAATGCGTGTATCCAAAATGAAAGAATAGTGAATGAGCTCGTGGGATCTTTTTTTATACACTCTCATTTGCCCTGTTTCTATTTGGCCCATAGGAAAAACTTGCCCGGTTTCTCCAATTTCCTCCATTTCCGAGTTTTGTTTACGAGTAATGCAACTCCATGAGTTTTATCTTACCAATGCAACTCGATCCAAAGCAGAAGTAATGGACCTAAACGCACTAAGGACTTAAACTGAAACTGGCAAGCTAGCAAAAGAATTAAAGTTGCCTTACAGGGAAGGGGATGGTAGGAACTCACCGAGATATGCTTAAACTAACTCAAAGTACAACCACATTGCGCCACAAAGCATTGTAATCATCATCATAATTTATTCTGCTATTACGTAATAGTTGTTCAGGGTAATACTAGAGGTTCATATCCGAGCCCGCATTGGAAGGTTCCCGAGCAAATCGACCACATCACCACATCGGAAAAGCCAATCCTTCAATTCACGATGAACTAGAGCAGAAGTACAACGTTAGGTCCCAGGCAATCATAATCGGCTCAGGCCAGTCGCTACACATCCAAGCATAGGAACGATCCAAGAAAAGACGAGTTGGAAATTTGGGTCGATGTCTTGTCTCCTAGTGAGGAAGGTTAATAGACACCGATGATAAGGATGACATTACAGATATGCCGAGTGCCTTCTGCATTGACAATTGGACCTGTCAAGGTCTCCCTGACCGTGATCAGCGAATGCAAGACAATCAGGATGGCATCAACAGCTTTGTTATCTCCAGCAACGTCCTCCTCTAACACAAACCCGGATATAGAATCGGCAAATAATTGGTTAGACAATCTATCTTTCACATAAGCTTATTATCAAGAATAGGCATATAAAAGATTAACAAAGAAAAACAGCTCATACTTGCAGCACGGTTTTGAAATGATGGAACAAATACGGAGACTTAAAAAAAAAAGGAATGTCTCCGTATTTTCGAAACCTTGGTGCAAGTATGAATCGCTACACATGTTTTTCTTTGTTAATCCTGTATATGCCTATTTTTGATAATAAGCTTGCAAGGATGCTGTCTTCATTTCCTTTCAAGTTGGCAACTTGGCCGTCGAAATCAAATCCTCGATGTGGGGCCATAATAGAGTAGCAGGAATGGGCGGTTGGAGTGGAAGGCGTAGTAGTATTGACGCCAAAAAAGGCGGCCATCATAGCGTTCTTGGAGGGGAGGTGGGGGGATTTTAGGGTTTCCAGCGGTTTTGTTTTCCATAAGGAATTGTCGGGTTTGTCGGGGATTTATATATATATAACCGACCCGACCCAAAACCTGATCCGTCCGTTGACCCGACCGATTCCGAATTGATAAGAAAGCTCTCGGAGCTGCGCTAGGGTTTTTCTTCTTGGGGTTACCGTCTGAATCGCGTGCACAAAGCGAGGAGGAGGAGGAAGAGATGTGGACCATCAAGTCAGAAGACAAGGATCTGATAGGGAAGGCGAAGCGGTTCATGGAGAACTACTACAGGACGTTCGACGCGAACCGGGCGGATTTGGTCAATCTGTTCCGGGAAGAGTCGGTGCTGGCATTCGAAGACCAGCATATCAAGGGCAAGGAGGCTATCCTCGCCAAACTTACCTCCATTCCGGAGTGCCACCACGAAATCGCCGACTTCAACTGCTTGCGCCACTGCACACCCGGCAGTATGCTCGTCTGTGTCTGCGGCCAGACGTGGGTAGGCGGCACCAAGGACAAGGCGCACGCCGTCCTTACAAACCAGGTCTCTCTCTTTCTCCCTCTATTGAATTAACATCACCCACCACCACCTTGGTTGATCCCCTTATCCATCCTATCCAATCCACTGTTAGCAGAGACTCTTCGTCTGTCTGTAGCTTAATGGAAAGGAGTTGTTGAATTGTTGCTCCGATGATGAAGTTGTTTAAGAAAAAAGCTAAATCAATTTAACCTTTTTCTAAGTCATTATTTCTTGTCGACCGTCTGCAATTTCTCTATCGATCAATTGATTAATCGATTAATCAATCCTCCTGCGCATAAATTCTGAGAGTCCGACCCTGTTTCTTTGCCTTTTTCAGATGTTCCATCTGATGCCAACACCAGAAGGAGGCTTTTACGTAGGAACACAAATTTGGAGGCCCTTTGATCTCAACAAGGTTTGGACCTCGTTGGCAGCACCACCAATGTCCGCCTCAGCACCGGCACCAGCATCTGTCTCGGCACTGCCCATGTCTGCCAAGGCGGGAGAATGAATCATCCTTAGGCTTCAGTCTGATCATTCTAGTCTCTGTTTTATTTTCATTGTATGAATGCAGTACTGTTTGATTGCAAGTTGTGGTCGTGGTTAAAACGTATTTCTATCTATGTGTGTGTATATATATATATATATATGTATGTATGGAATTCAACTTGAACTGGTCATCAGTGCTGGTGGAATTGTAATTGAACTGGCTTATCTTGTCCTCTTCTCGATCTATGCCTCCACTCCCTCTCCCTCTCTCACTTCCGCGCTTAAAAGTGTAGCAAACTATTGTCCCTGTGTCATCTTAACCATGTGTTGTTCATTATTTTGCATTTTGAGTGTTTAAGCAAATCATGACAGGCTGTCAAGCCTGGCCATAGGGTCAAAAACTATTGACGCAATTCGTTATCTAAATGTAATATAAATCAGAGGCCAGCACCTCTCAAACCTGCATAGATGTGATAAGAAGCTGCAACATGCCGAGATACACGTTTATCTCACCGTGCCAACTGTGAGTTTTTGTTCATGCATAGGTGATGTTGACATTAAGAAAACATACTGGATTACTTGCAATGTTGACCCCGACATACAACAATTATCTACCCAAGCAATTTTGTAGTGAGGCCTCGTGATCTGAATAGATTGCTTGCAAATTTTCAGTCATCCCTTCAGGAAATTACTATCATTGCAACGGAACGCAACTCCGATCCTTCTGATGCTGCAAGTGAATTTGATGGGAAAGCTGTCGAGTTTAGAAGCTACGTTGATCCTACCAAAGGTAGAGATTAACTTTTTTCCTTTCAATCGAATATGGAGAAGAATATCATGGTTCAGATTCTGGCTGCAGAGAACGACTCTTTGCTGCACACTCAGCTGTGGATCGATCCTGCGGAAGAGTTTGTGCAGTATGCTCATAATGGCAACCCAGTAGACGTGACTTTTGCCGTCAAAGAGTTGAAGGTGTTCCATCTGATTCGTTTTTCATTATATTATCTATCAAGACATTTGGGTCATTAATGCAGCTGAAAGTTCTTGAACGTATGACTTCACTTTCAAACTTGTCTCCATTTCCTTAAAAATGAGTCCTAAAATGAGTCCACCTACTTGCTGGAATGCTACTGGAGTCACATCCAGGACCATCTTTTATGTCGAAGTTTTTCCTTGTGTTTTCCAGTGAACATGATAGTATTTAAACTCCGTCCATCTCATGGAAATCCAGGCATTTCTTGCATTCTGTGAGGGATGTGAAGTGGACATTCATTTGCGCTTTGAGAAGGCTGGCGAGTAATTAAATTCTGGATGCTCTTTTGACTCTTACCTTTCTTTCCATGCTTCACTTCAATTTTGTATATGCAAGTAGTTCAGATGCAACGAGTAGTTTTCACGCAATCAGTGCATAACTGCTTTTTAATAGATGCATGATTGCTAGTTGCTCAGAGATTCAATACATGCTAATGCATGGCTTCACAATCACACTCGTAAAGGCTGATGACAATTTTAGTTCTGAATAAATGTCAAAAAACAAGAGACTACCGTTGAAAATTTGGTGGATAGTATATAGTGAACCTTCAAATCAAGTTTGGATAACAATGGTTTAAGTTTAAGTTCGGATGATAAACGTATTAATTATTAAGTTTGATGCAAGATGCTAGTAAAGTATGCCAGCTAAGAACATCAGTGCAAAAAATAAACTCGACGGTTAATGTATGTCTTTTGGCTTTTCTTTTTTGGTACTAAATTCGTGGTTTCAAGTGCAACATCTCTGCTATACGCAAAATAGAAAAGAATAAAGAACTTGATACAACTGAATGTTTTTATGCAACAGGCCTATTTTGATGGCCCCTAAATTTGCATCGATGACGGGCCCTCTTCCAATTTTGATGCTACGCTTGTAGCGGCCACCATGCTCACATCCCAATTACATGAAAGTAATACTGCACCTTCGGCAAATGGAATGCCGGGCCAGGCTGATACTGCGGAAGCTTCTGGAGAACAGCCAGAGAGGAATAGAACAAGCGCTTCCGAGATTCCATCAAATCTAAACTCTCAGGTGAGTGATCCTTGTAGCTTGTAGTACTATCATCTCAATGATGGCAAGGCAATTGACTTTGCTTTGCTCTAAAATGAAATGCTGCGTATGCCATCAGTAAGATACTTTGTTTTTGGAAGTCAACAGGAAGGTGTATTTGTTGGGAATTAAAATTTAAGTGGTTTACTAACTCTGGGCAGGAAGTGCTGCAAGAAGTGTGAGTGGTTCTGACGGAAGGCAAGTTCCGGAAGAAAGGATCCTAAGGGCTGGTGGTCAATCGGGAATTGAAAGGATCGGCACTATTCAAAAATCAAAAGCTGCATCAGCTGAAGGAAACACCCAAACTGGTCCAAATTCTTCATCTCTCAATCTTGCTCTCAGTTTGTATGTATGATGAACATCATCTTTATCTCTAGGTCGAATTATCTTGCTCTCTTACAAATATTTTTTTAGTAGAGTTGCTACTTTCTCAATTGCCTATTTCCCTACTGTAAATGCTGCTTTGCAAGAAAGCATTTGGCTTAGGCCAGTTGATTGCGCGACTTTATCTTGGGATCTTGCAAAATTTTACTCTTTATTCAAGCATCAAGAAGGAAAAAGTTTTGGCAGAAATCCATGTATGTCCTACCAAACCTGTAAGCATTTCTGTTTTTCCATGATTTAGTGCGACTGTCCACCTGATACCATAGACAAGGTGGAGCAAAACTATTTTCCGCTTCTTACTCGACTGTGAACCCTGAGGATGCATTGCACATACCTGTGCAAGTACCTATTTCTGGAAGACTGAGTTCATATGCCTTTCTTGGGCTTCTCAGTATCGATTCAATTAGTCTGCTTGGATCACGTCATTTGTCAGTGGTTCTAAATGTTTTTGGGGGCAAAGGTACTGAACAAGGTTGTCACTTACATAACACTAATTAGCGCATCATAAGTTCGTTCATGCAGTTTGTTAGTAGTTGAAGCGATTCTCTTCATTCTTTTCTTGTGTAGATGGAAATGGTTTTTCACAATGTCATCCAAGTAATCGGGTTGATGCCAATGAGGATGAGGATGATGATAACAAGGACGGTGATGAACTCTGTGTTCGATCAACACCACCATACTATGAGGATCAATAACGTTTTGTTTCCTGTTTGACTATTATAACCTTTCTCTCTTAGTTTTACTGGTAAGTGCTTGTGCCTTCCAATGCTTGATGCATCCTGTCCTGTGTTCCCTTCAAAGAGTTGGAGCAGTGTCTTGCTTGCTTTAAGCGTCCTTTGTCATTTTTTTCTTTTCTCGTTTTTTCTCCTACTTGACTATACATTAGTGCCTGTGCCAATTTAACTAGTCCACCATGCAACAAAGCTGCCATTTAAATGCACTTCTTTTTCCCTCTCTTTTCTGTTTCAGTATTAAGTTGATACACTTTGCCGAGTGAGGTATCGATACAGGTATGGTTCTACACTTTATTCTACAACAATTTGTTCCTGGCTTCCTGCCAATAAAAACAGAGCAGGGTCGATAGTTCTTACAAGAGTCACATGCTTAGTGGACAGGATATAGCAATTTAGAACCATCGGAAATTGTGTTTAGACCTTCTAAAACCTGTCCAATAATTCCTTTCTAGCTTTGCAACTTCAAATGTGGCGGTGGTGGATTGGGGGGGTTGGGGCGCTCGATACCATCTCTAAAACAGCTATTCATGGGGAGATTTATGACTTGTTTGATTAAAGTTTCTGCTGCCTTCTATACTGAGTTTCTGTGATCTGTCCTCGTAGTCCATCCGTTTATGAAAATACGACGTCAGCTTTTCTCCCACTTTCTTTCCCTACTGTATGTATCAGCACATTCAAAACGTGAAGGAGACTGGAAGTTTTTTTGACCAAATAGATCCCTTGCCATAGAAAGCTTCTGTTTTGTCTGTTAAAAAACATTTTGAGTCAATTTGTGTATATTAAAGAGGAAGCGGTCAAAAGGTTTTTGAGATGTTCGAGTTCCTTTCTTAAAATCACATTCTAGAATGATTACGTCATTTTTAAACTCCTACGAATTCAGTTTAACTTTTCCTCGTGAGTTGCTTCCATTTTACATACCCAAGGATGCCGAATTTCCAGTGTTCTGATTTGTGACAACATCTTCTGCTGAGGTAATTTGTGACGGTGTCAAGGAGTTTGTTCTGCGGAGTAAATCCCTCCTTTTTGTCAGTAATGGAACCAACCAGAGTCAGAGTGATTCGTGGAATTCAAAGTTTACTTGCCCCGAGAGGTTGCCTAAAGCACGAATTGATGGTGGTCTGGATCGTCTAGAAGCTCTCTCGTGGTACGTGACTTTTGAGTTGTGGGCGTATCATCCTACACCTTGCTGTTGCATATTCCCATGTTTCTCATCCAAAGAAGGTTCGATTGCATCGGTTTTCCGAAACCTATTGTAAGGATGGATGATTTAAATTATAAGGAATCTCAATGTAAGATGGTTGCTTAATCAGGTGCTTGTGCTTTTTCCTCGTTTCTCAATTTCGAATTGCACCATGGAGTATTGGAACTCTCCCTTTTCGCTCCTTCCATCACCAACTAACTGAAGTCCTAAGTTGGGCAATTCACCAGGAGCTGTCTGCATTTTCACAACGCAATGATCCATTCATAAGCAAGATACATGAGTTTACCAGTCAAATGCAGCTTTCGTTTTACAAAATAATTCATCAAGTCAATCGTATGCGAAAGGGAAACAACCCACTTGAAAGCATCGCAATGCGAAGGAAACTACGTATTCAGAGGGATGAATGATTACCGGAATTTAGCCAGAGGAGGACCGAGAGCTATGCACCGGCAGCAGATGAAAGAAGGCACAAGGCGGGACCGTGGATTGGGGATTTTAAACGGGACAGAGCTTAAACCCCAGTCCTCTCCGTGACCCGAACAGATCCGATTATCGATGCAGCGGGCCGGCCCAAGCCCGAAAGCCCCCGCTGCATGGGAACATTGAGAACAATTAAGCCATATTAAAGAAATCATATTTACGGCCCATGCTAATTTAATCGATTATCCATAGAGTGAGCGCCGGTTAGTTACTACTGCATAAAACAAATCCCAAACGAGAATTTCAATTTTTTTTTTTTTTTTTTTAAATTATGTAATGCTTATGTCCATTTGTTAGATATATCATAGTGACATAGCTCAACAAAATGGACAAAATTGCAACATAGATATACGTAAGATAATAATACTTTATATATCTTACTAGCATTGAATTTAATCTTACAATCATATTAATTTTATACCTATATTAATTTTTATTTTTGTATCTATCTCTCTCCACACATGTAAATGTTTTCTTCACGTGCATGCGTAGATATAAGCGTGGTCCGGGTAAGCGGTTCTCACCCTTAAATAGGGAATTGCCTGTTGGTTCCTTGACCGCCGGTTCAGTCTAGTTCTCAAGTAGAACCATGGTTCCATCAAGCTTCATGCACTAAGTGTAACATTTTCCAATAAGCCAAAGTAAAGTAGAAAATAAAGAACGTTCCTATTCTTAATAGCAAGATAAGTAAAAAGATCGGACTCGTACTAAAATTTGGGAGTCGATGCCGTGAGTCGATGAGTGTTGAGCTTGTGGGAGATAGAGAGACGACTTATATGAGATGAGAGTGAGACAAGACAAGACAAGCATTCAATTAATGGGTGTCGAGCTTCAAATTATGGATTTTAGGATTTTCATTTTTCTTCATTTTTTTTTTCCCGTTGGAAATTTTTCTTGAAAATTAAATGTATATATTTATGTATGACCGATCCGGTCTAGGTGGGTGAGTACGTGGTTCCACACTTAGAACCGAGAACTAGATCGGTACCTACTAGTTTCCGGTTCTTTTGCACGCCCCCATGTATGTGTGTACTGTTTTTATACCACGGTGAGCAAGGCAACCTTTTACATGGATTTAAGAACTTAAATCACAATTGATTTGATTCGTCATTTATTATCACGAACCATACTCAAAAGCACAACGATAATAATCAAAACTGTATGTGGGATGACCTATATATTATATTAAACTAACAATGCGTGTATCTGAAATGAAAGAATAGTGGATGAGTGCATGGGATTTCTTTTGTATACTCTCATTTGCCCTGTTTCTATTTGGCCCATAGGAAAAACTTGCCCAGTTTCTCCCATTTCCTCCATTTCCAAGTTCTGTTTATTGGTAATGCAACTCCATGAGTTTTATCTTACCAATACAACTCGATCCAAAGCAGAAGTAATGGACCTAAACGCACTTAGGACTTAAACTAAAACTGGCACGCTAGCAAAAGGATTAAACTTGCCTTACAGGGAAGGGGATGGTAGAAACTCACCGAGATATGCTTGAACTAAATCAAAGTACACTTAACTGGAGACGGCATTGCGCCGAAAGGATTGTAATCATTATCATAGTTTATTCTGCTATTACGTAATAGTTGTTCATGGTAATACTACAACACGAGGTTCATATCCAAGCCGGCATTGGAAGGTTCCCGAGCAAATCGACCACATCACCACATCAGAAAAGTCAATCCTTCAATTCACGATGAACCAGAGCAGAAGTACCAACGTTAGGTCCCAAGCAATCATAATCGGCTTAGGCTAGTCGCTATGCAGAGCGCATATCAGGAGAGCACACTTAACACATCCAAACATAGCAGCGATCCAAGAAAAGACGAGTTGGAAATTTGGGTCAATATCCTGTCTCCTCATCAGGAAGGTTAATAGACACCGGATGATAAGGATGACATTACAGATATGCTGAATGCCTTTTGCACTGACAATTGGACCTATCAAGGTCTCCCTGACCATGATCAGCGAATGCAAAACAATCAAGATGGCATCAAGAGCTCTGTTAACTCCAGCAACATCCTTCTCTAACACAAATCTTGATATAGAATCAGCAAATAATTGGTTAGACAATCTATCTTTCACAGAAGCTCAAACAATAAGGATCAAGAATAGGCATATAAAAGATTAACAAAGAAAAACAAGTGAGCGGTTCATACTTGCACCAAGGTTTCAAAATGATGGAACAAATACAAAGACATTAAGAAGTTCTTTTTTGCGAAAGGAAATTGTCGGGAAACGG